>CM058229.1:86969616-88448341 GCA_030180135.1 Orychophragmus violaceus | reverse complement strand
AAAATACTTAGGCGGGAGTTTTTATTTTTATTTTTTTCTTTATTTTCTAAAGCTTTTTTCATTTCTTTATTTCTTCTTGCTCTTCCCATCCGTCGACGTTTCTTGATTCTCAAGGAACTATGTTTCTACCACGTGCGCCACCTCGTTCTCCGGTATCCGTGGTTCTTGATGAGTTACAATGGTGTAGGGGATATTGTTGTCGGGTTTTCTTTGTAAAGATTTTGTTACTATGGTTTCTTGTATGTGAAGGTAACTCATCTTTAATTCAGTTTTGGACTACGGCGTTGCAACTCAGGTTGGACGATGGAGAGAGCTTGGGTCGGGTGTGGACTCCGCTCGGATTATCAAGCTTCAGGTCGGGACAGTGGAAGCTCAGCTTGGTCGGCCTCGGAGCTCGGTCTCGGATCTATCCAGATCGGGATTTAACAAGATGCTCTGGCTCGGCATCTCGGAAGCTCAGCTCGGCATCGCGGGAAAACAGCTCGGAGCGCGGGCCAGGTCGGGAAGAAGAGGAGCTCAGCTCGGCCGGCTTCTGAGCTCGGCCTTGGAGCTTTCCAGCTCGGGATTAACAAGATGCTCTGGCTCGGCATCTCGTAAGCTCTGCCCGGCATCGCGGGAAGTCAGCTCGGGGTAATAAATTTCTCAGGTCAGGTGCGTATGAGCTCAGCTCGGGGACGGGAGGAGAGCTCAGGTCAGGCCGAAGAGGAGCTCAGGTCGGGACGGAAGCTCTCCAGCTCGGAGGTATGACGTCGCAGGTCGAATGAAATGTATAACGCCCGCATTCTAAGGATGAACGAAATCTGACCAAGGACGAACGGATTGGATTATTGATGGTCATCCATAATGGCTTTTAAGACAGGGAATATTAAAAACTTGGGGGTTCATCTGAAAGGCTTACTGCGTGAAAGCCGAGCTAAAACGAGCTGGAAGAAGTTCAGACCGTGATTTTCAGACCAAAGTGAGTTGTTGAGCTGACTGGTCGAGATTCAGACAAGCTTGGTCAGCATTCCGACAAGTTTGGTCGGCTTTCAGACAGAGCGGTTATGATCATCGGACCAAGCTTAAGTCCGCGGGTTGATTATTCGACCAAGTTTGAGCGGGAACGATTATTGGCCCAAAACGCAGCATTTTGGACAAGGAAAGTGAGGAGAACAAGTTTGAGTTAAAATCCGCGCAGCCAAGTGTTATAAGCGCGGGGAAGACGGTTGGATTGGCTTGGCCAATCAGATTGACGCGGAAGCAGTTTTGGATGGTTTTGGCTCGAGTAAACAGTCCCGAGATTGATAAAAATCGTCCTTAGACGATTAATGTTCAGTTTTTCGCGACCAAGAACTCAGAAAGAATTGAGAGAGAAAGTCTGAAGAGAGAAACCGAGATTTGGCTAAGTGTTTGATCGAGTTGGCTTACCGTGATCAAGCAAGTCTGTGGAATCATCTGTTCTGTTGGATTCGAGCACAAGAGGTGTCAGGAAAACCGATTTCATCATCCAATCCGATAGATTAATATAGATTAATCGTCTGCTTGCATAGATTCATCAAGTCTAGTTGGCTAGGATTGTTCTCATTGCTTGCTTATCGATACTTCTCTTTTCTGCTGAGACTTAACCGGTTGATCGTTTCTCTTCTTCGAACATCTAGATCAGATCATGCGCTTAAGGGCAGTTGCTCGTTAAGGCTTGATGCTGGATCGTGGAAGATGGCTTGTTGAGTCGGAATGATCAGTTCAGGTTAAGCATATATCTGTTCAGGCCATTCTGTTTCCGCTGACTTGATCGATTGGTTGGTTTCTTGCCTTGAGATGCTGGCTCATTGCCTTGAAACAATTAGATCGGATTAAGTGTATGTACTGATGATAAGCTTGATAGACTGACTGAATTATGGCTTGTTGCGTGATTTTCTATGGCTAAGTGAGACGGGACGACCGCTCTCACTAAGCAATCTGTTTGCTTATGCCTCCTTTGTGGATGCAGGTGATCGTTCTGAGAAGGCTTAGGCGCGAGACTAAAGGTGGCTGTATGGAATGGATGGTTAGACTTTGAGTAGATTGGTTAAGTTTCAATGTAATAGCTTAGTGGCAAAACTGATCATTGTACTTAAACCTCGAAAATCTATCTAAGTTCGTTTTATGCTTAAAATGCTTGTCTAGTTCGGATTGGAAACGCAAAATAATTCTAAGTATGGAAAAATTCGAAATTGGCCTAAGTCTGGTCGAGGAAGTCGACCTAGACACTACTTTCGGGTGGGAAAATTGGGTCAGGACGTTTCAAGTTGGTATCAGAGCGTAGTTTGGTTCTAGGACAATTTAAGCATAAATGGGTTAGTGGGTTAAACCATCCTTCCAGTGTCGGTCTCGCGGTAAGCCATTCTGTGTTCTGTTAACAAGTTAGTGAGGGGGCTAACTTGCCTGATCTGTTATGTGCAGATGGCTAAGAGTAACCGAAACAACATGAGGAATGTTGGTGATACTGGGGAAACATCAGGGAACAATGCAGCAAGGAATGCAAGGGATGGATCACATGAGAAAGCTGGGAACAAAGTTCTTCTGTGGAGCAACAACGTTGATTGATGCGGATGAGTGGTTGACAAGGTTGGAGCGGAACTTTGACTCAATCCTCTGTCCTGATGGCTACAAGAAAGACATCGATATGCACTACCTGGATGGGGATGCGCACACTTGGTGGAAAGGTGTGGCAAGTCAGATGGGTGAGGAAGTTTGCACTTGGGCGATGTTCAGTGAGAAATTCAAGAGGGAGTACTTTGCGGCTGAAGCCTTTGACAAGCTGGAAGGTGCATTCCTTAATTGGAGCAAGGATCAATGACTGTGAGGGAGTATGAAGCTGAATTCAATCGGCTCAAGAAGTATGTTGGCCGTGAGGCAGAGGATGAAGAATCCTTGGTGTGCAAGTTCATTCGTGGATTGCGCGTTGATCTGAACACTCGTTGTAGGATCCGTAAGTATGATTCTGTTGCCGAGCTGGTGGAAAAAGCTGCGGAACAGGAAGAGGGGTTGAACGAGGAAGCAAAGTTGCTGGGAACTGTAAATGATGCTGGTAAAAACAAGAAGTTTGGGAAGAACAACAATTCTGGCAAGTCATCTTGTGGCCGCAGTATGTGTTCGACTTGCAAGAAGATGCATGTGGGATCATGCAGGAAAGCTTCTGGAGCATGTCACCGATGCAGAAGTTTGGAGCATAAGGTGTGTGACTGTCCAGAAGAGGATACAAGGCCGAAGGACCAACAAGCTAAAGGTGCAAAAGAGAGATTGTGCTACAACTGTGGTGAAGCTGGACATTTCAAGAATGATTGTCCTAAGTTGGCTAAGCAGAGTGGAAAACGTCCAAGTGCAGGACAACAGCCGAATGCAAAGAGGCAAGCCATCATGCCACATGTGTACACAGTCGCAAATGAGTCTCAGTATGCTTCCACCTCTCGTACGATCACTGGTGATTTGCTTGTTTGTTGCGTGTTTAGTCTAGGTTTCTTAGCATTCAGGATGATGAATGTGTAGGGACCTTAGTGATGGGTGGTGTGGCGACCCATGTTCTGTTTGATTCTGGTGCATCACACTGCTTTGTGCATCCGGACATGATTGGACTCGGCGAGTTCAAGAAGGAAAATGATGGGGAAATGATGAAAGTTCAAGCAGCTGGCGGGCAGGTTATATTCACAATGGGAAAATTCCGAGACATCCCTGTGATGATCGGTGAAGTGAACATGCCATCCGATTTGATGATTTGTCAAGTGAAGTCTTACGATGTGATCCTTGGAATGGATTGGCTTGGGAAGCATAGGGCACATCTAGACTGTCACCGCGGTCGAGTTAGGTTTGAAACTGACCAAGGAAAGCTGGTGTATCAAGGAGTTAGACCGACAAATGGAAGTTTGATTGTTTCGGCAATTCAAGCAGAACAGATGTTAGAGAAGGGATGTGAAGCATATCTGGCTGCAATCAGTACAGTGGAAGTTGGGCCGAATGCTGAACTAAGTGAGATTCCGGTGGTAAAGGAATTTGAGGATGTTTTCCTGTCACTGATTGGGTTACCACCGACTCGATCTGATCCATTCACGATCGAGCTTGAGCCTGGGACGGCTCCAATCTGTAAAACGCCTTACCGGATGGCTCTGACATAAATGGCCGAGCTAAAGAAACAGCTAAGTGAATTGATGGGCAAAGGGTTTGTGCGACCAAGCAATTCACCTTGCGGCGCACCGATATTGTTTGTCAAGAAGAAAGATGGAAGTTTCAGACTTTGCATCGATTACCGTGGATTGAACAGAGTAACCGTAAAGAACAAGTACCCTCTTCTAAGGATAGACGAGTTGTTGGATCAACTCCGAGGTGCTACCTGGTTTTCAAAAATTGATCTTGCTCAGGGTTATCATCAGATTTCGGTAGCTAAGCAGGACATACTGAAGACATCCTTCAGGACGAGGTATGGGCATTATGAGTTCGTGGTTATGCCCTTCGGATTGACTAATGCAGTGGCGGCTTTTATGAAGCTAATGAACAACGTGTTCAGAGATTTTCTGGATGAATATGTGATCATCTTCATAGATGATATATTGGTTTATTCCAAGGATAAGGAAGAGCACAAGACTCATTTGAGGAAAGTAATGGACAGACTGCGGGAACATCAACTGTTTGCTAAGCTCAGTAAATGCAGCTTTTGGCAAAGGGAAATCGGATTCTTGGGTCATGTTGTCTCGGACAAGGGAGTGTCTCTTGACTCAGAAAAGATCAAGGCAATAGTGGATTGACCTAGACCAAGAAATCCGACAAAGCTAAGGAGTTTTCTGGGGTTGGCTGGCTACTACAAACGGTTTGTTAAGGGATTTGCGAGCATGTATCAGCCAATGACTCGACTGAGTGGGAAGGATGTTCATTTTGTGTGGTCAGAGGAATGTGAAGCGAGTTTCTCTAAGCTAAAGGATATGCTGACGAGTACTCCAGTATTGGCTTTACCAATGGATGGTGAGCCTTATGTTGTTTATATGGATGCATCAAGAGTTGGGATTGGATGTGTTCTGATGCAGCCACGCAAGGTGATTGCCTATGCATCAAGACATTTAAGGAAGCATGAAGGAAACTATCCGACTCATGACCTTGAGATGGCCGCATTTTTTTGCCCTTAAGATTTGGCGGTCTTATCTCTATGGTGCAAAGGTCCAAGTTTTCACGAATCAAAAGAGTTTGACGTACATCTTCACACAGCCGGAATTGAACTTAAGACAGAGAAGATGGATGGAGACAGTGGCTGATTATGATTTGGATATTGCCTATCATCCGGGAAAGGCAAACACAGTGGCTGATGCGTTGAGCAGGAAGCGAGTGGCTTCGGATTCAGAGAAAGACATGTACGGATTAGTCAGTATGATCATTACATTTTGTATGACTGCTTTGACTAACAAAGTGGAATCGCTGGGCCTAAGTGCAACAGATCAAGCGGATTTGTTGAGCAGAGTGCGGTTAGCTCAAGAGAAAGATCAGGATTTGATCGATGAAGCATGGAAAAGAAAAGACTGAGTATTAGAAATCAAACAATGGGACGATTTTGGTAAACGGCCGAGTTTGTGTTCCAAAGGATCAAGAGTTGCGGGATGAAATCCTTAAGGAAGCACATTAGTCAAGATTCTCGATACATCCAGGAACAACTAAGATGTATCGTGACCTGAAACGGTATTATCATTGGGTTGGAATGAAGCGTGAAGTTGCTAAGTGGGTTGCTGGATGCCCTATCTGTCAGATGGTTATGGCTGAACATCAAGTTCCAAGCGGATTGTTGCAAAGCTTACCAATTCTAGAGTGGAAATGGGACAAAATTACGATGGATTTCGTGACTGGATTGCCAATGCGGAATGGCAGAGATTCAATTTGGGTTATCGTGGACAAACTAATTAAGTCAGCACATTTCCTCGCAATTAACAAGATGGATAATACGACAGTGTTGGCCAAGTTATATGTGGAACATATCGTGAGATTGCATGGAGTACCGGAGAGTATTGTGCCAGACCGTGACGCAAAGTTCAGTTCAGTCTTCTGGAAAGCAATGCAGAAGGCAATGGGGACAAAGGTCCATATAAGCACATCTTATCATCCTCAGACAGATGGACAGTCAGAGAGGACGATCAGGACACTTGAAGATTTGTTGCGAGCTTGTGTTCTGGATTGGGGCGGAATTTGGGATCAGTACTTGCATCTGGCCGAATTCTCTTACAACAATAGCTATCAAGCTAGTATCGGAATGTCGCCTTATGAAGCACTTTATGGACGGCCATGCAGAACACCATTGTTTTGGAGACAAGTGGGTGAAAGAAGCATCTTTGGTCGATACTTTGTCGAGGAAACAACTGAAAGAATAAGGGTGCTGAAGATTAAGATGAAAGAAGCTCAAGACAGACAGAAGAGTTATGCTGATAAGCGGAGGAAATAGTTGGAATTTGCGGTTGGAGATATGGTCTATCTAAAAACAGTCACATACAAAGGCAAATATCGAGCAACAATGAATGCAAAGTTAAGTCCAAGGTATAAGCGACCGTACAAGATTGTGGAGAGAATCGGGGAAGTGGCTTACAAGTTGGAATTACCTCCAACAATGTACGCGTTCCATAACGTTTTTCATGTCTCTATGCTATGGAAATACATAAGTGACAAGCATAATGTGGTTTCTGAATCACCTTCAAGCATAAGGGAAAATTTGACAGTGGAAGGAAGACCAGTCCGAGTTTTGGATGAAAAGATCAATAATGTTGGAAGACGAAAGAACGTAAAGATGATCCAAGTTGTTTGGGATTGTGATGGTGAAGAAGAAACAACTTGGGAACCGAAAGCAAAGATGCAGGCTGAATTTCCTAAGTGGTTTGAGAAACTTAAGGAAAATCCAGGCTAGAAGAGTAAGATTCGAGGACGAGTCTAAGGCAAGTGGGGGAGAGTTGTAACGCCCGCGTTCTAAGGATGAACGAAATCTGACCAAGGATGAACGGATTGGGTTATTGATAGTCATCCAGAATGGCCTTTTAAGACAGGGAATATTAAAAACTTGGGGGTTCATCTGATAGTAAGGCTTAATGCGTGAAAGCCGAGCTAAAACGAGCTGGAAGAAGTTTAGACCGTGATTTTCGGACCAAAGTGAGTTTTTGAGCTGAGTGGTCGAGATTCAGACAAGCTTGGTCAACATTCGGACAAGTTTGGCCGGCTTTCAGACAGAGTGGTTATGATTGTCGGACCAAGCTTTAGTCCGCGGTTTGATTATTCGACCAAGTTTGGGCGGGAACGATTATTGGCCCAAAACGCAGCATTTTGGACAAGGAAAGTGAGCGGAACAGGTTTGAGTTAAAATCCGCGCAGCCAAGTGTTATAAGCGCGGGGAAGACGGTTGGATTGGCTTGGCCAATCAGATTGACACGGAAGCAGCTTTGGACGGTTTTGGCTCGAGTAAACAGTCCCGAGATTGATAAAAATCGTCCTTAGACGATTAATGTTCAGTTTTTCACGACCAAGAACTCAGAAAGAATTGAGAGAGAAAGTCTGAAGAGAGAAACCGAGATTTGGCTAAGTGTTTGATCGAGTTGGCTTACCGTGATCAAGCAAGTTTGTGGAATCATCTGTTCTGTTGGATTCGATCACAAGAGGTGTCAGGAAAACCGCTTTCATCGTTCAATCCGAAAGATTAAGGTGAATGCGTGACTGTGGCTATAGATTAATCGTCTGCTTGCATAGATTCATCGAGTCTAGTTGGCTAGGATTGTTCTCATTGCTTGCTTATCGATACTTCTCTTTTCTGCTGAGACTTAACCGGTTGATCGTTTCTCTTCTTCAAACATCTAGATCAGATCATGCGCTTAAGGGCAGTTGCTCGTTAAGGCTTGATGCTGGATCGTGGAAGATGGCTTGTTGAGTCGGAATGATCAGTTCAGGTTAAGCATATATCTGTTCAGGCCATTCTGTTTCCGCTGACTTGATCGATTGGTTGGTTTCTTGCCTTGAGATGCTGGCTCATTGCCTTGAAACAATCGGATCGGATTAAGTGTCTGTACTGATAATAAGCTTGATAGACTGACTGAATTATGGCTTGTTGCGTGATTTTCTAATGCTAAGTGAGATGGGACGACCGCTCTCACTAAGCAATCCGTTTGCTTATGCCTCCTTTGTGGATGCAGGTGATCGTTCTGAGAAGGCTTAGGCGCGAGACTAAAGGTGGCTGGATGGAATGGATGGTTAGACTTTGAGTAGATTGGTTAAGTTTCAATGTAATAGCTTAGTGGCAAAACTGATCATTGTACTTAAACCTCGAAAATCTATCTAAGTTCATTTTATGCTTTTCGGATTGGAAACGCAAAATAATTCTAAGTATGGAAAAATTCGAAATTGGCCTAAGTTTGGTCGAGGAAGTCGACTTAGACACTACCTTCGGGTGGGAAAAATTGGGTCATGACGTTTCAAAATGCCTCAGGATTATGAGCTCGGCATATTTGGTAATGCGTTTGAGCGGAAAAATATATATACGTATATATATACACATATATATATATGTATATATATATATGAATATATGTATATATATATATATATATATATATATATATATATATATATATATATGAATATGTGTATATATATGTATGTGTATATATATAATATATTAATCTTAATTTTTTCTTTTCTTTTTTTTTGGTGATGTTAGGAATGTTGCAAGATCGAGCTTGGCGTTGTAAAACTTTGGCTGGTTTTTGGATTTTGGTTTAGTTTTCTAATGCGAGGCGATAGTTCGGCTTGACATTTAGTGAAAGTGTGTGTTTGGCGCGAGTAGCGAGCTCGGCTTAAAAACTTATTGTATGTGTGCTTTCGTGGTGCAAGTCGGAACTCGGCTTTTACTCCCTTGTTTGTAAAAGTTTTTTAGGCTCTTCCGATTTAGGGAGTTTGCACTCAATGGAATGCGTTTAAACACTTATTTCCTTGTGTGTTTTATGAATTAGAAATCGTGAAAAGCTAGGCAATACACAATTCTTCCAAGTGGGGAAAACTTAGTCCAGCTCGTAGTTTCCCAGGTGGAAAAAACTGAGTCCAGCTCGTTGTTTCCCAGGTGGGGAAAACTGAGTCCAGCTCGTAGTTTTCCAGGTGGGGAAAACTGAGCCCAGCTTGTAGTTTCCCAGGTGGGGAAAGCTGAGTCCAGCTCGTGGTTTCCCAGGTGGGGAAAACTGAGGGGAAAACTAAGTCCAACTCGTTGATCTTTTTTTTTTGCAAAAATTAAAAATTTTATTAGATTATAGATGTGCCATCGTGAGAGGCTGCCTACGTACCCTCTTAGTAGAGGGATCAAGCCTGTCGTAGTTCATTATTAAAAATACAAAAATAGATCGGACCGCTAGTAGTAGTAGCGCTTGTGGCTCATTGAGTTCCAGGATCGTGGGATAGCTTCACCACTCATTGTTGTCAGCTCGTACACTCCTGGTTTTACAACCTTCGAGATTATATAAAGACCCTCCCAGTTGGCGCCTAGCTTACCCGCTCCGGGTTCTTTGGTGTTTTCGAATACCATGCGTAGTACAATATCACCTTCGGTAAAGTGGCGCCCTTTAACCTTTTATTGTAGTATCGAGCAGCGAGTTGTTGATAGTTTTGGATTTTGAGTAGAGCATGGTCTTGTTGCTCCTCTATTTTGTCGAGTTGATTTATAATCATCGCATCGTTTAGCCCAGGGTTGGACGGTTGGACTATTCTGCGGAGGCTAGGTAATCCGACTTCCAAGGGTGTCATAGCCTCTATTCCGTGTGATAGTGAGAACGGTGTGTGTTTTGTGGAGCTGCACGGTGTAGTTCGGTGAGACCATAGATTTCCATCGAATTCGTCTACCCATAGCCCTTTCTTCTCTTCAAGACGTTTCTTCAGACCATCAAGGATGGTTTTATTATTGGCTTCGGCTTGACAGTTGCCTTGGGGATACCTCGGCATGGATTTGCTGAGTCTTATCTTCCACTTTGTGCAGAAATCTTCGAAGACTACCGATGTGAACTGTTAACCATTGTCGTTTACGATCTCGTAAGGTAACCCATGACGACAAATGATGAATTTCCAGACGAACTTCATGACATCTTTGGAGTGAATTTGTGGGTATGACTCAGCCTCCACCCACTTTGTGAAGTAGTCAGTCATTACTAGGAAAAAGCGTTTCTGTCTAGATTAGGGGTGAGGGCCAATTATGTCCATGTCCCAACGCATGAAAGGATATGGTGCGGTTACCGTCGTGAGAAGTTCGGTGGGAATATGTATCATAGGACCATGCCGTTGGCACTTCTCACATCGGGATGCATACTTCTCGCAATCTTGAGTCATGGTCGTCCAGAAGTGACCTAGATTTTTTATTTTGAGGGCCAAATCCCGACCTCCAAAATGGTTCCCTCCAGCTCCTTCATGTATTTCCATCATGACATTGATCATTTCGTCTCCGTGCAGATAACTTAGGAGGGATCCTGACATGCTCCAACGAAATATGGAATTGTCGAGAATGGTGTAGTGAGCAGCCTTCTTTTTCAATCGCCGAGCTGCCCATTTATTTGGCGGCAGCTCTCCGTTGGTTATGTATTTCTTGATCTCATCCCTCCAATCCACGTTGGCAAGTATAGGCTCGAGCTCGGAAATGATTTTAACCGGGGAGTCTTCTGATTCGTCTCCGAACTCGGTTTCTCCAAGGTCGGGTATATGCTCTCAGCACCATCCAAAGACTTGATGATATAGAATATTGGTTTTTGCTCTCCCATATTGTCTCTGACTAGAACTCCGCTAACCGCCGAGCTGGAGACTGCTATGTATAGAAAGAGAGTCTAACCATCCTCTGGTTTGGCCAGGACAGGCGAGGTGGTCAAATAGGTCTTGAGCTGCTGGAACGCTTCTTCGCACTTGTCATCCCATTCGAACCTCTTGTTGCCTCTTAGAAGTTGGTAGAATGGGAGACATTTGTCTGTTGATCGCGAGATGAAACGGTTCAGGGCAGCTATTCTGTCTGTCAACCTTTGGACTTCGCGTGTGTTTTTCGGAGAAGGGAGGTCAAGGATAGCGGTTATCTGCTTGGATTTGCTTCGATACCGCGTTTGGTGACGATGTTGCCCATAAATTCTCCTGATGTGATGCCGAAAGAGCATTTGGTTGGGTTTAGCTTCATCCCATACTCGTTGAGAATTTTGAAGCACGTCTCTAGATGTCCGATATGGTCCTTAGCTTTGAGAGATTTGACCAGCATGTCGTTTATATATACTTCCATCGTTCTTCCCAGCTGGTCAGCAAACATTCGGTTGACAAGTCTTTGGTACGTCGCTCCATCGTTCTTTAACCCCGAAAGGCATAACTTAGTAGCAGTATGTTCCTCTGTCTGTTATAAACACCGTCTTCTCTCGGTCTTCCGGATTCATCACGATCTGATTGTAGCCAGAGAATGCATCCATGAAAGATAGGAGCTCGTTCCCAGCTGTGGCTTCTACAAGTCGATCGATATGTGGCAACGGGAAGCTATCCTTTGGGCACACTTTGTTGAGGTCGGTGAAATCCACGCACACCCTCCATTTTCCACTCTTCTTCTTAACGACCACCGTGTTTGCTAGCCATTCTGGATATCTCACCTCAGTGATTGAGCCTGCGGTTGCTAAGCGCTCCACCTCGTCGTTTACTGCTTTTGCACGTTCTGGCCCAAGCTTCCGCCTTTTCTGTTTAATTGGTTTGTAGGTTGGGTCAACGTTCAGCTCATGATTAGCGACGGTCAGATCTATCCCTAGCATGTCAGCGGTGGACCTTGCGAAAGTTGATATGTTCTGTCGGAGGAATTTGATAAGCTCATCTTTTATGTCTTCGTGAAGATCATTCCCAATTCCAACACATCTCTCCAGATCGGTGTGGTCTATGTTTGTTTGTGTGACGAGCTCGCGACTGAGATCGGCTTGGAGAGGAGATTCGTTTTATATTTCGGGCACGATCACAAGACAAGTAGGGGACGAGTTTCTCAGCTTATGCTCGGTGATAAAGCAAGTACGTGACATACCTTGATTACCGCGAACTGTATAGATCCCAAGAGGAGTCGGAAACTTTATACATTGATGGTATGTTGACAGGACGGCCTTCATTGCGTATATCCACGATGTGCCGAGGATGACTTTATAGATCGTTGGCTTGTCAAGTACCACGAACTTAACTATCTTCGTTACTCTCCCTACGTAAACGGGTAGTTTGATTGTACTGATGGTCATGGTGGTATCTCCATCAAAGCCGGTCAAGGGCTGAATTAAGGGTTTGATCTCGCAGCCACTCAACTCCATCTTCTGTAGGGTTTCCTTAAAGATCAGGTCAACGGAGCTTCCAGTGTCAATGAGGATTCGGCCGACCTCACAGTCTGCAATTCTGAGTACGATCACCAGAGGTTCGTTATTAGGTTGGTCCAAACCTTCAGCGTCTTCTTCAGTGAAGGTTATTGGCTCTCTGAATTCAGTTGATGGCTTGGCGTCACTCCAGTGCTTGTTCTTCTGGGAGGTCTCCGTCTTTCTTTCATGTTGCTTGATTGATCGGACGGAGTCATTGCACGACAAGAGTCTACCCATGATCATGGCTACCCATTTTATTGCTGGTGGTTGTGGAGGTGATGAGTTCCGACGATTTTGGTCTCCCTTACTTTGCTTAGGTGACTCCGGATTTGTTTGGAACGTCTCCGAACTGCGTTGTGAGTTAGACTTCTGGTGTTTGTCGTCTCGCGGAGCCCTGGGTTTTACCTCCTCGGTGCGGCATCTGGAGCCACCTGTGTCTTTCTGCGTATCAATGTGTGGTTGATTCTTCCCATCGTCTCTAGTTCCTTCGCTTTGGTATTGCGCGTAGAGATATTCTTGAAGGCCACGACATTGAGTAGTCGGGTGATATTTTCTTCTATGGAACGTGCAGTACGACTGAGCATCCTTAGGGTCGTTAGTACGGACAAACTTGTTCCACGGAAGTTGTTGTGGTTGTTTCTGTTGATTGCTAACGACGTAGGTCGTAGCTCTCTTGCCTTTAACCTCCCTTTGATAATCCTTGTTATAGTGCTGTCGCGGCTCATGATACTCCTCTTGAGGCTTGTCTTTTGAGGTCGGGGTGTTTGATACCGCATGTCTTTTGGAGTAGTTGGCTTTTTCATCTTCCATCTCAATAAATGCGCTAGCTCTATGTAATGCGTCTTCCAACGTTTGCGGTTTGTTCACAGTCATCTCTTCCTTGAATTTTGACTCGATCCACAGTCCGTTTCTCAGTGCGGGTAACGCGGCGTCATCGGCTACAGTAGCTCGGGAAGCGGTTGCCTTGAAGAGTTCTATGTATGGTCAAAGCGACTCCTTTGCTCCTTGGGTTATGGTCCACATGTCAGCGCTCAACGTATTCTGCTGGATATGAATCGAATAGTGCTTAAGGAAAGCCGTAGAAAGTTGATGATAGCTATCGATCGAGTAGGCGTCGAGCTTGGAGAACCATGTTAAAGCTCCTCCACTCAGGTTTTCCACGAAGAGCTGGCAGTATCCGGCATCTCGTTCTTCAGGTGCGAATTGGGCTCCTCCCATTGCAATGCTGAACGCGGTTAGATATTGGCTGGGGTCCGACTTTCCTTCGTACATTGGTAATTTTATCTTTCCAGAATACTGAACAGGAGGGCTGGTTATGCAGGTAGTGAAGGGTGTGTTCTGTGTTTCCTTCATCACGCGTTCGATTTTTGGAGCCGAGCTGGTAGCTTGATGAACCTTGGAGGTCATGTCACGAATTGTAGCCTTCATTATCTCCATCTCTTGGTCGCGCTCTCGATCATCAATTAAAAACCGGTCAGCTTGTTTTTTCCTATAGCCTACCCTTGTTTGGTCGTAGGTCTTGTCGGAATCAGTCCGCGTAGATGTTGGGCCACCGAACAGGTGGCGTTGTAGTCGAGGGGTCTCTTCTCTGAACATCTGCTCGTGAGTTCGGTCTTCGGGAGTCCGAAGGTTGTCAATTCGATCATGACAGAGGTTTTGAGCCGCCGCCAGTTCTGAGAATCTCTAGTTGGTGGATCGTGACATTTCGTCTATCCATGTGAGCAGGGTCTGGAGCAGAGCGGTGGTGGCGGACAGATTCTCTGGTTGTACGGTCAGGAGGGGTTCTGGAGCTGGGCGAACTGGAGAACTAGAGGTAGGGATCTGGTTTTCTGGCCCATAGACCGGCAACGCTGCTTCTGATGTTACCCGCGGTGGTAGCTCGGCAGCTGACAAGGTTGGAGCAGACGTGGGAGACTCGGTTGTTGGCGAGAACAATGGTGGCATTCCTGTCATCGTCGAACTATTTTTTGCGTAAAGAAGAATCTCAGCCCCACGGTGGGCGCCAATTGTTGGAGGTGTAAAATACCAAACAAATATAGAGTGTTGAGATAGAGACTGAGAAGTGATTATGAAGTGAGATTGTGAAGTGAGAGATCGGAGATCTCTGTTTTATAAAATGAGTTCGACGAGTATTCAAGTTAGGGAAGGATTTCCATGTCCCTCCTCTCCAAACTGATCCGAATATTTATAGGAGATTACATAGACAAATAGATATTTGTTTCGTAATGATGATTTGATGTTGGCAGTGATGACTCCGGTCTGTAGGATGAGACGTTATTGTGTACGTGGCGATCTTTCCCTTCTTCCGATGGCAGCTTAGGTCGGCAAAAATGATGGTTGAGCTGTGAGATGGGACGTTATCGTGTACGTGGCGACATTTCCCTTCCTTCGATGCCAGCTTAGGTCGGTAGCGATGATGACTGTGCTGTGAGATAGGACGTTGGCGACTTTCTCTTCCTTCGATGGTATCTCCGGTCGGCAGTAATGATGACTTAGCTGTGGGATGAGACGTTAGCGACTTTAAGCTCGAGACTTTCTAAATCGTGGGGTTTGTGGACTGCTAGGTCGTAGACGTCTAGATCGTCCAGTTCATCGACGTCCAGATCGTCCAGTTCGTCAATGTCCAGGTCGTCCAGCTAGCTGACGTCTAGGTCGTCCAGCTCGGCGACGTCAGCTCGTCCAGCTCGTAAACGTCCAGATCGTTCAGCTCGTCGACGTCCATCTCGTTTAGCTCGTCGACGTCCAGGTCGTTCAGCTCGTCGACGTTCAGAGATAAAATAGGCCAAATATTTTTATGAGCCGAATAAATAACAAAGGGTGTCAAACCCTCTAGTAACAAGTACGAGCATGAAACTAGCGAGTTGATTGTGGAAAAAGTACATATAAAGAAAACGTTGCTTGGTTACGTACGATGAGGTGATTGATTACTACTTCACAAGGTTGTCACTTGTCACAATAAGATATAAGATAGTCGGAGTCATAACGATTTTTATCAACCTATTTCAGCTTCCAACTAATCTCCAAATGTTTTTTTTTTTTTTTTGGGTTCCACACAATATCAATATCAAAATCATGTAATGTCACAAACATTTTTTTATCTATAAATCTCTCTTGTGTCTCGTATGTCTACGTTTTTCCTTAAACTTAACTACAATTCATCTTTAGCAGCCCCATCCTTGTTCGATTTCAACTCTTCATTGATGAAAACAGCCATGTCCTTGGCGCCCAATTTCGTTGACAGCTTTAACTGCAAAGCAAACAGTTAGTAGTGCCTTAGCTTGTATCTCTATGAAAATGGTTTAACGCTGTGGAAAAAAAAAACAATAGTAATGAAGTTAATAGGGCCTTAGATAGTATCTCTATGAAAATGGTTATTACCGGTTTCTCCTTTTCACCAGATTTGTAGAGCAAGATCGTCGGATAATCATCAACCTACCATCAACAAATGAATAAGATTAGCTCGCGTTTTGGGGAATTTGCCAGTCTTTGTTGCAGGTAAGATTCTGATTCACCTGTAGTTTAGCATGCTCATTTACAGATGCATCAATTCTTGCAAATACAAGATTCTCAAAGCCTTTGAAATGCTTAGCCAACTTCACTACTTGTTTGCTCAGTGCCTCGCAGTTCACACACCATGGTGTATGTACCTGTTTTCAGTTTCCCCCCACAAGATCCATGAGTTTTGGTTTCAGTATTTCAGTTATTAGAAAGTTTGGTTTAGCAGAGAGGTTATTTGGGTTTACTTACCTCAAGAAGAACATTCTCTTGACTGTTTAATACCAACTCATCAAAAGTCTTTCCCACCACAGTCACTATGCTTGCGTTTTCCTGCAGAATTCATCGGGTTATTTGAACTTGGCTCGTGCATAGTCTCAAATATATCCCAAAAAGAACATCAAAGAGCATTATATCTTCCATACTCACATTATCTGGAACTGGCTCTGACCTATAGTAGGGCGAAACGGTTCCATCCGCAAGTCCTGAACAAAAAGCCTAATGTGCAAATCCAATACAGCTCACTTGAATCAGTTACTCTTTGAAAATGAAAAGACATAAGAAGATTGAAGGAAAAAAATATGTACTTCAATATTGCTTGGTGATGGATCTGACTCGAGCAAATACTTGGAGTTGAGTTTGTTATCGAAAGCAGCAACCTGTTAAGAAAACAACAGATTAATCAATAATGGCTAGTAGTTTTATTATCAGTAGATCACACTGTCAATCACGCCGACCGAAACAAGTATCAGAAACTTACAACAGTTTTGTTCGCATCCTCTATTCCGAATAAGGTCAAGAATGGCATCGCAAGGTTCTCATTTGTTATATCAACATATATAAACATAAGCTGCAAGAAAAATAATAGTATACGTTAAGAGAGAATCTAAAAGAACTAAATCTAATTAAGATTCATCATCGGAAAATACCTTTGATTTAAACCTTCTTGCCAAATCTTCAAGAGGCTGAGCCATATTCTGAAAGTCATCAGCTTTGGCAAAGATCATAACCTAACCAAGGAAAAAAAGAAAAACAGAATTATAATTAACACAACACATAATCGCAAACAAACAAAGATAGAGTCGAAACATGTAACAGTTACAAACCGAAATGACAAAAAACTTCTTACCTGAAGCTTAAGAGGACTCGAGTAGACCCAAACAGTGTTGCTTTCAGTCAATCTTGTGATCAACGGAAACTTGTTTTTGCCTAGAAACTCTAATATCTTCTCCATTTTGTAAGATCCATCTACATGAACCACATAAGACTCGTTATCAGATACCGAATAAACCGTCACAAAGAAACATCATAACAAAAGATCAAACATAAAGACTCGTTCTCATGATATAAAGATATAATAACAATAAAGGTCGTCAAGAACAAGCAGCATGCTTACCATATGCAGTGTACCTGTCAGCCTCGGTTTTAACAAGGCCAATAAACACATGATTGAGTTTGAGCTCAGGAAACAGAAGTTTCGCAACTTCGCTATCACTTGTTTCTACAAACTGGATTTCATCGTCTGATTTTGCAGCTTTCACGAACTCGCTATATTCAGAACCCTAAGCAAACAAAGAAACAACAAGAAATCACCAATTACATTCCAAAACAAGTCTACATAAGTTTGCAGTCTAGTGATTTCAGTCTACAGTTTCGATATCAAAATACCTCCAACTTGTGGAACAAACCAACAACAAAAGTATGATATTTGTTCAGAAATCTCTGAGCTTCATCAACTGTATTTACTGTAATGATAGGTGCACCAGTCTTCTTCTGCACCCAGATGACTATATCCTCTCTGAACAGAAAATCACATTGAACCAAAAATCTCTCAGAAATACCATTAGAGATAAAATCAAAATCTATTCTTGGAGCCATATTTGAACCTCAGACATCAAAATTGCAACAAAACCCCCCTTGACGAACTCACACTTAGTCGAAAATTGACAACCAATAAGCTAAAATCGAGAAGAACTTACGCGGAGAATCCACCGGTATAAGGCTGAGAAGTTCCGTTAACGAAGAGAAGAAGCGTCGGGAAACCCTTGATTTCGAGCTCCGACGCAATCTTCGAATGCCTATCTCCATCGATCTTAGCCATCAAAATCGGACTACCAGCCTCTTTCAAAGCCGTTGCAGCCTCCGAAAACCGCGGCATCAAATCCGCGCTTCTCGCACACCAAGGAGCATAACCTAGAACCAACACGAACTCGTTCCCATCGATCACTCGCTTCGTGTTGTCGCCGCTGAGTTCTAGTACGATCCTCTGCGCCTTGCTCACTGTCTCAGCTTCCGATTGTTGCTCGGGCCGATCTTCTTGAAATTGCTCGTCTACTGCTAGGAGCTGTTCCAGATCGTCGGATTCTTCACCGGATCCGGGTTCGACATCGGCGTCGGATGATGAATAAGCTGCGATGATTAGGAAGCTGAGGATTAAGAGGAGGATGAAGGTGGAGATTGAGAATTTAGAACTGGGTTTTGGATTCATTGACATTGTGATTTTGGGGGTTTTATTCGTCGGAGGTGGATGAAGAGTGATTGATCGGAGAAGCGATCGTCGTCAAGGGAGAAAAAGGCTAAAATGTCACCAAGATTTACGGCAGGATGTAAGTGTCTATGGACATGTCACATGTGTGATGTGTATAGTCAAAAGAAAAAAAAGCGAAAATTAAGTATTGTTGCTTTTTGTAAAGCAATTTGAATAAATATGGAGTATAAAGTTACCAAGA
The DNA here is from genome assembly GCA_030180135.1 of Orychophragmus violaceus. NCBI lineage: Eukaryota > Viridiplantae > Streptophyta > Magnoliopsida > Brassicales > Brassicaceae > Orychophragmus > Orychophragmus violaceus. The sequence goes on along the minus strand of CM058229.1, from coordinate 88,429,776 downwards.
AAAGCAGTGGTAAATAGAGCATTGTTTGACTTCAAAAATACTTCCAATATTAGAGAAGTACGGATGAGATCAAAGATTCACATCAAAATTTTATATAAAGATGGATAATTTTAAACAATAATGATATAAATTTTCTATAAATCAAAGATGTATTTAAAATTGATCGTCGAAATTAGAATTTATACAATAAATAAATTGAATGTACACAAAAAAGAGGTCAAATATTTTTAATCGAGATGATTTATGTAGAATATTTTATATAAAGATGATTTATGAATTTTCGTTGGTGGCGATCTCTCTATCAATGATTTCCGAAGATGGTTGGAACTGACGAAGATTTATTCTTGATAAGGGTCAACGTCTTCCCTTCAATGTTGACTCGATCCAACCTTTAATGAATATATTAATTTTTGGACTCAATTGATTCGTGATTTAATGGGTTAAAATCGTGATTGGACTATTTATTTCATGAACCAGATTTTTTTGGTGAAAAATCCATCACGAACATTATCCAAACATTTCACTTTTTTATTTGGGTGTGAGAAGAAAACTGAATTCAAACAAATAAAAATCTGAATTTGATTGGGTTTGATTTTTAAACAGTATCCAAATGGATATAAGAATATGTATTATAGATATCATATAATATCCAATATAAACCAAATCTTTAATTAAAATCTAAAATATTTAGAAGTTAATTAAATACATTAATCTTTTTATTTAACTAACAACTTGGATAATTGCTAATATGGAAGTTTATATAACTTTTTACTGAAGTTTTATTATTTTTATATTAATTAGGAAGTTTTTTAGCTTTATATTCACTCTTAGTTAACTACTAATTTATCATTAATAAAATTAGGCTAATTACTATATTAACTTTAATTTATATTGGTAATTTTATTATATTTTTAATTTTAATATGGAGATATAAATAAACTTAGATAAAAAAATAAGATAATAAATATGAAATTTATAAAAAAAATTAAAATTTTATTTTGTAGATATACATAACCTTGAATAAAAAAGTTAAAATGAGATGATAAATATGAAAATGATTATAAAGATTTTTAATTTTATTTTAGAATATACATAATCGTTAATAAAAATTAAAAAATAAGATGATAAATATAAAAATATTTATAAATATTTTAAAATATTTATAATATTTTAAAATATTAATAAATATTATTTTTAAATTTTATATAATAAATTTGTATTATTTATATAAATTTTGAATTTATATATAAATAATAAAATATTTTAAATAAGATATTTATGTGTTGATTTTATACATAAAATATGTAATTATAATTTATTTATAATAAATTAGAAATATTTTTTAAATATAATAATGCATATATGTTAAATTATAAATAGTCTTCTATAATTTTTTATAATATTACTATTTTATTAAATTAATTTAATAATTTTAATTTTAAAAAAATGTTTAATAATATTTTTTCTCGTACATGGTGCAAGGAATCATATTTCTAATGTCCCAAGTATTTTTTTAAAGTACTTTTCTGAGTTTTTGAATAATTTCGTATATTACATAAAACTGATAACCAAACTGATAACTTTATATTAATTATGCGAAGTTTTAGTAGTTCATCCGCTTCCAAGATGAATTTCTTTGTTGACAAAAAAAATTGATCACTCTTACAAAAAATCTATAATCCTGAAAATTTACTTGAATATTGTTACGGAATTTTGATCTAATCCAAAAAAGTTGGGTTACGATCAGAGAAGTCCGAATTACGAGGTGAGAGATAAACTTTAAGTGAGGTCAGAAACTGTTCTATTAATATTAAGGCCGAAGCCGAACAATGAATAGGATGGTACGAGGTGGGAGTCCGTCGAATGACGTGCTCCCTAAATGCTGCTTGAGTTCGGAGCTTTATAAGAGTAGCTTGGAGCCTTCACAAAATACAATGTGTCTAAAATGAAGAGTGAAATGTCCTATTTATAACGTGGGAAGGTTGACTTTCTGCTGGGCCGTTTGACTCCTTAGTGGGCTTGTCTTTTTGGGCCGAGATGAATTGTTGAGTTGACAAGATTTCCAATGGGCTTATGGATGGGTGCTAAACCCATATCCAACAATTAGTTACCCCCCGGTTCGTCGATTATATGGTCTGGTCGGAGTCGGCGAATTTCTTCGAGCATTTAAGTCAGGTGGAAATTTTGTCGGGTCATTTTGCTTCAATTTTCGATATTTTGAAATGTCAGATTCTTTCGTGGTTTTAAGAGAGTGAAGGGACACGAACCGCGTGAGTTGTAATTTTGCGTGTTTTTACAAAAACCGTCCCTTTTTACGAGGCTCCATCTCTTCAATTCCCATCGTCTTTCGTCAGGTAATTGTTTCTATCTATGGCCTTTTGCTTCGTATCCTTTTCTCTAGTTATTGTGATTTTGTTGCTTTGACTTCGGTTCGCTAGAATGAGAGTAGATTCTAGTTGCCATTTTTCTTCTAGTGGCGGTGGTTTTGTTTTTTCCGATTCGTCTGGCGAAAGTCCTGTTGAATCTAGACCGATTGAAGGAGACGAAGAATTTTTTAAGTCTCAGGCTGGGCAAAAACCTCGTCGGTTTCGTGATGGTTCCGTCACGATGAATTCTTCTGATTGTTAGTCGCACACTGGCGTGGGGGAGAAAAATCCTGGTGATGGCGACAAGCGATAATGCTAAGATTGCTGATTCGGGAGTTCGTTTGAAGATTAGCGCGGCTGCTCCTGGTAGTCGCTCTCGAGAGATTTCTTCGAAGGGGAAAAAATGAGATCGAAGGAAGCGGTGGAAGAAGAAGGTGCAGCGGAAGATAGGAAGACGACGGAGGGGAAAACTGTTGTTCCTAGAGCGATTCGTTCGTCCGTCTGTGAACAACCCACCCTGGATGACATACGCCAAAGGTGTTCTCGTGTTTCCGATCTCGAGTTTTGCTTGTCGAACTTGTGCGACCGACCCTGGGATGCTCCTTCCTGTTGGGTTTGTCTGTACGAGTGTTGGTTCACCGAGTGCCATTTGCTCTTCCCTCTTCTCAGAATTCTGGTCAAGTATTATGAGGCAAGGGAAATGTCCCTTTCTCAACTTTACCCTGCTGGCCTTCGTAACGTGCTGGGCATTCAGATCATGGCGGCTGATAGTGGATTTGAGGTGTCCACTTGTTTTTTCGAGGAGCTGACATTGATCTTGATAAATCAGGGGACGTCCGAGACTTTTTACGTGAGGTTCAGGCTCGGTTGTCATTTGAAGGTTGTGTCTGACTCTCCGAACAAAACTTCAGATTGACAGGATAGTTACTTCTCTGCGCGGGACAACATCGCTGATGCTTGATTCAAGCAGGGTTTTCAGATCGTCCTGGAATTATCACTTTGGTAGTTTTCTTTTGTTTTGTGCTCGTTTGTCGATATTGACTGCCTCATGTGTTTTTTCTCTTTCTTGTTTTGCAGTTCGTTCTGCTTCGGGTCGTTGGACCTTAGATTTTTCCAGAGACTTGGACATGTTGAAGGCTCATGGTGGGATAGATTGGCCTCTGTCGAAGTATAAAGAAGCCAAGGCTCTGTTTGACCGGAAGGTCCGAGGTTGCTTTAAGAAGATTGATTCGGGTATGTGTTTTCCATTTTCCCTCCCCTTTTTTCTTATTTTTTAGAGAGATGGGGAAGATGTCCTTGTTGATACGATGCTTTGTTGTTCATCATTTTTGGTGATGGTTTCTTCTTTGGATCTATAGAGTGAGTTATCGTCTCCTCGGTTGTTTTGAAAAAGGCGTAGGATGTCTGGTGGTGCTGACGAGGGGTCTTTGGCTGCGGTAAGTTCTCCGGTGATTGTCCTCGGGGATAGTCCGTCTGATGTTGAGGGGGACGCGCAGCCTGTTTCCGCACCAGACAGAGGATCTATGGTTGAGGGGGAGGAAGCCGATCGATGTAAGGTGGTTGATTAAGGCCGGGAGACGGTTTCTGGGCGAGAGGCCGCAAACCATTACTTTATGCCTTCTGAGGCTTCTGTTTACTTGTTTCATCGGGCAGGCGTCAAAAGGCTCATGTCGGACTCCGAGAACGAGGTCAGTCGCTCTGCGGGTTTGGCTCCTGCTCCTTCTTCCGCTCGTGCTGAAGATCCGGTGGTTAGGCCGGATGGTGTTGATCCAAATTTTTGGGACTCCTTTTGGTCGTTTCTCCATAAGGGGAAGGCTCCCTTGGTGAGTGACAAATTGTCGTGCGCCAATCTTATTCAGAAGATTGCGGTAAGCCCTCCCCCAAGAAGCTGGTTTATGTCTCCGAGATGCATAAGCCCCATCTTCAGGAAGAGCTAAGTCATCACCTTGTCATGGTATGCGTTCTACTTTGAAGTATATATTTTGGGTGGGCGAACGGGTGTATGGACTTATTATTATTTAATATGTAGTTCATTGCTATCTGATAGGTTCAGAGTTTTAATCCTATTCTACTGCAAGTGCACAGTTATGTGATTGTAGTATTTAGGGTATCGAATCCACAAGGACTCACGGTTACACGATAGATTGTATGTATTCAAGTTAAGCTAAATCAAATTCCAGAGAAAGCAGTAAGCAAAACAATAAACTAGAAAGGTGTTTTCAATAGGAGGAAAGGCGTCAGACTTAGGAAGTTCTCGGGAATTATGCTATGCAAGAAACTTAACTAACATGATTCAGATTAAGCGCAGTTCAAGAACTAGAAACACTTTACTAAACAATCCAACTCTCGTTGAGATTGTTTCTATATCTAGCAACCTAGCGATCCAAATCTCTTTGTGATCCTAGAGTTCTAAACAAGCATTAAGAACAAGTTCTATCGGTTCACAATTTTCCTAAACCAAATCTCTTTGCGTCTAGTCAAATTGCTCACTCTAAGTTTGGTTCAAATTATAACTCACACTCTCGTGCTATTGTCAATTATCTCAGATCTGATTATAACTCACACTCTCGTGATATTGTCAGAATTCAGTGTTAAGCACAACTTAGGTGATGAACGATAAGATGGTGAATCCTAATCAATCAGTTATCATGCAAGCATAAAACCTTTGTGAGAATCCCTAAATCTAACTAGGTTACTACTCAGACATAGAAGCAGTTAAACAACACATCATGAATAGAAAACCATAAACTGAATAGATAAAAGTAAAGGGGTTCGAAATTCTTCTCTCAGACGTTACAAGTAGCAAGAATCAGCCCCTAGCCAAAATCTCTCAATCTCTCTTGCAGAAACAAAAGTAAGAACAAGATAATAGAATAATGAGTCTAAAACCCTAATAAAACTCTCTAAACACATTTTGGGGTCAAATTAGAATATAGGAAAACTTCAGGGTCTTTTGCGCAACTCTTCAAAACTTGTCTAAACTCAGCGCATAACCTTTCTCGGGCTCAGTGTCGACCGACATCAAAGGTAGTGTCGGTCGACACTCCATCGTAGTCAAGACACTATCTTCAGCTCGTTGCACAAATCACCAGAAACGTCCTAATATCCCTCTCTTTACTCCAAACGCAAGTTTACCTGTAAAAGACTCGATAGACTCTAAAAACTAGGTTAAAGACTCAATATGTACACTTATATCATGGTTGAAAACCTAGAAAAATCATGATATATCAACTCCCCCACACTTAGTTCTTACTTGCCCTCAAGCAAGTAAAGAACCAAAGTATAAGAAAAGAGGTTTGAAAACACATAAACTCATTTCGTCTTGGGAACTTTCGCATTTACATTCACTTAGTAAACCACTGAAAACTTTCCTACAGATCTTAAGACCACAATATACTTCCCCTACACTTAGCAACTGTCCCAAGTAAACTCCACAATCAAGTTAGGACATTCAAGTTCATCACACTAGCCTCTGTATACAATTAGGTGCAGTGTCACAGAGGGAGTATCGAATCAAAGGACACATGGACTTAACCTATTCAATATCTGACCACCAAACTGTCGGTTTCTGGTTTCTTTCTTTTCCCTTTCTCCCTTAGCACTGATTTTTTTCCCACTGGGTATCATTTTATTTTTTCTATCAGTGCTCTTCCCTTTTTATTGGGGTTTAACTTTGGATCTTTCCATGGATACACATGAGGTAATAGGGGTCTCTACCACTCCCGTGACCACTTCGAAGCTACTAGCTTATCCTCGGTTTTTTTTTTTTACTTTCAAGGGAGGGGAAAATCAGAAACCATACTTTAGAACATGATCATAGGCTGTGCCAAACACATCAAAGGAATCCGACCCAAAGATTACCAAGCCCCTAAGTGAGAAATTAAAGTCAATATTAAGTGCGAGACTAGTGATGGATCCTCTGAACACCTGGTTAGATATGGGTGTCCTTGATAAGATGATCCGGTTGGAGTTTTCTAATAGTCATAGAGGCTCTGCAAGTCTGTCCAACGGTCATTTAGTTCCTGTTCAAGCGAAAAATTTCCTCGAAAAATCATAGTTTCATACAAAATTTTGACTCAATAAAACAATTTGAAAAACAAAGTGAAAACATGGACTGACTCTCGAAGAAAACAAAACACAATGTCAGTACCACCCCCCCCCCCCCCCCCCACACTTAAACTACACTGTCCCCAGTGCAATTGTAGCATGAGATCGGTATGAAACTAATTGGAACCATAGAGATTTTGAGTTGAAAATCCGAACCTGTTCACGGTCAATGTCGACCGACACTAGGGTTAGTGTCGACCGACATTTATGTCTACAGTCCTGTGTTTCTCTCGGGTCTGGCACACAAAAACAAGAAAATTCAAAAGACACAAGGAAGAAAACTAAAAAGAAAAGAAAACGAACCTACAGTGGGTTGCCTCCCACTCAGCGCTCTTTAAAGTCAATAGCTTGACTTTGATGAAGTTAGACAGTGGGTGGATTATCCAGATAGACAATGTTTCCATCTGGAATTGCAGCTTTCGCCAGTAATGTTTCACCCTTTGCCCATTGACTGTGAACTCGTCTCCCTTGGAATTCATCAAAGTACAGCTTCGTGGGGTCTAGCTTCTTTGACAGTGAATGGACCTGACCATCGAGAACGCAACTTTCCAGTAAACAATGTTAGTCGAGAATTGTAGAGAAGTACATGATCATTCGGTTCGAATTTGCGCGAGATGATCTTCTTGTCATGATAGGCCTTTGTACGCTCCTTGTACAACTTCGAGTTCTCATAAGCGTGGTGACGAATCTCATCCAACTCATTAAGCTGTACCGGACACCTCTCAACTGCAGGCTTGAGATCATAGTTCATCTGTTTAACAGCCCATATGGCCTTGTGCTCGAGCTCAACCGGTAGGTGACAAGATTTTCCATAAAGCAGATGGAAAGGTGTAGTTCCCAGTGGCGTTTTAAACGCAGTCCTGTAAGCCCATAGCGCATCATCCAACTTGGTAGACCAATCCTTACTGGTCTTCCCAACTGTCTTCTCTACTATCTCCTTGATCTGTCTGTTAGAGACCTCAACTTGTCCACTGGTCTGAGGGTGATATGGAGTAGCCACGATGATTAACACCATGTTTCTTAAGCAACTTCTCAAAAATTTTGTTGATAAAGTGAGTACCACCATCACTTATCACAATCCTAGGCACTCCAAATCTGGGGAAGATGATAGTCTTAAACAGCTTAAGAACTACCGAAGAGTCATTGGTTGGACTTGCAATAGCTTCAACCCATTTGGATACATAGTCCACAACAACCAATATATACATGTTCCCATAGGAGGATGGAAACGGATCCATGAAATCGATGCCCCATCAATCAAAGACTTTAACTTCGAGGATGAAGTTATGTGGCATCTCGTGTCTCTTACTTATCTTCCCCCTCCTCTGACACACATCGCACTGAGAGACAAATAACTGAGCATCCTTGAACATTGAAGGCCACCAGAAGCCTACTTGAAGAACCTTAGACACTTTCTTGAATGTAGCAAAATGTCCAGCATACTCAGAACCATGGCAGTGGTACAACACATTCTCTACTTCAGGCTCCGCAATGCAACGTCTGTAGATACCGTCAGAGCAGTGCTTGTACAAGTAAGGTTCATCCCAGTAATAGCGCCTGACTTCCCGAAGGAACTTCTTCTTAGCATAGCCTTTAAACACTTCAGGCTCATCCTCCGCAGCAAGGTAGTTAGCTATGTCAGCATACCAAGGTCTAGTAGGGAGAGGATCGTGGGCCATTGAAGCTATGAACATGTCAGCTTCATCATCTGGAGTCTCTGTCCGCAGCGGATGTCAACCGATACCAGTATGGATGTCGACCAACATTGCCCCTAATCGGCCAAGCAAAACCGAGCATGGTCGATTATCGTTCGCTTTTTCGAGTCAGGTGTCGACCGGAATGCAATGAGTGTCGACCGACATTGACTCTGCAACCCGTGCGGAAAGTAGTGAACTCGCAGGAACATCCCGATAACTTGTCTCGATCTTGTAGATGTTCTCTTCTGGCAGAGAATCATCTATTGGAACATCCTCATCGATCCTAATCCGAGATAAGTGATTAGCAACACCATTTTCTACTCCTTTCTTGTCTCTCACTTCTATGTCAAACTCCTGGAGCAATAGAATCCATCTCAATAACCTTGGCTTAGCATCCTTCTTCTGCATCAGATACTTAAGCGCAAAATAATCAGTATGTACAACCACTTTGGAACCAATCAGGTAGGAACGAAACTTCTTAAATGAAAACACAACTGCTAACAGTTCCTTCTCAGTGGTTGCATAGTTCCTTTGTGCTTCATCAAGAGTTCTACTGGCATAATAGATTGCATGGAGCTTCTTGTCCTTCTTCTGTCCAAGCACAGCTCCTACTGCATAATCGCTAGCATCACACATTACCTCGAAAGTTAAACTCCAGTCTGAAGGTTGCACAATTGGAGCAGAGATTAAAGCTTGCTTCGGCTCCATGAATGCAGCATGACACTCGTCTCTGAAATCAAATTTCACATCCCTGCAGAGAAGTGCAGTGAGTGGCCTAGCTATCTTGCTGAAATCTTTAATGATCTCCTGTAAAAACCAGCATACCCAAAGAAACTTCTTATTCCCTTGACTGAATCAGGCGCCTGCAACCCTGTCATTACCTCAATCTTAGCTCTGTCCACCTCAATTCATGTCTCAGAGACTCTATGTCCAAGCACAATGCCATTCTTGACCATAAAATGACATTTCTCCCAGTTCAATTCCAGGTGCTTTTCCTCACAGCGAGCTAGCACCTTGCACAGATTATCCAGACATGCATGGTAAGATGGTCCGTAGACAGAGAAGTCATCCATGAAGACCTCCATAAAGTCCTCGATCATATCTGTAAAGATGAACATCATGCACTTTTGAAACGTCGCAGGAGCATTACATAGTCCAAATGGCATTCTGTGGTATGCAAAGGTACCATAAGGACATGTAAATGTGGTCTTCTCCTGGTCCTCTAGGTGATAGGGATCTGAAAGAAACCATAATAGCCATCCAAAAAGAATTAGTATGGATGACTTGCCAACCTTTCCAACATCTGATCAATGAAAGGGAGTGGAAAATGGTCTTTCCTGGTGGCTGCATTCAACTTCCTGTAGTCTATGCACATCCTTTGACCAGTTATTGTCCTCGTAAGGATTAGCTCGTTCTTCTCATTCTTCACCACAATGATGAAGGAATGTTTAGATAAATCCTGATTCAATTCTCTGATTCAGATTATCCTAAACATGCGGATCTAGGTTCTCTTGAATAGAAACAATTGATGATCTCACCTTATACCTGTTTATGCAGCGGAAAGGGATGGTATTGTCAGAGATCAGAGAGCCACCGAGTGATAACTCCTCCAGAGGTTCACACACGCACACCAAGCAGGAAGAGCGGCTGCTAGACCAAGCTGAGGAGGCGTCGCAGTAGAGAGAGAGTTGGCGGCTCGATTAGGGTTGAAGAAGAAAACAGACTCGAGTTTTATTTATAAAACTCGTCCGATTCCTCTTGGGCCATTTGGCCATTCGCGCACTGTGTCGATCGACACATCATGTGCATCGATCGACACACAGTGGCTAAAACCTTTTATTCTCTCTAAGTACAGTAAATGCCTGGCACTTTTACCGTACTTCTGCTAAGCCATTCCTACACATTTTCCTGTTAGCTTAGGCGTGTGACCCATATGGGATCATATAATAGAGGCAATAAGTCCAAGACTTATAGATCATGAGCGGACTCTAGCAAGCCATCATGACCCCCAGTATTATATGACTTATGTCTGATCATTGACATACTCTTACTTTCTAGAGACAGTACCGAGATTACTGGACACAATTCCAACAATCTCCCACTTGTACTGGAATCTCTGTATTCATAATCCTTTTGTCACAATATCTCGATTAGTCATAAGGCAAGATTAGTGTCATCCTTATAAAGCCTAATCTTGTTCATCGGACTCTGATTCGATACTGACAATCCAAACGACTCGGGACAGTCCGTTTGAGCATGGCCATGCATTTTCCAGTATTCAAATCTCCGATTGGCCTAGAGATATTCACTCCATTTATATTGGAGGGACAAATTCCGTCTTGTTCCATCACTGTAAACTACTCATTTCATGATGTACCCAAACAAGGTCCTTATAACTATCGCAGAACGATAGCATTAGACAATGATCAAAGTGCATCAGTCCATGTGCAGTCACATGCATGCGAACTCAGGTCTAAGGACTATACTCTATAGTCGTAGTAAGAATCTCTTATGACACAGATATAAATATCCTGAAGAGTTCTTATAAGCGGGTCTTGTCCGGTCGTATGTTCCCTAACATACACCTATGTACTGACTTTGATGCCGCGCATCTATGACACACTGAGACTTTGTCATAAGTCACGTACCAATCCAGTCTCACACGGTTGTTGGTGTTCCAATTTCAACAACCTTCGACTAGGGACATAATGATATAAGTCATTTATCAAATATAGGGTCTCATGATCAAGCTAAATGACTTTGATAACTCAAGATCAAGTCATTTACTTTGATGACCTATAAAATGGTTTATATCACTTTGGAACCATTATTTCATCACAGTTAAAATAATCTTGAAATAATAATTTCATTAAACATCTTAAATGTTATTTCAAGAACATATCCAATAACTAAATAAAGCCCTTTAATAACTCCCACTGAAATTAAGACTACATCTTAATTTCACTTATCCTACAGCAACAGTCCGCGACTCGTGCTTAGGCCTAAGGAGTGGCTTCGTTAATAGATTAGCAACGTTCTCATTCGTTGAAACTTGCTGATCTACTTAACATCTCTGTCATTTATCTCACGGAATAGGTTATACCTATCCTCAAGGTGTTTGGACCTCTGATGTGCAGCTAGTCTCATCTATGCTGGAAATCACATCAAGTTCAGTGACGAACTCTTCTTTCCAAATAACCTCTTTCGCCACTTCCCAAGCTGCGAAATATTCAGCCTAAGTCATGGAGTCAGCAACAGTGCCTTGCACCGCCAGATAGACACAAGATATAACCGGACTGTGATCGGAAATCATCTTTGTCTATTGGAAACTTGCCTTTCAGACTCTACCGACTTGTAGCACCTCACTTTCTCCGTAAATCAAGAACTTATCCTAAGTATTTCTCAAATACTTTAGGACATTCTTTACGGCAATCCAGTGATTCTTTGCTGGATTTGACTGGTCTTTACTTGTCTTGCTTAACATTAAAGCAACATCAAACAAGTACGTTTCATGGCATACATGATAGATCCAATTGCCGACGCATATGGAATCTTATCCATGCATTTAAGCTCAGCAGTTATCGTAGGACACTGTGTCTTGCTTAACATAATGCCATGTGACATTGGCATAAAACCCTTCTTGGAATGCTGAAAACGTGTAGGACTTTGTCGGGATAAGAATCCTGACTTTGTCCTACCAGCTCTTTCGGATCTCTATCTTTAGATCCAAAATCCAAAAACATACGTGGCTTTACCCATGTCAATCATTAGAACCAACTCCCAAGCCAGTCCTTAACCGACTGCAGCATTGGGACGTCTTTTCCGAGAATCAGTATGTCATCGGCATATAATATGAGAAATGCAATATCGCTCCCATTAATCTATTAGTAAACACATAGTTCCGCTTCGTTCATGTTCAAGTCAAAACCTTGACTACTTCAACAGAACGAAGATTCCAACTATTAGTAAACACACAGTTCTGCTTCGTTCCTGTTCAAGTCAAAACCTTGACTACTTCAACAGAACGAAGATTCCAACTCCGATATTTTTTTTTTTTTTTTTTTTTTGCTTCCATCCTGAATGGATCAATGAAGCTAATCTTACACATAGTGTAATTTTCGGAGTCCGGGCTCACTTTCGCTTCTTTGAATTTCGCAGATTCGTCGCTCTCAATGATCATCAGATCATGCGAACTTTCAATGATTATCAGGTTCAACTAATGACGAGAAATCACTCTCTGATTAGTAACTGATTCATTCATATCTGCGAACTTCAGGCTCCACAGGTGTAGATTCTACAGAAATCTGTAAATCCATCCGTTGCTCTCCCTCAACAGGTTGAGCAGCCTCCTGTATTTCTCGAATTTCTTCGAGTTATACTTTTACTCCCACTGTTCTTCTTGGAAAATAACTTCCCTTCTTAGAAAACAGAATGGACGTAAAAGTAACAAGCCTTGGTTTCCCTAGGACAACCAGCGAAGTAGCACAACTACAAATACTCAGTAAAGACGAATTTGGATCGATTCCAATCCACATTTACGTGGTGTCTTTCAACTGATATTGGTGGAACCTTTTCAGCGTAAACTTAGATATTTCTAGAGCGTTATTCTTAAATAATATCATGGAAGATTCGTGTGACTCATCTTTAATCATTTCTAATAAGATCTGATTCTTTCTCACAGAAACACCTTAAGGTTTTCAGGAGAAATGAGCCGTGAAACGATTTCACACTCATTTAGATGATCACATAATCAATGACTTAAGTATTCTCACTCGTGATCTAATCCAGAGTCTTAATACTTCTGTCATTCAGATCCTATACTTCATTCTGGAACTCTTTCGACCATGTCAAAGAATTCCGACTTGTGTCTCATCAAATGAACACAGTCACACTCACTGAAGTAATCAGTAGAGACAATGAAGTACAGGAAATTTTCTCTGGCATTACTGCTCATTGGGCCACATACATCAGTATGTTCCAGGTCCAATAAGCCTTTGGGCCTTTCTCTAGCTCGGCTAAGATAGGCCCTTTTCCTTTTTGGTCCAGTAAACAGAATTCAAGTCTCATAAGATATCTTATCAAATGAGCCCAACAGTCCATAACTATGGGATTTCTGAATCCGACTTACTCTATGTGACCAAGACTTTTATGCCAAGAAAAATCAGGTTTAATTCATTAGATTTAAACCAATTCGGTATTTATGTTACATTTAGGCACTCTTTGGTTTAAGATATAAAACCCATTCCTTGAATGGGGTGCTACAATTAATATTTCATTAAGATCAAAAGAACAAAACTTGTCTTTTATCAAAATGAAAAACATTCAAATTCTTACAAGAAAATGAAAGACAACTCTGCTTAAAGCAGGTACATTGTAGCAATTACTTAATACAAAACCAAGCCTCAAAGGGATCTATAAGTGAAAAACCCTACGGCTGAGGCAGCATCCCAAGCTCCTTCCAGACATGTAGTTTCACTTGCCCTTCCTTCAACGTTCTACTGTTGCTTAGGCTCTGCATATTATCACAAATATCAGTGCCACAACCAGTATCCAATACCTTTAAGGTAGAACTTGAAGTAATAACATGAATACCTGAGGAAGTAGTCTCATACATCAACTTCAACTCCTCATCATCTTCCATGAATTTAATGCAATTTCTCTTCCAATGCCCTGTCTCCTTACAGTAGCAGCACTTACCAACGTAAGAGGTATCTGACTCGGGCTCAGAAGACACACGCTTGCCATGATTCAAAATCTGGACAACTTTGTCTTCACCCTTGTCAGCATTAGGTTTAGTAAACCTACCCTTCTCATTCATGAGATTGTACAGGGTACTCTTCACGTTTGGCTCAACTGTCTTGAGCATATCATGCAGTTCAGTCAGCGTCTTCGTTAAGCCTTTCTTGATATAGTTCTTTCTGAACTTATCATAGCTTGACGGCAGTGACTGCAGAATGATTTCAGTTGCCAACTCTTGGCTAACTGGATAATCCAGTTTCCTCAGGTTATCAATGTAACCCATCATTTTACTGACATGAGGACTCACTGGATTATCATTTGGTAGCTTGCAGCTAGTGAGAGACTTAACCAACCGGTATCTCTCCACTCTTATCTGCTCCCGAAATTTCAATTTCAGGCTGCTGATCATCTCTATTGGCGACTCCATGTTCTCATATTGCTTCCGCAAGTCTGAGTTCATGGTAGCCAATATCAGACCACGCACATCTACCGCATCATTATAATGCTTATTCCAAGCATCATATACTGCATGAGAAGCATTGGACCCGATCCTCACGGGGAGAGCTCTCTCAAGGACATAGTCCTTTCTCTCTTGTCTGATAACTAGCCTCAGGTTCCGCGACCAAGTCAAGAAATTTGATCCGTTCAGCTTGTCCATCTTAAGGACAGACCGGATCGAGAAAGTGTTTGTGCTAGTCATAACTGAAAATTAAGATAAAAGGATTTTAGTTAATATGTTCAATATGATTAATCTTGTATTAAATTTAATATGATTAATCATGCATTATATTCAATAACATCAGTTACCCTCAATAGAATATAATGATTCCAAGATCCACATATAACTAAGATTAAAGTAGGCCACTGGCCTTCACCCAACCTTAGCTTATATCGGTAAGCCCTATGTCGGCTAATTATATCCGTGATATAACTCTTGGTTGTGAATCTGGGCCCGAGGCCCAATTCACTCTGATGTCTCAAGGCCCGGGACTCCCGATGGCCTAGTCAAGAAAACCAGACTATACAGTCATGTAATCATTAATGTCTGGGACTCCCAATGATATTTATGAATCACAAACCGTCTTATCCACGCAAAAGTAGACACCCTCACACTGTAAGGCCATGAATACAATTGAATGGGCTTCGACAGCTGACATAGACTGGACAAGACATCCAACGCTTGATATTATATGAGGTTCGTAGGTTTATTAAAATTTCATTCCCAAAATAGAAGATTACTATTTCGGGAAACTTTCTATTTTTGGAAACCTACTATTTTAGGAAACTTTCTAAAATTGGAAACTTTCTAAAACCGGAAACTTTCTAACTTTAGAAATTTCTTTAAAATCCAAAACCCGCAAATCTAGAAACTTCTATTTTAAGAAACTTTCTAATTTCAAAATTTCGGAAACTTTAATTTAAAATCGACTTTATAATTTTATAAAATAAATTTTAAATTAATCTGAAGAAAGACTCAAATAATTGGCCCAATTGTTTTAACTTCTTGGCCCGAGGCCCAAGAATTGGTCCATGTCCAAGACATGACCCAATTGTCCAATTAAATGACATAACCGGTCTGGTTCATTAAAATTGGTCTAACCAAATTTTAATTACTACGATGACCACAATTGTCAACCGGTTATTTACTAAACCGGATTTTCTCAATTTATTTGGTCCAACCAAATCAAATTAGAAAATCCTGGTTTAGGCACAAAATCCAATTTTCGACTTTGGATTTCTTATCCCGGTTTAACCAGAACTTAATAAATTTATTAAGTCTGTTTATTAAACCGTGACGTTTATAATTTTAATAAAATCATTAAACCGAGCCTTAAACCAACCATATCGGTCGATGAACCAACCGCATCGATCGATCCATCAACCGCATCGGTCGATGCTCTAAGCATCAATCCTGCATCGATCGTGCATCGATCCTGTATCGATCGATGCTCTCACGCATGCACGGACGGTTATCAGGTTTGGCCGAGATATTCTCGGATTGTGTCGACCGATCCATGCGATCGTATCGATCGATCCATGCGATCACAGCCGATTCTCACTTTTGAAAAATCGCATTCCAAATCAATATAGTTTGGTTTTTGCGATTTCAAATGTGTTTAGGTTTCAATTCCTTGTTGCTTAAGTGATTTCTCTTATCAGTAGTTGATTCAAAACACTTCTTAAACAAGAAAACAATCCTAAACTTGAATCTAAACAAGAAAAACCAGAACCAATAGCTCTGATACCACTGAAGGAATGTTTAGATAAATCCTGATTCAATTCTCTGATTCATATTATCCTAAACATGCGGATCTAGGTTCTCTTGAATAGAAACAATTGATGATCTCACCTTATACCTGTTTATGCAGCGGAAAGGGATGGTATTGTCAGAGATCAGAGAGACACCGAGTGATAACTCCTCCAGAGGTTCACACACGCACACCAAGCAGGAAGAGCGGCTGCTAGACCAAGCTGAGGAGGCGTCGCAGTAGAGAGAGAGTTGGCGGCTCGATTAGGGTTGAAGAAGAAAACAGACTCGAGTTTTATTTATAAAACTCGTCCGATTCCTCTTGGGCCATTTGGCCATTCGCGCACTGTGTCGATCGACACATCACGTGCATCGATCGACACACAGTGGCTAAAACCTTTTATTCTCTCTAAGTACAGTAAATGCCTGGCACTTTTACCGTACTTCTGCTAAGCCATTCCTACACATTTTCCTGTTAGCTTAGGCGTGTGACCCATATGGGATCATATAATAGAGGCAATAAGTCCAAGACTTATAGATCATGAGCGGACTCTAGCAAGCCATCATGACCCCCAGTATTATATGACTTATGTCTGATCATTGACATACTCTTACTTTCTAGAGACAGTACCGAGATTACTGGACACAATTCCAACAAATGACTCCTCCTTTCTTAGGAACCACATGAACCTGGCTGACCCAATTACTGTCTGAGATAGGAAAGATAACTCTAGCTTGCAGCAGCTTCATGATCTCCTTCTTCACAACCTCTTGTAGGTTGGGATTCAAACGCCTCTGATTCTCAATTGACGACATGTTCTCATCCTCAAGGTGTATCCTATGCATGCACAAGTCTGGAGAGATACCTGAAATATCATCAAGAGAATAGCCAATAGCCTTGCGATGCTTGCGCAGCTTGCTTAGCAGTAAAGTGAGTTTTGCGTTATTCAAATCAGCATTGACAATAACAGGATAAGTGGAATTCTTATCTAGGAAAGCATATTTGAGGCCAGCAGGTAGCTGCTTCATCTCGACCTTCGGAGCTCTCTCCTCACTCCAATCTGTCGCGACTGGTGTCGACCGATTACCCTGTGGTGTCGGTCGACACTGTATGTCATCGGCCAATTCCAAGTTCATAACTTGCTCGGTAGTGTCCATCAGTCTCAAATATCCAGCAACAACGTCATCTTTCAGCTCCAAAACACACTCATAACCCATGAGAGCTCTCTCCAGAAGATCAACCTGACGCATTTGATTGAGGAATTCTGCAGCCAAATTCTCAATCGTATCAACATAGAAGGTCTGCCCATTAATGGTAGGGTGCCTCATCAGCTTATCCATGTCGAAATTCATCACCAGATCACCCACATTGAGACCAATCTTCCCTCTTTTTACATCAATGATGGCACCAGCTGTAGCTAAGAATGGTCTGCCTAGGATGAGAGGATCCTTAGGCTCATCATTGTACTGCAAGACTACAAAGTCAGTCGGGATAACACATTCACCAATTCTTACTGATACATCTTCCAAGAGGCCCTCAGGAATCCTTATGAAGCGATCTGCTAGAATCAAGGATATCCTAGTAGGTGTGAAATCTGTCAGTCACATCTGCTTAGCAACTGAATATGGCACCAGATTAACGCTGGATCCTAAATCACACAATGATCTCTCAAATTTGTCTCTGAAGATGGTACAGTCCAAGACAAAGCTCCTTGGATCCTTTTGATTTTCTGGAACTCTGTTCAAGATGACAGCACTACAGACCTCAGTGATCATCATCACACACTCGTCATCTCCCATATCAGATGTCAACATCTGCTTCAAGCATCTCTTCAACAATGGGTTATTGCTGACAGCATCCATTAATGGCATTGGAAGAGTTAGCTTGCTCAGCATAGTCATGTACTTAGCCTTGAACCATTCAAACTTAGACCGCGTTGAGTTCCTAGGGAAAGGTATTTTCGGTTTGTACACTTTCCCTGCAGCTACATGAGCTTTCGTCTGAGTTTCTGACTATGTACGCGTCAGATGTCGACCAACATCATCTTAGTGTCGATCGACATCAGTCGACTTTGTTCTGACATCGACCTCACAATCGACCTCGATTGATTTCCGTCCGTCATGAGGACTCGAAGAAATTGGTGTCGCTCGATTACCTATGGTGGTGTCGGTCGACGTCCGTCTTGCAGCTTCATATTCTTCTTCAAATTCCTCTATTTCTTAGATCTCTTTATCAGTGATATTCCTATTGGGGATGGTGTGCAGTTCCTTCCCACTCCGCAGTGATATAGCATTGTAGTGATGCTTTGGGTTAGTATATGTACCTCCAGGGAGGAATCTGGTTTCCCTCTTAACAGCTCCAACAGTTTGAGCAACTCGAGAATCCAATTGCCTCACATGTGTAATCAAGGATTCAAACTTCCCATTCAGATCTTCATACACATCATCCATCTTCTTGTTGAAATCCATAGTGATCTTAGTCTGATCTTCCAGCACCCACTCTATCATAGCTTCCATTTTGCTCTCATGAGCACTAGCGGTAAGAGGTGTCTGATATGAGGATGATCCATAGTTCCTCTGATAAGAATTCCCTTGCTGAAAAGGTTTCTGGTAACCAGCATTCTGACCATAGCCTGAAGAGTTTTGGTTGCTCGTGAAAGCACTCTTCTGTCCACTATTAAAGAATTTATTACCTTGCTGATTACCAAACCTGTTTCATTGGAATCCAAAGCCACTGATGTAGTTCACATCCTCTTCATGATTGTCTTCTTCAGCCTCAAATACCTCAACATCCTGAGCAAAGTGGACAGCCTTCTTTGCAGTCAATAAGTTGTGAACAAAGTCCAACTTATTCTTGAATTCAATCATCTCCAGCTTATCAACCTTTCCACCAGATTCTTTCCTTCTTCTATCGGCAGTCTTGGTGCTATTGCTGCTCACCAAGTTGTCAATTAGCACTCTAGCCTGCTCAGGAGTCCTTGTATTGAAATTGCCATTGCTGGCATTATCCAATGCGGACTGGTAGTGGAGATCAATACCTTTGAAGAATATTCCCAGCAGCGTCACTTCAGAGAATCCATGGTGAGGACAGTCACGCTGATACATCTTAAATCTCATCCAAGCAGACTTAAGAGGCTCTGTAGGACCTTGGGTGAAAGTAAGAATATCCTGTCTCGACTGGTCAGAGCGAGCATCATCATAAAAGTGCCTCAAAAACCCACTCTTCACAGCGTCCCAAGTGGTATACTTCCCAGGTGGAAATTGTTTCAGCCAAGTTGCAGCCTCTCCAACGAGAGAATATGGGAAAAGCTTAAGGTAGAGAAAATCATAGTTTACCCCATTGTACTTCATTCCAGTGGCGAAGTCTTCAAAATCATCAATATGATCCATGGGTTGCTCATGTGGTAGACCATGGAAAGGATTCTGCCTCAGAAGAGAGTAATAGACAGTCTTGATCTCGAAGTCATTCCTCTCAAAGCTAGGGAATATAATTGCTGACCGGTTAGCATATAACTTATCCGGACGGTTGTAGCCAGCAAGAGTCCTCTCATCAGCAGGAGGATTAATCATCTGCCCTTGACCTTGGGGCTGTTCAGGCGCATGTTCAGGGATCACATTCCCTTGGGCATCAATATTTTTCCCATCATCATTGTACCAGTTGTTCTGTTGGTCTCTCAGAACACCCTCAGCATCAGGTCTCAAAATCAAGCGATTGTTCATCATCCTTGTTCTTTGACCTTTTCTGTTTGTTCTCTCTAGCCTAGCATGTAACGCCCCTTTCCCTTTCTCCGCTGACCGTCGAGCTGACCGGTCAACAATCAAACAAGAACATGACCGATCGAACCCGAGCAAGTCGAACAGGAAAAGTTCGTCACAGGACGAATCCAGTGACAGATCGGTTTGAGACAGAGGCTCGCACCAATCCAACTCTGACTCCGCTATCCTCGCTTCCATAGTACAAGTCGGCCGTCTTGCACTACTTCTGCGAGTTGTGTCGGTTCGGACGAAACACAATATCAGGAAAGCATATTCATTTCTGAGTAAATCAAACGTTCAGCACAACGTTTAATCGTCACTTTACAAATCATTTTCATCAATAAAGAATCAATACGCAAATCAATACAAAAGTGGCGTCAAGCCGAACCGAGAGAAAACCCCCAAAACCATCGAATCAAAAACCCCGCCACAAGTCATCCCGAAACTACACCGAGGACCTCCCGCGTCCGTCGCTGCTTAACCTGAAAACACAAAAAGAGTCTAATGAGCGATCTAAGATCACCCAGTGAATCGGTTCCCCACTAAGGCTTCTAATCTATCTATCCTCTATAGATTCCCGCCCGAAGCCCAAAATAACAATCAAGCATTAAAAATAGCCGATCACGCACTACCATGTCGTGTCGAGCCCACACACAATCAATTGCCAAAAGAAAGAGAAGGCGATTAGAGGAAATCGGGAGCACTGCGGCACATGTACCCGATTGAGACTCGATCTATCTACCGCGCAACACCAACTACACCAAAACACACACGCTGGGCCCCTACGATCTTGGTGACTTCCACGGGGTTTCACCGTTACCGATATGGCAACTAACCCACGCGACTCCTAGCCATCCACACAACGACTAGGACACCGTTCTCTGTCCATCGATACGCGGTGACTCCGGTTACCCCCGACAACCCGAGCTTCCATGCAGTCCGGCCCTAGGACGCGACCCCGTATTCTCCGGACTACACACCTACAGACGTCACTCCATAGGTTAACACCATAACCAGAATCACCACGGTCCGGTTAGGTAACTACCCTAGGATCCAATCGGGTCGGAAGTACCAGAACGTAATCAAATACCTAGACTTGCGGGATTTATCGCACCCTAGAGTCCTAGTGCAGAAATGTAAACACGCAGACTCGCTTGGACTCTAGCAGTTAATTCAATCAATAACAAACATTAACCCAACCCCGCTTCCCGCAAGTCTACTCACACACACCACACCGCCCCCTGACTCAGCACCGTACTGAGTCAGCGGTTACGACTTAACCGGTCCCGTGACCAGATTAAGTATACAAACGGATCGCTTGGCCCAACACCGAGACGATCTAACAGGCCTGCACAGAACGGTTAACAACAACCACACAACAACACACCACAACCAGGCCTGTTAGGGTTGCTAACATCTTTTAACCAATTTACGCCCGCTACCTTGGATTAGCCGCTTGCTAACCTGTAGACGGTTCACCAATTACAACACTTATCATTTCTTAACCAATCCTAATCATCTTTTAACAATTCCCGATCCGTCGGTTTAGAGCTAGTAGCTTACTAGACTCCCCGACATCTCATCTTTCATTATTTAATTCATTTAACTCGGGAAACCCGATACCATTCCATACTCTATACGCGTGTTCAAGGTTAAACCGTATTTTAACTCGTCTTAATTCCCGTATATAGGTTCATTAGTATCGTTCTTTACTTACATATATATTTGCATATACGGTCCTACTCATGCCACGACTATATGAATGCATCACGCAACGATACTATCAACCTAACGGCACTCAACAGGTTTAATCCGTTTAACACTAACATGCTTCTTTAACCCTAGCCGGTTTAACGTTAAATCAATCAATCCATCAATAAACAGTTCAATTCAATTCAACGGGTATGCAATCCTATCAATACCGTTTCCCATTTATCGTTCTATATGCAACTACGGTGTTTGAGCCGACTCACAGTGATTTCGCGGAATGAACGGCACGGATGCGGATACGGTTCCCGAGATCCCGAACTAAACCCGAACCTTCCCGAATACCCGAACACGAACTCCCGAAGCTTCCCGAACACCCGTACACAAACCGCAAATCACCAAAACCGGCCGGAGTCAACGCGTTGACCGGCGTTGACCACGGCGTTGACCGGCCGTTGACCAGCGTTGACCGACCGTTGACTTTGACCCGGTTGACCGTTGACCACTTCCGGTTTACTCCCTTGACCTACTGAACCACCAATTGAACCGAATCACCTTCAAATCAACCGGTTTAGTTAAACCGATTCGGTCAAACCGTTGACCGGCGTTGACCGAGGCTTAACCGGTTTGACTAGAACGGTTCACCCACTGAACCAAGACCAAACCGACTCCAATTCATCCCCATTTCACCCTTGAAGAATCGCTGAAGATTTGACGGCGGAAGAGGCTTCTCCGACGGCTACTCCAGCGTTGACCGCGGCGGCTCCGGCGTTGACCACGGCGGCGGTGACTTTTCCGGCGACTTTCGACGGCGAACCACACACCAATCCACTTCTTTTGACGAGATCTATCCACCCATGGCCTTGAAATCTTGAAATAAGTTGAGGAGAGAGAGTGATACCAAAAACCCTAGGTTGCGGCTGCTTCTTCACCGGATTCTGGCGTGCTCCGACGACGGTGGCGACGGCGGCTGTCTGGAACTTGAAGAGGAGGAGGAGGTGTAGCTACTGAACTTTGAAACACCAGATTTGAGCTTATGATGAAGAAGTTATGCCCTTGCTTGTGAAAGAAGGCATGAAGAACACCACAACTTTTGATGAAGATCTTCAAAGATGCAAGAGGTTTTGTTGAATCCTGATGAATCTGCTGGAAGAAGAAGATGATTCTGATGCATGCAAGAGAGAGAGAGGCTCGGCGGAGGAGGAGAGAGTAGAGAGATTCTTTACACCCAAGTTGATGTGATACAAAGGATGCTTTTGGTGCATGAACTTCCTTTTTGGTGCATTGCATGCACTTGGGAGAGGTGGCGCCTGCAGGGGAGGAACACTTGTCATCATGGGGTTGAGTCTGAGCCTGGTAATCCTCTTTTAATCCCTTAATCTTCCCTCTAATCTTCTTAATCACTTATGCTCGGTTTGCTCGTTTTTCCGATAATTGTTTTAGAAAATAGTAAATGGTTCCCATAAATCTCCAAACTTACATAAAATGATTCTTCTTGATTTTAGATGAATTTTTCAACTTGAATCACTTCATTTGGAGTTTCCTAGCTCCCGTTATGAATTTCCGACGTTTTCCCGGTTTAGCTCGGTTTCCACCCGATACTCCGAAAAATGCATTTCTGCTCTGTTTCTTCGAATTACGATCTTGTAAATGTTCTTTATAGTTTAAAAAGAGAACATTTGGCCTGTCACGTCTTCCGTCTCGAAATTTGGCAAAATTACCATTTTGCCCCTAGGTTTGGCAAAATTACAATTTTGCCCCTGTTGACTTTTCTTCTGCCCGTTGACCATATTTTTGGATACGGGGTATCACATTCTTCCCCACTTACAGGAATTCGGTCCCCGAATTCTCCGTCATTACCAGACTTTGAATCGGTTCCGAACCGTGTAAGTCGCTTCGTCACTTCACTCCGACGCTTCTTCTTCGAACACTACTGCATACCACTGACCTCAACACCAATCTGATCTGATATCTTTCTCTCGCATATCTTGATCTACTCCACCCTGAACTGTCTCCATCGGTTCCGATCCTCGAACTTAATCTTGGTTAACTGCACTACTCTGATTCTCACTTCGCGCTTCCCCACTTTGTCTCGACCTCCACATTCGTTTCCGCTACTGTTTGTCTCCCTGAGACACTCTTCAAGAATCTAATCATTGACTTTCGTCTGCCCGCGTCCTATAGTAATCCTGATCTTCCTTGTCAAATCTCTTTGCTCACTCGTCATTCCAACCGCTTCGATCTTTCCGCTGCTCTGCGCTGACACATTCCCACTGACCATCCATCCTGACAATCCACACTGACCGCTTCACGATCCGGTCTCCTTGTTTCACAATGTCTTGTTATTCCATCTCGCTTTCGGGTTCGGGTTCGGTCTCGCGTTCGTATCGCATCGTCCATTCTGTCCTACATTCAACACAACAACTTTCACTGGAGCGGTGAATTCAAACCAATCCATCCCTCGATATCACTTCCTCATAGAGATATAGTTAGTTAATCATGTACCCAATGGTCACCCATGATTAAGTAACGATATTCTATAATTCCGCTTTCTCGCGAACTGATCGTTGATTACAACCGTACTCGAATTAGCTCAACACCTACGAAAAGGTTCTAAAACTTTCAATTCTAACAACTTAACGATTGCAACCAATTTAAACTACTCACCCAGATGGCTTACCAACGCCATTCACACTCCGCACATGCTAAGCATGTCATTCAAACTAGCACTTTCACAGTGCTACACCACACATGAAACGCAACCCTAATTAACTAATATACCACACAAGCATTCAATAAAAACACGCAAACAATTAACGCAAAAGCAACCAATTTACCACACACAGCCAAGCAATCGTCAGATCGCTCCGGATATGTCGTCAGTCTGGGTTTCGGTTATGATGAACGGTCATCAGTTCCGCTCATCATCAGACTTCACATGGTAATTTGCTTGCATCACAAAACCATCACACGCATGCAAACAATTACTATGAAAGTCATAATGATAAGTGAACAATCTGCATCACATACATACACAAAAACGACAACACACATGTTTCGAAGTTATAGAATACATAAGGAAACAGAAATACAACCACAAGATGTCCGTCATCAACAACCCAACCCACAAACTGCATCGCCATATCCTGGAGATGTTCAAAACAACATACGGAAACCGTCGATCTGGATACACAACAACAACAACATAGTTAGTGCCCATACTCACCTGGCCTAACTATTTTAAACTAACAGCCCCAGCACGACCGAAATGCCATACACAACCGACATCGCGGCTTGCGCTTGTAACCACTGGCAGGCGCGCCGGGAGGGTGTGGTGGGTGCGCAACTCTAGTCGGCGGTCCGACCTGCTGCGGCTCCGCCATCGGACACAACTGCGCTACATGACCTCCACGACCACAAGTCTGACAAACCGGAACGGGCGCTGGGCGTGGCCCACGGTAACAAGCTGCTGCCTGATGATCTGTCGCTCCACACAGCTGACAAGACGAAACTGACCCTGGAGAAGGCTCCTGAAAACACTCGGCTTCTCGATGCCCCTGACCTCCACAAATCTGACAAACAACTGGTGCTGAACGGGACCGACGAGCACTGAACCGACGAGCACTGGACCGACGGGAACAAGCGGATGCTCTGTGTCCCTCGTCTCCGCACCTCCTACAACTCCCCGATGGCCTCGGTGACTGCTTCAATGGTGGCTGCGCTACTGGTGGCTGCGCGGCTGGCTTCTGAATAGCTGACTGTCGAATAAGCTCACCGTCTCGACGACTCGGACCAGGTCGATACTCCTCAGGTAACGGGGCACGATGTGGCTCTGCGTCTGACATACGAGGTCCGGGCCCTGTGATCGGGAAAATAGGTGCAAGATGGCCGTCCATCCCGCACACCTGACAATAATACGGGGCCGGCACTGACTGGTACGTCTCGTGATAGCGTGGATCCCCTGGTCGCGTACACCAGTACAAATGAAAACCCTGCACTCCGCAGGCGCTACATGTCTGGTACACAGGCATAGGCGGCACTGAATATGGCATGTCGGCTGGTGGAATCTCCGGTGATGCAACCGGCTCAGTCGGCGGTACCTCTGGTGATGTAACTGACTCAAACTGTGAGTCTGATCCTGTCGACATCGGCGCAACTCCTGTGGCTGACTCCATCGCTATATGTGGCTCGGTGGAACCAGGTGATGAGGCTCCTAACCTCTGCGGTGATCCTGGCTGATGATGTGGCCCGACTCGCTGCTCCAAAACATCCTCTAATATCGCCATCTGCTGAGCCCACTGCACATGCTGCTCGGGATCCAACGGCTCCATGTCCATATCGACAACTGAGTATAACGGGTCCAACTGAAAGTCTCCTCCGCCAAGTGGACTAAAGTCCGACTCGTGCAAACTGAAAGGTAGTGGCACCTCACGTGCCTCATGCATCGGCGGCTGCATCCCCGATGTTACTATCGGCGCCTCGAACTGTGATGGAAATGGCGGCAACCCATAATCTGTGAATCCCAAATAACCCTCCACTCCTGCGGTCGGGTCTGCGGTACCTGCGTCGTCCTGTAAAGATGGAGGTAACGGGTCTGGTAACGGGCTCCAATCTACTGCGGCCGCTCTCGCTCCCTGATGTACTCTCGGAACAACTGGCGGTCGATCTGCTACCCGAGAACCCTGTAACTGACCCTGCGGTGCCATCCTCAGACCTGCCTGATGCTGGTCTACCAAAGCCTGATACTCTGCCCGTGTCATCCGCTGCGGACTCATCCTGCTCGATGTAATCTCTCACACCCAATGCTCACACCCACACACACTCCGTCCAGGGACATTCTGCTGCTGTCTGCAATCAAAAACCACAAATGAAAATTAGTACACATAATACAAATTTCTACCCCAACCCAACCCCGGATTTACGAACGCGTCTCGGTTTCTTAATCGATGCTTGGGTAAGACACAATTTTGACTCGATAAAACCACGGAAAACACTCAGAAATGAACAGCTTTGAAACTCATGCAGAACCATGCTCTGATACCACTTTTCTGTAACGCCCCTTTCCCATTCTCCGCTGACCGGTCAACAATCAAACAAGAACATGACCGATCAAACCCAAGCAAGTCGAACAGGAAAAGTTCGTCACAGGACGAAGCCAGTGACAGATCGGTTTGAGACAGAGGCTCGCACCAATCCAACTCTGACTCCGCTATCCTCGCTTCCATAGTACAAGTCGGCCGTCTTGCACTAGTTCTGCGAGTTGTGTCGGTTCGGACGAAACACAATATCAGGAAAGCATATTCATTTCTGAGTAAATCAAACGTTCAGCACAACGTTTAATCGTCACTTTACAAATCATTTTCATCAATAAAGAATCAATACGCAAATCAATACAAAAGTGGCGTCAAGCCGAACCGAGAGAAAAACCCCAAAACCATCGAATCAAAAACCCCGCCACAAGTCATCCTGAAACTACACCGAGGACCTCCCGCGTCCGTCGCTGCTTAACCTGAAAACACAAAAAGAGTCTAATGAGCGATCTAAGATCACCCAGTGAATCGGTTCCCCACTAAGGCTTCTAATCTATCTATCCTCTATAGATTCCCGCCCGAAACCCAAAATAACAATCAAGCATTAAAAATAGCCGATCACGCACTACCATGTCGTGTCGAGCCCACACACAATCAATTGCCAAAAGAAAGAGAAGGCGATTAGAGGAAATCGGAAGCACTGCGGCACATGTCCCCGATTGAGACTCGATCTATCTACCGCGCAACACCAACTACCCCAAAACACACACGCTGGGCCCCAACGATCTTGGTGACTTCCACGGGTTTTCACCGTTACCGACATGGCAACTAACCCACGCGACTCCTAGCCGTCCACACAACGACTAGGACACCGTTCTCTGTCCATCGATACGCGGTGACTCCGGTTACCCCCGACAACCCGAGCTTCCATGCAGTCCGGCCCTAGGACGCGACCCCGTATTCTCCGGACTACACACCTACAGACGTCACTCCATAGGTTAACACCATAACAAGAATCACCACGGTCTGGTTAGGTAACTACCCGAGGATCCAATCGGGTCGGAAGTACCAGAACGTAATCAAATACCTAGACTTGCGGGATTTATCGCACCCTAGAGTCCTAGTGCAGAAATGTAAACACGCAGACTCGCTTGGACTCTAGCATTTAATTCAATCAATAACAACCATTAACCCAACCCCGCTTCCCGCAAGTCTACTCATACACACCACATCGCCCCCTGACTCAGCACCGTACTGAGTCAGCGGTTACGACTTAACCGGTCCCGTGACCAGATTAAGTATACAAACGGATCGCTCGGCGCAACACCGAGACGATCTAACAGTCCTGCACAGAACAGTTAAAAACAACCACACAACAAGCAATCACACAACAACACACCACAACCAGGCCTGTTAGGGTTGCTAACATCTTTTAACCAATTTACGCCCGCTACCTTAGATTAGCCGCTTGCTAACCCGTAGACGGTTCACCAATTACAACACTTCTCATTTCTTAACCAATCCTAATCATCTTTTAACAATTCCCGATCCGTCGGTTTAGAGCTAGTAGCTTACTAGACTCCCCGACATCTCATCTTTCATTATTTAATTCATTTAACTCGGGAAACCCGATACCATTCCATACTCTATACGCGTGTTCAAGGTTAAACTGTATTTTAACTCGTCTTAATTCCTGTATATAGGTTCATTTAGTATCGTTCTTTACTTACATATATATTTGCATATACGGTCCTACTCATGCCACGACTATATGAATGCATCACGCAACGATACTATCAACCTAACGGCACTCAACAGGTTTAATCCGTTTAACACTAACATGCTTCTTTAACCCTAGCCGGTTTAACGTTAAATCAATCAATCCATCAATAAACAGTTCAATTCAATTCAACGGGTATGCAATCCTATCACTACGGTTTCCCATTTATCGTTCTATATGCAACTACGGTGTTTGAGCCGACTCACAGTGATTTCGCGGAATGAACGGCACGGATGCGGATACGGTTCCCGAGATCCCGAACTAAACCCGAACCTTCCCGAATACCCGAACACGAACTTCCGAAGCTTCCCGAACACCCGTACACAAACCGCAAATCACCAAAACCGGCCGGAGTCAACGCGTTAACCGGCGTTGACCACGGCGTTGACCGGCCGTTGACCGGCGTTGACCGGCCGTTGACCGGCGTTGACCGACCGTTGAATTTGAACCGGTTGACCGTTAGCCACTTCCGTTTTACTCCCTTGACCTACTGAACCACCAATTGAACTGAATCACCTTCAAATCAACCGGTTTGTTAAACCGGTTCGGTCAAACCGTTGACCGGCGTTGACCGAGGCTTAACCGGTTTGACTAGACCGGTTCACCCACTGAACCAAGACCAAACCGACTCCAATGCATCCCCATTTCACCCTTGAAGAATCGCTGAAGATTTGACGGCGGAAGAGGCTTCTCCGGCGGCTACTCCGGCGTTGACCGCGGCGGCTCCGGCATTGACCACGGCGGCGGTGACTTTTCCGGCGACTTCCGACGGCGAACCACACACCAATCCACTCCTTTTGATGAGATCTATCCACCCATGGCCTTGAAATCTTGAAATAAGTTGAGGAGAGAGAGTGATACCAAAAACCCTAGGTTGCGGCTGCTTCTTCACCGGATTCTGGCGTGCTCCGACGACAGTGGCGACGGCGGCTGGCTGGAACTTGAAGAGGAGGAGGAGGTGTAGCTACTGAACTTTGAAACACCAGATTTGAGCTTATGATGAAGAAGTTATGCCCTTGCTTGTGAAAGAAGGCATGAAGAATACCACAACTTTTGATGAAGATCTTCAAAGATGCAAGAGGTTTTGTTGAATCCTGATGAATCTGCTGGAAGAAGAAGATGATTCTGATGCATGCAAGAGAGAGAGAGGCTCGGCGGAGGAGGAGAGAGTAGAGAGATTCTTTACACCCAAGTTGATGTGATACAAAGATGCTTTTGGTGCATGAACTTCCTTTTTGGTGCATTGCATGCACTTGGGAGAGGTGGCGCCTGCAGGGGAGGAACACTTGTCATCATGGGGTTGAGTATGAGCCTGGTAATCCTCTTTTAATCCCTTAATCTTCCCTCTAATCTTCTTAATCACTTATGCTCGGTTTGCTCGTTTTTCCAATAGTTGTTTTAGAAAATAGTAAATGGTTCCCATAAATCTCCAAACTTCCATAAACGTATTCTTCTTGATTTTAGATGAATTTTGAAACTTGAATCACTTCATTTGGAGTTTCCTAGCTCCCGTTATGAATTTCCGACGTTTTCCCGGTTTAGCTCGGTTTCCACCCGATACTCCGAAAAATGCATTTCTGCTCCGTTTCTTCGAATTCCGATCTTGTAAATGTTCTTTATGGTTTAAAAATAGAAAATTTGGCCTGTCACGTCTTCCGTCTCGAATTTTGGCAAAATTACCATTTTGCCCCTGGGTTTGGCAAAATTACAATTTTGCTCCTGTTGACTTTTCTTCTGCCCGTTGACCATATTTTTGGATAAGGGGTATCACATAGCAAGTTCCTCAAGCCTGAGGTTCACAATTTCTTCGCTCTGGTTGCTTCGAGTATGTCGACTTGGCATACACATAACTCAAAATATCTGTCTCGAGCTCGGTGTCGGGCTACACTAAAGAGGGTGTCGGGCGACAGTAGATGCGATTGTCGATTTCCTGCGCAACCAAAAACAAGCCAAACAAGAGAAAAATTAGTAACAAAGAAAATAAAAATGACTTAGACTCAACTCTAGGACAAAATCTATCGGTGAATTCAGTTGAGTCCCTGGCAACGGCGCCAAATACTTGATAGGTTCAGAGTTTTAATCCTATTCTACTGCAAGTGCACAGTTATGTGATTGTAGTACTTAGGGTATCGAATCCACAAGGACTCACGGTCACATGATAGATTGTATGTATTCAAGTTAAGCTAAATCAAATTTCAGAGAAAGCAGTAAGCAAAACAATAAATTAGAAAGGTGTTTTCAATAGGAGGAAAGGCGTCAGACTTAGGAAGTTCTCGAGAATTATGATATGCAAGAAACTTAACTAACATGATTCAGATTAAGCGCAGTTCAAGAACTAGAAACACTTTACTAAACAATCCAACTCTCGCTGAGATTGATTCTATATCTAGCAACCTACAGATCCAAATCTCTTTGTGATCCTAGAGTTCTAAACAAGCATTAAGAACAGGTTCTATCGGTTCACAATTTTCCTAAACAAAATCTCTTTGCGTCTAGTCAAATTGATCACTCTAAGTTTGGTTCAGATTATAACTCACACTCTCGTGCTATTGTCAATTATCTCAGATCTGATTATAACTCACACTCTCGTGTTATTGTCAGAATTTAGTGTTAAGCACAACTTAGGTGATGAATGATAAGATGGTGAATCCTAATCAATCAGTTATCAAGCAAGCATAAAACCTTTGTGAGAATCCCTAAATCTAACTAGGTTACTACTCAGACATAGAAGCAATTAAACAACACATCATGAATACAAAACCAGAAACTGAATAGATAAAAGTAAAGGGGTTCGAAATTCTTCTCTCGGACGTTACAAGTAGCAAGAATCAGCCCTTAGCCATAATCTCTCAATCTCTCTTGCATAAATGATATATCATGGTTTTTACTAGTTTTAGACCATGATATAAGTGTGTTTTTAGTGTCTTTTGTGTTCTGTTAGAGTCTTTTACAGGTATAATCAGGTTGGGAGCTGAATTGGAGATAATGGAGTATTTTGGAGATTTTTGGAGTGTTTGGCCGAGAGATAGAGTTCACTGTCCGAAACAGAGGAAGGTGTCGATCGTTGCACTCTAGCATCGATCGATGCACCAGCGAGATGGGCCGAAACTCGGCGGTTTAGAAGAATCAAGTTATTGCACTTTGATCCAGAAGTTCCTGATATTTACAAAGAAGCCCTTGGCCGAGATTATGCCTATATAATAGAGTTTTTAGTGTTTTTATTAGAGACGCTTTATACTTTTTACATTACACTTTCATAATTAAGAGCAGAGGATTTTTAGAGCTTTTGGGGCTGATCTGAACCTGTTACATCATCTGTATTTGGAGAAGATTTCGAACCCCTTTTACTCTTATTCTTTTATGCAATTTATTCATTCTATGATTATGATTTCATTATCTATGTCTGAGTAGATTCCTAGTTAGGTTTAGGGTTTCTCACATAGGATTTTATGACTTGCTAGATGATAGGTCAAGAATTAATCCCTATACTAAACTGCAAGTGTACAGCAATGTCAAAGTAGTATATAGGGTTATCGAATCCACAGGGACACTTGGTCTCAAGAGAATCAAACCGTAGGGAATGAATACTAGAAATAAGCAATGTGATTGTATTGAAAGTAGTGCGAGAAAGTAAATCAGTAGCAGAGATTATTGGTTGTGAAAGCAAGTAATTAAAAGCGTCAAACCTAGGGTATTCTCAGGAAATCAGACTAGCAGACAGTTCATTCAGCAAGGATCTAATTAAGCACAGTTCTAGAACTCAAAACACAGATATAGAATTAACCAAATTCCTTTGCGATAATTCTCTAAGTCTAAGTGCAGCAAACCAAAATTCCGTTTGCGAGAACTAACAGATTAAACTAGCAATAGGCTCAAGTTTGATATGTTCACAATTATCCTAAACCAAACTTTCGTTTGCGCAAAGTTTAATTGCCCAATTTAATTAGTTCAGATTCCTAAACCCCACTTCCGTGACGTATTTAGCAACCTAAGATCTAGATTCTAATTGATCAGGTTAGAACTAGCTTTAAGCACAATTAAATTGAAGAACAGATATAGTTTGAATCCTTAACTGAAATTGAACAAGTCTAGCAAGTCATGAAATCCTATGTGAGAAACCCTAAGTCTAACTAGGAATCTACTCAGACATAGATAATGAAAACATGATCATATGATAAGTAAATTGCATAAAAGAATAAGAGTAAAAGGGGTTCGAAATCTTCTCCAAATACAGATGATGAATCAGGTTCAGATCAGCCCCAAAAGCTCTAAAAATCCTCTGCTCTTAATTATGAAGTTGTTTGGTAAAAAATATAAAGCGTATCTAATAAAAACTCTAAAAACTCTATTATATAGGCATAATCTCGGCCAGGGGCTTCTTTGTAAATATCAGGAACTTCTGGATCAAAGTGCAATATC
Organism: Orychophragmus violaceus; assembly: GCA_030180135.1. NCBI lineage: Eukaryota > Viridiplantae > Streptophyta > Magnoliopsida > Brassicales > Brassicaceae > Orychophragmus > Orychophragmus violaceus. The sequence goes on along the minus strand of CM058229.1, from coordinate 88,396,927 downwards.
TTGATTCTTCTAAACCGCCGAGTTTTTGGCCCATCTCGCTGGTGCAACGATCGTTGCTAGAGTGCAACGATCGACACCTTTCTCTGTCTCGGACAGTGAACTCTATCTCTCGGCCAATCACTCCAAAAATCTCCAAAATGCTCCATAATCTCCAATTTAGCTCCCAACCTGATTATACCTGTAAAAGACTCTAAACAAAGACAAAAGACACTAAAACACATCTATATCATGGCCTAAAACTAGTAAAAACCATGATATATCAACTCCCCCACACTTAGCCTTTGCTTGCCCTCAAGCAAAACATAGAACTAAAACATGGTGAAGAGGTTTGAAAACTCTTCAGAAACTCATTTCATCTTAGAAGCTACAATACTCAGATTCCCCTTAGTAAACCACTGAAAGAATCAATCACAGGATATCAAGACCAACATGTACTTCCCCCACACTTAGCAACTGTCCTAGGTAAACTCCACAATCACATTCAAGCATTCAAATTCTCCCTACTGACTTCTGCAAGTATTTAAGTGCGGTCTCACCTAAGGAGTATCGATCTAAAGGCACATGGATTCTTACCTAATCAGCTCTAGACCACCATACTATCTTTCTCTAGTCCCTTTCTTCTCTTTCCCTTCTTTAACAACTGATTTTTCCCCACTGGGTATCATTTTATTTTTTTTATCAGTGTTCTTCCCGTTATGGGGTGTACTTTGGACACATTCCATGGATCACATGAGAGAAAATAGTGTTTGCTACCCTTCCCATGACCACTTCGGAGTTACTAACTCATCCTCAGTTTATTATTATTATTTTTTTTTTTTTTACTTTATAGAAGGGGAGAAGGGAACTAAATAGGACAGGTTTACAGGCTGTGTCAGAACTAACAGGGAATCCGACATAAAGTATACCAAGCCCTTAGGTGAGAAATCTAAGTCAGTATTAGGGGTGAAGTCAGTAAAAGATCCTCTGATACCTGAAGTGATATGGGTGTTCCCAGTAGGTTGATCTGTGATGGGGTTTTCTAATAGTCAGAGATAGATCCTGCAACTTCATCCCAATGGTTACTTAAGTTCCTGCAAGTTTTGTAAATCTTCTCCGAAAATCATGGTTTCTTACTTAAACAATTTTGACTCAATAAAACAAAATTTTTTGAAAAACGGACTGACTCTTAAGAAAACAGAAAGATAAACGTCAGTAGCACCTCCCCCACACTTAAGACACACTGTCCCCAGTAGTGTCCAGCGAAGGATCGGTAAAAAGAAAATAAAATAAATTGAAAAGGTGAGTTTATGTCTGTCGGGTTACCTCTGTCGCTCATGCATCGATCGGTGCATTAGATGCATCGACCGTTACTTGGCGACTTTTGTGTATGGTCGATCGTTGCTCAGGACCGCAACGATCGCTGCAATGCGATTCCTTTCGTGTTGTGACGATCGATGCAGAAATGCATCGATCGCTGCACTGCGATTTAATCCGAGACCTGCAAACATGACTGCACCAGAAACAAAAACAAACGTAAAATCCTAACAAAAACACCAAAAATTAAAAAGAAAAACACCAGTACCTAATGGTGGGTTGCCTCCCACCCAGCGCTTGTTTAAGGTCAATAGCTTGACCGGACGCGCAAGGTTTTTCAAGTTGAGGGTGCAGCATCCAGAGGCAAAATCTGTCCTCTGGGAATCTCGGCCTTAGCCCAATAGTGTTTTACCCTCTGCCCATTCACAGCAAACTCATTCCCTTCCTTGCCTATTAGTATGACAGCTCCATATGGACGCACTTCTTTTATTGTGTAAGGACCGGACCATCTTGATTTCAGCTTTCCTGGAAACAAATGCAAGCGAGAATTGTATAGAAGTACCTGATCATTAGGCTCAAACCGTCTAGAAACAATCTTTTTATCATGATAAGCCTTTGTCCTCTCCTTGTACAGCTTTGAGTTCTCATAGGCAAGATGTCTAATCTCATCCAACTCATTAAGCTGTATCAGCCTTCTTTCTGCAGCTGATTTAAGGTCAAAGTTCATCTGCTTCACAGCCCATGCTGCTTTGTGCTCAAGTTCCACAGGCAGATGGCATGCTTTTCCATACAACAAGTGAAATGGAGTAGTCCCTAATGGTGTTTTGAATGCAGTCCTGTAGGCCCATAAAGCATCATCAAGCTTAGCTGCCCAATCTTTTCTTGTCTTCCCAACTGTTTTCTCCAAGATCTCCTTGATTTGCCTGTTGGAAACTTCTACCTGTCCACTAGTCTGTGGGTGATAAGGAGTAGCAACTCGGTGATGCACCCCATGCTTCTTCAAGAGCTTCTCAAATACCTTATTAATAAAGTGAGACCCTCCATCACTAATTACTATCCTGGGTACTCCAAATCTAGGGAATATAATGGATTTGAACAGCTTAATGACTACTGAAGAATCATTGGTTGGACTAGCTATTGCTTCTACCCACTTAGATACATAATCCACAGCAACCAATATGAACTTATTCCCAAAAGATGAGGGAAAGGGACCCATAAAATCTATGCCCCAGCAATCAAAAACCTCAACCTCAAGAATGAAATTCTGAGGCATCTCATGCTTTCTGCTGATTTTCCCTCTCCTTTGGCAGGCATCACAATGAGAAATAAAAGAGTGAGTATCAGCGAACATTGTAGGCCACCAGAAACCTGCCTGCAAAACCTTAGATACAGTTTTAAAAGTAGCAAAATGTCCTGCGTAATCTGATCCGTGGCAGTGGAACAGGATATCTGGAACCTCTGATTCAGCAACACATCTCCTATAAAGGCCATCCGAACAGTGCTTATAGAGGTAAGGTTCATCCCAATAGTACCTCCTAAGTTCTCTGAAAAACCTCTTCTTCTCATATCCTTTTAGATTATCTGGTTCAGCCTCTGCAGCTAGATAATTGGCTATGTCTGCATACCATGGTTGATCATTTGTTGAGACAGCATAAATCTCAAACTCATGTTTTCCAATCCGTACCGTAAAAGTCTCTGGGTCTGTGTTCGCGCTGCAACGATCGTCACAGCCAGATGTATCGATCGCTGCACTGATAGATGCATCGATCGATGCTGATGTTGCATCGATCGACGCAATGCGATTAATCCGACAGTTTTGCAGATCTCTGTCCAAATCTGTCTCACAGATTGTCCCAACCATATTGACGTTTTCCTCAGGCAAATAGTCATTGATTGGCACGTCGTCTTCTATCAGCATCCTAGAAAGATGATCAGCAACTCCATTCTCAACTCCTTTCTTATCTCTTACTTCAATATCAAATTCCTGGAGCAACAAGATCCATCTCAACAGTCTTGGCTTAGCATCCTTCTTCTGCATCAGATACTTCAGGGCTGAATGATCAGTGTGTACAATCACCTTGGAGCCAACAAGATAAGAGCGAAATTTCTCAAATGCAAAGACAACTGCTAACAGCTCCTTCTCTGTAGTGGCATAGTTCCTTTGTGCATCATCCAGTGTCCTACTGGCATACTAGATAGCATGAAGCTTTCTATTTTTCCTTTGTCCAAGAACAGCTCCTACAGCATAGTCACTTGCATCACACATTACTTCGAAAGGCAAATCCCAATCTGGTGGCTGAACTATGGGAGCGCTTACTAAGGCCTGCTTGATCTGTTCAAATGCGGTTTGACAATCTGCAGTGAACGCAAACTTGGTGTCTTTACACAGCAAAGCAGTTAATGGCCTAGCAATCTTACTGAAATCCTTGATGAACCGTCTATAGAAACCAGCATGTCCAAGAAAGCTTCTAATAGACTTAACAGAATCAGGTGCCTGCAGGTTCGTCATTACCTCGATCTTGGCGCGGTCTACTTCTATTCCAGCCTCTGACACTTTGTGTCCTAGTACAATGCCATCTCTGACCATGAAATGACATTTTTCCCAGTTAAGAACTAAGTGCTTCTCTTCACATCTCTTCAAAACCTTACACAGATTATCTAAGCATTCATTATAGGATGATCCATATACTGAGAAATCATCCATGAATACTTCCATAAAATCCTCAATCATATCTGTGAATATGGACATCATGCATCTCTGGAAAGTGGCTGGTGCATTGCAGAGTCCAAAGGGCATCCTACGGTAGGCGAATGTCCCATATGGACAAGTGAAAGTGGTCTTTCCTTGATCCTCTGGATGGATGGGGATCTGAAAGAAACCTGAGTATCCATCTAAAAAGCAGTAGTAAGGATGATTTGCTAACCTTTCGAGCATCTGATCAATAAAAGGTAGGGGGAAATGATCTTTTCTAGTCGCAGCATTCAGTTTCCTGTAGTCGATGCACATCCTGTGTCCCGTCACAGTCCTAGTAGGTATCAGCTCGTTCTTCTCATTCTTAACAACTGTAACTCCACCTTTCTTAGGTACTACATGGACTGGACTCACCCAATCACTGTCTGAAATAGGATAGATGATCCCAGCGTCCAGGAGTTTCATAATCTCCTTTTTGACTACTTCCTGCAGATTAGGATTAAGTCTCCTCTGATGTTCGATTGATGTCTTGGACTCATCCTCGAGATGTATCCGATGCATGCACAGCTCTGGTGAGATACCTGAAATGTCATTAAGGGAATAGCCAAGAGCTTTGCGATGCTTGCGCAGCTTGCTTAGCAGTAAAGTGAGCTCTGCGTTGTTCAAACTAGCGTTGACAATCACTGGATAAGTTGAATTTGGTCCAAGAAATGCGTACCTTAACCCGGATGGAAGTTGTTTCAGATCTATTTTCGGAGCCTTTTCTTCTGCCCAGTCGAGGTCGTCTTGCAACGATCGTTGCTTAGTTGGTATCGATCGTTGCAGTCCCGCGTCAGATACTTCGACCTGCATTGCAACCTCGATAGAATCCATCAATCTTGTATAGCACATTGCAGGCTCGTCCTGTAGGTACTCCAACTCCAAAATAGAACTCAGTAAGGCTCTTTCTAGTGGGTCCTCAGCATGTGATTGATGGAAGTACTCTGCAGCCAAATCACCCAATGTGTCCACATAGAAGGTCTGCCCGTCAATGGTTGGTCTCTTTACCAGCTTGTTCATGTCAAAACTCATCTTTAGATCACCCACATTCAGAATTATCTTACCTCCTTGACAGTCAATCATTGCACCAGCTGTTGCTAAGAAAGACCTGCCTAGAATTAATGGGTCTTTTGGCTCCTGCCCATATTGTAGAACCACAAAGTCAGTTGGGATCACACACTTGCCAACAGTTATAGGCACATCCTCTATTACTCCTTCAGGAATCCTGACTGATCGGTCTGCCAAAACTAGTGATATCCTAGTTGGTATAAAGTCTGTCATCCCTAGTCTTTTAGCAACCGAAAGGGGCATCAGATTTACGCTGGAACCAAGATCACATAGGGACCTTTCGAACCTCTCCTTGTAGATAGCACAATCTAATACGAAGCTGCCTGGATCCTTCAATTTCTCTGGAATTCTACCTTGAATCACTGCACTACATACTTCATTGAGCATCATTATACTTTCTTCGTCAGACCATTTACCAGAAATTGCATCCTTAAGGCATCTCTTCATCATGGGGGAGGTTTCAATAGAATCCAACAAAGGTACTTCAACCTTCACCTTTTTTATGAACTCCTTCCATTTTGCATATTGCCTATCATTCCTAGCTTTTCTGGGATTCTTGGGATAAGGTATCTTAGGCTTGTATAACCTTTCAGCCGGCTGTTTTGGGTTTTCAGCATCCGAACTTTCTGTAGTTACCTTGTGTCGATCGTTGCCTTTGTTGCACCGATCGATGCTAGGCGATTTCGTTACGATCTCCGGTTCCTTGGTTTCGCTTGGCAACGATCGTTGCTTGGATGCATCGATCGATGCGCGGCGAATATCGCGTATCTCATCTTCCAACTCTTCAATTTCTACGAGTTCCTCAACGCTTAACTGCTTTTTCTGGCCAGATGACAGCTCCTTACCACTTCTTAATGTCACGGCATTGCATTGGTACTTAGGATTGGCATCAGTCCTTCCCGGGAGATATCCCTCTTCCCTTTGAGCATGCCCAGCAGTTCTTGCAACTCTTGCATCAAGCTCTTTTATGTGCGTGTTCAAACCTTCAAACTTCCCATTCAGCTCCCTGTAGATGGTATCCATCTTTGCGTCAGAATCTGCTGCGTACTTAGTCTGATTCTCCATCAGCTGTCTTAGCATCATCTCTATCTTACTATCAGGCTCATTGGCTTTCTTAAAACCACTTTGCTGAACTCCATTTGAAAATCTGTTTCCCTGCTGATTTCTAAATCTATTGCCTTGGAAACCAGAACCTCCCATGTAATTCACTTCTTCTTCCTGAGTGTCCTCCTCAGTCTGAATTACATCTATATTTTGGGCAAGGTGGACATCTTTCTTACTTGTCAAGAGATTGTAAACTGTGTCCAGCCTAGATCTAATCTCAGTCATGTTAGGGTCCTCTGTACTTACACCAGATTTCTTCCTCATCTCATCCATAGACTTGCAACTGTAGCTGCCAACCAGGTTCTCTATCAACTGCTTAGCTTGTGTAGGAGTCCTGGTATTGAAATTTGCATCACTGGAATTATCCAAAGCAGTCTGATAAGGGAGATCTATTCCTCTGAAGAAAATACCAATCAGCTGTACTTCTGTGAATCCATGGTGTGGACAATCACGCTGATACTGCTTAAATCTCATCCATGCGGTTGTCAAAGGCTCCACAGCTCCTTGGGAAAAAGTGAGTATGTCCTGTCTGGACTGATCTGAGCGCGCAGCATCGTAGAAGTGACGCAGGAACTCACTCTTTAAGGCTGTCCAAGTAGTATACTGACCAGGTGCCAGTTGTCTCAGCCATGCACTAGCGTCTCCAGCAAGACTGTGCGGAAATAGCTTAAGGAACAGATAGTCCGGGCATACTCCTTCATATTTCATGCCAGTGACTATGTCCTCAAACTTGTCAATGTGATCCATAGGCTGCTCTGATTGAAGACCATGGAAAGCAATTTGTCTCATCAGTTGGTAGTAGATAGTTTTTACCTCAAAATCATTCCTCTCGAAGGCAGGAAGCACTAGAGCTGCTCGGTTTGCATGAAACTCATCAGGTCTATTGTAATCAGCTAGTGTCCTCTCATGAACTACCATCCGGCCTTCTGGCTCAACTTCATCAGGGATCACTCGTCCCTCAGCATCAATCCTTTGCCCAGCAGCATTGTAAGGATTGTTCTCTGGATCCCTCAGGATTCCATCAGCATCTGGTATCAAGATCAAGCGTTCTTGTACCATTCTCTCTCTCTTTTCTCTTCTAATAGTCCTCTCTAGACGTCCAAGTTCCTCTAGATTGAGATTAACTAAGCTCGAGTTCGGATTACTTCGAGTGTTCTGCGTTGGCATAAACTGTCTGTAATCGTCCAGCAACGATCGATGCTATCAGTGCAACGATCGATTCAATCTCAAATCGCTTAGCAACGATCGACGCAAGGGTGCAACGATCGATGCAAGGCGAAATTCGTACCTGCGACAGAGAGAAACAGAGAAAACGTCAGCAAAATAAAATAAATAAAATAAAAACGAAAAACGAAAAATTTCTAGTAAAACCCTAAGTTCGGTCCTATCGAAGACTCAAAAGAGTCCCCGGCAACGGCGCCAAAAACTTGATAGGTCAAGAATTAATCCCTATACTAAACTGCAAGTGTACAGCAATGTCAAAGTAGTATATAGGGTTATCGAATCCACAGGGACACTTGGTCTCAAGAGAATCAAACCGTAGGGAATGAATACTAGAAATAAGCAATGTGATTGTATTGAAAGTAGTGCGAGAAAGTAAATCAGTAGCAGAGATTATTGGTTGTGAAAGCAAGTAATTAAAAGCGTCAAACCTAGGGTATTCTCAGGAAATCAGACTAGCAGACAGTTCATTCAGCAAGGATCTAATTAAGCACAGTTCTAGAACTCAAAACACAGATATAGAATTAACCAAATTCCTTTGCGATAATTCTCTAAGTCTAAGTGCAGCAAACCAAACTTCCGTTTGCGAGAACTAACAGATTAAACTAGCAATAGGCTCAAGTTTGATATGTTCACAATTATCCTAAACCAAACTTTCGTTTGCGCAAAGTTTAATTGCCCAATTTAATTAGTTCAGATTCCTAAACCCCACTTCCGTGACGTATTTAGCAACCTAAGATCTAGATTCTAATTGATCAGGTTAGAACTAGCTTTAAGCACAATTAAATTGAAGAACAGATATAGTTTGAATCCTTAACTGAAATTGAACAAGTCTAGCAAGTCATGAAATCCTATGTGAGAAACCCTAAGTCTAACTAGGAATCTACTCAGACATAGATAATGAAAACATGATCATATGATAAGTAAATTGCATAAAAGAATAAGAGTAAAAGGGGTTCGAAATCTTCTCCAAATACAGATGATGAATCAGGTTCAGATCAGCCCCAAAAGCTCTAAAAATCCTCTGCTCTTAATTATGAAGTTGTTTGGTAAAAAATATAAAGCGTATCTAATAAAAACTCTAAAAACTCTATTATATAGGCATAATCTCGGCCAGGGGCTTCTTTGTAAATATCAGGAACTTCTAGATCAAAGTGCAATATCTTGATTCTTCTAAACCGCCGAGTTTTTGGCCCATCTCGCTGGTGCAACGATCGTTGCTAGAGTGCAACGATCGACACCTTTCTCTGTCTCGGACAGTGAACTCTATCTCTCGGCCAATCACTCCAAAAATCTCCAAAATGCTCCATAATCTCCAATTTAGCTCCCAACCTGATTATACCTGTAAAAGACTCTAAACAAAGACAAAAGACACTAAAACACATCTATATCATGGCCTAAAACTAGTAAAAACCATGATATATCACTAGACTTGTTCAAATTCAGTTAAGGATTCATAACTATATCTGTTCTTCAATTTAATTGTGCTTAAAGCTAGTTCTAACCTGATCAATTAGAATCTAGATCTTAGGTTGCTAAATACGTCACGGAAGTGGGGTTTAGGAGTCTGAACTAATTAAATTGGGCAATTAAACTTTGCGCAAACGGAAGTTTGGTTTAGGATAATTGTGAACATATCAAACTTGGACTTATTGCTAGTTTAATCTGTTAGTTCTCGCAAACGAAAGTTTGGTTTGCTGCACTTAGACTTAGAGAATTATCGCAAAGGAATTTGGTTAATTCTATATCTGTGTTTTGAGTTCTAGAACTGTGCTTAATTAGATCCTTGCTGAATGAACTGTCTACTTGTCTGATTTCCTGAGAATACCCTAGGCTTGACGCTTTTAATTACTTGCTTCACAACCGTTAATCTCTGCTACTGATTTACTTTCTCGCACCGCAATTTATTTCATTCACTATTTGCTTATTTCTAGTATTTATTCCTATAGTTTGATTCTCTTGAGACCAAGTGTCCCTGTGGATTCGATAACCCTATATACTACTTTGACATCGCTGTTCACTTGCAGTTTAGTATAGGGAAAACTTAGAACCTATCAAGTTTTTGGCGCCGTTGCCGGGGACTCTTTGAGTCTTCGATAGGACCGAACTTAGGGTTTTTACTAGAAATTTTTCTCTTTGTTTTTGTTCTTTTTCGTTTTTATTTTTGATTTTGCTAACTTTTTCTCTGATTTCTCTCTGTCGCAGGTACGAATTTCGCCTTGCGTCGATCGTAGCATACCTTGCGTCGATCGTCACTAGGCGATTCTGAGAATTGAATCGATCGTTGCACTGATAGCATCGATCGTTGCTGGACGATTACAGACAGTTTATGCCAACGCAGAAAACTCGAAGTAATCCGAACTCGAGCTTGCTTAATCTCGGACTAGAGGAACTTGGACGTCTAGAAAGGACTAACAGAAGAGAAAAGAGAGAGAGAATGGTACGAGAACGTTTGATCTTGATACCAGATGCTGAAGGTACCCTAAGGGACCAAGATGACAACCCGTACAATGCTGCTGGGCATCGGGTTGATGCTGAAGGGAATGTCATCCCTGATCCTCCTGAGCAACAGGAGCTGAACCAAAACCAGGGTCAAGGACAGGCCCAAGGTAGAGAGATGGTGGTTCATGAGAGGACACTAGCTGATTACAACAGACCTGATGAGTTTCATGCAAACCGAGCAGCTCTAGTGCTTCCTACTTTCGAGAGGAATGATTTTGAGGTAAAAACCATCTACTACCAGCTGATGAGACAGATTGCTTTTCATGGTCTTCAAACAGAGCAGCCTATGGATCACACTGACAAGTTTGAGGACATAGTCACTGGCATGAAGTATGAAGGAGTATGCCCGGACTATCTGTTCCTTAAGCTATTTCCGCACAGTCTTGCTGGAGACGCTAGTGCATGGCTGAGACAACTGGCACCTGGTCAGTATACTACTTGGACAGCCTTAAAGAGTGAGTTCCTGCGTCACTTTTATGATGATGCACGCTCGGATCAGTCCAGACAGGACATACTCACCTTTTCCCAAGGAGCTGTGGAGCCCTTGAAGACTGCCTGAATGAGATTTAAGCAGTATCAGCGTGACTGTCCACACCATGGATTCACAGAAGTACAGCTGATTGGTATTTTCTTCAGAGGCATAGATCTTCCTTATCAGACTGCGCTGGACAATTCCAGTAATGCTAACTTCAACACCAGGACTCCTACACAAGCTGTGCAGTTGATTGGGAACCTTATTAACAGCTACAGTTGCAAGTCTATGGATGAAAAGAGGAAGAAATCCGGTGGAAGTATAGAGGATTCTAACATGACTGAGATTAGATCTAGACTAGACACAGTCTACAATCTCCTAACAAGTAAGAAAGCTGTCCACTTTGTCCAAAATGTAGAGGTGATTCAGACTGAGGAGGACACTCAGGAAGAAGAAGTGAATTACATGGGAAGTTCTAGTTTCCAAAGCAATAGATTTAGAAATCAACAGGGAAACAGATTCTCAAATGGAGTTCAGCAAAGTGGTTTTAAGAAAGCCAATGAGTCTGATAGTAAAGTAGAGATGATGCTAAGACAGCTGATGGAGAATCAGACTAAGTACGCAGCAGATGCTGACGCGAAGATGGATACAATCTACATGGAGCTGAATGGGAAGTTTGAAAGTTTGAACACGCACATGAAAGAGCTTGATGCTAAGGTTGCAAAAACTGCTGGACATGCTCAAAGGGAAGAGGGATATCTCCCGGGAAGGACTGATGCCAATCCTAAGTACCAATGCAATGCCGTGACATTGAGAAGTGGTAAGGAGCTGTCATCTGGCGAGAAAAAGCAGTTAAGCGTTGAGGAACTCGTGGAAATTGAAGAATTGGAGGATGAGATACGCGATATTCGCCGAGCATCGATCGATGCATGTCAGCAGCGATCGTTGCCAAGCGAAATCAAGGAACCGGAGGTCGTAACAAAGTCGCCTAGCATCGATCGGGGCAATAAAGGCAACGATCTACACAAGGTGACTGCAGAAAGTTCGAGTGCTGAAAACCCAAAACAGTCGGCTGAAAGAGTATACAAGCCTAAGATACCTTATCCCAAGAACCCCAGAAAAGCTAAGAATGATAGGCAATATGCAAAATGGAAGGAGTTCATAAAAAAGGTAAAGGTTGAAGTACCTTTGTTGGATTCCATTGAAACTTCCCCCATGATGAAGAGATGCCTCAAGGATGCAATTTCTGGTAAATGGTCTGATGAAGAAAGTATCATGATGCTCAATGAAGTATGTAGTGCAGTGGTTCAAGGTAGAATTCCAGAGAAATTGAAAGATCCGGGCAGCTTCGTGTTGGATTGTGCTATCTATAAGGAGAGGTTCGAAAGATCCCTATGTGATCTTGGCTCCAGTGTAAATCTAATGCCCCTTTCTGTTGCTAAAAGACTGGGGATGACAGATTTTATACCAACTAGGATATCACTGGTTCTGGCAGACAGATCAGTCAGGATTCCAGAAGGAGTAATAGAGGATGTGCCTATAACAGTTGGAAAGTGCGTAATCCCAGCTGATTTTGTGGTTCTACAATATGGACAGGAGCCAAAAGACCCATTAATTCTAGGCAGGTCTTTCTTAGCAACAGCTGGTGCGATGATTGACTGTCAAGGAGGTAAGATAATCCTGAATGTGGGTGATCTGAAGATGAGTTTTGACATGAACAAACTGGTGAAGAGACCGACCATCGACGGGCAGACCTTTTATGTGGACACATTGGGTGATTTGGCTGCAGAGTACTTCCATCAATCACATGCTGAGGACCCACTAGAAAGGGCTTTACTGAGTTCTATTTTGGAGTTGGAATACCTGCAGGACGAGCCTGCGATGTGCTATACAAGATTGATGGATTCTGTCGAGGTTGCAATGCAAGTAGAAGTGTCTGACGCGGGACTGCAACGATCGATACCAACTAAGCAACGATCGTTGCAAGTCGACAGAGACTGGGCAGAGGAAAAAGCTCCGAAAATAGATCTGAAACAACTTCCATCCGGGCTAAGGTACGCATTTCTTGGACCGAATTCAACTTATCCAGTGATTGTCAACGCTAGTTTGAACAACGCAGAGCTCACTTTACTGCTAAGCAAGCTGCGCAAGCATCGCAAAGCTCTTGGCTATTCCCTTAATGATATTTCAGGTATCTCACCGGAGCTGTGCATGCACCGGATACATCTTGAGGATGAGTCCAAGACATCAATCGAACATAAGAGGAGACTTAATCCTAATCTGCAGGAAGTAGTCAAAAAGGAGATTATGAAACTCCTTGACGCTGGAATTATATATCATATCTCTGATAGTGATTGGGTAAGTCCAGTCCATGTAGTACCAAAGAAGGGCGGTGTTACAGTCGTGAAGAATGAGAAGAACGAGCTGATACCTACTAGGACTGTGACTGGACACAGGATGTGTATAGACTACAGGAAGCTTAATGCTGCTACTAGGAAGGATCATTTTCCTTTGCCTTTTATTGATCAGATGCTCGAAAGGTTAGCAAATCATCCTTACTACTGCTTCCTAGATGGCTACTCAGGTTTCTTTCAGATTCCCATCCATCCGGAGGATCAGGGAAAGACCACTTTTACTTGTCCATATGGGACTTTTGCTTACCGTAGGATGCCTTTTGGACTCTGCAATGCACCTGCCACTTTCCAGAGATGCATGATGTCCATATTCACAGATATGATTGAGGACTTTATGGAAGTATTCATGGATGATTTCTCAGTATATGGCTCATCCTATAATGAATGCTTAGATAATCTGTGTAAGGTTCTGAAAAGATGTGAAGAGAAGCACTTAGTTCTTAACTGGGAGAAGTGTCATTTCATGGTCAGAGATGGCATTGTGCTTGGACATAAGGTGTCCGAAGCAGGAATAGAGGTAGACCGCGCCAAAATCGAGGTAATGACGAACCTGCAGGCACCTGATTCTGTTAAGTCTATTAGAAGCTTTCTTGGACATGCTGGTTTCTATAGACGGTTCATTAAGGATTTTAGTAGGATTGCTAGGCCACTAACTGCTTTGCTGTGTAAAGACACCAAATTTGAGTTCACTGCAGATTGTCGAACTGCATTTGAACAGATCAAGCAGGCATTAGTGAGTGCTCCCATAGTTCAGCCACCGGATTGGGATTTGCCTTTCGAGGTGATGTGTGATGCAAGTGATTATGCTGTGGGAGCTGTTCTTGGACAAAAGAAAGATAGAAAGCTTCATGCTATCTATTATGCCAGTAGGACACTGGATGATGCACAAAGAAACTATGCAACTACAGAGAAGGAGTTGCTGGTAGTTGTCTTTGCATTTGAGAAATTTCGCTCTTATCTTGTTGGCTCTAAGGTAATTGTCCACACTGATCATTCAGCACTGAAGTATCTGATGCAGAAGAAGGATGCTAAGCCAAGATTGTTGAGATGGATCCTACTGCTTCAGGAATTTGATATTGAAGTGAGAGACAAGAAAGGGGTTGAGAATGGAGTTGCTGATCATCTTTCGAGGATGCTAGTAGAGGAGGACGTGCCAATTAATGACTACTTACCTGAAGAAAACGTCAATATGGTTGGGACAATCTCTGAGACAGATTTGGACAGAAATCTGCAGAACTGTCGGATTAATCGCGTTGCGTCGATCGATGCTACATCAGCGTCGATCGATGCATCTATCGGGACAGTAACGATCGATACACCTGACTGTGACGATCGTTGCAGTGCGGATACAGACCCATAAACTTTTATGGTGCGGATTGGAAAGCATGAGTTCGAGATTTACGCTGTCGCAACAAATGATCGACCATGGTATGCAGACATAGCCAATTATCTAGCTGCAGAGACTGAACCAGATAATCTGAAGGGATATGAAAAGAAGAGGTTTTTCAGAGAACTTAGGAGGTACTATTGGGATGAACCTTACCTCTATAAGCATTGTTCGGATGGCCTTTATAGAAGATGTGTTGCTGAGTCAGAAGTTCCAGATATCCTTTTCCACTGTCACGGATCAGATTATGCATGACATTTTGCTACATTTAAGACTGTGTCTAAGGTTTTGCAAGCAGGTTTCTGGTGGCCTACAATGTTCGCTGATACTCATTCCTTTATTTCTCATTGTGATGCCTGCCAGAGAAGAGGGAAAATTAGCAGGAAGCATGAGATGCCTCAGAATTTCATTCTTGAGGTTGAGGTTTTTGATTGCTGGGGCATATACTTTATGGGTCCCTTTCCCTCATCTTATGGGAATAAATTCATATTAGTTGCTGTGGATTATGTTTCTAAGTGGGTAGAAGCAATAGCCAGTCCAACCAATGACTCTTCAGTAGTCATTAAGCTGTTTAAATCTATCATATTCCCTAGATTTGGAGTACCCCGGATAGTAATTAGTGATGGAGGATCTCACTTTATTAATAAGGTTTTTGAGAAGCTCCTGAAGAAGCATGGAGTGCATCACCGAGTTGCTACTCCTTATCACCCACAGACTAGTGGACAGGTAGAGGTTTCTAACAGACAAATCAAAGAGATCTTGGAAAAGACAGTTGGGAAGACAAGGAAAGATTGGGCAGCTAAGCTTGATGATGCTTTATGGGCCTACAGGACTGCATTTAAAACACCATTAGGGACTACTCCATTCCATTTGCTGTATGGGAAAGCATGTCATCTGCCAGTAGAACTTGAGCACAAGGCAGCATGGGCTGTAAAACAGATGAACTTTGACCTCAAACCAGCTGCAGAGAGGAGATTGATACAGCTCAATGAGTTGGATGAGATTAGACATCTTGCCTATGAGAACTCAAAGCTGTACAAGGAGAGGACTAAGGCTTGTCATGATAAAAAGATTGTTTCTAGACGGTTTAAGCCTAATGACCAGGTACTTCTATACAATTCTCGTCTGCATTTGTTTCCAGGGAAGCTGAAATCAAGATGGTCCGGTCCCTACACAATAAAGGAAGTGCGTCCATATGGAGCTGTCATTTTAATAGGCAAGGAAGGTAATGAGTTTGCTGTAAATGGGCAGAGAGTAAAACACTATTGGGCTAAGGCCGAGATTCCAAGAGGTCAGATTTTGCCTCTGGATGCTGCACCCTCCACTTGAAAATTCTTATCCGTCCGGTCAAGCTATTGACCTTAAACAAGCGCTGGGTGGGAGGCAACCCACTATTAGGTACTAGTGTTTTTCTTTTTCATTTTTGGTGTTTTTGTTAGGATTTTACGTTTGTTTTTGTTTCTGGTGAGTTTATGTTTGCAGGTCTCGGTTAATTCGCGGTGCAGCGATCGATGCATTTCTGCATCGATCGTCACAACACGAAAGGAATCGCATTGCAGCGATCGTTGCGGTCCTGAGCAACGATCGACTATACACGAAAATCGCCAAGTAACGGTCGATGCACTTAGTGCAACGATCGATGCCTGAGCGACAGAGGTAACCCGACAGACATAATTCCACCTTTTCAATTTTTTCTTTCTTTTTACCGATCCTTCACTGGACACTACTGGGGACAGTGTGTCTTAAGTGTGGGGGAGGTGCTACTGACTTTTGTTTTCTGTTTTCTTAAGAGTCAGTCCGTTTTTCAAAAAAAATTTGTTTTATTGAGTCAAAATTGTTTAAGTAAGAAACTATGATTTTCTGAGAAGATTTACAAGACTTGCAGGAACTTAAGTAACCATTGGGATGAAGTTGCAGGATCTATCTATGACTATTAGAAAACCCTGACACGGATCAACCTACTGGGAACACCCACATCACTTCAGGTATCAGAGGACCCTTTACTGACTTCACCCTTAATACTGACTTAGATTTCTCACCTAAGGGCTTGGTATGCTTTATGTCGGATTCCCTGTTAGTTCTGACACAACCTGTAAACCTGTCCTATTTAGTCCCCTTCTCCCCTTCTGTAAAGTAAAAAAAATAATAATAAACTGAGGATGAGTTAGTAACTCCGAAGTGGTCATGGGAATAGTAGCAAACACTATTATCTCTCATGTGATCCATGGAATGTGTCCAAAGTACACCCCATAACGGGAAGAACACTGATAAAAAAAATAAAATGATACCCAGTGGGGAAAAATCAGTTGTTAAAGAAGGGAAAGAGAAGAAAGGGACTAGAGAAAGATAGTATGGTGGTCTAGAGCTGATAAGGTAAGAATCCATGTGCCTTTAGATCGATACTCCTTAGGTGAGACCGCACTTAAATACTTGCAGAAGTCAGTAGGGAGAATTTGAATGCTTGAATGTGATTGTGGAGTTTACCTAGGACAGTTGCTAAGTGTGGGGGAAGTACATTGTGGTCTTGATATCCTGTGATTGATTCTTTCAGTGGTTTACTAAGGGGAATCTGAGTATTGTAGCTTCTAGGATGAAATGAGTTTCTGAAGAGTTTTCAAACCTCTTCACCATGTTTTAGTTCTCTGTTTTGCTTGAGGGCAAGCAAAGGCTAAGTGTGGGGGAGTTGATATATCATGGTTTTTACTAGTTTTAGACCATGATATAAGTGTGTTTTTAGTGTCTTTTGTGTTCTTTTAGAGTCTTTTACAGGTATAATCAGGTTGGGAGCTGAATTGGAGATAATGGAGTATTTTGGAGATTTTTGGAGTGTTTGGCCGAGAGATAGAGTTCACTGTCCGACACAGAGGAAGGTGTCGATCGTTGCACTCTAGCATCGATCGATGCACCAGCGAGATGGGCCGAAACTCGGCGGTTTAGAAGAATCAAGTTATTGCACTTTGATCCAGAAGTTCCTGATATTTACAAAGAAGCCCTTGGCCGAGATTATGCCTATATAATAGAGTTTTTAGTGTTTTTATTAGAGACGCTTTATACTTTTTACATTACACTTTCATAATTAAGAGCAGAGGATTTTTAGAGCTTTTGGGGCTGATCTGAACCTGTTACATCATCTGTATTTGGAGAAGATTTCGAACCCCTTTTACTCTTATTCTTTTATGCAATTTATTCATTCTATGATTATGATTTCATTATCTATGTCTGAGTAGATTCCTAGTTAGGTTTAGGGTTTCTCACATAGGATTTTATGACTTGCTAGACTTGTTCAAATTCAGTTAAGGATTCATAACTATATATGTTCTTCAATTTAATTGTGCTTAAAGCTAGTTCTAACCTGATCAATTAGAATCTAGATCTTAGGTTGCTAAATACGTCACGGAAGTGGGGTTTAGGAGTCTGAACTAATTAAATTGGGCAATTAAACTTTGCGCAAACGAAAGTTTGGTTTAGGATAATTGTGAACATATCAAACTTGGACTTATTGCTAGTTTAATCTGTTAGTTCTCGCAAACGAAAGTTTGGTTTGCTGCACTTAGACTTAGAGAATTATCGCAAAGGAATTTGGTTAATTCTATATCTGTGTTTTGAGTTCTAGAACTGTGCTTAATTAGATCCTTGCTGAATGAACTGTCTGCTTGTCTGATTTCCTGAGAATACCCTAGGCTTGACGCTTTTAATTACTTGCTTCACAACCGTTAATCTCTGCTACTGATTTACTTTCTCGCACCGCAATTTATTTCATTCACTATTTGCTTATTTCTAGTATTTATTCCTATAGTTTGATTCTCTTGAGACCAATTGTCCCTGTGGATTCGATAACCCTATATACTACTTTGACATCGCTGTTCACTTGCAGTTTAGTATAGGGAAAACTTAGAACCTATCAATAAACAAAAGTAAGAACAAGATAATAGAATAATGAGTCTGAAACCCTAATAAAACTCTCTAAACACGTTTTGGGGTCAGATTAGAATATAGGAAAACTTTGGGGTCTTTTGCACAATTCTTCAAAACTGGTCTAAACTCGGCGCATAACCTTTCTCGGGCTCCGTGTCGACCGACATCAAAGGCGGTGTCGGTCGACACTCCATAGTAGTCGAGACACTATCTTCATCTTGTTGCACAAATCACCAGAAACGTCCTAATATCCCTCTCTTTACTCCAAACGCAAGTTTACCTGTAAAAGACTCGATAGACTCTAAAAACTAGGTTAAAGACTCAATATGTACACTTATATCATGGTTGAAAACCTAGAAAAACCATGATATATCACTATCCTAAACCAAATCAGGGATTTGTATGAGTCCGAGAAGAGACAGGCCAAGTCGACAAAGGGCGTCCTTAGGGAGCAAGTTGACGCGCTGCAACGCTCTGTTCGCGAGTTGAAACAGGTCCGCAAGGAGCTCGATGAGGCAAAGAGAATATCCGCTGCTCTGTCTTCAGAGAAGAAAAAGGCTGTGGATCTAGAGAAGAGGTTGATCGAGCTTGAAGACGAGAAACATGATCTTCGTTGCAAGGCCGATCACGAGGTTGGTTCTCTTAAATCGGAGATCGATCGTCTGGCTGCTCAACGGAATGAGCTCCAGGCTTCCTTTGATGAGGGCCTTTGTTCTGAGCGAGAAGCGTTACACAAGAAAGCTTCTGATCGTTTGGACAAGTTGAGGTTGGAGAGAGAACATGGGGATCATTATTCTCTTAAACTTTTGGAGTTAAACCAGGTGGTCGGTATCCTTGGTGCATATCAGCTACTTGTGGAGAACGGCGTACTGGTCCCTCCCGCGCTAATAGCTCAGCTTGAGTAGGACAAAACCCTCTTGGAGTGGGAGGTCGACGAGCTGCGACCTGATGTCTTAGATCCCGACGTCCTGCGCATGTCGCCGCTTCATGGTTCGTCGGGTAGTGCTGCTGCTCCCGAAGGCTTGGTGGAGGGCGAAGGAGGGGAGAATGTGGCGGCCTCGGCTTTGGAAGGCGTATCCACTTCTCGTGTGTCCGACCTCCCATAATAGTTTCCTTGTTGTAATAGTCAGTTTCTTTGTTTCTTTTTTTTGCCTTTTGACTGTTGTATGAACAGTGTCCCCGTTCTCGGGTTTTTATTATTTTTAGATGCTTTGATCCTTCACGGTTTTCGGTATTTGTGATGTTCCGGTGCTGTTTCTTCTCGCCTTCCCCCCCTCTTTTTTGGGTGCTCGTCACATGGCTTCTGCTCGACGGTGCGATTTTGCTTTCTGCCTATAATCTTACAAAATGTCTTGATGTATTTTGACGGTCGTGCATTTTTGATTTCCGAGGCTTGGTCCATGCGTCATTATTGTTTTCAATAGCTGTTTTGCATGTTTATGTGAAAGTGGACCGCCGTTTTTGCATCAAAGGTTGCGTTGGTAACCGACGCATTGCTTTGAATGCGTCTCCTTGGCAACCATTGACTTTCTTGGTTATAAATATTGCCCTTTCTTCTCTGATTTTTTCATAACTCATCGTTCTTTGCTATTCTCCTTTTCCCCCTTTTCTTCCTAGTAGGTTTGAGTTTTTGGTTTACGGAAGGCTGAGTCCCAGTGGATCGTGGCAACAAGACCGCTCTGCCGATGGGTTTCTCATTTTTCTTTGTTGTTTGCCGTCGTCTGCCTCCGGAGTTTCTGTGTTTGTCGTTGTCGACCGGGATCGTATTTTTCTGCGAAATGGGGGTCTGTTGATATGTTAAAATATACCTATATTCGTCCTTGTTTGTCGCCTTTCCAAACTTAACGGTGATGCACAGTTCCTATGTTTGGGTGGGTCTGATGCGTCATTGATTTTAGTAATGTGTCGGGGGTTGTCCCGTCTTGAACTTACCGCTTTTGACGTAAGCGTTTTGTTTGTTCGTTGGGTGCTTGTGCTTTTTTTTTTTTTGCTTTGATGTTGGTGATTCGCCCTGACGTTTCTCTCTTCTGTGTTTTCAGGGCGACGGATGGGGAGCCATATGGTCTGGCTCTGGAGACCGGTCGTCCTTTTTGGTGTGCTGATATCAGCTTTTCCGGGTTATTTTTCCCCATGACGATCCTCCCCGGCTCGGTTTCGTCGCTGTTCACTGTTGGGCCTCTGCCTTTCGAGGATAGTCATGCCAGGAACAGACATCGAAATTGTTTTTCAATAAAGGAGCTCGGCTCCTTGTTGGATGAAATCAGGATCATCACACGAGCTCCGATTCAGACGAAATCGTCTTTCAAGAAATTAGATTTCCCTTTGTTTTTTTTGTATATCTCTTTGTAATTTTGACAAGAATGGAATAAAAGAAAGGAAAGATTTTGTTTGTTCTCGACTTGTGCTCGTCTTTTTCTCTCTTTCTTTTTTTTTTCTTTAAGCGAATGCGAGGTGTTTATCGGTTTGGACGAGATCAAATTTTAGGTGCAAGCAGGTGTCCATCTTATCCTGTTTTTGATTTTCTCGGATCGAAATAGTGCTCACCTATTCTTTTACAGATGTTTGTGAGTGTGAGCTTTGGCTCGGCTTATCCCGTCATCTATTTAGTTAACTAGGTGTGAATACGTGCTTGGCTGATCCTGTGAAGTCCCTGAACATAGTTGTGCAAAGGAGATTCGGATTACAAAACTTTTTCTAAGAATTATGCGGGTTTGGCACCGACTTGAGATCGCTAAAATCAACGATGTGACGCAATGTCACTGTGCATGGGACAAGTGTTAATTTGATCGATCATTTGGCCAGAATGTTGATGGTTAAGTGTTAGGGAGCGTAGTTATGCGAAAGAGAGAATGAATTTTCTAAATTAAAATATAGAGGTTGCTTATTGTGAGATCCGGGATTCACACTAAGAATTTGTATTCGTGGATTTGGACTTTTAGGATATAGAAATGGTATAGTTTCCTATGAATCAAAGACTTTATTGAGATTGATCGTCGAGATAGAACAAACACGATCGAGAAGAGAGTACAAAGTATAAAATCGAGCTATCTAATCGAAGTGTTCTTAGCCTCGGTTGGAATGTCTTTAATGAGTCGCAACTTCTTCTTTAAATAGTCTCGACCTTGACCTCTTCGTTCCGATATTTTGGCCTCGTCGTCGTAACGATCTCCGAGATTCTCGCGGATCAGTTGAACTTGACAAGACCGAGTTGTTCTATCTCCACGTCATCTTCTGCCGAGCTCGAGCTCGATCGTCTCCGGCTTCGGCATCGTCCGGGCCTTGCCAGGGCGTTTATTCGCTTGGGCCCAACAAAGGAGTCGGATCTCCTCTTTGTCTTTGATTCTGGAACGGGCTTGTAATTACGGGCTTTCGCATTGTCTGTTAATGGGCCGGATTTCCTAGAGGGAAATCCAGTACCAATAATAGCCCCCCAGCCCATTGATTTCGAGAAGTCGAGGTTAATGGGCGGTGGACGTTCTTGGGAAGAGGTGCGTGCCTCGGGTGTGACAAACCTAATGATTATTTTTGCCCCATCCGTAGATATTGTTTTGATCCAACGGTGAGGAGTGAGCGCGTGAGACGGGCTGAACTGCTTTTCAGCGCGTCCGCAGTCGTCGCGTGTATTGGTTTCGAGAATTTTCATCTCTCACCTTAGGTTCGGTCGATCATCAACGGCTCAGATTCGAAGGTTGCGAAGAGTCTTTTCGGGCTCGTTCTTTTGGTGAAGTGACCTAATTACTGCGCACCCGCAGCCGTTGATCTCGAATCGACGGTTTGAGTTGAGGGAAAGCGAGAAGTCCAAACCATCTCGATTCTCTCAGTAATTAATACGAGTTTGGGAGTCGTACGGAAGTTACTGCACACAATCCCCGATATAAATAATCATATATATCGTCGAAGGGAGTCCTTCGCCTCCTTACTTTTACTCTGTCTCTTTCTTGTTTAAAGTTTTTCTCCATATTTCCTCTGTCGCTAGAGAAAAAGTCTTTTCCAGGAAACTTTCCGTTTTCTTTACTCCGGCGCGTTTTCTGTCATGGCCTTGAGAGACCCTGCGGGAGCGAGTACGAGTGCGGCGGCGGGGTCATTCGGACCGCACCCGCCGTCTTCGTTAACCGTGGACCATATTCAGCAGTTAAGGGCGCTTTGCCGGATTCCAACGGAAGTTGAAATCGTCATTCCTGCCCCGACGGTGTCCCCCAAAACGGTCGTAGAAGGCTACTGCTGCGCTTCCTACACGTATTTCGAAAAATGTGGGCTCTTCTTCCCCATTCCCCGCCTCGTTTTCTTAGTGCTGGCCCAGCTCCAGCTGGCATTTTATCAGATGACGCCGAATTTCGTTCGATACGTTATTGGACTTGGAGTCAGGGCCGCGGAGGAAGGGATTGAGTTCGGTCCCGAGGAGTTAATGCGGGTTTGCTCGGTGAAGCAAGATTCCCACTTTCCGGGGTCGTATCGTCTTTCTCCTCGGTTTGGGAGGATCCTCGACGGTCTCCCGCCGAGGGACGGATGGAGGGACCAATATTTTTTCTTTAGGATGACCCATCACTCGGTCGGAGAGTTCGATTGCTCGGTCGTTCCTTCGCGGTGGGCTTCCAATGTTGGTAGGACTCTTGTTTTCCTTTACGATCCTATCCCTCTTATTTTTATCTCGTTGTCAGTCCGATTCCTGATCTGTTTTGTTCTGTATTGCAGAGTTTCCTGAATCGCTTGACCTTAACCCTGTCACGGAGGCCCTAATAACCCGTCTGAGAAGAAGTGCCGTTAACTGGGACAGTTTCACGGTTGAGCGTGTGCAGGCTACTCTGAGGGTCGACCCAAGAGGGGTTCCGCAGGACCGATCTCGGGTCTCTCGGGCACTGCCTTTCCCTCCTGTACTTCCTCGGGCTTCTCTAAGTCGAACCGTCCGAACTCCGCTTCGTATACTCGAACGGGCAGGAGAGAGTGAATCTCCTGTTCGCGACGTTTTGTTCGTCTTTATTTCGAAAGGCCTAAGCCCTCTCTTATTATGATTTTTTTTATTTTTACAGGTCGTCCTTCTTTAGGTGAAGGTTCGGACGCCAGTACTCCATCTCATGAGAAGTTATCTCGTAGATCTAGGAGTCGCCGAAACGGGAAGGACCCTGTGGAGTTGGTAAAAAAGGTGGGAGACGGGAGTCTAAGCGACGCACTCTTTTTTGCCATGTGTGATTCTCCTCTCCCTTCCCCAGTCATCCCTCTGAACTCCGCGGCCTGCGATGCGGCCGCAGAGACATGGGAGGTCCCTTCTTCCCTGGGTGTTCGGGGAGCGGACCCGGTCTCGTCCAGGGAGCCGGCTTTGCGCGGTCTTCGCCCGAATGGTTCAGAGAGACCAAATGATCGGGGTGTGGGTGGGAACCTTTCCCCCGTACCGAAGCGTCGGAGGATCGACACGGAGGTGAGCTCGAGTAGTTCGAGCGAAGGCGTTGGGACGCGCGGGGGCGTGGCCCGATTATCAAGGGACGTCCGACCTACGGGTGCTCGGCTTCCGGTCGTCGGGGATGTGGCCCTTGGTGACTTGTACACCAAGATGGCTGAAGCTACCGGGAAGGTATCGATCACAGTTCTTTGTTCTCGCCTTTCTTTTGTACGAGAGATTTTTAAGGTTCGTGTGCTTATGTAGTTCCTGGAAGCTATGAACGGACTTATGGCCCAGTCCGAGCGCGAGCTTCGCGAGAGGTCGCAAGCATATGAGCTTGAGGCCGCTAGGAGATTGGCCCGCATTTTGACCGCGGAGCTGCAGGATTCCTTTGCTCGAGAGGAGGAGCTTGGAAGGAAATTGGCTAGGTGCGAGGGGATAGAGGCCCGGTTATTGGTTCTCGAGAATCGTGAGGAGGATCTTTCTCAGAGGCTTCGGGCGGCCGAAGGTCGGGCGTTGGCCGCCGAAGAAGCGAGTCGAGTCGCAACGGCGCGAGCTGCCCAAGATCGAGCTGACCTGGAGAGAGTCCTCGCGGGGAGGGACTTCGACATAAAGGTCGCGTCTCACGAGGCGAGGAAGAAGATGAACGGGAAATACTTGGAAATCCTTAAAGAGGTCAAGGAAAAGAGCGAGAAGCGGAAGCTTGAAACCAACGCTGAGATTCGCCTCCAAGAAACCCTGGCCAATATCGAAATCATCGCGTAGTTTGCTTCCGGCGAGCTTGACCTGACTCGGGAAGTGCTGAGGTTGGCCGACCAAAAGAGGACGGCCATGGAAGAGATGAACGCCGCCGCGGTCTCTGATTTTAGTGTTGGCAAGTTGAACTTGCCGGCCGTGTCGAGTGACTCGGTTATTTTGGCGCATGCTCCGCCGCCGGCTGCTTCCCGCCCCGATCAATACGGATCGAATCTCCCGACTGGGGTTGCATCTACCGGTGATCAGGCGGAGGGTGGAGACGAGGCTTCCTCGCGCTCGCGGCAATTTTGATTGTTTTGTCGTTGCCCCAAGGGGCTTTTGATTTTTTTTTTTTTTGAACATCTATTTGCCCGAGGGGGCTTTGTTTTAGTGTCGGGACTTGAGGACATTGTGTCCTCCTTTCAATGAATTTCTTTTTGAGTCTTTCATGCCTTAGCATAGACTTTACTGTTTTAGCACCTTAGCGCGAAGTCATTCGTACTCGAGTCCGAGTTCTTTCGTAATGTGCAGTACGAGTTTGGTGTTTAAAGGGAATAATAAACCGGGGTAGACTTACAAAGATTCGTTGTGCGCGGAGGTTTTTCCGTGTGATAGGCTGCCTTGACTTCGACATTTTCGCTTAAAGGGAGAGGGTGGCCCTCTAGTTCTCCCGAGCTGTATAAGGTCGGGGGAATTTTAGGTTTGCGGGAGGTTGTTTCGGAAGGGATAATTTCATATCACTTGATTTGGAGAGAGGCCGTTTCAGGTCGCTCGGAAGGGATAATTTCATATCGCTTGTTTTTAGAAGAGATAATTTCATATCACTTTGTCTTTGGGAGAGACCATTTCAGGTCGCTCGAAAAAGGATAATTTCATATCGTTTGTTTTTGAAGAGATAATTTCATATCACTTTCTGGGAATGTATTGGCGAAGTATTTCGCAGTGGCTCTGACCTTTACGACAGAAAGAAACGTTGGATTAAGGGACTTATTTTGATTTCACAAAGATAAGTTAGTGTGACTTCGTCAGAAGTTGCTGAGCTCGGTATGAGCTTTGTGTTGGGGGGGGCGGCTGCGCTCGAAGTCGAGCTGCCTATGTACCCTTTTTTTATGGGGATCAAGCCTTTTCGTAGTTCGATTATGTTGATGTACTCCTAGTGGAAATATTTTTGAGGTTGATGATGTTCCAAGGTCGTAGTTCAGGTTTATGGGTTTCTACCGATTTGAGTCGGTAGACCCCGTCCTTCACGACGTCGGTGACCTGGTAAGGACCTTCCCACTTTGCTCCTAATTTTCCAGCGTGTTCTTCCTTTTTATGGTCGAACACTTTCCGTAAAACGAGCTCTCCTACTTGAAACCTTCGAGTTTTGATTCGGGAATCATAGTAGCGAGCTGCGGCTTGTTGGTAATTCTGGAGTCGAGCTAATGCGAGGTTCCTTCTTTCGTCGACGAGGTCGAGCTCGTCAGTTATCATCTTGTTGTTAAGTTCCTCTTGTCGTGGGCATTCTTCCTTGCGGATGCTTGACACGAGAATTTCGGCTGGTACTACCGCCTCGATTCCGTAAGCCAGCGAGAAGGGAGTCTCGCCAGTGGATTTGCGGGGGGTAGTCCGGTAGGCCCAGAGTACGGCCGAGAGTTCGTCACGCCAGGTTGTTTTGCACTCGTTGAGCCTTTTCTTGAGACCGTTCATAATCGCTTTGTTAGCTGCTTCTGCTAGCCCGTTCCCTTGGGGGTAGCGTGGCGTTGAGTAAGTCAGCTTTATGTTCCAAGTTCTGCAGAACTCTTTGAACGTGTTTGATATGAACTGAAATCCGTTATCGGTGACGATCTCGTGGGGTAGTCCATGTCGGCAAACGATGTTTCGCCAGACGAACTCCTTAACGTGAACGTCCTTAACTTTTTGGTATGACTCTGCTTCAATCCACTTGGTGAAGTAGTCTGTCATCACCAATAGGTGTGTAGCTTTCTTTTTACCGGATGCGACTAGCGGTCCCACAATGTCCATTCCCCATCGCATGAATGGGTATGGTGATGAGATAGAGGAGAGTTTCTCCGACGCTTGGTGGATAATTGGAGCGTGCTTTTGGCATTTGTCGCACTTGTTGGAGAAGGATTCGCATTCGGTGGCCATTGTCGGCCAATAGTAACCTTGCCTTTTGATTCGTACGGCCAATGCTCGTCCTACGGAATGGCTTCCGCAGGATTCGTCATGCGTCTGTGTAATCATGGCTAGGGCTTGCTTTTTGTCAAGGCATTTGAGGTAAGGTCCGGAGAGGCTCCTTTTAAAGAGCTCTCCTTGCGTGACACAGTACCTTGCGCTCTGTGTTTTAAGTTTACGCGCCTCCCATTTGTCGTCGGGAACTTCGCCATTTGTGATGTATCGAATGATCGGAGTCCTCCAATCTTCGTTGTCGTTAGGCTCAGGTCCCTGACTAGTGGATACGGTTTGAATGGGTCCGTCGGGGACGTTCGCGACGTACACGGCGTTTCTAGGATCGAGGTCATCATCAATCTTGATGATGTCGCTACTGGTGCCCCCAGGACATTCTTTGTGCTTGACATTGTCCTTCACATTGGGCCCGTCCTCTTTCAAGGACAGGGCTTTGAGGGCTATGTCGATGCTTGGTTTTTCTATCCCTTCGACTGGTATGATCCTTTTGAGGTTGGGATCTGATGTCGATGCTAATGCGGCTAGGGCATCGGCTGCGGTGTTTTCCCCTCATGGGATTCGTGTTAGATCAAAGAATTCGATCTGTTCGGCCAGTGTGTGGACTACCCGTAGGTATGCTTCCATCCGTTCGTCTTTGGCCTCGTAGTCGCCATGGTATTGGCTCGTGACCAGTTGGGAATCGCTGAAGGCATTTACTTCCCGGGCTCCTATTGCTATTGCAAGTCTAAGCCCGGCTATCAGCGCTTCGTATTCTGCTTCATTATTTGGTGCGGCGAAGCCTAGTCTGAACGATTGTTCGAGTACTTCGCCGATTGGGGAGACTAGTGATAGGTGTCAGGTTTTATCCTATATCTAACTCCAAGTGCACAGTTCAGTAGTCGTAGTATATAGGTATCGAATCCACAGGGACTCCGTATTCAATAGCTCAAGAACAGGAAATTAAACTAGGAAGAAAGCGATGTGATTTTAATTAAAAGTATTGCAAGAAAGTAAACAGAAAGCAAAGATTGTTGGTTGTGAAAGCAAGTTATTAAAAGCGCTAAGTCTAGGGCGTTATCAGGAAATCAGACAAGCAGACAGTTCATTCAGCAAGGATCTAATTAAGCACAGTTCTAGAACTCAAAACACAGATATAGAATTAACCAAATTCCTTTGCGATAATTCTCTAAGTCTAAGTGCAGCAAACCAAACTTTCGTTTGCGAGAACTAACAGATTAAATTAGCATTAATCCCAAGTTTGATATGTTCACAATTATCCTAAACCAAACTTTCGTTTGCGAGAAGTTTAATTGCTCAATCTAATCAGTTCAGATTCCTAAACCTCACTTCCGTGACGTATTTAGCAACCTAAGATCTAGATTCTAATTGATCAGGTTAGAACTAGCTTTAAGCACAATTAGATTGAAGAACAGATATAGTTATGAATCCTTAACTGAATTTAACAAGTCTAGCAAGTCATGAAATCCTATGTGAGAAACCCTAAACCTAACAAGGAATCTACTCAGACATAGATAATGAAAACATAATCATATGATGAATAAATTGCATAGAAGATAAAGAATAAAAGGGGTTCGAAATCTTCTCCAAATACAGATGAAGTAAAGGTTCAGATCAGCCCCAAAAGCTCTAAAAATCCTCTGCTCTTAATTATGAAAGCGTAAGTAAATAAAACACCAAAAACTTAATTATATAGGTCTAATCTCGGCCAGGGGCTTCTTTGTAAATATCAGGAACTTCTGGATCAGAGTGCAATATCTTGACTCTTCATAAACCGCCGAGTTTCGGCCCATCTCGCTGGTGCAACGATCGATGCTAGAGTGCAACGATCGACGCATTCTTCTGTTTCGGACAGTGAACTCTATCTCTCGGCCAAACACTCCAAAAATCTCCAAAAAGTGCCATAATCACCAAGTATGCTCCAAACCTGATTATACCTGTAAAAGACTCTAAAAGAACACAAAAAGACACTAATACACACTTATATCATGGTCTAAAACTAGTAAAAACCATGATATATCAACTCCCCCACACTTAGCCTTTGCTTGCCCTCAAGCAAAACAGAGAACTAAAGCTTGGTGAAGAGGTTTGAAAACTCTTCAGAAACTCATTTCATCCTAGAAGCTACAATACTCAGATTCCCCTTAGTAAACCACTGAAAGAATCAATCACAGGATATCAAGACCAACATGTACTTCCCCCACACTTAGCAATTGTCCTAAGTAAACTCCACAATCACATTCAAGCATTCAAATTCTCCCTACTGACTTCTGCAAGTATTTAAGTGCGGTTTCACCTAAGGAGTATCGATCAAAGGGCACATGGATTCTTACCTTATCAGCTCTAGACCACCATACTATCTTTCTCTAGTCCCTTTCTTCTCTTTCCCTTCTTTAACAACTGATTTTTCCCACTTTGGGTATCATTTTATTTTTTTTATCAGTGTTCTTCCCGTTATGGGGTGTACTTTGGACACATTACATGGATAGCACAGGAGATAATAGGGGTCTCTACCACTCTTGTGACCACTTCAGAGTTACTAACTCATCCTCAGTTTATTATCTTTTTTTTTTTACTTTATAGAAGGGGAGAAGGGAACTAAATAGGATAGGTTGACAGGCTGTGTCAGAACTAACAAGGGAATCCGACACAGAGTATACCAAGCCCTTAGGTGAGAAATCTAAGTCAGTATTAAGTTGAAGTCAGTAAAAGGATCCTCTGATACCTGAAGTGATGTGGGTGTTCCCAGTAGGTTGATCTGTGATGGGGTTTTCTAATAGTCATAGATAGATCCTGCAACTTCATCCCAATGGTTACTTAAGTTCCTGCAAGTCTTGTAAATCTTCTCAGAAAATCATAGTTTCTTACTTAAACAATTTTGACTCAAAAGTTTTTGAAAAATGGACTGACTCTTAAGAAAACAGAAAGATAAACGTCAGTAGCACCTCCCCCACACTTAAGACACACTGTCCCCAGTAGTGTCAAGCGAAGGATCGGTAAAAAGAAAGAAAAATTGTTAAAGTTCTGTTGAGTTCTGTCGGGTTTACCTCTGTCGCTGAAACATCGATCGTTGCACTAAGTGCATCGACCGTTACTTGGCGATTTTCGTGTATGGTCGATCGTTGCTCAGAACTGCAACGATCGCTGCAATGCGATTACGATCGTGTTGTGACGATCGACGCAGTAGTGTATCGATCGACGCACTGCGAATCTGTCCGAGACCTGCAACCAGAAATTCACCAGAAACAAAAACAAACGTAAAATCCTAACAAAAACACCAAAAATTAAGTAGAAAAACACCAGTACCTAATGGTGGGTTGCCTCCCACCCAGCGCTTGTTTAAGGTCAATAGCTTGACCGGACGGACAAGATTTTTCAGGCACCAGGAGATCCTGACAGAGACTTTTTCTGTCTCTGTCCAAGTCTCCTCATCCAAGGTGGCGAGTAGGCTGTTGCAGAATGCTCATGTCCAAGAAAAGATGGAGTAAAATGTGCTCCAGGATCTAGAATCACAGTGTCACCCGGCTGCTCATCATCTGCATCCATGATTGTGAATGTCTGCCCATCTATCAGTGGCTTTCGCAGCTACTCCATCTCATATCGCAGCGGCTCATCTCCCAGGTGGAGGTCTATTAGACTCTGTCTAATATCAATCACAGCTCCTGCTGTAGCCAAGAATGGTCTTCCAAGCAGCAATGCGTCATCAGGATCGCAGTCATACTTCAGCACAAGGAAGTCTGTCGGAACTAAGTAGTTTCCAACTCTCACTGGAATGTCCTTTAAGAGTCCTTCTGGAACTCGTATAGACTGATCAGCTAGGACAAGAGAGGTCCTAGTAGGAGAAAAATCCAGCATACCCAGCTTCTCTGCCACAGAGTATGGCATCAAACTTCCAGCAGCTCCTAAGTCACACAGAGAGCGTCTAAAACAGTCCTCGAAGATGGAGCAGTTAAGCACAAAGACTCCAGGATCAGGCAGCTTCTTCGGGATCTTGTTTAACAGAACATCACCAATATGCTGAGGAACTATAACCACCCAGTCTCTCAGCTCTTCATCTAGAGGCAGCATCTTGTTCAAATACCTCTGCACACATGGATGATAAGGTGGATCATCAGAAGTTGGAATTTCTTCCAATTCTTCACCAATCTCCTCTAACTTCTTAAGCTCTTCAATTTCCTGCCTAATCACTTCAGACACTGAGGAGTGTTGTCTAACAATCTGCGCATAAATCTCCTGCTGAGAGATCTCAGAGACTCCAGAGAATAAGCTATCAAGCTCCAAGTCTGCATCAATACCATCATCACTCAGCGAATCTGTATGTTCCCGGCGTGCATCGATCGACACCTGGTGTGTGTCGATCATTGCAGCTCTGCAATTTCCACCCGAGAGTTTTTCACCAAAATCCGGGATTTCTCCTTCCTTCACCAATTCAGTTGTACTTAGCTCAAATTTTTCACCTAGGTGAGATCCATCATTAATGTACACAGACCAGGCCTTAATATGAGTGTCTGCTAGCCCTTTTCCCTTTATTGAGCTGGAAATCTGGTTTACCTGAGTATCCAACTGCTTCATGTGA
The DNA here is from genome assembly GCA_030180135.1 of Orychophragmus violaceus. Lineage (NCBI taxonomy): Eukaryota > Viridiplantae > Streptophyta > Magnoliopsida > Brassicales > Brassicaceae > Orychophragmus > Orychophragmus violaceus. The sequence goes on along the minus strand of CM058229.1, from coordinate 88,365,969 downwards.
GTGTTCAGGGACTCAAACTTCCCATTGAGGTCTTCATAGACAGCATCTAACTTCTTGTTGCAGTCCACAGAAATCTTGGTCTGACTCTCCATTAGTTGTTCCATCATACCTTCCATTCTGCTCTCATGAGCTGTAGGTGCAGGAGGAGTCTGATAAGATGAAGACCCATAGGTTCTCTGAGTACCTTGTCCAAAGGTTTTCTGAAAACCACTAGTCTGTCCAGAATTAGATGAGTTGCTGTTGAAAGCACTTTTCTGTCCTCCATTGAAGAATCTGTTTCCCTGTTGATTACCAAATCTATTACCTTGGAATCCAGAACCTCCTATGTAATTCACATCTTCCTGCTGAGTGTCCTCCTCAGTTTGAATTACCTCTACATCTTGGGCAAAATGGACAGCTTTCTTACCTGCTAGGAGATTGCAAACCGTGTCCAGCCTAGATCTAATATCAGCTATGTCAGAATTCTCTACACTTCCACCAGATTTCTTCCTCCTCTCATCCATAGTCTTGCAGCTATTGCTGCCTATTAGATTCTCAATCAACTGCTTAGCTTGTGTAGGAGTCCGGGTGTTGAAGTTAGCATTACTGGAATTGTCCAGCGCAGTCTGATATGGAAGATCTATTCCTCTGAAAAAGATGCCAATCAACTGAACCTCAGTGAATCCATGGTGTGGGCAGTCACGCTGATACTGCTTAAATCTCATCCAGGCAGTCTTTAAAGGCTCCACAGCTCCTTGTGAAAAGGTGAGTATGTCCTGTCTGGACAGGTCTGAGCGCGCATCATCATAGAAGTGACGCAGGAACTCACTCTTTAAAGCTGCCCAAGTAGTATACTGAGCAGGCGCTAACTGCTTCAGCCATGCACTAGCGTCTCCAGCAAGACTGTGCGGAAACAGCTTAAGGAACAGATAGTCCGGGCACACTCCATCATACTTCATGCCAGTGACTACATCCTCAAACGAATCAATGTGGTCCATAGGCTGCTCCGTTGGGTAACCATGAAACGCATTCTGTCTCATCAGCGAGTAGTAGATGGTTTTGATCTCAAAATCATTCCTCTCAAAAGCAGGAAGCACTAAAGCTGACCGGTTTCTATGAAACTCATACGGTCTTTTGTAGTCAGCTAAAGTCCTCTCATGTACAACCATCTCTCTACCTTGGGCCTGTCCTTGACCCTGGTTCTGCTCCTGTTGCTGTTGCTCAGGAGGATCAGGGATGACATTCCCTTCAGCATCAACCCGATGCCCAGCAGCATTGTACGGGTTGTTATCTCGGTCCCTCAGGGTACCTTCAGCATCTGGTATCAAGATCAGACGTTCTAGCACCATCCTTTCTCTTCTCTCTCTTATGTTGGTTCTCTCTAAACGTCCAAGTTCTTCAAGATCGAGATTAACTAAGTCCAAGTTCGGATTACTTCTAGTTTTATGCGTCTGCATAAACTGTCTGTAATCGTCCGGCAACGATCGATGCTATCAGTGCAACGATCGTTTCAATCTCTGAATCGCCTAGTGACGATCGATGCTAGAGTGCAACGATCGACGCAGTGCGATATTAGTACCTGCGACAGAGAGAAAAACAGAGAAAGTCAGTAACTAAAAAAAACAAAAATAAAAACGAAAAGAAAACGAAAAATCCTAGTAAAACCCTAAGTTCTAAGCTATCGAAGACTCAAAGAGTCCCCGGCAACGGCGCCAAAAACTTGATAGGTGTCAGGTTTTATCCTATATTTAACTGCAAGTGCACAGTTCAGTAGTCGTAGTATATAGGTATCGAATCCACAGGGACTCCGTATTCAATAGCTCAAGAACAGGAAATTAAACTAGGAAGAAAGCGATGTGATTTTAATTAAAAGTATTGCAAGAAAGTAAACAGAAAGCAAAGATTGTTGGTTGTGAAAGCAAGTTATTAAAAGCGCTAAGTCTAGGGCGTTCTCAGGAAATCAGACAAGCAGACAGTTCATTCAGCAAGGATCTAATTAAGCACAGTTCTAGAACTCAAAACACAGATATAGAATTAACCAAATTCCTTTGCGATAATTCTCTAAGTCTAAGTGCAGCAAACCAAACTTTCGTTTGCGAGAACTAACAGATTAAACTAGCATTAATCCCAAGTTTGATATGTTCACAATTATCCTAAACCAAACTTTCGTTAGCGAGAAGTTTAATTGCTCAATCTAATCAGTTCAGATTCCTAAACCCCACTTCCGTGACGTATTTAGCAACCTAAGATCTAGATTCTAAGTGATCAGGTTAGAACTAGATTTAAGCACAATTAGATTGAAGAACAGATATAGTTATGAATCCTTAACTGAATTTAACAAGTCTAGCAAGTCATGAAATCCTATGTGAGAAACCCTAAACCTAACAAGGAATCTACTCAGACATAGATAATGAAAACATAATCATATGATGAATAAATTGCATAGAAGATAAAGAATAAAAGGGGTTCGAAATCTTCTCCAAATACAGATGAAGTAAAGGTTCAGATCAGCCCCAAAAGCTCTAAAAATCCTCTGCTCTTAATTATGAAAGCGTAAGTAAATAAAACACCAAAAACTTAATTATATAGGTCTAATCTCGGCCAGGGGCTTCTTTGTAAATATCAGGAACTTCTGGATCAGAGTGCAATATCTTGACTCTTCATAAACCGCCGAGTTTCGGCCCATCTCGCTGGTGCAACGATCGATGCTAGAGTGCAACGATCGACGCATTCCTCTGTTTCGGACAGTGAACTCTATCTCTCGGCCAAACACTCCAAAAATCTCCAAAAAGTGTCATAATCACCAAGTATGCTCCAAACCTGATTATACCTGTAAAAGACTCTAAAAGAACACAAAAAGACACTAAAACACACTTATATCATGGTCTAAAACTAGTAAAAACCATGATATATCAACTAGCTTTACTCCGACTCCGGATCCTTGCCTCGAGGAAGCTCCATCGACGTAGAGTTTCCATTTTTGGGCCGAGGTCGGGTCAAGTTCTATAGTCGGAGGGAGCTCGATACGAAATCTGCCAGCACTTGTGCTTTTAGGCACGTTCGAGCTTTGTATTCTATGTCGTACTCGCTAAGTTCGATAGCCCATTTGACCAACCGACCTGACTGGCTTGGACTGTGAAGGATGGTTCTCAGCGGCTGAGAGGTCATCACTATGATCGAGTGCGATTGAAAGTACGGTCGGAGTTTCCGAGCCGATGTTACTAGCGCTAAGGCGAGTTTTTCCATGGCGGGGTATCTGGTTTCAGCGTCGATCAAGGTCTTACTGATGTAATATACCGGCCGGTGCTCGTTTTGTTCCTCGCGAACCAGGACTCCACTTACTGCTGCCGTCGAGACAGCTAGGTAGAGGTAAAGGGGTTCTCCTTCAACTGGTTTCGCCAGTATAGGTGGTTCGCTTAAGTAAGCTTTGAGCTGAGTGAAAGCTTCTTCGCACTTTTCGTCCCAGAGGAACTTTTTGTTTGGTCTGAGCAAATGATAGAAGGGTATACATTTATCAGTCGACCTTGAGATAAAGCGATTTAGAGCAGCTATTTTGCCAGTCAGGCGCTGGACTTCTCGCGTTGTTCTGGGAGATTTCATCTCTATGAACGTTGCGATCTGTTTGGGGTTCGCTTCGATCCCTCTTTCGGTTACTAAGTAACCAAGGAATTCTCCTGAGGGAACCCCGAAGGTACACTTTGATGGGTTGAGTTTCATCCCGTATTTATTGAGAATGGTAAAACATTCTTTTAGTTGGGGGATGTGATCCTCATACCTGGAAGATTTTACCAGCATATCGTCGATGTAGACTTCCATGGTTTTGCCTAGGAGTCCTGAAAACATCTTGTTGACGAGGCGTTGGTAAGTTGCTCCTGCGTTTTTAGTCCGAAGGGCATGACTTTGTAGCAGTACGTGCCTCGATCAGTTATGAACGAAGTCTTTTCTTGGTCCTCAGGGTTCATCAATATTTGATTGTACCCTGAGAATGCGTCCATAAAGGATAGTAGATGATGTCCGGCGGTAGCCTCGACCAATCGGTCGATGTGCGGGAGTGGGAAGCTGTCCTTTGGACATGCTTTGTTGAGATCCGTGAAATCTACACAGACCCTCCATTTTCCGTTCTTTTTCTTAACCACCACGGGGTTCACAAGCCAGTCGGGGTACTTGACCTCTCTGATCGATCCGATTTTTAATAACCGATCGACCTCGTCATTGACGGCTTTGGCCCGATCAGGACCTAGTTTTCGACGCTTCTGTCTTACCGGTTTGTAGGTTGGGTCAACATTCAGCTCGTGGCTGGTTACGTCGATATTGATCCCTTTCATGTCTGCTGAAGACCAGGCGAAGGAGTCGACGTTCTGTTTGAGAAAAGAGACCAGTTCATTTTTAACTGGCTCTGATAGGTCGATTCCGACGCCAACGAGTCTTTCGGGATGAGCATCGTCTATGCAGACCTGAGTCGTGAGGTCCTTTGGGGGTCCTATTTGAAGGATTATAGTGTTTTTCATGGTTCAATTCTCAGATTGCAACCTAGCACATAATCTTAAAACAGATCTAGGTTCTTGTAATCGAATCATAAAACAAACCTGATCTTTACCTTTGCAGCGGAATTGGTGGTAATGATAAGATCAGATTAGAGCTGATGAGAACCGGGTCCTCCTCAGGTATCCACACTCTTACAAGCACGGATGGCTGCTAGACCGAGATGGAAGAACAACAAAGAGAGAGGCTCGAGAGAGAGAGATTAGCCGCGGCTGCCATCTCCAAAATCGCAGACAAAAAGAATGCCAGGGTTTCTCAACCCTTGTTGCCTTCTTATTTCACTAATGGGCCCAAGTTTAATTAATTAATTAAACTAATGGCTCATTAGTCTTTTGGGCCCAAGACACAAATCAGACAAAAGCCCATTTGTTGTCTGCCCAACTCTCTGTACAAATACAGTAAATGCCTTAGCATCTTACCGTATTAATTCCATCTTAACTTTCCCGTTAGCTATGGTGTGTGACCCTTTGGGATCATATAATACTGGTAATAAGTCCTAAACTTATAGATCAAGAGCGGACTCTAGCAAGCCATCATGATCACCCAGTATTTATGACTTATGTCTGATCTCGACATTTATCATACTTTCTAGAGATAGTACGGTAGATTTCAGGACATTCCCAACAATCTCCCACTTGTACTGGAATCCTACACAGGACATTCCCAACAATCTCCCGATTGTACTGGAATCCTACATTCCCTAATCCTTTTGTCTCAATATCTCGATCTGGCATAAGGCAAGATGCGTGTCATCCTTATATAGCCAGACCATGTTTATCGGAACAGATTTGATACTGACAATGCAAACGACTTGGGCAAGTCCGTTTGGGAGTGGCCACTCTCTTACCAGCTATCAAGTCTCCGATTGGCCTAGAGATATTACCTCCGTTAAACGGCAGGGACAAATCCCATCTTGTTCCATCACTATGAACTACACACTTTATAATACACCCAACCAAGGTCCTTATAGCTCCCAGTTACGAAACAGCGTTAGACAATGATCAAAGTGCATCAATCCATGTGCAGCCACATGCATGCGAACTCAGGTCTAAGGACTATACTCTATAGTCGTATATGAGAACCTCTCATGACACAGATATTAATATCTTGTAGAGTTCTCATCTTGCGGGCCATGTCCGGTCATATGCTCCCCTACATATACCTATGTGTCGACTTTGATGCCGCGCATCTATGACCCCTCGAAACTTGGTCATAAGTCTCAACACAATCTAGTCTCAAATGGTTGTTGGTGTTCCAATTTCAACAACCTTCGACTATGGACACTATGATTTATGTCATTTCGTTAAATATGGGGTTTCAGGATCAAGTCTTACTCATGTACTTCGATGGCCCATATATAATGACATGAATCATTTTGGAACGATTATTTATATCACAGTTAAAATAATCCAGAAATCATAGATTTCATAAACATAAAATATTATGTTTATATGAACCTTTCAAAACAACTAAGTAAAGCCCTTTACAAACTCCCACTGAAATTAAGACTACATCTCAATTTCACTCATCCTACAGCTACAGTCCGCGACTCGTGCTTAGGCATAAGGAGTGGCTTCGTTAATAGATTAGCAACGTTCTCATTCGATGAAACTTGCTTATCTACTTAACACCTCTGTCATTTATCTCACGGAATAGGTTATACTTACCCTCAAGGTGTTTGGACCTCTGATGTGCAGCTAGTCTCATCTATGCTGGGAATCACATCAAGTTCAGTGATGAACTCTTCTATCCAAACAACCTCTTTCGCCGCTTCTCAAGCTGCGAAATGTTCAGCTTAAGTTATGGAGTCAGCAACAGTGCCTTGCACCGCCATATAGACACAAGATATAGCCGGACTGTGATCGGGAATTATCTTTGTCTATTGGGAACTTGCCTTTCAGACTCTATCGACTTGTAGCACCTCACTTTCTCCGTAAATCAAGAACTTATCCTTAGTATTCCTCAAATACTTTAGGATATTCTTTACGGCAATCCAGTGATTCTTTGCTGGATTTGACTGGTCTTTACTTGTCTTGCTTAACATTAAAGCAACATCAAAACAAGTACGTGTCATGGCATACATGATAGATCCAATTGCCGACGCATATGGAATCCTATCCATGCATTCAAGCTCAGCAGATATCGCAGGACACTGCTTCTTGCTTAACGTATTGCCATGTGACATTGGCTTAAAACCCTTCTTGGAGTGCTGAAAACGTGTAGGACATTGTCAATTTAATAATCCTGACTTTGTCCTACCAGCTCTTTTGGATCTCTATCTTAAATCCAAAATCCAAGAACATACGTGGCTTTACCCATGTCAACCACAAAACCAACTCCCAAGCCAGTCCTTTACCGACTGCAACTTGGGACGTTATTTCCGAGAATCAGTATGTCATCGACATACACTATGAGAAATGCAACATCGCTCCCACTTATCTATTAGTAAACGCACAGTTCCATTTCGTTCCTGTTCAAGTCAAAACCTTGACTACTTCAACAGAACGAAGATTCCAACTCCGATATGTTTGCTTCCATCCATGAATGGATCAATGAAGCTAACTTACACATAGTGTAATTTTCGGAGTCCGGGCTCACTTTCGCTTCTTTGAATTTCGCAGGTTCGTCGCTTTCAATGATCATCAGATCATGCGAACTTTCAATGATCATCAGGTTCAACTAATGACGAGAAATCACTCTCGAATTAGTAACTGATTCATTCAGATCTGCGAACTTCAGGCTTTACAGGTGTAGATTCTACAGAAATCTGTAAATCCATCCGCTGCTCTCCCTCAACAGGTTGAGCAGCCTCCTGTATTTCTCGAATTTCTTCGAGTTATACTTTTACTCCCACTGTTCTTCTTGGAAAGTAACTTCCCTTCTTAGAAAACAGAATGGACGTAAAAGTAACAAGCCTTGGTTTCCCTAGGACAACCAGCGAAGTAGCACAACTACAAATACTCAGTAAAGACGAATTTGGATCATTTCCAATCCACATTTATGTGGTGTCTTTCAACTGATATTAGTGGAACTATTTCAGCGTAAACTTAGATATTACTAGAGCGTTATTCTTAAAGAATATCATGGAAGATTCGTGTGACTCATCTTTAATCATTTCTAATAAGATCTGATTCTTTCTCACAGAAACACCTCTAGGTTTTCAGGAGAAATGAGCTGTGAAACGACTTCACACTCATTCAGATGATCACACCATCAATGACTTAAGTATTCTCACTCGTGATCTAATCCAGAGTCTCAATACTTCTGTCACTCAGGTTCTGTACCTCATTCTGGAACTCTTTCGACCATTTCAAAGAATTCCGACTCGTGTCTCATCAAATGAACACAGTCATACTCACTGAAGTAATCAGTAGAGACAATGAAGTACAAGAAATTTTCTCTGGCATTACTGCTCATTGGGCCACATACATGAGTATGTTCAAGGTCCAATAAGCCTTTGGGCCTTTCTCTAGCTCGGCTAAGATGGGCCCTTTGTCTTTTGGTCCAGTAAGCAGAATTCAAGTCTCATAAGATATCCATTCAAATGAGCCCAAAAGTCCATAACTATGGGGTTTCTGAATCCGACTCACTCTATTTGACCAAAACATTTATGCCAAGAAAAATCAGGTTTAATTCATCAGATTTAAACCAATTCGGTATTTATGTTACATTTAGGCACTCTTTGGTTTAAGATATAAAACCCATTCCTTGAATAGGATGCTACAATTAACATTTCATTAAGATCAAAAGAACAAAACTTGTCTTTATCAAAATGAAAAACATTCAAATTCTTTACAAGAAAATGAAAGACAACTCTGCTAAAGTAGGTACATTGTAGCAATTATTAATATAAAACCAAGCCTCAAAGGCATCTACAAGTGAAAACCCTACGGCTGAGGCAGCATCCATAGCTCCTTCCAGACATGCAGTTCCACTTGCCCTTCCTTCAACGTTCTACTGTTGCTCAGGCTCTGCATATTATAACAAATATCAGTGCCACAACCAGTATTCAATACCTATAAGGTATAACTTGAAGTAATAACATGAATACCTGAGGAAGTAGTCTCATACATTGACATCAACTCCTCATAATCTTCCATGAATTTAATGCAATCTCTCTTCCAATGCCCAGTCTCTTTACAGTAGCAGCACTTGTCAACGTAAGAGGTATCTGACTCGGGCTCAGAAGACACGCGCTTGCCATGATTCAAAATCTGGACAACTTTGTCTTCACCCTTGTCAGCATTAGGTTTAGTAAACCTACCCTTCTCATTCATGAGATTGTACAGGGTACTCTTCACGTTTGTCTCAACTGTCTTGAGCATATCATGCAGTTCAGTCAACGTCTTCGTTAAGCCTTTCTTGATATAGTTCCTTACGAACTTATCATAGCTTGACGGCAGTGACTGCAGAATGATCTCAGTTGCCAATTCCTGGCTAACTGGATAATCCAGTTTCCTCAGGTTATCAACGTAACCCATCATTTTACTGACATGAGGACTTACTGGATGATCATTTGGTAGCTTGCAGCTAGTGAGAGATTTAACCAACTGGTATCTCTCCACTCTTACCTGCTCCTGAAATCTCATTTTCAAGCTGCTGATCATCTCTATTGGCGACTCCATGTTTTCATATTGCTTCAGCAAATCTGAGTCCATGGTAGCCAATATCAGACCACGCACATCTACCGCATCATTATAATGCTTATTCCAAGCATCATATTCTGCATGAGAGGCATTGGACCCGATCCTCACGGGGAGAGCTTTCTCAAGGACATAGTCCTTTCTCTCCTGCCTGAGGACTAGCCTCAGGTTCCGCGACCAAGTCAAGAAATTTGATCCGTTCAGTTTGTCCATTTCAAGGACAGACCGGATCGAGAAAGTGTTTTGATTGTTTGTGCTTGTCATAGCTGAAATTTAGAGATAAAAAGAGTTTTAGTTATTTAGTTCATAAAAGAGTAATCTTAATAACTTATAAGAAAACTCGCATTGTATTCAAAATTTCTTTGTTTAACCTCATAAGAATACAATGATTCCGAGACCCATGTTTAGCTAAATCCAAAGTGGGCCACTGGCCGTCACCCAGAATTAGCTTTACTTGGTAAGCATACACACAGCTAGTTATAACCAATAACTCTCGGTTGTGAATTGGACCCGAGGCCCAAATTCACCAGATGTCTCAAGGCCCGGGACTCCCGATGGCCCAGTCAAGGAAACCAATCTCTTACAGCCAAATAATCACTAAAATCTGGGACTCCCAATGAAATTAGTGACTATATACTACTTTACTTACGCGAAAACAGACACCTCACACTGTAAGCCATATCTGTAATCAAATAAGCGTTAAGTAGTTGACAAGATTGGAAAGACATCCAAGCTTGATATTGTTTTTGAGGATTTTTAAGTTTTATTTCCAAAAATAGAAGATTACTATTTTTGGAAACTTTCTTATTTTAGAAACTTTCTAAATTTAGTAACTTACAAAAAATAAAAATTTCTAATTTAATATTTTATAAATATTTTGGGTTGGGTCACAAATTATAGGCCCAATTCTTGGCCCAAGACCATAGAATTCCAGTTGGCCCAATAATTTGACATAACCGAGTCGGTTTATTAATTTTGGTCCAAGACCAAATTAACTATCAAAACCATCGGTTATTTACTAAACCAGACCAGCTCTAAATTATTTGGTCCAACCAAATCAAACTTAGACCAGCCTTCGGTTTAGGTTAAAATTCAATTTTGAATTTAAATCCGGTTTAACCAGAAATTAAATAATACCAATTGTATTAAATAATTTCTAGCAAACCGCGATTTGGGTTAACCGGCTTAAACCATACATTAATTAAATAATTAATGATTCATACAAAGCATTCACACGCGTGGGGTTAACCACAATTCACAATCAAAGCTTACAGTATGTTAACAATCGAACAGCAATGAAACAAAATTCAATAATGATCGTTTGATACAAAATTCAATAATTGAATTTTCATTATCGTTTCATACAAGCAAAGTCAATAAGCGAAGTCAAGTCAACAGCAATGAAACAAAGTGACTGTAAACATTAACCAATTAACAAATCGTTTCATGTGATAAAGCAAAGTCACAATCAAACAAAGCCATCGTTTGTCCTTTTCCAATTCATTAAATGATTCATGACATACACAAAGAGGACAAAACTGATTTCAATTAATTCAATCAACAATTGCTTGCGAGCGTGACATAATCTTCGATAAGCGATTTATTAATTATTCAACATGTGCGATTGTTAACCTAACAAGTCAACAAGCGAATCGTCGATTCTTATTCAAATCGTCGATTCTTATTCAAAGATCCAAATTACAAGATACCTAATAACCTGGCTCTGATACCACTGAAGGATTATAGTGTTTTTCATGGTTCAATTCTCAGATTGCAACCTAGCACATAATCTTAAAACAGATCTAGGTTCTTGTAATCGAATCATAAAACAAACCTGATCTTTACCTTTGCAGCGGAATTGGTGGTAATGATAAGATCAGATTAGAGCTGATGAGAACCGGCTCCTCCTCAGGTATCCACACTCTTACAAGCACGGATGGCTGCTAGACCGAGATGGAAGAACAACAAAGAGAGAGGCTCGAGAGAGAGAGATGAGCCGCGGCTGCCATCTCCAAAATCGCAGACAAAAAGAATGCCAGGGTTTCTCAACCCTTGTTGCCTTCTTATTTCACTAATGGGCCCAAGTTTAATTAATTAATTAAACTAATGGCTCATTAGTCTTTTGGGCCCAAGACACAAATCAGACAAAAGCCCATTTGTTGTCTGCCCAACTCTCTGTACAAATACAGTAAATGCCTTAGCATCTTACCGTATTAATTCCATCTTAACTTTCCCGTTAGCTATGGTGTGTGACCCTTTGGGATCATATAATACTGGTAATAAGTCCTAAACTTATAGATCAAGAGCGGACTCTAGCAAGCCATCATGATCACCCAGTATTTATGACTTATGTCTGATCTCGACATTTATCATACTTTCTAGAGATAGTACGGTAGATTTCAGGACATTCCCAACATATTTGACTTGGGTCGTTCGACCTTTTGGTCTGCATGGTGGTGAGCTCCTTCTCTTCCTGTAATTGCTACGCAAAGGATTTCTCGATCTGCTTGTATCCGTTCATGTAGCAATGACGGGAAAATGGTTTTGATCCCTTTGGGAGTTGGGAATTTTACGCATTGGTGGTAGGTCGATGGTACCGCTTTCATGTCGTATATCCATGGTCGACCTAGGATCGCGTTATAGGGAGCTGGCCGATCTACTATGACGAACTCCGTCATTCTTCGAACTCCTCCAGCGATTACTGGGGCGAAGACAGAGCCCATCGAGTACGTCGTTTCGCCAGCGAAACCTACTAGTGGTGTCTTTTCTTCCACGATCTCGGAGTCGTTGAAGTCCATCTTTTTGAACGCGTCGTAAAAGAGGACATCTACCGAACTTCCCGTGTCAATCATTATCCTTGAGAGTTCGACATCTCCCACTACTAGACAAACGAGGAGGGCGTCGTCGTGTGGTTTGTCGAGATTTCTTGTCTCGCTTTCGTAGAAAATGATTTCGTGGTCTGGACCCAACATTGGGGTTTTCCCCCCTCTGTCGGTCTCGACTCTTCTTTGAAGAGCTTTGATCGAATTGACCGAGTCGCGGCAAAGCTTGGAGCCACCGAAGATGAAGTCGATTCGTTTAGGGGGTATAGCCCGTACACCCCCCCCCCCCCCCCGCAGAGACGAGGGAGATTGATTCTCGAGCGTAAACTTTTAGCAGGAGCCGGAGGCGGGGATAGTGCCGAGCCTCCCGGAGTGCCGCTCAGGTTGAGCTTGCCGAGGATGAACTCGACTCGCTTTCGCGACCCTTGAGGGAGTGTTTCGGGGGATTCCGGCTCTTTTGATCGTTCCCGTTTGTTCTGAGAAGGCTTTTTGGAGTTCGACTCCTTGGTCTGTTTGTTTTCCTTTTTGTCGGGCGGAGTTTCCTCCTCGACTTCGGAGTCTTGTTTGCTTTCGGACTCTCGCTTTTGAGCCTCGGCTTTAGCTCGAGTATAGCAATCTTCGGTCGAGTGTCCTCTTTTATTGTGGAAATCACAGAATTTTTCCTTGTCGAACTCGAATTTCTTCGAGCTCTTTGGGCTCTCGACCGCGTTGACGTTCCCTGATTTACGGGAATCCTTTTTCGAGTTCGAATTCTGCGAGCCCGACGGGTTCTTTTCTTTTCGGTGTTTTTCCCTGAGGGTCGTGGTTTCGTCCTCGAGGCGAGCAAAGGCCGATGCGCGATGAAGGGCGTCATCGAGCGTTTGAGGTTCGCGGACTGTTATTTCCTCGCGGAATCTGGTTGAGAACCATAGTCCTCGTCTTAATGCTTCTATAGCTACCTCGTCTCGTGGGTTCGCAATTTTGGATTTTATTTCCTTAAATCGGTCGATGTACGAGCGAAGTGTTTCGTCAGGTTTTTGAGAGACGCCAAATAGGGCTGCCTCAGTCGTCTTTTCCTCGAAGAAAACGGAGTATTGTTTGAGGAAAGCCGTCATGAACTGGGTGAAGTTGTCAATGGACCTTTCTTCCAGTCCGGCAAACCATTCTAGGGCGGAGCCCGATAGGTTTTCCGCGAAGAGCCTGCAGAAGGCCGGCTCTCTCTCCTCATCGGTAAGGTACACCCTTGCCATCGCTAGTCGGAATGCCCTGATTTGGGCTTTCGGGTCTGACTTCCCTGAGAATTATGGAAACTTAGTTTTCTTGATTTCTCGGATCCTTGCAAACGCGATCCGATCTGTGAACGGTGTTTGTTGTGTTTCCTCGATCACTCGATCGATGTCAGGAGCCGCGCTTGTTGCCATGTGAACTTTTGAGCTCAGACTGTTGAACTGGGCCTTAGCCTGCTCGATGTATTGTCTAGGCATATCGTGTTCATCACCCTCTGCGGGTGCGAACTGGGCTTGTGCCTGACCTGACGTTTGTTCTGGAAAAATGGGGTCGAGGAGATCGATCGGTGGGACCGACCTTGTCTGGTCGATCTGTGGCGTTCGGAACTGAACCGTGTTTGATCCGTTAAGGAGTCACGAGCTCGAGGCGAAGGCAGAGCCTCCTAGTTGCCTCGGTCGGATATTAGAGTTACTCGGGAAAGGTGGTGGCCCGGGTAATGGTCGGTTTCTTGATCCGGTTGGATATGTGACCATTGAACTCGAACTGAATGGGGTCGGTATCGCGATAGGGGTCATTGTAGGGCGGAAGCCGCTATTTGGTGCATTACCGAAATTTCCCGACGTTCCCGGAGGAGTTACTACATGGGAGAAGTTCAAGCGGGTACATGGTGGAGGACTTATGGGAGTTCGCGTTGGTCTGCCTCCTTGGCTTTGACTGGCGAGCTCTTCAAGACGGGCGTTTAGGCGCCGCTCTTGTTCGTCGAGCTGCGCGGCCAGAGAACGGTTCGAGATCTCTTGGGCCCTTGCGCTTGCCTCGTTATTTCTCGTTCGATCTACCAACAGGCTTAGCATCAAACGGATCTCGGCAAGATCGCTTGGCCCTTGTCTCTGTGGAGAAGAAGGTAGTGGCGAATTAGGTCTGGTTATTCCAGATCCACCTCCTGGGGTGGGTATTGAATCATTTCTCATCCACACCCAGTTTCTGCTCGGATCATTAGTTCCTGACAAAACATTTGTCGGAGTCTGGCTTGTCGCGATTGTTTGAGCGACAGAGCCGGCTGGTGCCGAGCTCGTGGAGACTGAGGCAGAGCTTGTCAACACGCCGTCAGTCTGACCCATGTTTCTTACCCCGGTGGTGTTCTGAGGAACGTTGTCGACCGCTTGAGGGAGGTCAACTGGTGGTGTGGCGCTGGGAGAGCCAGTTTGGTCGGGATTCATCTCAATCTATCCGATCTAGGATCTGATTCTTAAGATAGGAAAAACTATAGATAGTCCCCACAGTCGGCGCCAAATGTGAGATCCGGGATTCACACTAAGAATTTGTATTCGTGGATTTGGACTTTTAGGATATAGAAATGGTATAGTTTCCTATGAATCAAAGACTTTATTGAGATTGATCGTCGAGATAGAACAAACACGATCGAGAAGAGAGTACAAAGTATAAAATCGAGCTATCTAATCGAAATGTTCTTAGCCTCGGTTGGAATGTCTTTAATGAGTCGCCACTTCTTCTTTAAATAGTCTCGACCTTGACCTCTTCGTTCCGATATTTCGGCCTTGTTGTCGTAACGATCTCCGAGATTCTCGCGGATCAGTTGAACTTGACAAGACCGAGTTGTTCTATCTCCACGTCATCTTCTGCCGAGCTCGAGCTCTATCGTCTCCGGCTTCGGCATCGTCCGGGCCTTGCCAGGGCGTTTATTCGCTTGGGCCCACCAAAGGAGTCGGATATCCTCTTTGTCTTTGATTCTGAAACGGGCTTGTAATTACGGGCTTTCGCATTGTCTGTTAATGGGCCGGATTTCCTAGAGGGAAATCCAGTACCAACACTTATGTACTATATGAGGAGAGATCAAGCAGAGCATAGTTTTTTCTTTTACAAACTTTGAGCCGCAACTCGATTATATATATACATATATTTTTTGGGCGAAGCTTTACAGTTTACTTTATTAAGGTAGGGACGTTGGGGCGACTTCTTAACCGAGGGACGAGTCCTGTCCACTTTTTCCAATTCCGAGGTGGTGGCCGTCTGCTCGGATATGAGGCACGATGTCTGTCTTACCTTGCGTTCTACTGTGAAGCAGTATCTCGAGATTTTCTGAATGCCTCGGAGCGTGAAGATTCCTCCTGGGGTCAGGAACTTTATGCATTGGTGGTATGTTGAGGGTACTGCTTTCATGGCATGGATCCAGGGAGTTCCCAAGATCACGTTGTAGATTGCAGGTCGGTCAATGACGACGAACTTGATGACCTTGGTTATGCACCCGACGTGTACCGGTAGCTTGATTGTCATGATCGTGGTGGTCGTATCGCCGACGATCCCAGTGAGGGGTTTTTCCGAACGCTTCATCTAGTAGTCGCGCAGTTCCATCCTTTGTAGGGTTTCTTCAAATATGAGGTCGATCGAGATTTCTGTGTCTATCAGGATTTTGGTGACTTCGCAGTCGCCAATCTTGAGTTCAACGACAAGCGGGTCATTGTGCGTCTTATCGTGGCTTTCTTCGTCTTCCGAGGTGAAATTTATCTCGGTGCCGGGTTTCAAATCTTCAGGGATGTTCCTATTCCACTGTTGTTATACGTCAGCTTTCTGACTGTAAAATGTTATTGATCATACCGAATCGTTACAGGTGGGGAGTCCTCCCATGATCATATTGATCCATTTTCTGGGCATGGGCGTGTCCTCCTCGTCATCGTCGCGGGTCTGCTTTGGTGGTTCTATGCCAATGTCTCTCTGCTCTACTCGTTGTTGGCCCCTTGCCTCGCTTTTTCCTCATGGACGAGCTTGAACCATTCCCACTCGTTTTTGGGTTGCCGCGGTGTTTCTTGATTCATGGGGGTGCTGCTGGAGCGTTTCGATTTGTTATGTTTGTTACTCCTTTCTAATACTCGCTGATCAAGAGGCTTTGGAGGTGTCGACATTCTGCGGTGCTATGTCTGGAGTGCTGATGGAAGGTAAAAAAGCATTTTCCTGATCGTCGGTTCGCACGTATTTATTCCATGGTCGTCTTTGTTGGTTGTTTGGCTGGTTGCGACTCGGATGTTGGGCTGCCTATTGGTTTGTTTGTTTCTCGTTGACGTAGCATGTTTTGCCTTCTTCCCCTTGTCTTTGAGGCACTTGGATGTCGGATCCTTCCCCTTCTTGGCTGAGACAAAATTCTTGGCGAGTAGGTCCTTCTCCTTCTCTATTTTGATGAAGACGGTTGCTCGGTGAAAGGCGTCTTCAAGGGTTTGTGATTTGTTTATGGCTAGCTCATCGCAAAATGGCGATTCGTACCAAAGCCCATTTCGAAGCGCCAAGAGTCCCTCATTATCGGTTACTGTGATTTTTGAGATGATAACTTTGAACCTGTCGATGTACGACTTGAGAGGTTCTTTTGGTCCTTGGCTCACAGCCCAAAGGTCGGCGCTGGAGGCTCCCTCTTGGATGAACATGGAGTAATGCTTCATAAAAGTAGTTGTCAAGTGGTGGTAATTGTCGATAGAGTGGGCCTCTAAGCGGGAGAACCAGTTGAGGACGGCGCCACTCAGGTTTTCGTCGAATAGCTGGCAGAAACCAGTGTCACGCTCTTCGGACGAAAATTGGGCTTGTCCCATTGCAATACAGAAAGTCGTCAGGTATTGTACGGGATCTGAATTTCCTTCGTAGGTTGGCAGTTTGATCTTCTTCGGGTGCCTGATCGGTGTTCCAGTTATTTTGCCCGTGAATGGTGTGATACGCGTCTCCTTCAGGACTCAATCTATTTCAGGGGTTGTGCTGGTCGCTTTATGAACTTTTGATGTCATGTAGTCCAACTGAATCTTGAGTGACTCGAGCTCGCCGCTTCTGCTGGCTTCCGCCTGACTTCAGATGAATCCAGTCGGCGACGGTCCCCTGCTTGATTCGTTGTTTAGGGGTGGTGTTTCACCGAATAAGACCTTTTAGAGCCGCGGGGTAGGGTTGTCAGTTGCTTGGGATGCTTGGTGCCCGTTAGTTTGTAGGTCGTTAATCTGTTCCCTGCACATGTCTTGATTGCTCGTGAGTAGGTCGAAGCGGGCGTTGTTTTCCTGAGTCAGCTCGTCGATTTGCGTCATCGGAGTCTTTTTGAGGGAGGAGACGTCCTGGTCTTGAGTATCTGAACGCGTTCCGTCTTGGTGGGTGTTGGTTACCCTAGTTTGGTTAGTATGGGTGTTGGTTGGTGAGATTGGTGACTGTGCTTTGTCCGATGGGCTTGGTGAGGTCGAGCTCGGAGTGAGCGGGCTCGTAGTTTGCTCGGACGGTTTTGGGTTGTTACTCTTTGAAAGGGGTTATGTCATCTCGGCTTCGTCTTAGAGTACATAAGAGTTTCTCAGTCCCCATAGACAGCGCCAATTGTTGTTACAGAATTTTGATATAATCTAAAAGAGTCGAGTTACGATCAAAGAAGTCTGAACTACGAGGTGAGAGATAAACTTTAAGTGAGGTCAGAAACTTTTCTATTAATATTAAGGCCAAAGCCGAACAATGAACATGATGGTATGAGGTGGGAGTCCGTCAAATGACGTGCTGCCTAAATACTGCTTGAGCTCGGAGCTTTATAAGAGTAGCTCGTAGCCTTCGCAAGATACAATGTGTTTAAAATAAATAGTGAAAGGTTCTATTTATAGTGTGGGAAGGTTGACTTCCTGCTGAGCCGTTTGATTTCTTAGCGGACTTGTCTATTTGGATCGAGATAAATTATTAAGTTGACAAAATTTCTAATAGACTTATAGATTTATAGATGATTGCTAAACCATATCCAACACGAACCCCAATACACGAACCCCAATACAAGTTACAACGGTCACATGGATAAACAATAGCTTTTTTTTGGCCGACCATTTTCTTTAGAAAATCCCATAAAGGGCAAAAGATACAGCTGAGTTTGAATGTTAAAACAACAGAGATTGTAAAAGAACAGGCCCAACAACGGCCCAACCGCACATATCAGATAAGGAGAAAAGACACGTGTTGAACCCTCGAAAGCTCCGCATGCAACCGCCGGTGAACTATCGCTGGAGCAAGCACCGTGGAAGGCTGAATCTCTGCAACAACCGAATAACCCAGGCTGACGATCGTAACTTACCTTCAGAAGACTAGCAGAAGAAGAACCGCATCAGGATGAAGAGTTGCTTCCAAAATCACGCTGGAAAACTCAGACCTAGAAAGCTTCGCGGCCGACCAATTCAAGAGAGTTGGTCTATTGATTCCATAGCCTAAGATGGAGAGGCATGCAAAGAAATTACTCCGCAGATATGAGAAACCCAACGAAGACAAAGAAGAAAAACGAATTGCTAGGAGGAGTGAAGCCCGGTAGGAAGACAATCGGAGAGCTCGTACAAGAACGAGCAAAACAAACCAAACCTCCAAATTTGGCACAGAAAACTAAATTTGGGAATTTATTATCCTAATCGTAAAAGAAATTTCCGATTGGAAAGCCAAAAACAAAATAAATTTACAATCTAATACAAGATCGAAGATACCCAAAGACTTTTTTCTTCTGAAAAATACGAGAGGGTGAAGAGAGAGAAAGTTTCCCATAGCATGCATAAACAATAGCTTAAACAATAGATTGGTAGTTTGTGAATCTTCATCAGAGAAATGGCTCTCAATCTTTTTTAATGGGCCTATTGATACCAACGGCCACACCGACATTTGTACGAATTTTGTGGAAGCTTAGCTAATCATGAATTTTGTTCGCAAGTACAGTAATTAATTATGCACCTCTCCATTAAAATCAAGGGCAAAAGACATGGAAACACGTAAGAGAGAGACACAAAAAATTTTTTTGACTAAATTAATAAAAGAAAAAAAAAATTCCTGAAACAACAACGAGTTATTTTGTGTTCGTGCCATTGTTTTTCTTTCTCGGATATTATCCAAAAACCCTTGAGGAAGCAGAAGCATTGTTAAACTCAGTGAAGAAAAAACGACAAATAAAAAAAAGGTTAGGCACATTTTCCTAGATTTTCTCAAGCTTAAATAAAACCTGTCGAAACGAAAATAGGAAGAGACATATTTTATCTTCGTATGGGTTTTTTTGGTAAAATGAATAGATTTTTTATTAGATTTTTGAAGGGACTCTTTTTCAGTTTGTGTCTTTTGGTGTCTATAAAGATCCAAACGTTGCCTTGTCTGTTTTCTCTGCAGATTATCTGAAAAACGTTTGAAAGAGAAGGAGAGATTGAGAAGATGTTGGAAGGAAAAGCAATGGTGGAAGATTCAGATATGCCAGTGAAGATGCAGGTTCAAGCCATGTCTTTTGCTTCGCAAGCTCTTGATCTCTTTGATGTCATTGACTGTAAATCCATTGCTGGCCACATCAAGAAGGTACCCTTCTATATATATTATCAATTTCTTGCATACATACTCCTAATTACATTCTCAAATGACTCATTTTGTAGTGATCTTATGGTTAAAATCATCACTCTCAAATGACTCCAATCCTAGTTTGACAATTTGTAGTGGTCTCATGGTTAAGATATTGACTCATATGAATATTTTTATTGCATTAGGATCATCATCATCATCATCTAATAGTTAATTGGATGATTTTATTTATTTTTTGGTAATGAATTTCAGGAGTTTGATGAGAGATATGGGAGTGGATGGCAATGTGTGGTGGGATCAAATTTTGGGTGTTTCTTCACACATTCTAAAGGGACATTCATCTATTTTCAATTGGAGACACTTAAGTTCCTAATCTTCAAAGGCGCTTCTACTCCTTAATAAAACAAACCCTAAGCCAATCTTATATCCTTCTATGAAAATCTTTATGTGAAAAAATCTGTAAATAGACCCAAGATGGGGCGTTGATTTCAATGAAGATGTGGATAATTTCATTTCTGTGTGTTTATGTGTTGGCGTTTGTGTGATCAATAACAATGTAATGTACAAGGTAGGTCATACATCTCTTTTAATGAATTGCATACATAATCTCCACCAACAATAGAGTCATTAATAGACTAATGATCATTAGCATAATTTGTGGACAATGTCCCATCCACTCCGGTTCATATATAGTAAACTATTGGGAGCCTAATAAAAATAGAAGGCTTCCAAAGATAACATTATCATCCATGTTCTTAATTGATTTTTGTCTGTCATTCCAAATATTGATATTCTATTACAAAAAACAGTTACCAGGATAAATTTTCACTAGAGAATTTTATCCGTTCCAAAAAAAAATCCACGACGAATGGTTTTTTAATATCATATTAAAGATTTCCTTTAAACTTGTCTCCATTAATTTGTAAAAGTCTCATCGTTTTAGAAATCAAATCACATTTTTTGGTGTAAAATCATTAATTAACCATTAGTCAAACCACATGACTAAAGAGCATCCACCCACGTACATAATTGAGTTCTGATCTTTTTACCTTTTTGGATGCAGCAAGAGATTAAAAACAAATAATTACAATTAATGGTTTGTAACATGTCATCCTTGATGATTTAAGGTTTGGTTTTTAGAAAGTATATTTGAGAAATTAAAGTTCCTAATATCGTGCACCCCACATTCCACCAAGTAGCTCACTTATAAATAGTAAAACATTCCAAAAATAAAATAATTTATTTTTTCCTGACCAAATTCACTTGTTGATGGTTATGGACAACGGCTCATAATAGTTACTAAAATAAACCAGGTTTAAGAAAAAAATTTAAAACCATTAACAGAAGTCAAACAATTGTGTTCTGTATTTGCTAAGTCTGAAAAAGATGAAAACAACGTTTTTGGTTAGTAAAGTTTGTTTTTCTTTCTCTCCAAAATCTCCTCTTTATTACAGGATTAGGAAATAAGAGAGAATAAAAGAATTTTCAAATTACAAAAAAATCTTCTTATTTTTATTATTATTTTGATTAGGAATGGTAAAAGCAATGGAGCAAGAACAAGAAAGCTACAAATCAAGATTGTTTCAATTCAAGAACATGAGCGAACACTCAGCTTCAAGACATGTTAAAAGCTGGAGCTCAGATTGCGTCATGAGAATGGATGGTACAGACAATTTTGATGATGATGATGATAATGACATGTTGATGTTCAGAAGTCAACCCGGTAAAGCCAGCAGCGTTGACCGACCGTCTTTGCCTTTAAGTGGTGGTGTAACGCCCAACCGCAACGACAAGATTGCCTCTCCAAGGATGGTTTCATCCGAATCCATGGAGGCCCAATTACAAGCAGGTAAAAAAAAAAAATCTAATATGGTTCATATTTTCTAGGTTGCTTGGCTTGCACGTTAGGGTGAAATTGTTCTTGGGTAATATATCAAAGATTCTGCATATGTTATTACAGCAATGGAACAAATGAAAGAAAGGTTTTCGAAATTGCTTCTTGGAGAAGATATGTCTGGAGGAGGCAAAGGTGTTTCTTCGGCTTTGGCTTTATCTAATGCCATCACCAATCTCGCAGGTAAAGTTCTATTTTTTTCATAAATTCTTACAGTTTTTGGATGTAAAGCTCTGTTTTTTTTTGTTGGTGCAGCGTCTGCGTTTGGAGAACAGCGGCGTTTAGAGCCAATGGCTGCGGATAGAAAAGTGCGGTGGAGAAGAGAAATTGGATGGCTTATCTCTGTGGCTGATCATATAGTTGAGTTCGCTCCAACGAAACAAACAAACAAAGATGGATCTTCAATGGAAGTCATGACAACAAGACAAAGAACAGATCTTCTCTGCAACATTCCTGCACTTAAGAAACTCGATGCAATGCTCCTTGTAAGAACAACAACAAAATTACTAAGTTAATCTTTTCATTTCATAATCATTCTCCTAAAAAAACATTGACATTTCTTTGTTTGCAGGATTGTCTTGACAAATTCAAGGATCAGAGCGAGTTTTATTATGTCAAAAAGGATTCTCCTGATTCTTGCGAGACAAGAAACGATGAGAAATGGTGGTTACCTGCGGTTAAAGTCCCACCTAATGGCCTCTCCGAGATATCAAGAAGGTTTCTACAGAGCCAAAAGGAATCTGTTAATCAAGTTCTTAAAGCTGCAATGGCAATAAACGCTCAAGTTCTGTCTGAAATGGAGATTCCTGAAAGCTACCTCGAATCACTTCCCAAGGTTATTTACTCAACAAACACATCAAGAATCTGTTATTGATCTTTACCTTATCGATGTTTTTTCTTTTATCGAGAACAGAATGGGAGAGCTAGCTTGGGAGATGTGATATACAAAATGATAACAGTAGAGATGTTTGATGCAGATCAATTCCTAATTGAAATGGATTTATCATCTGAACACAAGATTCTTGATCTGAAGAACAAAATCGAAGCATCGATTGTGATATGGAAGAGGAAAATGGTGCAGAAGGACACAAAATCTCCTTGGGGCTCAACAGTGAGTAGTGAGAAAAGAGAACAGTTTGAAGAAAGAGCTGAAACAATCTTGCTTCTTTTGAAACAAGGGTTCCCCGGAATCTCTCAATCCGGTCTTGATATAAGCAAGATTCAATGCAACAGAGTAAAGAAACAAGACCACAATTATATGATTATTTGGATGTGATGAATTGAACCCTTCTGATTATTTAGGTTTTGGTTTGGTTTGCAGGATGTAGGACTTGCTATATTAGAGAGTTACTCGAGAGTTCTTGAGAGTTTGGCTCACACGGTGATGTCGAAAATAGAAGACGTGCTTTACGCTGATCAGCTTACTCAAGAACCTACAAACACATCTAGTAAGAATAGATATAGTGTGAAAGAGACCGAGAAACCGAAAGAGGAAAGACTTAGTTTTTCAGAGGAACCGGTTTCAGGAACATCACTTTCTGATGTTATGCAATGGGGTAACAAAAACAATGAACTGAGGAAAGATAGCTTTTGTGGAGATCGAGAGAAACCATTGTTGTCGAAAGTCACAGGTATTATGACAAACAACAAGAAGAGTTCTTATCTTGATAATCTTGGAGTTATGAGGAGTCCAACCGCAAGATACTCCTGAAAAAAAACCGGTTTACATTTTTTTCCTTGTAAATTAGGTTTGCTTGTTGCATTTTCCATGATTAAAATGAGAAAAGCACAATTGTGTAGACTTGAAATGCAGTTTTTGTTGATTCATCTTCTCATAATTCACTAGCTTGCAAAGCAATTAACACAACACAATATACATAGATCATTTAAAAAGGGTTTACAGAATTGGGAAGAAAGTTTCTGACGTTTTGAATAGAAAGCTAATTTAAAGCTTGCCACGAGGACCGAGCTTAGGTGGCTCTTGAGGACCTCTCTTGATAGGAAGAACATCGCCAGTCGAGGAAGCACTGACATAAGTAAGCAAAGAGCCTCCTCCAAGAATCAAGAACTTGAGAAGCAAACCTCTCTTTGTGAAAGGAGCAGCAAATGTCTCAAAGAACTTGCTCTGCAAGAAAAGTCATACAATCACAATCATTGTTCTCAGAATTTGAAGAAGCATATAAGAGATTTATAGTTTTTACAAAACCTGAAGTGGGTTGTAAGGAGAAGGAGCATCAGATCCATACAAATCCCATTGTCCTGTTGTGTTACCCAGATCTTCTAAATCAAAGTATACACTTTTGTCTCCATACTTGGCTACCACGGCACCAGCTCTAAATACAAACCCCCAAAAGTAACATCCTTTTATTAATTGCATTTCTTATATATCTTAATCCAAGACTCTAAATTTAATGGCTTTTAATTTACCTTGTGGATTTCGGTTTGAAGGTTTGGCGAGAAGGCTTGATGAAGAGCTTAGCTCCGGCGAGAGAGCTTCCTCCGAGTCCTTTAACGGCGGAGGAGGGCTGAACAGCGGCAATGGTTGCAAAAGACGCCATGTTTCTCAGATCAACAATCAATAAAGACTTATCTCTTGTTGTTGTTGCCAAAGTAAGTGAGTGGATTGTTGTAATTTGTATAGCTGGAGAATCTACTTTCACTCATGGATGGATCTTGTTCTGACACGTGGTGAAATGGGTTTTCATCTCTGAGATTTCGTATGCCATTGATGAGATGCCACGTGGATTAAAGCAAGATAAGGCTATCTAATCTTCTCAAGAGTTGTTTTCTTGCTATCAAAAAAATCTCTAGCTAATCTATTAACCAAAAGTTGAATAAGATTTCTCTTCGTCACTGCCTCAAATCTAGCTCAAAGCTGATCACTTGTACGGTCTCGTTCTCAGATTAGAGATTTGTCTTTCAGGTTGAAAATGGCGTCCATTTCTGCAACTTTGCGTCCACCATTGCTGCTCACTCAGAGAAAATCTAACCTCACATCAACTCAGAAACTCCCATTCTCTCTTATTCGAGGTAAAGATTCATCCTTTTTTCTTGTTTAATTGGAGATCAAGTTTCTCATTTTGGAGCTACCTTGTAGATAAACGAAGCCCTAGCATTGCTCTTATGGTGAAAGCTAGTGGAGAAAGTTCTGAATCATCGACTGATCTCGACGTCCTTAGTTCAATTCAGAATGTTGCAAGTCTTTAAAACCCTAGAAGTCCTAATTTGTATTGCTCTCTACTCCAGTTACACACTCATATTTGGGTATTGTTTGCTTTTTTGGTATGTAAATTGTTCAGTGGGATAAGTCTGAAGATCGGTTAGGTCTGATTGGTTTGAGTTTTGCTGCTATTGTAGCCCTTTGGGCTTCACTAAACATAATCACGGTATAGTATAAAAGACTTAACCTTTTTTGGTTCTTTATGTTTTAAAATTCTGAGAATTTTGAGAAAGAAATGTTTTTATTTCTTCATTTAGGCAATCGACAAATTGCCTATTATCTCCTCCGGGTTCGAACTAGTTGGTATCTTGTTCTCCACGGTAAGTAAGCTTTGAGATCAATCAACAACAATATGTGGATTATTACTTCTAATCATGTAACCTAATCGTTGTTTTTGACAGTGGTTTACATATCGATATCTCTTGTTCAAACCCGACAGGTATTTTAAATATTCGTTTAAACACGGTTCTTGAAACCGCATGAAGTGTTTTTCTTTCATCTATTTCCCTGATCTCTCTTTTTTTTTTTCTCCAGAGAGGAGCTATCCCAAATTGTCAAGAAATCAGTAGCGGATATACTTGGCCAGTAAACGCATGTGGTGTTCTGAGATGATTTTGTGTTTTAAGTTTTGTAACATGACATATTTTGTTATCTCTGGTCCAGTTTCATGTACTGAACCTGTAAATAATGTATTGTGTGTTTTGGTTGCTGTTTCTTGTAAGCAAATCAATAATTTCATATAAGACATCAAGATCAGTTTTAGCCTGAAAACAAGATTAGTACACTAATGATTTTTTTTTTTTTCCAAATCTTTTGTCATACTATTTTTAATGCATTCAGTATATAGCGGGATGGAGAGTATCAAAAAAAATTTCTCCATAATTGTAAATATTATTGAAACAATGAAATTTAGGTGTTACAACTGCATTAACAAATTGTTTGACCAATATAACAAGAAAAAAAAGTTGAAAATGACCGTGAACCCCTGGTTCTCCTCTTTGCCAATCGCCGGTCTGTCGCCGGTGCTATCACCTTCGGGCGGCCGCCTTAACACCCCAATTCCGCCAGACCCTCCCAACCCTCCCACCCCTCCTGACCCCACTTCCCCGTCGTACCTTACCTCTTTTCCTTCCCTTCCAGCCTTCTCTTCTTCTTCTCCTTCAGCTTTGTCCACTACTATTCTTCCCTCAAACTCAACTATCGCAAGTGTGCGAATGATTTTTTTATTTTGTGGTAGCTACTATGTAAAATAATCACATTTGTGTTTTCTGAATTTTATAAAAATTCCTTTGAATTTTTTACCGTCTATTATTAAAGCATGTACAATTAAACATCATAGTTATCCGGTCCTTGTCAAACAAATCCTTTAGCCATCTTAAACAAATTTTCAGTTTATCCACCTGTTACAAGAAGAAGGTTTTATGATACCATATGTTCGGCCATATTGAAGATCACAGAGTACGATACCGAATTCACACATGCGTCCAACACATTCAAATCCTATTATATCCCATTTTCCAGTAGAGTTTCCAAAAAGACCATTTAATGTGGTTATGTACCTTACATATATCAATTTTGATCGTCATAAACTCTTGAAAAACCTTATCAGTGGTAAGTAATTCATATACTATTTCATGAGCTATGAGGAAGTTGTCGGTTTTTTCCTATAAACATTTTCTAAGATCACAAAAGTGGAAAAGCCAATCTATCGGATTCTCGGTTATTTTAAGCAAATCATAGCAATCAATATGTTAGGATTTCTTGAGAATCTATTCAATTCAATTAGCCGGATTGTTGACTTAGGTTGATTCGATTACGAATGATGATTGAATCTATAAACGCAAAACAAGACTCAAGATTGTTGACCCAGACTTCACCATGGATGGCTACATCTCTGGGGAGAGAACAAAATTCTCATGCTTGCACTAATCATATTGATTATAGAAAGTCTTTAACCAGCTCTTTGTTTCTAGGTATCCAAAGAGCTAGCTCCGGGAAGAAACCGGACAGCGCGGAGGATTGGGTAACACGAGTACTCGCAATCGACGAAACCAACACCACTGTGCTCGTTTATCACGCCACTGCTGAATTGATAGGCTCAGGTTTTAATCCTATTCTACTGCAAGTGCACAGTTAAGTGATTGTAGTATATAAGGTATCGAATCCACATAGACTCTGGTCTCGATAGATTAAGAACTATAGAGATTTAAACTAAGAAGAAAGCAATGTGAAGTAAACTAAATAGCAGTGCGAGAAAGTAAAAAAGTAGCAAGATTATCGGCTGTGAAAGCATTTAATTAAGGACGCTAAGTCTAGGGCGTTCTCAGGAAATCAGACAAGCAGACAAATTATTCATTCAAGATCTAATTAAGTACAGTTCTAGAACTCAAATCACGGATATAGAATTAACCAACTGTCGTTGCGAGAATTCTCTAAGTCTAAGTGCAGTAATCCAAATTCCTTTGCAATTACTAACAGATTAAACCAGCATTAATTTCAAGTTCGATATGTTCACAATTAAACTAAACCAAATTCCTTTGCGAGAAGTTTAATTGCTCAACCTAAATAGTTCAGATTCTAAACCACACTTTCGTGTTGTATTTAGCAACCTAAGATCTAGATTCTAATTGATCAGGTTAGAACTAGCATTAAACACAATTTAGATCGATGAACATTCTATTCATGTGAATCCTTAACTGAATTAAACAAGTCTAGCAAGTCATGAAATCCCTAGTGAGAATCCCTAAACCTAACAATGAATCTACTCAGACATGATTAATGAAACAGAAATCATAGAATTAATAGATTGCATATAAGAAATTAAATAGATAAAGGGGTTCGAAATCTTCTCCAAAATAGATGAAGTACAGGATCATATCAGCCCCCAAAGCTCTAAAAATCCCTTAGCTCTAAGTATGAAAGCGTATGAAAAGCGTATCTAAATAAAACACCAAAATCCTAATTATATAGGCTAAATCTTGGCTGGGGCTTCTTTGTAAATACTGGAAACTTCTGGGCCAAAGTGTAATATCTTCATTCTTCATTAAACCGCCGAGTCTGGCCCATCTCGCTTGTGTGTCGACCGATGCACAATGTGTGTCGGTCGATGCAATCCTGTTTTCTGGACAGTGAGCTCAAGCTCTCGGCCAAACACTCCAAAAATCTCCAAAAAGCTCCAATATCTCCAATTCTGCTCCAAACCTGATTATACTCGTAATAGACTCTAAAAGAACACAAAAAGAATCTAAAACATAATTATATCATGGTCTAAAACTAGTAAAAACCATGATATATCAACTCCCCCACACTTAGCCTTTGCTTGCCCTCAAGCAAAACAGAAAACTAAAACATGGTGAAGAGGTTTGAAAACTCTTCAGAAACTCTTTTCATCCTAGAAGCAACAACTCTCAGATTCCCCTTAGTAAACCACTGAAAGAATCAATCACAAGACATCAAGACCAACATATACTTCCCCCACACTTAGCAACTGTCCTAAGTAAACTCCACAATCACATTCACGCATTCAAATTCTCCCTACTGACTTCTGCAAGTATTTAAGTGCGGTCTCACCTAAGGAGTATCGATCAAAGGCACATGGACTCTTACCTTATCAGCTCTAGACCACCATACTATCTTTCTCTAGTCCCTTTCTTCTGTTTTCCCTTCCTTAGCATTCTGATTTTCCCCATTGGGTATCATTTTTTTTTTATCAGTGCTCTTCCCGTTAAGGGGTGTACTTTGGACACATTCCATGGATGCACAGGATATGATAGTTGTAGCTACCACTCCCATGACCACTTCGGAGTTACTAACTCATCCTCAGTTTATTATCTTTTTTTTTTTTTTAATTTTATGGAAGGGGAGAAGGGAACTAAATAGGACATGTTTATAGGCTGTGTCAGAACTAACAAGGGAATCCGACACAAAGTATACCAAGCCCTTAGGTGAGAAATCTAAGTCAGTATTAAGTTTGAAGTCAGTAAAAGGATCCTCTGATACCTGAAGTGATGTGGGTGTCCTTAGTAGGTTGATCTGTGATGGGGTTTTCTAATAGTCAGAGATTGATCCTGCAACTTCATCCCAATGGTTACTTAAGTTCCTGCAAGTGCTGTAAATCTTCTCAAAAAATCATTGTTTCTTACTTTAACTATTTTGACTCAATAAAACAAATTTTGAAAAACTGACTGACTCTAAGAAAATAGAAAGATAGATGTCAGTAGCACCTCCCCCACACTTAAGACACACTGTCCCCAGTAGTGTCAAGCGAAGGATTGGTAAAAAGAAAGAAAAAGTTAAATGTTAATGGTCGTGTTGGGTTCTGTCTGATTTTACCTCTGTCGCTCAGGCATCGATCGTTGCACTAGGTGCATCGACCGGTGCTAGGCGATTTTTCTTTGTCACGATCGACACAGTGGTGTGTCGATCGACGCACTGCGTATTTCGGCCGAGACCTGCAGACAAAAACTCACCAAAACCAGAAACAAAACGTAAAATCCTACAAAAACACCAAAATTAAAATGCAAAAATGAAAACAGTGGGTTGCCTCCCACTCAGCGCTCTTTTAACGTCAATAGCTTGACGCTTCAGCTGATCTAGGTAGAGGGTGTATCATCCAGAGGCAGAATCTGACCTCCTGGAATCTCGGCCTTAGCCCAATAATGTTTCACCCTCTGTCCATTCACAGTGAATTCATTACCTTCCTTGCTGGTTAGAACGACAGCTCCATATGGACGCACCTCTTTGATCGTGAAAGGACCGGACCACCTTGATTTCAGCTTACCTGGAAACAAATGCAAACGAGAGTTATACAAAAGTACCTGATCATTAGGCTCAAATTGTCTAGAGACAATCTTCTTGTCATGATAAGCCTTAGTCCTCTCCTTGTACAGCTTTGAGTTCTCATAGGCAAAATGTCTAATCTCATCCAACTCATTAAGCTGCACCAATCTCCTCTCTGCAGCAGATTTAAGATCAAAGTTCATCTGCTTTACAGCCCATGCTGCTTTGTGCTCGAGTTCCACCGGCAGATGACATGCTTTTCCATACAACAAATGAAACGGAGTAGTTCCAAGTGGTGTCTTGAATGCAGTTCGGTAAGCCCATAATGCGTCGTCCAACTTAGCTGCCCAATCCTTTCTCGTTTTCCCCACAGTCTTCTCTAGGATCTCTTTGATTTGCCTGTTAGAGACTTCAAATTGTCCACTAGTCTGAGGGTGATAAGGAGTAGCAACCCGGTGATGAACTCCATGCTTCCTTAGTAGCTTCTCGAAGACCTTATTAATAAAGTGAGATCCTCCGTCACTGATTACTATCCGAGGTACTCCAAATCTAGAGAATATGATGGTCTTAAACAGCTTAATGACCACCGAAGAATCATTGGTTGGACTAGCTATTGCTTCCACCCATTTAGACACATAGTCCACATCAACCAAGATGAACTTATTCCCATAGGATGAGGGAAAAGGACCCATGAAATCTATGCCCCAGCAATCGAAAACTTTAACTTCCAGAATGAAGTTCTGAGGCATCTCATGCTTCTTGCTGATCTTCCCTCTCCTCTGACAGGCATCACATTGAGAGATGAAAGAATGAGTGTCTCTAAACATTGTAGGCCACCAGAAACCTGCTTGCAGAACTTTAGACACAGTCTTGAATGTAGCAAAATGTCCAACATAATCTGATCCATGAAAATGGAATAAGATGTCTGGAACCTCTGATTCGGCAACGCATCTCCTGTAAAGACCATCTGAACAGTGCTTATAGAGATAAGGCTCATCCCAGTATTATCGTCAAAGCTCCCTGAAGAACTTCTTCTTTGCATAACCTTTTAAATCATATGGTTCAGTCTCAGCAGCAAGGTAATTAGCTATATCTGCATACCCGGGTCGATCAGTGGTTGCTACAACAGCAATTTCGAAATCATAGTTCCCAATTCGGATCCTTAAAGATTCTGGGTTCGTATCAGGTCTGCATCGACCGTTGCATGCGCATGTGTCGATCGTTGCTTCCCCGATACTTGCATCGACCGTTGCCAATGTGGCATCGATCGACACTGAGCGATTATCCCGACAGTTCTGCAACTCTCTGCCCAAATCCGTCCGAAACATTGTACTGACCATATTGACGTTTTCCTCAGGCAAATAATCATTGATGGGCACGTCTTCCTCAACCAGCATCCTTGAAAGGTGATCAGCAACTCCATTCTCAACCCCCTTCTTGTCCCTCACTTTAATGTCAAACTCCTGAAGCAGCATAATCCATCTCAACAATCTTGGTTTAGCATCCTTCTTCTGCATCAGATACTTCAGGGCTGAATGATCAGCATGCACAATCACCTTGGAGCCAACAAGATAGGGGCGGAATTTCTCAAATGCAAAGACAACAGCCAACAACTCCTTCTCTGTGGTGGCATAGTTTCTCTGCGCATCATCTAGTGTCCTACTAGCATAATAGATAACATGAAGCTTTCTATCCTTCTTCTTCCCCAGAACAGCTCCTACAGCATAGTCACTTGCATCACACATAACCTCAAAAGGTAGATCCCAATCCGGTGGCTGAACTATCGGAGCACTCACTAATGCCTGCTTGATTTGTTCAAATGCAGTCTGACAATCTGCATTGAACTCAAATTTGGTATCCTTACATAGCAAGGCAGTTAGTGGTCTAGCAATCTTACTGAAGTCCTTGATAAACCGTCTATAGAAGCCAGCATGTCCAAGAAAGCTTCTTATAGACTTAACATAATCAGGTGCCTGAAGGCTGGTCATAACCTCAATCTTAGCGCGGTCTACCTCGATCCCTGCTTCAGACACTCTATGTCCAAGTACAATACCATCTCTGACCATGAAATGACACTTTTCCCAGTTAAGGACCAAATGCTTTTCCTCACATCTAGTTAGCACCTTGCATAAATTATCTAAGCACTCATTGTAGGAGGATCCATAAACTGAAAAATCATCCATAAATACCTCCATAAAGTCCTCAATCATGTCAGTGAAGATGGACATCATGCATCTCTGGAAGGTGGCTGGCGCATTACAGAGTCCAAAGGGCATCCTACGTTAAGCAAATGTGCCATATGGACAAGTGAAGGTGGTATTTCCCTGATCCTCTGGGTGGATAGGAATCTAAAAGAAACCTGAGTATCCATCGAGGAAGCAATAGTAAGGGTGATTTGCTAACCTCTCCAGCATCTGATCAATGAAGGGCAAAGGGAAATGATCCTTCCTTGTTGCAGCATTGAGTTTCCTATAATCTATGCACATCCTGTGTCCCGTCACAGTCCTAGTAGGGATCAGCTCATTCTTCTCATTCTTCACTACTGTAACTCCGCCTTTCTTAGGCACTACATGGACTGGACTCACCCAATCACTGTCTGAAATAGGATAGATGATCCCAGCATCCAGGAGTTTCATAATCTCCTTCTTAACCACTTCCTGTAAATTAGGATTAAGCCTTCTCTGATGCTCTACAGATGTCTTAGACTCGTCCTCAAGATGTATCCGATCCATGCACAGCTCCGGAGAAATACCTGAAATGTCATCAAGAGAATAGCCAAGAGCCTTGCGATGCTTGCGCAGCTTGCTTAGCATTAAAGTGAGCTCTGCGTTGTTCAAACTAGCATTTACAATTACTGGATATGTCGAATTTGGTCCAAGAAATGCGTACCTTAGCCCGGATGGAAGTTGTTTCAGCTCAATCTTCGGAGCTTTTTCCTCTGCCCAGTCCCTGTCGACTTGCAACGACCGATGCCTAGTTGGTGTCGATCGTTGCATCGTCGCGTCTGATGTTTCTACCTGCATTACTGCTTCAACAGAATCCATTAGCCTTGCATAGCACATTGCGGGCTCGTCATGCAGGTATTTCAGCTCCATTATAGAGCTCAGTAAAGCTCTTTCTAGTGGATCTTCAGCATGTGACTTGTGAAAGTATTCTGCAGCCAAATCACCTAGTGTGTCAACATAGAAGGTCTGTCCGTCGATGGTTGGTCTCTTCACCAGTTTGTCCATATCAAAACTCATCTTCAGATCACCCACATTCAGAATTATTCTACCTCCTTGGCAATCAATCATCGCACCAGCAGTAGCTAAGAAAGGCCTGCCCAAAATCAGTGGATCCTTTGGTTCCTCTCCATACTGCAGAACCACAAAATCAGTAGGTATCACACATTGGCCAATCATTATAGGTACATCCTCCAATAATCCTTCGGGAATTCTGATCGTTCTATCTGCCAAAACCAGTGATATCCTAGTGGGTATAAAGTCAGTCATTCCGAGCCTCTTGGCAACTGAGAAAGGCATAAGATTCACACTGGAACCAAGATCACATAGGGACCTTTCGAATCTTTCCCTGTAGATAGCACAATCCAACACAAAGCTTCCTGGATCTTTCAACTTCTCAGGAATTCTGCCCTGAATTACTGCACTACACACCTCGCTGATCATCATTACACTCTCCTCATTAGACCACTTTCCAGCAATTAAATCCTTAAGACATCTCTTCATCACAGGAGAGGTCTCCATAGAGTCAATCAAAGGCACTTAGACTTTCACCTTTCTAATAAACTCTTGGCACTTTGCGTACTGCCTATCATTCTTAGCTTTTCTGGGATTCTTGGGATAAGGTACCTTAGGCTTGTAAACCCTCTCGGTCGACTGTTTCGGTTTCTCTGGTCTTGAACTCTCTGCAGTCGCCTTGTGTCGATCGTTACTGGTGTTGTATCGATCGTTGCTAGACGACTTTATTACGACAGGTTCTTTGTTTTCGCTTTGCATCAACCGTTGCTGAGTAGCGTCGATCGATGCATTGCAAATATCACGGATCTCATCTTCCAATTCTTCAATTTCCACGAGTTCTTCGACACTCAACTGCTTTTTCTGGCCAGGCAGTAGCTCCTTACCACTTCTCAATGTTACTGCATTGCATTGATACTTGGGATTAGCGTCAGTTCGCCCTGGGAGATATCCATCTTCCCTCTGAGCATATCCAGCAGTTCTTGCAACTTTAGCGTCAAGCTCCTTCATGTGTGCGCTCAGGTGTTCAAACTTCCCGTTCAGATCCTCATAGACAGTACCTATCTTCTTATCGAGGTCTGCAGCATTCTTAGTCTGACCCTTCAGCAGCTGTTCCATCATTGCTTCCAACTTACTCTCATGAGCAGTAGCTGCAGGAGGAGTCTGATAAGATGAAGATCCATAGGTTCTCTGAGTACCTTGCCCCTGCGGCTGTGGTTCAGGTTCCTCAACCTCAGGGATCACACGTCCCTCAGCATCAATCCTATGCCCAGCAGCATTGTATGGATTATATTATCTCGGTCCCTCAGGGTACCTTGAGCATCATGCATTATGATTACCTTCTGTACCACCATCCTTGCTCTTCTTTCTATTCTGTTAGTCCTCTCTAGTCGTCCAAGTTCGTCAAGTCCGAGATTAACGAGGTTCAAGTTCTGATTACTTCTAGTTTCACGCGTCTGCATAAACTGTCTGTAATCGTCAAGCAACGATCGATGCTTCAGTGCAACGATCGATTCAATCTCAGAATCGCCTAGTGACGATCGACACAAAGGTGCAACGATCGACGCTATGCGAAATCGGTACCTGCGACAGAGAGAAAACAGAGAAAAAATTAGTAACTAAAAAAAAAAAAAATACTAGTAAAAACCCTAAGTTCGAAGCTATCGAAGACTCTAAGAGTCCCCGGCAACGGCGCCAAAAACTTGATAGGCTCAGGTTTTAATCCTATTCAACTGCAAGTGCACAGTTAAGTGATTGTAGTATATAGGGTATCGAATCCACATAGACTCTGGTCTCGATAGATTAAGAACTATAGAGATTTAAACTAATAAGAAAGCAATGTGAAGTAAACTAAATAGCAGTGCGAGAAAGTAAACAAGTAGCAAGATTATCGGTTGTGAAAGCAGTTAATTAAGGGCGCTAAGTCTAGGGCGTTCTCAGGAAATCAGACAAGCAGACAAATTATTCAGTCAGGATCTAATTAAGTACAGTTCTAGAACTCAAATCACGGATATAGAATTAACCAACTGTCATTGCGAGAATTCTCTAAGTCTAAGTGCAGTAATCCAAATTCCTTTGCAATTACTAACAGATTAAACCAGCATTAATTTCAAGTTCGATATGTTCACAATTAAACTAAACCAAATTCCTTTGCGAGAAGTTTAATTGCTCAACCTAAATAGTTCAGATTCTAAACCACACTTTCGTGTCATATTTAGCAACCTAAGATCTAGATTCTAATTGATCAGGTTAGAACTAGCATTAAACACAATTTAGATCGATGAACATTCTATTCATGTGAATCCTTAACTGAATTAAACAAGTCTAGCAAGTCATGAAATCCCTAGTGAGAATCCCTAAACCTAACAATGAATCTACTCAGACATGATTAATGAAACAAAAATCATAGAATTAATAGATTGCATATAAGAAATTAAATAGATAAAGGGGTTCGAAATCTTCTCCAAAATAGATGAAGTACAGGATCAGATCAGCCCCAAAAGCTCTAAAAATCCCTTAGCTCTAAGTATGAAAGCGTATGAAAAGCGTATCTAAATAAAACACCAAAATCCTAATTATATAGGCTAAATCTCGGCTGGGGCTTCTTTGTAAATACTGGAAACTTCTGGGCCAAAGTGTAATATCTTCATTCTTCATTAAACCGCCGAGTCTGGCCCATCTCGCTTGTGTGTCGACCGATGCACAATGTGTGTCGGTCGATGCAATCCTGTTTTCTGGACAGTGAGCTCAAGCTCTCGGCCAAACACTCCAAAAATCTCCAAAAAGCTCCAATATCTCCAATTCTGCTCCAAACCTGATTATACCTGTAATATACTCTAAAAGAACACAAAAAGACTCTAAAACATACTTATATCATGGTCTAAAACTAGTAAAAACCATGATATATCATGAATCACCGAGAAGTCGAGCTGGAAGAATCGCCTCTTATCTTCTTCTCTCTCTCTGAACATCTCTGCTTCTCTTGATGCTCTGTTTTCTTTTTCTGAACGTAACAACCTTGTAACAGACTCAATATCATCTCTTTAAATGAAACGCAAAACTTCGATTTGATGTTACACTCTTGGGGTTCATAAGAATTAGCTGGTCCAGAGCTGAATTTGATCTAAGTCCAGTTAGACCAATACGACAGCGTTTCAAAAAACTCCACCTTATCGTCTATGGTCTAACTCAACCAAAACCAGCTCCACCTCGAGAGAAAGAACCTCCTGAAACTTCACAGACGAAGTATCACCCGTCGAAAGATTTCAACTTTCTGTACCACAACATGGTTTACCGATCACCCTTTGTTCCTAATCTGCCTCCGGTGGAAGAACTCGAGCCGGAGATGATATATGAGCTCGAACCACCGCAATCACCCAACCTTGATTCCACCACCTGTTCTTGAGCCGATCAACTTTGATGCCGAACCTTGTAAGTACAATTCCAGCTCAACTCTTCACTTACCTGAGCTTGTATGTAAGATAAACCCACTGATCTGCCCATACCTGAGCTCGAGATTAACACGCAAAACCTGACTTCATAACTGGCTGACTAATACTTCTGAAATTTACAGCACCCGAGGAGAGAAGAGATTAGGATGCGCTTCCTGTTTGTGCAAGGTAAAATCTTTCTCCTCTTCCCTTTGTCGATTAACCTTAAGAGTTACCAGAAAACATAAACTGACCTGATGTCCTCCTCTTTCCCATGACTCGGTGAGACAACCATCGACAGAGCTGTCTCCGAATACATCCTGAGCAAGTCAGGAGATGACTTTCAGCTTTACGAGGCAATTCTCAAACAAATTTCCAGGTAAAGCTTTAGTCAACATATCTGCATGATTTTCCGTTGTATGAATCTTCTGAACTTGTACTAGGCCTTCTGCAATGATATCCCTTATGAAGTGAATTTTAGTTGCTACATGCTTTGTTCTGTTGTGATGCACTGAGTTCTTTGCTAAGTAGATAGAGCTTTGTGAATCACAGTTTAGCTTGAAGTAGTCAGACTTAAATCCCAATTCACTGCAAAACTCTCTCAGCCATAACCCTTCTTTAGTTGCTTCAGAAAGCGCCATGTATTCAGCCTCTGTGGTGGAGAAAGCCACCACATGCTGAAGACATGATCTCCAGCTCACCGTATTCCCTCCAACTTGGAATACATAGCCTGTTACAGACCTTCGTCTATCAAGGTCTATAGCGTAATCCAAGTTACATAACCCTTCAATGTGAAAGTGTTCTGACTTAGTGAAGATTAAGCCCACTTCTGAGGCTCCCTGTAGATAGTGTAATATCCATTTTACCGCTCCCCAATGCTCTTTGCTTGGCTTTGACATGAACCTGCTGACTAATCCCACTGCATACCCCAAATCCGGTCTTGAACCCACCATTGCATACACGAGACTCCCAACAGCACTTGCGTTGGGGATTAGGTCCATCTCCTTGCATTATTCCTTCCATTCTGCTTCTGTCAAACTCTTTAACTTGAACTGTCCATTAACTGGAGTTATCACAGCCCTGCTTTCATCCATATTGAACATCTTCAGAACCTTTTGGATATACTTCTCTTGAGATAGTTTTAACCTCCTTTGTTTCCTATCTCTCTGGATATCCATTCCCAATATTCTTTTTGCTGGTCTCAGATTTTTCATTTCGAATTCTGATTTGAGACTTTCTTTCAAGACGTTTACATTCAGTTTATCCTTTGATGCTATCAACATGTCATCGAAATATAGTAGCCGATAAACACTATCCATTAGTGTTGATCCTTTCTGATAAACACACATATCTTTGACATATCTTTTGAATCCTTGTGATTTAATAAATGTGTTAAACCTCTGATTCCATAGCCTTGGTGATTGCTTTAGGTCGTAGAGAGACTTCGTAAGTAGGAAAACCTTATTCTCTTCTCCTTTCTTGATGAAACATTCAGGTTGTTCCATGTATATTGTTTCATCTAAGTTTCCATGAAGGAAGGAAGTCTTAACGTCTAGCTGTTCAAGCTCCATGTCGCAGTTGACTACTGCTGATAGCATTATCCTTATGGACACATGCTTTACTACTGGAGAAAAAATATCGTTGTAATCTATCCCTTCAACTTTTGTGAACCCCTTTACGACTAACCTCGCCTTGTACCTTGGTTCCTCAACACCTGGGATTCCCTCTTTGAGTTTGAAAATCCACTTAGAGCCTACAACTCTCTGTTTTTCTGTTCTATCAACAGCCTTCCAAGTTTGATTTCTGTCCAAAGAGTGTTTCTCTTCTTTCATGGCCTTGTTCCATGATATACCATGGATTTTAGGACTTTTAACCATGGTATATGTTTTTGTTATCGAGTCTTTCTATGTGTTTTGGAGTCTTTTCAGGTGTTTTACAGGTTTAGGCACATTTGGAGCTCAATTGGACGTTCTGGAAGCATTGGGGGCATTTCTGCACTGTTTAGAGGTTTCACAGAGTTCACTGACTGCGAAATCACCTTGCAACGATCGATGCAGTATGTGCAGTGGTCGACGCAAGGTGATTCCAGGGTTCTGCGCCCAAAAATCTGCATTTTGGAGAAATTACAGTTTTTGCCCAGAAACTTCCCAGACTTGCAAAAAAGCCCAAAAACGTGTTTAGACTTATATATTAGGGTTTTAAGCCATTGTTTAGGCTACGCTTTATTTTACATTCAGAGAGATTTAGAGAGCTTTGAGGGGCTGATCTTATACTCGAGAGAGAAGAGATTTTGAACCCCAGTTTCTTTACTTCTTTTATGATATTTGGTTTTCTATTCATTATGATTTCTGTTTCATTGATCATGTCTGAGTAGTTTACAAGTTAGGTTTAGGGATTTTCACAGGGGATTTCATGGAATTATAGGTTGATCAATCTGTAGGGTTTCACATCTGTTAGTTCTTCATCTAGGGTTGTTCTTAATGCTTGATCTGAGTTGGCCACTTAGATTATTGATGTTAGGTTGATTTCTGCAACGAAAATTGGTTAATTAACTAGAAAGAACTTAGATGAGCAATTTGACTATTCGCAAAGAAATTTGGCTTAGGAGAATTGTGAACGAATGAACCTGAGATTAATGCTTGTTTAGAACTCTAGGATTCGCAACGAAAGTTGGCTTACTAGGTTGTTAGACATAGATAATATTCACAACGAAAGTTGGTCTGTTATAATTCTGTGATTCTAGTTCTAGAACAGTTCTTAATTAGATCCCGATTGATTGATTAGCCTGTGATCCTGATTTCCTGAGAACTCCCTTGACCTAACGCTTCGTTTGATTGCTTACAAAACCTCTTTATTTACTTTTCTGCTCCGATTTACTGCTTTCTACTACCTTACCTAGCTTAACCCGAATTTCTACAATCTATCGCAAGAATCTAGAGTCTCTGTGGGATTCGATACCTTTTATACTATAATTGCATTATCTGTGCACTTGCAGTAGAATAGGATTAAAACTTTTACACCCTATCAAGATTTTGGCGCCGTTGCCGGGGACTCTTATGAGTCTTTGATAGATTTGAACTTAGGGTTTAGACTAGGTTTTTCGTTTTTGTTTTAGTTACTAATTTTTCTATTTTCTTGCGTTTCAGGTACACCTAGATTCGCCTTGCATTGATCGACACGGTCATGTGTGTCGATCGTCACATCTTCGCGCCCTGCATCGATCGACGCTCTTACTGCATCGATCGACACCTTTCGCGGAAGCACTAAAAAGCCTAAGAGATCCGTAAGGATGATGTATCGGAATGTTTTTTTCAGCTCAGGGATTGACAGCTCGCAGATAGCTGGGCTGAAGAACAAAGTTGACTCTCTGCATAGTCTTCTACTTGGGAAGTATGCACAAGAAGCTATCAACTACGTTGGAGGGACTGTATTCTACAATTAGGAATCTGTTTTTCAGAAACTCTTCCAGCAACAGAGTAACTCCCTCTCGAGGAACTGGTGTTTCTTGTTACCAAGCACCGCCTCCACCTACACATAAGAGCAGATTGGAAGCCATGATGGAGCAGTGTCTTGATGGACAACAACAGATCGCTGTGTCCTTCAACTCAAAGATAGATGCATTGTATGAAGATCTGAATGGGAAGTTCGAATCTTTGAGCACACATGTGAAGAAGCTAAATGTCCAAGTTCAAAAAATAGCTGGAGCAATACAAAGGCAAAATGAAGCTGGGAAAGCTGAACATAAGCAATACGTTAATGCTGTGATCACAGGAGATGAGATTGACTTGCTAGGAGAAGAAGAGAGTATCATCTCAGATTTTCTTGATGAATTCTGTCTGTCTGAGACAAGCATCGATCGACAAAACTCGTGCATCGATCGACACAGTCCCGATACGTCTGATGGAATTGCTCGAAATCGCCTTGTGTCGATCGACACATATCGTGCATCGGTCGACACAGATCCCATATGAGACCAGAAACCTGCAACAGTCA
This sequence comes from Orychophragmus violaceus, assembly GCA_030180135.1. Taxonomy (NCBI): domain Eukaryota; kingdom Viridiplantae; phylum Streptophyta; class Magnoliopsida; order Brassicales; family Brassicaceae; genus Orychophragmus; species Orychophragmus violaceus. The sequence goes on along the minus strand of CM058229.1, from coordinate 88,325,903 downwards.
CATAACGAGCTTATAAGCCCTCTGTGTCATATCCTAAGGTTCCTAAACTGTCTAAACAAGAACTAGAAGTGGCTAACTGAATGAAAGTGATGGAAAAGAAGCTGATTCAGATTATAGAGAAGATACCAGACCCAGGAGCCTTTGTGCTCGACTGTTCCATCTCTAAGGACAGATTCAAGCGTTCTCTGTGTGACTTAGGATCTTGTGTGAATCTCATGCCATACTCTGTGGCTGAGAGATTGGGAATGATGGAATTCCAGCCTACTAGGATCTCTCTTATCCTAGCTGATCGATCAAAGAGGTATCCAGAAGGAGTTCTTAAGGACATTCATATCATAGTTGGAAACTACTTGATTCCAACAGATTTTGTGGTGATGAAGTATGATATTGAGCCAGGTGATCCTTTACTACTTGGTAGATCATTCTTAGCTACTGCTGGAGCTGTGATAGATGTGAGACGTGGTCTGATTGATCTCCAACTGGGAGATAAGCCATTGCAGTTCTAGATGGACAGGAAGCAGAGAGCCACCATTGTGTTGGATTATGTGTTTTTCCATGGTTCAATTCCCAGATTGCAACCTAACACATATTTAATCAAGGATCTAGGTTCTTGTAACTGAATCAATAACAAACAAACCTGGATCATTACCTTTCAGATTGCAGCGGATAATTGATGGTAATGATGAGATCAGTTAGAACAGATGAACAACCTGCTCTTCCTTCGGTGTCCACACTCTTACAAGCCGGGATGGCTGCTAGACCAAAGAGATGGATGATCAGAATTAGAGAGAGAGAAGGGGCACGGCCACCAAGAAGAAATCGCAGAAGATGGATTCTTCCTTAGGGTTTTCTCATTCTTTTATCTCTCATTAATGGGCCCAAGTCATTAGACTAATGGCTCATTAATCTTTTGGGCCCAAGACACAAATACAGACAAAGCCTGTATTTTGTCTGGCCCAATTCTCTGATCTAATACAGTAAATGCCATTGCATCTTACCGTATTAATTCCATTTAACTTTCCCGTTAGCTATGGTGTGTGACCCTTAGGGATCATACAATACTGGTAATAAGTCCTAAACTTATAGATCATGAGCGGGCTCTAGCAAGTCATCATGATCACCCAGTATTTATGACTTATGTCTGATCTCGACACTTATCATACTTTCTAGAGATAGTACGGTAGATTTCAGGACATTCCCAACAATCTCCCACTTGTACTGGAATCCTACACAGGACATTCCCAACAATCTTCCGATTGTACTGGAATCCTACATTCCCTAATCCTTTTGTCTCAATATCTCGATCTGGCATAAGGCAAGATGCGTGTCATCCTTATATAGCCAGACCATGTTTATCGGACCAGATTTGATACTGACAATGCAAACGACTTGGGCAAGTCCGTTTGGGAATGGCCATTCTCTTACCAGCTATCAAATCTCCGATTGGCCTAGAGATATTACCTCCGTTAAACGGCAGGGACAAATCCCGTCTTGTTCCATCACTATGAACTACACAATTCATAATACACCCAACCAAGGTCCGTATAGCTCCCAGTTACGAAACAGCGTTAGACAATGATCAAAGCGCATTACTCCATGTGCAGCCACATGCATGCGAACTCAGGTCTAAGGACTATACTCTATAGTCGTATATGAGAACTTCTTATGACACAGATATTAATATCTTGCAGAGTTCTCATCAGCGGGCCATGTCCGGTCATATGCTCCCCTACATATACCTATGTGTCGACTTTGATGCCGCGCATCTATGACCCCTCGAAACTTGGTCATAAGTCTCAACACAATCTAGTCTCAAGTGGTTGTTGGTGTTCCAATTCAACAACCTTCGACTATGGACACTATGATTTATGTCACTTCGTTAAATATGGGGTTTCAGGATCAAGTCAACTCATGTACTTCGATGACCCATATATAATGACATGAATCATTTTGGAACGATTATTTTATATCACAGTTAAAATAATCCAGAAATCATAGATTTCATAAACATAAAATATTATGTTTACATGAACCTTTCAAAACAACTAGAAAAGCCCTTTACAAACTCCCACTGAAATTAAGACTACATCTTAATTTCACTCATCCTACAGCTACAGTCCGCGACTCGTGCTTAGGCCTAAGGAGTGGCTTCGTTAATAGATTAGCAACGTTCTCATTCGATGAAACTTGTTTATCTACTTAACACCTCTGTCATTTATCTCATGGAATAGGTTATACCTATCCTCAAGGTGTTTGGACCTCTGATGTGCAGCTAGTCTCATCTACGCTGGGAATCACATCAAGTTCAGTGATGAACTCTTCTTTCCAAACAACCTCTTTCGCCGCTTCTCAAGCTGCGAAATGTTCAGCTTAAGTCATGGAGTCAGCTACAGTGCCTTGCACCGCCAGATAGACACAAGATATAGCCGGACTGTGACCGGGAATTATCTTTGTCTACTGGAAACTTGCCTTTCAGACTCTATCGACTTGTAGCACCTCACTTTCTCCGTAAATCAAGAACTTATCCTAAGTATTCCTCAAATACTTCAGAATATTCTTTACGGCAATCCAGTGATTCTTTGCTGGATTTGACTGGTCTTTACTTGTCTTGCTTAGCATTAAAGCAACATCAAAACAAGTACGTGTCATGGCATACATGATAGATTCAATTGCTGTCGCATATGGAATCCTATCCATGCATTCAAGCTCAGCAGATATCGCAGGACACTGTATCTTGCTTAATGAATTGCCATGTGACTTTGGCATAAAACCCTTCTTGGATTGCTGATTACGTGTAGGACTTTGTCAATTTAAGAATCCTGACTTTGTCCTACCAGCTCTTTTGGATCTTTATCTTTAGATCCAAAATCCAAGAACTACGTAGCTTTACCCATGTCAATCATAAAACCAACTCCCAAGCCAGTCCTTTACCGACTGCAGCATTGGAACGTTATTTTCGAGAATCAGTATGTCATCGACATACACTATGAGAAATGCAATATTGCTCCCACATATCTATTAGTAAACGCACAGTTCCGCTTCGTTCCTGTTCAAGTCAAAACATTGACTACTTTAACAGAACGAAGATTCCAACTCCGATATGTTTGCTTCCATCCATGAATGGATCGATGAAGCCAACTTACACAAAATGTAATTTTTCGGAGTCCGGGCTCACTTTCGCTTCTTTGATTTTCGCAGGTTCGTCGCTTTCAATGATCATCAGATCATGCGAACTTTCAATGATCATCAGGTTCAACTAATGACGAGAAATCACTCTCGGATTAGTAACTGATTCATTCAGATCTGCGAACTTCAGGCTTTACAGGTGTAGATTCTACAGAAATCTGTAAATCCATCCGCTGCTCTCCCTCAACAGGTTGAGCAGCCTCCTGTACTTCTCGAATTTCTTCGAGTTACGCTTTTACTCCCACTGTTCTTCTTGGAAAGTAACTTCCCCTCCTAGAAAACAGAATGGACGTAAAAAGTAACAAGCCTTGGTTTCCTTAGGACAACCAGAGAAGTAGCACAACTACAAATACTCAGTAAAGACGAATTTGGATCGATTCCAATCCACATTTACGTGGTGTCTTTCTACTGATATTGGTAGAACTATTTCAGCGTAAACTTAGATATTTATAGAGCGTCATTCTTAAAGAATATCATGGAAGATTCGTGTGACTCATCTTTAATCATTTCTAATAAGATCTGATTCTTTCTCACAGAAACACCTCCAGGTTTTCAGGAGAAATGAGCTGTGAAACGATTTCACACTCATTCAGATGATCACACAATCAATGACTTAAGTATTCTCACTCGTGATCTAATCCAGAGTCTTAATACTTCTGTCATTCAGATTCTATACTTCATTCTGGAACTCTTTCGACCATGTCAGAGAATTCCGACTTGTGTCTCATCAAATGAACACAGTCTTACTCACTGAAGTAATCAGTAGAGACAATGAAGTACAGGAAATTTTTTCTGGCATTACTGCTCATCGGACCACATACATAAGTATGTTCAATCTCCAATAAGCCTTTGGGCCTTTCTCTAGCTCGGCTAAGATGGGCCCTTTTTCTTTTGGTCCAGTAAGCAGAATTCAAGTCTCATGAGATATTCGATCAAATGAGCCCAAAAGTCCATAACTATGGGGTTTCTGAATCTGACTTACTCTATGTGACCAAAACATTTATGCCAAGAAAAATCAGGTTTAATTCATCAGATTTAAACCAATTTGGTATTTATGTTACTTTTAGGCACTCTTTGGTTTAAGATATAAAACCCATTCCTTGAATAGGGTGCTACAATTAACATTTCATTAAGATCAAAAGAACAAAACTTGTCTTTATCAAAATGAAAACATTCAAATTCTTCACAAGAAAATGAAAAACAACTCTGCTTAAAGCAGGTACATTGTAGCAATTACTTAATTCAAAACCAAGCCTCAAAGGCATCTACAAGTGAAAACCCTACGGCTGAGGCAGCATCCCAAGCTCCTTCCAGACACGCAGTTCCACTTGCCCTTCCTTCAACGTTCTACTGTTGTTCAGGCTCTGCATATTATAACAAATATCAGTGCCACAATCAGTATCCAATACCTACAAGGTATAACTTGAAGTAATAACATGAATACCTGAGGAAGTAGTCTCATACATCAACTTTAACTCCTCATAATCTTCCATGAATTTAATGCAATCTCTTTTCCAATGCCCAGTCTCTTTACAGTAGCAGCACTTACCAACGTAAGAGGTATCTGACTCGGGCTCAGAAGACACACGCTTGCCATGATTCAAAATCTGGACAACTTTGTCTTCACCCTTGTCAGCTTTAGGTTTAGTAAACCTACCCTTCTCCTTCATGAGATTGTACAGGGTACTCTTCACGTTTGGCTCAACTGTCTTGAGCATGTCATGCAGTTCAGTCAACGTCTTCGTTAAGCCTTTCTTGATATAGTCCCTTACGAACTTATCATAGCTTGACGGCAGTGATTGCAGAATGATATCAGTTGCCAATTCTTGGCTAACTGGATAATCCAGTTTCCTCAGGTTATCAATGTAACCCATCATTTTACTGATATGAGGACTTACTGGATGATCAATCGGTAGCTTGCAGCTAGTGAGAGATTTAACCAACTGGTATCTCTCCACTCTTACCTGCTCCTGAAATTTCAATTTCAGGCTGCTGATCATCTCTATTGGCGACTCCATGTTCTCATATTGCTTCCGCAAATCTGAGTCCATGGTAGCCAATATCAGACCACGCACATCTACCGCATCATTATAATGCTTATTCCAAGCATTATATACTGCATGACTGGCTTTGGATCCGATCCTCTCGGGGAGAGCTTTCTCAAGGACATAGTCCTTTCTCTCATGCCTGAGAACTAGTCTCAGGTTCCGCGACCAAGTCAAGAAATTTGATCCGTTCAGTTTGTCCATCTCAAGGACATACCGGATCGAGAAAGTGTTTTGATTGTTTGTGCTTGTCATAGCTGAAATTTAGAGATAAATAGAGATTTAGTTATTAAGTTCATAAAAGAGTAATCTTAATAACTTATAAGAAAACTCGCATTGCATTCAAAATTTCTTTGTTTAACCTCATAAGAATGCAATGATTCCGAGACCCATGTTCAACCAAAACCAAAGTGGGCCACTGGCCGTCACCCGGAATTAGCTTTACTTGGTAAGCATACACACAGCTAGTTATAACCAATAACTCTCGGTTGTGAATTGGACCCGAGGCCCAAATTCACCAGATGTCTCAAGGCCCGGGACTCCCGATGGCCCAGTCAAGGAAACCAATCTCTTACAGTCAAATAATCACTAAAGTCTGGGACTCCCAATGAAATTAGTGACTATATACTACTTTACTTATGCGAAAACAGACACCTCACACTGTAAGCCATATCTGTAATCGAATAAGCGTTAAGTAGCTGACAATATTGGAAAGACATCCAAGCTTGATATTGTTTTTGAGGATTTTAAGTTTTATTTCCAAAAATAGAAGATTACTATTTTGGGAAACTTACTTATTTTAGAAACTTTCTTAATTTAGTAACTTACTAAAAATAGAAATTTCTAATTTAATATTTTATAAATATTTTGGGTTGGGTCACAAATTATAGGCCCAATTCTTGGTCCAAGGCCATAGAATTCCAGCTGGCCCAATAATTTGACATAACCGATCTGGTTTATTAATTCTGGTCCAAGACCAAATTAACTATCAAAACCATCGGTTATTTACTAAACCAGACCAGCTCTAAATTATTTGGTCCAACCAAATCAAACTTAGACCAGCCTTCGGTTTAGGTTAAAATTCAATTTTATGAATTTAAATCCGGTTTAACCAGAAATTAAATAATACCATGTATTAAATTATTTCCAGCAAACCGCGATTTGGGTTAACCGCTTGAACCACCAATTAAATTGGATCGGTTCAGTTAAATCCAAAACCGGGAAGAAACACCTAGTGTTTTAGCCAATTTGATTTAACTTGCGGTTTAAGGCTTTAAACACACAATTAACCGCCAATTAAATGGACCGGTTAAATCGGTGTGGTTTTGGGCAACGAACCGCGAAGCTCGGTTTAACCGATTGACTATTCGCGGGACGTAAAATTTTAATGGGCCAAATGATCGTTCACGGCCCATGATCACACGGCCAGCCCACGATCATTGATCCACGATCACGATCGTCCGTTGCTTGCACCCGTGATCCACGGTCGAGTGATCACGCTAGCCGGGACGACAGAACACGATCCACGATCGGCCTATCCATCCCACGACCATCTCACGATCACACGTGATCACACGATCCTACTCTCGGCACTATGTTATCGATCGACCATGATCACACGGTCATGATAACACAAACAAGCCGAGGCAATATCATGCGAGCCAATTAATTATCGATCAACAACACTCAAAGACAAAACAGATTCTCTTTTGATTATCAAACAAAAATCAACATCGATTTGACTTTGCTGTTGTTCACATAATTTGATTTGATTTTATTGTTCACTTTCACATAAAGACAAAACAAATTAACCTTATGCAAATCGTAATTCAACAAGCGATCATATCATCAATTAATTATCAAACACAACATGTTCACACATGAACACACGCCTCACACGCTCACACATGATCACACGGCGTGAGCCAATTTAGGGTTTCGATCATCAATTAATAATGTTATTGATCAACAAGTGATCAATATCACACGCGATCGAAAACAATTAGGGTTTTAATGAATTCTAATCAATTTTAACATTAATTGATTCTTAAAACATTAAACAGCCCTATGATCCAAATTACAAGAAACTAATGACCTTAGCTCTGATACCACTGTTGGATTATGTGTTTTTCCATGGTTCAATTCCCAGATTGCAACCTAACACATATTTAATCAAGGATCTAGGTTCTTGTAACTGAATCAATAACAAACAAACCTGGATCATTACCTTTCAGATTGCAGCGGATAATTGATGGTAATGATGAGATCAGTTAGAACAGATGAACAACCTGCTCCTCCTTCGGTGTCCACACTCTTACAAGCCGGGATGGCTGCTAGACCAAAGAGATGGATGATCAGAAGTTAGAGAGAGAGAAGGGGCACGGCCACCAAGAAGAAATCGCAGAAGATGGATTCTTCCTTAGGGTTTTCTCATTCTTTTGTCTCTCATTAATGGGCCCAAGTCATTAGACTAATGGCTCATTAATCTTTTGGGCCCAAGACACAAATACAGACAAAGCCTGTATTTTGTCTGGCCCAATTCTCTGATCTAATACAGTAAATGCCATTGCATCTTACCGTATTAATTCCATTTAACTTTCCCGTTAGCTATGGTGTGTGACCCTTAGGGATCATACAATACTGGTAATAAGTCCTAAACTTATAGATCATGAGCGGGCTCTAGCAAGTCATCATGATCACCCAGTATTTATGACTTATGTCTGATCTCGACACTTATCATACTTTCTAGAGATAGTACGGTAGATTTCAGGACATTCCCAACACATTGATGGACAGAGTTTCAGTGTCGAAGTGGAACCAGAGAGTCCTATTGGAGAAGAGAAGATGGCTGTTCATTCTGAACATGCTCTAAGATTTTCAGATCCTGCAACTGCTCTTTAGCAGAAAGCTCCAGATCTCTCTCTTCCACCAAAGCAAAGGTATGGATCTTCTAAACTCAAATCTCCTAACCCCTCAGCTGTGAATGCAAGAAAACGTAGTATCCCACCCACGCTTCACTCCCACCCTGGTTCTGTTCCCTCTTTCCCTGGGAGATCTCATGATCCGAATGCTTATACGCCACCTTGGATGAAGAGACATTCACAGAGACACTCCAAGTCTCTGTTGAATCCCCCATAAGTCTGATCTCCTTTCCATAGTCAAGCTACTGACTTTAAACAAGCGCTGAGTGGGAGGCAACCCACTGTTAGGTATTTTTGGTTTTCATTTTTCGTTTTGATTTGGTCTTTTTGATTTTTCTTTTTGTGTGTTAAAAGGCGTGAGAAACATGCAGAATCGCACTGCATCGATCGACACACATAGTGCATCGGCCGACGCAGTTGCGATTTACGGTTTGCCGATTCGATTGCGGTTCAGACACCGGTTATCTTAATAACCGCGAGCAAAATTCGCCTTGCATCGATCGACACCACTTGTGGCATCGATCGATGCAGGCCGACGACATGTAAGTATTCTGCAACTTTCGGATTTTCAATTTGATTATTGTTCTCACCGAGCCTAAGCTTGACACCACTGGGGACATTGTGTTTCAAGTGTGGGGGAGGTAGCTACTGACGCACGCTTTTGTTTTCTTAGAGTCAGTCAAAATTTGTTTTATTGAGTCAAATTGAGTAGGAAACAAAGACTTTTTGAGGAGATTATCACACTTGCAGGAACTTAAGTAACCATTCGATGACTTGCAGATGATATATGACTATTAGAAAACCCAACACATACCAGCCTACTGAGGACACCCATATCACTTCAGGTATTCAGAGAATCCATTACTTGACTTCACCTTTAACTTGACTTGATTTTCTTACCTATGGGTTTGGTATACTTCGAGTCGGATTCCTCTGTTGGTTCTGGCACAACTTGTAAACCTGTCTGATTATGGTTCCCTTCTCCCCATCCTTGAAAGTAAAAAAAAAATAGATAAACTGAGGATGAGCTAGTAGCTTCGAAGTGGTCGCGGGAGTGGTAGAGACCCCTATTACCTCCTGTGCATCCATGGAAACATGTCCAAAGTATGCCCCAGTAAGGGAAGAGCACTGATAGAAAAAATAAAATGATACCCAGTGGGGAAAAATCAGTGCTAAGGAAGGGAAAAGAGAAGAAAGGGACCAGAAGCAACAGTTGAGTGGTCAGAGCTGATAGAGTAAGAGTCCATGTGTTCTTTGATCGATACCCCATAGGTGAGACCGCACTTAATAGCTTATAGAAGTCAGTATGGTGAATTTGGATGCTCTGAATGTGATTGTGGAGTTTACTCAGGATAGTTTCTAAGTGTGAGGAAAGTACATGTTGGTCTTGATGTCTGCATGTTCATTTTCATGTGGCTTACTAAGGCGAATATGAGTGTGGTACTCCTACGATGAAACGAGTTTCTGAAGTTTTCAAACTTCTTCTTTTGATCTTGGTCTTCTGTTTGCTTGAGGGCAAGCAAAAACTAAGTGAGGGGGAGTTGATATATTATGGATTTTAGGACTTTTAACCATGGTATATGTCTTTGTTATCGAGTCTTTCTATGTGTTTTGGAGTCTTTTCAGGTGTTTTACAGGTTTAGGCACATTTGGAGCTCAATTGGACGTTCTGGGAGCATTGGGGGAATTTCTGCACTGTTTAGAGGTTTCACAGAGTTCACTGCTGCGAAATCACCTTGCAACGATCGATGCAGTATGTGCAGTGGTCGACGCAAGGTGATTCCAGGGTTCTGCGCCCAAAAATCTGCATTTTGGAGAAATTACAGTTTTTGCCCAGAAACTTCCCTGACTTGCAAAAAGGCCCAAAAACGTGTTTAGACTTATATATTAGGGTTTTAAGCCATTGTTTAGGCTACGATTTATTTTACATTCAGAGAGATTTAGAGAGCTTTGAGGGGCTGATCTTATACTCGAGAGAGAAGAGAATTTGAACCCCAGTTTCTTTACTTCTTTTATGATATTTGGTTTTCTATTCATTATGATTTCTGTTTCATTGATCATGTCTAAGTAGTTTACCAGTTAGGTTTAGGGATTCTCACATGGGATTTCATGGAATTATAGGTTGATCAATCTGTAGGGATTCATATCTGTTAGTTCTTCATCTAGGGTTGTTCTTAATGCTTGATCTGAATTGGCCACTTAGATTATTGATGTTAGGTTGATTTCTGCAACGAAAGTTGATTAATTAACTAGAAAGAATATAGATGAGCAATTTGACTATTCGCAAAGAAATTTGGCTTAGGAGAATTGTGAATGAAAGAACCTGAGATTAATGCTTGTTTAGAACTCTAGGATTCGCAACGAAAGTTGGCTTACTAGGTTGTTAGACATAGATAATATTCGCAACGAAAGTTGGTCTGTTATAATTCTGTGATTCTAGTTCTAGAACAGTTCTTAATTAGATCCCGATTGATTGATTAGCATGTGTTCCTGATTTCCTGAGAACTCCCTTGACCTAACGCTTCGTTTGATTGCTTACAAAACCTCTTTATTTACTTTTCTGCTCCGATTTACTGCTTTCTACTACTTTACCTAGCTTAACCCGAATTTCTACAATCTATCACAAGAATCTAGAGTTTCTGTGGGATTCAATACCTTTTATACTATAATTGCATTACCTGTGCACTTGCAGTAGAATAGGATTAAAAATTTTACACCCTTTCTTTCCCCTTGACCCAATCTTTACTGTTATTAGCTTCTGAGATTGTCTTGGGCTCATCCAGTTTGATGTCTTCAGCACTTGACAGTGCGTAAGCAACATAATCTCCACTTTCAAATATTGGGGGTAGCTTCTTCTTCCTAACCGACCTGTCCCGGGTTAGCAAGTACCCATCTAGAGATTTACTCTGACCTGTAGGTACTTGGGAAGATTCTGTTTCACTTTCATTTTCAGATCCAGCATTTTCTGTTTCATCTGACCCATCTGACTTTGATGAACTATTTGATTCTTCTGAGCTGTCTGAGTCTTCTGTGACATCTCCACCTAGATCTGATGTTCCTCTTTGACTTGAGGATTCACCCATTTCCTGAAAGCTTCCTGGTGAAGATCCTTTTATTAGTTCTGGACTAAAGGTTACTTTCTTCTTACCCTTTTGTTTGACAGCCGCATCAGTTCCTGGTTTCATGTAGAGTTTGTCTTCATCAAACACTACGTTTCTGTTTATTGTGAATTTTCCCTCTTCTGGTAACCACACCCGGTATCCCTTTGTCCCTTGAGGATAACCCATAAAAATCCTTTTATGGCTCTTGGACTCATCTTATCATGTGTGGTATGCAAATATGCAATGCAACCAAACCTCTTGAGGTGATCATAGCTTATCTATTTTCTTGTCCAAACTTCCACTGGAATTTTGAAGTTTAATGAAGCATTTGGAGTCCTATTATCAAGTATACTGCAGTTGAGGCTGCTTCTACCCAAAACTTCTTCTCTAGTCTAGATTCTGCCATCATACATCGAACCTTGTCAGCTATTGTCCTGTTCATCCTTTCTAATACCCCATTTTGCTGTGGCATATAGGCGCAAGTCCTGTGATGTTTTATCCCTGAGTCTGTACACAACTTATCCATTTTATTGTTACAGAACTCTAGGCCATTATCAGTCCCTAAGCACTTTACTTTCTTTCCTGTTTGAGTTTCAACTAGCTGTTTCCATTCTGCAAAATTCTTGTAGACCTCATCCTTATTCCTCAAGAATCTAATCCATACTCTTTTGGAATGATCATCAATGAAGGCCAGGAAGTATCTGCATCCTGATAAACTTTCTTCATTTGTTGCTGAACCCCATAGGTCACTGTGAATGTACTCAAGGATCTCTGTGGAGGTGTGTTTAGCTTTAGGAAAAGCATGCCTGTGTGAATTTCCTAGTACACATTCTTCACAGAAGACCAAAGTATGAACCTCCTTCCCATTAAGATATCCTTTCTTAAAAAGGTGATTCATATTCTTTAAGCTCATGTGTCCAAGCCATGTGTGCCATCTGCTTGTCCAGTTTACCTCTGTCCTTGCCACAGTTGCCTCTGCCTTAGCTACTGATCCTTGAAGATAGTACAAACCATCCTTGTAGTTGCCTGAAAGAACCTTATTTCCTTTGTTAAAGAATATGACCTTGTAATCTCCACCTTCATATGTGCAGCCATGCTTTTCAAGTTGACCAAAGGAGATTAGATTTCTGCCCATTGTGGGCATGTACCTTACTTCAGTCAACACTATGGTGGAGTTGTCTGGATTTACTATTTTTAGTTTTCCAATCCCTTTAACTTCACTAACATTGTTATTTCCCATGAGGACTTTTCCTCCATCCTGCTCCTTTAGATCGAATAGGACATCCTTGTTTGGTGTTATGTGGAAAGTACATCCGGAATCGAGAACCCACTCATTATTTGTGTCCTGCAGACTGGCTGTTAGGATCATAGGATTTTCCTCTTCATGAACCATGTTTGTTGAATGTTGTCCTTTGTTCTCTTTCCTTTCTGGACACTCTCTTTTAAAGTGTCCTTCCTTTCCACATGTCCAACATTCCGTAGGCTTGGACTGAGTTCTGTTCTTTGATTTTGACATGTGAGATGTTTTTCTATCTCTGCTCTTGCCTCTTGACTTTCCTTTGTCGCCTGATCGTTTCTATGATCTTCCTCTTGTTGCCATCAAACCTTCAGCACTTGGTTTTGTCTTCCCCAGTAGACCCTTCTCCCATAGCTCTGACTCCTTTGCATAAGCTGAGGTTGTGACTTCTTTTACCGTAAGTGTTTCCTTACCATTTCCATACTTGAGAGTATGAACCAAAGAATCGTACTGAGGAGGAAGACTAGTTAAGATCTTTATAGCCTGATCTTCATCCGAAACATTTATGTTTAGACTGGCTAGATCATCCACTAACTTGAGGAATGAGTCAAGATTTTCCTCAATCGTTTTGCTCTCAACCATCTTGTAGCTAGAAAAACTTTGCTTTAGGTATATCATGTTTGGTAGAGTCTTAGTTTGATAATCTGCTTCCAATGCTTTCCAAACCCCATTTGCAGTTGTCTTCTTCATAACCTTCCGTAACACCATGTTGGTAAGACTTGAGCAGATGAGGTTACTAGCCCTTGTATCCTTTTCTTTTGCTAAAGGATCTTTCTTGACTTCTGTATCAGGTTTTGCCTCCACATCTTTTTCTTCTGTGGACTCTAAAACCGTATCCGTTTGAAGGATATGTCAAAGACCTTGCAGCTCAAGCTTCATCAGCATCTTAAATTTCCACATACCAAAATCACCTTGACCATTGAATTCCTCCATTTCGAACTTGGTATGCTTGACTGACTCTATGATACACCACCTGATCCTGACAATTCAAAGAACAGCTGAACCTTTATCTGAACCAACCCGTGAGCAAACCCTTCTGAACCTCGATGATCTTTCAACCAAGATCAAACGCCCCTTGATTACTGAGACCGTAACCTATTAAGGTCTATGGGCTTCCAACCTAAAACCAATTGGTGATAAGTGGAGTGACCCATATCACTTATATATTACTAAAGATCCCTTCCAACTACCGATGTGGGACTTATGTCCCTAATACGCCCTCTCGAGATAATGGTCGTTTGGCCATTAATCTCGGAATGCTCGGACTTGGATCGATGGCACCAATTTGGGCCTGGCTTGTCGATGATTGGACCAACTTTGGGTCGGATCGGGTCGGACTGTATGGATCGGGCTCTGATACCATATTAAGGTCTATGGGCTTCCAACCTAAAACCAATTGGTGATAAGTGGAGTGACCCATATCACTTATATATTACTAAAGATCCCTTCCAACTACCGATGTGGGACTTATGTCCCTAATATATTAGGGACAAAGTCCCACATCGGTAGTTGGAAGGGATCTATAGTAATATATAAGGGATATAGACCACTCCACTTATCACCAATTGGTTTTAAGTTGGAAGTCCATAGAACTTAATATGGTATCAGAGCCCAGATCCATGCAACCCAACCCGATCCGACCCATAGTTGGTCCACCCATCGACAAGCCAGGCCCAAAATTGGTGCCGTCGATCCAAGCCCGAACATTCCGAGATTAATGGCCAAACGACCATTATCTCGAGGGGGCGTATTAGGGACAAAGTCCCACATCGGTAGTTGGAAGGGATCTATAGTAATATATAAGGGATATAGACCACTCCACTTATCACCAATTGGTTTTAAGTTGGAAGTCCATAGAACTTAATATAACCTGTGCCTACGCTTACAACCAACAGCTCTGATACCACTTGTTAGGATTTCTTGAGAATCTATTCAATTCAATTAGCCCGATTGTTGATTTAGGTTGATTTGATTACGAATGATGATTGAATCTATAAACGCAAAACAAGACTCAAGATTGTTGACCCAGACTTCACCATGGATGGCTATATCTCTAGGGAGAGAACAAAACTCTCATGCTTGCACTAATCAGATTGATTATACAAAGTCTTTAACCAGCTCTTTGTTTTCAGGTACCTAAAGAGCCAGCTCCGGAAAGAAACCGGACAGGCTTTAGTGCGCGGAGGATCGAGTAACACGAGTACCCGCAATCGATGAAACCAACACCACCGTGCTCGTCTATCACGCCGCCGCTGAATCACCGAGAAGTCGAGCTGGAAGAATCGCCTCTGATCTTCTTCTCTCTCTCTGAACTTCTCTGCTTCTCTCGATGCTCTGTTTTCTTTTTTTTTGAACGTAACAACTTTGTAACAGACTCGATCTCATCTCTTTAAATGAAACGCAGGGCTTCGATTTACTGTTACACTCTTGGGCTTCATAAGAATTAGCTGGCCCAGAACTGAATTTGATCTAAGTCCAGTTAGACCAATACAACAGCGTTTCAACACTATCTTAAGTATAATTGTGGGTATCCACTTATTTGTTAGATATGACACCGTCCAAATGAGCTCATCCAACTCCGCCTATGGCATATCGAGATTTGGGGGCATAATAGGTAGACTTATGCGTTGTTATGCTGTTAATGATCCTCCACTTCTTTTTTTTTGTCAAATGCTTTTTTTTAATATATATATATATATATATATATTAATTAATAATTAACCGATCCAAACCGGGGATCAACCGGGTACAGCCAAATCAAACCGAAGTAAAACAATAAAACCTAAATAGCCGGTTGGAGCTCCCCTAAACCGGAGAATTAAACACGAAAGAAAATTTCCGCCGCCACACTTAGAGGACGGACCGGAGATCGATTAACCGCCGGCGGATGCGAGACGGTGAAGACGCACGGCGCCAGACAACGCCTTTCCTAGCGGCAGAGAGACCCGATTCCCGCCGCATTTCCAGACCCGCTAGCCCAGACCACCTCTCCTCGTCTCCCGACAAGCCAATCTCTCGCCAGAACCCTCCGGACTCACCCAGCAGAGCCGCTCCCAGCAAAGTTCCGATGACGTCGTCTCTTCCGCGACCTTCTCCGGTTCGAGAAACTTATCCACTCCTGCCGACTCAAAGCTCCTCCCTTCCTTCCATGGCGACTTCTACGGTGGCGCCGACATGCAACAAGGCACGGACCCGTCAGCAACCACCGCAGTCTCTTCGGTATGGCCACCACCTCCGAGACGCCTCCTCGGCGACTTCGCTGCCCTCCAAGCTCCTCGCCGACTCAGCTCACCAGATCTGTCTGCTCCGCCTCTCTCTGCACTTACCACCACTGCCGCATGTCCTCAAGCAGCTCGGAAGTTCGTGACTGAAGAAGATCTGGCGAAATAAGCATCTCCGGCTCGCCTCATCGCAACGAGAAGCAACCTCTACCGCACGAAGCCAGCAAGGAGGAGGAAGAGCCATCTTCGGTTGATCTGTGTACCCGATTGTGTGATGATCGCTCAGAAGGTGGTCGGAGGCTCCTCCGGACGACGATGGAGATCGAGACCGCAGGAGAAACCTCTGGAAAATATCGCCTTTTTCGCCTAGAAGAGAGAGAGAAAAGATGACGTGCCACTCAAAGGCCTCTCAGTCCACGAACCACACGAACTAATTTTTTTTGTCAAAGGTTTTCATATTTAGATTTTTCTTTTTTTTAGTTACAATGCTACAAAATAAAATAAAGGCAATGAAAAGTCCAAAATGAAAACCCCTTAATGCTTTACAAAAAGGAAATTAGAGGAATCGACTGATCTCGACGTCCTTAGTTCAATTCAGAATGTTGTAAGTCCTTAAAACCATAAAAAATCTCAAATTGCATCCATTTAAACACACATATATATCCTTAAGTTTTGATTCGGGTATTGTTTGCTTTCTTGGAATGTAAATTTGATTCAGTGGGATAAGTCTGAAGATCGTTTAGGTCTGATTGGTTTGAGTTTTGCTGCTATTGTAACTCTTTGGGCTTCAATAAACATAATCACGGTATAGTATAAAAGACTTAACTTTTTTTTTATTAGGATAGACATGATCACATTAGGTTATATCTTTCGATATCTTTGGTGCCTATCTTACGGCCCATTAACTATGTATAAATACCCTTTGATACATCATTAATAACAGAACACTTCTACAATCTATTATGGTATCAGAGCCTAAAATCCTTTGACCTAAACCTACTTTTTCTATTCTTTCATGCCTAGCCGCAATTTTTTTCAACCGTGTTCTTCCTCTTCGAAGCACATAAACCTATTTGAAGCTTTCCTACTTATAAACCATGTCGGAGCATACTACTTATTCATCCGGAATCTCCGGTGATGATACAACTACGGCGACAGACTCGCCTAACACCCTTCATCCCTCTTTCAATCCGGGAACACTTATAACACCAGTTGTTCTTCGGGAAGATAACTAATCCGAATGGGCAACAGAGTTTTGAAACTCGTTGCAAACAAAACAAAAGATCGGATTCATTGACGGTTCCATTACTAAGCCTGATGCGAATCCAGATCTCGCTAAATGGATTGCTGCAAATTCTATGATAGTCGGTTGGATCCGAACTTTCATCGATCCTCAGCTGCGCTCCACTGTTTCTCACATACCGGATGTACACTTGCTTTGGGAGTCCATTAAACTGAGGTTCTCCGTGAAAAACGGAGTACGGAAGCATATGCTCCTCGATGATATAACAAACTGCAAGCAAAACGGTCAGTCCGTTTTAGAGTTCTATGGACGTTTAACAAAGTTGTGGGAAGAGTACAATGGAATCACTTCTGCCTGTCCATGTACGTGTGCTGCTTCTTCTATACTCGCACAAGAACGAGAGGAAGCTCGAGTGCACAAATTCCTCTTTGGCCTTGATGAAGCTCGGTTCAGCTCCATTCGATCACAGATAATTAATGAGGAGCCTCTTCCTCCTTTGAATTCTGTGTACTCTCGCATTGTCAGGGAAGAACAACATCTACTGTCGATACGTGCTAAGGAAGTCAAGCAGGAGGCAGTAGGGTTCACGGTTCGTACGGAGTTGTCACAACCTCAGACGTCCCTTATTGCTGCTACAACAAAAAGCCGTGATCCGAACCGTTTTTGCAATCACTGCAATCGCAGGGGTCATGACGCGTCCGAGTGATTTGATCTTCATGGATATCCGGAATGGTGGCATGAACATCAACAACAGCTAAAGGACCAACGCTCATCAAGCTCTGCTTCTCGTGGAAGAGGTGGTCGCGGTTCTTCGTCCCGAGGTCGAGGCCGTTCCAACGCCTCTCGCATTACTCAAACCGAATCCGGTTCCTCTCCTCAAATTAATACGGATCAACTCGCTGCTCTTCTCAACTTGCTTCAAAAACCATCCACTGAATGCTTGTCCGGTAAACCTAATTTTACAGATGTTATCATAGATACGGGTGCCTCTCATCATATGACATGAGACCTTAGTCTGTTACATGATGTTCGAGATATCTCGTCATCCTCGGTTACGTTCTCGGATGGTCAATATTCTCAAGCTACGAAGTCTGGGACGCTTCCTCTCAATGATACTTATGCATTGTTTGATGTTCTCTTTGTCCCAAACTTCACTTGTACCCTGATTTCTATTTTGAAACTTTTGAAACAAACCGGAGGAATTGCTGTATTCATTGATGCGTTTTGTGTTTTACAGGACTGTTTTATGATATGCTCTAGAAGTTTTAATCCCTATACTAACTGCAAGTGCACAATGATGTAGTTGTAGTACTTAGGGTATCGAATCCACAGGGACTCCGGTCAATGATAGATTTAGAACAGTTAAGATTAAACTAGGTGAAAGTAGTGAGAAAGCAGTATATCAAGCAAGCAGAAAAGTAAACAGATCGGTTGTAAATCAGAAGGCGAAGGCGTCAAGTCTAGGGAGTTCTCAGGAAATCAGGAACACAAGCAATCAATCAAGCGGGATCTAATTAAGAACTGTTCTAAAACTCAAACACATATATAAAATTAACCAACTGTCGTTGCGAGAATTCTCTAAGTCTAAGTGCATCAATCCAAATTCCTTTGCAATTACTAACAGATTAAACCAGCATTAATTCCAAGTTCGATATGTTCACAATTAAACTAAACCAAATTCCTTTGCGAGTAATTCAATTGCTCATCTAGGTTCTTTCTAGTTATTTAACCAACTGTCGTTGCATCAATCAACCTAACATCTATAATCTAAGTGGCCAGTTCAGATTAAGTATTAAGAACAATCCTAGACGAAGAACTAGAAAGTATGAATCCATAACAGATTGATTATCCTATAATTCCATGAAATCCCTAATGAGAATCCCTAAACCTAACAGGTAATCTACTCAGACATGATCATCGAAACAGAAAATATCATGAATAGAAAACCAAATATTATAAAACAGAATAAAGAACTGGGGTTTGAAATCATCTCTCTCTCGAGAGCAGAATCAGCCCCTAACTCTCTCTGAAAATAGAATAAAGCGTAAGTAAAGCGTTGCCTAAACAATGGCTTAAAAACCCTAATATAATGGTCTAATCACGGCTGGAGCTTCTTTGTAATTATGAGAAACTTCTGGGCAAATTTGCAATTTCCAAACTCTGTCTTTAAACCGCCGAGAATAATCTGCGTCGACCTTGTATCGATCGATGCACAAGATGCGTCGATCGATGCAGGTCTTTGAATTGGGCAGTGAACTCTATCTCTCGGGTCAGTACTCCAAAATGCTCCAAAATGATCCATAATGTCCAATTCCTCTCCAAACATGTCTAGACCTGTAAACATACTAAAAAGACTCCAAAACATAACTTAAGACTCGATAAATAAGATATATACCATGGTTAAAATCCCTAAAATCCATGGTATATCAACTCCCCCACACTTAGCTCTTGTTTGCCCTCAAGCAAGTAAAGAACCAAAATATAAGAAAAGAAGTTTGAAAACACAGAAACTCATTTCGTCCTAGGAACTTTAGCATTCACATTCACATAGTAATCCACTGAAAACTTTCCTACAGAACTCAAGACCACAATGTACTTCCCCCACACTTAGCAACTGTCCTAAGTAAACTCCACAATCAATCCAAGCAATTCAAATTCACCCTACTGACTTCTTAAGAATATTAAGTGCGGTCTCACCTAAGGATTATCGATCAAAGGGCACATGGATTCTTACCTTGTCAGCTCTAGACCACCATACTGTCTTTCTTTGGTCCCTTTCTTCTCTTTTCCCTTCCTTAGCAACTGATTTTTCCCCACTGGGTATCATTTTTTTTTTTATCAGTGTTCTTCCCGTTTTGGGGTGTACTTTGGACACATTCCATGGATGCACATGATATGATAGTTGTTGCTACCACTCCCAGAGACCACTTCGGAGCTACTAGCTCATCCTCAGTTTATTATTTTTTTTTTTTTACTTTATGGAAGGGGAGAAGGGAACCAAATAGGACAGGTTTACAGGCTGTGTCAGAACTAACAAAGGAATCCGACTCAAGGTATTCCAAGCCCTTATGTGAGAAAATTAAGTCAGTATTAAGGTGAATCCAGTAAAAGGATCCTCTGATACCTGAAGTGATATGGGTGTTCTCAGTAGGCTGATCCGTGTTGGGTTTTCTAACAGTCATAGAGGCTCTGCAAGTCTGTCCAATGGTTACTTAGTTCCTGTTCAAGCGAAAAGTTTCCTCGGAAAATCATAGTTTCATACAATTTTGACTCAATAAAACAAATTTTTGAAAACAAGACTGACTCATAAGAAAACAAAAGCGTGCGTCAGTAGCTACCTCCCCCACACTTAAACTACAATGTACCCATTGTAATCAAGCTCAGGATCGGTGAGAAAGAATAATCAAATTGAAATCAGTCCGAAAAGTTGCAGAATACGTACCTGTTGTCGCCCTGTGTCGATCGATGCCACAAGGGTGTCGATCGATGCAAGGCGAATATGCGCACGGTTTATTTAAATAACCGGTGTCTGAACCGTAATCGAATCGGCTAATCAAAAATTGCAACTGCGTCGACCGATGCACTATGTGTGTCGATCGATGCAGTGCGATTTTGCATGTTTCTCGCTTCTGAACACACTCAAACAGAAAAATCAAAACACCAAAAGCAATATGAAAAATGAAAAGAAAAACGAACCTACTAGTGGGTTGCCTCCCACTCAGCGCTTGTTTAAATTCAGTAGCTTGACTATGGGAAAAATATTAGACTCATGGCGGTTTCAACAGAGACTTTGAGTGTCTTTGTGAATATCTCTTCATCCAAGGTGGTGTATATGCTTTCGGATCATGAGGTCTCCCAAGGAAAGAGTAAACAGAATCAGGGCGGGAGCGTAGCTTGGGTGGTATACTGCGTTTTTCTGCATTCAAAGCAATGCAATTAGGAGGTTTAAGCTTAGATGATTTGTGCCTTACCTTTGGTGGAAATGAGATGTCTAGAGCTTTCTGCTTAACAGCAGTTGCAGGATCAGAAGATGTTAGAGCAAGTTCAGAATGAACTGCCATCTTCTCCTCTCCAATAGGAACCTCTGGTTCCACCTCAACACTGAAGCTCTGTCCATCAATGGTGGATTTCTTCAGCTTATCCATCTTGAACCTCAAAGGCTTGTCTCCCAGCTGGAGATCAATAAATCCACGTCTCACATCTATCACAGCTCTAACAGTAGCTAAGAATGATCTCCCAAGCAGAATAGGATCATCTGGTTCAATCTCATACTTCAGCACTACAAAGTCCGTTGGAATCAAGTAGTTTCCAACTCTAATATGTACATCCTCAAGAACTCCTTCCGGATATCGCTTTGAACGATCAGCTAGGATAAGAGAGATCATAGTATGCTGGAATTCCATCATTCCCAATCTCATAGAAACTGAGTACGGCATTAGATTCACACAAGATCCTAAGTCACACAGAGAACGTTTGAATTTGTCCTTAGAGATGGAACAATCTAGCACAAAGGCTCCTGGGTCTGGTATCTTCTCTGTGATCTGAATCAGCTTCTTTTACATCACCTTCATGCAGTTAGTCACTTCTAGCTCATGTTTAGACACTTTAGGAACCTTAGGATATGGCACATGGGGCTTATAAACTCGTTCTGGGACTTTTGCAGGTTTCTGGTCCCGTCTGCGATTTGTGTCGACCGATGCACGATGTGTGTCGATCGACACAAGGCGATTTCGAGCAGTTTCATCAGACGTATCGAGACTGTGTCGATCGATGCTTGATCTGTGTCGATCGATGCAAGTCTCAGACAGACAGAATTCATCCAGAAAATCCGAGATTATGCTCTCTTCTTCTTCTAGCAACTCAATCTCATCTCCTGTGGTCACAACATGGACGTATTGCTTCTGTTCAGCTCTCCTAGCTTCATTCTGCCTTTGTATTGCTCCAGCTGTTTGTTCAACTTGGACATCTAGCTTCTTCACATGTGTGCTCAGAGATTCGAACTTCACATTCAGATTTTCATGCATAGCATCCAGCTTCCTGTCGAAGTCTACAGCAGTCTTAGTCTGATCCTCTAGCAACTGCTCCATCATGGCTTCCATCTTGCTCTCATAAGCATTAGCAACATGATGTGTCTGATAAGAAGATGATCCATAGGTTCTCTGATGAGAATTACCTTCCTGCAGAGGCTTCTGATAATCAGCAGTCTGTCCATATACAGAAGAGTTCTGATTGCTTGTGAAAGCACTCCTCTGTCCACCATTAAAGAACTTGTTACCCTGCGGATTACCAAACCTGTTTCCTTGGAATCCAGGGCTACTGATGTAGTTCAAATCTTCTTCCTGCTTTTCCAATAACCGCTCCATCATGCTTATTAGCTTATCAGATTGTTTATTTTGAGGAGGAAAAGGCTGATATGATGGAGATTCGTAATCTCTGGTGAATGAATAGGAACCATAGCCTCTGCAGAATGAGTTATTCTGCTGATTTTCCAACATCCGTTCCATCATTCCCATCATCTTACGCGCTGTGTCGATCGATGCAGAGTAGTGTCGATCGATGCAAGCCCGAAGATGTGTCGATCGACACACAGGACCGTGTCGATCGATGCAGGGCGATTACAGGCGTACCTGAAACACAAGAACATAAAAAGAAAAGAAAAAATTAGTAACAAAAAATAAAAACGAAAAAACTAGTCTAAACCCTAAGTTCAAATCTATCGAAGACTCAAAAGAGTCCCCGGCAACGGCGCCAAAAACTTGATATGCTCTAGAAGTTTTAATCCCTATACTAACTGCAAGTACACAGTGATGTAGTTGTAGTACTTAGGGTATCGAATCCACAGGGACTCCGGTCAACGATAGATTTAGAACAATTAAGATTAAACTAGGTGAAAGTAGTGAGAAAGCAGTAAATCAAGCAAGCAGAAAAGTAAATAGATAGGTTGTAAATCAGAAGGCGAAGGCGTCAAGTCTAGGGAGTTCTCAGGAAATCAGGAACACAGGCAATCAATCAAGCGGGATCTAATTAAGAACTGTTCTAGAACTCAAACACAAATATAGAATTAACCAACTGTCGTTGCGAGAATTCTCTAAGTCTAAGTGCAACAATCCAAATTCCTTTGCAATTACTAACAGATTAAACCAGCATTAATTCCAAGTTCGATATGTTCACAATTAAACTAAACCAAATTCCTTTGCGAGTAATTCAATTGCTCATCTAGGTTCTTTCTAGTTAATTAACCAACTGTCGTTGCATCAATCAACCTAACATCAATAATCTAAGTGGCCAATTCAGATTAAGTATTAAGAACAATCCTAGACGAAGAACTAGAAAGTATGAATCCCTAACAGATTGATTATCCCATAATTCCATGA
Source organism: Orychophragmus violaceus (assembly GCA_030180135.1). Lineage (NCBI taxonomy): Eukaryota > Viridiplantae > Streptophyta > Magnoliopsida > Brassicales > Brassicaceae > Orychophragmus > Orychophragmus violaceus. The sequence continues at coordinate 88,302,515 of CM058229.1, read as the reverse complement.
AATCCCTAATGAGAATCCTTAAACCTAACAGGTAATCTACTAAGACATGATCATCGAAACAGAAAACATCATGAATAGAAAACCAAATATTATAAAACAGAATAAAGAACTGGGGTTCGAAATCCTCTCTCTTTCGAGAGCAGAATCAGCCCCTAACTCTCTCTGAAAATAGAATAAAGCGTAAGTAAAGCGTTGTAAAGCGTTGTAAAGCGTTGCCTAAACAATGGCTTAAAACCCCTAATATAATGGTCTTATCACGGCTGAGGCTTCTTTGTAATTATGAGAAACTTCTGGACAAAGTTGCAATTTCCAAACTCTATCTTTAAACCGCCGAGAATAATCTGCGTCGACCTTGCATCGATCGATGCACAAGATGCGTCGATCGATGTAGGTCTGTGAATTGGGCAGTGAACTCTATCTCTCGGATCAATACTCCAAAATGCTCCAAAATGATCTATAATATCCAATTCCGCTCCAAACATGTCTAGACCTGTAAACATACTATAAAGACTCCAAAACATAACTTAAGACTCGATAAATAAGATATATACCATGGTTAAAATCCCTAAAATCCATGGTATATCATTTTACGAGGACTCTGATTGGAGCATGTGAGGAAAGAGAGGGGGTGTACTACTTTACGGGTGTCTATGTAGCTCGTGCCAATGCTTCAGCTCACGCCAAGACATCTTCTTCTGAGTTGTGGCATAGATGTCTCGGTCATCCGACTTCTACCGTTTTATCTACATTACCAGTTCAAGCAGTTTTCTCCTTGTGATATTTGTTTAAAAGCAAAACAAACTCGCGAATGCTTTTATGATAGTTCTAATAAAGCTTTGGAACCTTTTGCATTGATTCATTGTGACGTTTGGGGTCCGTATCGCACTCCATCTTCTTGCGGTGCTGCTTATTTCTTAACCATTGTCGATGATTATTCTCAGGCCGTTTGGGTTTATTTGATGCTTGAAAAATCGGAGGTCGCTGGTCTGTTACAAAACTTTTGTGCTATGAGCTCCACGCAGTTTAACAAACAGGTACGATCAGTTCGGTCAGATAACGGTGGCGAATTCATGGCGTTATCTTCTTATTTTCGAACATATGGAATTTTACACCAGACGTCCTGTGTCGATACACCTAAAAAAAACGGTCGCGTTGAGAGAAAGCATCGTCATCTCCTTAATGTCGCACGTTCTTGTCTTTTTCAAGCTGATCTTCCGGTCAAGTTTTGGGGCGAAAGCGTGCTGACGGCATCTTATCTCATCAACCACACACCTACTCCTCTACTCAACGGTAAAACACCGTATGAAATGCTCTATGGCACGGCTCCCTCGTTTGCCTCTCTACGCGTTTTTGGCTGTCTATGTTACGCGCATCATCGAGCTCGTAACAAAGATAAGTTTAGTGATCGGAGCATCAAGTGCATTTTTGTGGGATATCCTTATGGCAAAAATGCATGGCGATTGTATGACATTCAGAAAAATCGCTTCTTCACGAGCAGGGATGTTGTTTTTATGGAGGACACGTTTCCAGGTCTCCCTAAGACTACAAACATTATCGGTTCCGTCAACGATCCCACATCGTTCTTCTCTGATCCGCCTGAGCAGCAACTCGCTCTTCCACCTACGGTTATAACTCCTGTTTCCGCTGACTCATCTCTTCCTACGGACACCTCTGCTCAGGTTTTACCACGATCTGAATCTTCTACGTCACTGTCGCCAGCTCGTGGTCCTATCATCACAACTCCACCGTCTTCAACTACTCATACTGCACCTTCGTCTCCACTACCGGCTCCTTCTCCAGGGCTTCCCGAACTGCTTGGAAGAGGTCATCTTCATAAGACACCTTCTGTTCTTCTCAAAGACTATGTGGTTTCAAAGACATCGAATGTAATACACTCTCCCTCTTCTTTCTCCTGCTCGGATCAGGCTTCCGCAAACATGGTCTCAGGTAACACTTTGTATCCGATCTCTGATTTCATCTCTGACGACAAATTTTCTCCTTCCCATCGTGTCTTTCTAGCTTCGGTGACTGCTCACTCGGAACCTTCTTCTTATAACGAAGCTGTTCAGACCGATGAATGGAAACTTTCCATGAAAGATGAAATCAAAGCTCTAGAAGATAACCATACCTGGATTTTGACAACACTTCCGCCTGGCAAACACGCTATCGGGAGTAAGTGGGTGTACAAGCTCAAATATCATTCTAACGGTTCTTTAGCACATCACAAATCAAGGTTGGTTGCGCTCGGAAATCGGCAAAAGGAGGGTTTAGACTACAACGACACCTTCGCACCGGTCGCTAAAACCACGACAGTTCGATTAATGCTTCAACTGGCGGCTGTTAAGAAGTGGGAGGTCCATTAAATGGACGTCCACAACGCTTTTCTTCATGGTGATCTTCATGAAGAAGTCTACATGAAATTACCACCAGGTTTCCAAAGCTCGGATCCTACGTTGATATGTCGTCTTAAGAAATCACTGTATGGTTTGAAACAGGCACCACAGTGTTGGTTTGCAAAACTACGGACAGCTTTACTTTCGTATGGTTTTCTACAAAGCAAGGCTGATTATTCTCTATTCTCATACAACAAGGGCTCGGTTTGCTTACATATTTTGATATATGTGGACGATTTCATCGTCGCAGGGAATGATATCTCTACGATACAACGTTTTAAAAACTATCTTCACCAATGTTTTCATATGAAGGACTTGGGGCGTCTCAAATATTTCCTCGGAATCGAGGTCGCTCGAAGTAATGAAGGCATTTTTCTTTCACAACAAAAGTACGCGCTGGACATTATCGCTGAAACCGGTCTCTTGGCTTGCAAACCCTCACCCGTCCCAACTGAATTGAATCATAAGCTATCTCTTGCCACTGGTGAATCGATAGCCAACCACACTTCCTACAGAAGACTTATTGGACGGCTCATCTATCTTACTTTCACACGTCCGGAGATATGCTACATTGTTCAAGTTCTCTCTCAATTCATGAACAATCCTCTACATGAGCATTGGCACGCCGCATTGCGCGTCGTTTGGTACCTCAAAGGCTGTCCCGCTCAAGGGATTCTTCTGCGATCGGATTCATCACTCCGGGTCAATGCTTATTGCGATTCCGACTGGGCTGCATGTCCTCTATCTCGTCGTTTCCTCAGCGCTTACGTTCTTCTCCTTGGATCTTCCCCTATCTCCAGGAAGAGTAAGAAACAGAAGACAGTTTCTATGTCATCCGCCGAAGCTGAGTATAGGTCCATGGCTTTTACACTTCGCGAGATGAAATGGATAAAGCAACTTCTCGCTTCTTTTGGTGTGGTCCATTCTTCGCCGATGCATCTATACTGTGACAACAAATCTGCTTTACATATTGCTGCTAATCCTGTGTTCCATGAACGTACGAAGCACGTCGAGCTCGACTGCCATCTAGTTCGCGATGATGTTGAAGACGAGATCATCAAGACCATGCACGTTTCCACGAGAGAGCAGCCCGCCGACCTACTCACGAAGGCTCTCCCAGCCCGTGTTTTTCATTATCTATTGTCCAAGTTAGGGATTCAAGACATCTCACCGCCAACTTGAGGGGGGGGGTATTAGGATAGACATGATCACATTAGGTTATATCTTTCGATATCTTTGGTGCCTATCTTACGGCCCATTAACTATGTATAAATACCCTTTGATACATGATTAATAACATAACACTTCTACAATCTATTATTTTTGGTTCTTTATGTTTTAAAATCCTGAGAATTTTGAGAGAATATTTTTATTTTTTCATTAGGCAATCGATAAATTGCCTGTTATCTCCTCCGGGTTCGAACTAGTTGGTATCTTGTTCTCTACGGTAAGTAAGCTTTGAAATCATATTAACAAGAATATATGGATTATTACTTTTAAGTCATGTAACCTAATTGTTGTTTTTGGCAGTGGTTTATATATCGATATCGCTTGTTAAAACCCGACAGGTAATTTAAATATTCGTTTAAACGCGGTTCTTGAAACCAAATGAAGTGTTTTTCTTTAATCTATTTCTCTTCTTTAATCTATTTCTCTGCTCTCTCTCTCTCTCTCTTTTTCTTTCAGAGAGGAGCTATCCCAGATTGTCAAGAAATCAGTAGCGAATATACTTGGCCAGTAAACGCATGTGTATTTCTGAGATGGTTTGTGGTTTGTAACATGATAGAATTTGTTATCTCTGGTCCAGTTTTATGTACTAAACCTGTAAATACCGTATTGTGGGTTTTGGTTGCTTGTTCCTTGTAAACAAATCAATAATTTCACATAAAGAATGAAGACATCAATATCAGTTTTTAGCTTAAACACAACAATTAGTAGATTAATGATTTTCTTCTTCTTCTCTTTGTTATACTGTTTTTAGGATGCAAATGATAGTGGACAAAAAGAATAACTAGAATAAGTATTTGTGGAACGAATTCAGTAAAACAAAGTCAATTAAACTGAATTTTTTCTTTCCCTCGATGAGAGTAACAAATCTCACCAAAATCTAGTATTTTTCATCTAAATATGGATTATGTAATTGTTAGATATGAGTTTAACACCTATCCATAAATTTATTGGAAATATGGTCACTTCATTAAAAACATTTCAGTTCAACAAACGAGCCCGTTAAGGAGTTAAACGGCTTAGTAAAAAGTCAGCACTCACACGCTATAAATAGACCTCTCATTCTTCATTTTTCATCATCTTGTAACATGTGAAGGCTCCGAGCTACATTTATAAAGCTACGACCCCAAAAAACATTTAGGGAGCACGTCAATCGATGAACTCCCACCTCGTCCATCCTTTTTATTGTTCGGCTTCGGCCTTATTATTAATAGAACAGTTTCCGACCTCACTTAAAATTTATTCTTACCTCGTTAGTTCGGACTCCTTTGATCATAACCTGAGTTATTTGGACTAGATCGAAATTCCGTAACAACAATTGGCGCCGTCTGTAGGGAAGACGAGAAACTTTTCTACCTTTTAAGACGAAGCCGAAATGACATGACCGCTCTTAATCAGCGATAGCTCCAAGAAGACGCCAGACCCACCACCTCCAAGCTCAACCCCTCCAAACTCGACCGAAGGAACGAACTCGCTGTTCTTTCTAGTCAACACTTCAGATACCCAAAATCCGAACCCTCACACTCCATCCAACACGGCAGAGCCCAGCGCCGCGCTAACCCGCATGAAGATGTCTATGGTCAACAGTCTGGTCAAGCAAACCAGGATAACGGACACGCACGAGGACGTCGAACTTACAAATCAACCCCCGAACACTCCGATCCCGAATCATCAATATCTCTCTTCCCTTGTAAGGATCTTGATGCCACAAGTTGAGGAGATGACACGATGCAACAACAACCAAACACTAAGCATCTCAGGATACGGAAGATCATGCCTCACAGCCCCAAAGAACCTTGATCGACACATTTTCAAACAAAACCCATGGATCGTGCGGACGACCACCCATACTTCTCACACCACTGCTAACCCAACCAGGAGCGAACAAAACGACATCTACCGAACTGACACAACACAAAGAAGAACCAAGCAAAAACATCGAGATTGAGCTATTGAGAGCGCAATTGGACCGCAAGACGTCAAAAGTCCACAAATCGACCAGCTCGGCCCCCGAGATTGACCGAGTTCTAAAGGAAACGTAAAATACACCATTTACGAACAAGATAACAGGAACATCAGTCCGACAGCCGGGAAAGATCAAATTAACCAACTACGATGGAAGCTCGGATCCTTGACAGTACCTGACAGCCTTATTATCGCAATGAGACAAGCCCAGTTCTTTCTCGAGGAACGCGATGCTGGCTTCTGCCAACTCTTCGTTGAGAATTTAAAAGGTGACATCCTGAACTGGTTCTTGCGTTTGGAGGAACTCCCCATCGACATCTACCTCCAGTTTACAACCACCTTCTTCAAACACTACTCCATGTTCATCCAAGAAGGGGCTTCAAGTGCCGACCTCTGGGCAATAAGCCAAGGACCGATGGAATCGACAGATTCAAAGTCATCGTCACCAAAATCTCGGTGACCGACAACGAGGGACTCCCGGTGCTACAAAACATACTCTGGTACAAATCACCGTTTCGCATCGAGTTGGCCATAAATAAACGACAAACTCTCAAAGATGCCCTTCACGGTGCAGCCATCTTCATCGAGATAGAAGAAGAGAAGGAACTACTCGCCAAGAAATTCGGGCCGGAAAAACCTCCAAAAGGGAAATAATCGGCACCAGAATACGTCGAGCGGCGCCAACATTATGACATGGAGTACAAAAACTCAAAAAAGGAAGACAAGAAAACGGCGACCTACTACGTCAACGAGCATGACCAGCCAAACAACCTGCACAACCGGACAAGAAACAAAAACGCTAACACATGCAACAAAGAAACGTGCTTCTACAAATACCACCAAAGGTCTGAACACGACACTAATGGCTGCCGCCACTTGCAAACCTTTTGCTCGGAGAATACCAGAAAGGAGACACGAATATAACAAATCGAAATATGCAAACTGATAGTTCAAGATTATTCCCTATTCTACTGCAAGTGCACAATTATGCTATTGTAGTATTGAGGGTATCGTATCCACAAGGACTCAAGATTCACGCAATAGAATATGGGTTGTGCTGTGTTGAAGAACAAAGTTGACTCTCTACATAGTCTTCTACATGGAAAGTATGCGCCAGGAGCTATCAACTACGTTGGAGGGAATGGATTCTATAGTCAGGAATCTGCATTTCAGAAACCCGTCCAGCAACAGAGTAACTCCCTCTCGAGGAACTATGGTGTTTCTTCTTACCAAGCACCGCCTCCACCTACACATAAGAGCAGATTGGAAGCCATGATGGAGCAGTGTCTTGAGGGACAACAACAGATCACTGTGTTCTTCAACTCAAAGATAGATGCATTGTATGAAGATCTGAATGGGAAGTTCGAATCTTTGAGCACACATGTGAAGAAGCTAAATGTCCAAGTTCAACAAAAAGCTGGAGCAATACAAAGGAAAATGAAGCTGGGAGAGCTGAACAGAACATATCCGTTATTGCTGTGATCATAGGAGATGAGATTGACTTGCTAGGAGAAGAAGAGAGTATCATCTCAGATTTTCTTGATGAATTCTGTTTGTCTGAGACATGTGTCGATCGACACACCCTTGGTGTCGATCGATGCACCCCCGATCCGTCTGATGAATTTGACCATAATCGCCTTGTGTCGATCGACACACATCGTGCATCGGTTGACACAGAACGCAAGACGTGACCAGAGACCTGTAACAGTCCCATAACGAGTCTATAAGCCCTCTGTGCCATATCCTAAGGCTCCTAAACTATCTAAACAGGAGCTAGACGAAGCTGAATGCATAAGAGTGATGGAGAAGCAACTGATTCAGATTTCAGAGAAGCTTCTGTTGGGAATGTCCTGAAATCTACCGTACTATCTCTAGAAAGTATGATAAGTGTCGAGATCAGACATAAGTCATAAATACTGGGTGATCATGATGACTTGCTAGAGCCCGCTCATGATCTATAAGTTTAGGACTTATTACCAGTATTGTATGATCCCAAAGGGTCACACACCATAGCTAACGGGAAAGTTAAAAAGGAATTAATACAGTAAGATGCAAGGCATTTACTGTATTTGTACAGAGAATTGGGCCAGACAAAAGACAGTCTTTTGTCTGATTTGGGCCTTGGGCCCAAAAGCCTAATGAGCCATTAGTTTAATTACTTGGGCCCATATAAGGAAGAGGGAAGGCGCTAGAAACCCTAAGGCTTCTTAGTCTGCGATTTTTACAGCCAGCCATCCTCTCTTTTCTTCTCTCTCTCTGTTAATTTCCAGCTTGGTCTAGCAGCCTGATCCAATAGCTTGTAAGCGTGTGGATACCTGAGGAGGAGCCGGTAATCATCAGCTCTTGTAGATCTCGATATTCCATTGATTAGTCCGCTGCAATCATAAGGTAATGATCCTGATCTGTTTGTGATTCAACTGCAATCACCTAGATCCTAGATAATTATGTGCTAGGTTGTAACCTGACAATTACACCATGAACACACATAATCCTTCAGTGGTATCAGAGCCTAGGTCATTAGGTTTTGCTTTTGGATCTTTGTATGAATCGATTTTGATTTTGCTTAATAATCATAAGAATCGATTTGATAAAACGATTTGTTTAATTTGTTAATATATAAGAATCGTTTTACCTTTGAGTGGTTTGGAAAAAAGTCGATTATTAATGTATGAGACAAACGTGTTTAATTCTCTTTGTTCAAGCGAATTGGAAAGCGATTGATAATTAATCAATTTGTATGTTGTTCGGATGTTAAGAATCATGTTAGGTTTGATAACATTCAAAATCAATTTTGTCTTATTTGAATCACATAATCGATTTGTATAAATGGCTTGGTATTAATCGCTTGTTGATTTTGTTTAATCATAACAAGAAAGCGATTTGATTGACCTTATTATTAAGCAATCGATTATCGAATTGGCATGAAACGAATTGGTTTGTTAATGTGATCGTAAAAGATTGCTTTGTTTGTATTGATTAATTATTTAATTAATGTATGGTTTAAGCCGTTAACCCAAATCGCGGTTTGCTGGAAATTATTTAATACAATTGGTATTATTTAGTTTCTGGTTAAACCGGATTTAAATTCAAAAAGATTGAATTTTAACCTAAACCGAAGGCTGGTCTAAGTTTGATTTGGTTGGACCAAATAATTTAGAGCTGGTCTGGTTTAGTAAATAACCAGTTGGATTAAGTAGTTAATTTGGTCTTGGACCAGAATTAATGAACCGACTCGGTTATGTCAAATTATTGGGCCAATTGGAATTCTGTGGTCTTGGGCCAAGAATTGGGCCTATAATTTGTGACCCAACCGAAAACTTTAATAAAACATTAAATTAGAAAGTTTCTTTGATTAGAAGTTTCTAATTTTGGAATGTTAAGAAATTTCTAAATATAGTAAGTTTCTGAATTTAGAAAGTTTCTAAAAATAGTAGGTTTCCCTAAAATAGAAAGTTTCCATATTTAGTAAGTTACCTGAATTGGAAGTTTCCCAAAATAGTAATCTTTTATTTTTGGAAAGAAAACCTAAAATCCTCAAAACCAATATCAAGCTTGGATGTCTTGCCCAATCTTGTCAGCTACTTAACGCTTATTCAATTACAGATATGGCTTACAGTGTGAGGTGTCTGTTTTTGCGTAAGTAAAGTAGTATATAGTCACTAATTTCATTGGGAGTCCCAGATTTTAGTGATTATTTGGCTGTAAGAGATTGGTTTCCTTGACTGGGCCATCGGGAGTCCCGGGCCTTGAGACATCTGGTGAATTGGGCCTTGGGCCCAATCCACAACCGAGAGTTATATGGATATAACTAGCTATGTGTATGCTTACCAAGTAAAGCTAATTCCGGGTGACGGCCAGTGGCCCACTTTGGTTTTAGCTGAACATGGGTCTCGGAATCATTGCATTCTTATGAGGTTAAACAAAGAAATTTTGAATGCAATGCGAGTTTTCATATAAGTTGTTAAGATTACTCTTTTATGAACTAAATAACTAAAACTCTATTTATCTCTAAATTTCAGTTATGACTAGCACAAACAATCAAAACACTTTCTCGATCCGGTCTGTCCTTGAAATGGACAAACTGAACGGATCAAATTTCTTGACTTGGTCGCGGAACCTGAGGCTAGTCCTCAGGCAGGAGAGAAAGGACTATGTCCTTGAGAGAGCTCTCCCCGTGAGGATCGGGTCCAATGCCTCTCATGCAGTATATGATGCTTGGAATAAGCATTATAATGATGCGGTAGATGTGCGTGGTCTGATATTGGCTACCATGGACTCAGATTTGCTGAAGCAATATGAGAACATGGAGTCGCCAATAGAGATGATCAGCAGCCTGAAATTGAAATTTCAGGAGCAGGTAAGAGTGGAGAGATACCAGTTGGTTAAGTCTCTCACTAGCTGCAAGCTACCAAATGATCATCCAGTAAGTCCTCATGTCAGTAAAATGATGGGTTACATTGATAACCTGAGGAAACTTGATTATCCAGTTAGCCAAGAATTGGCAACTGAGATCATTCTGCAGTCACTGCCGTCAAGCTATGATAAGTTCAAAAGGAACTATATCAAGAAAGGCTTAACGAAGACGCTGACTGAACTGCATGATATGCTCAAGACATTGAGCCAAACGTGAAGAGTACCCTGTATAATCTCATGAAGGAGAAGGGTAGGTTTACTAAACCTAATGCTGACAAGGGTGAAGACAAAGTTGTCCAGATTTTGAATCATGGCAAGCGTGTGTCTTCTGAGCCCGAGTCAGATACCTCTTACGTTGGTAAGTGCTGCTACTGTAAAGAGACTGGGCATTGGAAGAGAGATTGCATTAAATTCATGGAAGATTATGAGGAGTTGAAGTTGATGTATGAGACTACTTCCTCAGGTATTCATGTTATTACTTCAAGTTCTACCTTATAGGTATTGGATACTGGTTGTGGCACTGATATTTGTTATAATATGCAGAGCCTAAGCAACAGTAGAACGTTGAAGGAAGGACAAGTGGAACTGCATGTCTGGAAGGAGCTATGGATGCTGCCTCAGCCGTAGGGTTTTTCACTTGTAGATGCCTTTGAGGCTTGGTTTTGTATTAAGTAATTGCTACAATGTACCTGCTTTAAGCAGAGTTGTCTTTCATTTTCTTGTAAGAATTTGAATGTTTTTCATTTTGATAAAAGACAAGTTTTGTTCTTTTGATCTCAATGAAATATTGATTGTAGCACCCTATTCAAGGAATGGGTTTTATATCTTAAACCAAAGAGTGCCTTAATGTAACATAAATACCGAATTGGTTTAAATCTGATGAATTAAACCTGATTTTTCTTGGCGTAAATGTTTTGGTCACATAGAGTAAGTCGGATTCAGAAATCCCATAGTTATGGACTTTTGGGCTCATTTGATTGGATATCTTATGAGACTTGAATTCTGCTTACTGGACCAAAAGACAAAGGGCCCATCTTAGCCGAGCTAGAGAAAAGCCCAAAGGCTTATTGGACCTTGAACATACTCATGTATGTGGCCCGATGAGCAGTAATGCCAGAGAAAATTTCCCGTACTTCATTATCTTTACTGATTACTTCAGTGAGTATGATGTTGGAATTATGTCCAGTAATCTCTGTACTGTCTCTAGAAAGTAAGAGTATGTCAATGATCAGACATAAGTCATATAATACTGGGGGTCATGATGGCTTGCTAGAGTCCGCTCATGATCTATAAGTTTTGGACTTATTGCCTTTATTATATGATCCCATATGGGTCACACGCCTAAGCTAACGGGAAAATACGAAGGAACGGTTTAGCAGAAGTACGGTAAAAGTGCTAGGCATTTACTGTACTTGGAGAGACTAAAGGGCCTGATTAAATCCAAGGGATTTAATCAGAACTGAGAATTGGGCCCAAAAGTCCATGAGAACTAGAAGGGGATTTTAATGAATAAAATCAGACCTAGCTCTCTAATTCCCCAGCCACTTTTGCGCCGCCAACTCTCTCTCTCTGCGCCTCCTTCTTGCTCGGTCTAGCAGCCATTTTCTTGTGCGTGCGTGTGTGAGCCTTTGGAGGATCCATCTCTTGGTGGTTCTGCTGATCTCTGACCCGTACCTTCCATTCCGCTGCATAAACAAGGTAACAGGTGAGATCTATTATGTTTCTAATCAAGAGAACCTAGATCTGTATGTTTAGTAGGATGAATCAATCTGAGAATTGAATCAGGAGACACTAAACGATCCAACAGTGGTATCAGAGCCATTGGTTCTGTGGTTTTTCTTGTTTAGAATCATGTTTAGGATTGTTTAAAGAGGTGTTTTTGAATCAATCTACTGATAAGAGAAAACACTTAAGAAACAAAGAATTAAAACCTAAACAAATAAGAAATCGCATGATCCAATCTATATGAATTGGTTGCGTCGGAGTGTGGTCGAACCACACGTCCGGATCGTGAGACGCACGGACCGATCGTTGGATCGCGTCGCGTGGTCGAGCCGATCACAAGCGCTGGACCGATCGATCGTGTGGATCGGATCGAACGGTCGGACGATCGCGTGAGGCACTCGGCCGTCCCGATTGCGAGCCTGCTCCGTCCCGATCGCGTCTCGGCCAGCACCGTCCCGCGACCCGAGCGTCCCGTCCGAGCATCGAGATGGACCGAGCATTGTCCGAGCATCGTCGCGAAAGAGATGGACCGATCTTGGATCGCGTCCGTTGCTTGCGGCTGGCCGATGTCTCGTCTCGATTGCGGCTAGGTCACGACCGTGATCGGTTCGTGACCAATCGGTTCGGTTCGGTTAATGGTTCGGTTTAATTTTATTAAAAATTAATCGTCTTGGTTTAATAAACAGACTTAATAAATTTATTAAGTTCTGGTTAAACCGGGATAAGAAATCCAAAGTCGAAAAATTGGATTTTGTGCCTAAACCAGTGATTTTCTAATTTGATTTGGTTGGACCAAATAAATTGAGAAAATCCGGTTTAGTAAATAACCGGTTGACAATTGTGGTCATCGTAGTAATTAATTTTGGTTAAGACCAATTTTAATGAACCAGACCGGTTATGTCATTCAATTGGGCAATTGGGTTATGTCTTGGACATGAACCAATTCTTGGGCCTCGGGCCAAGAAGTTAAAACAATTGGGCCAATTATTTGAGTCTTTTCTTCAGAATTAATTTAAAATTTATTTTTATAGAATTATAAAATCGATTTTTAAATTAATAAGTTTCCAAAATTTTGAAATTAGAAAGTTTCTTAAAATAGAAGTTTCTAGATTTGTATGCTTTGGATTTTAGGAAATTTCTATAATTAAAAGTTTCTAATTTTAGAAAGTTTCCAAATTTAGTAGGTTTCCAAAAAAGGAAAGTTTCCCAAAATAGTAATCTTCTATTTTGGGATGAAATTTTAATAAACCTACAAACCTCAAATAATATCAAGCGTTGGATGTCTTGTCCAGTCTATGTCAGCTGTCGAAGCCCATTCAATTGTATTCATGGCCTTACAGTGTGAGGGTGTCTACTTTTGCGTGGATAAGACGGTTTGTGATTCATAAATGTCATTGGGAGTCCCAGACATTAATGATTACATGACTGTATAGTCTGGTTTTCTAGGCCATCGGGAGTCCCGGGCCTTGAGACATCAGAGTGGATTGGGCCTCGGGCCCAGATTCACAACCAAGAGTTATATCACGGATATAATTAGCCGAGATAGGGCTTACCGATATAAGCTAAGATTGGGTGACGGCCAGTGGCCCACTTTGATCTTGGTTATATGTGGATCTTGGAATCATTATATTCTATTGAGGGTAACTTATGTTATTGAATATAATGCGTGATTAATCATATTAAAATTAATACGAGATTAATCATATTGAACATATTAACTAATAACCTTTTTATCTTATATTTCAGCTATGACTACTACAAGCACACAAAACACATTCTCAATCCGGTCTGTTCTCGAGAAGGAGAAGCTGACTGGAACGAACTTCCTGACGTGGTCAAGGAACTTGAGGCTAGTCCTCAAGCAGGAGAAGAAGGATTATGTCCTTCGTGATCCCCTCCCCGAGAGGCCTCCTAACAATGCCACCAGGACTCTGCATAATGCTTGGGAAAAGCATTCGTCAGATGAAAATGATGTCTATTGCCTGATGTTGGCGACAATGACTGCTGAGCTGCAAATGCAGTTCGAGAGTGTGTTGTCACCCATCGAGATAATGGCAAGCCTGAAATCGCTTTTTCAGGAGCAAGCAAGGACTGAGAGGTTTCAGACAGTTAAGAACCTCTTAGACTGTAAGTTGGCTGCAAATGCGGCAGTGAGTCCTCATGTCTTGAAGATGATGGGTTATCTCGATCATCTTCAGAAACTCGACTGCCCTATCAGCCAGGAACTTGCCTGCGACATCGTTCTGCAGTCTTTACCTGCAAGCTATGATCAGTTCATCCTGAACTTCAATATGCATGGCTTGAGTAAGACATTGCCTGAGCTTCACGGAATGCTCAAGACTGCAGAGCCCAACTTGAGGAAAACAGCCAAGGATCCCAATGTGCTTATGGTGCAAAAGGGCAAGGGCTTTAAGAAATCCTCTGCCAAGGACAAGGGAAAGGCTAAGGCTGTCCAAGTCTCGGACAAGGACACGCCAAAGCCCAAGCCCAAATCCAAAGCTGGGCCTACTGACATCTGCAGGTTCTGTAAAGAACCAGGGCATTGGAGGAGAGAATGTAAGAAATTCCAAGAAGGTCTAAAGGAATTGAAGAAGAAGACTCTCGAGACTTCTTCATCAGGTATTTTTGTTATAGAAGTTAATACAACTACTTCTGATAATACCTCATGGGTTATGGATACTGGTTGTGGGGCTCATATTTGTACTAATATGCAGGCACTCAGCAACAGTAGGAGGCTGAAGCAAGGACAAGTGGAGCTACGAGTTGGGAATGGAGCGAAAGTTCCTGCACTAGCTGTAGGCACATACTTGTTGTCTTTACCTTCGGGATTGGTTTTAGAACTCAATAATTGTTATTTTGTACCTGCGATAAGCAGAAATATTATTTCAATTTCTTTGTTGGATTTGGAAGGTTATGATTTTTCAGTTAAGAATAAATTATGTTCCTTCAATCGCAACAATTTGTTCTATGGTTGTGCCCCTCTTACGAATGGGCTTTACATACTTGATCAATCCGCGCCAATTTATAACATTGATACCAAACGGTTCAAACCTAATGAGGAGAACCGAACGTTTCTATGGCATTGTCGTTTAGGGCACATCAGCGAGAAACGCATCAAGAGGCTCCATTCGAATGGACTTCTTGGCTCATTTGACTTTGAGTCATGTGAGAAATGCGAATCCTGCATGATGGGCAAAATGACACGGGCCCCCTTTAATAAACCTAACGAGAGGGCCAGTGAATTATTGGGCCTGATACACACTGATGTGTGTGGCCCAATGTCCACAAATGCAAGAGGAAACTATCAGTACTTCATTACCTTCACTGATGATTTCAGTAGGTATGGATATGTTTATTTAATGAAACATAAGTCTGAATCTTTTGAGAAGTTCAGAGAATTCCAAAATGAAGTACAGAACCAACTTGGCAAAAGCATTAAGGCTCTTCGGTCCGACCGAGGAGGAGAATACTTAAGCCAAGAATTCAGTGATCATCTAAGAGAGTGTGGGATCGTGTCCCAACTCACTCCTCCTGGAACACCTCAATGGAATGGTGTGTCTGAGAGGAGAAATCGGACCTTATTAGATATGATTCGGTCTATGATGAGTCACACAGACCTTCCAATATCCCTTTGGGGATATGCTCTGCTAACAGCAGTGTTCACTCTAAATAGAGCGCCATCGAAAGCAGTAGCAAAGACACCATATGAATTATGGACTGGAGTGGCTCCAGTGCTGTCTTATCTTAGAATTTGGGGTTGTGAAGCCTATGTCAAGAGATTAATCTCAGACAAGCTTACACCAAAGTCTGATAAATGCTACTTCATTGGTTATCCGAAGGAAACCAAGGCTTATTACTTCTATCTACGTTCCGAGAACAAGATCTTTGTTGCCCGGGATTGTAACTTTCTTGAGAGGGAGTTTCTCTCTAAGAAAGACAGTGGGAGTAAGGTACTGCTTGAAGAAATTCAAGATGAACAGGATACTGCTCAACCTGAAGAGGAAGAGCAGCAGGAGGACCTACAAGAAATTGTAGTGCCTGAACCTGTAGTACCTGAAGTTCGAAGATCCGGGAGGATCCGTCACGAACCCGAGAGATATCAAGGATTCCTCGTGACTGACTGTCATGATCTTCTGATCATTGATGGTGATGAACCATCGAACTTCAATCAAGCCATGATGGGCCCAGATTCCTCTAAGTGGCGTAAGGCCACTGATTCCGAAATGGACTCCATGTCGGTCAACCAAGTGTTTTCGTTGGTTGACTTACCCGCTGGTGTAAAAGCCATCGAGTGCAAATGGATCTTCAAGAAGAAGATTGACGTGGATGGAAATGTCCAGATTTATAAAGCCAGGTTGGTGGCAAAAGGTTTCAGACAAGTTCACGGTGTGGATTACGATGAAACCTATTCACCAGTGGCTATGATGAAATCTATTCGGATTCTACTAGCAACTGCAGCTTTTCATGATTATGAAATTTGGCAGATGGACGTGAAAACCGCCTTCCTGAATGGTATTCTGGAAGAGGATGTATATATGACACAACCTGACGGTTACATAGATCCAAAGAATGCTGGAAAAGTATGCAAGCTTCATAAATCCATTTATGGATTGAAGCAAGCATCGAGGAGCTGGAATCTTCGTTTTGATGAAGCGATCAAGCAATTTGACTTCATCAGAAACGAAGAAGAACAATGCGTGTATAAGAAAACTAGTGGGAGCAAGATAGTATTTCTTATTCTGTATGTCGATGACATACTGCTTCTCGGAAACGACGTTCCAATGCTGAAGTCAGTAAAGGACTGGCTTGGAAGTTGTTTTTCCATGAAAGACATGGGTGAAGCCGCATACATTCTTGGAATCAGGATCTACCGGGATAGATCTAAAAGGCTGATAGGCTTGTGTCAAGATTCATACATTGACAAAGTCCTACAGAGATTCAGCATGAAAGATTCCAAGAAGGGCTTCACGCCAATGGTACATGGCACAACGCTAAGCAAGAAGCAGAGCCCTACGACGGCTGCTGAGCTTGAGCGCATGAAGAATATTCCTTATGCATCTGCAATAGGATCTATCATATATACCATGATCTGTACTCGTCCTGATGTTGCTTATGCATTGAGCATGACGAGTAGATACCAGTCAAATCCAGGTGAGAACCATTGGATTGCCGTCAAGAATATCCTGAAGTATCTAAGACATACTAAGGATAAGTTCTTGGTGTACGGTGGAAGTGATGTGCTTAAAGTCAGTGGATTCACGGACGCAAGTTTCCAGACAGACCAAGATGATTTCCGGTCACAGTCCGGTTATATCTTTTGTCTGAATGGCGGTGCAATCAGTTGGAGAAGCTCCAAGCAAGACACCGTTGCTGATTCCACTACAGAAGCTGAATATATCGCCGCTTCAGAAGCTGCGAAGGAAGCTGTTTGGATACGAAAGTTCATTATTGAACTAGGTGTGATACCAAATGCGGCTGAGCCTCTGGCACTGTTTTGTGATAACAATGGTGCTATTGCTCAGGCAAAGGAACCAAGATCACACCAGAAATCCAAGCATGTTCTAAGAAGATTTCACTTGATACGTGACATCATTAATAGAAAGGAAGTCAAGATCAACCGAGTTCAGACAGATGATAACGTCGCTGATCCATTGACAAAGCCACTCCCAAGACCTAAGCTCGAGTTCCTGACTGAAGCTGTAGGCATTAGAAACATTGAAATGTAATCTAAATTTGAGTGGGAGTTTGAGGGCTTTATTTAGTTATTTGATATGTTCTTGTAAAACATTTTATGTTTAATGAAATTATTATTTCAAGATTATTTTAACTGTGATGAAATAATCGTTCCAAAGTGATATGAACCATTTTATAGGTCATCGAAGTAAGTGACTTGATCTTGAGTTATCAAAGTCATTTAGCTTGATCATGACACCCTATATTTGATAGATGGCTTATATCATCATGTCCCTAGTCGAAGGTTGTTGAAATTGGAACACCAACAACCGTGTGAGACTAGATTGGTATGTGACTTATGACAAAGTCTCAGTGTGTCATAGATGCGCGGAATCAAAGTCAGTACATAGGTGTATGTAGTGTACATACGACCGGATATGACCCGATTATAAGAACTCTTCAGGATATTTATATCTGTGTCATAAGAGATTCTTACTACGACTATAGAGTATAGTCCTTAGACCTGAGTTCGCATGCATGTGACTGCACATGAACTAATGCGCTTTGATCATTGTCTAATGTTGTCGTTAAGCGATAGTTATAAGGACCTTGATTGGGTGTATTATGAAATGAGTAGTTTACAGTGATGGAACAAGACGGGATTTGTCCCTCCAATATAAATGGAGTGAATATCTCTAGGCCAATCGGAGATTTGAATACTGGAAAAATGCATGGCCATGCTCAAACGGACTTTCCCGAGTCGTTTGGATTGTCAGTATCAAATCAGAGTCCGATGAACAAGATTAGACTTTATAAGGATGACACTAATCTTGCCTTATGACTAATCGAGATATTGAGACAAAAGGATTATGAATACAGAGATTCCAGTTCAAGTGGGAGATTGTTGGAATTATGTCCAGTAATCTCTGTACTGTCTCTAGAAAGTAAGAGTATGTCAATGATCAGACATAAGTCATATAATACTGGGGGTCATGATGGCTTGCTAGAGTCCGCTCATGATCTATAAGTTTTGGACTTATTGCCTTTATTATATGATCTCATATGGGTCACACGCCTAAGCTAACGGGAAAATACGAAGGAACGGTTTAGCAGAAGTACGGTAAAAGTGCTAGGCATTTACTGTACTTGGAGAGACTAAAGGGCCTGATTAAATCCAATGGATTTAATCAGAACTGAGAATTGGGCCCAAAAGCCCATGAGAACTAGAAGGGGATTTTAATGAATAAAATCAGACCTAGCTCTCTAATTCCCCAGCCACTTTTGCGCCGCCAGCTCTCTCTCTCTGCGCCTCCTTCTTGCTCGGTCTAGCAGCCATTTTCTTGTGCGTGCGTGTGTGAGCCTTTGGAGGATCCATCTCTTGGTGGTTCTGCTGATCTCTGACCCGTACCTTCCATTCCGCTGCATAAACAAGGTAACTGGTGAGATCTATTATGTTTCTAATCAAGAGAACCTAGATCTGCATGTTTAGTAGGATGAATCAATCTGAGAATTGAATCAGGAGACACTAAACGATCCAACATATGACTGTGTTCATTTGATGAGACACGAGTCGGAATTCTTTGAAATGGTCGAAAGAGTTCCACAATGAGGTATAGAATCTGAGTGACAGAAGTATTGAGACTCTGGATTAGATCACGAGTGAGAATACTTAAGTCATTGATGGTGTGATCATCTGAATGAGTGTGAAGTCGTTTCACAGCTCATTTCTCCTGAAAACCTGGAGGTATTTCTGTGAGAAAGAATCAGATCTTATTAAGAAATGATTAAAGATGAGTCACACGAATCTTCCATGATATTCTTTAAGAATAACGCTCTAGTAATATCTAAGTTTACGCTGAAATAGTTCCACCAATATCAGTTGAAAGACACCACATAAATGTGGACTGGAAATGATCCAAATTCCTCTTTACTGAGTATTTGTAGTTGTGCTACTTCGCTGGTTGTCCTAGGGAAACCAAGGCTTGTTACTTTTTACGTCCATTCCGAAAACGAAGTTAGGTTGTTCGGAATTCTGTTTTCTAAAAGGAAAGTTGCTTTCCAAGAAGAACAGTGGGAGTAAAAGTATAACTCGAAGAAATTCGAGAAATACAGGAGGCTGCTCAACCTGTTGAGGGAGAGCAGTGGATGGATTTACAGATTTCTGTAGAATCTGCACCTGTAGAGCCTGAAGTTCGCAGATTTGAATCCGTCACTAATCCGAGAGTGATTTCTCGTGATTAATTGCCATGATCTGATGATCATTGAAAGTGACGAACCTGCGAAATTCACAGAAGCGAAAGTGAGCCCGGACTCCGAAAAATTATACTGTAAGTAAGTTAGCTTCATCGATCCATTCATGGATAGAAGCAAACATATCGGAGTTGGAATCTTCGTTCTGTTGAAGTAGTCAAGTTTTTGACTTGAACAGGAACGAAGTGGAACTGTGCGTTTACTATTAGATAAGTGGGAGCGATCTTGCATTTCTCATAGTGTATGTCGATGACATACTGATTCTCGGAAATAACGTTCCAATGCAGCA
The DNA here is from genome assembly GCA_030180135.1 of Orychophragmus violaceus. Classification (NCBI taxonomy): domain Eukaryota; kingdom Viridiplantae; phylum Streptophyta; class Magnoliopsida; order Brassicales; family Brassicaceae; genus Orychophragmus; species Orychophragmus violaceus. The sequence goes on along the minus strand of CM058229.1, from coordinate 88,282,580 downwards.
GTCGGTAAAGGACTGGCTTGGGAGTTGGTTTTATGATTGATATGGGTAAAGCCACGTAAGTTCTTGGATTTTGGATCTAAAGATAGAGATCCAAAAGAGCTGATAGGACAAAGTCAGGATTGACAACGTCCTACACGTTTTCAGCATTCCAAGAAGGGTTTTATGCCAATGTCACATGGCATTACGTTAAGCAAGAAACAGTGTCCTACGATAACTGCTGAGCTTGAATGCATGGATGAGACTCCATATGCGTCGGCAATTGGATCTATCATGTATGCCATGACACGTACTTGTTTTGATGTTGCTTTAATGTTAAGCAAGACAAGTAAAGACCAGTCAAATCTAGCAAAGACAAACAGACAAAGATGATTTCCGGTCACAGTCCGGTTATACCTTGTGTCTGTCTGGCGGTGCAAGGCACTATTGCTGACTCCATGACTTAAGCTGAACATTTCGCAGCTTGGGTAGCGGCGAAAGAGGTTGTTTGGAAAGAAGAGTTCATCACTGAACTTGATGTGATTCCCAGCATACATGAGACTAGCTGCACATCAGAGGTCCAAACACCTTGAGGGTAGGTATAACCTATTCCGTGAGATAAATGACAGAGGTGTTAAGTAGATCAGCAAGTTTCAACGAATGAGAACGTTGCTAATCTATTAACGAAGCCACTCCTTAGGCCTAAGCACGAGTCGCGGACTGTAGCTGTAGGATAAGTGAAATTAAGATGTAGTCTTAATTTCAGTGGGAGTTAGTAAAGGGCTTTATTTAGTTGTTTTGAAAGGTTCATATAAACATAATATTTTATGTTTATGAAATCTATGATTTCTGGATTATTTTAACTGTGATTTAAATAATCGTTCCAAAATGATTTATGTCATTATATATGGGCCATCGAAGTACATGAGTAGACTTGATCCTGAAACCCCATATTTAACGAAATGACATAAATCATAGTGTCCATAGTCGAAGGTTGTTGAAATTGGAACACCAACAACCACTTGAGACTAGATTGTGTTGAGACTTATGACCAAGTTTCGAGGGGTCATAGATGCGCGGCATCAAAGTCGACACATAGGTATATGTAGGGGAGCATATGACCGGACATGGCCCGCTGATGAGAACTCTACAAGATATTAATATCTGTGTCATAAGAGGTTCTCATATACGACTATAGAGTATAGTCCTTAGACCTGAGTTCGCATGCATGTGGCTGCACATGGAGTGATGCGCTTTGATCATTGTCTAACGCTGTTTCGTAACTGGGAGCTATAAGGACCTTGGTTGGGTGTATTATAAAGTGTGTAGTTCATAGTGATGGAACAAGATGGGATTTGTCCCTGCCGTTTAACGGAGGTAATATCTCTAGGCCAATCGGAGATTTGATAGCTGGTAAGAGAATGGCCACTCCCAAACGGACTTGCCCAAGTCGTTTGCATTGTCAGTATCAAATCTGGTCCGATGAACATGGTCTGGCTATATAAGGATGACACGCATCTTGCCTTATGCCAGATCGAGATATTGAGACAAAAGGATTAGGGAATGTAGGATTCCAGTACAAGTGGGAGATTGTTGGGAATGTCCTGAAATCTACCGTACTATCTCTAGAAAGTATGATAAGTGTCGAGATCAGACATAAGTCATAAATACTGGGTGATCATGATGACTTGCTAGAGCCCGCTCATGATCTATAAGTTTAGGACTTATTACCAGTATTGTATGATCCCAAAGGGTCACACACCATAGCTAACGGGAAAGTTAAAAAGGAATTAATACAGTAAGATGCAAGGCATTTACTGTATTTGTACAGAGAATTGGGCAAGACAAAAGACAGTCTTTTGTCTGATTTGGGCCTTGGGCCCAAAAGCCTAATGAGCCATTAGTTTAATTACTTGGGCCCATATAAGGAAGAGGGAAGGCGCTAGAAACCCTAAGGCTTCTTAGTCTGCGATTTTTACAGCCAGCCATCCTCTCTTTTCTTCTCTCTCTCTGTTAATTTCCAGCTTGGTCTAGCAGCCTGATCCAATAGCTTGTAAGCGTGTGGATACCTGAGGAGGAGCCGGTAATCATCAGCTCTTGTAGATCTCGATATTCCATTGATTAGTCCGCTGCAATCATAAGGTAATGATCCTGACCTGTTTGTGATTCAACTGCAATCACCTAGATCCTAGATAATTATGTGCTAGGTTGTAACCTGACAATTACACCATGAACACACATAATCCTTCAGCTTCCATACCCAGGAGCCTTTGTGCTTGACTGTTCCATCTCTAAGGACAGATTCAAGCGTTCTCTGTGTGATTTAGGATCTTGTGTGAATCTCATGCCGTACTATGTGGCTGTGAGATTAGGACTGATGGATTTCCAGCCTACTAGGATCTCTCTTATCCTAGCTGTTGGTACTGGATTTCCCTCTAGGAAATCCGGCCCATTAACAGACAAAACAAAGGCCCGTAATTACGAGCCCATTCCGGAATCAAAGACAGACAGGAGAGCCGACTCTCTTGATGGGCCCATGCGAAGAAAACGCCTTGGAGAGGCCCAGACGATGCCGAGGCCGGAGACAATCGAGCTCGAGCTCGGCAGAGGATGACGTGGAGATAGAGCAACTCGGTCTTCGCCAGTTCAACTGATCCGCAAAAATCTCGGAGATCGTTACAACGACGAGGCCGAAAGATCGGGACGAGGAGATCAGAATCGAGGCTATTTAAGAAGAGAAGTGGCGACTCATTAAAATAATTCCAACCTAGGCTAAGAACACTTCGATTAGATAGCTCGATTTTACACTTTGTACTCTCTTCTCAACTGTGTTTGTTCTATCTCGACGATCAATCTCAATAAAGTCTTTGATTCATAGGAAACTATACCATTTCTATATCCAAAAGTCCAAATCCACGAATACAAATTCTTAGTGTGAATCCCGGATCTCACATTTGGCGCCGACTGTGGGGACATTCTATAGCCTTTCCTATCTTAAGAATCAGATCCTAGATCCGATAGATCGAGATGAATCCCGACCAAACCGGCTCTCCCAGCGCCACACCACCGGTTGACCGCCCTCAAACGGTCGACAACGTTCCTCAGAACACTACCGGGGTAAGAAACATGGGTCAGACCGACGGCGTGTTGACGAGCTCTGCCTCAGTCTCCACGACCTCGGCACCAGCCGGCTCCGTCGCTCAAACAATCACGACGAGCCAGACTCCGACAAATGTTTTGTCAGGAACTAATGATCCGAGCAGAAACTGGGTGTGGATGAGAAATGACTCAATACCCACCCCAGGGGTTGGATCTGGAATAACCAGACCCAATTCGCCACTACCTTCTGCTCCACAGAGACAAAGGCCAAGCGATCTTGCCGAGATCCGTTCGATGTTAAGCCTGTTGGTAGATCGAACGAGAAACAACGAGGCAAGCGCAAGGGCCCAAGAAATCGCGAACCGTTCTCTGGCAGCGCAGCTCGAGGAACAAGAGCGGCGCCTAAACGCCCGTCTTGAAGAGCTCGCCAGTCAAAGCCAAGGGGGCAGACAACCTCGAACTCCCATAAGTCCTCCACCGTGTACCCGCTTGGACTTCTCCCAGGTAGTAACTCCTCCGGGAACGTCGGGAAATTTCGGTAATACGTCAAATAGCGGCTTCCGCCCTACAATGACCCCTATCGCGGTACCGACCCCATTTGGTTCGAGTTCGATGGTCACAGACCCAACCGGATCAAGAAACTGAAGGAATGTTTAGGTGAATCCTGATTCAATTCTCTGATTCAGATTATCCTAAACATGCGGATCTAGGTTCTCTTGATTAGAAACAATTGTTGATCTCACCTTATACCTGTTTATGCAGCGGAAAGGGATGGTATGGTCAGAGATCAGAGAGCCACCGAGGGATAACTCCTCCAGAGGTTCACACACGCACGCAAAGGAATCTGACTGCTAGACCACGAGGAGGGAGGCGACAGAGAGAGAGAGAGAGGCGCAGACTTAGAGAGAATTGGAGAGCTAGGTCAGGTCTTATTCATTTAAAACCTGTCTTAGTTCTCATGGGCTTTCGGGCCCAATTCTCGGTCTTATTATTTCCTAGGCGTTCACGCACTGTGTCGATCGACACACCTTGTGTATCGATCGACACACGATTGCTGAACCCTTTAATCTCTAAGTACAGTAAATGCCTAGCACTTTTACCGTACTTCTGTCAATCCGTTCCTACACATTTTCCTGTAAGCTTAGGCGTGTGACCCATATGGGATCATATAATAAAGGTAATAAGTCCAAGACTTATAGATCATGAGCGGACTCTAGCAAGCCATCATGACCCCCAGTATTATATGACTTATGTCTGATCATTGACATACTCTTACTTTCTAGAGACAGTGCCGAGATTACTGGACACAATTCCAACAATCTCCCACTTGTACTGGAATCTCTGTATTCATAATCCTTTTGTCACAATATCTCGATTAGTCATAAGGCAAGATTGGTGTCATCCTTATAAAGCCTAATCTTGTTCATCGGACTCTGATTCGATACTGACAATCCAAACGACTCGGGACAGTCCGTTTGAGCATGGCCATGCATTTTCAGTATTCAAATCTCCGATTGGAATAGAGATATTCACTCCATTTATATTGGAGGGACAAATTCCGTCTTATTCCATCACTGTAAACTACTCATTTCATAATGTACCCAAACAAGGTCCTTATAACTATCGCAGAACGATAGCGTTAGAAATTGATCAAAGTGCATCAGTCCATGTGCAGTCACATGCATGCGAACTCAGGTCTAAGGACTATACTCTATAGTCGTAGTGAGAATCTCTTATGACACAGATATAAATATCCTGAAGAGTTCTCATAATCGGGTCTTGTCCGGTCGTATGTTCCCAACATACACCTATGTATTGACTTTGATGCCGCGCATCTATGACACACTGAGACTTTGTCATAAGTCACATACCAATCCAGTCTCTCACGGTTGTTGGTGTTCCAATTTTCAACAACCTTCGACTAGGGACAGGATGATATAATCCATCTATCAAATATAGGGTCTCATGATCAAGCTAAATGACTTTGATGACTCAAGATCAAGTCACTTACTTCGATGACCTATAAAATGGTTTATATCACTTTGGAACGATTATTTCATCACAGTTAAAATAATCTTGAAATAATAATTTCATTAAACATAAGAATGTTTTACAAGAACATATCAAATAACTAAATAAAAGCCCTCAAACTCCCACTCAAATTTAGATTACATTTCAATGTCTCTAATGCCTACAGCTTCAGTCAGAAACTCGAGCTTAGGCCTTGGGAGTGGCTTTGTCAACGGATCAGCGACGTTATCATCTGTCTGAACTCGGCTGATCTTGACTTCCTTTCTATTAATGATGTTACGTATCAAGTGAAATCTTCTTAGAACATGCTTGGATTTCTGGTGTGATCTTGGTTCCTTTGCCTGAGCAATAGCACCATTGTTATCACAAAATAGTGCCAGAGGCTCAGCCGCATCTGGTATCACACCTAGTTCAATAATGAACTTTCGTATCCAAACAGCTTCCTTCGCAGCTTCTGAGGCGGCGATATATTCAGCTTCTGTAGTGGAATCAGCAACGGTGTCTTGCTTGGAGCTTCTCCAACTGATTGCACCGCCATTCAGACAAAAGATATAACCGGACTGTGACCGGAAATCATCTTGGTCTGTCTGGAAACTTGCGTCCGTGAATCCACTGACTTTAAGCACATCACTTCCACCGTATACCAAGAACTTGTCCTTAGTATGTCTTAGATACTTCAGGATGTTCTTGACGGCAATCCAATGGTTTTCACCTGGATTTGACTGGTATCTACTCGTCATGCTCAATGCATAAGCAACATCAGGACGAGTACAGATCATGGCATACATGATTGATCCTATTGCAGATGCATAAGGAATATTCTTCATGCGCTCAAGCTCAGCAGCCGTCGTAGGGCTCTGCTTCTTGCTTAGCGTTGTGCCATGTACCATTGGCGTGAAGCCCTTCTTGGAATCCTTCATGCTGAATCTTTGCAGGACTTTGTCAATGTATGAATCTTGACACAAGCCTATCAGCCTTCTAGATCTATCCCGGTAGATCCTGATTCCAAGAACGTATGCGGCTTCACCCATGTCTTTCATGGAAAAACAACTTCCAAGCCAGTCCTTTACGGACTTCAGCATTGGAATGTCGTTTCCGAGAAGCAGTATGTCATCGACATACATAATAAGAAATACTATCTTGCTCCCACTAGTTTTCTTATACACGCATTGTTCTTCTTCTTTTCTGATGAAGTCAAATTGCTTGATCGCTTCATCAAAACGAAGATTCCAGCTCCTCGATGCTTGCTTCAATCCATAAATGGATTTATGAAGCTTGCATACTTTCCCAGCATTCTTTGGATCTATGTAACCGTCAGGTTGTGTCATATACACATCCTCTTCCAGAATACCATTCAGGAAGGCGGTTTTCACGTCCATTTGCCAAATTTCATAATCATGAAAAGCTGCAGTTGCTAGTAGAATCCGAATAGATTTCATCATAGCCACTGGTGAATAGGTTTCATCGTAATCCACACCGTGAACTTGTCTGAAACCTTTTGCCACCAACCTGGCTTTATAAATCTGGACATTTCCATCCACGTCAATCTTCTTCTTGAAGATCCATTTGCACTCGATGGCTTTTACACCAGCGGGTAAGTCAACCAACGAAAACACTTGGTTGACCGACATGGAGTCCATTTCGGAATCAGTGGCCTTGCGCCACTTAGAGGAATCTGGGCCCATCATGGCTTGATTGAAGTTCGATGGTTCATCACCATCAATGATCAGAAGATCATGACAGTCAGTCACGAGGAATCCTTGATATCTCTCGGGTTCGTGACGGATCCTCCCGGATCTTCGAACTTCAGGTACTACAGGTTCAGGCTCTACAATTTCTTGTAGGTCCTCCTGCTGCTCTTCCTCATTAGGTTGAGCAGTATCCTGTTCATCTTGAATTTCTTCAAGCAGTACCTTACTCCCACTGTCTTTCTTAGAGAGAAACTCTCTCTCAAGAAAGTTACATTCCCGGGCAACAAAGATCTTGTTCTCGGAACGTAGATAGAAGTAATAAGCCTTGGTTTCCTTCGGATAACCAATGAAGTAGCATTTATCAGACTTTGGTGTAAGCTTGTCTGAGATCAATCTCTTGACATAGGCTTCACAACCCCAAATTCTAAGATAAGACAGCACTGGAGCCACTCCAGTCCATAATTCATATGGTGTCTTTGCTACTGCTTTCGATGGCGCTCTATTTAGAGTGAACACTGCTGTTAGCAGAGCATATCCCCAAAGGGATATTGGAAGGTCTGTGTGACTCATCATAGATCGAACCATATCCAATAAGGTCCGATTTCTCCTCTCAGACACACCATTCCATTGAGGTGTTCCGGGAGGAGTGAGTTGGGATACGATCCCACACTCTCTTAGATGATCACTGAATTCTTGGCTTAAGTATTCTCCTCCTCGGTCGGACCGAAGAGCCTTAATGCTTTTACCAAGTTGGTTATGTACTTCATTTTGGAATTCTCTGAACTTCTCAAAAGATTCAGACTTATGTTTCATTAAATAAACATATCCATACCTACTGAAATCATCAGTGAAGGTAATGAAGTACTGATAGTTTCCTCTTGCATTTGTGGACATTGGGCCACACACGTCAGTATGTATCAGGCCCAATAAGTCACTGGCCCTCTCGTTAGGTTTATTAAAGGGGGCCCGTGTCATTTTGCCCATCATGCAGGATTCGCATTTCTCACATGACTCAAAGTCAAATGAGCCAAGAAGTCCATTCGAATGGAGCCTCTTGATGCGTTTCTCGCTGATGTGCCCTAAACGACAATGCCATAGAAACGTTCGGTTCTCCTCATTAGGTTTGAACCGTTTGGTATTAATGTTATAAACTGGCGCGGATTGATCGAGTATGTAAAGCCCATTCGTAAGAGGGGCAGAACCATAGAACAAATTGTTGCGATTGAAGGAACATAATTTATTCTTAACTGAAAAATCATAACCTTCCAAATCCAACAAAGAAATTGAAATAATATTCCTGCTTATAGCAGGTACAAAATAACAATTATTGAGTTCTAAAATCAATCCCGAAGGTAAAGACAACAAGTATGTGCCTACAGCTAGTGCTGGAACTTTCGCTCCATTCCCAACTCGTAGCTCCACTTGTCCTTGCTTCAGCCTTCTACTGTTGCTGAGTGCCTGCATATTGATATATCATGGTTTTTACTAGTTTTAGGCCATGATATAGATGTGTTTTAGTGTCTTTTGTCTTTGTTTAGAGTCTTTTACAGGTATAATCAGGTTGGGAGCTAAATTGGAGATTATGGAGCATTTTGGAGATTTTTGGAGTGATTGGCCGAGAGATAGAGTTCACTGTCCGAAACAGAGAAAGGTGTCGATCGTTGCACTCTAGCAACGATCGTTGCACCAGCGAGATGGGCCAAAAGCTCGGCGGTTTAGAAGAATCAAGATATTGCACTTTGATCCAGAAGTTCCTGATATTTACAAAGAAGCCCCTAGCCGAGATTATGCCTATATAATAGAGTTTTTATTGGATACGCTTTATACTTTTTACCACACACTTTCATAATTAAGAGCAGAGGATTTTTAGAGCTTTTGGGGCTGATCTGAACCTAATTCATCATCTGTATTTGGAGAAGATTTCGAACCCCTTTTACTCTTATTCTTTTATGCAATTTACTTATCATATGATCATGTTTTCATTATCTATGTCTGAGTAGATTCCTAGTTAGACTTAGGGTTTCTCACATAGGATTTTATGACTTGCTAGACTTGTTCAATTTCAGTTAAGGATTCAAACTATATCTGTTCTTCAATTTAATTGTGCTTAAAGCTAGTTCTAACCTGATCAATTAGAATCTAGATCTTAGGTTGCTAAATACGTCACGGAAGTGGGGTTTAGGAATCTGAACTAATTAAATTGGGCAATTAAACTTTGCGCAAACGAAAGTTTGGTTTAGGATAATTGTGAACATATCAAACTTGGGATTAATGCTAGTTTAATCTGTTAGTTCTCGCAAACGGAAGTTTGGTTTGCTGCACTTAGACTTAGAGAATTATCGCAAAGGAATTTGGTTAATTCTATATCTGTGTTTTGAGTTCTAGAACTGTGCTTAATTAGATCCTTGCTGAATGAACTGTCTGCTAGTCTGATTTCCTGAGAATACCCTAGGTTTGACGCTTTTAATTACTTGCTTTCACAACCAATAATCTCTGCTACTGATTTACTTTCTTGCACTATTTTCAATACAATCACATTGCTTATTTCTAGTATTCATTCCCTACGGTTTGATTCTCTTGAGACCAAGTGTCCCTGTGGATTCGATAACCCTATATACTACTTTGACATTGCTGTACACTTGCAGTTTAGTATAGGGATTAATTCTTGACCTATCAAGTTTTTGGCGCCGTTGCCGGGGACTCTTTGAGTCTTCGATAGGACCGAACTTAGGGTTTTACTAGAAATTTTTCGTTTTTCGTTTTTGTTTTTTCGTTTTTTTTATTTATTTTGCTAACTTTTTCTCTGTTTCTCTCTGTCGCAGGTACGAATTTCGCCTTGCATCGATCGTTGCACCCTTGCATCGATCGCTGCTAAGCGATTTGAGATTGAATCGATCGTTGCACTGACAGCATCGATCGTTGCTGGACGATTACAGACAGTTTATGCCAACGCAGAACACTCGAAGTAATCCGAACTCGAGCTTAGTTAATCTCAACCTAGAGGAACTTGGACGTCTAGAGAGGACTATTAGAAGAGAAAAGAGAGAGAGAATGGTTCGAGAACGTCTGATCTTGATACCAGATGCTGAAGGTACCCTGAGGGACCAAGATAACAACCCGTACAATGCTGCTGGGCATCGGGTTGATGCTGAGGGAAATGTAATCCCTGACCCCCCTGAACCCGAGCAACAACCGCAAGATCAAGCTCAAGGTAGAGAGATGGTAGTTCATGAGAGGACACTAGCTGATTACAATAGACCTGATGAGTTTCATGCAAACCGAGCAGCTCTAGTGCTTCCTGCCTTCGAGAGGAATGATTTTGAGGTAAAAACTATCTACTACCAACTGATGAGGCAGATTGCTTTTCATGGTCTTCAATCAGAGCAGCCTATGGATCACATTGACAAGTTTGAGGACATAGTTACTGGCATGAAATATGAAGGAGTATGCCCGGACTATCTGTTCCTTAAGCTATTTCCGCACAGTCTTGCTGGAGACGCTAGTGCATGGCTGAGACAACTGGCACCTGGTCAGTATACTACTTGGGCAGCCTTAAAGAGTGAGTTCCTGCGCCACTTCTACGATGCTGCGCGCTCAGATCAGTCCAGACAGGACATACTCACTTTTTCCCAAGGAGCTGTGGAGCCTTTGACAACCGCATGGATGAGATTTAAGAAATATCAGCGTGATTGTCCTCACCATGGATTCACAGAAGTACAGCTGATAGGTATTTTCTTCAGAGGCATAGATCTCCCTTATCAGACTGCTCTGGATAATTCCAGTGATGCAAATTTCAGCACCAGAACTCCTACACAAGCTAAACGGTTGATAGAGAACCTGATTGGCAGCAATAGTTGCAAAACAATGGATGAAAGGAGGAAGAGATCTGGTGGAACTGTAGAGAATTCTGATATAGCTAATATTAGATCCAGATTGGACACAGTTTACAATCTCCTGACAAATAAGAAAGCTGTCCACTTTGCCCAAGATGTGGAGGTGATTCAGACTGAGGAGGACACTCAGGAAGAAGAAGTGAATTTCATAGGAGGTCCCGGTTTCCAAGGTAATAGATTTAACAATCAACAGGGGAACAGATTCTCAAATGGAGGACAGAATGGAGGTTTTCAGAAGACCTATGGACAGGGTAATCAGAGAACCTATGGATCTACATCTTATCAGACTCCTCCTGCACCTACAGCACATGAGAGCAAAATGGAGGCTATGATGGAACAACTGATGGAAAGTCAAACCAAGCTTTCTGTAGACAACAACAAGAAGCTGGACGCTGTCTATCAGGACCTCAATGAGAAGTTTGAGACATTGAGCACTCACATGAAGCAGTTGGACACTCAGGTGAATCAGATGTCCAGCTCACTGAAAGGAAAAGGAGTTGCAGACACTCATATTAAGGCCTGGTCTGTAATGATTAATGATGGATCTTATCTAGGGGAGAAATTTGAGCTAAGTACAGCTGAGTTGGTGACTGAGGCAGAATTTTCGGATTTCTGTGAAAAACTCTCGGGTGGAAGTTGTGATGATCGCGATGCAACGATCGATACACATCTGGCATCGATCGATGCAGGTCGTGAACAAGCAGAGAATCCGTGGGATGAAAATGAGATTGATGCAGAACTAGCCCGCCTATTCCCTGATACATCTGAAATCACTCCAGAAGATGTTTATGCACGAGCTATTTGGCACTGTCCCAAGGTGTCTGAAGTGATTAAACAAGAGATTTAAGAGCTGAAAAGGCTAGAAAAGAGTGGTGAAGACTTGGAAGAAATTCCATCATCTGATGATTCACCTTATCATCCATGTGTTCAGAAATATTTGAACAAGATGTTGCCTTTAGATGAAGAGCTGAGAGAATGGGTGATAGTAGTTCCTCAGCATATTAGTGATGTTCTGTTAACTAAGGTCCCAAAGAAACTGCCTGATCCTGGAGTCTTTGTACTTGATTGTTCTATCTTTGAGGATAGTTTTAGGCATTCTCTGTGTGATTTAGGAGCTGCTGGGAGCATAATGCCTTACTCTGTGGCAGAGAAGCTGGGTATGTTGGATTTTGCTCCTACTAGGACACGTCTTATCCTAGCTGATCAGTCCATGCGAGTTCCTGAAGGGCTCCTTATGGATATTCCGGTAAGAGTTGGAAACTACTTAGTTCCAACGGACTTCCTTGTGCTGAAATATGCCTGCGATCCGGATGAAGCTTTATTGCTTGGGAGACCATTCTTGGCTACAGCAGGAGCTGTGATTGATGTTAGACAGAGTCTAATAGACCTCCACCTGGGAGATGAGACGCTGCGATATGAGATGGAGAAGCTGCGGAAGCCACTGATAGATGGACAGACTTTCAAGATCTTGGAAGCAGATGATGAGCAGCTGAATGAGACTGTGATAATAGATCCTGGAGCGCATTTTACTCCATTTTTTCTTGGACTGAAGCATTCTGCAACAGCCTATTCTCCGCCATGGATGAGGAGACTTGAACAGAGACAGAAAAAGTCTCTGTCAGGATCTTCCGGAGCCTGAAAGATCTTGCGCGTCCGGTCAAGCTATTGACCTTAAACAAGCGCTGGGTGGGAGGCAACCCACCATTAGGTACTGGTGTTTTTCTTTTTAATTTTTGGTGTTTTTGTTAGGATTTTACGTTTGTTTTTGTTTCTGGTGCAGTCATGTTTGCAGGTCTCGGATTAAATCGCAGTGCAGCGATCGATGCATTTCTGCATCGATCGTCACAACACGAAATGAATCGCATTGCAGCGATCGTTGCGGTCCTGAGCAACGATCGACCATACACGAAAATCGCCAAGTAACGGTCGATGCATCTAATGCACCGATCGATGCTGTGCGACAGAGGTAACCCGACAGACATGATTTCACCTTTTCAATTTTTATTTTCTTTTTACCGATCCTTCGCTGGACACTACTGGGGACAGTGTGTTTTAAGTGTGGGGGAGGTGCTACTGACGTTTATCTTTCTGTTTTCTTAAGAGTCAGTCCGTTTTTCAAAATTTTTTGTTTTATTGAGTCAAAATTGTTTAAGTAAGAAACTATGATTTTCTGAGAAGATTTACAAGACTTGCAGGAACTTAAGTAACCATTGGGATGAAGTTGCAGGATCTATCTCTGACTGTTAGAAAACTCAGACACGGATCAACCTACTGGGAACACCCACATCACTTCAGGTATCAGAGGATCCTTTTACTGACTTCACCCCTAATACTGACTTAGATTTTCTCACCTAAGGGCTTGGTATACTTTATGTCGGATTCCCTGTTAGTTCTGACACAGCCTGTAAACCTGTCCTATTTAGTCCCCTTCTCCCCTTCTATAAAGTAAAAAAAAAAAAAAAAAAAAAAAGATAATAAACTGAGGATGAGTTAGTAACTCCGAAGTGGTCATGGGAATAGTAGCAAACACTATTATCTCTCATGTGATCCATGGAATGTGTCCAAAGTACACCCCATAACGGGAAGAACACTGATAAAAAAAAATAAAATGATACCCAGTGGGGAAAAATCAGTTGTTAAAGAAGGGAAAGAGAAGAAAGGGACTAGAGAAAGATAGTATGGTGGTCTAGAGCTGATTAGGTAAGAATCCATGTGCCTTTAGATCGATACTCCTTAGGTGAGACCGCACTTAAATACTTGCAGAAGTCAGTAGGGAGAATTTGAATGCTTGAATGTGATTGTGGAGTTTACCTAGGACAGTTGCTAAGTGTGGGGGAAGTACATGTTGGTCTTGATATCCTGTGATTGATTCTTTCAGTGGTTTACTAAGGGGAATCTGAGTATTGTAGCTTCTAAGATGAAATGAGTTTCTGAAGAGTTTTCAAACCTCTTCACCATGTTTTAGTTCTATGTTTTGCTTGAGGGCAAGCAAAGGCTAAGTGTGGGGGAGTTGATATATCATGGTTTTTACTAGTTTTAGGCCATGATATAGATGTGTTTTAGTGTCTTTTGTCTTTGTTTAGAGTCTTTTACAGGTATAATCAGGTTGGGAGCTAAATTGGAGATTATGGAGCATTTTGGAGATTTTTGGAGTGATTGGCCGAGAGATAGAGTTCACTGTCCGAAACAGAGAAAGGTGTCGATCGTTGCACTCTAGCAACGATCGTTGCACCAGCGAGATGGGCCAAAAGCTCGGCGGTTTAGAAGAATCAAGATATTGCACTTTGATCCAGAAGTTCCTGATATTTACAAAGAAGCCCCTAGCCGAGATTATGCCTATATAATAGAGTTTTTAGAGTTTTTATTGGATACGCTTTATACTTTTTACCACACACTTTCATAATTAAGAGCAGAGGATTTTTAGAGCTTTTGGGGCTGATCTGAACCTAATTCATCATCTGTATTTGGAGAAGATTTCGAACCCCTTTTACTCTTATTCTTTTATGCAATTTACTTATCATATGATCATGTTTTCATTATCTATGTCTGAGTAGATTCCTAGTTAGACTTAGGGTTTCTCACATAGGATTTTATGACTTGCTAGACTTGTTCAATTTCAGTTAAGGATTCAAACTATATCTGTTCTTCAATTTAATTGTGCTTAAAGCTAGTTCTAACCTGATCAATTAGAATCTAGATCTTAGGTTGCTAAATACGTCACGGAAGTGGGGTTTAGGAATCTGAACTAATTAAATTGGGCAATTAAACTTTGCGCAAACGAAAGTTTGGTTTAGGATAATTGTGAACATATCAAACTTGGGATTAATGCTAGTTTAATCTGTTAGTTCTCGCAAACGGAAGTTTGGTTTGCTGCACTTAGACTTAGAGAATTATCGCAAAGGAATTTGGTTAATTCTATATCTGTGTTTTGAGTTCTAGAACTGTGCTTAATTAGATCCTTGCTGAATGAACTGTCTGCTAGTCTGATTTCCTGAGAATACCCTAGGTTTGACGCTTTTAATTACTTGCTTTCACAACCAATAATCTCTGCTACTGATTTACTTTCTTGCACTATTTTCAATACAATCACATTGCTTATTTCTAGTATTCATTCCCTACGGTTTGATTCTCTTGAGACCAAGTGTCCCTGTGGATTCGATAACCCTATATACTACTTTGACATTGCTGTACACTTGCAGTTTAGTATAGGGATTAATTCTTGACCTATCACATATTAGTACAAATATGAGCCCCACAACCAGTATCCATAACCCATGAGGTATTATCAGAAGTAGTTGTATTAACTTCTATAACAAAAATACCTGTCGAAGAAGTCTCGAGAGTCTTCTTCTTCAATTCCTTTAGACCTTCTTGGAATTTCTTACATTCTCTCCTCCAATGCCCTGGTTCTTTACAGAACCTGCATATGTCAGTTGGCCCAGCCTTGGACTTGGGCTTGGGCTTTGGCGTGTCCTTGTCCGCGACTTGGACAGCCTTGGCCTTTCCCTTATCCTTAGCAGAGGATTTCTTAAACCCCTTGCCCTTTTGCACCATAAGCACATTGGGGTCCTTGGCGGTTTTCCTCAAGTTGGGCTCTGCAGTCTTGAGCATTCCGTGAAGCTCAGGCAATGTCTTACTCAAGCCATGCATGTTAAAGTTCAGAATGAACTGATCATAGCTTGCAGGTAATGACTGCAGAATGATGTCGCAGGCAAGTTCTTGGCTGATAGGACAGTCGAGTTTCTGAAGATGATCGAGATAACCCATCATCTTCAAGACATGAGGACTCACTGCCGCATTCGCAGCCAACTTACAGTCTAAGAGGTTCTTAACAGTCTGAAACCTCTCAGTCCTTGCTTGCTCCTGAAAAAGCGATTTCAGGCTTGCCATTATCTCAATTGGTGACAACACACTCTCGAACTGCATTTGCAGCTCACCAGTCATTGTCGCCAACATAAGGCAATACACATCATTTTCATCTGACGAATGCTTTTCCCAAGCATTATGCAGAGTCCTGGCGGCATTGTTAGCAGGCCTCTCGGGGAGAGGATCACGAAGGACATAATCCTTCTTCTCCTGCTTGAGGACCAGCCTCAAGTTCCTTGACCACGTCAGGAAGTTCGTTCCAGTCAGCTTCTCCTTCTCGAGAACAGACCGGATTGAGAATGTGTTTTGTGTGCTTGTAGTAGTCATAGCTGAAATATATAAGATAAAAAGGTTATTAGTTATTATGTTCAATATGATTAATCTCGTATTATATTTAATATGATTAATCACGCATTATATTCAATAACATAAGTTACCCTCAATAGAATATAATGATTCCAAGATCCACATATAACTAAGATTAAAGTGGGCCACTGGCCGTCACCAAACCTCAGCTTATATCGGTAAGCCCTATGTCGGCTAATTATATCCGTGATATAACTCTTGGTTGTGAATCTGGACCCGAGGTCCAATCCACTCTGATGTCTCAAGGCCCGGGACTCCCGATGGCCTAGTCAAGAAAACCAGACTATACAGTCATGTAATCATTAATGTCTGGGACTCCCAATGACATTTATGAATCACAAACCGTCTTATCCACGCAAAAGTAGACACCCTCACATTGTAAGGCCATGAATACAATTGAATGGGCTTCGACAGCTGACATAGACTGGGCAAGACATCCAACGCTTGATATTATTTGAGGTTCGTAGGTTTATTAAAATTTCATTCCCAAAATAGAAGATTACTATTTCGGGAAACTTTCTATTTTTGGAAACCTACTATTTTAGGAAACTTTCTAAAATTGGAAACTTTCTAAAACCGGAAACTTTCTAACTTTAGAAATTTCTTTAAAATCCAAAACCCGCAAATCTAGAAACTTCTATTTTTGGAAACTTTCTAATTTCAAAATTTCGGAAACTTTAATTTAAAATCGACTTTATAATTTTATAAAATAAATTTTAAATTAATCTGAAGAAAGACTCAAATAATTGGCCCAATTGTTTTAACTTCTTGGCCCGAGGCCCAAGAATTGGTCCATGTCCAAGACATGACCCAATTGTCCAATTAAATGACATAACCGGTCTGGTTCATTAAAATTGGTCTAACCAAATTTTAATTACTACGATGACCACAATTGTCAACCGGTTATTTACTAAACCGGATTTTCTCAATTTATTTGGTCCAACCAAATCAAATTAGAAAATCCTGGTTTAGGCACAAAATCCAATTTTCGACTTTGGATTTCTTATCCCGGTTTAACCAGAACTTAATAAATTTATTAAGTCTGTTTATTAAACCGTGACGTTTTTAAGTTTTAATTAAATTAAACCGAGCCAAAACCCTAACCGCATCGATCGACGCTCTCAGCATCGATCCTGCATCGATCGTGCATCGATCCTGCATCGATCGATGCTCTCACGCGTGCACGAACGGTTA
This sequence comes from Orychophragmus violaceus, assembly GCA_030180135.1. Classification (NCBI taxonomy): domain Eukaryota; kingdom Viridiplantae; phylum Streptophyta; class Magnoliopsida; order Brassicales; family Brassicaceae; genus Orychophragmus; species Orychophragmus violaceus. The sequence continues at coordinate 88,265,464 of CM058229.1, read as the reverse complement.
ACAGATTTGGCCGAGAGATTCTCGCGAGATCCATGCGATCGTTTGATTGATCCATGCGATCGTGGTCAATCTCTCGCGGTTGCAACGATCGATCCATGCATTGCATCGATCGATGCAATGCGATCTCAGTCGATGCAAAAATCAGTTTAGGTCGCATACCAAATCAATATAGCTTGGTCATGCGATTTTTCAACTGTTTGTTTAGGATTCAATTCTTGTTTCTTAAGTGTTTTAATCTTATCAGTAGATTGATTCAAAAACACCTCTTTAAACAATCCTAAACATGAATCTAAACAAGAAAAACCAGAACCAATAGCTCTGATACCACTGAAGGAATGTTTAGGTGAATCCTGATTCAATTCTCTGATTCAGATTATCCTAAACATGCGGATCTAGGTTCTCTTGATTAGAAACAATTGTTGATCTCACCTTATACCTGTTTATGCAGCGGAAAGGGATGGTATGGTCAGAGATCAGAGAGCCACCGAGGGATAACTCCTCCAGAGGTTCACACACGCACGCAAAGGAATCTGGCTGCTAGACCACGAGGAGGGAGGCGACAGAGAGAGAGAGAGAGGCGCAGACTTAGAGAGAATTGGAGAGCTAGGTCAGGTCTTATTCATTTAAAACCTGTCTTAGTTCTCATGGGCTTTCGGGCCCAATTCTCGGTCTTATTATTTCCTAGGCGTTCACGCACTGTGTCGATCGACACACCTTGTGTATCGATCGACACACGATTGCTGAACCCTTTAATCTCTAAGTACAGTAAATGCCTAGCACTTTTACCGTACTTCTGTCAATCCGTTCCTACACATTTTCCTGTAAGCTTAGGCGTGTGACCCATATGGGATCATATAATAAAGGTAATAAGTCCAAGACTTATAGATCATGAGCGGACTCTAGCAAGCCATCATGACCCCCAGTATTATATGACTTATGTCTGATCATTGACATACTCTTACTTTCTAGAGACAGTGCCGAGATTACTGGACACAATTCCAACAGAAACCAACCATTACCCGGGCCACCATGTAATATCCTGTTCCAAGAAATAGTCAACGGGCAGCAGAGAAGTCAACGGAGGGCATTTTCGTAATTTTCAGAAGATGAAGGGCATTTTGGTAATTTTACCAAAATTCGATCTGGAAGTGGAGACGGGCCAAGTGTTCTTATTTTTGTCCAAAAGAACATTTAGAAGACCAGTCGTGGAAGAAAAGAAGATTAAACGAGTTTTACGGACTATCGGGAAAGGAAACCGATAGAACCGATAAAACTTGTAAAATCCATAACGGGAGCTACGGGTGTCCGTTTGAGGCGATTCAAATTTCTAAATTCATCTAAGATCTTCTAGAATCTGAAAATAAGACTTAGTGGATTTGTAGAAGCAGATAAAGGATTTTTTTAAATATTCAACGTAAAGCCGGTTTTTCCGAGAAACCGATACATCGTTCGGGCAAGAAAGAAGACCCTCTAAAGTCCACCAAAAATTATGAACTTTTGACCAAAGCTACATTAGAAGATGCAGAAGATATGGTTAAAAGGATTCAGCAAGATTTGATGTCTAGATCAAGTTATGAATTTTGAGTCCTTAATGGGTTATTAAGGCTTAAAAATTCAAAATAAATTCCTTGAGGCTTGGGCTTGAGTCAGGGTATTTGGGACAGTTTACCAAGACCATATTGGACCTAAATACATCTCAGTATGAAGCATGGGCCACGAAATTTGAGCCCAAGAAATAGAAGCTTCTTAGGTGCATGAATCTCCAAAGATGTGTTGTCATCAATCCAAGGGCTGCATGGAGGAGGCTACAAGTGGATGGTGGATGATCAAATTCATTGTTTGTGGATGGTTTTTGGTGGAGAGGTCGTGGCTTAAGATGGAGAAGAAGAGCTGACAAGTGGAAGGTGGAGATCTCTTCACTTTAGCTATAAAAGGAGGCCTCCACCCCTCACTTTTCTTCACACCAAAAACACTTCTCAACAAGAGTAGTGAAGAAGAGAGAAAGAAGAGAGGGAGAAGGGAGGAAGAAGAAGATGAAGGAGGCGGCAAGAAGAAGGAAGAGGAGGAGGAGCCGGGAGAAGAAGAAGAAGCCGGAGGGAGGAGAGAAGAAGGAGAAGCCGGAGGGAGGAGAGAAGAAGGAGGATCCGGAGGGGAGAGAGAGGAAGGAGAGAGAGTGAGAAAAATAGAAGAAAGATGGGGAAAGGAATATTAATACGTCGGAATATTCTAAAGAATATTCTTCGGAAAGGAATTTTTCCGACGTAATAATCTTCCCGATAAACCGGATTTCTTTTATTTAGAAATAGGATAGACGGTTGTAGTAGCCATCATATGAGGGTTATCCGGAGGTTCGGAATCACCAAGGTCAAGTGCGGGTCAAGTTCGAGTTCGTGCATTCGGGAGGTTCGGGTTCCAGTTCGGGGGTCTCGGGATTCATACCATGTCAGAGCCGCCTTTTCCGCGCTATCTCACTGTGAGTCGGCTCACAAACTCATAGACTCATATAGACCATAAATTGATAAACCGTAGTGCTAGGATTGCATACCCGTTACTTAACCTAATTAGTAATCAATAATTAATTGGACGTTAATGATAAACCGGTTAGGATCAGATAAGCACGCTAGGTTTAAAGAATTAAATGGTAAATCAATTGTGTGCCGCTAGGTTTTTAGTATCGATTGGGTGATGCATTCATATAGACCGTTGTTTAGGACCGTATATGCATCTATATATGTATTAAGAACGATAATTAATGAATCTATATACGGGAATTAAGACGACATTAAAATATGGTTGAACCTAAAAAAACGTATAGAATATTATAACAGGGTTAGGGTTTAGGTTTAATAGCGGGATTGAGTAATGAATAAAGTTAATTAATAATGAGACGTCGGGGAGTTAGTAAGTTTACTAACTCTAAACCGACGGATCGAGGAGTTAATAAAAGATATCTAGAATGGGTTAAATAAGGAATGTGGTGAGTTGGTAAGCCGTCTACGGGTTAGCAATCCGCTAACCCAAGGTAGCGGATGATAATGGATTAAAAGACTTAGAAACCCTAATAAACCTGCTTGTGTGTGATTGTGTGATTATGTGATTGTGTGATTGATTGTGATTGTGTGATTGTATTGCTGTTATTGTGAGCTTTGTGTGCAGGTTTGTTAGACTGCTCGGTGTTGGGCCGAGCAGTTATTGCGGACACTTACTCCGGTCACGGGACCGGGTAAGTTAGTGGTGCTGACTAGGTATCTTACCTAGTCAGAGCGGTGGTAGCGTAGTGGCTTGCGGAATGGTTGGAGATTTATTATTGATATTGATTGCGTGATCTGTGCTAGAGTCCCAGCGAGTCTGCGTGTTTATATTTCTGCACTAGGACGCTAGGGTGCGTTAGATTCCGCAAGCCTAGGTTTTGTTTACGTTCCGGTACTTCCGACCTGATTGGATCCTCGGGTTTTACCTAACCGGATTATGGTGATTCCGGTTATGGTGTTAACCTATCGGGTGACGCCGGTAGGTGTGTGATTCGGAGAATACGGGGTCATGTCCTAGGGCCGAATCACATGGAAACTCTTGCTATCTAGGGGTAGTCCGAGTCACCGCGTATCGATGGACAGAGAACGGTGTCCTACTCGTGGGACCTTGTGTACACGTTTAGGAGTCGTGGGTTAGTTACCATATAGGTGACGATGTAAACCCGTGGAAGTTACCGAGTTCGTAGGGCCCATTGTTGTTTATTCTTTCTTTCGTTGCGCGATAGATAGATCAAGTCCAATCGAGGACATGTGCCGCAGTGCCTTTGATTTCCCTTAATTCACTTTATCTCTGACATTGATTGTGTATGTTTGGGTTTATCACGACATGGTAGTGCGTGATCGACTATTTTCCTGCTGATTGTTATTTTGGGTTTTGGGGCGGGAATTTGTAGACTTAGATAGATTAGAAGCCATTAGTGGGGAGCCGATTCACTGGGTGATCTTAGATCGCTCATTATACTCTTTCTGTGTTTTTCAGGTTTAGCAGCGACGGACGCGGGAGGTTCTCGGTGTAGTTTCGGGATGGCTTGTGACGGGATTTGATTCGTGATTTTGAGTGTTTTCTCGGTTCGGCGTTATTGTTATTTCGTGTGTTGATTTCTTTGTATATTTGACTTGACGATTGTTTGTGAAAATTCTATTAAACGTTGTACTCAATGTTGATTACTCAAAAATGAAATTGTTTCCCTGATATGAGGTTTAAGTCCGAACCGACACAACTCATCGAAGTAGTGCAAGTGGTACCGCTTGTACTATGGATATGAGGATAGCGGAGTCGAGGATAGATTGGTGCGAGCCTTTGTCTCAAACCGAACTAACTTTGGCTTCGTCCTGTGGCGAACTTTTCCCATTCGACTTGCTCGGGTTCGATCGGTCATGTTCTTGTTTGATTGTTGACCGGTCAGCTCGACGGTCAGCGGAGAATGGGAAAGGGGCGTTACAGAAAGGTGGTATCAGAGCATGGTTCTGCATGGGTTTCGAAACATTTCATTTCTGAGTGTTTTCCGTGTTTTATCGAGTCAAATGTGTCACACAAGCATCCATTAAGAAACCGAGCCACGTCCGTTAAACCCGGGGTTGGGATGGGGAGTAGCATTTTTGTATGATTTGAACTAACTTATCTTTGAGTTGTGATTGCAGTCGTGCAGCAGTGTGTCCTGGAAGGAGTGGAGATGTGTGTGTGTGCGCGTGGAGCAGTTACAGTTGAGCGTCATGAGTCAGCAGGGACCAGCCAGTCTCGCCGCCAGCAATACCAGAGTACAGGACATGCAACGAATGTGGAGTGTATGAGTTAATTTACATTGGTATCCCCGAGCAGTAGACCTGCATCTTCGAGAACCATACCATCCATTGCCCGGACCAGACGACTGTCCGCTCTGTGATCACGAGAGCCATGGAGCACTGACTTGCCCTACCATCAGATCAGGTGAGTATACTTCCGGTGGAGAGCCGTACCGAGTACCAGTACCAGAGGACTATCGAGCGGGACCCAGCCGCAGAGATCCCGAGCCCAGTCAGCCGCCCGTTGTGCAGTACCGGTTGTTTCGTTGTCCAGACCCGAGCCAGTGAGGACTTATCAGTTGTGTGGAGATTATGATCATCATGCGTCCGTATGTTACCGTGGAGTACGCCCAGCGTCCGTTCCAATTGCCAGATGTGTGGCCGCGCAGGTCACGATGCTTATCTTTGTCCGATAGCTGAGCCACAACATGTTGGAGCACCATCTCGAGACACACACTCGCCACACCCTTCCGGCGCACCTGCCAGCGGATACTTCAGCGAGCCGTTTTTCAGTTGGTGTTGGGCATTTCGGTCTTGCTGGAGGCGTTAGGTTGGGATAGGAGTAGTTAGGCCAGGTAAGTGGGGCACTAACTTCTTTTTGTATTATAGATAGATCGGCGGATAGGCGACTTTGCGTGTCGTCTTTGACTTTTCTGATGTACAGCGGCGTCGTATGGGTTTTTGGATGTGATAACGGTCTTATGTGTGGACTCTGATCATAACCATGTACTGAAAGCCTTATTGTGTACGATATATCGTTTTATGTATGTGGTGGATGCAGAGTGTTCCGCTGATCGTTTTGAGTAGCGTAGTACCTATTTGCCGGATTGAGATGGTTATGAAAGCAAGTAGATTACTACGTGAAATTAAATGATGAGCGGAACTGACGACCGTTCATCATGACCGGAACCCGGACCGACGACCCATCCGACCGATCATTAGATTGCGTGATTGTGTGGTGATTGCTTGTTTTTCTCTTTCTGTTGCTTGATTGATTGATTGATTGATTGATTTTCTTGTGCGGTAGATTGCGTAGTGTTAGCATGCGTGGTTTTAGTAGACTGATTGTTTTGGTTTTAGAGATCGTTGGTTTGATAGTTGTTCGGGAGTTTGATTAGGGGTTGATCGCTTTTCTTCGGTTTTGTTAAAAAAAAGGTAAAGTGTTGATTTTTATTTTAATTTTACTTCGAGTTGAGCCGACTTGGGGGACGGTTGTGTTTAACCGACAATTCACGAGGGAGCGGACTTATAGAGTATTGTTATTTAATCACGGGTAACCATCGAGTACGTGATTAAGTAACCATATTTCTATGGGAAAGTGATATCGAGGATAGATCGGGATGAAACTAATTGTTTCAGTGAGTTGTTGTATTGAATGTAGTACGGAATGGCGACGCGATGTGAATCCGAGACCGAACCCGAACCCTAGAAACAAGATGGTGTTACAAGAAGCAGTTTAACCTGAACCTGCAAGTGAGTCAGTGGAGTTTCATCACCAGAGTGGGTATCAGTGATTGAGGAGGGTCGAGGAGTGCATGAGTATGGCGGTTAGTTGGAAGGAAGAAAGTCACTCGAGGCGGTACTCATTAGAAACAAGTTAAGCAATGGGAATGGAGGGCGGGTTATTATTGCGAGATCAAGGAAGCCTGGAGCATTGATCGGCACAGATGAATCCATGAAGCGTGGAGTTCAGTGATCAAGAAGTTTCGAGGTGTACATAAGTATGGCGGTTCAGTTGGGAGGAGGAACATCGATATTACCATAATACCGATGGGGAGCGAGAGCAGTAAAGATGAAACAAGTATCGAGAGTGGAGGGAGAGTCGGTGTTGTGCCATTCACGGAGGTCGAAGCAAAGTGGGGAAGTCAAAAGTGTCGATTCAAGACGATCATTAGTTAGCGCAGATAGAATCAGAAACTCGAGTGGAGCAGTTCAGTCAGGATCAGTGATTTCAAGAATCCAGATTAAAGTCAGTGAGGAACCAGGAGTGATCGTGATCCAAGTTCTCAGTGTGGAGTGTTCAAGGCGTCAGTATTTTGGGTTTGTTCAAGACGGTGTTTCAGAGGTCAGTAAGTATCGGGAGTCCAGTTCAGTTGGTTCATCGTTCGAGCATCGGAGCAGTGGAATCTGTTCCAGAGTGGCGACTTACAGAGTTCAGTTTCCGACTCGAAGTTTTTAGTAACGGAGAATTCGGGGACCGAATTCCTGTAAGTGGGGAAGAATGTAATATCCTGTTCCAAGAAATAGTCAACGAGCAGCAGAGAAGTCAACGGAGGGCATTTTCGTAATTTTCAGAAGATGAAGGGCATTTTGGTAATTTTACCAAAATTCGATCTGGAAGTGGAGACGGGCCAAGTGTTCTTATTTTTGTCCAAAAGAACATTTAGAAGACCAGACGTGGAAGAAAAGAAGATTAAACGAGTTTTACGGACTATCGGGAAAGGAAACTGATAGAACCGATAAAACTTGTAAAATCCATAACGGGAGCTACGGGTGTCCGTTTGAGGCGATTCAAATTTCTAAATTCATCTAAGATCTTCTAGAATCTGAAAATGAGACTTAGTGGATTTGTAGAAGCAGATAAAGGATTTTTTAAAATATTCAACGTAAAGCCGGTTTTTCCGAGAAACCGATACATCGTTCGGGCAAGAAAGAAGACCCTCTAAAGTCCACCAAAAATTATGAACTTTTGACCAAAGCTACATTATAAGATGAAGAAGATATGTTTAAAAGGATTCAGCAAGATTTGATGTCTAGATCAAGTTATGAATTTTGAGTCCTTAATGGGTTATTAAGGTTTAAAAATTCAAAATAAATTCCTTGAGGCTTGGGCTTGAGTCAGGGTATTTGGGAAAGTTTACCAAGACCATATTGGACCTAAATCCATCTCAGTATGAAGCATGGGCCACGAAATTTGAGCCCAAGAAATAGAAGCTTCTTAGGTGCATGAATCTCCAAAGATGTGTTGTCATCAATCCAAGGGCTGCATGGAGGAGGCTACAAGTGGATGGTGGATGATCAAATTCATTTTTTGTGGATGGTTTTTGGTGGAGAGGTCGTGGCTTAAGATGGATAAGAAGAGCTGACAAGTGGAAGGTGGAGATCTCTTCACTTTAGCTATAAAAGGAGGCCTCCACCCCTCACTTTTCTTCACACCAAAAACACTTCTCAACAAGAGTAGTGAAGAAGAGAGAAAGAAGAGAGGGAGAAGGGAGGAAGAAGAAGAAGAAGGAGGCGGCAAGAAGAAGGAAGAGGAGGAGGAGCCGGGAGAAGAAGAAGAAGCCGGAGGGAGGAGAGAAGAAGGAGAAGCCGGAGGGAGGAGAGAAGAAGGAGGATCCGGAGGGGAGAGAGAGGAAGGAGAGAGAGTGAGAAAAATAGAAGAAAGATGGGGAAAGGAATATTAATACGTCGGAATATTCTAAAGAATATTCTTCGGAAAGGAATTTTTCCGACGTAATAATCTTCCCGATAAACCGGATTTCTTTTATTTAGAAATAGGATAGACGGTTGTAGTAGCCATCATATGAGGGTTATCCGGAGGTTCGGAATCACCAAGGTCAAGTGCGGGTCAAGTTCGAGTTCGTGCATTCGGGAGGTTCGGGTTCCAGTTCGGGGGTCTCGGGATTCATACCGTGTCAGAGCCGCCATTTCCGCGCCTATCTCACTGTGAGTCGGCTCACAAACTCATAGACTCATATATACCATAAATTGATAAACCGTAGTGCTAGGATTGCATACCCGTTACTTAACCTAATTAGTAATCAATAATTAATTGGACGTTAATGATAAACTGGTTAGGATCAGATAAGCACGCTAGGTTTAAAGAATTAAATGGTAAATCAATTGTGTGCCGCTAGGTTTTTAGTATCGATTGGGTGATGCATTCATATAGACTGTTGTTTAGGACCGTATATGCATCTATATATGTATTAAGAACGATAATTAATGAATCTATATACGGGAATTAAGACGACATTAAAATATGGTTGAACCTAAACAAACGTATAGAATATTATAACGGGGTTGGGGTTTAGGTTTAATAGCGGGATTGAGTAATAAATAAAGTTAATTAATAATGAGACGTCGGGGAGTTAGTAAGTTTACTAACTCTAAACCGACGGATCGAGGAGTTAATAAAAGATATCTAGAATGGGTTAAATAAGGAATGTGGTGAGTTGGTAAGCCGTCTACGGGTTAGCAATCCGCTAACCCAAGGTAGCGGATGATAATGGATTAAAAGACTTAGAAACCCTAATAAACCTGCTTGTGTGTGATTGTGTGATTGTGTGATTGATTGTGATTGTGTGATTGTATTGCTGTTATTGTGAGCTTTGTGTGCAGGTTTGTTAGACTGCTCGGTGTTGGGCCGAGCAGTTATTGCGGACACTTACTCCGGTCACGGGACCGGGTAAGTTAGTGGTGCTGACTAGGTATCTTACCTAGTCAGAGCGGTGGTAGCGTAGTGGCTTGCGGAATGGTTGGAGATTTATTATTGATATTGATTGCGTGATCTGTGCTAGAGTCCCAGCGAGTCTGCGTGTTTATATTTCTGCACTAGGACGCTAGGGTGCGTTAGATTCCGCAAGCCTAGGTTTTGTTTACGTTCCGGTACTTTCGACCCGATTGGATCCTCGGGTTTTACCTAACCGGATCATGGTGATTCCGGTTATGGTGTTAACCTATCAGGTGACGCCGGTAGGTGTGTGATTCGGAGAATACGGGGTCATGTCCTAGGGCCGAATCACATGGAAACTCTTGCTATCTAGGGGTAGTCCGAGTCACCGCGTATCGATGGACAGAGAACGGTGTCCTACTCGTGGGACCTTGTGTACACGTTTAGGAGTCATGGGTTAGTTACCATATAGGTGACGATGTAAACCCGTGGAAGTTACCGAGTTCGTAGGGCCCATTGTTGTTTATTCTTTCTTTCGTTGCGCGATAGATAGATAGAGTCCAATCGAGGACATGTGCCGCAGTGCCTTTGATTTCCCTTAATTCACTTTATCTCTGGCATTGATTGTGTATGTTTGGGTTTATCACGACATGGTAGTGCGTGATCGACTATTTTCCTGCTGATTGTTATTTTGGGTTTTGGGGCGGGAATTTGTAGACTTAGATAGATTAGAAGCCATTAGTGGGGAGCCGATTCACTGGGTGATCTTAGATCGCTCATTATACTCTTTTTGTGTTTTTCAGGTTTAGCAGCGACGGACGCGGGAGGTTCTCGGTGTAGTTTCGGGATGGCTTGTGACGGGATTTGATTCGTGATTTTTGAGTGTTTTCTCGGTTCGGCGTTATTGTTATTTCGTGTGTTGATTTCTTTGTATATTTGACTTGACGATTGTTTGTGAAAATTCTATTAAACGATGTACTCAATGTTGATTACTCAGAAATGAAATTGTTTCCCTGATATGAGGTTTAAGTCCGAACCGACACAACTCATTGAAGTAGTGCAAGTGGTACCGCTTGTACTATGGATATGAGGATAGCGGAGTCGAGGATAGATTGGTGCGAGCCTTTGTCTCAAACCGAACTAACTTTGGCTTCGTCTTGTGGCGAACTTTTCCCATTCGACTTGCTCGGGTTCGATCGGTCATGTTCTTGTTTGATTGTTGACCGGTCAGCTCGACGGTCAGCGGAGAATGGGAAAGGGGCGTTACACACCACCTTTCCCGAGTAACTCTAACATCCGACCGAGGCAACTAGGAGGTTCTGCCTTCGCCTCGAGCTCGGGACTCCTTAACGGATCAAACTCAGTTCAGTTCCGAACACCCCAGGTCGATCAGACAAGGTCGATCCCAACGATCGATCTCCTCGACCCCATTTTTCTGGAACAAACGTCAGGTTAGGCACAAGTCCAGTTCGCACCCGCAGAGGGCGATGAACACGATATGCTTAGACAATACATTGAACAGGCTAAAGCCCAGTTCGACAGTCTGAGCTCGAAAGTTCACATGGCGACGAGCGCGGCTCCTGACATCGATCGAGTGATCGAAGAAACACAATAGACGCCGTTCACAGATCGGATTGCGTTTGCAAGGATCCGAGAGATCAAGAAAACTAAGTTTCCAGAATTCTCTGGGAAATCAGACCCGAAAGCCCACATCAGGGCATTCCGACTAGCGATGACAAGGGTGTACCTTACCGATGAGGAGAGGGAGCCAGCCTTCTACAGGCTCTTCGCGGAAAACCTATCAGGTTCTGCCCTAGAATGGTTTGCCGGACTGGAAGAAAGGTCCATTGACAACTTCACCCAGTTCATGACGGCTTTCCTAAAACAATACTCCGTTTTCATCGAGGAAAAGACTACCGAGGCAGCCTTATTTGGCGTCTCTCAAAAACCCGACGAAACACTTCGCTCGTACATTGACCGATTTAAGGAAATAAAATCCAAAATCGCGAACCCATGAGACGAGGTAGCTATAGAAGCGTTAAGACGGGGACTATGGTTCTCAACCAGATTCCGTGAGGAAATAACAGTCCGCGAACCTCAAACGCTCGATGACGCCCTCCATCGCGCATCGGCCTTTGCTCGCCTCGAGGACGAAACCACGGCCCTCAGAGAAAAACACCGGAAAGAAAGGAACCCGCCGGGCTCGCAAAATCCGAACTCGAAAAAGGATTCCCGTAAATCAGGGAACGTCAACGCGGTCGAAAGCCCAAAGAGCTCGAAGAAATTTGAGTTCGACAAGGAAAAATTCCGTGATTTCCACAATAAGAGAGGACACTCGACCGAGGATTGCTATACTCGAGCTAAAGCAGAGGCTCAAAAACAAGAGTCCGAAAGCAAAAAAGACTCCGAAGTCGAGGATGAAACTCTGTCCGACAAAAAGGAAAACAAACAGACCAAGGAGTCGAACTTCAAAAAGCACTCCCAAAACAAACGAGAACGGTCAAAAGAGCCGGAATCTCCCGAAACTCTCCCTCATGGGTCGCGGAAGCGAGTTGAGTTCATCCTCGGCGAGCTTAACCTAAGCGGCACTCCGAGAGGTTTGGCGCTATCCCCGCCTCCGGCTCCTGCCAAGAGTTTACGCTCAAGAATCAATCTCCCTCGTCTCTGCGGGGGGGGGGGGGGGGTGTATGGGCTATACCCCCTAAACGAATTGACTTCATCCTCGGTGGCTCCAAGCTTTGCCGCGACTCGGTCAATTCGATCAAAGCTCTTCAAAGAAGAGTCGAGACCGACAGAGGGGGGAAAACCCCAATGTTGGGTCCAGACCACGAAATCATTTTCTACGAGAGCGAGACAAGTAATCTCGACAAACCACACGACGACGCCCTCCTCGTTTGTCTAGTAGTGGGAGATGTCGAACTCTCAAGGATAATGATTGACACAGGAAGTTCGGTAGATGTCCTCTTTTACGACGCGTTCAAAAAGATGGACTTCAACGACTCCGAGATTGTGGAAGAAAAGACACCACTAGTAGGTTTTGCTGGCGAAACGACATACTCGATGGGCTCTGTCTTCGCCCCAGTAATTGCTGGAGGAGTTCGGAGAATGACGGAGTTCGTCATAGTAGATCGGCCAGCTCCCTATAACGCAATCTTAGGTCGACCATGGATATACGACATGAAAGCGGTACCATCGACCTACCACCAATGCGTAAAGTTCCCGACTCCCAAAGGGATCAAAACCATTTACGGAAGTCAAAAGATTTCCCGTCATTGCTACATGTACGGATACAAGCAGATCGAGAAATCCCCTGCGTAGCAATTACAGAAAGAGGAGGAGCTCGCCACCATGCAGACCAAAAGGTCGAAAGACCCCAGTCAAATAGGACCCCCAAAGGACCTCACGACTCAGGTCTGCATAGACGAGGCTCATCCCGAAAGACTCGTTGGCATCGGAATCGACCTATCAGAGCCGGTTAAGAACGAACTGGTCTCTTTTCTCAAACAGAACGTCGACTCCTTCGCCTGGTCTTCAGCAGACATGAAAGGGATAAACATCGATGTAACCAGCCACGAGCTGAATGTCGACCCAACCTACAAACCGGTAAGACAGAAACGTCGAAAACTAGGCCCTGAGCAGGCCAAAGCCGTCAATGACGAGGTCGGTCGGTTATTAAAAATCGGTTCGATCAGAGAGGTCAAGTACCCCGACTGGCTCGCGAACCCCGTGATGGTTAAGAAAAAGAACGGAAAGTGGAGGGTCTGTGTAGACTTCACGGATCTCAACAAAGCATGTCCATCGACCGACTGGTCGAGGCCACCGCTGGACATCAGCTGCTATCCTTTATGGACGCGTTCTAAGGGTACAATCAAATATTGATGAACCCTGAAGACCAAGAAAAGACTTCGTTCATAACGGATCGAGGCACATACTGCTACAAAGTCATGCCCTTCGGACTGAAAAACGCAGGAGCAACTTACCAGCGCCTCGTCAACAAGATGTTTTTAGGACTCCTAGGCAAAACCATGGAAGTCTACATCGACGATATGCTGGTAAAATCTTCCAGGTACGAGGATCACATCCCCCAACTAAAAGAATGCTTTACCATTCTTAATAAGTATGGGATGAAACTCAACCCAGCTAAATGTACCTGCGGGGTCCCTTCAGGAGAATTCCTCGGTTACTTGGTGACCGAAAGAGGGATCGAAGCGAACCCCAAACAGATCGCAACGTTCATAGAGATGAAATATCCCAGAACAACGCGAGAAGTCCAGCGCCTAACCGGCAAAATAGCTGCTCTGAATCGCTTCATCTCAAGGTCGACTGATAAATGTCTACCCTTCTATCACTTGCTAAAAGCAAACAAAAAGTTCCTTTGGGACGAAAAGTGCGAAGAGGCATTCACTCAGCTCAAAGCCTACTTAAGCGAACCACCCATACTGGCGAAAACAGTAGAAGGAGAACCCCTTTACCTCTACCTAGCTGTCTCTACGGCAGCAGTAAGTGGAGTCCTGGTTCGCGAGGAACAAAATGAACAACGGCCGGTATATTACATCAGTAAGACCTTGATCGACGCTGAAACCAGATACCCCGCCATGGAAAAACTCGCCTTAGCGCTAGTAACGTCGGCTCGGAAAAATCCGACCGTACTTTCAATCGCACTCGATCATAGTGATGACCTCTCAGCCACTGAGAACCATTCTTCACAGTCCAAGCCAATCATGTCGATTGGTTAAATGGGCTATCGAACTTAGCGAGTACGACTTTGAATACAAAGCTCGAACATGCCTAAAAGCACAAGTACTGGCAGATTTCATAATCGAGCTCCCTCCGACTATAGAACTCGACCTGACTTCGGCCCAAAGATGGAAGTTCTACGTCGATGGGGCTTCCTCAAGACAAGGGTCCGGAGTCGGAGTGAAATTAGTCTCCCCAACGGGTGAAGTACTAGAACAATCGTTTAGATTGGGCTTCGCCGCATCGAATAACGAGGCTGAATATGAAGCGTTAATAGCCGGGCTCAGACTCGCGATAGCCATAGGAGCCCGGGAAGTAAACGCCTTCAGCGATTCCCAACTAGTCACGAGCCAATATCATGGCGATTACGAGGCCAAAGACGAACGAATGGAAGCATACCTACGGGTAGTCCATACATTGGCCGAACAGATCGAATTCTTCGATCTAACACGAATCCCACGAGGTGAAAACACTGCAGCCGATGCACTAGCCACATTAGCATCGACATCAGATCCTAACCTCAAAAGGATCATACTAGTCGAAGGGATAGAAAAACCAAGCATCGACATAGCTCTCAAAGCTCTGTCCTTGAAAGAGGACGGGCCCGCTGTGAAGGACGATGTCAAACGCAAAGAGTGTCCCAGAGACACTGATAGCGACATCATCGAGATTGATGATGATCTTGATCCTAGAAACACCGTATACGTCGCGAACGTCCCCGACGGACCAATTCAGACCGCATCCACTAGTCAGGGACCTGAGCCTAACAACGACGAAGATTGGAGAACTCCGATCATTCGATACATCACAAACGGCGAAGTTCCCGACGGAAAATGGGAGGCGCGGAAACTTAAAACGCAGAGTGCGAGGTACTGTGTCACACAAGGAGAGCTCTTTAAAAGGAGCCTCTCCGGACCTTACCTTAAATGCCTTGACAAAAAGCAAGCCCTAGCTGTGATTACACAAACACATGACGGATCCTGCGGAAGCCATTCAGGAGGACGAGCATTGGCCGTGCGAATCAAAAGGCAAGGCTACTATTGGCCTACAATGGCCACCGAATGCGAATCTTTCTCCAACAAGTGCGATAAATGCCAAAAGCATGCCCCAATTATCCACCAAGCGTCGGAGAAACTCTCCTCTATCTCATCACCATACCCATTCATGCGGTGGGGAATGGACATCGTTGGACCGCTAGTCGCATCTGGCAAAAAGAAAGCCACACACCTGTTGGTGATGACGGACTACTTCACCAAGTGGATTGAAGCAGAGTCATAGCAGAAAATTAAGGACGTTCACGTTAAGGAGTTCGTCTGGCGAAACATCGTTTGCCGACACGGACTACCCCACGAGATCGTCACCGATAACGGATCTCAGTTCATATCAAACACGTTCAAAGAGTTCTGCAGAACTTGGAACATAAAACTGACTTACTCAACGCCACGCTACCCCCAAGGGAACGGGCTAGCAGAAGCAGCTAACAAAGCGATTATGAACGGCCTCAAGAAGAGGCTCAACGAGTGCAAAACAACCTGGAGTGACGAACTCATAGCTGTACTCTGGGCCTACCAGACTACCCCCCGCAAATCCACCGGCGAGACTCCCTTCTCGCTAGCTTACGGAACCGAGGCGGTAGTACCAGCTGAAATTCTCGTGTCAAGCATTCGCAAAGAAGAATGCCCACAACAAGAGGAACTTAATAACAAGATGATAACTGATGGGCTCGACCTCGTCGACGAAAGAAGGAACCTCGCATTAGCTCGACTCCAGAATTACCAACAAGCCGCAGCTTGCTACTATGATTCCCGAATCAAAACTCGAAGGTTTCAAGTAAGAGAGCTCGTCTTGCGGAAAGTGTTCGACCATAAAAAGAAAGAACACGCTGGAAAATTAGGAGCGAAGTGGGAAGGTCCTTACCAGGTCACCGACGTCGTAAAGGACGGGGTCTACCGACTCAAGTCGGTGGAAACCCAGAAGCCCGAACTACGACCTTGGAACATCATCAACCTCAAAAAGTATTTCCACTAGGAGTACATCAACATAATCGAACTACGAAATGGCTTGATCCCCTTAAAAAGGGTACGTAGTGTTGGATCCCTATGGATCTAGGGTTTGTTATATTGAAATTTAGAACCAACCTCGTTCTTACCTTTGGCAGCGGAAGAAGATGGTGAACGAGATCAGTGGAGCAACGCAACGCTTTGCCTCTACCAGATACACACGCACGCTCGCTGGAAACGGGATGCTAGTGCCGGATCAATGGGGATCGATGGTGTTTGGTGTGTCAAGTGTTTTCTCACAAGAAAACTAGATGGCTCTCTGTTTAGGTCGAAACAAATCAGCTTTTATTCGACCTAAACGCGCTTAACGGGCCAGACTTAATTAAGCCATAACCCGAAAAGCCTGTTCGGAAAATCCGAACTGTGTCGACCGACACACAAGCTGTGTCGATCGACACAACACCATTATATCGATTCTTATATGTATTTCAATACACATAATATGATCATTGCAACAATGATCATTCCCATGTCGTAGCTTCCAGTTCGCTTAGGTGTGTGACCCTATAGGATCATACAATACTGGCAGTAAGCCCACGACTTACAGAATGCAAGAGGCTTCTAGCAAAGCATTGCAAACGCCCAGTATTATACGAATGTCTGATCTCGACACACAACTATCATAGGAGTGAGTACAAGTGTGATTTCAGGACACTATCCCAACAATCTCCCACTTGTACTGGAATCATCAATTCCTATAATCCTTTTGTCTCTATATCTCGATTTGGCATAAGGCAAGATCTGTGTCATCCTTATTTAGCCAACATCGTGTTTATCGAACTCCTGATCTCATACTGAACATTACAAACAACTGAACTACAGTTCGTTTGAGTGCGGCCACACATTCTCTCAGTATTCAATCTTCGATAGGCCCTGGGATATTTATCTCCCGTTTTTTCAGGAGGGACAAATTCCATCTTGTTCCATCCCTGTTTCAACGCACACTTCATGATAAACTTGAACAGTGTCGTTATAGCCGCCAGTTACGGATCGACGTTTGACAAAGTCAAAATGTACCAATTCATATGCAAGAAAGCATGATGAACTCAGGTCTAAGGACTATACTCTATAGTCGTAATGAGAACCTCTTATGACACAGATATTTTACTATCTTGTAGACTTCTCATTAGCGGGTCATGTCCGATCATATGTTCATCAACATATATCTATGTGACTGACTGTGATAATCATATCATTGGCTCCATGAAACTTAGCCAACAGTCACCTCACAATCTAGTCTCTAATGGTTGTCAGTGTCCCAATTCTACAACCTTGACTAGGGACAAAATAATTTATTAACTTATAGGGTTTCATGATCAAGTTCTCAACTTGATGACCTATAATATGTCATAAACTTATTTCGGGACTATTATTTAGATCACAATAAATAATGCTGAAATCAAATTTCATTAAACACTTCTAAAAGAATGTTTACAAGGGCGTCTTATTATAACTAAAACAAAATCCAAAACTCCCACTAGAATCAAGATTACATCTTAAGATCTCTAATGCCTACAGCAGTCGTATGACTCTCATGCTTAGGCCTTGGGAGTGACTTGGTTAGAGGATCAGCGACATTCTCGTTTGTCGGAACTCGGCTGATCTTCACATCACCCCTATTGACAATATCACGAATCAGATGATATTTCCTCTCAACGTGTTTGGACTTCTGGTGTGACCTGGGTTCTTTCGCCTGAGCAATGGCTCCATTGTTATCGCAGAACAAAGCCACTGGCTCCAAGATACTAGGAACCACACCAAGTTCAGTCATGAACTTCTTGATCCAAACAGCTTCCTTTGCCGCTTCTGAAGCAGCAACATATTCAGCTTCCGTTGTGGAGTCAGCTACGGTATTCTGCTTAGAGCTCTTCCAGCTCACCGCACCGCCATTTAGACAGAAGACATATCCAGACTGTGATCGGAAATCGTCTCTGTCCGTCTGAAAACTCGCATCGGTGAATCCATTCACCACAAGTTCATCACTATCTCCATACACAAGGAACTTATCCTTAGTATGTCTCAAATACTTGAGAATATTCTTGACAGCTGTCCAGTGAGCTTCACCTGGATCAGATTGGTATCTACTCGTCATGCTTAACGCGTAAGCTATATCTGGACGAGTGCAGAGCATGGCATACATAATAGATCCTATTGCAGAGGCATAAGGAATCCTATTCATGCGTTCTCGCTCAGCAGGTGCCGCCGGACACTGCTTCTTGCAGAGACTCTTGCCATGAGACATTGGTATGAAGCCCTTCTTGGAATCGTGCATCCTGAATCTGTGCAACACCTTATCAATATAAGTGTCTTGGCACAATCCAATCAGCCTGTTAGTTCTATCTCTGTAGATTCTGATTCCAAGAATGTATGCGGCTTCTCCCATGTCTTTCATGGAAAAACAACTTCCTAGCCAAGTCTTAATAGACTGAAGCAACGGAACGTCATTACCGAGGAGGAGTATGTCATCGACATACAGTACAAGAAATGCAATATTGCTCCCACTTGTCTTCTTGTATACACATGATTCTTCTTCGTTCTTGATGAAACCGAATTGTTTTACTGCTTCATCAAAACGAATATTCCAACTCCGTGATGCTTGCTTCAACCCATAAATGGATTTATGAAGCTTGCATACCTTCTTAGCATTTTTAGGATCGACAAAACCTTCAGGTTGTGTCATGTACACGTCCTCTTCCAGAATTCCATTCAGGAATGCGGTTTTGACATCCATTTGCCAAATCTCATAGTAATAATGAGCAGCAATCGCTAGAAGAATCTGAATAGATTTAAGCATAGCGACTGGGGAATAGGTTTCATCATAGTCAATACCATGAATTTGTTTGAAACCTTTAGCCACCAACCTTGCTTTGTAAATCTGTACATTGCCATCCACGTCAATCTTCTTCTTGAAGATCCATTTACACTCAATGGCTTTTACACCATTAGGTAAATCGACCAAGGACCATATTTGGTTTTCTGACATGGATGTCATTTCGGATTTAGAGGCTCCAAGCCACTTTTCGGAGTCTGGGCCCATCATTGCTTTCGCAAAGGTCGCTGGTTCGTCACCTTCAATGATCATCAGATCATTTGAATTGGTTACGAGAAATCCATAGTATCTCTCGGGTTCGTGACGGATCCTTCCGGATCTACGAACTTCAGGCTCCACAGGCGCCGGTTCCACAGAACTTTGTGGTTCCAACTGCTGCTCCTCCTCAGCAGGTTGAGCAGTATCCTGTGCATCTAGAATTTCTTCAAGATGTACTTTACTCCCACTGTTTTTCTTAGAGAGGAACTCCCTTTCAAGAAAAGAACAGTCCCGAGCAACAAATACTTTGTTCTCAGATTGGTTGTAAAAGTAGTATGCCTTGGTTTCCCTAGGATAACCAACGAAGTAGCATATATCTGATTTGGGTGCAAGCTTGTCGGATATTAAACGTTTGACATAAGCCTCGCAACCCCAAATCCTTAGGAAAGACAGACTAGGAGCGTTCCCAGTCCATAGTTCATGTGGTGTCTTTTCTACTGATTTAGATGGCACTCTATTCAGTGTAAACGCAGACGTTTCTAGAGCATATCCCCAAAAGGATAGTGGAAGATTAGAATGACTCATCATAGACCGAACCATATCCAATAAAGTTCGATTTCTCCTCTCCGATACTCCATTCCATTGGGGTGTACCAGGAGGAGTGAGTTGTGAAACGATTCCACACTCGCTCAGATAGTCGCTGAATTCTTGGCTCAAGTATTCTCCTCCGCGATCCGATCGCAGAATCTTAATACTCTTGCCAAGTTGATTCTGTACTTCATTCTTGAATTCCTTGAATCTATCAAAGGAATCTGACTTGTGTCTCATCAAATAGACATAGCCATACCTACTGAAATCATCAGTAAAGGTAATGAAGTACTTAAAGTTTCCTCTGGCAGCAGTACTCATTGGCCCACATACATCAGTATGAACAAGGCCCAATAAATCACTGGCCCTTTCATTTGGTTTGTTGAAAGGGGCTCTAGCCATTTTGCCCACCAAACAAGACTCGCATTTCTCACATGATTCAAAATCAAATGAGCCCAGAAGCCCATTTCGATGGAGCCTCTGGATGCGTTTCTCATTGATATGGCCCAAACGACAATGCCATAAGAAAGTCGGGTTTTCGTCATTGGACTTAAACCTCTTTGTATTTATGTTAAAGACAGGCATTTCTTGGTTTAATATATATAACCCATTATCTAATGGGGCGCTACCATAATAATTACCATCACGATTAAAAGAACAAACTTTATTCTTAACAGCAAAATCAAAACCTTCCAAATCCAAAACGGAAACTGAAATTATGTTTCTGCTGATCGCAGGTACATAGTAGCAATTATTCAAAATTAAAACCATGCCCGAAGGTAAAGACAACTCGTAGGTGCCTACGGCCAGTGCAGCAACCTTAGCTCCATTCCCGACTCGTAGCTCTACTTGTCCTTTCTTCAGCGTCCTACTGTTTCTTAGTGCCTGCACATCAGTACAAATATGAGCACCGCAGCCGGTATCCAATACCCACGAAGTAGGACTAGAAGACATAACATTAAGTTCGATAACATAAATACCTGAGTCAAACGCATCATACGTCTTCTTCAGCTTCTTGTAATCTTCCATGAACTTCTTGCAGTCTTTCTTCCAATGCCCCAACTGCTTGCAGTAGTTGCACTTATCCTCAGGAGAAGGCCCAGATTTGGGCTTCGGCTTGGGCTTGTCCTGACTTTCAGCCTGGACAACCTGGGCCTTACCCTTACCCTTCTTAGGTTTCTTAAACCTTTTACCCCCTTGTACCATCAGGACATTGGGAGTAGCCTTCTTGAGATTCGGTTCTGCTGTCTTCAGCATTCCGTGCAACTCAGTCAATGTCTTAGTCATGTTTTGCATATTATAGTTCATGATGAACTGATCAAAACACGACGGCAAAGACTGCCGAATCATGTCAGTGGCTAGCTCCTGGCTAATGGCACAGTCCAGTTTCCCCAGGTTATCAATGTAACCCATCATTTTAAGGACATGAGGACTTACTGGACTGTCCTTAGCCAGCTTGCAATCCATGAGAGATTTAACCGTCTGGTATCTCTCTGTGCGAGCTTGCTCCTAAAACAAAGCTTTCAGGCTGTTAATCATCTCAATGGGTGACAATACGTTCTCATATTGCTTCTCCAGCTCAGAGTTCATGGTCACCAGCATTAGACAAGTAACATCTTTGACATCCGCTGAATGCTTATCCCAAGCATTCTTTTCTGTCTGCGGAGCATTGGAACGTGGCCTCTCGGTGAGAACTCTTTCAAGGACATATTCCTTGTTCTCTTGCCTGAGAACTATTCTCAGGTTCCGATACCATTCCAAGAAATTAGATCCATTTAACTTGTCCTTCTCAAGGACGGATCTAAGTGAGAAAGTGTTGATGTGATTTGAGACAGACATAGCTGTAATTCAAAAGAGGTAAATTTTGGTTATAAAGCACAAGAAATGAGAATTCTTATCTAATAAGAAAACTCCCATTGTATTCAAACTATGTTTCCTCATATGAATACAATGTGCCAAGATCCTCAGATTACTAAAATTCGAGTGGGCGACTCGCCGTTACTCAAGCTTTAGTTATCTAGGTAAGCAAATCATTGCTAATTGTACTCAGTACAACTCTTGGTCGTGAATGAGACAAGCTATGTCCAATCCACTCTGATGTCTCTGGGCCCAGAACTTCTGACAACCCAGTCAAGTATAACCAATCTTTTATATGTCTTGTGATCACTGACAGTTGCAGTGCAAGTCTGTCATTGACCACCTGCCTTACCCATGTTGCAGTGGATATCAAGGACTCCAAGATATCCAACAAACGACACGAGTCTTGACAGTAGACAAGATCGGGCAAGACATCAAGATCACTTGATATTTAGTTGAGGAAAAGAACTAATCTTATCTTGATTTATATTCACTATATATATCAAAAATAATAACTTTTAATTAAAACATTTAGTTTTTATTAAGTTTAGATTCATCTAATACTTTTAGGATTAAATTATTCTGGTTCATGCAAATTTTTGGTCAAACCAACAAGTCTGCGGATGTTGTGTCGATCGACGCCAACCATTGGCATCGATCGATGCAACTCTATTTAAACCGTTCTTCGATAACCGGTCAAACCGGATCGAATTTACTTAACCGATTCAATCCAATTGAACCAGTTCGGTTTAATGGTCCATGTCGATCGACACACAGTGTGTGACGATCGATATGACCAAACCAGAATCAATTTTGGTTAATAAAATTAACCGAGATAGATAACCAGTTCAATCCAATTGAACCGATCTATCTAATTGTATTGCCTGTGTCGACCGACACACCCAGTGTATCGATCGACGCAGCACGATTACGGGTACTCGATCTCAGATCGAAACCCTAAAGATTATTTGTGGATTTTCGCTTTGTATCGACCGACACACGCTTTGTGTCGATCGATACTGTGCGACAAACCCTAAATTTTTATTCGCGAGTTTTCACTCTGTGTCGACCGACACATGCTTTGTGTCGATCGACACCCTGCGACAAACCCTAAAAATTTTATATTTTGCGCCGCGGCGTGTCGACCGACACACGCTTTGTGTCGATCGACACAGTGCGATTTCAGCAATACCATCGTTTTCAACAGAGACAAAAATCCGAGATTTAATCAATGAAAAACGATTTCAACAAGTAATATACAGATCAACAACATCAAGTTTCGATTTTATATCACCATTTTCAATAGCTAAACCCTAAGCATGCTCTGATACCACTGTTGGATCCCTATGGATCTAGGGTTTGTTATATTGAAATTTAGAACCAACCTCGTTCTTACCTTTGGCAGCGGAAGAAGATGGTGAACGAGATCAGTGGAGCAACGCAATGCTTTGCCTCTACCAGATACACACGCACGCTCGCTGGAAACGGGATGCTAGTGCCGGATCAATGGGGATCGATGGTGTCTGGTGTGTCAAGTGTTTTCTCACAAGAAAACTAGACGGCTCTCTGTTTAGGTCGAAACAAATCAGCTTTTATTCGACCTAAACGCGCTTAACGGGCCAGACTTAATTAAGCCATAACCCGAAAAGCCTGTTCGGAAAATCCGAACTGTGTCGACCGACACACAAGCTGTGTCGATCGACACAACACCATTATATCGATTCTTATATGTATTTCAATACACATAATATGATCATTGCAACAATGATCATTCCCATGTCGTAGCTTCCAGTTCGCTTAGGTGTGTGACCCTATAGGATCATACAATACTGGCAGTAAGCCCACGACTTACAGAATGCAAGAGGCTTCTAGCAAAGCATTGCAAACGCCCAGTATTATACGAATGTCTGATCTCGACACACAACTATCATAGGAGTGAGTACAAGTGTGATTTCAGGACACTATCCCAACACGTAGGCAGCTCGACTTCGAGCGCAGCCGCCCCCCAAAAAAAAACAAAGCTCACGCCGAGCTCAGCAGCTTCCGAGGAAGTTATCCCAACTTATCTTTGTGAAATCAAAATAAGTCTCTTAATCCAATGCTTCTTTCTGTCGTAAAAGGTGGATTCATTGCTAGATACCTCATCATAACATTCCCAAAACGAAAGATATGAAATTATCTCTTCCAAAACGAATGATATGAAATTATCTCTTCCGAAACGAAAGATATGAAATCATCTCTTCTAAATCAAAGCGATATGAAAGTATCCCTTCCAAGCGACCTGAAATGGCCTCTCTAAAAGCTAAAGTGATATGAAATTATCTCTCCTAATATCAAGCGATATGAAATTATCCTTTCCAAGAGACCTCAGACGGTCTCCCACAAAATCAAAGTGATATGAAAATATCCCTTCAAACAAAGCGACCTAGAACGGTCCTCCCGCTTCGAACGAACTGAAATGATCGTCCCAAAGAAAGAGATCCAGAATGATCTCTCCAAAAAAAAATAACATACAATTCTTCTAAACCTTATGCGGCCACTCCTCAAGCAAAATAACGAGATCGAGAATTCAAGCATGCAACCTCTACACACACTCCAAACCGGATCTTTGTAAGTTCACTTCAATTCGATCTCACACTTAATGCTCCTCTTTTCGATTCAGCAATTAAGCCCGAGTCTTACATTACGAAATAGTCGCGCCCCAAACCATTCTTGGCAAAGAGCTCGAGCTCAAATGCAACTGACTTAAAAGTTCGCAACGGAACTTCTAAGGCAGCTCACGCTAAGTTATCTGCTCGGTTCCTCTAGAGAGGTTCGAATCGCCACAATGGCTCAGATTTTATGTTAAGGCATAAAAACAATGAAATCTGTGCTAAGGCATAAAAGATTTAAAAAGAAAGTTCAAAAAAAAAAGAGAGGACACAATGTCCTCGAGTTTTAACAAAGCCCCCTCGGGCAACAAAAGTCTGAAAAGAAATTAAAAGCCCCCTCGGGCAAAGAAAAGTCTGAATTAAAGCCCTCTTGGGCGGCAACAAATAAAAAAGGGGGACTAGAACTGCTTGGAAGGAGAGGAAGCCTTGTCTCGATTCTCCGTCTGACCATCGGTCGCCCCGTCCTCCTCAAGTTGACCCTCGTCCTCATCGCTAACTCGCGAGCTAATTCCGGTCGGGAGGTTCGATCCATACTGATCAAGACGAGTAGCCGCCTGGTTTAGGGGGCGCGCAAGGATCACGGAATCGTCCGACATCACCGGCAAATTGAGTTTGCTGATACTGAAGTCCGACACCACCGCATCGTTCATCTCCTCCGTGGCCAATCTCTTCTTCTCGGCCAAGTCCATCACCTCCTTGGTCAAGTCCAGTTCGCCAGAGGCGAACTCGGCAATAAGCGCGATATTAGCCAAAGCCTCCTGGAGCCTCATCTCAGCGCTCACGGCGACTTTCCTCTGGCTCTCCTTCGCCGCGATCCCCTCGAGAATCTTGAGGTATTCACCGTTTAGCCCCTTCTTCGCCTCATGGGCCGCCACCTTAACGTCAAACTCTCGGTCAGCAAGAGCCTTGTCCAGATCGAGCTGACATTGCGCAGCCCGCACATCCGCAGCCCGACCTGCCTCAATGGCGGTTCGACTCGCCTCCTCTGCGATCGAAACCTGAGCCAAGGCATCCCGCAGCTGCGCATCCAGGTCGCCCGCCTTCTCCCGTAACTCCTCCTCTCGGGACAAGGCCCCCTGCAACTGCGCTCTCAGGTCCCTGACCGTCTTCTCGACGGTATCGAGCTCACTCGCCTGCGGTATCTCCCGCAGCTCTCGCTCGGCCCTAGCCGCAAACCTGTTCGCAGCCTCCAAGGCCTATGAGAAAAACAAGAATTAAGCATAAAACGTACCAAAAAAAAAAGCGAAGGAAGGAAATCATTACCTTCCCAGAAGCTGCCATCATCTCGGTATAAACTTCACCAAGAGCCATATCCCCGATAGCCGGAAGCTGAACACCTGCAGGCTTGAAATGCCTCAACAAATAGGCCACACCTTCGGGTCATCCGCGATCGGACATTCCTTCTGGTGCCTGAAGCGCCAGTTGAAAGACCCAGAGGACCCGGAAGAAGCAGGTCTCGCCTCGGCATTTTGGTTCGATCTCCTCGAACTCACCTCCGCGTCGGTTCTTTGACGCTTCGCCGCCGGGGGAGGAGGACCGCCCCGGCTTCGACCGTTCGATCCCCTCGAACCATTTGACCGGGAATTGCGCAAAGCATGCTCTCCAGACGGGATCTGAGCCAGTTCCTGACCAACCGAAAGAGGAGGTAAATTCTCCACCCCCACGTTCGCCTCTCCGGACCCTGCGACCTCAGGGAGAGAAACCTGAACAGGGTTTGGAGGAGGGATTGAGGGAGGAGGAGGCCCCTCGTCCATGGCAAAAAGAAGGGCATGGCTCAAGTCGCCAGCCTTCATTTTCTTCGCCAGATCAACGGGATCCTTCCCGTTCCGACGACTGCTGGATCTTCGCGACATCTTTCCGAGAGAAGGGGTGCTTGCGGTAGAACTATCGTCCGAAACAGGTCGACCTGCAAAAAAAACAGATTCGGGTCAGCCCAGCAAACGAAGGGCATATTGCGCGACAACCCCCAGAAAGACTAACCGGAACACTTACTTTCTCCGGTTCGCTCGATAATCCGAAGCGGAGCCTGAACGATTCGAGTCGAAGCGGGCTGGTGAAGGAGGCGTGATTCGTCTCGCAAAAGACGAGGCTGGTATAGAGGAGGTTGTCGAGCAGCAGGACCTAAAGCAGCTCGGATTCGCTGATCCGTGAAGTTGCACCAACGAATATCCCCTCTCCATAGGCGAGCTACCAAACTCGATGTAGTCGGGTCCAAAGGTAATGACTCAGGAGCCTCTGCAATGAAACCAAAAAGGTCATTAGCAAACAGCTCGATATCAATAAAGGACACCGTAGCAACTAGAGAAACTAGTAAACCCTATAAGCTAACCAACGTTAGCTGCCCATCTTGTCGGGATAACCGAGTAATCGAAATCCTCGACCGAGTGACGATTGATCCTGAAGTAGAAGTATTTACTCTTCCACACATCCCTCGTCGGGATCTCATCAAGGATCTTCCCATGGCGAGGAGAGAGGTAGTAGGTTCCGGGAAAACGGGTGTTATGTTTTACCGAACAAACCCTCATCAACTCCTCGACTCCAAAATCGATGCCTTCCTCGACGGCTCTGACCCCGAGCCCGACGACATACCGAACGAAATTCGGAGTCATCTGGTGAAAGGCCAGTTGGAGCTGAGCTAAAACCCATGAGATAATGCGAGGGATTGGAAAAAACAATCCGCATTTATCGAAATAGGTATAAGAAGCGCAACAATGGCCTTCGACGACAGTTTCTGGGGACATGTCCGGCGATGGGATAAGTATCTCCACCTCCGACGGAATCAGGCACTTCGCCCGCAACTTCCGTATTTGGTCAACAGTCAAACTGGACGGTGGATGAGGACCAATCGGACCAGCCGCCACAGTAGGATTAGCCCTGGCTGTACTCTTTCGAACCATGATAGTTCGGAATATCGATAATTTCTTTCAAGGAAAGAGGGAAAACGAAATCTCCAGAGAAAGAAAATCTCGAAACGACGAAAAAGAGAATATGAGCGAGAGGCAAGAAGAGGATATAATGGAGGAGAATAAGTTACCTTGACGATTCGCAGTGTGAGCAGTAATGGGAATCGTGCTAGGTAACTTCCCCTTTTAAACTACCTCGTGCTCGAGATCCGTGGGATTTTCGGTATCCCACAATCCCAACCGCTCGATTCGAAATTTGTAAATAATCACGAAAAAAGATCGAGGCAGTTGTGATCCTTCGGTCCCGTGCGAACTCAACCGTCGATATAAAATCTATGGATGGGGCAAAAATAATCATTAGATTTGTCACATCCGAGGCACGCACCTCTTCCCAAGAACGTCCACCGCCCATTAACCTCGACCGCTCAAATTCAATGGACTGGGGGGCTATTGTTGGTACTGGATTTCCCTCTAGGAAATCCGGCCCATTAACAGACAAAACAAAGGCCCGTAATTACGAGCCCATTCCGGATTCAAAGACAGACAGGAGAGCCGACTCTCTTGATGGGCCCAGGCGGAGCAACCGCCTTGGAGAGGCCCAGACGATGCCGAAGCCGGAGACAATCGAGCTCGAGCTCGGCAGAGGATGACGTGGAGATAGAGCAACTCGGTCTTCGTCAGTTCAACTGATCCGCAAAAATCTCGGAGATCGTTACAACGACGAGGCCGAAAGATCGGGACGAGGATATCAGAATCGAGGCTATTTAAGAAGAGAAGTGGCGACTCATTAAAATAATTCTAACCTAGGCTAAGAACACTTCGATTAGATAGCTCGATTTTACACTTTGTACTCTCTTCTCGACTGTGTTTGTTCTATCTCGACGACCAATCTCAATAAAGTCTTTGATTCATAGGAAACTATACCATTTCTATATCCAAAAGTCCAAATCCACGAATACAAATTCTTAGTGTGAATCCCGGATCTCACACTAGCTGATCGATCAAAGAGGTATCCAGAAGGAGTTCTTGAGGACGTTCAAGTCAGAGTTGGGAACTACTTGATTCCAACAGACTTTGTGGTGCTGAAGTATGATATTGAGCCTTATGATCCTCTACTACTTTCCATAGTCAAGCTACTGACTTTAAACAAGCGCTGAGTGGGAGGCAACCCACTAGTAGGTTCGTTTTTGTTTTCGTTTTTCGTTTTGATTTGGTGTTTTGATTTTTCTGTTTTGGTGTGTTCAAAGGCGTGAGAAACAGGCAGAATCGCACTGCATCGATCGACACACATAGTGCATCGGTCGACGCAGTTACGATTTACGGTTTACCGATTCGATTGCGGTTCAGAAACCGGTTATCTTAATAACCGCGAGCAAAATTCGCCTTGCAACGATCGAAACCACTTGTGGCATCGATCGATGCAGGCCGACGACAGGTAAGTATTATGCAACTTTCGGATTTTCAGATTTAATTTCTTATTCTCACCGAGCCTAGCTTGACACTACTGGGGACAGTGTGTTTCAAGTGTGGGGGAGGTGGTACTGGCTTTTATCTTTCTGTTTTCTTAGAGCCAGTCCTGTTTTTCAAAATTTGTTTTATTGAGTCAAAACGGTTTAAGTAAGAAACAGTGAATTTTTGAGAAGTTAACAGCACTTGCAGGTACTTAAGTGACCACTGGGATGAAGTTGCAGGATCAATCTATGACTATTAGAAAACCCAACACAGATCAGTGATATACCATGGATTTTAGGGTTTTTAACCATGGTATATGTCTTCTTATCGAGTATTTTAGAGTCCTTTGTAGTCCTTTTATCTATGTTTTCAGGTCTAGACATGTTTGGAGCGAATTTGGAGATTATGGCGCTTTCTGGAGCATTTTGGAGATTTAGCCCGAGAGATAAAGTTCACTGCCCAAAACAGAGATGTGTGTCGATCGACACATCACGTGAATCGATCAACACAACATAAGCATCGATCGACACACTTGTGGCATCGATCGATGCAGACACGAATTAGACAAATTCTCGACGGTTTAATAAGAGTTTGGAATTTGCAACAAAGTCCATAAGTTTCTCATAATTACAAAGAAGCCCCAGCCGTGATTAGATCATTATATTAGGGGTTTTAAGCCATTGTTTAGGCTACACTTTACTTACGCTTTATTTTACATTCAGAGAGTTTTAGGGGCTGATCAGATACTCGACAGAGAGAAGATTTCGAACCCTTGTTTCTTATTCTGTTTTATGATATTGGGTTTTCTATTCATGATGTTTTCTGTTTCGATGAATATGTCTGAGTAGTTTACCTGTTAGGTTTAGGGATTCTCATTAGGGATTTCATGGAATTATAGGTTGATCAATCTGTAGGGATTTATATCTGTTAGTTCTTCATCTAGGGTTATTCTTAATACCACTTAGATTATTGATATTAGGTTGATTTCCACAACGACAGTTGGTTAATTAGCTAGAAAGAATCTAGATGAGCAATTTGATCTACTCGCAAAGAAATTTGGTTTAGGGGAATTGTGAACGAAAAAACTTGAGATTAATGCTTGTTTAAAACTCTAGAATTCGCAACGAAAGTTGGCTTGCTAGGTTGTTAGACATAGATAGGATTCACAACGAAAGTTGGTTTCTTATACTTCCGTGATTCCAGTTCTAGAACAGTTCTTATTTAGATCCCGATTGATTGATTGCCTATGTTCCTGATTTCCTGAGAACTACCTTGACCTAACGCTTTGCCTTCTTGCTTACAAACCGATATATTTACATTTCTGCTGTTTGATTTACTACTTTCTTCATCATTCACGTAGCTTAACCTGAAATTCTATAATCTATCGCAAGAGTCTAGAGTCTCTGTGGATTCGATACCCTACATAATAAATTCGCATCACTGTGCACTCGCAGTTAGAATTGGGATAATTCTTGACCTATCAAGTTTTTGGCGCCGTTTCCGGGGACTCTTTTGAGTCTTCGATAGATTTGAACTTAGGGTTGAGACTAGGTTTTTCGTTTTTGTTTTTGGTTACTAATTTAATTTTTCTTCTTTCTTTTTCTTGCGTTTCAGGTACGCATGTTCGCCTTGCATCGATCGACATGGTCTTTTGTGTCGATCGTCACAGTTTTCGCATTGCATTGATCGACGCTCTGCTTGCATCGATCTACACAGTATCACGGAAGCACCAAGAAGAGATCGTAAGGACGATGTGTCGGAATGATATCTTTGGCTCAAGGATTGACAGTTCACAGATAGCTGAGTTGAAAAGCAAAGTTGACTCTCTACACAGTCTTCTACTTGGAAAGTATGTGCAAGGAGCTATCAACTACGTTGGAGGGAATGGATTCAACAGTCAAGAATCTGCTTTTCAGGACTCCTTCTCGAGAAATTATGGTGTTTCTTCTTACCAAGCACCGTCTGCACCTGCATATAAAAGCAGATTGGAAACCATGATGGAGCAGTTTCTTGAGGGACAACAACAAATCGTTGTGTCCTACAACTCAAAGATAGACGCATTGTATGAACATCTGAATGGGAAATTTGAATCTTTGAGCACACATGTGAAGAAGCTGGACGTCCGAATTCAACAAACAGCTGAAGCAGTGCAAAGACAGAATGAAGCTAGGAGAGCTGAACAAAAGCAATACGTCAATGCTGTGATCACTGGAGATGAGATTGACTTGCTAGGAGAAGAAGAGAGCATCATCTCGGATTTTCTGGATGAATTATGTCTGTCTGAGACTTGCATCGATCGACACAACTCATGCATCGATCGACACAGTCTCGATACGTCTGATGAAATTGCTCGAAATCGCCTTGTGTCGATCGACACACAACGTGCATCGGTCGACACAGATCGCAGACGGGACCAGAAACCTGCAACAGTCCTAGAACGAGTCTATAAGTCCTCTGTGCCATATCCTAAGGTTCCTAAACTGTCTAAACAGGATCTAGAAGTGGCTAACTGCATGAGAGTGATGGAAAAGAAGCTGATTCAGATTATAGAGAAGATACCAGACCCAGGAGCCTTTGTGCTAGACTGTTCAATCTCTAAGGACAGATTCAAGCGTTCTCTGCGTGATTTAGGATCTTGTGTGAATCTCATGCCATACTCTGTGGTTGTGAGATTGGGAATGATGGATTCCAGCCTACTAGGATCTCTCTTATTTTGATCCTGATTGATTGATTGCCTATGTTCATGATTTCCTGAGAACTCCCTTAACCTAACGCTTTGCCTTCTTGCTTACAAACCGATCTATTTACTTTTCTGCTGTTTGATTTACTGCTTTCTTCATCATTCACCTAGCTTAACCTGAAATTCTATAATCTATCGCAAGAGTCTAGAGTCTCTGTGGATTCGATGCCCTAAGTACTACATTCGCATCACTGTGCACTTGCAGTTAGAATATGGATAAAACTAGACCTATCAATCAGCCAACTGAGAACACCCACATCACTTAAGGTATTAGAGGATCCTTTACTGACTTCACCCTTAATTTGACTTAATTTCTCACCTAAGGGCTTGGTATACCTTGAGTCGGATTCTTCTGTTAGTTCTGACACAACTTGTAAACCTGTCCAAGTAAGGTTCCCTTCTCCCCTTCTCTTAAAGTAAAAAAAAAAAGAGAATAATAAACTGAGGATGAGCTAGTAGCTCCGAAGTGGTCACGGGAGTGGTACCTACCATTATTACCTCCTTTGTATTCATGGAATGTGTCCAAAGTACACCCCATAACGGGAAGAGCACTGATAAAAAAAATGATACCCAATGGGAAAAATCAGATTGCTAAGGAAGGGAAAAGAGAAGAAAGGAACCAGAAAAGATAGTATGGTGGTCTAGAGCTGACAGAGTAAGAATCCATGTGCCCTTTGATCGATAATCCTTAGGTGAGACCGAACTTAATAGCTTATAAAAGTCAGTAGGGTGAATTTGAATGCTTGAATGTGATTGTGGAGTTTACTTAGGACAACTGCTAAGTGTGGGGGGAAGTATATGTTGGCATGATGTCTTGCAGGTGATTCTTTCAGTGGATTACTAACGGGAATCTGAGTGTGGTTACTTCTAGGATGAAAAGAGTTTCTGAAAGTTTTCAAACCTCTTCGCCATGTTTTAGTTCTCTATTTTGCTTGAGGGCAAGCAAAGGCTAAGTGTGGGGGAGTTGACATATCATATTTTTACCGGTTTTATACCATGATATAAGTATGTTTTAGAGTCTTTTGGTGTTTCTTTAGAGTCATTTACAGGTGTTATTAGGAATATGCACGTTTGGAGCGCAATTAGAGATTATAGAGTATTATGGAGCATTTTGGAGTTTTGACCCGACAGATAGAGTTCACTGTCCAGAACAGAGGATTGCATCGATCGACACACATTGTGCATCGATTGACACACGAGCGAGATGGGCCTTTCTCGGCGAGTTTAATGAAGAATGCTAAAATTGCAGATTTGCCCAGATGTTCCAGTATTTACAAAGAAGCCCCAAGACGTGATTAGGCTAATATAATTAGGTTTTTACATCAGTTTTTATATACGCTTTACATTAGGCTTTCATACTTTGAGCTGAGAGTTTTTAGAGCTCTTTGGGGCTGATCTGAACCTGTATTGCTTCCTGCTTTTGGAGAAGATTTCGAACCCCTTTATTTATATACTCTCTTTTATGAAATCTAATTATTTGTTGATTATGTTTTCATTATCTATGTCTGAGTAGATTCATAGTTAGGTTTAGGGATTCTCATTAAAGATTTCATGACTTGCTAGATTTTTTTATTTCAGTTAAGGATTCATATCATAATTGTTCTTCAATCTAAATTATGCTTAACACTAGTTTCTATCTTGATCACTTAGAATCTAGACTATAGGTTGTTAAATTGACACGAAAGTGTGATTTAGAATCTGAACTATTTAGGTTGAGCAATTGATTTACTCGCAAAGAAATTTGGTTTAATTGAATTGTGAACATATCGAACCTGAACTTAAGGCTAGTTTAATATGTTAGGAATTGCAAAGAAATTTGGATTTCTGCTATTAGGCAAAGAAATTTGGATTTCTGCTATTAGACTTAGAGAATTCTCACAATGAAAGTTGGTTAGTTCTATATCCGTGTTTGAGTTCTAGAACCGTACTTAATTTGATCCTGACTGATTATCTGATCTGCTTGTCTGATTTCCTGAGAACTCCCTAGACTTAGCGCTTTTAGTTAATTGATTTCAAACCAATCCTGCTACCTGATTTACTTTTCTGCTTGCTTTTAGTTTTCTCATTACTTTCTCCTAGTTTAACTTGACCGTTCTAAAATCTATCGTAGGTCTAGAGTCTCTATGGATTTCGATACCTTTTATACTATAATTGCATTAATTGTGCACTTGCAGTAGAATATGATTAAAACTTAGACCTATCAAGTTT
Source organism: Orychophragmus violaceus (assembly GCA_030180135.1). Taxonomy (NCBI): domain Eukaryota; kingdom Viridiplantae; phylum Streptophyta; class Magnoliopsida; order Brassicales; family Brassicaceae; genus Orychophragmus; species Orychophragmus violaceus. Next base: position 88,232,033 of record CM058229.1, on the reverse strand, counting down.
TTGGCGCCGTTGCCGGGGACTCTTTTGAGTCTTCGATAGATTTGAACTTAGGGTTTAGACTAGGTTTTTCGTTTTTGTTTTACTGTTTATTTTCTGTTTTTCTCTGTTTTGCAGGCCAGGTTCGACAGAATCGGCTTGCATCGATCGACACGGTCCTGTGTGTCGATCGACATAGATTTCGCATTGCATCGATCGACGCTCTTCTTGCATCGGTCGACACATTTTGCGGAATCACCAAGAAGACTAAGAGATCCGTAAGGACGATGTGTTGGAATGATTTTTTCAGCTCAGGGATTGACAGTTCACAGATAGCTGGGTTGAAGAACAAAGTTGACTCTCTACATAGTCTTCTACTTGGAAAGTATGCGCAAGGAGCTATCAACTACGTTGGAGGGAATGGATTGTACAGTCAGGAATCTGCTTTTCAGAAACCCGTCCAGCAACAGAGTAACTCCCTCTCGAGGAACTATGGTGTTTCTTCTTACCAAGCACCGCCTCCATCTACACATAAGAGCAGATTGGAAGCCATGATGGAGCAGTGTCTTGAGGGACAACAACAGATCACTGTGTCCTTCAACTCAAAGATATATAGATGCATTGTATGAAGATCTGAATGGGAAGATCATTGCAGCCTCTCCAACGAGAGAATATGGGAAGAGTTCGAGGTGCAGAAAGTCATAACCCACTTCATTGTGCTTCATCCCAGTGACAAAGGCTTCAAAATCCTCAATGTGATCCATTGGCTGCTCATGGGGAAGGCCATGGAAAGGATGTTGCCTCGCAAGTGCATAATATGCAGTCTTAAGCTCGAACTCATTCCTTTCAAAAGGAGGACGCACAATCGCAGACCTGTTGGCGTAGAACTCATCAGGCCTATTGTAGTCAGCAAGAGTCCTCTCAGTTGGAGGATTAGGTTGTCCATTAGGTATAGGATTAACCACCTGCCTTTCACCTTGAGGCTTCTCAGGTTCATGGATCACATTCCCTTGGGCATCAATTCTTTGTCCCTAAGCATTGTAGGAATTGTTATGCGGGTCTCTCAGAACACCTTCGGCATCTGGTATCAAAATCAAACGATTCATCATCCTTAAAGTTTTCTGAACCTTTCAGTTTGTTCTCTCATGTCTAGCAAGCTCCTAAAGTCTGAGTTTCAAAAATTCTTCGTCCGGGTTACTTCGGGTGTGACGATTAGGCATACACTGATCTCAAAGCTGAAATCCGTGCTTGGTGTCGAGCGACACTGAGTGATGTCGGTCGACACTCGATTTACATGTCGATTTCTGCAGAAACAAAACAAGCAAGACAAGAGAAAATGAAAATAAAAACGACTTAGTCTAAATTCTAGAAAAAAATCTATTGGCGAACAGGAGGAGTCTGATAAGAAGAAGATCCATAAGTTCTCTGAAAGGAGTTGTTCTGCTGAAAAGGTTTCTGGAAACCAGCATTCTGACCATATCCAGAAGAGTTTTGATTGCTTGTGAAAGCACTCTTCTGACCACCAGCGTTGAACTTGTTACCTTGCTGATTTCCAAACATGTTTCCTTGAAATCCATACCCACCAATGTAGTTCACATCCTCTTCTTGGTAGCCATCTTCAGGTTCAATATCTTCAACCTCTTGAGCAAAGTAGACAGCCTTCTTCCCAATCAGCAAGCTATGGATAGTATCCAACTTATTCTTCATCTCAGCAATCTGGAAGTTGTCTACTTTTCCACCAGACTCTTTCCTCTTCCTGTCAGCATTCTTGGTGATATTGATGCTCACCAAGTTCTCAATCAACACTCTAGCCTGCTCAGGAGTCTTTGTGTTGAAGTTGCCATTGCTAGCAGCATCCAACGCAGACCGGTACCAGAGATCCACACCTTTGAAGAAAATGCCCAGCAGATGAACTTCAGAGAATCCATGAAGAGGACAATCTCGTTGGTACATCTTAAACCTCACCCAAGCGGCTTTAAGAGGCTCTGTAGGTCCCTGAGTGAATGTCAGAAGGTCCTGTCTGAGCTGATCGGAGCGATCATCATCATAGAAATGCCTCAAGAACTCTCTCTTCACTGCATCCCAAGTGGTTAACTTCCTAGGTGGAAGTTGCTTAAGCCAAGCTGCAGCCTCTCCGGTGAGAGAATATGGGAAAAGCTTGAGATGCATAAAATCATACCCAACTCCATTTTGCTTCATCCCAGTGACGAAGGCTTCAAATCCTCAATGTGATCCATTGGCTGCTCATGAGGAAGGCCATGGAAAGGATGCTGCCTCACCAATGCATAGTAAGCAGTATTAAGCTCGAACTCGTTCCTTTAAAAAGGAGGAGGCACAATAGATGACCTATTAGCATAAAACTCACCGGGTCGGTTGTAGTCAGCAAGAGTCCACTCAGCAGCAAGAGGATTAGGTGGCTGTCCATTAACTCCAGGATTAACCATCTGCCTCTAACCTTGAGGCTGCTTAGGTTCAAAGATCATATTCCCTTGGGCATCAATTCTTTGTCCCCGAGCATTGTAGGGGTTGTTCTGTTGGTCTCTCAGAACTCCTTCAATATTTGTTTCAAAATCAAACGGTTGTTCATCATCCTTGAAGTTCTCTGAGCCTTTCTATTTATTCTCTCAAGTCTAGTAAGCTCCTCAAGTCCGAGGTTCAAAAGTTCTTCGTTCGGGTTGCTTCGGGTGTGACGGTTTGGCATAAACTGAACTCAAATACTGGTCTCGAGCTCAATGTCGGGCGACACTAGAAGGGTGTCGGTCGACACTAAATTCTTCTGTCGATTCCTGCAGCAACAAAACAAGCAAGACCGAGAGAAATATCAGTAAACAAGAAAATAAAAACGACATAGACTAAATTCTACAGCAAAATCTATCGGCGAACTCAAATGAGTCACCGGAAACGGCGCCAAAAACTTGATAGGTCAAAGTTTATTCCCTATTCTACTGCAAGTGCACAGTTATGTGAATGTAGTATTCAAGGTATCGTATCCACAAGGACTCAAGATTCACGCGATAGACTATATGCTTTCAAACTTAGCTAAATCAATTAGATGGGAAAACAGTAAACAAAACAAAAATGAAAAGGTTGTTTTCGATGGGAGAAAGGCGTTAGACTCAGGGTATTCTCAGGAAATCATACAATGCTAGACACTTAGCCATCATGATTAAGGTTAAGCACAGATTCAAGAACTAGAATCACAATGTAAAACAGTTCAACTCTCGCTGCAACTGTTATCTATGTCTAGCAACCTAATGATTCAAATATTTTTGCAATATTAGAGTTCTAGACAAGCATTTTAAGCAAGTTCATAAGTTCACAATTTTCTTAGATCAAATCTCTTTGCATCTAATCAAATTGCTCACATTAAGTTCTTTCAGATTATAACTGATACTCTGGTGCCAAATTAACAATCTCAGATCTAAACCCTAGGTGATCAGTCCAAAATTCAGTATTAAACTCAACTTAGGTGATGAACAGATAGATTTAGAATCCTAATCAATCGGTGATCTAACAAGGCATGAAATCCTATTGAGAATCCCTAAATACAACTAATGTTACTACTCAGACATGATATTAAATGAATAACACATGAATTAATAGAAAATACTGAATAGATAAAAACAGGGGTTCAAAATCCTTCTCTCAAAGGTTACAAGTAGCAAGAACAGCCCCCAAGCAATATCTCTCAATCTCCAGAGCAAAAGCAAGAACAAAAGTCTAGAACAAGACAATGATACTGAGTCTCAAAAACCTAATTAAACTGCTAAACACGTTTTGAGGCTAGATTAGAATTAGAGAAAACTTCTGGGTAACTTTGAAATTCTTCAAAATATGTCTTCAACCGGCGCATAAGACTCTGTCATCCTCAGTGTTGGCCGACACCAAGGTGAGTGTCGGTCGACATCCAGTCGTGGTCGAGATTCTCACTTCCACTCCTTGCACAAATCACCAGAAACGTCCTATAATCCTACTCTTTACTCCAAACGCAAGCCTACCTGTAGAAGACTCAATAGACTCAAAATAACAAGGTTAAAGATTCAATATATACAACTATATCATGGTTGAAAACCTAGAAAAACCATGATATATCAGTGGCCGCCTTATTGCTTGGTGCTGAGGGAAGGGTCGACATGACTCTTCGGTTTTTCGAGGAAGTGATGAGGATTTCTACAAACAAGACGATCACCAGTATGCGTTATTTCTCGGCTAGGAGTCGGTACATGCTTAAGCTTGTTTCTGGTGCGGTGAGTAAAATATCTAATTGGCAGGATAGCTATTTTCTCGCGAAGGTTAATGATGCCTCGGTTCCTGATAGCGACAGGTTGTTTCGGTCGTCGTGGAATCATGCTCATGGTATGGTTCATGCTCTCTCCCTTTGTTTACTTCTTTTTCTTCCTTCCTCCCTTTTTGTTTGTTTGATCTTTTTTTTCTCAGACTGTCATACGTTCAGCGCTCCTTATCCGACGGCTTTTCCTTCGGGTTTTAGGAAGCTGACTTCGCTTGGTCCTTTGGTGTTGTTTGATGTCCATATGGAGAGGATCCGAAGGTGTTTTTCTCGTATAGATGCCGGGGCTGCTAACTGGGAACTCGAGGAAGAGCGGTCGTCCAGGAATACGTCGGCTGGTGTTCGGGACGGTGTTTGTATATGTCTTTGTGCTTCTACTTTCCTTCCTTTTTGTTGTTGTGAGTTTTGGTTCCGATGTTAGGCTCTTGTGGATGAGAATCGACTGACGGATGCCTATGAGCAAGAGATCAGGGCGCTCAGACTTGAGAAGGAGAGGCTTGGGTCGAATCTGCTTGAGGCACATGCGAAGGTTCGCGAGCTTGAGGGAGTTAGTGATGTTCTTTGTCGCGAGAAGAGGAGGGTCTCGAGCTTCGGGTTGCTGATTCGTTTTGGGAGAAGGACCTGTTACTTGCTGCCCAAGTTTCACATCGGACAAAGTGCGATAAATTGTGTATGTCTTGTGCTAGTGAGGTCGCTCGATTAAGGGCCCTTTTTGTTAGAGCGGAGGCTCATTTGGCAAAAATTAGGAGGGCCAGGGAGGAGGATGCGCGCTCCCGGGATAAGTTTCTAGGACTGAACCAGGTTGTCTCGGTTTAGCGTCATACCGGCTCTTAGTTGATGGTGGCTTGGATGTTCCAGTATCAAAGATTGAGCGACTGGTGATATACTTGTGTTTTTATGTGTTTTGAGCATTGTTTAGATCGTGTTTCGGTTTCATTTAGCTTTCCTTTGTTACATTTCTTTGTTCTTTGTCATCTTTGTAGTTAGTTGCATCTAGAATTGTAGTTTAGCATATCTAGGAGCATTTTGCATTTGTTTTGGTTCTTTTCAGGTGTTGGAAGGCTACTTGGATGACTTGGGAGCACTTGGAGCTTTGGAGGAGTGAATGGTGATGTTGATCGAAATGATGTTCTTAAAAGATGGAGCAAAATGAAGCCTTTCCGTGCATATTTAGCTTCTGGAGCATCTACTAGAAGTTATAGGAAATTGAGTTGGCTTTCCAATGGAGTTGGTTTCAAGTCGTTTGGAGCTGTAGTCGAGAAGTTATGGCCGTTTTACCAGCCAGCGGTCTTGCCAGCGGGAAGGACGAAACCGCGGGATGACCAACTTGACCCATCGACGAACTCCGAGCAACAAAGCCGAGTCCACAGAGGTTTGCCCAGCGACCTAGATGAAACCAGTACCAAACCAGCGGTTTACCCAGCGGTTATAACGAAACCGCTGGCGGCAAAATTTCTGTTGACTTTGAGACTTTGACCAGATTTGATACTTGGTTTTCTGGGTTGACCCAGGTTCTTTGGGTCGACCCAGCTCGTGTTTAGGGACCTTTAAATAGATTTTTGGGTCAAAAACCCTAAATCTATCTCTTTTTCTTTCACTAAGTTGTAATCATCAAAACCTCTTTTGGATTTGGCTATTTTGGTGAAAGTTTATTGATTTCTTCTTCTAATCTTTCCATCTTCACTAATCTTGATAATTAACACTACTTCTATGGGTTTTGTTGATTTCATTATGATTAGTGAGTAGTTTCCCTTTGAGATTTTGGGTTAGGAAGATTTGAGTGATTAGGGGTTGAACCTTGATGTTTAGGACTTAAATTTGATTGATCCTTTCTCATTAAATGTTCTTATCGCTAGATTAGGCTTAGCTAACCTTGATCTAGAACTTTGGGTTTTTATTGCACACAAGGTGTTCGATGAAATGCTAGCTTTGATTTAATGAGAGCTTTACATTCTTAGCCAATGATGATTGATGTTTAAGGTGTTTAGTGGCTAAAGGACTTGTGATTAATGCATGCTTGCTTGTGATTAGCCAATGGAAATTGATGATTAATGCTTGTTTAGCATAGGGTTAATGACATGAGAGTGTATTAACTTGAATTAGTGTTCCTAAGCTAAAGGATTAGCATTCTAAATGTTGTGTTTGACATCTTGGTTCAATGCTTAGTTACTTAGATAAGTTTCCTATACCCAAGAGCTTTATCTTTAATCATATCTTTGAATTGTCTTATTTGTTCTCTTGCTTGCTTATTGAATTTGGTTCCTCTTTGGTTGTTTACTTGTTTGATTGCAATTAGGATATTTAGAACTACAACTTGAATTGAATTGCTTGGCTTTACAGGATTGGTGCATTCTTATTGGCCTATCTAACCCAAAAAGGTTCGATACCTCTTACTACGCGATAAGTAAGAGGAATTGATACCTCAAGGAAGTAAAATTCCTGTCATCAATTTGGCGCCGTTGCCATTTTGGGAACTTGGATAGATCAATTCGATTTCCTTTCTTATTTAGATCAAGTTTTGGTTACTAACTTTGCTTCTTCCTTTCTCTTTGATGTCAGGTGCATGAACTTGCGTAGCAGAGGTCCTACAAACCTTGTTGCACGAGTAGAGGATATCAAAGCTCACGAGAGAAGACTAGCGAAAGAACGTAGAGCATTGGAAAGGGCTGTTCACTTAGAGAGACTCGGGTTGGAACAGGAAGAAGTAGTTCAACCTCTGTTTGAGCCTCAAGAGCAGCCAGTTATGGATCTAGAGGGTCACCAGGACCAGCAAGGCCATCAGGGCCATCAAGAGCAGCATCAACAGGATGAGGATGCTAGAGATGGACAGGGAAACAGGATCCCGGTTCATCGTGAGAGACCTTTCAGGGCCATTGGAGATGGCGATACACCGGATACGAATGCTAATCGGCGGGGTATCATTCCACCACCAGTGAACAACAACAATTTTGAAATCAGGGCCATGGTGATGAATATGGTGCAGAACAACCAATTCCATGGACTTTCCTCGGAAGACCCATTGCAACACTTGGATACCTTCGATAAAATCTGCGCCACTACAAGGCTCAACGGCGTGACTGATGAGGGTCTCAAGATGCGCCTCTTCTTCTTCTCCTTGGCGGACAGAGCCAAAGATTGGGAAAGCACTATCCCTCCGGGGTCCATCACTACATGGGCAGACCTTAAGAAGGCTTTCTTGAAGAAATTTTTCTCACCTACAAGGACTGCCCGTTTCCGCAATGAGTTATCCGGGTTTGTGCAACGAAACAACGAGACCTTCGCTGAAGCTTGGGAAAGTTTCAATAAGCTCACTACTCAATGCCCACACCACGGTTTCACCAAGGAGACTCTACTCAGTAACCTCTACCGAGGAGTGCTTCCTAGAATGAGGGCAATGCTTGATTCTTGTAGTAATGGACACTTCCTAGGCAAGGGAGTTGATGAGGCTATGGAATTGATTGAAAACCTTGCTACAAGTGATGGGAACTACAATGAGGACTATGAGAGGACTACTAGAGGATCATCTTCTTCGGATGAAAAGTACGAGAAGGAAATCAAGTCTCTAAATGACAAGATAGACAAGATGATCTCATCCAACCAAAAGCAAATAAGCTTCGTGGAGAACTATGATGATTCCCAACCAGTCCTATTTAGTCTTGAAGGAGATATGACCCAAGAAGAGATCAATTTCATTGCTGGCCAAGGAGGTTTCAACAGGGGTTTCAACCCAAACTACAGGAATCACCCCAACTTCTCTTACAGAAACCCCAATGTTGCCAACCCACAAGATCAGGTTTATCCTCAAGCTCAACCACAAGCTCAAGCTCAACAACAAGGGCAACAAGGCTTCACACAACCTCAACAACAAAAGCCTTTTGTCCCTTATACTAACCAGCAAGCGTTTGCTAACAAACCACAATTCCAGAGTCAACAACCCTTTATCCCAAAGCAACAATACCCTCCACCCGGATTTAACCAACAGCAGACACAAGCCTCTTCTTCCTCAGGTTTGGACAGTGAGTTAAAGGGTATGATGCAGCAACTACTTCAGGGACAAGCCTCAGGAGCTATGGAAGTTAGAGATCTGAAGAGTGAGTTGCAAAACTTGACTTCAAGGGTCACAAACATGGAATACAAGAATGCCTCTACATCCCGAACTCAAGGCACTTTACCCGGAAACCCGGAGAAGAACCCAAAAGACTACTGCAATGCAATCTTCTCTATTGTTGATCATGAGAAACCAGACCATGAAAGAGAGGTTGATGAACTTGAAGCACTTCTCTATGGCTATGAACTCCCTCATGCTGCACATGTTCCTCTCAAGGTGATGAAGGCCACTGTAGTTAACACTCTCTATGTTGCACCAGCTAAGAAGATGAGTGCCACTAAAATCCCTGCTGAAGAGACTGTGCCTACTGTCCAAACAACACCACGGGTACTCCCAAAGCTTGGCAATCCGGGTAAATTTACCATCAGTTGTACTTTGGGAGACTTGGAGATTAAGGATGCATTGTGTGACTCCGGCTCTACTGTGAGTGTGATATCTCTTGACATGGTGGAAACCCTTTGGATTAAGAGCATGGAAAGATACCCATCTTCTATCACATTTGGAGACTCTTACTCAAAAACTCCAATGGGAATGATCAAGGACTATCCACTGAAGATTGGTGAGTGCACAATCTCAACTGACTTCATTGTCATGAAAATGAAGAAGAGTACCCAACTACCTCTCTTACTTGGTACCTCTTTCCTCAATACAACTGGAGCTTGTATGGATTTAAAAAAGAAACGTGCGGTGCTGAATAATGTTGATAAAATGGTTTACTATCCTTTGAGGAGCACATCTCTCCACACTTGTGGTGCCATTCTCTCTCCCAATGAGGATGATGTGTTAGAGGAAGCAAGGCTATTTGAAAATGTCGGCAAGGAAGTTTGGCCTAAACCCACTACTTATGGATCATTGACTGAGCACATGGGACGTGCTCAAAAGAAGGGGGTGGATAGAGCTATTGGAATTCCTCCTACACCCATAAGGACTGAGTATGTTGGGTCCATATCTTCAATGAAGCTGACTACCAAGGAGGTTCAAGGATCAAAGGAGAAGGTTGTGGATATGGTGACAAAGAGGGCTCCAAAAATGGCAAAGGTTGGAAAGGATAAGGTTGTCAACAATCACCCAAAGGCTCAAGAGTTTGAAAAGGAGATAATGGATGGTGAGAGTCTACAATATTTGTTTGATGGGCATAATGGAAATACCCCAAACAATGGACTACATGGAGTTAAGAGAGCTAGAAAAGGATATAAGGATAAGATGGAAGCTCTAATAACTGTTAACACTCCTACTTCTCTCAATCATCTCAGCTTGCATCCATTGGGTCAAAAGGGTGACTACATTGAGTACAAGGTCAAGACCAAGGGAAAGTCTAGGCCATTTGCAAGTGCTAAAGCTTCAATCAGTCCAAGGTTTCAAGGTGATTCAGTCAATCTCAGTAAGCTAACCTCTCAGGTCTTGACCATCAGTCTCGAGGGCAGGCCACACTCTTCAACCGCCTAAAAAAAACCGGTTTGAACAGTCGAGCTTACCGACTCTAAACAAAAGTGCACTTGGGAGACATTCCCATGTTTATCCTTGTAAATATTCTTTTATCTTGTTATTTTTGATGGTCTGTTTGAGTGTTTTCAGGTTCTTAAGTGCTTCATAGGTCAAAGTCAGAAAGGGCGAGGTTAGAAACAAGTTTGAAGGAGAATTTTTGGAAATGGCGACTGAACCGCGGTTCTGCCAGCGGTTAGGCTCGCGGAGTGAACTAAACCGCTGGACGATTTGATCCGTTCCGAGCCAAGCAGCCGAGCCAACCGCGGTTCAACTCGCGGAGGAAATGAGACCGCGACACGGCCAGCGGTTCGCCGCGCGGCTACACCGAAACCGCGAGCCGATTACGGAAAGACAACGCCGATAAGCCGGGTTGACAGCGGTTTGCCCAGCTGGTAAGTTGTGACCGCCGGCCCCTCTAGCAGTTCGTCCCGCGGTCTGATGGAGACCGCCGTAAACCCAGAAGCTTGTGACACAGTTTCGTCCATTCCGAGCCAAATTTACGTGACGACCGCGGTTCTCCTTGCGACCTTGTCAACACCGCGAGCCATTTCAACCGACACGACGAGCCAAGAATGCCGTGATGACGGCGGTTGATCTCGCGGAGATATCGAAACCGCGGAAGCACCCAGCTCTTGTATCTGAAATCAACTCCCCACACTTCCATCTCGGGATCCATCTCCGACGTTCTGAGGTAACACTCCGACACCATTTTTGTACATACTTGCATTTAGTTTTCCGTTTTTCTTTTTATTTTTAGTCTCTTTCTCGGACTTGCTTTGACACCGAGACGTTGTGAAGTAAGTTTGGGGGAGAGGCTAGTTACTAATTATGTTTGCTTTGCTCTTATTTTTCCTTTTGTTTCTTGAGTCTCATTCATATCATTTATGGCATAGAAAAATCCAAAACAAAATTGAAAAAATTTCAAAATTTTTCAAAAAGAAAGCATCTAGTTGCAATAGCATCATAGGATTGAGTCTAGTTGCATCATATAGGACTTGTTCCATGCATTTGGGAGCAATGATTTGATTTCCTCGTAAGGTTTAATTGGGTAAAACTTGTTTCAATTGTTAGCTTTTAAGCTATATAGATCACACTAAAGATGTAACTCGAGAATCGTATTGAAAGCTAGAACGAACCATACTTGGATAACTTGCTTTGAAACTTGATTTGATGCTGAAGCTTGTTGTGATTTGAAGCTAGCTCCATCTAAGTGAGAACTTTAATTGAATCATCTAATTATCCTTGTTCATGCTTTGTGTGATAAACTCATGGGTACCCCAAAATATTTGAGCAAGCTTATCCTTTCTGCCCCTCTCTACTTGCTCAAATAGATTTCTATACCTTTCACCATCCTTACTTCAAACCCCAAACACTATCTTGAGTGGTAGGCCTATTTGGAACAAGCTCGGTAAAAAGTGTTGAGTATGAGGCGACTAGGAGAAATTTCCATTATAAATGCAAGCTCATCATCTTTGGCTTTGCAATAGGCTAGAGTTTAAGTTTGGGGGAAGATTTGGTAAAGGAAAAAGAGGGTAAATGTTTGGTAACAAAGAATGAAAAGCTCTTAAGTGTTTTGAAAAAGAATAAAAGTGTCTCAATGTTTTGAAGTGAAAAGAAGTCAATTGGCTCACCAAAAAGAAAGAAAGAAAGTTTGTAAAAAGAGACCAAAGAAAAGAAAAGTTTGAGCTGATTTGAAAAGAATAAAGTTACTAATGTTTTCAAAGTGTTTTGAGTGATCCTTTGGGGGTTCTTGGGAAGTTTTGTATTGTGAAAGAAAGAAAAGGCAGCAATAGCCTTGAAAAATGGTAGAACTCATTTAGGAGGGTTTAGACTAGGAGTTGAAGTTCTTGGGGTATGGGTAGATGGGAATCTATCCTAGTATGCACCAATTGCCTCTAACTCTTAGCATTTTACTATAGCTTGTTCATATTTCCTCCGAGATAACCTAAATGATTGTGGAGAAGCCTTTCTTTCAGTTGAGACCATTTTTGTCTCAAGACCTTGTCCCTTAAGCCAAATGAGTTTGATCACATTGCTATGAACAGGATTCACTTAAAAGATCTAATGAATGTCAAGGAGCTAGTGGATTTGAATGCTTGTGTAGGTTGAAGGTTAAGCTAGAAGTTTTGTCTTGATGAGTATGGCTATATCCTTGGAGTAGGCCTTTCTCGGTTGCACTTTGGTTGTATAGACTTGAAACTTGTTGAAGCTTGATTAAACCTTTGGATATGAGCTCCCGCCTTCAAACCTTTTCCCCAACTTATTTTGATTGTCTTATGCTTGCTTGTGGACAAGCAAGATTCAAGTTTGGGGGAATTGATATACTTGTGTTTTATGTGTTTTGAGCATTGTTTAGATCGTGTTTCGGTTTCATTTAGCTTTCCTTTGTTACATTTCTTTGTTCTTTGTCATCTTTGTAGTTAGTTGCATCTAGAATTGTAGTTTAGCATATCTAGGAGCATTTTGCATTTGTTTTGGTTCTTTTCAGGTGTTGGAAGGCTACTAGGATGACTTGGGAGCACTTGGAGCTTTGGAGGAGTGAATGGTGATGTTGATCGAAATGATGTTCTTGAAAGATGGAGAAAAATGAAGCCTTTCCGTGCATATTTAGCTTCTGGAGCATCTAATAGAAGTTATAGGAAATTGAGTTGGCTTTCCAATGGAGGTTGTTTCAAGTCGTTTGGAACTGTAGTCGAGAAGTTATGGCCGTTTTACCAGCCAGCGGTCTTGCCAGCGGGAAGGACGAAACCGCGGGATGACCAACTTGACCCATCGACGAACTCCGAGCAACAAAGCCGAGTCCACAGCGGTTTGCCCAGCGACCTAGATGAAACCAGTACCAAACCAGCGGTTTACCCAGCGGTTATAACGAAACCGCTGGCGGCAAAATTTCTGTTGACTTTTGAGACTTTGACCAGATTTGATATTTGGTTTTCTGGGTTGACCCAGGTTTGTTGGGTCGACCCAGCTCGTGTTTAGGGACCTTTAAATAGATTTTTGGGTCAAAAACCCTAAATCTATCTCTTTTTCTTTCACTAAGTTGTAATCATCAAAACCTCTTTTGGATTTGGCTATTTTGGTGAAAGTTTATTGATTTCTTCTTCTAATCTTTCCATCTTCACTAATCTTGAAGATTAACACTACTTCTATGGGTTTTGTTGATTTCATTATGATTAGTGAGTAGTTTCCCTTTGAGCTTTTGGGTTAGGAAGATTTGAGTGATTAGGGGTTGAACCTTGATGTCTAGGACTTAAATTTGACTGATCATTTCTCATTAAATGTTCTTATTGCTAGATTAGGCTTAGCTAACCTTGATCTAGAACTTTGGGTTTTTATTGCACACAAGGTGTTCGATGAAATGCTATCTTTGATTTAATGAGAGCTTTACATTCTTAGCCAATGATGATTGATGTTTAAGGTGTTTAGTGGCTAAAGGACTTGTGATTAATGCATGCTTGCTTGTGATTAGCCAATGAAAATTGATGATTAATGCTTGTTTAGCATAGGGTTAATGACATGAGAATGTATTAACTTGAATTAGTGTTCCTAAGCTAAAGGATTAGCATTCTAAATGTTGTGTTTGACATCTTGGTTCAATGCTTAGTTACTTAGATCAGTTTCCTATACCCAAGAGCTTGATCTTTAATCATATCTTTGAATTGTCTTATTTGTTCTCTTGCTTGCTTATTGAATTTGGTTCCTCTTTGGTTGTTTACTTGTTTGATTGCAATTAGGATATTTAGAACTACAACTTGAATTGAATTGCTTGGCTTTACAGGATTGGTGCATTCTTATTGGCCTATCTAACCCAAAAAGGTTCGATACCTCTTACTACGCGATAAGTAAGAGGAATTGATACCTCAAGGAAGTAAAATTCCTGTTATCAATTGGTTGCTGACGAGAAGATTCTCAGGGAGGATATTTATTCGATGGATTACACCGAGCTTTCCTAAGGAGACCTTCATATGACTTCTTTGGGTAGTCGAGATCGTCGAAGAGACATTTTGGGGGGTCGATTTGTGTGGGACGTGTATTGTTCGAATGAGGGGATCATCGCTGCTGCTGACTTCGCGAGGCTTCGTGATGAAGGGCTTGTTCCTGTGGAGGAGTGTTAGGTCTTGTTTTTTTTTATTTGGAATTGAAGATGTGGGCTTGTCTTCTTCGGTCGTACTTGTTTGTTTTTGTTGTTTTTTTTATTGGTCCTTTATGAACCTGCTTGTACTCCGTTTTTCTTTTAACAATGAATGTGAACGATTGCGTCCTTTGTTTTAGTTGTTTTTATGTGTCTGTAGGAGCAATATTGTTGTTGGCTTATCCTGTTACTGGCTTTTAGGGGGGATTACGTGCTCGGTTTATCCTGTAGACTATTTTTTTGGGTGCGGGCGACCGCCGGCTTATCCCGTGATAACCTTTAGGTGCAAGTACGTGCTTGGCTTATCTTGTGGTTGTTTCTAGGTGCGGTGATGTTGCCGGCTTATCCTGTATCTGGCTTTTAGGGGAGAGTTCGGTTATCCTGTGCTTGACTCGGAGGGGCAAACACGTGCTCGGCTTATCTTGTGGTCTATTGGAGGTGCGGATCTGATGTCGGCTTATCCTGTGGTTCTTTTGGGGGCAATCTCGGGCTCGGATTATCCTGTGTATTTGTATTTTTAGGTGCGAGTATGTGCTCGGCTTACCCTGTAAAAATCTCGTTTGAACTGGATGTGCGAGCGAGTGTTCGGCTTACTTGATCCGTTTCGGTGGGAATTTTTGCTGGTCTGGGCCCGGCTTGGTCCATGACGCGTGTTGGTCATTTCTTTGTGCGATGCATTGTTCTCACCGATCGTTTGGCCAGAACGTCGGTGAGAGTAAAGGAATGCAAGCAGTTTTTCGAGAGAAGGATTTTTATAAAGTTTTTTTATTGAAGTAGCTGGACCTCTTTAAAAAGGCTGCCCACGTACCCTCCGAGGAGGGATCAAGCCGATCTTAGTTCGTCTTTACATGAATATATATATTAATAATATCACTTGAGTGTGTTTGCGTTCCACGACCTGGGTATTGCTTCTCCATGCATGGTGACGAGCTCGTATACTGCCGGTTTTATGACTTTTGAGATGATGTACGGGCCTTCCTAGTTTTCGCCGAGTTTACGTGCTCGATATTCTCTGGTGTTTTCGAACACCTTTCGTAAGACGAGATCTTTGTCGTTGAAATGTCTCCCTTTAACCTTCTTGTTATAATAGCGCGTGGCTTGTTGCTGGTAGTTTTGGATTCTGAGGAGCGCCTGGTCATGTTTTTCTTCGGCGTGGTCGAGGTGATCGATGATCATGTGGTTGTTGAGATCTTCGTGTTCCGGTGCGAGTTTTCTTCTGATTGTAGGTATGCTCGCTTCGTCTGGTGCTATTGCTTCCATCCCGTGTGATAATGAGAAAGGGGTTTGACCCGTTGCTCGGCGTGGGGTCGTTCTGTGCGACCATAGTACTCCGTCAAGTTCGTTAGCCCAGACTCCCTTTTTGCTTTCAAGGCATTTTTTGTTCCTGTCGATGACTGTCTTGTTCGTGGCTTCGGCTTGTCCATTTCCCTGAGGATAGCGGGGTTCTAATTTGCTCAGGCGAATCTTCCACCTTGCGCAAAAGCCTTCAAAGACATTTGATATGAACTGTGATCCATTGTGCGTTACGATTTCGTATGGCAGGCCGTGGCGGCAGATGATATATTTCCATATGAATTTCTGCACGTTGAGGTCTCAGATGTTGGCGTATGATTCGGCCTCTACGCACTTGGTGAAGTAGTCCTTCATTATGATGATGAATTTCTTCTGCCTGGAAGCCGGCATGGGTTTCACTATATCCATTGCCCATCTCATGAATGGGTAGGGGGCAGCTAAGGTGGTTAAGAGTTCGGCAGGCTGGTGTATGTTTGGCGCGTGTCGTTGGCACTATTCATAACGGGAGACGTACTTTTCGCAGTCCGCTACCATCGTTGGCCAGAAGTGTACCGGTCTTTTGATATTTGTGGCGAGCGTCCGACCACTGGAATGATTTCCTCCGACTCCTTCGTGTGTTTCCTCCAATACCCATTTGATCTCTTCTCTATTGATGCATCTCGGCAAGGCTTTTGATGTGCATACCCGGTACAGTTTTCCATCGCTTATCACATAGTGAGCACATCTTGCTTTAAGACGTCGGGCCGCCCATCTATTTTCCGGGGTCGTTCCTTCCAGGATGTAGGCTATGATCTTGTCCCTCCAATCACTCGCTTGTTCAGAGGTTTCCTTTGTGGCAGAATCGTCTGCTTCATCGAAGTCGTCCATCCTATCTTCGGGATCAGAAATTACGAGCAGGTTTTTGGTTTGGCCTATGCTTGGATTTTCGATGCATTCGACCGGTATGACCCGTTGTAAGTCGGGCTCGGACGTAGAGGCGAGGGCTGCTAGTGCGTCAGCTGGTGAGTTATCGCTTCGCGGGATTTTGGTGAGCGATAAGATGCCAAATTCTCCGGCTAGCTTCTGAAATACCTTTAAGTATGCACCCATTCGGTCATTCTTTGCTTCGTATTCGCCGTTGTATTGGCTGGCGACGAGTTGCGAATCGCATAATGCATTGATATGCCTTGTTCTAATTGCTTTTGCCAGTCGTAGTCCCGCTATCAGGGCTTCGTATTCCACTTCGTTGTTGGATGCAGGGAAGGCTAGTCGAAATGACTGCTCCAGTATCTCCTCGGTTGGAGAGGTCAGTCTGATGCCGATCCCTGATCCGTTACGGGAAGATGATCCGTCGACGTGAAGGGTCTATTTTTCGACTGCTACTTGGCCCCAATCACGGGTTAACTCCGGTGGCAATTCGAACAGGAAATCTGCCAGGACTTGCGATTTTACACTTGTTCATGGTTTGTAATTGATATCGTATTTGCTTAGTTCCATTGCCCATTTTGCCATTCGTCATGATTGATTTGGGCTGTGGAATATGGTTCATAGTGGTTGGTTGGTGAGGACGGTTACTGAGTGAGATTGGAAGTCTAGTCGGAGTTTTCTTGCCGAGGTTACGATCGCTAGGGCGAGCTTTTCCAAGGTGGAGTATCGATTTTCAACGTCGTCGAGGCTTTTGCTGATGTAGAAGATCGGCCTCTGGTCTCCCCTATCTTCCCTAACGAGGACACCACTTACTGCGGAGCTCGATACTGATATGTAAAGGTACAAGGTTTCTCCTTCCTTTGGTTTGGATAAGACGGGAGGTGTAGATAGGTATTCTTTCAATTGTTGAAAGGCGTTTTCGCATCTGTCGTCCCATTCGAACTGCTTGTTTCCTCGGAAGATTTGGTAGAACGGCAGGCACCTGTCTGTTGACTTTGAGATGACTCGACTTAGCGCGGGGATTCCTTTGGTGAGTTTTTTCACTTCGCGCGTGTTCCTTGGTGAAGGGAGCTCTGTGAGCGCCGCGATCTTTGGTGGGTTCGCCTCTATCCCTCTTTTTGTGACTATGTATCCGAGGAATTCCTCCGAAGTGACTCCGAACGTGCACTTTGCTGGGTTGAGTTTCATCTCATATTTGTTCAAGCTGTTGAAGCAGGTCGTGAGGTGGGCGATATGATTGTCAGCCGAGGTTGATTTTACCAGCAAATGTGGTCGAACATTTCGTTGACAAGCCTTTGATACGTTGCTCCGGTGTTCTTCAGGCCGAACGGCATGACTTTGTAACAGTATGTTCCTCGGTCGGTGATAAATGATGTTTTTTCCCGGTTGTCGGGGTGCATCATTGTTTGGTTGTATCCGGTGAAGGCGTCCATGAACGATAAGAGCTCGTTTCCCGTGGTGGCTTCGACGAGTCTGTTAATATGCGGGAGCGGTAAACTGTCTTTCGGGCAGGCTTTGTTGAAGTCTGTGAAGTCGACACATACTCGCCACTTCCTGTTCTTTTTCTTGTCGACCACCGGGTTTGCAAGCCAGTCCGGGTATTTTACCACGGTTATCGAGCCTGCCGTGGATAGCCTTTCTACCTCTTCGTTTATGGCTTGAGACCGTTCTGGCCCCAATTTTCTTCTCTTCTGTTTGACGGGCTTGAACACTGGATCGACATGGAGTTTGTGGAATGTTACCGTAGGGTCAATTCCCTTCATATCGCCGGTCGACCAAGCGTAGGTCAAAGCATTTCGGCAGAGGAATTCGATGAGCCGGTCCTTCAAGTCTTTTCTTAGATCCGCGCCTATGCTCACGCACCGTCCTGGGTCGCTGATATCTATGTTTACTTTCTCGATGACGTCGCGGTTGGGTCCTTCAGGAGGTGGTAGTTCTATTTTCGGTTTGGCGAGCAGGCAGGCTCGGAACTTTCTGCACAGTTTATGTTCGACGAGGAAGCAGGTGCTGGAGACTTCTTGGCTTCCACAGAGTGTGAATGTTTCACTTGGAGTGGGAAATTTGACGTATTGATAGTAGGACGACTGGACTGCTCTCATGGCATGGTTCCATGGTGTGCCCAGGATGGCGTTGTAGATTGCCGGTTGGTCGACGATTACAAATTTAGTCACTACCGCCATTCTTCCGACGTGAACCGGTAGTTTGATTGTTCCAACGGTTGTGGTCGTGCCTCCAGTGAAGTCTGTTAGTGGTCTTTCTAAACGCTTTATTTCGTATTAGTGCAGTTCCATATTTTTCAGGGTTTCTTCATATATGAGGTCGACCGTGCATCATGTGTCGATTAGGATCCTGGTCACTTCGCAGTCGCCGATCTGTACCTCGAGGACAAGTGGGTCGTTGTGCGGTTTGTACAATCCTATCTCATCGTCTTTGGTGAATGTTACTCCGTCCCTGCTTTCGAGCTCG
The DNA here is from genome assembly GCA_030180135.1 of Orychophragmus violaceus. Classification (NCBI taxonomy): domain Eukaryota; kingdom Viridiplantae; phylum Streptophyta; class Magnoliopsida; order Brassicales; family Brassicaceae; genus Orychophragmus; species Orychophragmus violaceus. Next base: position 88,213,379 of record CM058229.1, on the reverse strand, counting down.
TGGTTCGTGCTTGGTTTGTGATGTCGGTACGTTTCTACTCTTCGTATGTACTCTTTTATCGATCGCAGGGAGTCATTGCAGGTCGGGAGTCCTCGGATGATCATGTTATTTGCTCGGGCCTGGTTAGTCGCTATTGTTGGTCCCAGGACGTTGTTTGATGGTGGCGGGGGGTAGGTTGGGGTGGAAGTGTTCGGAGGAAGCGGGATCGCTACTTTTTTGGGTGACCTGTGACTGCCTTGTTTTGGAAGAGGTCCTGTCATCTCGGCTTCGTCTTAGAGCGTAAAGAAGTTTATCATCCCCACAGACGGCGCCAATTGTTGTTACGAAAATTCGACCTAGTCAATATTACGAGGTACGATCTGAAATATTCGAACTACGAGGTGAGATACGAATTAAAAGTGAGGTCGAAACTGTTCTTTATTGATCTTAAGGCCAAAGCCGAGCTGTGAACAGGATGGTACGAGGTGGGAATCCGTCAAATGACGTGCTGCCTAAAGATTGTCTGAGGTCGGAGCTTTACATAAGTAGCTCGGCACTCTCGCAAGTTACAATATGTCTAAAATGAACAGTGAAGGGTCCTATTTATAGTGCTTGTACGTTGACTTCTCTTTGGGATGTTGACTCCTTAGCGGACTTGTTTTTGTGGGCCGATATAAAATATGATTGATTTAGAAAGATTTCCAATGGACTTTGGATGGGTGCTAGACCCATATCCAACAAGACTGAGACCGTGTACAATGAGGGTGTTGAAAACAATTTTCAACAGTTTAACCTCTACAATGAGGTGTTGAATAATTCAGAAAAGATGATGTGGATTTTTGTGTGTTGAAATAATTCAACTAGCTGAATTATGACAAGCTGGAGAGATTGTCTGTTTTTATTGGATGAAAACTTTCGTTGGACATTGTGGGACACACGTCATTGACAGAGAATGGGTTCTTTAGTTTTTTTTTTTTTTTTTACATCTTCATTATTTGATTCAATTATTTCATATTAATTTATATTTTTCAAAAAAAAAACTAAAATTCACCATTTTTCATACTCTATAAATAGATATTTTTTTCATTAGATTTGGACACCGAAAAAAACCATCTTCTGGACAATAATTTTTTATACCTCTCATAAATTCTCGTTTTTATCTTTTTAAGTCTTCTCTGAGAAAATGGATCCAAACAATAACCCTTCTAACATCCAAAATTCTTCTAATTACCCTTTTAACTATCCAAATCCCAACAATTATCCATTTCAAAATTAATCTTCCAACCAACCCCGAAATATGCCAAATTATGGTTTTTCACCAAGTTTCTTCATGCCGTCAGCTGTTCCAAACTATCATCCATACTACGGTTCGGCGATGTCATATTCATCTCAACCACTCCCTTATTTTTCTGCTTTGGCGGGTAATGAAATTGTTCCGGACTCTGGAGCAATTGAATTTCTGGAATTTTCTACCCAAATGGCTCTTGGTGGTATAAGTGGTGTTAATGAAGACACTCCAAGTGCAAACCATTCAACCTCTGCTCCCCGGAAAAGCCGCAAATGGACTACCGAGCAAAATTTGGTGCTACTGAGTGGGTGGATCAAATATGGAACAGGCAGCGTTGTTGGCAGAAACCAAAAGAGCGAAGCATTTTGGGGAAACATTGCTGAGTATTGTAATGAGCATTGCTCATTTGATCCTCCACGTGGTGGAGTTTCGTGCAGAAATCATTTCAACTATGTGAACCAAAATTGGGAAAATGGATTGGCGCTTACGATAACTGATATATCATGGTTTTTACTAGTTTTAGACCATGATATAAGTGTGTTTTAGTGTCTTTTTGTGTTCTTTTAGAGTCTTTTACAGGTATAATCTGGTTTGGAGCTGAATTGGAGATGTTGGAGTATTTTGGAGATTTTTGGAGTGTTTGGCCGAGAGATAGAGTTCACTGTCCGAAACAGAGTATTGCGTCGATCGTTGCACACCAGCGACGATCGTTGCACCAGCGAGATGGGCCCAAAACTCGGCGGTTTATGAAGAGTCAAGATATTGCATTCTGATCCAGAAGTTCCTGATATTTACAAAGAAGCCTCTGGCCGAGATTAGACCTATATTATTGAGTTTTTGGTGTTTTAATTAGATACGCTTTTACTTACACTTTGATAATTAAGAGCAGAGGATTTTTAGAGCTTTTGGGGCTGATCTGAACCTTTACTTCATCTGTATTTGGAGAAGATTTCGAACCCCTTTAATTCTTTATCTTTTATGCAATTTATTCTTCATATGATTATGTTTTCATTATCTATGTCTGAGTAGATTCCTAGTTAGGTTTAGGGTTTCTCACATAGGATTTCATGACTTGCTAGACTTGTTTAATTCAGTTAAGGATTCATAACTATATCTGTTCTTCAATCTAATTGTGCTTAAAGCTAGTTCTAACCTGATCAATTAGAATCTAGATCTTAGGTTGCTAAATACGACACAGAAGTGTGGTTTAGGAATCTGAACTATTTAGGTTGAGCAATTAAACTTCTCGCAAACGAAAGTTTGGTTTAGGTTAATTGTGAACATATCAAACTTGGAATTAATGATAGTTTAATCTGTTAGTTCTCGCAAACGAAAGTTTGGTTTGCTGCACTTAGACTTAGAGAATTATCGCAAAGGAATTTGGTTAATTCTATATCTGTGTTTTGAGTTCTAGAACTGTGCTTAATTAGATCCTTGCTGAATGGACTGTCTGCTTGTCTGATTTCCTGAGAACGCCCTAGACTTAGCGCTTTTAATAACTTGTTTTCACAACCAACAATCTCTGCTTTCTGTTTACTTTCTCGCATTGCTTTTATTTACATCACATTGCTTTCTTCCTAGTTTAATTTCCTGTTCTTGAGCTATTGAATACCAGAGTCTCTGTGGATTCGATACCCTATATACTACAACCACTGAACTGTGCACTTGCAGTTAGATATAGGATTAAAACTCGACCCTATCAAGTTTTTGGCGCCGTTGCCGTGGACTCTTAGAGTCTTCGATAGATTCGAACCTAGGGTTTTACTAGGAGTTTTCGTTTTCTTTTTGTTTTTGTTTTTGTTTTTTCTTAGTTACTAATTTTCTCTGTTTTCTCTGTGTCGCAGGTACCGATATCGCACTGCGTCGATCGTTGCACCCTTGCATCGATCGTCACTAGGCGACTTTGAGGTTGAACCGATCGTTGCACTGATAGCATCGATCGTTGTTGGACGATTACAGACAGTTTATGCAGACGCAGAAAATTAGAAGTAATCCAAACTTGGACTTAGTTAATCTCGAACTTGAAGAACTTGGACGTTTAGAGAGGACTAACAGAAGAGAAAAAAGAGAAAGGATGGTACGTGAGTGTTTGATCCTGATACCAGATGCTGATGGTACCCTGAGGGATCCGCAAAACAATCCTTACAATGCTGTTGGGCAGAGGATTGATGTTGAGGGATGAGTGATCCCTGATGATGAGGAAGCTGAACCACCACCGCAGGCGCAAGGTCAAGGACAGAACCGAGCTAGACAGATGGTTGTCCATGAGAGGACTTTAGCTGACTACAACAGACCAGATGAGTTTCATGCAAACCGGTCAGCTCTAGTGCTTCCTAATTTTGAGAGAAATGATTTTGAGATCAAAACCATCTACTACTCGCTGATGAGACAGAATGCATTTCATGGTTACCCAACGGAGCAGCCTATGGATCACATTGATCAGTTTGAGGACATAATCACTGGCATGAAGTATGATGGAGTCTGCCCGGATTATCTGTTTCTTAAGCTCTTTCCGCACAGTCTTGCTGGAGACGCTAGTGCATGGCTAAAGCAGCTGGCACCTGGTCAGTATACTACTTGGGCAGCTTTGAAAAGTGAGTTCCTGCGTCATTTCTATGATGATGCGCGCTCAGATCAGTCCAGACAGGACATACTCACCTTTTCCCAAGGAACTGTGGAGCCTTTAAAAACTGCCTGGATGATATTTAAGCAGTACCAGCGTGACTGCCCACACCATGGATTTACTGAAGTTCAATTGATTGGTATCTTCTTCAGAGGCATAGATCTTCCATATCAGTCTGCACTGGATAACTCCAGTAATGCTAACTTCAACACCAGGACTCCTGCACAAGCTAAGCAGTTGATTGAGAACCTAGTAGGCAACAACAGTTGCAAGACTATGGATGAGAGGAGGAAGAAATCTGGTGGAAGTGTAGAGAATTCTGACATAGCTGATATTAGATCTAAGCTGGACACAGTTTGCAATCTCCTAGCAGGTAAGAAAGCTGTCCACTTTGCCCAAGATGTAGAGGTAATTCAAACTGAGGAGGACACACAGGAGGAAGATGTGAATTACATAGGAGGATCTGGATTCCAAGGTAATAGATTTGGTAATCAACAGGGAAACAGATTTTTCAATGGAGGACAGAAAAGTGCTTTCAACAGCAACTCATCTAATTCTGGACAGACTAGCGGTTTTCAGAAGACCTTTGGACAAGGTACTCAGAGAACCTATGGATCTTCATCCTATCAGACTCCTCCTGCACCTACAGCTCATGAGAGTAGAATGGAGGCTATGATGGAACAACTAATGGAGAGTCAGACCAAGAGTAATGTGGACTGCAACAAGAAGTTGGATGCTGTCTATGAAGACCTCAATGGGAAGTTTGAGTCCCTGAACACTCACATGAAGCAGTTGGATACTCAGGTGAACCAGATTTCCAGTTCAATGAGGGAAAAGGAGTAGCAGACACTCATATTAAGGCCTGGTCTGTGTACATTAATGATGGATCTCATCTGGGTGAAAAATTTGAGCTAAGTACAGCTGAATTGGTGAAGGAAGAAGAAATCTCGGATTTTGGTGAAAAACTCTCGGGTGAAAACTACAGTGTTGCAACGATCGACGCACACCGAGTGTCGATCGATGCAGGTCGTGAACAGACAGACTTTCCGAATGATAATGGCATTGATGCAGAGTTGGAGCTTGATGGCTTATTTTCTGGAGTCTCTGAGATTTCTCAACAAGAGATCTATGCGCAGATCGTTAGACAACACTCCTCAGTGTCTGAAGTGATTAAACAGGAAATTGAAGAGCTTAAGAAGCTAGAGGAGATTGGTGAAGAATTGGAAGAAACTCCATCTTCTGATGATCCACCTTATCATCCATGTGTGCAGAGGTACTTGAATAAGATGCTGCCTTTAGATGAAGAGCTGAGAGACTGGGTGATTATAGTTCCTCAGCATATTAGTGATGTCCTACTGACCAAGATCCCGAAGAAGCTGCCAGACCCTGGGGTCTTTGTGCTTAATTGTTCAATCTTTGAGGACAGTCTTAGGCACTCTCTGTGTGACTTAGGAGCTGCTGGAAGTTTGATGCCATACTCTGTGGCAGAGAAGCTGGGTATGCTAGATTTTACTCCTACTAGGACTTCTCTTGTCCTAGCTGATCAGTCCATACGAGTTCCAGAAGGACTCCTTATGGACATCCCGGTGAGAGTTGGAAACTACTTAGTTCCAACAGACTTCTTAGTGCTGAAATATGACTGTGATCCGGATGAAGCATTGCTACTTGGAAGACCATTTTTTGCTACAGCAGGAGCGGTAATTGATGTTAGAAACAGCTTGATAGACCTCCATCTGGGAGATGAGCCGCTGCGTTATGAGATGGATAAGCTGCGAAGACCACTGATAGATGGGCAGACATTCACCATCATGGATGCAGATGATGAGCGGCCGGATGACACTGTGATTGTAGATCCTGGAGCACATTTTACTCCATCTTTTCTTGGACATGAGCATTCTGCAACAGCCAACTCGCCACCTTGGATGAGGAGACTTGAACAGAGATAGAAAAAGTCTCTGTCAGGATCTCCTGGTGCCTGAAAAATCTTGTTCGTCCGGTCAAGCTAATGACCTTAAACAAGCGCTGGGTGGGAGGCAACCCACCATTAGGTACTAGTGTTTTTCTACTTAATTTTTGGTGTTTTTGTTAGGATTTTACGTTTGTTTTTTTTTTTGGTGAGTTTATGATTGCAGGTCTCGGACAAATTCGCAGTGCGTCGATCGACGCACTTCTGTGTCGATCGTCACAAAACGATCGGAATCGCATTGCAGCGATCGTTGCGGTCCTGAGCAACGATCGACCATACACGAATATCGCCAAGCAACGGTCGATGCACTTAGTGCAACGATCGATGCCTGAGCGACAGAGGTAAACCCGACAGAACTCAACAAAACTTTAACAATTTTTATTTTCTTTTTACCGATCCCTAGCTTGACACTACTGGGGACAGTGTGTCTTAAGTGTGGGGGAGGTGCTACTGACGTTTATCTTTCTGTTTTCTTAAGAGTCAGTCCATTTTTCAAATTTTTTGTTTTATTGAGTCAAATTTTTTTAAGTAAGAAACTATGAATTTTTGAGAAGATTTACAAGACTTGCAGGAACTTAAGTAACCATTGGGATGAAGTTGTAGGATCTATCTCTGACTATTAGAAAACTCAGACACAGATCAACCTACTGGGAACACCCACATCACTTCAGGTATCAGAGGATCCTTTTACTGACTTCAACCTTAATACTGACTTAGATTTCTCACCTAAGGGCTTGGTATACTTTGTGTCGGATTCCCTTGTTAGTTCTGACACAGCCTGTAAACCTATCCTATTTAGTTCCCTTCTCCCCTTCCAAATAAAAAAAAAAGATAATAAACTGAGGATGAGTTAGTAACTCCGAAGTGGTCACAAGAGTGGTAGAGACCCCTATTATCTCCTGTGCGATCCATGGAATGTGTCCAAAGTACACCCCATAACGGGAAGAACACTGATAAAAAAAATAAAATGATACCCAATGTGGGAAAAATCAGTTGTTAAGGAAGGAAAAGAGAAGAAATGGACTAGAGAAAGATAGTATGGTGGTCTAGAGCTGATAAGGTAAGAATCCATGTGCCCTTTGATCGATACTCCTTAGGTGAGACCGCACTTAAATACTTGCAGAAGTCAGTAGGGAGAATTTGAATGCTTGAATGTGATTGTGGAGTTTACTTAGGACAGTTGCTAAGTGTGGGGGAAGTACATGTTGGTCTTGATATCCTGTGATTGATTCTTTCAGTGGTTTACTAAGGGGAATCTGAGTGTTGTAGCTTCTAGGATGAAATGAGTTTCTGAAGAGTTTTCAAACCTCTTCACCATGCTTTAGTTCTCTGTTTTGCTTGAGGGCAAGCAAAGGCTAAGTGTGGGGGAGTTGATATATCATGGTTTTTACTAGTTTTAGACCATGATATAAGTGTGTTTTAGTGTCTTTTGTGTTCTTTTAGAGTCTTTTACATGTATAATCAGGTTTGGAGCTGAATTGGAGATGTTGGAGTATTTTGGAGATTTTTGGAGTGTTTGGCCGAGAGATAGAGTTCACTGTCCGAAACAGAGTACTGCGTCGATCGTTGCACACCAGCGACGATCGTTGCACCAGCGAGATGGGCCCAAAACTCGGCGGTTTATGAAGAGTCAAGATATTGCATTCTGATCCAGAAGTTCCTGATATTTACAAAGAAGCCCCTGGCCGAGATTAGACCTATATTATTGAGTTTTTGGTGTTTTAATTAGATACGCTTTTACTTACACTTTGATAATTAAGAGCAGAGGATTTTTAGAGCTTTTGGGGCTGATTTGAACCTTTACTTCATCTGTATTTGGAGAAGATTTCGAACCCCTTTAATTCTTTATCTTTTATGCAATTTATTCTTCATATGATTATGTTTTCATTATCTATGTCTGAGTAGATTCCTATTTAGGTTTAGGGTTTCTCACATAGGATTTCATGACTTGCTAGACTTGTTTAATTCAGTTAAGGATTCATAACTATATCTGTTCTTCAATCTAATTGTGCTTAAAGCTAGTTCTAACCTGATCAATTAGAATCTAGATCTTAGGTTGCTAAATACGACACGGAAGTGTGGTTTAGGAATCTGAACTATTTAGGTTGAGCAATTAAACTTCTCGCAAACGAAAGTTTGGTTTAGGTTAATTGTGAACATATCAAACTTGGAATTAATGCTAGTTTAATCTGTTAGTTCTCGCAAACGAAAGTTTGGTTTGCTGCACTTAGACTTAGAGAATTATCGCAAAGGAATTTGGTTAATTCGATATCTGTGTTTTGAGTTCTAGAACTGTGCTTAATTAGATCCTTGCTGAATGGACTGTATGCTTGTCTGATTTCCTGAGAACGCCCTAGACTTAGCGCTTTTAATAACTTGTTTTCACAACCAACAATCTATGCTTTCTGTTTACTTTCTCGCATTGCTTTTATTTACATCACATTGCTTTCTTCCTAGTTTAATTTCCTGTTCTTGAGCTATTGAATACCAGAGTCTCTGTGGATTCGATACCCTATATACTACAACCACTGAACTGTGCACTTGCAGTTAGATATAGGATTAAAACTCGACCCTATCAAGTTTTTGTGCTCAGCATATGCAACGAAGCGGGTGGTCGGAGCTGGATATATTGGCGAAAGCGCATGAAATATATACAGATGGTGGTAATGGTAATTTCAAATTAATGAAAGAATGGATCGTTGTGCGTGATCAACCATGTTATTGTAGTCATGTAGGAGGAAATACTGGCTCTGGAAGTAGTGGATCTAAAAGAGCTCACGACAGTGATGCTAGTGACTCTAACTCTGTAGGATCCAGTGCTCGTCCAATGGGGAGGGATGCAGCTAAGAAAGCCAAAAAGAAAAGTAAGAGCGCAGTCTTGGAAGTGGTCAACGGAGATTTTAGTGAATACAAAAAACTCAAGGCACAAGAGTTGGAACGCTTGGAAAAAATAGCCATGTTGCAAGAGGAGGCAATTCGACAGCAAGAGGAGGCAAACCAAAGGCAAATTAAGGCAACCCAAAGGCAAGATGAGGCAAACCTATTGATGAAAGAAAAGACTAGGGCTAAGAATACGAAGATGTGGATGAAGCTAAGTGAAAAGAACTGTCTCAGTGACCAGGAGAGAGAGCTGTTGCAGAAGCTGAGCTACGAATTATTTGGAAAATAATTGTAATAACAAGTGGCTATATGTATCATGTCACTCCATGCTTCTTTGTATCATGTCACTCCATACTTTAATAATGTTTGTTTGTCGCTTTCTCTTTTAATAATATTTGTTTGTCGCTTTCTCCTTTAATAATTGTGTCGAGTGCCCATGACTTCTCTCGTCAATGTAATCCATCAATTTTGGCTTTTAATGGCATAATTTTATCCTCCAACCACTCAACTTGATTTAATAATTTTGTCGAGTGCCCGTGACTTTTCTCGTCAATGTAATTCGTGAATTTCAGCTTTTAATGGCAGAATCTTATCCTCCAACCACTTAACTTGATTTAATAATGCTGTCGAGTGCCCGTGACTTTTTCGTCAATGTAATCCATGAATTTTGGCTTTTAGTGGCAGAATCTTATCCTCCAATTACTCAATTCTTTGGTTTTGTTTTCTTATAAATGGGGACTCATTCTTCAATTTATGTACAAATACCACAAATCTTATCTCACTACAAAAATCTCAATGGATCCATCAAAATTTCCTTTTGATATTGAAGCTTACAAAAAACAGTCTGAAATTGAAGATAAGTATATCCTCAACCATTTTAGCGAGCGCCGAAATAAAATAGAGGAAGCTTATCCACCTCGTAGGAAGAGAAGACACTACAATAGAGATCATGCAGTAGTAAATCAAAGACTGGTTGACGACTACTTTGCCAATCATCCTACATATGATGATGCAATGTTTCGTCGGCGATCCCGGATGCGAAAACATGTTTTCCTCCGGATAGTTGGGGACCTATCAAGCAGTGACGACTACTTCACCCAAAGATTTGACGCAGCCAATAAAGAAGGTATATCTCCATTAGCAAAATGTACCACATCCATGTGAATGCTAGCCTATGGTGTAGCAGCCAATGCGGTGGATGAATACATCAAAATTGGAGGTACTACAGCTCTGGAGTGCTTGCGTAGATTCTGTAAGGGAATCATACAATTATACGAGCAAGAGTATCTCAGAGCCCCAACTCAAGAGGACTTGCAGAGAATTTCGCATATTAGTGAACTGCGAGGGTTCCCAGGGATGATTGGGAGTATTGATTGCATGCACTGGGAATGGAAAATTGTCCTACAGCATGGGAAGGACAATTTACTAGGGGGGGATAAGGGAACCACCACTGTTATTCTTGAAGCAGTTGCATCCCATGATCTATGGTTCTGGCATGCTTTTTTGGATGTCCAGGCACATTGAACGATATAAACGTTCTAGATCGTTCACCAGTGTTTGATGATGTTGAACAGGGAAATACTCCAAAAGTGAACTTCTTCGTGAACCAACGTCCGTATACTACGGCATACTATCTTGCTGATGGTATCTATCCTTCTTATCCTACTTTCGTCAAATCGATTAGGCTTCCTCAAAGTGAGCCGGACAAGTTATTTGCTGAAGTTCAGGAGGGATGTCGAAAGGACATCGAACGTGCATTTGGAGTGTTGCAGGCTCGATTTAAAATCATTCGTGAACCAGTTCGCATGTGGGACATAGACGATCTGGCTATCATTATGAGGTCATGTATCATATTGCATAATATGATTGTTGAGGATGAACGTGATACATATACTCAGGGATGGAATGATTATGATCAATCAGAGGCAAGTGGGTCTAGTACACCACAACCATTTTCGACCGAGGTGCTACCTGCATTTGCAAATCATGTCCGTGCTAGATCCGAGTTGCGTGATTCAAGCGTGCATCACAAATTGCAAGCAGGTCTAGTTAAACACATATGGGCAAGATTCGAAATGTCTCGTGATTAAAAAGATTTCCAAGTTTGCGAGTACATTCTATTGTACTAATTAAGTTATGTGTGTTTTATTGGTTGTATTGTGTGCTTCTTATTGTATTGTATTGCATTTTAATTTTTTCGTAATTTTATATGTTTTAATAATAATTTTTACTATTCTCTTTTTTACTATTTGGATTTTTATTTAAAAATTAAAAAAAAAATTATTTAACTTTTATTTACGCTAATTTAATTATAAACGGTATATGTTATTGATAATAACTAATCAAAAAAACTAAATCATAAAAGAAAATAAATATGGTAGGGTAGGATGTTGAATTTTATTAAATAAACTATTGTAGTGTACAAAATATTAGTGTGTGTTGAATTATTAGGTGGAAAAAAAATAAGTGAAATTTACTCCAAGTAGTATGAATCTTTCGAGTAATTATTTAGTTAGTATTCATAACCCTAAGTTTACTAACTTAGTGTTTAGGAGGTCAAAAATGACTTAAATACCCCTGTTTAAACACTTTCCTATTATAATACATTTACCTTAAAAATCTTTATAATTATAATTATATAAAATGAAAAAAACAAAAATTATTCAAAAAAAAAAAAAAAAACCGATGTGTTAAAAAAGGAAACAATGTTTTAATTTTTATTTTAAAAAAAAAGGTAAAAGCTTTGGGTAAAAGCTTTAGCTTTAATTTAGTAGGTCTTTTGTTCTCCAAGCTCACGCCGCCGTCTCGTACCGCTTCGCCGTTCTTCAGGACAAAAGAGCGACAGAGATACTTCTCTTCATCCCTCTGTCTCTCTCTTCTCTCTTTTTTCGGACACCAAGAGACTCGAAAAGCTCGTCTTTCATATTTGCCGACACAAACCACAGAAACCATCGTAAGCACTCGTCTCTCTTGATTGATTTTGTAGCAAAAGATCCAAAATTCAGATTATATCCACGGTCCCGTCTCAGTTCGAGCAAAGTTTTATTCTTTTTGTAGAACGGGTCATGCTCATTTTATTGATTAGCATTAGGGAATCTGATTAATGCTAGCGAGACACTTAAGATCCATGCTTTAACGTCTTTTAGTTTGAATGTGTCAGCTGGAAATTTAGATACTCATTTTGAGTACTTGAAATTGAGGGTATCTTTGTTTTCTGAATCAGCAGCAAAACATTAGACGGAAATGGGTTACATAGGAGCACATGGTGTAGCAGCTCTTCATAGGTACAAATACAGTGGAGTGGATCACTCATATCTTGCCAAATACGTGCTTCAACCTTTTTGGACTCGTTTTGTCAAAGTCTTCCCTCTATGGATGCCGTAAGTGTCTCTCTTTTAATACTGTTCTCATTGTGTGTATTAAAAAGTCTTCCTTTGATGAGGTTAAATGAGAATCTGACTTCTGTTTTTTTTTTTACTCTGCTTGTCTTTTCAGGTAATATTTTCTCTGTTACTGCATTTGGAACCATATCCAGACCAAACATGGTATATAAGTGATTCCTGTTTCTCCATTCTTGCATTATGTGGAATCCTCAGTACTTTGAAGTTAAAAAGGTTTTGTGTTTTTTGTTTTGCAGATAACTCTTATGGGGTTCATGTTTCTACTCACATCAGCCCTGCTAGGATACGTGAGTGACGTGATTCATTTGTGTCTTGTTCTGTAGTCTCTTCATTTGGTTGTTTTCTTGTTGGTGATTGTGTCCGCTTTGAGCATATAGATCTGATTTCAAAGACGCTTTTCTTTACCTGTCTCAGATATATTCACCACAGTTGGATTCTCCTCCTCCACGGTGGGTTCATTTCGCACATGGTTTGCTTTTATTCTTCTATCAGGTCTGCGTCTTTCTCCTTTCTTCAAAAGTCTAACTTTCGTTTCTACTAGCTTGTGAATGTGTTTTTAAGTCTTCTTTGTCCTGACACCTTTTGAGATTTTATTAGACATTCGATGCGGTTGATGGGAAGCAAGCAAGAAGGACAAATTCCTCTAGCCCCTTAGGAGAGCTCTTCGATCATGGTGATTTGTTTTTCCCCATGTTTCTCCTTTGATTATTTGTCTTCAGTTTTGTTTCTAGATTTTGCTGACATGTGTTCCATTTGGCAGGATGTGATGCACTTGCTTGTGCGGTGTGTAGCTAACTATCCTATTTATATACTCGTCCTGGAATAGCTGCTGAAAGTTTAACAATGAAAACAGTTTGAAGCCATGGCATTTGGAAGCACTGCAATGTGTGGTAGAGATACTTTTTGGTTCTGGGTTATTTCAGCTATTCCGTTCTATGGAGCTACATGGGAGCAGTAACTCTCTGATTATGTCTCATAACACGTTAATACTTGTGGAAATTTGTTAGATCTGTTCTAAGACTTTTACTTAACACTTCTATAGCTATTTCACCAACACACTTATTCTTCCGGTCATCAATGGACCTACAGAGGGTCTTGCACTTATATTCGTCAAGTACAAATACGAAGGAAGTTCCGCATATCTACTCTCATGGCTACCATTAGCCAACAAGCGTGCATATATAAGGGCCCGATGAGCTTTCCAGTAGTCAATCTGCCAAAATAACCAACTTATTTTAACTATGTTTTTCACACAAAACAATCCGCAACAAGTCGTAAGTAAGGCATCTATAAATCTGCATCAAACGAATTAACAAAGAAAATCCGCAACCAGGATAAAGACATTACAACTTACCTTTATACCAAATTTGAAGTTAAGAGCCACCGCAACATGATCTGGTATCACTTTTGGTCCAACACTTCCCACCGAATCATAGTACAGCTGTCCTAGGATATCTTTTATAGCTTGACGACTCCGCCCACCTCGTTCTGTGACAGAGCAAGTATGATCTTTGTTGTACACTTTGATATAAAAACAAGGCGAATCTCCAACTGTTCCGGCGCGAACTCTCCATGTGCAGCCTTCGACCCAACATTCAACAACCAATAAGTCTGGCCTTGAGTCTACACGGTTGAAATCAAACTTGTGCGCAAGAGACAAAAGCTGCAACCTATTAACCAATGCATCTTTGTTATCGTATCTTTGCCCAACAGCAATATCCAATGCTTGTAACTCTATTTTTCTGTAATTTTCATCGTCAACACTTTCATGGACAACTTTCCCAGAGGCCTTTTTCTTCTTTGACAAACAAGGTTCCTCTAACTCTATCGGAACTCTCCCAGACAAATCATAATCTTCGTCACCAGAACTAACACCATCCGAATCTTCACAACAATCAAATATCAATCCTTCTTCATCGCTCTCGTCATCTTCCACAGCCTCTTCCGTGTTGTCTTCAGAATTTTCAGAAGCAGCCGCCACCTTCTTAAATGTAACACATAACCTGCATGTCTTATCTTTGAACCGATCAACGAAATCTTTCATTTGTCTATCATTACCAATCTTCACAGGAGGTGTGCTCTTCGCTAAATTAAGCAAAACCTCTTTTGGAAGCATATAACTAAACTCGCCAATGAAATTCTTGCTGTCTACACCAAAGTCCTTGTAAACTGTTTCTATGAATCTGCTAAAACTAAGCTTATCCTCTATCACTATAGTTCTTGTTCCTCTTTCTTCCACAACAAATTTCCACCTTGTTTCATCAAATATCCAGTCGCCACACATAAGAACAATCTTAACCATGAGTACGTACCAATCAAAATTGTGGGAGATGAAGGCTAGATGTTGTGATTACCGTGGAGGAATTTTGGAGAATTGGCGTTTTCTTGCAAAGGAAAAACGCCAGTTTCCATCAATGAAAAAAAAACAATTAAGGCAATAATTAATGACAATAATTAAAGCTTCCTAATATGGTAACACAGAATATTTCCGTTTTTTGATTAAAATTATATTTCCTTTTTTGTAATAGTCGAATTATTTAGTTGCCTAAAAATTTTTTTTCGAAATTGTCATAAAACAATAAAATATTTTCCGAAATTTAACAAAATTTAATAAGACACTTATTGACTTATTTGGTTATTTGCATGAATTTATTATTAAAATACTTTCGAAAATCAATTAGTATATAATTTTTGGGAATTTAGAATAGAAAATTTTCAAATATAATTACAAAACTATAAACCTACTTTTTTAAAAATATTATTTTTAAAAAAACTATAATTCATTTTATAATCATTTAAATTTAAATTTAAAAATTCATAAATCATTCTCAAAACATTAAAATTAAAATTTAAACATTACCTTTTTCGCCTAAGATTTTTTAAATTTTAAATTTAGTGCTCAATAGTAAATATGGAAACAACTAACAAATCTGCAAAAAAAAATTAATTCAAAATGTGTCACATTATAAAATTATAAAAAATCTGTAGAAAATTATGATAAATCTGTAACAAATAAAAAAACTCTGTAACAATATAACACTGGTTTAATAATTTTTTTCACCTTTTCGTCTATGTAACGGATTTTCCTAAATCTGCATCAAATGGAAAAAAACAGCAACACTGAAAAAAAAACTCTGCAGTTTTAATCCGCAAATTCTTGAAAAAACGGCAAACAAATAAAAAAATCTTCAACACTAGCCAGGAAAAATCATATATAATCCGCAGAAAATTAAAAAAATCTGTAACACATAAAATAAATCTGCAACACGACATGCTACTTTAGTAATTAAAAAACAGCAATACACTTTGTTACGGAGTAATATTATATCCGCAACAAATAAAAAAATCTGCCACACATAAAATTAAATCTGCAACGAAAAATCTGTAAATTTCTAAGTAAATCCGAAAACACAAAAATCTGCAACACATAGCTGCGGATTTAAATTCGTAGGGAAGGTGGCAATTTCGTAAATAATAAATTTTTTTCCAGATTTGGAAAAAATCATTAATGGCAAATCGGTAAATTTTTTTTTTCCTTCCAAATGGTTGTAAGGGTAGTTTAGGCAATAAAGTAGAGGAAAAAAAGGTCAGAAGATTAGTACTAAACTAGTAATTGCTCTATTAATTTATACTAAATAAATAAATTTCCCAAAAAATAATAATGTAAAAGAAATAGAAGATGATGTGGAGGGTGTTGATAGTTGAAACCATTGTAAGTAGACCACTGAATTTGAAATTTAATCAGATTAATTTGGGTTTTGCTTGCAACTTGTTTGAAAAAGAATTATATATCCAAAGGATAGGATGGAGGCGTTGACTTTGATTAAGACGACTTCTTACCACCCATTGACTTCTACTCTTTTGACCGTTGAAAAGTCAAAACTTTAAATGTGAACTAGGTAATCCGAAACTTCTTCTTTCTTTTCCGATTAAGATATTATAAGTTTCCTTGTTTTATCAATAAGAAAAACCCAAATTTTCTATTGAATATTATTGGTTTAGTTTCATAGCTAACCAAAAAAAAAAAGCTTCTCCTTCCTATAAATCAACCCTTCACGTCAAACTAACTCAGCTACACTTTACATATTAACCAATGGGTCGTGTTACTACTCCACAAAGGGAGAATCCAGATAACGGTTTACCAGTTCAGCAAACCGGTATACCGATCCAACAAACCGGGGTTCCCATGAGTCCATTCGCACCACCGAATTACCAACAAGCTAATGTTAATCTATCTGTTGGGACTCCATGGACGACTGGTTTGTTTGATTGTCAAGAAGACCAAACCAATGGTATTTTATCTCTATATGTACAGTCTTGTTAATAGTCTTAGATACTCTTTTTATTGTTATTGCAAAACATTCAATAGTAATGGACTCACTAATCTTGATAACTTTGTGCAGCCGTGATGACAGCAATCGCACCATGTGTTACATTCGGACAAATAGCGGAAGTGATGGATGAAGGCGAGATGAGTATGTTTAACTTGAAACAAATATCAGATTCTTAATTAATACAATTTTCTTAAAGCTCACGTATTGAATTGTTTTATGCAGCTTGTCCTCTTGGAAGTTTCATATATTTGTTGATGATGCCGGCTTTGTGCTCACAGTGGGTGATGGGATCAAAGTATAGGGAAAAAATGAGGAGAAAGTTTAATCTTGTCGAAGCTCCATATTCAGATTGTGCTACTCATGTTTTATGCTCTTGTTGCTCTCTTTGTCAAGAATACAGAGAGCTCAAGGCTAGGAATCTTGATCCTACTTTAGGTACTAATTTACTCAAAACTCAGAGTCAATTCAAATAGTCTAAAAAGTTTTTTAGTTCATACATATTCTAGTATTGTTAGTTTAACGGCTAGAGGATAAGTATTTTGGTTCAATCATAACCAGATTTGAGTATATGTTTAGAACAAATACATGATTTACGCTTTATTGATCCATACCAAATACTAGTTTTGCTGTTTCTGGATCTAGGGATACTATGAACTTTTCATGGATGATAAAAATTTCTTAGTTATATATAAAAATAACAAGTGTATCTATATTGAATGAATATTTTTTAAAATATTGTTTATAAATGCAGGTTGGAATGGGATACTTGCTCAAAGACAAGGACAATATGAAAGTGAAGCACCAAGTTTTGCTCCTCCAAATCAATATATGTCTAAGTAAAACATTTAAATTCTAGTTAACCTCCATATTTCATACACATTATTTTCGAACCATTATACAATGCAAGTGTGTTATATGTTTTAAAAGTATGCAATGCAAGTGTGAGAAATAATTTTTTTGTTGTTGGTAGCAATCATATAAAATAATCACATTTGTGTTTTCTGAATTATATAAAAAAATTTCTTTGATTTTTGTTTCCGTCTATTAGTAAAGAATTAAAAATCAAACAAAGAAATGTCAAATGTCCTTTCAAACTAATAAAAGATAGAGAGCAAAAAAAGCATGGACAATTAAACATCGGTAGTTATCCTTTCCTTGTCAAACGAAAATAAATAAAATCATTTAACCATCTTGGAGCTCCTTGTGCTACATAGGAAGGTGGTCGATGATCCTTGACCAATTTGCAAGTTTTTTTTTTTGGTATGACCAATTTGCTATTGATAAGCTTCAGAAGCTTCAAGCCCAAGATATCTCTAACAAAGTGGTTGAGATAAGATAGGCTTAACAAACAAAGTCCCACATCGGAAGTTTAGACAAAGAGTGTCTAATATATAAAGAATGTCCAACTCTGATTAGTATGAGGCCTTTTGGGAAGGAAACCAAAACAAATCCATGCGGGCTTTCTCTTCGGCCCAAAGTGGACAATATCATACTAATAAGAGAGAGTTAGACATGGGCTTTAAAGTCCCAACAATTCGTATCAGAGCTCCAAGGTTCCAGTCCTGGATCACGAGAAGGTGATTGTGAGCATGATGTGGTTGAAGCTTATGGGGGAGAATATTGATAAGCTTCAGAAGCTTCAAGCCCAAGATATCTCTAACAAGGTGGTTGAGATAAGATAGGCTTAACAAACAAAGTTCCACATCGGAAGTTTTTTTTTTTTTTTTCACTAGAAGATTTCCATTATATTACGAGGGTGAAATACATTGTTCGAATACATACAATCAGACAGAAGCCGGCTATCAAACATCGATACCAGAGACAAAAGCCCTCACAAGGGAGACAAAGGAGAGAATTAAAAAACACCTACTCCTAAAGATAGGAGCAAAAGAGACCACCAACAGATCCTTATAGCACTAGAAATCGCACCTGACACTACAACTCGATAAGCTTCCAAAACCAAAACCGAGAGAAACCAGAAGACGCCGGAGGCGGGCTGAGAAACATGAGCTGCAAGGCCTCACTCAGGAAAGACCAAAGACAAGCCCAACCAAGAACCGCTAAAGCTAAAACGAACCACGAAGCAACCCGAGAAGTCGAGCCAGAAACCAACACCACCATAACCACCAAGCCACCAGACCACACCAAGCGAGCAAAAGCACATGGAGGAACCACGAGTACCGACTGGGAAAAAACGCCAGAGAGGACTCTCCATCTTCACGCGGACATAGCGATCCTGCCTTCACCACCTACAGACGAAGACCAGACACATCCTCTCAAGAGAAGACCAAAGAGACTAACCCACTGCGAAGCCATAAACCTGACCCCAAAACCGAAGTCTTAGAAGTAAGGTAGCAGGTGCCTCCGCAACGACCCACATCCGAGAGGCGAAACTCCAGAACAGAACCAAAACTAACCCGAAGCAGCAGAGGACAAGGAGCCAAAGTAGCCAAGCCGATTTAGTACTAGAAGAAAGGTCAAAACCGGGTCAAAAACCTTGACTGCAATGGAGCCGGCGCACACGACACAGCGACGAACGACCGTCACAAGATTACTAACCAAACCCTAACCCGGTTGACCTAATCAATCGGCAAATCTCAAACCCAGATCTAAAAACCAGATCTAAGCAAGTTCTAGTAACTAGGATAACTAAAACCAAACTACTATCCAAACCCAGGACAAGAAGCAGAACGGTGAGCCAATAGAACCTCAACCGAGAGTCCACCTGACAACGAAACCTTCACGCCGGACCAATCACGAGACCACCACGGATGGAAGAGGAGCGACGCCGGTTAGAACCAAAGCTTCGCAGGGCAGAAGAAAACCACCAACCAGACCACACAACCACGACGAAGAGAGTGGGACGGCATCCGTCAAAACCACTCACCGCGAACCTCAACACCAACGAGCCACCGGAGATCATTAAACAACACCACTGCCGTCATAGGAAAGGATAAAACGAGGAGAGAACAACCTATAAACGCTAATAAACAAAGCTATTTATCCCTCCCCGGCACCGGTGAAGAAATCCGGCCACCGGGGAGAACGAGATTCAGACTGAAAAAAGGGTCGGCGGCGCCTCGTAAAACGGGTCTGGGAGGAAAAATTAGGGCGACGTTAAGATCCGTTCCACATCGGAAGTTTAGACAAAGAGTGTCTAATATATAAAGAATGTCCAACTCTGATTAGTATGAGGCCTTTTGGGAAGGAAACCAAAACAACTCCATGCGGGCTTTCTCTTCGGCCCAAAATAGACAATATCATACTAATAAGAGAGAGTTGGACATGAGCTTTAAAGTCCCAACATTTGCAAGTTTATCCAGCTGTTACAAGAAGAATATTTTCTGAAACCATGTGTCCGGTCATATTGAGGATCACAGAGTACGACACCGAGCCATGAACCAGCGTACTCAAATCCTATCAAATTCCATTTTCTAGCAGTTTCCAATAAGGACTATTTTACGCGGTCATACTTTTTTACATATCATTTTTGATCGCCATAAAAACTTGAGAAAATTTATCACTGCGTATGTATTTTTTTCATGAGCTATGAAAATATTGTTAGTTGATAAAAAATGAAGAAAACAATCCATCGGATTTTCAATTATATTTAGCAAATCATAGCAATCCGACTTAAATATAATTGTGGGTATCCGCTTCTTTCTCAGGCATGAAATCGTCCAAATAAACTCATCCAATTCTGTGTATAATGCCGAGAAGCATATACGGTACCCTTCTATATGAACTAGAGATCGACTTCCAGCGCACATGCGGGGATTCTTTGTCGTAGTTGCTGTTTTTTTTTGGATCTTTATTTGCCATCGTATACGATTTTTAGACGTTTCTTTTCGTATTTTAGTTGATGGATTTCTCTTATTGTTTTCTATTTTACATTTGAACCATTACTTAATTATTATTGTATTTTGTGGCCATTATATTTTTTTATTTTTCATCCAGTTGTTTGGTACGAAGTGAATTTTATTTTCTAATCAAATTTCTCATTTGAAAATAACATGTCCTGGTATCTCACCATCTCACTAATATGCATTTTCTTTCTTTTCTAGTTTCTATCTTGTCTTCATACTTTGGTAATATGTTTTTCACCATAACTTAAATACCATTTTTATTAATTTTCATATTGTCGTAGCTCTATCTCTTTTTTTCCATTCTGTGTTGTTGTTTTTATAAATAGAATTGTAATCTATAACATTCACCACTAAATTATATTTACTATTTGATACAATTAAATGTCTTTGAAATCGACGATAAAATTAGTGTTACATGATTGAATGAATCTCTTTTGGGTTCAACATAAGAATTACTTTGAACTCATTTTCAATTGATTTGCTTTTAACCCTCAATAGCAAGCTGCAATCTTTATCTTCTTTGCTACTATCTTTTTCCATTTGTCTTTAAGTATGGACAATCTAAATATTCATTTACTTCATTTTTTTTTGTTTTTAATTTGAGCGTAGGGCTGTAACTATTACTCGGAATAGAATATTTGATTCGAGATCCGTTCCGATCCACTCATAAAATCTTATCTAGATATCTGAATGGGTCAAATTTTGAACCGAATAGTCAAAAATATTTAGAAGTGGTTTTTGGATTCGGATATCTTGATTTGAGCTCTAGATTCGGATATCCGAACTATTATAAATATTTAGATATTTTTGTATATATTTATATGATTTTTAAGTCAAAAATATATAATTTTTAGTTTTTATGTCTTTATGATATATTTCAAATTATTTATTTTTATTATTTAATTTGGAACAAATCTGAATATCCACATGTATCTTAATGTTTAGGTGGGTATCTATATCACTGATTCGACAGATCTGAATACCCTGAATTTTTCGGATATCTAGATCCGTCCCAGTCCTAGTTAGAAGTCATGGAGTGTGATTGATGCATTTTGTTTCTTCAGTTTTGGGTAGATCTAAAAACATTGTGTATTTTCTGAGTTTATTCATGAGCATTTTCTATTTTAATGATTGGTCTTGATAAAAAGTAAGACTGAGGTATTTTAGTTGAGTATATGAATATTTTTGGAAGGTTATAAAGGTTAGGTTTAACGTATGAGTTTTAATAAAATTATTTATGTATGAGACATATCCTATCATTGTTTTTTTTTTTTTAATTTTCTTAGATTCTATAATTTTTATGGGCTATATGAGAGTTTAATAAAATAGCTTAGTGGACTTTTTGAAACATTTTATAACATCATTTGGGCTTCTTTCAAGTAAGTAATGGACTTATGACTTCTTTAATCTAATTTTTCTATGATAAATTAAAAGCCCAAAAATAAAATAAAAAATGGATATGTGGGACTCTCTACAAAAATACAAAGAGAGAAATGCCTAATTATATATTATATGTGTTTTTGTCATGTGTCTTCTCATAAGTACCATCTTAGAATATTGATTGGCCTATAAACAAACCTAAAACATTGATATAACATGTCGAGATTTCAAAGAAAAGATCTATTCCCTTTTTCTTCTCTGGTTCAAATTTCGAGACAATCTAGTTTTTCATATCTGAGTTTCGGAGAGATCTCCTCGGTGGACGGTGTCCTTTGCCGTTGCCGGAGAGTAGTCCTTGAGTCTTTTGATTCGTTTTTGCCTTTGGATCTGAGAAGAGGCGATTTGTTGAGGTAGTCAGGTTTGGTGGTTTTCTCGTCATGTGGAGGTCGGTCTCCGCCGCTCTCTAAAGTGTGGCTAGCTCGGTGCTTTAGCTTCAGTGGTTTCTGGCATCGGTTACATTGGTGGTGCGACTGCTCCTCCGTGGCTCGTTTCCTTTGGTGACACTCTGCTCCGCCCTTTCCACTCCCTCTGCTACATCGTCCAGTTATTATCTCCGGTTTTCGTGTCCACCTCTTTCTTTGTGTATGTGGCTTTCAGTTCTCGGTTTATGCGGTTGGGTTTGCTTAGTTTTTCTTATATCTCGATCTTGGAACAGACTTAGCATCTTTTCCAGTGCTCTGGTCAGTGTTCTTTCAGAGGTTTGATTTTTGTTAGAGGTTGCAATTTGAATTTTCAGTTTAGGGTTTGTTTGGGATTGTTGAGATAAGCTTGTCTCTAACAGAAGAAAAGGAATCCATTGAAGAAGAAATGGAGAATCTGGAAATGATTGTGGTAGGCACGAGAGATTTTCTACAAAAGAAGAAGATGGGTTAGCAAGGCACGTGAGAAGCACATGTTAATTAAATTAGGAATATTAATTTAATTTAGAAGTTTTCCTTAATTTAAGAAATTAGGCAATTTGCCTTTTATTAATAAGTTAAGTTATTAGCTATATATATGTAAGCTCATGATAGAGCAAAATCACCGTGAGAAATCAGAGCAATAATAGTTTCAATTTCAATCTCTTTCTTTTGATCATCCAAGAACTTTTTACGTTTTTTCTCAAAACCACAAACTCCAACATGGTATCAGAGCTAAGGTTCATGCATTAAAGATCCAAGCAACCTAAACATCACAAATCAGTCTCACAAGAAACCACAAATATCACAAATCCATCACAAAAATCACAAGAAAAGATGCAGCAGCAAAATACAACACAGATTATTCTTGTGTTCGAAGGAAAGAACTTCAGTCTCTGGGTTAAGAGAATGAAAGCAATACTAAAGTCCAGATCTCTCTGGACCATTGTCTCGGAAGGAATACCTCAACCACCAGAAACCAAAACAAAACCGACAGAAGAAGAACTTGCCTCAATAAAAGAATGGGAAGAATTAGAAGTCAAAGACCAGCTTGCTTTGCAATTAATTCACAGTGCCTTGAGTGAAGATATTCTTGGAGGAAGATTTTCTGATGAAGAATCAGCTAAAGCCGCTTGGGATCTCCTGCATACAGAATACAAAGGAGACCCAAAGACATCACAAATTAGACTACAAAGACTAAGAGCAAATTTTTGGAGTGTTAAACAAACAGCAAAAGAAACAGTCAAAGAATTCATGAAAAGAGTTACTGAACTCAATAATGAAATGAAGTCATATGGAGACAAAATGTCTGAAGAATATTTGGTGTCAAAAGTACTATCTTCTTTGACAACCAAATATGATCCGTACGTTGGTGTGATAGAGCAAACCAAGGATTTACAAACATTGACCCTGCAGGAATTGTTAAATGCATTACAAATGCAAGAAAACAGAATCGAAGATAGAGAAGATCACAATTCAGAGGGAGCATTCTACGCAAAGTTCAAGAAACCAATCCAAACAAGTCAAGGAACCAACCAGAGTTTTGAAAACAGTGATCAAAAATCGAAAAAACAAAGATGGTGCAGCTACTGTCGAAAGGATAATCACTATGAAGCAGACTGCTATTTCAGAAACAAGAAACCTACTAGTGATCAAAACACACAACAAAGGTCACAAATACAATGTTTTAACTGTGGAGAAGTTGGGCACATAGCTAGAGAGTGTAAATTGAAGAAAAATCAGCAAGCTTATATGCACCAAGAAGAAACTACAATACAAGAACTGTCTTTTGCAGCAAGTCATACACCAACAAATTCAACAACATGGATTGTTGATAGTGGAGCAACAAGTCACATGGTGAAAGAAGAAAAGTTTTTCACAGAATTAGACAAATCAGTCCAAACTCCTGTCAAAGTGGCTAGTGGTCAGATACTTGTAAGTGATGGAAGAGGTAGCATCATCGTTGAAACAGAAGTGGGTCAAAGAAAAATAACTAATGTCCTTTTGGTTCCAAAGATTGACAGAAATCTACTAAGTGTTGGGCAGTTGATAAAAAGTGGATACAAGGTGTTGTTTGAAGAAGAGAAAGGTATTATAATGGACAAAGAATACAACAAAATATCAGAAGTTCCTATGATTGGTACTAGCTTTCCGCTGAACTGGAGAATCATCGAGAAAGCATATACAGTACAAGAAGAAGATCTTTCAGATTTATGGCACAAAAGATATGGGCATGCAGGATATAAGCATTTATAAGTTCTCCAAACAAATGACATGGTGAAAGGATTACCTAAATTTACAGTCACAAAGGAGATATGTGAAGGATGTGTACGAGGAAAACAACATAGAGAAAGCTTTCCAGAAAAATCTGAAACAAGAGCAGTAGAGAAACTACAACTGATTCACACAGATGTATGTGGTCCTATGCAAACAGAATCAATTAATGGCAGCAAATATATCCTTACTTTCATAGATGATTTTTCAAGGATGCTATGGGTTTACTTTCCAAGATTAAAAATCTGAAGTTTTCACAATTTTTAAGAAGTTCAAAGTTTTGGTGGAAACACAATCAGAGAAGAAAATAAAAGCAATCAGATCTGACAGGGGCAGTGAGTATGCATCACAAGAATTTACACGGTTTTTAGAAGAAGCAGGTATACAAAGGCAACTCACAGTGGCTTACACACCACAACAGAATGGAGTAGCTGAACGGCGAAATAGAACACTACTAGAGATGGCACGCTCTATGCTAAAAGCCCAGGGTATGCCAGATAAGTTTTGGTCTGAAGCTGTTTTTACAGCAGCATATTTGCAGAACAGATTATCTACCAAATCACTCAACAAAATAACACCACTAGAAGTCTGGAGTACTCACAAACCATCAGTAAGTCACTTAAGAGTATTTGGATGCATTTGTCATATACTAGTTCCAGAAGAAAAGAGGAAGAAGTTAGATGACAAATCACGTAAAGGAATTTTTATCGGCTACAGCACGTTAAGCAAAGGATACAAGATCTACATGCTGGATACATTCAAGGTGGAGGTTTCAAGGGATGTCATTTTTGAAGAAACCAAAGTTTGGGATTGGACAGAAGAGAAAACAACCAAGACTCGTCTAGAATTTCCTTTGAAAACAGTACAAGAAACTCAAAATTCATCAAGACTGCATACACAAACAAGTCTAGACACTACACAACACGAGAATATAAGTGATAATGAAGCTTCTACACCACGAACAGAAGGCACAATATGGACAGAAAGTGAAGAATCACCAGAAGTGATTAGGAAAACTAAAAGCCTCAAGGATGTCTACAACCGAACTATAGATCTTGATGAAGAATGCAATCAAGTGATAGAGTTTTGTTGCATGTGTATGGGAGAACCTACTTGTTTTGAAGAAGCTGTCAAGGATAAAGAATGGAGACTTGCTATGGACGAAGAAATTATGATGATTAACAAAAACCAAACTTGGTATCTAACAGAAAAACCACAAGAGAAGAAAACTGTGGGAGTCAAATGGATTTACAAGATCAAGACAGATGAAAATGGAGTCTAGTTGGTTGGACTCGATGGTTGTACTGCCTCGGTTGATTCGCCTCGGGTTCATGGTCTTCAACTCTTTTTCGACATCAAATGTTTCTATGGGAGCTTGTTTGAGTTTGACTCGATCTCTATTTCGGTTTGAACGATTGGATCCTTGACTCACTTTTTTCTTCTCTTTGTTTTGTTTAAAGTCTTTTCTTTGCTTAGTTCTCGTTTAATCTCCCTTGATTTGTACCTTGTCTCCAAGAGTTTCGACTTATGAACTTGCCGACTTTATCTTCGAAAGGATTTCGTTCTTTACCGACTATGTGTACTTCTCCGTATTTTACCTTTGAAGATTAATATATTCCTACAGATGAAAAAGAAAAAGCAAAAGCATATCGAGATTTGGGGCCTAATAGGTAGACTCATGTACTGTTAGCCTGTCATATTGTTGAAAATACTCCACTTCTTCTTCACTATCTTTTTGAATTATATCCTCAAACTTTTTGCTTCAAGATAAGCAGTTGGAGAGCTTTAAAGTAAAATCTTGTCCTTGATCGTTTATATATATCATATGACTCAAGAGAACATGTATTTTTCTGTGTTCAACGAGGCCTAACTATATTTTTTTCTTCGAAATAGAAAATTCATATTCTGGTAAAAATGTACTCAGCAAAAAAAAACCACAGGGACATGACGTCCAAATATAATGTCTGAAAGACATTCAGATAGGAGATGATTCATCGACTCATATCTTTTTTTCATTGTATAAACTCATGATTTTGTGTGGTTGTATGCATACCCATCAGTAAGAAAGTATGTTTAGGTCTCAGTCCTAATTAAGTGGACTTTCGGATTGAAATAGAATATGGAGTGATTCATCCCATTCTTGTGTATCTTATCTAATAAGATGGTGGACTAGAAGTTGTGTATCTCTATTCAAAATTAGATTTATGCCTAATAAAATACATTAACATATGAACAAATGCAATTTGGTTTATAAGGAATTAACGTGTAAAGGAAAAAGTTTGCTGAACTTTGGAAGCTTATTCCTAATACAATAACATAAAAATGAAACAATCAAATTTCTTTTTGAATGAAATAACAAACTAACAGCCAATAAATATAAATAAAAAGTCAAGCTGAAACTAGACGTGGATTCCAAGATTAATAAGAGATGTTTTTGTTGCAAAAAAAAAAAAAGGAATTGTCAAAAATAGGAATTAATCAAAATTTCCTTGAATTAACAATGACATACAGCTACAAAAATAATTCATTAAGTTCGTCTTTGAATTTAATTTTGTAAAACTAAGTGTGAATGCCACACATAGGAAAATGATTCAGATAATATTGTAAAGATATGTGGTATTCCAAGGTTATATTAACTCATCAATCACAGTCATACAAAGTTTGGTATACCAAAATGTGTACTGTCTTTGCATGATGTCCATAACTTTTCAGTGTAGGGTGGGCAATAAATAATCATAGACTCTGGAGTGGAGAGACTGTACTTATAATTAACCAAGTTTGCAGATGAAAACAAAATTGTAAGCAAAGCTTCATATCTATTGAGTAGCAAGAATTGAAGCTATGGTAGATTCGGCCATTCTCAAAGCGACAACGTATTTGGAAGAGCTGAGCAACGACCGATTTGATCACTTTCCCGGTTTAATCCTACAAGGCCTCCAAGTCATTCATGTTGGAAAAGGAATCGTACAATGTAGTCATTCATGTTGGAGGATCTTATGCCTCTGTTGATCTCAACTATTCGCTATATTCGACGGCCAAGAAGCAAGTTAGACCTTTTGTGTTTCTCATAATTTATAAACGTTAAACAAGATTTTAATATATTAGGAAAATCCTCCAAAGTAATTTGAAAAAATTATATAAACCACAGTATCATTCAATTCAATTTTTTTTAAATGTGATGAAAAGAATATAGGAAGAAATAAAGATCGAAGCAAGAGTGGTAGGGAGGAAGGAAGAACTAAAGTCAGCAGTGATTGAGATTCGAAGAGAATACGATGAAGAACTCATAGCCACGGGGAGGCTTTGGATGGTAAAACTTAGCCTCAATGTCAAACACAATGGTGTTGATCTAGCTAGCAAGCTCTAATGGCTCCGATCAAATCCAATTTTATACATGTAGCATGTGCTACACATGCAAGTATATACATATCACGGGTTTAAACATAAGCTTTTTCATGTTTATGGTTCCATATTTTAGTTCACAACAAGTGGTAATCCATATATAGTTCAGAATGATTATTTGATGATGTTGTTTCTTGTGAAATAAAATCTGTGATTTTCCTTTTCGAAGGGGAATGTTTTGCGGAAAATTTGACTTCTGTCACCATTTAAAATAGAAAATCTTGTAGTTCATTTTCCCAAAAAGAAAATCTTTTGTTTTCCTATTTGTAATAATTTTCTTTTGGTGAGATTTGGGGCTATATATGCATTGACACAATTAATAAAGTAACCATAAACAGGTATTTCACCTTAATTCATGTTGTCTCTAGAATTTTGTCTTTATCTACTAGTGGTTCACCTTAATTCATGTTGTCTCTAGAATTTTGTCTTTATCTAGTAGTGGTTCGATACAAGTGGTACGAGAGTTCAAGGTTTGCGACAATTTCTGTGATGACTAACCAATCCCTCAAGGTCGATGTTTCTAATTTTAGTGGGAAGGAAACTTTGTTATGTGGCAGAGGCGAGTCATGGATCTGCTGATCTAGCAGTGGATGAAGAAAGTATTGTTAGAGACAAAACCGGAAAATATTGAGTGTAATGGCCCACTCCCCAGGTCCAGGTTTCTTTTCCAAAAAAAGGGGAGGGGAGAGCCCCAAGCCCGGTTTCTTTATTTAAAAGTAGGGCTTTTCCCCCTCTTTCCCACTATAAATACATAAGTCTCCTCTCTTATTCCTCATTCTAAAAATTTTCGGTGAAGCTCTATCGCATTCTTGTGTCGCTCGTGTCTTCCCGATGCTCATACCGGCGACCTCCTCTCTCCTATTCTTCAGGTAAAACTCGGAAACCCCAGATCTAGAATTTTCTTCAAAAATCCGAATGGATTTTAAAGCATAACTCTCAAATCGTTTTAAACCCCGCGAATCCGAGCACCCCATCGTAACCGTCTCGTCAGGCCGAAGCCGGAGCCGCTGGCTGATCCGCCGTCCGCCGCTGCACACGCCGGAGGAGTGCCGCGTGAGTGAGATCCACGCGCGCCGGAGGAGCCACACGCCGCCCTGGAGTCCACGCGCCATCGCCGGAGAAGCCACGCGCCGCCGCCGCCGCCGGAGAGTCGCCGAAGCCGCCGTCACCGTCGTTGGAGCCGTCGTCACCTTCGCCGGAGCCCCGTCGTCTGTGTTGGGATTGTGTCCTGAAATCACACTTGTACTCACTCCTGATAATAGTTGTGTATCGAGATCAATCGTTTGTATAATACTGGTGATTGTAATGCTTTGCTAGAAGCCTCTTGTAATCTGTAAGTTGTACACTTACTGCCAGTATTATATGATCATATAGGGTCACACACCTAAGCAATCTGGAAGCTAACATATGAGAATGATCATTTGATAATGATCATGTTGATATGTATTGGATACACATTGACATAGAGTTTTATGATATATTTGTCGATCGATACATGAGTGTGTCGATCGATGCAGGCTTTTCGAGAAGGTGTGTCGATCGACACAGTAAGTGTGTCGATCGATGCATATCGGGTTTTGACACAAACGAGTCGGGCTTATCCGACGGTTTGTTATGTCAATTCCAGGTCGATATATAAAGGCTTATATGGTCGACCTGGAGCCCTAGCCGTCACTGGAATTCTCAGAGAGAAAAGCAGAGACATCGAAAACTCATTCCCTGAATCCGGCACTAGCATCCCGGCGTTCTAGGTTGTGTGAGTGTGTGCTTGGTAGAGGCGAAGCACTTGATTCGCTAGATCTCGTTCACCATTCTATTCCGCTGCCAGATCTGAGGTAAGAACGAGGTTGGTGATTTCAATATAACAAACCCTAGATCCTTGAAGGAGTTCCAACAGTGGTATCAGAGCATGTTAGGGTTTAGCTATTGAATCTGATGCAATTAATTCGAAAACTGGGTTTGTTGAATTGTTGATTGCCTGCTAAAATCGAGTTTTAACATGTTAATATCGGATTAAAAACTTCTGTTGAAAATTCGATATCTGTGTTTTTCGCAGTGTATCGATCGTTGCAAGGATGCATCGATCGATGCAGAGCGAAAACACGTAAACTCTTAGAGTTTGTCGCAGCGTGTCGATCGTTGCAAAGCATGCATCGATCGACACAAAGCGAAAACTCGCAAACAATTTAGGGTTTGTCGCAGCGTGTCGATCGTTGCAAAGCGTGCATCGATCGACACAGAGCGAAAACTCGCGTAAAATAATTTTAGGGTTTTCGCACAGCATCGATCGATGTACTGGGTGTGTCGATCGATGCATCGCGAATTCGCCTATTAAATCATTGGTTTTCGATCTAGAAATCGCACTGTGTCGATCGTCACACTGGGTGCATCGATCGACGCAGACTGTGCGAAAGGATAGATTGGTTCAATTGGATTGAGCCGGTTGTCTCGCATGGTTATATCGGTTTAATTCGATTAAAATTCCCTGATTCTCTACTGTATCGATCGACACAGGTTAAGTGTCGGTCGACACAGGCCTTGTGATGGTTGAATCGGTTCAATTGGATTGAACTGGTTATCATACTTGGTTAAGGTAGATTGGTTAAGATCAGTTTAATTGGATAAGTCGGCTCAATTGGATTGGACCGGTTATCGCGATTAATTAAAACTGATTGAATCGGTTCAATTAGATGAACTGGTTAAATTGAATTTGACCGGTTATCTCGAATAATCTTAAGGTTGCATATCAAGAGTCGACCAAGTGTGTCAGTCGACGCATATGGTGACGATGCGAACCGTAATCGTTTGGTTTTGAACCAAATGATTAAGACACCGAACCAAATGACCTAACCCACTGAAATTAGAACGATTAAAACTTAATTAAAATTAGAAGTAAAATGTTCTAAACCTGTCTAATACACATTGGATGTGTGTTAGATCAAAGCTTAGTTTCAATAAGGTCAACTGTCAAGACTCGTTTAGTTGTTGGATAGTTTTGCCAAGAGCTTAGTATCCACAATTACGTGAGTAAGGCAGACAGTAACGTTGATAGTCTTGCAGTGCTTGACATCTACAATCACGTGACCTAAAAGATTGAATTACTAGTCTTTTAAAAGTTTCATTTCCTCAACTAAATATCAAGTGACCTTGATGTCTTGCCCGATCTCGTCTACTGTCAGGACTCGTGTTATGGTTGGATATCCTTGGAGTCCTTGGTATCCACAGCAACGTGGGAAATGCAGGTGATTATTATTAGACTTGCAGTGCAACTATTAGTGATCACAAGACAGAAGAGGTTGGTTTTACTTGACTGGGATATCAGAAGTTCTGGGCCTAGAGACATCAGAGTAGATAGGACATGGATTGTCTTATCTGCGACCAAGAGTTGTACTGGGTGCAATTAGCAATGATTTGCTTACCTAGATTACTAAACTCTGGGTGAAGACGAGTCGTCCACTCGGATGTTAGTGATGTATGGATCTTGGATTATTATATTCATTGAGGAAACATTGTTTGAATATAATGTGAGTTTTCTTATTGGATAAGATTCCTCATTTCCTGAAATCATAACTAAAATTTTCTTTAATTAAAATTTTCAGCCTATGTCTAAAACTACCTTCTCGTTACGACCCGTCCTTGAGAAGGACAAGTTAAATGGGTCAAATTTCCTGGATTGGTATCGCAATTTGAGATTAATCCTCAAGCAGGAGAGTAAGGACTATGTCCTTGAGAAAGCTCTTCCAGAAAGGCTTGGGGCCAATCGCTCGAATGCAGTATATAATGCTTGGAATACGCATTATATTGATGTGGTAGATTTGCGTGGTCTGATATTGGAGTCAATACGAGAACATGGAGTCGTCAATAGAAAGATCACCAGCCTGAAACTGAAGTTTCAGGATCTGGCACGAGTTGAGAGATTCCAGATGGTGAAGTCTCTCACTGGGTGCAGACTACCAGAGGATGTTCCAGTGAGTCCTCATGTCATTAAAATGATGGGTTACATTGATAACCTGGGGAAACTGGAATGTCCTGTCAGCTTAGAGTTGGCCACTGACATCATTCTGCAGTCACTGCCGTCTAGTTATGATAAGTTTATCAAAAGATATATCAAGAATAACTTGACGAAGACGTTGACTGAGCTGCATGGGATGCTCAAAACAGCAGAGCAAGACATCATAAAGGGTAAAAGATTTGAGAAATCTTGTGTTGACAAGGGTAGAGGCAGGGCCGTCCAGATTTGGAATCAGGATAAGCCTGTGTCATCTTGTAAGCCCAAGTCCGGCCCATCTAGTGTTAGAAAGTGCTTCTACTGTGATGAGTATGGGCATTGGAAGAGAGATTGCATTAAATTCTTGGAAGATTCACAAGAGATGAAGGAGATGTATGGTACTTCTTCTTCAGGTATTGTGTTATTAATTCAAGTTCTACATATGTATTGGATACTAGTTGTGGTACTGATATTTTGGAAATATGCAGGGCCTAAGCAACAGTAGAACGTTGAAGAAAGGACAAGTGGAACTGCGTGCCTAGTATGGAGCAATGGTTGCTGCATAAGCCGTAGAGATTCTGCACTTGTAGGAGCCTTTCAAGCTTGGTTTTTGAAATTAAGTAATTGCTACTATGTACCTGCTTTATGCAGAAATATCTTTCATTTTCTTGTAAGAATTTGAATGTTTCTCATTCTGATAAAAGACAAGTTTTGCTCTTTTGATCTTAATGAAATATCATATGGTAGCACCCCTTTTAAAAGGGTTTTATATCTTAAACCAACATACGCTTAAATATAACATAAATATCAAACGGTTTAAGTCTGATGACTTGAACTCGGTTTTCCTTAGCATAGTCATATTGACCAAATAGAGTGGAGCGACTTCAGAAGTTCCATAGTTATGGGCTTCAGGTTCATTTGATTGTAAATCAATTGAGACATGAATTCTGCTTGTAGGGCCAAATGACTAAGGCTTCTTTAGCAGAGCTGAAGAAAAGGGCCAGAGGCATATTGGGCCTTACACGTACTGATGTATGTGGCCCGATGAGCATTAGTGCCAAAGAAAAACTTCAATACTTCATTGACTTATTGATGGCTTCAGTAAGTATGACTGCGTTCATTTGATGAGACACGAGTCAGAATCCTTTGGAATGATCAAAGGAGTTTCAGAATGGAGTATAGAACCGATTTGACAGAAGTATTGAGATCCTCGATTAGATCGCGGAGGAAAATACTTGAGTCAAGAATTGGGTGATCATCTAAGTGAGTGTGAAGTCGCTTCACAGCTCACCTCTCCCGAAAACCTTGAATGGTGTTTCTGAGAGAGTGAATCGGATCTTATTGGATATGTTCCGATTAATGATGAGTCACATGAATCTTCCATTATCCTTTTGAAATACGCTCTAAAATGAACATGTTTACGCTAAATAAGTTTTCTATCAGAATCAGTGAAAACACCACATTGGATGTGGACTGGGTGATTTCCAAATATGTTTTTCTGATTAATTGGGATTGCAAGGTTTGTGTAAGGCAGTTGTCAACAAACAAACTTGAACCCAAATCTGATAAGTGTTGCTTCGCTGGTTGTCCTAGGGAAAC
Source organism: Orychophragmus violaceus (assembly GCA_030180135.1). Taxonomy (NCBI): domain Eukaryota; kingdom Viridiplantae; phylum Streptophyta; class Magnoliopsida; order Brassicales; family Brassicaceae; genus Orychophragmus; species Orychophragmus violaceus. The sequence continues at coordinate 88,179,941 of CM058229.1, read as the reverse complement.
CGAGGCTTAGTACTTTTGCAAACAATCCAAGAACAAAGTTTTGTTGCTCGGAACTCTGTTTTTCCAAGAAGAACAGTGGGAGTAAAAGTACAGCTCGAAGAAATTCGAGAAACACAGGAGGCTATTCAACCTGTTGAGGGAGAGCAGCGATTAGATCTACAGAGTGTTGTAGGACCTACACCTGTGGAGCCTGAAATTCGCTGATCCTAATGGATCCGTCACTAACCCGAGAGTGATTTCTCGTGACCGATTGCCGTGATCTGATGATCATTGAAAAGTGACGAACATGCGAAATTCAAAGAAGCGCTGGTGAGCTCCAACTCCAAAAATTGGCTAGATATGCATGTTAGCTTCACCGGTTGAAGCAAGCATCTTGGAGTTGGAATCTATGTTCTGTTAAAACGGTCAAAGGCTTTGACTCGATCAGGAACGAATAGAAACAGTGCATTTACAAGTAAACTAGTGGGAGCGTAATTGCAATTCTCAAATTGTATGTTAAGAACGTACTTAATCTCATAAACGACGTTCCGACGCTAAAGTCTTGTCAAGATTTGGGTCGGAAGTCAAATTTAACGATGGACATGGGAGAAGTCGCTTGAGTTCTTGGAATATGGATCCATTGAGATGGATCAGAAGAGCTAATTGGATCGTGTCAGAATCCTTATGATTATAAGGTGCTGGACAGTTCCAATATGCATGATTCCAAGAATGGCTTCACACCAAAGGTCTAATGGCAATGATCTTACCAAGATGAAGTGTCTTGGACACTGGCTGAGCTAGTGACTATGAGTGTGATTCCTTTTGCTTATGCAATAGAATCCATCATGAATGCCATATGTACGCTCGTCTAAATGCAGCTGACGCATAAAGCATGACGAGTAGATACCAATTTGTTCCAGTAAGAGTCACTGGACAGTTGTAAAGGAATATCCCCAAGTGTTTGAGAAACACTAAGGATCGGTTCTTGTACAACTGAGAAATAGACGAATCAGTTATGAGTAGTTAGACGGACAAAGATGATTCCCGGTTCTAACCTGGTTATGTCATTTTGCCTGTGTAGCGGTGCTGTCTGTTGGATAGGTTTCCAAGCAGAGGACCGTAGAATAGTGCTTATTAAAGAATAGCGGTGTAGTTTGTTGGAATGGTTCCAAGCAAGAACACCGCAGCATCTCTCACAACCTAAGCACGAGTTGTATACTGTTGCTTTAGGTACTAGATATCTGAAGACTTGGTCTTGATTCTAGTGGGAGTTAGTTATGATGTTCAGATAGATATGATATGGTCATGATTATGAAAAACTGACATCAACATTATTTGACTATTGGATAATTAAATAATGGTCCCAAAATAAGTTTATGTCATGTTATAGGTCATCAAGTTGAGGACTTGATCATGAAACCCTATAAGTAACAAATGACATAAATTATAATGTGTCCCTAGTCGAGGTTGTTAAAGTGGGACAATAACAACCGCGAGAGACTAGCTTGTGAGGTGACTGTTGACTAAGTTTCATGGAGTCAATGATATGAGTATCACAGTCAGTCACATAGATATATGTTGGTGAACATATGATCGGACGTGACCCGCTAATGAGAAGTCTCCAGGATAGTTATATATGTGTCATGAGAGGTTCTCATTACGACTATTGAGTATAGTCCTTAGACCTGAGTTCATCATGCTTTCTTGCATATGAATTGGTGGACCTTGACCTTGTCAAACGTCGATCCGTAACTGGCGGCTATAAAGGCACTGCTCAGGTGTATCATGAAGTGTGATGGAAAAAGATGGGATTTGTCCCTCCTGAATAACGGGAGATAAATATCTCAGGGCCTATCGAAGATTTTATGCTGAGAAAATGTGTGGCCGCACTCAAACGAACTGTAGTTCAGTTGTTTGTTTTGTTCAGTATAGATCAGGAGTTCGATAAACATGATATTGGCTTAATAAGAATGACATTAATCTTGTCTTATGCAAAATCGAGATATAGAGACAAAAGGATTGTAGGAATTGATGATTCCAGTACAAGTGGGAGATTGTTGGGATTGTGTCCTGAAATCACACTTGTACTCACTCCTGATAATAGTTGTGTATCGAGATCAATCGTTTGTATAATACTGGTGATTGTAATGCTTTGCTAGAAGCCTCTTGTAATCTGTAAGTTGTACACTTACTGCCAGTATTATATGATCCTATAGGGTCACACACCTAAGCAATCTGGAAGCTAACATATGGGAATGATCATTTGATAATGATCATGTTGATATGTATTGGATACACATTGACATAGAGTTTTATGATGTATTTGTCGATCGATACATGAGTGTGTCGATCGATGCAGGCTTTTCGAGAAGGTGTGTCGATCGACACAGTAAGTGTGTCGATCGATGCATATCGGGTTTTGACACAAACGAGTCGGGCTTATCCGACGGTTTGTTATGTCAATTCCAGGTCGGTATATAAAGGCTTATATGGTCGACCTGGAGCCCTAGCCGTCACTGGAATTCTCAGAGAGAAAAGCAGAGACATCGAAAACTCATTCCCTGAATCCGGCACTAGCATCCCGACGTTCCAGGTTGTGTGAGTGTGTGCTTGGTAGAGGCGAAGCACTTGATTCGCTAGATCTCGTTCACCATTCTATTCCGCTGCCAGATCTGAGGTAAGAACGAGGTTGGTGATTTCAATATAACAAACCCTAGATCCTAGGGAGATCCAACAGTCTGCCTTCGCCGGAGAGATTCCGGAGCTGCTGTCCACCACCGCCGGACCGCCGCCGAGTTGACCCACTGGCGACCGAGATAACTCGGGTTGACCGGGTAGCGTTGACCGGTTTATGCGTTGACCGGTTTCGTTTAAGTTGACCGGCTGGTTTAATTCTAATTCCTAAATTCGATTTCGGTTTGGTCCAATTGCAATTGAAATCTAGTTTAGTTGGTTAGGGTCGGTTTAGGATTTGGGCTGGTTATGGATTTGGGTGTGGGTCTAGGTTGACCGGGTCAACCAGTTGACTTTGACCTGACCGTTTACTTTCAGTCAACAAACTTCTATTGACCATAACTTGCATGTCCCAAGTTCGATTCGAACGAAACGAAAGCCTAAATTGATTATTTTCGTCCTATTTCAGCTATGAAGTCCGTTTGGGCAACTGGAACTCGAAATTTACGCTTTTTCCCCTTCTTTGGCCAAGGTGAGGACCGGTTGTGATCTCCCTTTCTCTATTTCAATTCTGGACGATGGTCCTTTGTTAATACTATCTTTCCTAGGGATCTTAGGATAGTAAATGCGTGATTGATTGTGGAACGTAGAGTTCTAGGTTACCGCTTAAACTGAAAACATTGTGTGTGATTGATGGATATGGGTGGTAGATCTGTGCTAGGGTTTGCGTGTAGGACGAGAGATGTCCTTGTTCGTCGGAGGAGGGTGTTGGCGAGCCCTCCCGTGTGGTGGTATGAGAGATGTACCGTGCGAGAGATGCTCTGTGTGTGGTCGAGAGCCGGTAGGTGTTCATGAGTGTGAGCTAGGCGCTCGTATTCACGATTGGGCGTTAGAATTGTGTGGTGAAACCTTCGGGTGATGTTTGCAAGATGATATTAGCCTAGGACTAGAATTCGTAATTGTGTGGCGTAAGCCGGTATCGCGGGTTCCTTAAATCCGCCCTTGCTGGGTAATTGTGTTTGAAACAATTACTCAGTCCTCTTTCCTTTCCCTGTCCCCGTTTTCTTGCATGTACGGATGTAGGATCGATCGGTCGTGTGGCATCATTGCTGGATTTGAATACGAAGGAGGTTCCGGGTTCCTGGGACAAGTTGAGAAGGCGTCCCGGTCAGACCAAATCCGGTTCGACGGGAGCCCTAATGTTGCGTTTTCGGTTCGCCGGGAGACGGATGTTACATTGAGCATGATGATTGAGAAGATATGCAGGATCATGCCATTTCAACGATTCATCTGTGTATATATGATGATATTACTAATTAGGTAATTAACAACAACACTTATAGTGAGATATGTGTTAAGTTATAGACAATGCGTATGTCGAAGTCGTTGTTAGACAAGCTGTATGTGAAGTAGAAGTTTTAAGGATCAAAGATGTTAGAATCTGGTAATTGTATTGTGAATGCAAAAACTTCAATTAAATCATCGGTGATCTATTGGAATATACAGTTGTTATGATTAGATATACTTAAGAATATATTCATGTATATCTTTAAAGATCTTAGCTGGTGTTATCGTCCTAGATCCTAGGACTCAATCATTTGTATATGTAGGCATATTGCCATCGATGAATATAACACAACAAACAGAATAGTTTGACATGGTATCAGAGCCATCTCTTTAATTCTTCGATTTCTTCTAACTGTTCTATCTTAAAAACACTAAAAACTCGATTCTCTATTTTTGGTTCATAAGCGATCATGAGTGAACACTCCGATAGCGAGAGCTCGATCCATGAAAAAACTCAGTTGGTTGACAAATTAATGTCTACCTTCATGCATCTGAAAACACCAGTCAGATTTTGACACCAGTTTTGCTGAACGGAACAAACTATGAATGTTGGGAAAAGTTGATGTTAAATTCTCTTTGTACAAAACGAAAGATTGGATTCATTGACGGTAGTCTAAAAAGGCCATCCACCAATCCTCAGGAATCAGAAAAGTGGGATATGGTTAATGCTATGATCATTGGTTGGATCTATAGCAGTATTGAACCTAAACTCAGACCATCAATTTCTTTGGTGGACAGCGCCAAGTCGACGTGGACGGCGTTGAAGCAGCGATTATCGGTCAGTGATGATACAAGAATCCATCAATTGCATGCTGAAATCACACCCTGCATAAATGAAGGAGATTCCATGGAAGAGTACTTCGGAAAATTGAAGGTACTTTGGGATGATCTTGCAGACTATGACAAAGGCTTTTCGTGTTGCTGTGCCTATCCGGATTGTGAATCTATGGTCAAATATGCAAAAACAAAAAACAAGACCATATAAGGATTAATCAGTTCTTTATGGGACTTGACATCTCAAGACTTGGTACAACAAGATTAAACATGTTAAGCCGAGGAGGTGATCACAATCTGGAGCCCATCTATTCTCAAATCATTCAAGAGGAGAGACACCTATCAGTGATTCGAACCAAAGAGGATCGAATCCCAGCTGTTGGATTTGTGACTTCAATTGCATCTTCCTCAGCCGTACCTGCTTCTCAAGGATCACTTCCTCAAGCTGCTGCAACACGATTCAATCGTCCTCATTGGTGTGCTCACATTGCGGGAAAACAGGACATGAGTCCAGTAGCTGCTTTCTCATTATTGGGTACCCATAATGGTGGAACGACAAATCCAAGAATAACGATCGCGGACCAAAAAGATGTGGACGTGGCAATGAAAATCAGGGACGCAGGCGAGGAGGTCGTGGCTATGGTTTCCGATCAAATGCAGCTGGACTTGGTGAGGATTCGATAAGAATTTCGAATATGTCTCAGGAACAGTGGTCATCTCTTACCAAATTCGTATCCAATCAAATACAAGGTTCTTCCTCTGAAAACTCTCGGGTAAGGAAGAAAAACAGTATTTGTATGGAAAAGACAGTAAGTTTGATATCATATTGACTCTGGAGCTTTCATCATATGACGGAATATCAATCTCTTGACTGATGTAATATCTATAGAACCGTGCCCGATAACTTAAAAATGGACCTATACCGTGGTCACATAAGTGTGGTCAACTGATTTTGGGAGGCAAACTTAGTTTGTCACGGGTGTTTTATGCGCCTCATATGACCATTACACTCATTTCTCTGGCTCATTTAATTGATGATATTTCAGGATGTCTGTTATTCACCAAACATTTTTACTTCATTCAGGACCACACTTTGAGGACTACGATTGGTGCAGGTAAAGAGAGGGATGGATTTTATCACTAGACAGGGGCGGATGCAGTTCATTCTAGTCTTGTTGGGAAACTCGCGAATCGTGAATTGTGGTATCGTCGTCTGGGTCATCCGTCAGATCAAGTGCTTTCAGTTTTACCAGTTTAGGTGGTATTGAGCGTTACAAAGTTTCAATCGGATGGATCTATTGAGCGTTACAAAGCAAGGCTAGTCGCGCTTGGAAATAGACAAAAGGAGGGCTAAGATTACAACGAAAAATTTGCACCGGTGGTCAAAATGAACACTGTTCGGATTCTCTTGCAAATCTCTGTAGCAAAAGATTGGCAACCACATCATATGGATGTACATAATGTCTTCTTACATGGAGATTTGGATGAGGAAGTTACATGAAACTTCCACCTGGCTATCAATCGTTTAAACCAAATCAAGTATGTCGGTTATGAAAGTCTCTTTATGGCCTTAAACATGCTCCTCGTTTCTGGTTCGCAAAGCTTTCAAAGGCATTACTTGGTTTCAGATTTGTTCAAAACTACCTTGACTACTATCTATTCACGTTAAGTGCAGGATCATCTACCATTTACGTTCTCATTTACGTAGATGATTTGATCATTGGAGGTGATATTGTCGTGATCATTGATAAGTTCAAGGCCTATCTTCATGACTGTTTCAAGATGAAGGACTTGGGTCCTATGAAATACTTTCTGAGAATAGAGATCTCTCGTGGAAAGGAAGGCATATACTTGTCCCAACGGAAATATGCTCTTGACATCACTGAGGAGTGTGGCTTGTTGGGAGGACATCCGGTTGTGCTCCATTGGAGCAGAACCATGGTCTGGGATGCGAAAAAGTGAGTTTCTTTCTCAACCTGAAAAATACAGAAGATTGGTGGGACAATTGGTTTATCTAGCAGTGACACGACTGGACTTAAGCTATGATGTTCATATACTTGCCCAGTTCATGCAACAACCACAAATGGCACATTGGCATGCCGATTTGCGATTGGTCATGTATTTTAAATCTTCTCTGGGACAATATCTGTTGCTACGAGCGAATAACGATTTGTCACTCTCAGCTTACTGCAACTCAGATAATTCAGCATGTCCTCTCTCTAGGCGTTCATTGTCTGGATATATGGTGATGCTCGGTGGATCTGTTATTTCTTGGAAGACAAAGAAACAAAAGACAGTCTCACGATCATCGGCATAAGCTGAATATCGATCCATGGCTCTGCTGTATCAAGAAATAAAATGGACTATAGGCATTATTCAAACCATGTGCATCATACAGAGACATCCAATTCCATTTTACTGTGACAATCAAGCGGCATTGCACATCATTCGTAATCCATTTTTTCATGAAAGGACAAAAGACATAGAAGTGGATTGTCATTTTGTGCGAGATGGTTATCTTGAAGGAAATATGGCGCCTCAGCATATTCGGACAACAGAACAATTCGCTGATCTTCTCACCAAATCTTTGGGACGTCAGCAAATGTCTTACTTACTTGGCAAGATGGGCATTCGTGATCTTCATGCTCCATTTTGAGGGGGAATATTGGAATATACGGTTGTTAGGATTAGATATACTTAAGAATATATTCATATATATCTTTAAAGATCTTAGCTGGTGTTATCTTCCGAGATCCTAGGACTCAATCGTTTGTATATATAGGCATATTGCCATCAATGCATATAACACAACAAAAAGAAAAGTTTGACATGATCTGGAACATGTGGATGTAAAGTTAAAGAAGAATATAAAACCATGATATTGATTTGTTCTCTGTTTCCTAGTATGAGATTCTAATATTACTTTTATGACTAAGAGGTTTAATTTAGGTATGTGAGTCCGTATATTTTCGTATGACGAAATCTAAATCATGTTAAATATACTCTCATTTGGAAAGCAGATCCTTCCCAACGTAGCTTGAACCTGTTACCTCATAGACACTTACATTTTCGGTGATAAAGGGACTTCTTACTAGGCCAATACCACGCTATTTTATTGACATCTTTTACAATTGATAAAACAGCTATAGGACTATAGACAATTTATTCTTCATTGCAACATTATTTATTTCTATATACCATATCCAATAGCGGATCTAAGAAGGGGATAGTGATTCAAATGATCCCTCTTAAATTTTAATATAATTTAAATTGCATTTAAAATTAAGAAAAATCAGTAGAATAATAGGTAAATTTTGCTTATTGAACCCTCGAAACAAAAGTCTGACTCTTTTAATAGTTTTTTGAATTCGGTTAAAATTTCTCTTGGGTCCGCCACTGATCCTATCGGCTGATCCGGTCAGCCCTGGTAAGAACACACCGAGGTGCGACAGAGTGGATTGGCTATCACACTACCTATCCCGACTTTAATAGTGCTTTCCGACTAATAACAGAGGATAACCGGATCACATGTTAGTTGACTACCAGATAAACTGTTTGGGCCAAACTGAGGCTAAACCCACACTTCCCACACATCTACGATTTTGTTTCTAATGGGACTTGAACTAAAGAAAAGTGGTTTTAACACATTCCCAATTCAAATACCACTGGACCACGGATGTGTGGGCCTTTGTTTCAATCTTATTTTGAATGGCAACATAACACTATTTTTGCTTTACAAGTTTTTTGGTGATAGGTTGTATGTTAGTGATATATCATGTTTTTTAGGACTTTTGACCATGGTATATGTCTTTGTTATCGAGTCTCTCTATGTGTTTTGGAGTCTTTTCAGGTGTTTTACAGGTTTAAGGACATTTGGAGCCTAATTGGACATTTTGGAAGCATTTGGGTCAATTCTGCACTATTTAGAGATCTCACAGAGTTCACTGGCTGCGTTTTCGCACTGCGTCGATCGACTCGATAGGCCCCAGCCGAGTTTAGATCATTATATTGGGGTTTTAGCCACTTGTTTAGGCTACTCTTTCAGACTTAAGCTTTATTTTACATTCAGAGAGTTTTAGGGGCTGATCAGATACTCGACAGAGAGAAGATTTCGAACCCCTGTTTCATAATCTATTTTATGATATTTGGTTTTCTATTCATCATTTCTATTGTTATGATTGCCATGTCTGAGTAGTTCTCCAGTTTGGTTTAGGGATTCTCATTTGGGATTTCATGGAATTATAGGTTGATCAATCTGTAGGGATTCATATCTTTCTAGTTCTTCATCTAGGGTTGTTCTTATTGCTTAATCCGAATTGGCCGCTTAGATTATTGATGTTAGGTTGATTTCTGCAACGAAAGTTGATTAATTAATTAGAAAGAATCTAGATAAGCAATTTGACTAATCGAAAAGAAATTTGGTTTAGGAGAATTGTGAACGAAAGAACCTGAGATTAATGCTTGTTTAGAACTCTAGGATTCGCAACGAAATTTGGCTTGCTAGGTTGTTAGACATAGATAATATTCGCAACGAAAGTTGGTCTGTTATAATTCTGTGATTCTAGTTCTAGAACAGTTCCTAATTAGATCATGATTGATTGATTAGCCTATTTTCCTGATTTCTTGAGAACTCCCTTGACCTGACGCTTTGCCTTCTGATTTACAAACCACTGATTTACTTTTCTGTTCTGATTTACTGCTTTCACTAATGTTTCACCTAGCTTAATTCGACGTTCTATAATCTATCGCAAGATCTTGAGTCTCTGTGGATTCGATACCCTATATACTACGGGTTCACGTCTGTGCACTTGCAGTATAGATCTAGGGATTAAAACCTGATCGTATCAAATTTTTGGCGCCGTTACCGGGAAGTCTTTTGAGTCTTCGATAGATTTGAATTTAAAGTTTCGACTAGGTTTTTCGTTTTTGTTTTTGGTTACTGATTTTTCTTTTCTTTTTGCGTTTAGGTACGACCAGAATCGCCTTGCGTCGATCGACACCACCTGGGCATCGATCGACACTTGCTCGCGATTAGCATCGATCGACACTACTTTGCATCGATCGACACAACGCGTAAGATGATATAAATGTTGGAACGGATCTTGGAAAGTCAGCAGAATAACTCATTCTGCAGAGACTATGGTTCTTATTCATTCACCAGAGATTATGAATCTTCATCATATAACCTTGTTCCTCCTCAAAATACGCAATCTGATAAGCTGATAAGTATGATGGAGCAGTTTCTGGAGAGACAGGAGAAGAGTACAGTGGACTTCAATGATAAGCTTGATGTTCTGTACTTGAACATAAGTGGGAAGTTTGAGTCTCTGAGTACACATGTCAAGAAGCTGGATGTTCAAGTTCAACAGACGGCAGGAGCTGTGCAGAGGCAGAATGGAACTGGGAAAGCTGAACAGAACAAATTTGTCAATGCGACCATAAGAGAGGAGATTGATTTGCTAGGAGAAGAAGAGAGCATCATCTCGGATTTTCAGGATGAATATTGTCTGTCTGAGACATGCGTCGATCGACACACCCTCGATGTCGATCGATGCATCCCCGATACGTCTAATGAATTGGACCATAATCGCCTTGTGTCGATCGACACATCTCTTGCATCGATCGACACATCTCTTGCATCGATCGACACAGATCGCATACGGGACCAGAAACCTGCAACAGTCCTAGAACTAGTCTATAAGCCCTCTGTTTCATATCCTAAGGCTCCTAAACATTCTAAACAGGAGCTAGACGTGGCTAACTGCATGAAAGTGATGAAAAAGAAGCTGATCCAGATTACAGAGAAGATACCAGACCCAAGAGCCTTTGTGCTAGACTGTTCCATCTCTAAGGACAGATTCAAGGAATCTCTGTGTGACTTAGGATCTGGTGTGAATCTCATGCCATACTCTGTGGCTGAGAGATTGGGAATGATGGAATTCCAGCCTACTAGGATCTCTCTTATCCTAGTTGATCGATCAAAAAGGTATCCGGAAGGAGTTCTTGAGGATGTTCCTGTCAGAACTGGAAACTACTTGATTGCAACGGACTTTGTAGTGCTGAAGTATAACATTGAGCCAGATGATCCTTTGTTACTTGGTAGACCTTTCTTAGCTACTGCTGGAGCTGTGATTGATGTGAGACGCAGAATGATTGATCTCCATCTGGGAGACAAGCCTTTGAGGTTCAAGATGGATAAGCTGCAGAAATCCACCATTGATGGACTGAGCTTCAGTGTGGAAGTGGAACCAGAGATTCCTGTTGGAGAAGAGAAGATGGCAGTTCATTCTGAACTTGCTCTAACATCTTATGATCCTGAAACTGCTCTTAAGCAGAAAGCTCCAAATCTCTTCCATCCACCAAAGCACAGATATGACTCTTCTAAACTCAAACCTCCTAATCACAAAGCTGTGACTGCAGGAAAACACAGTATCCCACCCTCGCTTCGCTCCCACCCTGATCCTCCTCGCTCTTTTCTTGGGAAATCTCATGATCCGAAAGCTTATAAGCCACCTTGGATGAAGAGACATTCACAGAGACACTCAAAATCTCTGTTGAATCCCCCATAAGTCCGTTCTCCTATCCATAGTCAAGCTATTGACTTTAAACAAGCGCTGAGTGGGAGGCAACCCACTGTTAGGTTCGTTTTTATTTTTATTTTTCGTTTTGATTTGGTGTTTTTGATTTTCTATTTTTGTGTGTTCAAAGGCGTGAGAAACAGGCAGAATCGCACTGCATCGGTCGACACATCCATTGTGTCGGTCGACACAGTTGCGATTTACGATTTGCCGATTCAATTGCGGTTCAGACACTTATCTACATAACTTTGGGCATAATCGCCTTGCATCGATCGACACCCTAGTGGCATCGATCGACATAGGTCGACGACAGGTAAGTGTTCTTACCCTTTTTCGGTTTGTTTTCATTCCGATTTCTTTTCTCACCGAGCCTAGGCTTGACACCACTGGGTACAATGTGTTTTAAGTGTGGGGGAGGCAGCTACTGACTCACGCTTTTGTTTTCTTAGAGTTAGTCCAAATTTGTTTTATTGAGTCAAATTGAGTAGGAAACAAGGACTTTTTGAAGAGATTACCACACTTGCAGGAACTTAAGTGACCATTGGATGACTTGCAGATGATCTATGACTATTAGAAAACCCAACACAGACCAGCCTACTGAGGACACCCATATCACTTCAGGTATTCAGAGAATCCATTACTTGACTTCACCTTTAACTTGACTTAATTTTCTCTCCTATGGGCTTGGTATACTTCGAGTTGGATTACTCTGTTGGTTCTGATACAGCTTGTAAACCTGTATGATTATGGTTCCCTTATCCCCTACCTTGAAAGTAAAAAAAAAAGAAAGAGATAAACTGAGGATAAGCTAGTAGCTTTGAAGTGGTCGCGGGAGTGGTAGAGACCCCTATTACCTCTTGTGCATCCATGGAAACATGTCCAAAGTATGCCCCAGTAAGGGAAGAGCACTGATAGAAAAAATAAAATGATACCCAGTGGGGAAAAATCAGTGCTAAGGAAGGGAAAAGAGAAGAAAGGAACCAAAAGCAACAGTTGAGTGGTCAGATGCTAACAGAGTAAGAGTCCATGTGTTCTTTGATCGATACCCCATAGGTGAGACCGCACTTAATAGCTTATAGAAGTCAGTATGGTGAATTTGAATGCTCTGAATGTGATTGTGGAGTTTACTCAGGATAGTTGCCAAGTGTGGGGGAAGTATATGTTGGTCTTGATGTTTGCATGTTCATTTTCATGTGGCTTACTAAGGGGAATCTGAGTGTGGTGCTTCTACGATGAAACGAGTTTCTGAAGTTTTCAAACTTCTTCTCCTGATCTTGGTTTTCTGTTTGCTTGAGGGCAAGCAAAAGCTAAGTGTGGGGGAGTTGATATATCATGGTTTTTAGGACTTTTGACCATGGTATATGTCTTTGTTATCGAGTCTTTCTATGTGTTTTGGAGTCTTTTCAGGTGTTTTACAGGTTTAAGGACATTTGGAGCCTAATTGGACATTTTGGAAGCATTTGGGTCAATTCTGCACTATTTAGAGATCTCACAGAGTTCACTGGCTGCGTTTTCGCACTGCGTCGATCGACTCGATAGGCCCCAGCCAAGTTTAGATCATTATATTAGGGTTTTTAGCCACTTGTTTAGGCTACGCTTTCAGACTTAAGCTTTATTTTACATTCAGAGAGTTTTAGGGGCTGATCAGATACTCGACAGAGAGAAGATTTCGAACCCCTGTTTCTTATTCTGTTTTATGATATTTGGTTTTCTTTTCATCATGTCTATTGTTATGATTGTCATGTCTGAGTAGTTCTCCAGTTAGGTTTAGGGATTCTCATTTGGGATTTCATGGAATTATAGGTTGATCAATCTGTAGGGATTCATATATTTCTAGTTCTTCATCTAGGGTTGTTCTTATTGCTTGATCTGAATTGGCCGCTTAGATTATTGATGTTAGGTTGATTTCTGCAACGAAAGTTGATTAATTAACTAGAAAGAACCTAGATGAGCAATTTGACTAATCACAAAGAAATTTGGTTTAGGAGAATTGTGAACGAAAGAACCTGAGATTAATGTTTGTTTAGAACTCTAGGATTCACAACGAAAGTTGGCTTGCTAGGTTGTTAGACATAGATAATATTCGCAACGAAAGTTGGTCTGTTATAATTCTGTGATTCTAGTTCTAGAACAGTTCCTAATTAGATCCCGATTGATTGATTAGCCTATGTTCCTGATTTCCTGAGAACTCCCTTGACCTGACGCTTTGCCTTCTGATTTACAAACCGCTGATTTACTTTTCTGTTCTGATTTACTGCTTTCACTACTGTTTCATCTAGCTTAATTCGACGTTCTATAATCTATCGCAAGATCTTGAGTCTCTGTGGATTCGATACCCTATATACTACTGGTTCACGTCTGTGCACTTACAGTGTAGATCTAGGGATTAAAACCTGATCGTATTAGTTAGTTAGTAGCAATCAGCAAGTTGATAGAATGGACAAATCGAATCGCATCTTTGAAACCAGTGGATGGATTCAAGTCTTTCAAAACAATTGGTGTTTTATAAACGTGTCCATGTTGGACCTATGAATTGTCCAAAATAAAACACTATTTATAAGATGTGATATTTTCATGTATTGAACAATGTATGAAGAACATATATTTTTATGGTTATTATCAGTATCTTTGTTGATTTTAATTCGATTGGAAAATCATCATGTTTCGATATGTATTTCATGTATACGAGATTTTGATGGTGCAGATTTTATTTCAAAGAGTTCAAAAAAAAAAATCAATAAGTTTTCATTTTATATATCGCATATATGAAATACATAATATTGGAAAGAATAAAAAAAAAAAATAAACCAACAATATATACAAAGAAAGAGACACCATTTTATGCAATAACAAAATAAATACAACAAACAATTTGGCCTGGTAACAAATTACATAGCATAAACCTTTTTATATCAAAAACCATAAAATGCAAACACACAATTTAATATATTCACAAATTTATATAAACCTTAACAATAACAGGGTATAATGCGCACACAAATAGCAATAATGACCAACCCTATAGTTTCCTTTATAGACAAAATACAAATTTGCTAGATCTTTAATTCCTTAATTTGTTTTAACATCGTCTTTTGGATCATCCTTTTGGAAGTCTTTCCCAGCAATGTCCAGCAATTCCTCTTCTTCTCTCACACCATTAACCCTATCATTCCTCATCTGGTCGACCAAAGGACCAGCAATATCGCGTAATAGATCACATTGATGAAGCTCATGATCGCGAGTAGCCAGTAACAATAGTTGTAATGACCCTTGTTAATGTTGTCTGAAACCTAATCAATTTGTGCATTGTCGTTTTGCTCTGGGTGAAAAAGGAGATTAGGGCTTCCCGATCAATTTTTGTTTGCCGCACACTATGGCCACGCCGGCGGACCCTCCGCCCAGTGGTTCTGCTCCCGTGACGCCGGTGGCTGATCTGATTAAAGCAACGAAGGAGGAAGTCTCTTTGAGCAGTATTGTGGAGATGAACTTAGATTTAGGTTTCGTGAAGGAAGGTGAAGGAAGTGTTTTTATGTCGACGGTGGTATCGTCGGAGAAGGTGAGTGAAAATAACGATAAACATGTGGAGATGGAAACCATGATGAATCCTGTGGTGAAAGATCAGGGGGTTGTGAATGAGATGGAGACGTCGAAGAAGGAAGTGAGTGTTAATAATAAAATAAAGTCTTTTGGTCCTCTGGGGTTCAAAAACAAAATAGAGCTAAAGAGGTATAATCTAGAAGTGAAGGAGATTAATAGTGTGTTAATAGCAACGATTTCGGAGAGTGTCCAGAAGAACTGCACTCCTCTGTGGGACGATTTCATTATTGGAAGTTTTTTAAACAAGGTCCATTTGGTGGGAAAATTCACAACTTAGTGAATAAGATTTGGATTTTGGGTGATAAAAATGTGTTCCCGGTTGATAATTTCAGTGTGAAGTTTAGAGTGCTAGAGTGCTCCGGCGCGGTATGTGGAATATATGCGATATTCTAATGGTATTAAAGAAATGGGATCCAATCGCAGAGAAAGAGCAACCAGAGCCTTCGTCGGTTCCTCTTTGAGTGATAGTTAAGAATGTACTTTTCCATCTTTGTTCATGGGAAGGTTTGAGTGTGTTGACGAGTCCATTGGGAGTTCCACGCAAGCTTCATCCGAAAATAGAGGCTTGTCACAATTTAGAGGAAGCATAAGTTTTTTTGTGGATGTTGATCTCACAAGAAATCTTCCAAAGAACTTTAGCTTTACAGCGGATGAAGGAGAAAACATTGTTGTTGAATATGTCTTTCCTAGATTGCCTCAACGGTGTGTTGTTTGCTCTAAATGGGGACACAATTCAAACAATTGTGTTCAAGCAAAATTTGATGTTGGGAAAAAGGTTATAAACAGTGAGGGATCAAGTTCTGAAGATGTTATGGATGAAGTGCAAGTGCAAGCATTGCAAAAAATATTGGCGTGGCCAATACAGAGGCAGTGGAATCTGTTTTGGTGAATCTGTTTTGGTGAAAGAGATGGAAGGAATAGATAAGGAAAAGGAGAATGATGGACATAAGGAAGTGATAGTTGGTGATGAGGAAAATTGGTCCACACCAACTAAACCGGCAAGAAGTCCAAATAAGAATCGGTAACTTCAATATGGTGAAGTATAATTTTACAAAAGTCACGTTATGACTGTTTAACGGGAAAGAGAGAAGATGGAGAAATTGTGGAAGAAACCGATGGTGAGCAGAATTTAGTGGTGACAAGTGTGGATGAGTCTGGTATCAACGACAATGGGCATGAATCTATTCAATCAGATTTCACCATTGAGTCAAAACAGGTTGAAAACATAGAAAGACGAGCATCTAGAGATGCACTATCACGTGGGGAGGAAGGAGATGTTACTGTCCCCTCCTTTTTCTGAACCCATCTCACATCAATAACTCGACACCATTGACCTGCTTCACGGGATCGCCTATAAGGACCATGCTTTCGCACACCAGCGTCGGTAGAGACCCGATTGGTGGAAGCCAGTCCATGAAGATTATCCCTTTTCCGGGCAGAGACAATCTCTACCTCGTGGTGAAAAAATCATCACAAAGTTCTAGGCTTAACGCAAGGTAATAGAGACACAACATCTACTATTTTGAAATCACGTACCAACCACAAATAATTTAGATGTCGGGTTTCTTCTGGAATATTCGTGGATTCCATAAAAGGAGTAAACATGGTGTGGTTAAGGACTGGGTGCAACGAAGTGGTTTCGATTTTGGGTGTTTGATTGAAACAAAGGTGAAGGAGAAAAAAATCAGGTAGATTAATATCAGAAGGTTTTCGAAATTGATCTAGTTTGACGAACTATGAACACCACAGGTTGGGACGGTTATGGATGATATGGAAGCAGAATGTGAGAGTTACGCCTATCTATAAGTCTTCGCAACTTATTTCTTGTTGAATCTTGATAGATGGAAAAGTAGAGGAACTGCTGGTTTCCTTTGTTTATGCCTCTAATCTAGTGGAAGAAAGAAAGGAACTTTGGGAGGAATTGAAACTGCATAGAGATTCACAAATGTTTCAAGGCAAGCCATGGATCATATGTGGGGCCTTTAATGAGATTTTAGAGGGTGAGTAGCATTCATTATATGAGAAATCCCTATCTATGCCGGTTGGTATGAGAGATTTTCAAGAGGTAACGAGCTACTGTGAGCTTACTGATCTCATTTTTCACGGTCCGAAATTTACTTGGTGTAATAAGAGGAAGGAAGGTGTGATAAGTAAGAAGTTAGCTCGAATTCTTGCTAATAGTGAATGGGTTAATACACACTATTAGCACACAAAAAGGGTTAATACACACTATCATTCTTACTGTGTATTTGAATCCAAAGCGTGTTCAGATCATTCGCGTTGCCGGTTTACTCAAAAGAAGAAGAGCTGAAGAAAAAGAGACCTTTTAAGTTCACGAAATCAATGATCTCTTCTCCACAATATGAGGAAAAAAATTGTTGGGATTATGTCCTGAAATCACATTGTACTCACTCTAGAGATAGTTGTATTGTCGAGATCGGACAATTCATGTGATACTGGGTAATCATAATGTTTTGCTAGAAACCGCTTATGACAAATGAGTTGTAACTCATTTCCAGTATCGTTTGAACCTACAGGGTCACACACCTAAGCAAGTTGGACATACTTCGTATGGGATTGATCATTGGCATATGGTCTGGTCGATGTGTATTGGATACACATCGAATATGAGTTTGAATGAGGTGTATCGATCGACACCATTGGGTGCGTCGGTCGATACATGACGTGTGTCGATCGACACCACTAAGTGTGTCAGTCGACACAAGGGCGAAACCGAAACAGAGTTTTCGGTTCACCTCGAGGTCAATATAAAAACATGTTTATAGATTCGACCTAAGGTAGATGATGTGCGCCGCCCAGAGTGTCTTCTCAGAGAGAAAACACAGAAACCTCAAGAAACTTAGTTCCCAGGAGATCCGAGCACCGGTACTAGCATCCCGGCGGATTCCAGCTTGTGTGCGTGTGGACTGAAGTAGAGGCGCAGCATCTGAGGCGCTCCAGAGATCTCGTTTATCTGACCATCTTCCGCTGCTAATCTCCAGGTAAACATAGATCAGATCCTTGATTCAATTAACTAGACCCTAGATCCTAGGCTATCTGGAACCTGACAGCAATTCTGAATCTGGTAGAATTGGCTCGAAGTTCCTTCAGTGGTATCAGAGCATTAGGGTTTTCCATTGAATCAAACCTGTTTATTGAATTTGATGATTTAGATTCGCAAACTAGGTTGTTTGGTTAGAACAGGTTAGATCGATTCCGATCGAATCCGATTCTGTGTTTTCGCACAGTGTCGATCGACACACTAGGTGTGTCGGTCGACGCTGAATGGCGAATTCGACAGAATCGGCGGCTAGGGTTTTTCGCGAAGAAAAACCGAAAGCCTACTGTGTCGATCGACACAGGTTGTGTGTCGGTCGACACAGAGCAGATTCGACACATACCTAGCGAATGGTTAATTGGTTCAATTGGATTGGACCGGTTATCATGCTTGGTTAAGTCCGAATAGATCGGTTTAAATTGGATGAATTAGTTCAATTGGATTGAACTGATTATCTCAATTAGCAAGAACCGATGAAATTAATCAGTTTGATTGGATAAAACGGTTCAATTGAATTGGACCGGTTATCACAATCAATTGAAACTGGTTAAAACTGTTTAAAATTGGATGAATTGATTCAATTAGATTGAACCAGTTATCGCAATTTGTATAAACCAATTTGAATGGTTAAGATCAGTTTGATCTGATAAGTCGGTTCAATTGGATTGAACCGGTTATCAAAACTGTCTTCGGTTAAGGTCTATGTCGACCGTCACACACGGGTTGTGTCGATCGACATGACCGGTTCGATGAACCGGGTTAATTGGATTAACCGGTTATTGAAGTCCGGTTTTGTTTGGTGGTGTCGATCGACAGACATAGTCTGCGTCGATCGATACAGTGCTCTAAATTCTGGTTATTGAACCTTGAATTTACAGAAACCAAACTCGACCAAAAACTTGATCAAAGCTTAGCTTCAATATGGTCAACTGTCAAGACTCGTTTCGTTGTGTGATGGTCTAGCCAAGAGCTTGGTGTCCACAATTACGTGAGTAAGGCAGGTAGTTATGTTGATGGATTTGCAGTGCTAAACATCAACAATTACATGACCTAAGAGATTGATTTGCTAAACTTTTGGGTTTAGTTTCCTCAACTAAATATCAAGTAACCTTGATGTCTTGCCCAATCTTGTCTACTGTCAAGACTTGTTTCGTTTGTTGGATAGTCTTGGAGTCCTTGGTATCCACTGCTACATGAGTAAGGCAGGTGATCATTGATAGACTTGCAGTGCGACTGTCAATGATCACAAGACTGAAAAGATTGGTTTACTTGACTGGGCTATCAGAAGTTCTGGGCCCAGAGACGTCAGAGTAGATGAGACATGGATTGTCTTATCTGCGACCAAGAGTTGTACTGGGTACAATTAGCAATGATTTACTTACCTAGATAACTAAAGTTTGGGTGATGGCGAGTCGCCCACTCAGATTTTGGTGAAGTATGGATCTTGGATCATTATATTCATAGAGGAAACATTGTTTGAATATAATGCGAGTTTTCTTATTACATAAGATTTCTCATCATATACATAACTAAATCTTTGTTTTTCTTGGATTTCAGCTTATGTCTATGACTACTTTCTCGTTGCGATCCGTCCTTGAGAAGGACAAGTTAAATGGATCCAACTTCCTGGATTGGTATCGGAATCTGAGATTCATTCTCAAGCAGGAGAGCAAGGACTATGTCCTTGAAAAGGCTCTTCCTGAAAGGCTTGGGACCAATCGCTCGCATGCAGCATACAATGCTTGGAATAAGCATTATACTGATGTGGTGGATGTGCGTGATCTGATGTTGGCTACCATGAACTCGGACTTGAAGAATCAATACGAGAACATGGAGTCGCCAATAGAGATGATCACCAGCCTGAAACTGAAGTTTCAGGATCTGGCACGAGTTGAGAGATTCCAGATGGTGAAGTCTCTCACCGAGTGCAAGCTACCAGAGGATGCTCCAGTAAGTCCTCATGTCATTAAAATGATGGATTACATTGATAACCTGGGGAGACTGGAATGTCCTGTCAGCTTAGAGTTGGCAACTGACATCATTCTGCAGTCACTGCCGTCAAGCTATGATAAGTTCATTAAGAACTATATCAAGAAATGCTTGACGAAGACGTTGACTGAGCTGCATGGCATGCTCAAGACAGCAAAGCAAAACATCAAAAGGGGTAAAAGATTTGAGAAATCTTGTGTTGGCAAGGGTAGAGGCAGGGCCGTCCAGATTTGGAATCAGGATAAGCTTGTGTCATCTTATAAGCCCAAGTCAGGCCCATCTGGTGTTAGAAAATGCTTCTACTGCGATGAGTCAGGGCATTGGAAGAGAGATTGCATTAAATTCTTGGAATATTCACAAGAGATGAAGGAGATGTATGGTACTTCTTCTTCAGGTATTGTGTTATTACTTCAAGTTCTGCGTTAGTATTGGATACTGGTTGTGGTACTGATATTTTGGAAATATGCAGGACCTAAGCAACAGTAGAACGTTGAAGAAAGAACAAGTGGAACTGCGTGTCTGGTATGAAGCAATGGTTGTTACATGAGCCGTAGAGATTCTCCACTTGTAGGAGCCTTTCATACTTGGTTTTTGAAATTAAGTAATTGCTACTATGTATCTGCCTTGTGCAGAGATGTCTTTCATTTTCTTGTAAGAATTTGAATGTTTTTCATTTTGATAAAAAAAAGACAAGTTTTGTCCTTTAGATCTTAATGAAATATCATATGGTAGCACCCCGTTTGGAATGGGTTTTATATCTTAAGCCAGCGTGAGTTTGAATATAACACAAATACGAAAGGTTTAAGTCTGATGACTCGAACTCGACTTTTCCTTGGCATAGTCGTTTGACTACATAGAGTGAAGCGGATTCAGAAACTCCATAGTTTTGGACTCATTTGATTATTAATCATTTGAGATATGAATTCTGCTCACTGGGCCAAATGACTAAGGCCCTTTTAGCAGAGCTAAAGGAAACGGGCCAAAGGCTTATTGGGCTTTACACATACTGATGTATGCGGCCCGATGAGCATTAGTGCCAAAGGAAATCTTCTGTACTTCATTACCTTATTGATGGCATCAATAAGTATGGCTGTGTTCATTTGATAAGACACGAGCAGGAATCCCTTGAGGAGTTCCAAGATGAAGTGTAGAACCAATTTGACAGAAGTATTGAGATCCTCGATTGAATCGCGGAGGAAAATACTTGGGTCAAGAATTGGGTGATCATCTGACAGAATGAATCGGATCTTATTAGATATGCTCCGATTAATGATGAGTCACAGGAATCTTCCATAATCATTTAAGAATATGTTCTAAAATGTCTATGTTTACGCTAAATAAGTTTCTATCAGAATCAGTGAAAAACACCACATTGGATGTGGACTGGGTGATTTCCAGATTTGTTTTTCTGATTAATTGGGATTGCAAGATTTGTGTAAGACAGTAGTCAACAAACAAACTTGAACCCAAATCTGATAAGTTCTACCTCGCTGGTTGTCTTAGGGAAACCAAGGCTTAGTACTTTTGTTGTCCGGAACTGTGTCTTTTGAGAAAGATCGTACTTTCCAAAAGGAACAGTGGGAGTAAAAGTACACATCGAAGAAATTCGATAAACACATGAGACTGCTCAACCTGTTGAGGGAGCAGCGGTGAGGTCTACACAGTGTTGTAGGACCTACACCTGTGGAGCCTGAAAATCGCAGATCCGAAAGGATCCGTCACTAACTCGAGAGTGATTTCTCGTAGCCGATTGTCTTGATCTGTTGAGAGCATGCGAAATTCAAAGAAGCGATGGTGAGCCCCAACTCCGAAAATTGGCTGGGCATGCATGTTAGCTTCACCGATCCATTTCTGGATTGAAGAAAACATCTTGGAGTTGGAATCAACATTCTGATAATGTGGTCAAAAGTTTTGACTTGATCAGAAAGAAAAGAAACCATGCGGTTACAAGAAGACTAGTGGGAGCGAAATTGAAATTCTCACACTGTATGTAGATAACATACTTAATCTCATAAACAACGTTCCGACGCTAAAGTCTTGTCAAGATTTGGGTCGGAAGTCAAGTTTAACGATGGACAGTAGCCTCGTGAATTCTTGGAATAAGAATCTATTGATATAGATTGGATAGGCTAATTGGATCGTGTCAGAATCCTTATGTAGATAAGGTATTGGACAGTTCTTATGTGCTTAATTCCAAGAATGGCTTCATACCAAAGGTCTTATGGCGATAATCTAAGCGAGACGCAGTGTCTTGGACATTGGCTGAGCTAGTGACAATATTAGCAAGATGAAGTGTTTTTGAACACTAGCTGAGCTATTATTAATGAGTGTGATTGCTAATGCTGCTGCAATAGAATCCATCATGAATGCCATATTTTGCGCTCGTCTAGATGCAGCTTACGCATAAAGCATGATGAGAAAATACCAAAATGTTCCGGTAATAGTCACTGAGCGGTTACCAGAAATATCCCAAGTGTTTGAGGAACTCTAAGGATAGTTTCTTGGTGAACTGAGGAAGTGACGAACCAGTTGAAAGTAGTTAGACGGACAAAGACGATTCCCGGTTCCCACCTGGTTATGTCTCTTTGTCTGAATAGCGGTGCTATCTGTTGGAAAGGCTCCAAGCAGTGGACCGTAGAATAGTGCTTTTGTCTGAATGGCGGTGTGGTTTGTTGGAATTGTTTCAAGCAATGACACCGCAATCTCTCCCATAACCTAAGCACGAAATTTATTTTGTTGCTGTAGGTATAAGATATCTGAAGAGATGATCTTGATTCTAGTGGAAGTTATTTTAGTTATGTTGTAATCTTTACATAGACATACTATGGTAGTGTTTATGTAAGTCAAACTGACATCAGTATTATTTAATTATTGGATAATTAGGTAATGGTCCCAAAGTATTTTATGTTCATATTATAGGTCATCAAGTTGAGGACTTGATCATGAAACCCTATAAGTAAAAGATGACATAAATTATGATTGTCCCTAGTCGAGGTTATTCAAGTGGGGCACCAATAACCGCGCGAGACTAGTATGTGAGGTGACTGTTGGACTAAGTTTCATGGAGTCAATGATATGATTATCACAGTCAGTCACATAGATATATGTTGGTGAACATATGATCGGACATGACCCGCTAATGAGAAATCTACAGGATAGTTATATCAGTGTCATGAGAGTTTCTCATTACGACTATAGAGTATAGTCCTTAGACCTGAGTTCATCATGCTTTCTAGCATATGAATTGGTGCACTTTGACCTTGTCAAACGTCGATCCGTAAATGGCGGCTATAAAGGCATTGCTTAGGTGTATCATGAAGTATGTGTAGAAACAGGGATGGAACAAGATGGGATTTGTCCCTCCCATATAACGGGAGATAGACATCTCAGGGCCCATCGAAGATTTGATACTGAGAAAATGCATGGCCGTGCTCAAATGAGGTGATTGTCAGTCGTTTGTTTTATCAGTATAGATCAGGAGTTCGATGAACATGATGTTGGCTAAAATAAGGATGACAGAGTCTCTTGCCTTATGTCATATCGAGATATAGAGACGAAGGGATTATAGGAATAGGTGATTCCAGTACAAGTGGGAGATTGTTGGGATTATGTCCTGAAATCACATTGTACTCACTCTAGAGATAGTTGTATTGTCGAGATCGGACAATTCATGTGATACTGGGTAATCATAATGTTTTGCTAGAAACCGCTTATGACAAATGAGTTATAACTCATTTCCAGTATCGTGTGAACCTACAGGGTCACACACCTAAGCAAGTTGGACATACTTCGTATGGGATTGATCATTGGCATATGGTCTGGTCGATGTGTATTGGATACACATCGAATATGAGTTTGAATGAGGTGTATCGATCGACACCATTGGGTGCGTCGGTCGATACATGACGTGTTTCGATCGACACCACTAAGTGTGTCGGTCGACACAAGGGCGAAACCGAAACAGAGTTTTCGGTTCACCTCGAGGTCAATATATAAACATGTTTATAGATTCGACCTAAGGTAGATGATGTGCGCCGCCCAGAGTGTCTTCTCAG
The DNA here is from genome assembly GCA_030180135.1 of Orychophragmus violaceus. Lineage (NCBI taxonomy): Eukaryota > Viridiplantae > Streptophyta > Magnoliopsida > Brassicales > Brassicaceae > Orychophragmus > Orychophragmus violaceus. Next base: position 88,155,891 of record CM058229.1, on the reverse strand, counting down.
AGAGAAAACACAGAAACCTCAAGAAACTTAGTTCCCAGGAGATCCGAGCACCGGTACTAGCATCCCGGCGGATTCCAGCTTGTGTGCGTGTGGACTGAAGTAGAGGCGCAGCATCTGAGGCGCTCCAGAGATCTCGTTTATCTGAACATCTTCCGCTGCTAATCTCCAGGTAAACAGAGATCAGATCCTTGATTCAATTAACTAGACCCTAGATCCTAGGCTATATGGAACCTGACAGCAATTCTGAATCTGGTAGAATTGGCTCGAAGTTCCTTCAAAAATATCGTCTCTCTGGGATACACAGCCACTTTTTCACTCGGAATCAGCTTTATTTAGACTCTCTAAAAATTTGAAAGCTCTCAAACATGTATTAAGGAATAGTGGGAGAGATATGTCCAGCAATATAACTAGACAAACAAAGGAAGCATACATACGATTGTGCGACTTGCAATAAAGGACTATGGAAAATCCAACGAGCCTGAATGTGGAAAATGATAAGGTTGTATATGAAGCATGGAATCGACTAGCTGATATAGAGGAAAGGTTTTTGAGGCAAAAATCAAAACTATTTTGGCTTAGAAATGGTGATCAGAATACAAATGTGTTTTTCAATGCGGTTAAAATGAGAGCACTAAGGAACAAGATCAGTGAGATGGAGGGACCGAATGGAACAATGATATCGGATGTGGAGGGGATCAAGAGTGAAGTTGTGCGTTATTTTCATGATTTTTTTAATCACTCTCCAGCAGGCTACGTCTCTTGGACAGTTGAGGGATTAAGATCGATAGCAGATTTCCAATGTAGTGAAGCGGACAAGATGCTACTTACCCATGTTGTTCCCGAGGAGGAAATTGAGAGGGTTCTTTTCTCAATGCCGACAGCCAAATCACCAAGGCCAGTGGATTTACAGTGGAGTTCTTTAAAGAAACCTGGTCAGTAGTAGGGAAATATGTACTAGTGGCGGTACAATCTTTTTCAGCTAGGGTTTTTGCCGAAAGGAGTTAATTCGACAATCTTAGCGTTGATTCCGAAGAAGAAAGAGGCGCAATCCATTAAAGATTAAAGACCAATATCATGTTGCAATGTAATCTATAAGATAATCTCAAAGATCTTAGCAAACCGCCTCAAACTCATTCTCCTAAAGTTCATAGCACCAAATCAATCTGCTTTTGTCAATGATAGATTGTCGATGGAGAATATTTTGTTGGCTACTGAGTTGGTTAAGGACTATCATAAGGAGTCTATATCACTGAGGTATGACATGAAAATTGACATATCAAAAGCTTTTGACTCTGTGCAGTGGGATTTTTTGGTTAACACTCTAAAAGCTATGGATTTCCCGGATATGTATGTACACTGGATAACTCGATGTATCACTTCAGCGTCCTTCTCGGTTCAAGTTAATGGGGGAAATGGCAGGGTATTTTGGAATTGCTAGGGGTCTGAGGCAAGGATGTTCTCTATCTCCTTATTTGTTTGTGATATGTCTGAATATTTTGTCTAAGAAATTGGATAGGGCTGCAATGGAGAGAAGGATCGGATATCACCCAGATTGTCGAGACTTTAGTGATACACATTTGTGTTTTGAAGATGACCTTATGGTGTTTGTAGAAGGAAACAAAAGGTCTATAAAAGGAGTATTGGATGTGTTTGATGATTTTGCTATACACTCCGGGCTGCATATAAGCATTGAAAAATCAACAGTATATATGGATGGGATTGCACAAGTCTTAAAAGAAGAGATTCTAAACGAGTTTCCTTTTGAATATGGATCTTTACCGGTTAGATATTTGGGTCTCTTTTTCTTATAAGGAGGATGAAAGCTTCAGACTATGCCCCATTGATAGAGAAGATAAGGCTGCAGATTGGATCGTGGACAGCTAGATATCTTTCTTTCGCAGGAAGACTACAATTGTTAAGTTTTATGGTGTTTAGCTTAACAATTTTTTGGATGGCTGCGTTTAGGCTTCCGAAAGCCTGCATCAAGGAGATAGATAAGCTATGTGCGGCTTTCTTATGGTCGGGAGCCGATCTAAACTCAAATAAAGCAAAGGTATCATGGAAATCAGTTTGTACATCAAAGAATGAGGGAGGATTGGGTTTGAAGTCGCTTGAGGAGGTGAACAAGGTTTGTACTCTTAAACTCATTTGGAGATTGATTTCCACAAGGGGCTCATCATGGGTAAAATGAATACATCGAACTTGATTTGAAACAGTTCCTTTGAGCGATCAATATTTCTTCGTCTTATGGATTTTGGATATGGAAAAAAGATGTTAAAGTATAAAGACAAAGAAAAGCAGTTCTACAAAGTGGAAATTCATGATGGGTACACGGTTTCTTTTTGATATGATCTTTGGAGCAAGTTTGGATGTTTGTTTGATGTTTTGGATCCGCATTGATGCATAGATTTTGGAGTGTCCATAAATGCCTCCCTGGGTGAAATCATGAACCGAGAGAGACGAAGAAGACACCGACACACTTTGTTAATTCAAGTGGAGGCAGAAATATAAAATGTGAAGCAAAAGCGGTCGATTGGTATGGGAGATGGGGACTTATGGAGAGGAAAAGGTGATGAATACAAGCCAAAGTTTAGTACAAATGAGACTTATGGCTGTTGAGGAATCCAAACCCAACTTGGAACTATCACCAAGGTATTTAGTTCACTTTTGCTACTCCTAAATTTTCTTTTGTCACATGGATTGCAGTAAAAATAGGTTCTCAACCGGGGATCAAATAGAGCGTAGGAATGTCAATTGTAACATGCAATGTTCTTTTTGCGATGAAAGAGAAACTTGCGAACATTTTTTCTTTGAGTGTCCTTATAGAAAGAAGATATGGGAGGATCTAGTTGGGGAAGTCATGGGTGTAACTTTCACCGCCTCATGGTGGGACATCTTAGAGGTCTTAACAAGATCAGGTTCGAATTCGACGGTGACTTTTATCATTCGCTATGCATTCCAAGTTTCGGTCTACAAGATTTTGTGTGAACAGTATAATCGTCGGCATGGAGAGAAGTCTATCCCAAATACTTTGTTGATCAAAATTATTGATGTTGATATTCGGAAAACGCGTAGTACGATTAAAAAAAAGGAGTGAAGAAATACGAAGATGGTCTTCGCTTTTGATTTGTCACAAGATAGATTATTTTAGATGAAAAAAAAATTATTTTAAAACATCAAAACAGTAGCAAAAACGTTTGTAAAAAATTAATTTTTTTTTTGAGTATAATTTAATATCATATTCAAAAAAAAAAAACTATCTTTACCATTTCTCGAGGTCAGTTCATCAACTGCGTTGAGGATCACGCTAGCCAATAGACTAGCCACAGCCATTCCTAGACCAAACAGAGATGCCGCGATGCTAGACATTCTTTTAGGAAGCTCTGTGTAGAAAAATCTCGGTCATAGAGAACGACCCACATATAGCCATTGCTAAGAATGATATGAATAGCCCTAATCCCATTCTTAGCTTAACGCTTAGTCTAAAAGGTCTTCCTCGGATCTTTGAAACTAATGGGATGACGGCACGGTCATATAGAACGACCCACATGGCCAGGGCTATGATTGTAAATTATTAAGCTCATCTAATTCCGCATATGGCATTTCGAAATTTGGGGGCATAATAGGTAGACTAATGCGTTGTCATGTTGTTGAAGATCCTCCACTTCTTCCTTGCTGTATTTTTGAATTGCGATCCTCCAAATGTTTGCTTCAAATTAAGTAGTTGGAAGGCTTTAAAGTAAAATCTTGTCCTCCTAGCCTTTTATATATACCATATGACTCAAGAAAAAAAAATTGTATTTCAGTGAGGCCTAACTCTTTTTTCCCTTCGATACAAAAATCCATATCCTGGTAGAATTAACCAAAGAAGAAATCTAAAAATGACATGATGTCCTAAAAGGCCTAGATTTCAGGGCTGAAAGACATTCAAATAGAAAACGGTTCATCAACTCATATTTTTTTCATTGTGTAAACTCATGATTGTCTGTAGTTGTATGGATACCCATCCAGTAAGAAGGTATGTCTAGGTCTCAATCTTAAGATAAGTGGACATCGTCGCATAGAAATAGATCATTTGGCGGAACGATTAACAATTTCAGGAGCATGTTTACCGTCTCCTGAAATTGTTGTCTTTGATGGCTCAGATGACATGTTCAGATGGAAAATAGGGGATCGTCCCCCCTCTTGCAAAGTTCTCTACTTCTGCGGTTTGGCACTACCTTCATCCGCCGGGAACACCAGTTGACTGGCACAAAGCAGTATGGTTCTCTGGCAGGATTTCAAAGCATGCTTTTGTTACTTGGCTGGCTGCGAGGAACAGACTAACGACTCGAGACAGGCTGAGAGAGTGGGGAGTTGATGTTCAACCCGGTTGTGTGCTCTGCAATAACGCATCTGAATCTCGCCAACATCTCTTCTTTGATTGCAATTACAGCTTGGAGGTTTGGTCTTTTTTCTCTTCTCGATTACATCTTTCTCCTCCGATAGCGTTTGAACACTACAAGAAAACAGGATATTAGCGACTGCGGTTTTAGTCGCTAATCAGTCGCAGAACAAGATTCTGCGACTGATTAGCGACTAAAATAAGCAGTCGCTAAACAGTGCGTCGCTAAATATTTGAGTCGCAAAACAGTCGCTAAATAGCGACTAATTGGCGACTACAAAATAGACGTCGCAGTTTAGTCGCTAAATTTAGCGACCAATATGCGACCAAGTTGCGACTGGTTATTTTTAGTAACTAATCAGTCGCTAAATTAGCGACTAATATAGCGACTAAATAGTGACTGATATGTAATTATTTTAGCGACTAATTAGCGACTAATAATAATAATAAATAATAATATTAATTTTGATATTTACTAATTTTATAATTTATGTTAATTAAACAAATTTAAAATAAAATAAAATAATCAATTCTTGATAAAATATTAAATTAGGTAAATGATTATAATTAGATTAAAATATTAAAATATGTATTAATTAATTTAAAAGAATAATGTTACCATTACAATATGTAGAACCAAACCGAACCAAACCAAAACAAAACCAAAACCCAAATCTATCTTAAACCTATTTGGTTCAATACAAACCAATACAAACAAAAAACCCTAACGGGTGATTTTGACAAGTGATTTGTATGAGAGTGTGAGCTGGGCTTAACGAGTTATCTACTGCAATCGACACACAGCTTGAAGTGTGTAACCCACTTGGATGCTCTCCTAACATATCCGAGGAGAACAATGCTTCTGCAATGGATGAAGAAGCCGGCGAGAGAGCTGTGATTTCTGGGCCAACAAGTTCAATGTCATAGCTCGTCATTGAATCTCCTATGGCATCTTTCAGGTACTCATACACTTCGTCCTGCCTCTTCCCCGTCACTAAAAGCTCTCTGACAAGATCAAGAACAGAACGCACCTTAGCATAAACAATCTAGGAATATCCAAAAACTCCCTTTTAAGTTTTTGAGTTTAAACAGTCTATGATACCTAGTGTCTGTGACAAAGAACAAGTCCATCATTCCATCAGGGGTAGTCGATATCTTCACTTTCTCAATGTTAATCTCAAGCTTGTAAAGAACCTCTGTGACATCTACGAGTATAAAAATACAGTCTTTTTAAAGTACCTGAAATTCAGAGAATCAAGAACCTAATAGATTAGAAACTAACCATATAGAAGCCCTGTGCGGTCAGAACAAGCTAGCTTCAATAGGAAAAGATCAGGAAGCTTCGGAGGATGTGAGTCAGAGTCCGAAAGGTAACATCTTGTGATACCAAAGGCCCAAGAAAAGGAAGGGCTTGCCTCTACAAGTCTCAACAAGCAAGAAAATGAAACAACACAACTAAGAAATATACAGAGAACCAACCAGAACACCCAGACATTGAAACCAAGCAAGAACATAGACAATACTTAAAACGATTAGAAATTGAAGATTAGAAACTCACCGATTCGACTTGGTTGGGAAGGACGATTATGGCTTACAAAAAGAGAATTGGGGTTAGGGTTTCACGAATCAAAAGGGAGAGAGACGAGACGAGAAAAGATTGGGCTTATGGTTTCACGAATCAAAAGGGAGCGAGATACGAGACAAGAAGAGACTTGAGGTTAGGGTTTCGGGAATCAAAAGTGAGAGAGACGAGACTTGAATCAATTTGGGGTTAGGTTTCACGAATCAAAAGGGAGCGAGAGACGAGACAAGAAGAGATTTGAGGTTAGGGTTTCGGGAATCAAAAGTGATAGAGAGACGAGACTTGAATCGATTTGGGGTTAGGGATGACTGAGAGATAGATCCGAGAGAGAGAGAGCGAGAGACGAGACAAAAAAGTGAGAGAGACGAGACTGCGGCTTTCTTTAGGTTTGGCGGGCTAAACCAACTTTTTCAGGCCCAAATTTTTGGGTTAAGGAGGGAATTAGAAATAGGCGGGATATGTTTGGAGGGAATAAGAAAAAAGTTTAGTTTAGGAGGCAATCACGATTCTTTTTTGTTTAGTGATTATTAAAAAAAAAGTAAATATGATGCATTACATATATAATATTATAATATTAATTTAAAACCAAATTGAAAATTACATTGTTGGACATCATAATCATTAGTAAAAAGGATTAGTAAAATTTTAAAAATAAAATGATAAGGTGTTTAATTTATTATTGTTTAAAATATTTTTAAAAGTAATTATGTGTAAAATATATATGTATATGGTTTAAATAAGAGTTGTAAATATATAATTAATAATTACATTTTGATTTTATAGCATATAATTAAGTGTTTAAGGTTTAAAGTTTATGATAAAGAGTTGTATTAGAAATGTGTTTATAGTATAGAGTTTGGTGTATATGGTTTGTGATTTATTCTTAGAGTTTAAAGTTTAGAATTTGATTATTATTTAGAGTATAGGGTTTGAAGGTTTGTAAGTGTTGAATATTAGTTATGAATATGTTATAGAATTAAAATGTTATTAATAAGAGTTTTGGTAATACTTTACAGTTTTGGGGTTTGTTTAGGGTTTAGGTTTTATGTATTAGTTTTGTTTTGTTGGTACTAATTAATAATCTTAATTTTGGATATGCTATAGTAATTGGAATGTTATATTTTTGTTTATATATTTGGGATTTGGTGGTTAATGTTTATATATAATAAATTTTTGGGGTTTTAGAGTAAGGTTTAGAGTATGGTTATGATTTAGGGTTTGTGTTAGGGTTTAGGGTTTTGTGTATTAGTTTTATGTATTAGTTTATGAAAGATTTAGTGTTTAATGTTTATATATAATAAATTTTTATATTTTGATTTTATAGTTTATGAAAGAGTTAGGGTTTTAGGGTTTAGGGTTTTTGATATTGTTTAGGGGTTAGGGTTTAGGCTTTGGAAATAGGGTTAAGGGTTTGTGTTTAGGGGTTAGGGTTTAGGGTTTGGAGTTTAAGGTTTAGGGTTTAGGGTTTAGGGTTTAGGCATTGTGTTTAGGTTTAGGGTTTTTACACTAAAGCTTATATTTTTAACTCTAAACCCTACAAAGCCTAACCCCCAAACCCTAAACCCTTATCCCCAAACACAAACCCTAAACTCTAAAGCCTGAAGCCTAACCCCCAAATCCTAAACTCTAGGGTTTAAGGATAGAGATTTGAAACTAATAACTAAAAAATAAATATATGAAAAGTATTGAAATTTAGGGTATATATGGGGTATAAGGTATGTTTGGTTTAGGGTTAGGGTTTAGTTTTAGATTTTAGTGTTTATTGTATATATAATGTATATGATAGGATGTTTTAAGTTAAATGTGTGAGAATAATTAAATGTTGTAGTAATTGAAATGTTATTAATTAGATTTTTAGGGTTTATTTAGGGTTTATGGTTTTGAAAGGCGACTGAATGGCGACTGAATAGCGACTGATTGTTTAGTCGCAAATCAGTCGCTAAATGGCAACTGAATAGCGACTGAATATATACACCTAACTCCGATTACATAAAACGTGCTTATTTCTTCACCGACTGATAGTTTAGTCGCAAATCAGTCGCCAAATGGCCACTGTTATGCGACTGCGTTTTAGCGACTTACAAATAGTCGCAAATTAGTCGCAAAATGGCGACTATTATGCGACTGAAATAATGGGTCGCAAAATAGCGACTGATTTGCGACTAATTTGTATTGGTCGCTAATGAGTCGCACATCAGTCGCAGTTTAGTCGCGAAATTTAGCGACTGCATTATCAGTCGCTAAATTCAGTCGCTAATTTCATGTTTTCTTGTAGTGGAAGACGGACTAAGATGGCTGAAAGACCAAACTAGGGACTCGAACATATCGATGATTATGAAGCTCTCATACCAAGCGTCTGTGTATTGCATATGGAAGGAAAGGAATGCTAGGATCCACACTCAAACATCACGCCCAACCTCGTCTATCATCTCTGAGATTAAGCAAACGGTTCGTTATCACCTTATCCCTCTTGCTAGAGAACAAGGAGATTTGTGGAACTCAGTCTCTGTTTTAGGGACTTGGTTTGCAGCTTTTGATCCATATATTCCTCCTGGGTAATCGCTCTTAGTATTGCTCTCTGTAATGCTCGGGTCTTTCAAAAATCTCTGTGTAACTCTGTTTTGAATTATTAATAAAATAGTTTAAAAAAAAAAAAAAAATAGATCATTTGGAGGAGTGATTCATCGGGTGATTTGCACCTACTATATCTTTATTAACTTTCCTTGCAATCTCATATGTTCTTAAAAGAGTTTGCATTGTTGTATCTTTTTGAGTGATTTGGGCATGTGAAAAGACAAAAATGCCCCCGGGCAATCAAACTATGTCATCCAACTAGATGTACAATTTAACTTGTGATGGTTGAATCAAAACTAAATGAACTCAACACAGGTTTTAACTGTTATATTAATTTGGTTTTGATTACTAAATGAACTCAACATTAGCTTTCTTCCTGTTTTTTCTACTTTTTGTATTCGATTCAATTCGGCCGCGAATCGTTTAAGGTGAGTAGTCGTCGATGAGGATAAGAGAATTGTTGGGCTGAATCAAAGATGGGTGGAATTGTTAGCCATCTCGGGATCAACGACGAAACAAGCAAACTGTTTTTGCTGGAACGAATAATCGATTGGGTGGTCGTTAGTCCGCAAACTCAACAGGTTGCTTTGTGGATCCGGCTTGCAGTTATTAGAATGATGAAGATGATTGAAGAAACCTGTTACAATCACGGGATTGCTTATATCTCATGTCGAATTTGTTTATATATCATGTCGAATTTGTCGAATTAAAGCAGGTGGTTCTCGGGTTTGCTTAATTAAGGCAGGTGGTTCTCGAATGTGTCGAATCAAGGCAGGTGGTTCTTCTCGTGTTTGCTTATATCTCATGTCGAATTTGTTTTCTAAGATCTAGAATCCAATTTCAACAATGCATCCGTCTTTGTTTTCTCGATTTATTTATAACTATCCGCGAGCCTGTACACAATTAATGTATTTTTCACCTTTTAACTATCCATCGTTTTAGGCATATGAACCGTTTCGTCCTAAAATCATCTATAAATATAAGGGATGCCAACCTTATATCTCTAACTAGGGATGAATATAGAAGATAACAATAATTTCGCCCCTTCTCCTCCCAGCTTCCTCGATCTTCCTGATGAAATTCGGAGATCGATTTTGGTCAGAAACGCTAGCGAAGTCGTTCGCGAGTACTACGTAATGAAGGCAGTGTGCAAAACCCTCCGAGATGATTCCGACCACGTGGATGCCCTGTCCCAGATTGATCTTATACGAACGAGTCACAACTTTCTTGGTTATCATCGCTTGCAACATGCTTGTCTACTTGCCAACAATCCATCAGCGGTCTTTCAAAAAGCCATATCGGATTTTATGGACACAGAAGGAGTTGCCGCAGAAGAGCGAGCTGACGCGCTTGTCCGCCTCAAAAACTGCGCTGTTGCTGGAATCAAACCCGCAACGTATTGCTACGAAGTCATCCGGCGATCCATCTGCCCCCACTTGGTTTCTGATATAACGTTCCCTCAACTGTCTCGCACTGCTATTCGGGCCCTTAGGAGGCATGTCAAAGCGTTTCAGGGAGTAAGTTATCCTCACTATACCCCTCAATATATCTGAACCATCCGTGACTCTGTCGACATTGAACGAATTCCCACATGCCCTTGTGCTGTCCATCGTTACTGGCTTGATTTGACGAACGAAAATGTAAAAGGTCTAGGCATGTGCGATCTCTGTTTTTGGTCTCTCGAGACTTATGTCTTCTTCGATATGATCCCTAGGACTTTTTCTAGATGGGTTGATTTTTAATTCGACGTCAATGCCTCAAAAGGTCTGATACTCTTGGCCAATTTAGATGGATTGTCAATTTCTAACCAAATGGATTGCGATTTTGTATCTATAAGTATTGCAATTTGTCACTATCCTATGTACGAATATATTGTTCTTTTTCATAGCATAGCATCCACTTTTGATCCAATTATCAATCTCTTATTGTCTTTCTATCCACTCTGTTATTATTTCATAGCATAACATCCACTTTTGATCCAATTATCAATCTCTTATTGTCTTTCTATCCACTCTGTTATTATTTATATTACTCTTCTCTATCTATATCTCTGTTAAAAAAAAATTTTATTGCTATCTGTTTTACATGGGCACATCTATTTTTATTTCTGGGTTTTAGATGGATTGTCAATTTCTAAGGTACAAGTGGATAACGATTTTGTATCTATAAGTATTGCAATTATAATTTCGTCAACCATTGCATCCACTTTTGATCCAAACTTTGCCCATGTTGTTCATTTGGTCCTTCTCATTACTACGTATATTTAGTAAATTAAATCAGTCTTTTCAACCAGTTTAGTAAAGAAATATATCTTGTCTAGACTTTTAAACATTCATATCATATATATATACGTCTGCTATAGGTTCATCTAACCTTTAATATCGATAAAACAAATTGTCCACCCTGTTCTTCGAAACAATCTTCCCAATAATGAGCTTGACGTCTAATTCAACTGCCCCTCCTTCTGAAGAACCATTACCTTCTAGGTGTATAGGCGTCGCAGCACCAACCATGTGTTGGTGTGGCGAAGACATCTAAGTAGGATATGGTACAACTCCTTCCAATCTTAATCGCAGATGGTTCAAATGTCCCGAAGCTATTCGGGTTAGTTTAAATCCAGATTCCTTTGTTTTTTTCTAGATTTACTTTATATTTCAGTTTGTATTTTTTTAACTCCTAGTTTCTAAACAGCACTTAGATGAAGGTCACTTAAGCGAGTGGGTGGACGACTCTATTATGAAAGAGATTGATAAGCTTGCCCAAGATCTCAAGAAAATTCTAGAGGACATCAAAGTTCTACAAAATTGGTCGACTTCTGTTGGTGAGGAAATGGAAATCAAGATAACAAGAAAAATCGAAGTTGATGTTGCAAGAAATAATAAGGCTTCTTGCGCCACGCGCCATACACCCACCCGGATGAACATGATGCAGATTATTTGGATCGTCTTCATCTCTCTTTTCTCAATCGGTTGGACATTGAGCAATTTTAAGTTTCATTTTCATGGTTGAATGCTCGTTTATTGTACTTACTTCATCAATGTCTAGTATGGACGGATATCAACTTACTCATATTGTAGATCTCCATCCACCGTTGAGTATCTGTACTCATTCTATCCACCTTAGCCCCTATCATTTCAAACAAAACTTCTTACAGTTTAGTTTTTCTCGTAGGGGTATATTGTCAAATCATAGATTCTAGTTTCGAAGCCATATATTATTATTAAGGCCCAGTGTTTTTTCTTATGTTTTTATTCGCAAATATTTTATTTTATTCAATCATATGACTGTCAAATCGTATGATATCACAAGAAGTTCTTCTTTATATCGTGTATCTATAGATTCATTTCACTCGTTTTATTTACTCCATTTAATCCACGCCAGACAGATTTGACTCTACTTAATGATGTTCTTGGGAAAAAAACAAAACTTTCTAGGAAATTGTCTAATCATAGATTACTAAGGCTCTTCTGCTGCCTACGATTTATTCGATCGATACGTGACACTCTATACGCAAGTTGGTAAATCTAAATTTTGTATCCATATATCCCATTATATTGCCTATCCATTTTAAGTCCATGTGTAAGTTTTGCCTATCCATTTTTACAACAAAATAAAACCATCCATCTCATCCAACCCTTTTTAAATATATCTTCTTAACTCCTCCTCTTCCTTAGTTATGTGTGCAGTTTCCATTCGCTTGTATAAATAATTGTCCATTGACTCCAACTATCCGTCGACAGTCTCAATACATTCCACACAAACAATGAGAGGAACAATCCCCCGCGTTGCTGAATCTTCTAGTTCTCCACGGCCTGTTCTCAACTTTCTAGATCTGCCTCCCAAGCTTAGGAGATTTATCCTTGCCAAAAATGCAAGCGACCACCTTCTGGAACATTTCAGGGTTCGCGCTGTCTGCCGGACCCTTCGAGACGACGCGGATCACGTGAATACTCTCCGTCAGATTAATCTTATCCAGACTGCTCCATTGGACCCACTCCCCGAATGCGTAATAAGGTTGTACCACACCTGTCTAGCCGCAGACAACATAACCGCTATTTTTCTCAAAGGGATCTCCGACTTTATGTACACAGATGGTGGCAGACCGGAAGGTTTTAAAAATATTAAACGATGTGCAATCGCTGGTTTCAAACCTGCTGTGTATTGCTATGAAGTCATCCGTCGTTCTATTACCCCGGCCTTGGATTCAGGTTCCGACATCCCTTTCCTCTCTCGATTTGTTATACGTTCTTTGAGAAGGCACGTCAGAGAGTTTGAGCGAAACCTCTGGCCTATTGGAATCTCCATGTATTTGGCGGATGTGGTCAGGGATGAGATTGACGGAACAAGGATACAGAGATGCCGCTGCTCTCTTTTCCGATATTGGCTAGACTTTTTGCACGAAGAGGTCAAGGCTTATGGTATGTGTGATGAATGTTTTTGGGCTATGGAGGCTTTATCCTTCTTCCAAATCATTCCCCAGACATTCCTAGAGTGGCCTTACATTTACGAACCAGATTCGGTTAACGAAGGCGGTTGGCACTACGCCTGAATCCAGATCGTCGGCGGTCGTTCGGGATTAGGAGTAGCTCAAAGCGGTGCAGTTTTGTGTGTTGTCATGTAAAATCCTAATAAATTGAAACGAATATATATTTCTATTTAATAGTCATTTTAAATTAAGTTCAGAGCATCGTCGGTATCCACCAATATTAATTCTAAATAAACTATCCATCGCATTTTCTTAATGTCACAGTTTTCAAAACTAAAATCATCAACATCGCTTTTTCTTAATGTCTTACTCTCGTGACGATATTTTTTCAAGGTATGTATCTATAATACACTATCCATTAAAATTTCCTTAATGATTGATCCCAATTTAAAAAAAAAATATAATTACTATATAATTTGACTATCCATTATTATATCACGCTATACTACTATCCATTATAGCATATACGCTGACTATATACATACCTCACGCTCTAACATATTTATTACCAGCCTCCATAATTATTATTCTTTTCACCATCCATCCATTATTAAGTTTCGTTCTTCAAACTACTATCCATCATTTTTAATACTTCTCTTTGTCTATTTCTATAACATAAAGCCATCAAACCGAAACATTGCGACGACACCGAAACGTCGCGTTCTCTCGCATCTATAAATAGTACATGTCTACATTGCTTCCTGTCCACGCACTAAAAAAAAACCTCTCAATATGAAAAGGCTAACCCCCTCTGTTGGTGAATCATCCAGGTCTAACCGGTTGGGTCCCAATCGTGAAGATCTTCCGCTTAATCTGAGGAGTTCAATCCTTACCAGGAATCCTCGTAATCATCTTCGAACTAACGCGTCTCATTTGGACACTCTTCTTCAGATAAATCTTATTCAAGCACCCTCTCCTGATGACAACAACGAATGTGTCGCGTTATTGTTCAACGCCTGTTTGGCCTCCAATAACATTATTGCTCTGTTTCTGAAATCAATTTCTGATTTTATGTACACAGAATACAGATATGGAGGTCCAGAAGCCTTCCATCAGATCAAACGCTGCGCACTTGCTGGATGCAAACCGGCTATCTATTGCTACGAAGTCATCCGTCGATCTATTTATCCTGCTTTGGATACAGGTTCCTCAATTCCTTTCCTTTCTCGGGCTACTATTCGTTCTCTGAGGAGGCATGTGAGGCGGTTTGAGCGTACTAACTTCCCTATCGCCTGTATGTTCCTCGACCTGTCTGTCATCAAGGATGCAGTTGACGAAGACAGAATACAGATATGTTGTTGCTCCGTATTTCGCAATTGGCTAGATATCATGCACGAAGATGTCAAAGCTCACTCTATGTGTGATGAATGTTTCTGGGTCATTGAGACTTTGTGTTTCTTCCAAATAATTCCCCAGACATTCCTCGAGTGGCCTGAGATCCCTGAAACTCCAGTAAACACCGGCTCGATTGGTTACACAGGCAGTTGGCACGAAGCGGCTATGCAAAACGGTTCCGGTTTGGGCGACGGCGGAGCATAAAACGGCGTTGTTTTGGATTATTAATTTAGACTACATATTTTATTATCATGTTCGTACTTTTGTTTAGTTATCCAAATGCTTGAACGTCTAACGTATGATGCAAGTACTCTGTCTGTTTGACTTGTTGTTTTTTTTTTTGCTGATCCAAACTTGCTTTTGTTTAATTTTTGGTATCCATCATTTTTGCTTTATAAATCCTGCAACACACAACCCTCAATTCATTCTCTTAGCACGTATCCACCACAAATTCTTGTAAAAGTACTTTAGTTTGTATATATGATAGTAATAAACCATCATTAACCAAGCTTACTATAGTTTTAACTCATTATTATAAGGAGTCTCCACTCGCAACTTGTTCATTACGAATAGGTATAGAATAAATTCATTTAATATTTTCGTTTAACCTACCATCTACTCTGTTGCACTTTCTTTGATGCAATCTTCCTCTCGATACTCAATGTCTCGTTTGGTTAAACAAAAAGAACATTAACTCACAATCACCTGTCAATTCCTTTTTCAAATACATTACCCTTGCCACCTACTTAACTTAAGTGCCAGCCTTAGTACTGTTCAAGGCTGCTTTATATGCAGTAGTCCAATCATTCACTTAACTAATGCAAATATGTCATGTCTCACATATCCATTTACCCCAGAAAAAGAAAAACCTTTCCCAATTTTAATCTCCATACTCTAGGTTTCATTGCATTTGTATTATTTTGTTCCTCGCTATAGCTACAACGCATCCATTGTCTGACTATCCACCCATATAGCTACATTTTTAAATGGATTAGATAAGACATCTATCATGAATTTTGATATCTCCAGTCTCTACCTGCTTGTTGTACTCATTTTTTCATGAATTTATTTCTTTTCCCTTATACACTACGACGACAACCACAATTCATTATCGTTTTCCCAACAAAATTATATTACAATACCCAAACGAGTTATCAGTAATCAAAGCAACAATAGGTCCTTAATTTCGTACAGATGGACACAACAAACTTAAAAACAAAGCGACCAAATCTACAACCCGCTCAATCGTCATAGTTTTCCCATCCGTCGTTGCCCCATCCTCCATTGTATCCATTGTTTATTTCAACCTCGCCCCAATTTCCTTCGTTTTGCATAAGGCCGTCGTCCCAAGCATCGTCATCTCGCTCTTGCGCTGCCTCAATTATCTCAGGCCACTCGAAAAAAGTACGCGGAATGATCTCGAAAAAGACTAAACTTTCAATTGTCCAAAAACAAACATCACACATACCATGCCCTTTCACTCTCTCGCTTAGATAGTTTAACCAATATCGATGAACCGCGCACGGGCAAGTCCTTAATACATCCCCATCAAATTCATTCCTTACCTTCACAAGCTCCTCCGATATTGGGACAGACCAAGGGTGCTTCTCGAAAGTCCTAACGTGCCTCCTCAGAGCACGTACAATATCCCGCTTAAGCAAAGGAGCATTAGAATCCGTTTCGTAATTGGGGGAGATAGACCGACGAATTACTTCGTAGCAATATATGGCCGGTTTGTAGCCCTTGGCGGCGCATTCTTTGATTCTTATAAAACCCTCTTCTCGTCTCTGGGTATACATGAAATCTCCTATTCCTCTCAAAAAAACAGCAGAAGTGTTGTTCGCAGCCAAGCACAAGTTGTATAGATTTGTCACCTCATCACGTTCTTCCCGTTGGGGGACTTCCTGGACAAGTTCAATCTTCGAGAGAGTATCCACGTGGTTAGCGTCGTCCCGAAGAGTCCTGCATACTGCACGCACCCTAAAGTATTCCCTGATATTCTCACTAGCATTCTTCGTGATGATCATCCTTCTTATTTCTGCTGGCAGATCCAGAAGATTTAAACTGCTCATTTTGTACCCGTTTTAGGTTGTATGTTATTATCTGGACATCGTGAATGTCCTCTACATTATATTTATACATCTTGGATAGGGTGCGACGCTTCGTTATTGCGCTATTGCACGTTATCAATAGCTATCCACCTATTTGTTTATTTCAACACACAAAGTCATATATTTTTATATTATAAATTACTTATACTATCCACGAACCCCCCAAATCCTACAATTACTAACTTAAAATTTAAAACCTCACCATTGATGTTCTGTCGTCTCACAATAAATTCATCGTTAACGTCTTCTCTGATTGGCCAATAAATTTAATTCACAAAATTATATTTATTTACTCATTCAAAGCTCTTCGCCATTACTTCACAGTCAAATCAATTATTTTTGCCAGTTTTACAGTCCCAACGCAAGCGGCGCATGCCTTCTGTTACACGGGTCTGTTACACTATCAGAACTAGCTTTAAATTTTCTTCAATTTGATCCCACTTAAGAAAATTAATTATTTATTTCGCTCGTTTAAATTATACTCGGATCACAAACTGTCCATTGTGACTTCTTATAATTATCCATTGTGACTTCTTCTCTATCATAATTATCCATTGTGACTTCTTTTAATGGATCCGGACAATTTCATCTACATATGTAAGTAAAACCAGTGCTAAATATTATTAATATACATGCGACCTAACAATATGTTACTGTCACCCTATACATGACCACGAAAGCCGATTGTCGCACAAAAAATCCATCCGTTTCTATCCATACACTTAGAATGTGGTAAACATAATCCATACATTTCTATCAATACTATTACATTACTGTCACTCTAACATACACATGGATTGTTGTAAAATTAATTCATACGTAAGTATCCACACACATTTCCCCGAAAGTACAGCGTATCCATGTATCAATAATCCATAACTCAATCTCTCAAATTCTTTATATGTTTATCCAATCCTGTGATTGTAACAGGTATATTCAATCATCTTCATCATTCTAATACCTGCAAGCCGAATCCACAAAACAACCTGCTGAGTTTGCGGACTAACGACCACGTAAACAGAAACTATAAAACCCAATCGATTATTCGTAAACAGAAACAACCTTCTTCTTTTCAAGGCAAACCCAATCGATTATTCGTTCCAACAAAAAAAGTTTGGGTGTTTCGCCGTTGATACCGAGATGGCTAACAATTTACACACATTTGTGACTCAGCCCAACAATTCTCTTCTTATCGACGACGGTCGAAGTGAATCGAATAAAAATAGTAGAAAAACACGAAGAAAGCTCTAAAATAATCAGAACAAGATTAAAATAACAGTTAGAAAGATTGCTTTAGTGGGAGAGGATGCAAATTAAATGGAGTTAGCCATCTAACTTGACTCTAGCTAACTAGTGCAATTCAAAAACAATCTTTGAAACTAACTAGATTATAAGCTGGAAAATCAATTTAGTTGGCTTTCTAACTAGGGTCAAAAAGGTAATAGCACACCCAAAATCAAGTAGAAAAGATACATAAATGCAAGCAGAATTGTAAAGATATAAGATTGCTATTACTTTCTGAAAAAAATACACTGGATGCAATTAATCCGTGATTCATCCTATGCTTGTGTCTCTTATCTAATAACATGGTGGACTGGAAGTTGTGTATCTCTCTACATTTGTGTCAAAATTAAATGTATGGGTGTAAATGGTTGCACTTTAAGTTGAATTCCTTTAAAACTCATCCATTTATTAAATTTTTAAAATTTTAGTGTAATAATGTGGGATCCATATTTTATGTGGAAAATTGTAAAGTTCCACTGGAATTTGTTTCTCTACTCATTTGAGGAGGAAAAATCTAGCGTAACTTTTCACAATTCCACTAAATTAATTCCACTAAAATGTATTCTATTTATTCCACTAACTTTTCACCATTTGCACCCTATGTCTAATACACTAACATGTGAACAAATAAAAATAACATATGAAAATTATTTGGATAATATAGTTTAATTATTTGGTCTGAATAGTAACATATAAAAATTTCAAACAAACATATATATTTAATACTAACAATTAGTATTTAGTTTCCATTATGTGTAGCTAACTTAAAATAGTATTTCTATTATATGAATCATCGGTTTTAAAACAAATTTTAGAAGAAACAAAAAATATCAAATAATTATCAAACATATAAGTAAGTAAAATAATTAAAGATTTGTATGTTGAATATCAATCAATCACAAATTTAAAAAAAAAAAATTATTTGCTATAAAAAAAAGGTAGAATAAACATTGAAAAAAATATAAAATAATTATTTTTTTGAGATTTTTTTAGTAGTGAAACAAATCTATAATATCTAATAAAATAATATATTTCAAATATTTATTAAAATTTAATATATATTTCAGATTAATTTTTATTTATTTTTTATGTTGTTGTTCAACAGCCCTAGGAGGGATTAAATTATTAGGGAATATTGTCCCACATCGGAAGTTGGAAGGGATCTCACACAATATATAAGTGATATGGGCCACTCCACTTATCACCAATTGGTTTTAGGTTAGAAGCCCATAGAACTTAACATGGTATCAGAGCCCGATCCATGCAGTCCAACCCGATCCGACCCAAAGTTGGTCCACTCATCGACAAGCCAGGCCCAAATTGGTGCCGTCGATCCAAGCCCGAGCATTCCGAGATTAATGTCTAAAGGACCATTATCTCGAGGGGGCGTATTAGGGAATATTGTCCCACATCGGAAGTTGGAAGGGATCTCACACAATATATAAGTGATATGGGCCACTCCACTTATCACTAATTGGTTTTAGGTTGGAAGCCCATAGAACTTAATATAAACAACGTAGTTATCAATAAATTCTCAAATTCAATAACTTCAGAAACCACAGTTTGGAAGAAGTAAAACAATACGAAATTATACATTATAGACACATCACCAAAACATTAATAAGAAGCACGATAAACAATCAAATCTCGCCCAAATCTCATATTTATCCTTTAAACTCACCAAAATTTTTATTTAAAGAAAAAAAAAATCTCTAAATTAAGAGTGAAAATCCCTTAGTTGATTGCATTGCACCTTCGCCGGATCTCTTCTTGCTGTCCAGTCAAAACACCGTAGACGCTCAACTTCTGCATAGCTCCCGTGAAGTCTTTAAAGAATCGAGCTTGGTCTCTCGCGTATAGCTCAACGAAAGGGCGGGTTTATGGGAGTATAACCCATGGTCCGATTCCAGCAACCCGAATCCCTTCGGAATGTTCTGGAAATACATGTTTGCCATGTTCGTTTTGCAGTCGTTGGCGACATCGATATCGACAGCGACTCCAAACATATTTGTTTAATAATTAAAGGTGACAGTGACAGTCGCATCGACTCAAAACTAGAGATTAGCGATTCTGATTCTGTCGCTATATGCAGCAATTTTTTTATAAAAAAAAATCCATCGATAGTTGCAACGACTCTAAAACAAACAATATACGATGTCGCAATCGCTAGTCGCTAGCAACTAAGAAACGAACAGGTCCAACTTTGTCAATTTGTTCGGAGTCATGATGTTGTTGAAAACGGAGATCATATGGGTCAATTTGGTAATTCGAACAAGCTTTCCTTTGAGCGTTTGCGAATCTCGGGTTATACCCGGTATCGTTAACCCCGACGGCCCGGTTAGTGAACTCTTTGCAATGTGAGAATCCGAAAGTGTGGGGCCCACTCAAAGCGACCATTTCCTGAACAGAGAATCCTCTGGTAATGGACTGATCGACGAGCTTCGAGATCGGAGAAGAAGGAAGAGGGAGGCTATCGGCGAGGAGGAGAGACGATTTGGAGACGCGCGAATCGCGACGACCGAGAGAGATCTAGTAATAAGGTCCACCGACTGTGACAAAGAGATCACGGACGGCGACAACAAGGATATCAGAGCAAGAGACGGTGTTGGGACAAGCAAGCTCGTGTGCGGTTTTGGCGCGGATCACAAAATCGAATCCGTCTCCGGGTAGAGAGAGGTTGATCGAGGAATAACGTTCGACGGTGTTGAAAGCGATGGAGGAAACGAGGACGAATGCATCGTAGCCGTTGGGGAAACAGTCATGGAAGAAGAGTCAGAGTGCGGCGGCATCAGTTGTGGGGGTGGTGATCTGTTTGTTGGTGATGGTGTCACGGACAATGTCGAGGAATCTAAGGCATGATTTGGAGTAGAAATCGCTTGTGAGTCAAGATTCAGCGGCGGAAGATAAGTATAAAAAGAATAGGATGATGACGAGTTCTGCCATTGTTGAAGGAGATAGTGAATTTTTAGTAGGTTTAGTACATGAGAGGCTATGGGATTTTTTTTTTTAAGTAGGAAAGAGAGTGAGGATCACGCGACTCTGTTTATCCACCATCAATCACGGGGATGTTTACCTTTTTTTTTGGTATGGAGATGGACGATTCGGTTATTTTATTAACTGAGTCGGTTTAATATTTATAACCGGTTCATTTCACTGTTTTCTCTTATAACTGACCGGTTGTTTTTTTTGGCGGCAAATACATTTATATTAAAAAGCCCGAATGGACTAGTACATGACTAATACACACTGCAGTATGAAAATGGACTTGAGGCAAATTGGGCTAAATGATGATAGATTTTTTGTAGATTCTAGATCAATTCCTCAAGTCTACTCCTATCATTGTAGTACTTAAGGTATCAATCCAGGGAGGCAAGAAGAACAACACATTAGGAATTCAAAATACTACTTAAGCTAAGCCAAATAGATTATAGAAGGTTTAACTAACAATCCTAAACAAACAAGAAAGAAATAAAGCAAATAAAGCACTAAACAAGATAAAAGAAGGGTCCTAGGATGAGGCTACGGAGACTAGATGGTTTAAATACAATCAAACATTGCTTCAATCAATCAAACATTGCTAAACAAGGCTAATGATCATAATTAAGCTAATCACATTATCATGTTCATAACTCCTATGCTAATCAAGCAATCATTCAATTCTCATTTGCAAATTACAAGACAAGCATGCAATAATATCCATCAAACACCTTTTAGCAAAGCTAATCCTTAGGCTAAGAACATTAATCATTAGACTAATCTAATCTCTTGGCACTAATCCCTTTGACTAATCCCTAATCAAGATCAAATTATCATTTGTGATTAAGAATCAAGGAAGCATTAATTTTAAGTTCTCCTTACCAATAATCACCTTAGACAACTAATCTCTTAGGCTAAGATATGAAAATCCTCTAAAAAGTTCAATCAAGCATTTCATCGAACACCTTTCGGGCATGAAAAAGCCTAGCATCTAGATTCAACAATTCCTTGCAACCTAGCATAGAGCACAACTAATTAGAGAATGATCAATCATAAATAAGTCCTAAGCATCACTAATCATCACATAAACCACCTAAATCAACCTCATCCACAAGACCCAAAAACTCTACTCCCTAATCATAATAGAGATGTGAGAAATCATAAATAGAAAGAGAGATTAAGAGAAACAAGAGAAACACTTAATTTAAACTTTAAAATCAAAATTTTACAAGTTCTAAAATTATAAACAAAAGCATAAGACAAAAGAAATCTAAGGCTTAGGTAGCTTAGGGTTTTTAATCCCACAAAATGAGTATTTATAGTTGGGAGCCACGCAGTGGCATTTTCATAAATAAAGCTGTCTGGAAATGGTCTTCACAGGAATCTGTATCGACCTGTCAGGCCGATACGCTGCCCGATACGAATACTGTATCGGCCTGTTAGGCCGATACGCTAGCCGATACGAACTCCCTGTTTTTAATCCGAGAGTCCGTATCGACCTGGCCACCCGATACGTAGGCCGATACGAGCTGTCTGATTTCTCCTCTTCATCTTTTGAGCTCCAATCTTGCTCCTTAGCCACACCCAAACTCCATAGCACCTGAAAAACACAAAGAACACTTCAAAAACAACCTAAAGAAGCTAATTCTTATACTAAATGCTAATATACTCTAAATGCAACAAAGGACAACATAATGATGCAAATGAATGAACAAAGAGAGTGAAACAAAATCTTAATTAAAGCTCAAATGCATGAATATGCATGAATATCACTAAACATGCCCAAATATACAAATCTAATAATGAAAACCGGATTGGTATTGCTGGAAACACGCATGGTACACGTGTGAGCTTGTCGGAGACCGAGAGCCACGTATCAAGACTCCCGCGAGCTGCGATATGCATACCAACATCAGAATTCCGCCACCGTGAAGTGCTTCCATCGCTACAGCTGCCTCATCCTACTGATCGATTCCCAAAAGAAATCGCCAAGAATCACCGCATAGGAAAGGAAAATGCTCCGGCCAATCACCACCAGCTCTGATGTCATGTGCTTCATAGATGGGATGAACATCTTGATTAATTACCATCCGACCTTTCAACTCGATCAGGCTTCAGACCAACTATTTTAAGCGGTCGGATTTGAGGGTAAAAGAGGAGAGATCCACAACGAGATGGAGGTGAAGCGCGGTGGAAGAAAATCGGAAATCCAACAAATACCGGAAGAAAACCATCGAATTAAGTTGGTATAATAACCGGACACTAAACCTGGAGTTTATTCAAAAACAAAATATCCGAGTCCTGATCATATAACACAAAAGAAGATCATAGAGAGATCAAAAATAACCAAACCACCGATCCGGCGAGGTGCCGGAACCAATGGCCGGAAATGAAGAGAAAGAAAAAAACCCGAGTAGAGAGAAGATGGAGAGAAACGGGAGAAGAGAGAGAGTATATAGTTTGATCGGTTGTCTTATTATTCGAGTCGGTTTGCAATATTAGAAAATGATTAAAAAAAAAACTATTTGCAGTATTTTATTTTAAAAATAGACAGACCAGGGGAATGTGATGATAGCTAGGATTTTCTATTGTGAACTTTATTTTATTCCGCATGTGCTTTAATGGTCCCACACATCTGATCACAAAAATGTACTTGGTGCATTTTTTCACGGTCGATTTTGCAGTGTCAATTGGGAGAATTTAGGTTATGTAAAATAAACATAACATGATTATTGTAATTGTTTACTTGTACAAAAAAAACATAACATAATTTGGTTTTAGTAATAGTATCTTACCCATTTAAAAAAAAAACTAGAGTTTGTTTTACTTGATTTTTTTTTTTTGTCAACCTGTTTTACTGGATTTCTAATAAATAGTTTCTAACATTTAGGAGATAATTTATTTGATTTCTGGACACGTCTTTTGATTTCTGTTAAAAAAAAACAAAAACCCTAAAAATTATTTTAATGTAAAAATGGATAAAAAACATTTAGGAGATAATTGCCATGAACATAAACAGAAGAATGCTCTGGAGACATACGCAAGAAAGCAGCTAAAGGAAAAATGTAGGAAAAAAACAGAGAATGGTAAAAATGGACAATGTGTTTCTCAAGTCTCTTCCTTCTTAGGTTTCTTCAAAGTCAAGTTCCATAACGCAGCGTTCAGTGCAGAGGATGTTACCAAGGAAGCTCTCAACAAACTTGTGGCCTGAATTACAGAAAATTCGGCAATATAATGGGAGAATCGTTAAAATATTCCTAGATAAAAAAAAAGGTATTATTTCAAGCATATGCATACCTGTGTTTTGCTGATGCTTATTTCTTGCACCTGTAGATCCTCTGCTTGACTCTGAAACTTCTTCAGTATGCAAAAGGCTGAGCTAGATTTCATCGGTGTAACAATTAGATCATCTGATACTGTAAACTTTGTGTCTCTCTTCACGAATCCGCTACCTTCTGTTGACTGGTCAACTCCATGAGATTTTGGATCAATCAGAACCAGAGGTTCCTTACCGGAAGTCCCGCCCCGACGTTGGTCAGTGATGATATTGAGCCAATGCTTCTGACATCTATAGTAATGGGGGAGCGCGACTTTGAATGTTGAAGGTTCACTAGCATTCAAATCCTTAAAGCTTTTGAAAAGGTTTCCAATGCACCCAAAAGTGGAGTTGTTACCACATATTTCAACGACAGATTCAAGCGGAACAGCAAGAAAAGTGAAAAGTAGATCAACAAATTCGTGTCCACATTCAACATACAAAACCTTCATGTCGTGTTTCCTCACGATGGCACTGAAACTTATTACTTCTTCTGGTCCAGCATCTACTTTTCTCTTCATACATGGACTTGGCGCTTCGCATGGCTTTATCACACGTTGTGGGTTTTGCTTGTTCAGGAACGTGTCGGTTAAGGGAGCATTCGAGGAGAAGATACATTGCAGCAGAGTCATTATCTACATCAATATTAAGACATAGATAGTGAGAGAGGAAAAGCATGAAGATTTGAAGGAGAGCTTGTTTTTAAATACCTCATCGAAACCGATATCAACAAGCCTTTCTACAGCCTTGCAAAAATCACCGCAGCCTACAGATTTTAGCTTTTTTAAGACAAGGTCCGTGGACCTAACTGCCACTTTCAAGTCGTCAGTTATGATGAATGAAGACCCGCCTCTAACAAATACTCCATCTTGTATGTTGTCTACAACTTTTGCGACTGGATATGGGATGTTCATCAACTTTCCACATAGACATCGAAAAGTGCTGAACTCACTCCACATTTTACAGCTTGAGAAAGATTCGCAGCCAAAGCACTCGGTGCCTTCAGTAAGGTGTAAGTTGAGCTTAAGCCTTTTGCACTGAACATCCATCAAGCTCCTCGGATAAAGAAGCATCTGTTTACAAGCTTTAGTCGCAAAATCATCAGTGCCCATATCCACGACACTTTTATATATGTTGCTAAAACAACCAACAAACTCAGGCTCAGATTTTCTATGACTCTTAAGCAATCTGACAATGGTTCCCATTGGCAGTGTCAGAAGGCTGAAGAGCACATCAACAAAGTCCCTACAAGCTTCAGCAAAAACAACCTTCTTTTTCTCTTCATCAACGACAAGTTTCAAAGTAAACTTAGTCGTCTCCCGAGAACGTTTAGCCATTTCAAATCAAATAGAAGATAACTTTTCAAGGAAAATAGGAAATCACTGATCAATATGCAACAAATGAATAGGATCTACACTTATATAGTCACGAACCAACAAACCAAACGTTTCCGCCTTAACTGCGCAAAACAAGACTTTTCACTAAATTCCTCCGGAAAAAAACAAGCGTCATTTCAAATACAATGAACCATCTCGCACGGTTTTATTTCTATCATTAAATGAACAGTAGGTTCAAAACCAAATTCCAAGATATCATGAACCAAAGACCAAAGTCCAAAGGTCGTGCGCATGTTCTTGTGCCAATTAAAAGTATCCACTAGTTAAATTATAAAGATTTCTAATAGAAATTAAGTTTTAATTAATTGATTTACTTTTTCATCCCATTCGTTTTTAGTTACTGTGTATTTGTCAATTTAAAACCAAAAAAAATATGGGTGCAAATGGTTATCATATTAGAGGAATAAAATTCAGTGGAATTGACAATTAGCAAATTGACAATTATGCTAGATTACTCCAAAAATCATCCATTTGTTAATTTTTTATTTTCTAGTGGAATAGAGTGGAACTCACATTTTAAGGAGAATTCTGCTGAGATTTGTTCCTCTACTATTAAAGAGAGGAAAATTTTCAGTGTAACTAATTCTATTCCTCTATTTTTAATTCCACTATATTATTCCACTTTATTCCTCTAATTACCACCATTTGCACCCATATTTTTCTCTTCAGTTTGTAGGGATAAAAAACTAGATTAAAACTTTAATATGAAATCTAATTAATAGTTTTTATTCGTGACACTGATCGTGTTATAATTCAGATTCATCTAGCAATATAGGTATACAGTGGCAGAGGTAGAAATACCTCTTAGGCTATGTACAATGGTAAAATGATTCAACACCCCATTTTACGCTACACATCATCTTCTCTTTCTTCCACATCACTTTCTTATTTTTCCACATCATAATTCAACACCCATTCAACAAATACCTTCTACAATGGTTTTATTTATTCAACACCCCTCCTACCCCACTAATTTATTATCTTTATATTTTTGTTAATATTTGTGATATTAATACTTATTGATTAATATTAAATTAAAATAATTAAAAATTAATTAATTATATGAACAATTTTTTTTCCTTTTTATTTTTTTTATTTTTTTTTTTAAATACAAATGATAATAATGAAAAATAAAGATAATAAAACACAAATACATTGATAAAAAAACTTAAAATACAAAATATTAAACTTATAAATATAACTCACAAACTTATAAATTTCATTAACCACAGAACATTCCAAATTTTGCCCATATATGTTTTACTAGATCTGCTTGCAATTCATGGTGTACATTTGAATCACACAACTCGGATCTAGTACGCACATGATTTGCAAATGCAGGTAGAACCTCTGTTGAGAATGGTTGTGGTGTACTAGACTCACTTGCCTCAGACTGATCGTAATCGTTCCAATGTTGAGCATATGTATCTCGTTCATCCTCAACAATCATATTATGTAATATGATACATGACCTCATGATGATAGCCAAATCGGATATGTCCCACATGTGAGCTGGTTCGCGGATGATTTTGAATCGAGCCTGCAACACTCCAAATGCACGTTCGATGTCCTTCCGACATCCCTCTTGAACTTGTGCAAATAACTTGTCTGGTTCACTCTGAGGAAGCCTAATCGATTTAACAAAAGTAGGATAAGAAGGATAAATACCGTCCGCCAGATAGTATGCCATATTATACGGACGTTGGTTCACGAAGAAGTTGACTCTTGGAGCATTTCCCTGTTCAACATCATCAAACACTGGTGAACGGTCTAAAACGTTTATATCATTCAATGTGCCCGGACATCCGAAAAAGGCATGCCAAATCCATAGATCATGAGATGCAACTGCTTCAAGAATAACAGTGGTGGTTCCCTTATCACCACGAGTAAATTGACCTTCCCACGCTGTTGGACAATTTTTCCATTCCCAATGCATGCAATCAATACTCCCAATCATCCCTGGGAACCCTCGCATCTCACTAACATGCAAAATGCGTTGTAGGTCATCTTGAGTTGGAGCTCTGAGATAAACTTGCTCATACAATTGTATGATTCCTTTACAGAATCGGCGCAGGCACTCCAATGTTGTAGTACCTCCTATTTTGATGTATTCATCCAACGCGTCGGCCGCCACACCATATGCTAACATTCTCATAGCCGTGGTACATTTTGCTAATGGAGATATACCTTCTTTATTGGTTGCATCAACTCTTTGGGTGAAGTAGTTATCACTTCTTGATAGGTCTTCAACGATTCGAAGGAAAACATGTTTCCGCATCCTGAATCGCCGACGAAAGATTGCATCGTCATATGTAGGTTGATTGGTAAAGTAGTCGTCAATCAATCTTTTGTTTGCCGCGGCATGATCTCTCTTGAAGTATTTTCTCTTTCTTTGAGGATAGTCTTCCTCTATTTTTTTCCGACGCTCCTCAAAATGGTTGATGATGTACCTCTCCTCAATTTGAGACTGTTTTTTGTAAGCTTCGACATCAAAAAAATATTCAGATGGATCCATTGAAATTTTTAGTAAGGTTATTTTTACGGTATTGGTACACCAAAAGAAAAAATGAGTCTCGATTTATAGGATAATAAAACTGAATGGACAAATATAAATTATTAAAATATAATGGGACAAACAAATAGTATTAAAATAGAAAATGACAAACCTACATTATTAAAGTGGAACATGACAAATGAACATTATAGAATAGAAAAAGACAAACATACATTATTAAAGCAGAACGAGACAAATAAACATTATAACATAAAAAACGACAAACATACATTATTAAAGCATAACATTACAAAAAAAGATATTATTTAAATAGAACGTGACAAAAAAATATCATTGGATTCTTTGACAAAGAAAGAAATAAGCATATAGTCACATATGGTTATATATGAACATATATATGGTTTGTATGAACGTACATATGGTTTGTAGAATATATGTATATTACATATGAACGTACATATGGTTTGTATGAACGTACATATGGTTTGTATGAATATATGTATATTACATATGAACGTACATATGGTTTGTATGAACGTATGTATGTTACATATGAACGTATATAATTTTATTTCAAAACTAAATTTGGTGTCAAGGTTAGAGATACCCTTAAAGTAATATTGGATTCTCTAAATAAAAAACGAAAGTCACGGATTACACTGATGAAAATATCATACATTATTGACAAAGAAGCATTATTAAAGTAAAAGCAGACTGACACTTGACAACTAGCATAGAAAATGGCAGACAAACATTATTAAAGCAGAAATTGACATAAAAGCAAACATACACTTGATAACAATTATTCATCGAAAAGATCGTGACCCAATTTCTCCAACAAAACTTTGCTCCGTTCATCGAGATCCTTCTTTTCACTAAGCTTTAGATACATCTTCATCTTCTTAGCTTGAGTCTTTTCTTTCATCAATTGGTTTGCCTCCTCTTGCCTTCGGTTTGCCTCCTCTTGCATCATGACTATTTTGTCTAATCGTTCAAACTCTTGAGCCTTGATTTGTTGGAATCCAATCCAATCTTCATTGACCACTTCCAAAGCTACGCCTTTTCCTTTCTTCTTAGCTTTTTTCTTGGAGTCACTAGCATCAGTCTCGTGAGCTCTTTTTGATCCACTGCTTTCAGAGCCAGTATTTCCTCCTACATGGTTTCCAGAGCCGGTATTTCCTCCTACCTGGCTACCAAAACGTGGTTGATCACGGACAGCGAGCCATTCTTTCATATATTTGAAATTTCCATTACCAGCACTTGAATATTGTTCATGCGCTTTTGCCAACACATCATCCTCTGACCATCCGCTTTGTTGCATACGTTTAGCCTTATCGTAAGCACCAACCCATTTGTCCAAGCTTTTGTTCACGTAGTTGTAGTGATTTCTACACGAATCGCCATCCCGCGAAGGATCAAATGAGCAATGTTCATTACAAAATTCAGCAATTTTACCCCAATATGAATCTCCTTTTTGGTTTTTTCCAACAATGCTATATGTTCCATATTTAATCCACCCACCTAGTAGCACCAAATTTTGCTCAGTGGACCATTTGGAGTTTTTCCGACGAGTAGGAGTTGGATCATCTGAATCTGGAACCGCTTCATGAACACCGCTCATGCCACCAAGAGTCATTTGTGTAGAAAATTCTGGAAATTCAGCTGCTCCAAAATTTGGATTAGTTACATTACCCGGTGGAGTAGATGAAGATGGGGGTGTTTGAGATGAATATGACATCGCCGAACCAAAATATGGAGGAAAGTTTGGAACAGCTGAAGGCATGAAGAAATTTGGCGGATAACCATAGTTTGGTAAATTTTGGGATTGGTTAGAAGATTGATTTTCAAACTGATAGTTATTGGGATTTATGTAGTTGAAAGGGTAATTAGAAGAATTCTGGGTGTGAAAAGAGTCTTTGTTGGGATCCATTTTAGTAAACCAATGTTTAAAACTAAAAACAAGGTTTTGTTGGAAATTTATGGAAATAACATAATAAAAAACGAGTTTTTTTCTGTATCCAAAACAAATGAAACAAGTCTCTATTTATAGAGTTTAAAAAGTTATGAATTTTGATATAAAATTTATATATATATATATAATTTTAGTTAGTATAAAATAATGGAGGTTTAATAATTGAGATGTAAAATAAAGTAGAGAATATACACATCCAATTAGAAATAGACATGTGTCAAGTGTTAGATAATTAAAAAAAAAACAAATGGGACCACCAACAAGCATTCAACGGCGTTGAAAGAATTGAACAGGAGTTGAATCCACATCATCTCAACACCCCCACTACAACCCAAAAATTAAATTCAACAGTTGAATAAATTTTTTCAACATGACAAGTCACCCCATTGTAAGTAGTCTTAGATGTGTCAATATTAATATATTGATGTAATAAATATTAATATAATGTTATAATAAATATTTAAATAATATTATAAAAAATATTAATTAATTTGTTTTGAGTATCAATACTATAACGAGTGAAGTGTTGACACATCAGCTCCAGTATTGCTTGAGGTGTTGACACCAGTTTTAATAAATTAAATCTTCAAACCAATCAAATTAAAACCTTTATTAAACACATCAGCTTCCACCTGTAAAAAAAAAATAATTAAATCATCAATTTTAACTCGACAACATTTTTTTACACGGTTCATCTGACCTATTCTTTTATCTCTTCACCTGCAAAACTCTCTCTCTCCTTCTCTCCAATGGCGATTCATCGCCGTCTCTTCCATAAACGATCGATTAGGGCTTTCTCATCGTCGATCTTAGACGTCAAGGGATTACAACCCTTCGACTAAGATCCTTCAATTTCTAGAGATGATATCCTTCAATCCTTAGCTAGAAATCTTTGCCTTTGGGAGGTCGTGCTTCGCCGGTCACTGTGGAAGGTTTCTTATCGGCTATTAAAGTTGCATGTCACAACCAGGTGTATATCTTGATCTCAATCGACATCCCTTTTACTTCCTGATCTCAATCGACATCTCTTCATCTCCAATCAGACGAATTCTTTTCTCCTCCAGAATCGTGCATTTTTTTGTCCATCTCCTGATTTCAATCATGTTATCTAGAGCTGATGCTACTGTGGATCACAAAATTTAAGAGATGATTTCGAATCTTCGAGTGATTGTTCGTACTTTGTGTACTGTTTCGTTTTAGGATTTATTTGTGCGATTCTATCTCCTCCTGGTTCACATACCTTATTCGTTTTGTTTTCCAACTATCGAAGAATTCTTTGGTATTTTCAGACTTTATCTTCCTGGCCTACTTGTAGCGTTGAGGAAGTAGCTTCCACCGGACCCGTATTTGGATTTCTCCAGCTTTATGTAAGTTGCAGAAGATTTATTAGTTTTCTGTGAAATGGTTTTTTTCAGATTAGTCATTCATTCTCTCTTGATGTCAGATGTACAACGACGGAAATGTGGTTAGACAGCTCGTGAAACGAGTTAAAGAAGCTGGATTTAAAGAGATTGCTCTTACCATTGATACTCGAGGCTTTGACGACCTGACATCAAAAACAGGTGATGAAAACGTACACCACCATAGAAATAAATTATGTGATATTTAGCTTCTTCTCTTGATGGTTATTATTTTTGCAGGTCCACCCTTCCTCGAGGTCTGACGTTGAAGAAACTTCGAAAGGTTGGATCTTGAGAAAATAGACAATGCCAGTGGCACAGATGATGAATAAATTTGAGACCCAAAAGCTTAATACTTAGATTTCTTTTTTCTTTTATCTCTTCTGTTGATAATTGCAGACCGATGACTCAGGGGCTAGCTCCATATGTTGCGGGTCAAGTTGATCAATCACTTAGCTGGAAGGTTAGAATATGTCAACAAGATTTTTTAGTTGATAACTATTTAGTCTCGCCGGCCAAGATTCAGAAACATAATACTTTTTTGCTTCTTTACTCTCTTTGTTTTTCTTCCCCAGCATACGACGGCGAACTTAAAGCTGTATTCCGCGGTGGAGAGAACGCATTCACGGCGAATTGTGATTTCAGGCTGAGTCTCCAATATCGTAAGCGGCATCAAGTGGCTTGAAGCGGCGTTCAGCCGAGGTATGGTCATCGTCAGAGGAGTGGAAGCTGTGGCACCAAGAGAGGATGATAAGTATTATCAGCACACCAGTCCTTTCCCAAAGCTTCTCTCGACCTCCAACTACAAGGTATAACTTTATATTATTTTCAGAATCACATGTAGTTGCTTGCTTGGATCTGTTTTGGCTTGGTATCTTTAACTCGACACATCTAAATTACAAATGCGAATTTTGCATACCATTTCAAGCTATCAAACCTTCACAATAACAAAATTTCTCACTGTAAAATACATGTATCAGGTTACAAATACCAAGCCAAAACCAATACTATACTAAACCAGTAACTAAGTTCCAGTAGCACAGATCAACCTCAAGCTCAATAATGGCATAAGACAACTTAGTTATTTATAGGGCATCATACTTGCAGGAATGAAATAAACTGATCTCAGATTTCTTTTTCCTTTGAAACAGCAGATGCTGCGTGGCTAGGATCGACATCAGATCTCATAATTCTGACAGAATCAGCAGCTGCGCTGACCTTCCAAAGTGTTTCAAAAGAAGCGTGAGACAAAATGTTCCTTAAATAATCCCATTGAGAGCAAGGCTCTGAGTAAGCATATTTTCAGGATTTTCTGCCATTTTACTCCTCTCTCAGGCAGGCCAGGTAAATATGTTGTTGGAGCTGGCATTGTCATAAGCAGGTTCGATTGCATCAAAAACAGTGTTGGATTTTCAGAGTTTCCTTGGCAGGGTCTTGCGTTGGATTTCTCGTCAAAGTTTAAAATTTTTACTATTTTGGATTTCAGTTGAATGCAGCATTGTTGAATTGTAGACTTGATGGAAGAAGAAAAAATGACAAAAGTTGCAGCAGATAAAGTCGATAATTTTTTAGAGGTTTACCTTGACTGCAGTAGCTATCTCACTAATGTCATCTCCTGTGTATTCTTTCCCTGTCAATTTGAAAGGAATTTTTGTACTCACTATGCTCACAAATACTCCTAATTTATCTTGCGTCTGGTTAATCTTATAGCTATTCCAACTCCAAAAAGTTTTGCAATAGCCATTAGTAAAAAAGTAGGAGAAAGATAACCAAATCAAAGGACATCTCGCAGGATTAGAATTCTTCTAACTTGATTCTCTTTAAGGCTGTCCTGGTGACAACATCACCTCCTTGTTCAAAAAGGAGAGGAATACGGTTTGCAAAACGGAATATGTTGATCCCCTGTCATTTCAAAAGAATGATGTCAAGAAGATCATTCTTATTTCATAAGTCAGGAACTACTCTCTTTTGAATGTGTTTCACTACAAGAAAACATTGATTTAGTGACACCTAATTCAGTCGGTAATCAGTCGCAAAATCGAATTATACGACTGATTTACGACTATAACGTTCAGTCGTTAATCTTTGGTCGTAAAATTATACTGTCGTAATTCAGTCGTTAAATTACGACTGAAATGCGACTACAATTAGCGGTCGTAATTCAGTCGCAAATACGTCGTAACTAAGCCCGACTGATCTACGACTGAATATACGACTATTTTCCGACATAATGTTTCGTCGTTTGATAGTCGTAAAACTTTACGACTATATTGCGACTCAAGAGCGACTGAATTGCGACTAAAATAACGACGGAATTGCGACTGAATAGCGACTGACATGCGACCAAATAGCGACTGATTAGCGACTGAAGTGTGACTGAAATGCGACCAAATAGCGACTGCTCTAACAATATTTTGACCAACGTTTAAAGATTTGGTACATTTTACCATTTTCAATTCACAAAACAGAAACTAAATTGGTTTACACAAATATAAATAGAATTTATAAACATTAACCATTTCATTTGTCTATTCAAAAACAACATAACCATTCAACCATTCAAGTTCACAAAAATGATTGACATCATCAAAGAGAAACCTTGAATCCAAAAAACAGACAAACAAAGACCTAGAAAATCCTATTGGCTATTTAGACATCTGCAGTAGCAGAAGAAGTCTGAGGAA
Source organism: Orychophragmus violaceus (assembly GCA_030180135.1). Lineage (NCBI taxonomy): Eukaryota > Viridiplantae > Streptophyta > Magnoliopsida > Brassicales > Brassicaceae > Orychophragmus > Orychophragmus violaceus. The sequence continues at coordinate 88,121,875 of CM058229.1, read as the reverse complement.
CAGAACCAGTTTCGCTTGCAGCTCTGTTTGCAGCTAGATAATCCAAAAATTTTGGATCAGTTTCAGAGAGATACTTTTCCACCATTGACAACTAATCGATCTTGGCTTGTTGGGTGGATGAAACTCGTTTAAGCTCTTCCTCACGAGCAGAATTTGCAGAAGCTTGTGCTTCTATTTGCGCCTTTGCTTCCTCCAATTGTTGTTGCAGACTAGTGAATGAGGATGAACCGTCCGAGTACTTCCTCTTCCTATTTACATGTCGCTTGAGGCTTCCTACTCCATATAGAGTTCCTTTTTCATTTGAGAAAGTTGACTGCAAACATAGATAATAATCATGTAATGAATAAACAAACCAAACATCATCAAACGGATTGGTCAACTTAACATAAATACTAAACATAAAAACGCAATAAGAGATAGAACTTTACCCGCAAAAATATCTCATTCTCCTCTTCAATGGTAAGCTTCCGTGAAGCACCATTTGAAGTCTCAGAGTTCTCAGCCTCAAGGTTGGCAATCGTGGCTTCCAAGTTCTCCGAGTAACGCTCTGCCACTATCTGCGCCTTTCGATCAACAAAGGTTCCATCCGGTTTTGTATGAGTCTTGATGAAAACTTCACCAAGACTCACCGGTCTTCCCAACTCTGTTTCCTGTAATTAAACACAAATATAAACTGTTATACAATTCTATTTAGTGATAAGAGTTCTAACTGTGGAATGAAAAGATTGAAATCTCTTTAGTAAATTACCATTTCCTGTTGGATTTGAAGGTAAGACTTCTGCCCGGATAAGTGGACATGAGGTCCAAGACCTCCACGGTCAGACATCCGAGCATCAGAAGTGGTAGTACTCTTCTCTTTCGCTTCATCAGTGTCCCAGTAAGCTGTCATCTCAGTCCAGATAGTGTTCGTAATCCACTTTGGTTGCACTCTTGAGGTTCTTGCGGTGCTAATCATATCCTTCATTCGCCTTTGACATATCCTTTCAAAGTGCTCTTGAACCACACCTGTTATTAAAATATCCCATGTGTGGGTTTTCTACGAGAACAATACACAATATAAGTGTTAGTGATTATAAAACAGAAGTAAGTAAACTGAAACAAAAAACAGATTTACTAACCGCGAATTCAACAAAGAAGCGCTCCTGTCTCTCCCGTGGCACCCATGTCCAGCTGTAATATGGGCCATTGAACTTGTTGGTGAAGATTCTAGTGACCTTGCGGGTCAGTGACGACTTGTCACGACCAAATCTGCAAATATAGAAAGAAATCATTAAGTTTGTAGTAAGGCATGTTCAAAGAAATAAGAAACATAAGCTAGGACAGAAACTAAACAAGGCTACACAAAAATCAGACACAATAATATCAGACAAAGTAGCCAGACACATTAGACAGTAAATGCTAATTCAGTCACAAATCAAAAACTAAAAATGCTAGAAATGAGATCAGACACATATCAGAAACTAAACAATGCTAAAAACGAGATCAGACACATATCAGAAAGTAAACAATGCAAGAAACAAAATTGAGGGAAACAAATCATACACATATCAGAAACTAAACAAAAACCGATTAAGAATCAAAAACCTCACAATCAAACAATGTTATAAGGGACATTAAACTCACAGACAGTAGCCAGACTCATAGAAACAGTTGTGGGAAACATTAAACACATGTTATAGCAGTCACAAGGCTAAGACCGAGTGAGAATCACAAGCCTCATAAACAAACAATTATCAGACACATTAGACAGAATAAGAACCACAATAAACATATGATTAAGAAAGCCATAAGACTTAAACATAAGACTAAGAAAGAGTTCAAAACACAGACTCGCAAACAGTAGCCAGACTCATAGACACAATTGCGGGAAACATTAAACTCATGTTATATTAGTCACAAGACTAAGACCAAATAAGAATCACAAGCCACAGAAACAAGCAATTATCAAACTAAACTAAACCGAATAAGAATCACAAGCCATATGATTAAGAAAGACATAAGACTCAAACATAAGACACAATAATCACAGACAGAACATTCAATAATCAGAACAATACCAAAATCACAGACAGAACATTCAATAATCAGAAGCATAACAAAACTTAGGAAATAATCTTTACCAAGTAGTGTTTGGTTTAGGGATTTGAGACAATACAGTGGTGTACTCTTCACGCCCTGGCTTCAAGAGGAGAGCGGTGAGAAGAGCCATATGGTCTGGATGAAGACTCGCTTGTGGAATTCCTATGCCTTCCACTTCGTCTCCACTGTCAGCAGGTGAGCCCGGTTGAGTTTCTGGAGCTTGAGAGAGTTGGGAAGAGCGAGGTAGAGACGCCGGAGTTTGAGTCTCGATATGTTGACTAAGTGGAGGATACGTTGTTGCTTGAGGTTGAATCGCCGTTTTCCGAGTACGAGTTTCTGGACACGATCGGCGCTGACTCGCTGTTGCTTGGGCCGCAGTTGCTTGAGCCGTTGTTGCTTGAGCCGCCGTTGCTTGAGTCTCTCTCGCCTGGGTCGATGGTGGATGAGACAGCGAGCTTTGGAAGAGGCGTTTGGGAGGCGTATAATCCCTCACCGTCGGTGTATGATTTGGGACGGGGTTTTCCCCCGGGGATGCAGTAGCGGTCGCCGGCGTGAAGGTGTAGCGATTTGGCAAGGGTGACGGAGTGTTCGCTTTCACGGGCTTCTTCCGAGATCCTCGTTGAGTTTGCTTCTTTCTACCACCGGCCATCTTAGGTCTTTGATTTTAGGGTTACGCTGGCCGGAGAAGACGAATCGAGTAATGGAAGAAGTGAATCGGAGTCGGTGATGAAAGATGAACGAAGGAGAAGAAGGGATTGAGAGAGCGATTAGGGTTTGAAGAGATAAGAATTTTGGGATCTAAATCGGGTGATTTTTGGTTTTGTGGGAATTAGGAATTATTTAGGCGGGTTAACCAAAATATTAGCGGTTTAGGAACAAATTTGGGCGGTTTATTGAAAAGATTTGGGCGGTTTAATGAAAAGATTATGGCGGTCACACGAAAATAATGGGGGGAGTATTTGATAAATAATTGGGATTAGTGTTTATGTTTTTGTTTTTGGTTTATAGTTTAATTAAAAAAAATTGATTAATTATTGTAATCTCGGGATGAAACGAGATAATATTTCTAATTGAGTTTAGAAAATAACTTATTTTCGAGAACAAACGACATAATTTTACATAGTTAGTACGCTTCTTCGTCGTCTTCATCATCGGAAAACGATAAGTTACACTGAAATTCATCTTCTTGTTCCGCATCATGGACATCGTAATCGAGAGTTATTGGGTTCACTCTCTGCACCAAATTCTCGACTACAATATCTTCAATTGAAGTCAGCAGTACCGAATCGTCATTATCTTGTTGCAAAAGAGTAGGTTCCGCATCTTCATACTCTCCTAAAATGTACCCCCTCGGATTGACTTTCACAACATTTAGCCACAAGTGTTTCGGTTTCTTCGTGTAAGGATATGGGATATAACAAACCTGATCAGCCTGCGAAGCTGAACCAAAAACTTATTTTTAAGTTATATAAACATTCATGTATATATGATACTACATAAATATAGAAATATAAACGTACATACCTAAAATAAATGGATCATATTTATTGTATTTTCTCGACGATAGAACGTCTACAATGCCACCATTGCTCTTCCGAGTGCCTTTACCGATAACAGGATTGTACCACTTACACTTAAAAAGTGTGATCCTCAGATTAACTGTCCCTTCATACTCTAGCTGCATGATATCAGTTAAGATCCCGTGGAAAGCCGTTTCGTCGGATGCATCATCGAAACTCTCTCCTTTAACACAAACCCCATAGTTACATGTCTTTCTTCCATCGCCGTGACTCTGCGTATGAAACAAATACCCTCTTGTGAAATATATAGGCCAAGTTTTGGCCTTATTCACCGGTTCATGCACTATATCTAGAACCCAAGGAGGAAAATGATGTGTGGCTTTCCAGTAATCAACCTGTAACAAGAAAACAATTGAAATATATATATATACATCGTACATACAGTTTAAAATACATCGTACATACAGTTTAAAATATTATGTAAACTTACATAATTTTCCACCCAAGTATGATATTCGTTAGCTCTGTTTATGGATAGTTCTTTCTCAGAGAGATCTGGATATTTTGCAGAAATATAATCCTCGAACATACTGTTTAAAACCAGCACATATATGAGACAAATACCATAGTTCTATGTGATAAATAAAGTTATAAAATACATGTTAGTTATATACCTTTCAATTGGTTTAAAATAACCGCAATTCCGTAATACATATGCATGTGCACATCGATAGTCTTTCTCGGAAAGCCAAATTTCTTGCATTTCTCCACTTGGACGACCAACATGAGTAAATATATCAGGTACTTGGACATGATACTCGGGGACTTCACCTTCATCAAATCTTGTTAACCTTACAAAATAAATTGACATGAGTAAATGGTATCCTCAATGAGAGTAATTAAAATGTATATCTTGATTTTGTTGTTATGCTCGCATCAAAGTAATGCTCTGAGAAATAAGCTATCTCCTCATTGATATAAGATTCAACAATCGATCATGAAGCATATCTTTTGTTCTTTGCTTTCCCTTTCAACTTTTTGAAAAACCTTTCAAAGGGGTACATCCATCTATATTGCACGGGGCCTCCTAACTCTGCTTCGTAGGGAAGATAAATGGGCAGATGTTCCATCACGTCGAAAAATGATGGAGCAAAGATCTTCTCCAAATAGCATATGATTATAATTATGTTTTGTTTTAGAACTTCGACATGACTCTTCTGCAAAGTTCTCGAACATAAGTCCCGGAAAAATCCTCATATCCCTACAATAATAATAACCATTAGAGAGACACGTCACAGTAAATATAAAAAAACAAAATCATTTTTGCATATCAAGTATACATAAAGTGCTATAAGTAAGCAGTACCTGATAACGCAATATGGACGTTCCGGTCCAGGAGTTCTGCAAAGATAAATGGAAGTAATCGTTCCATAAAAACATGGCAGTCATGACTCTTCATCCCCGAAAACTTTCCATTATCCAAATCTGCACAACTAGCTAAGTCGGAGGCATACCCATCTGGGAATTTGACCGCATATTTCACACATTCCAATAAACTCTTCTTGGCGTTGTCTGTCAGTCTGTAGGCAGGAAAAGGAGCTTTACCCTCATCATCAATGTGTAAGTGTGACCGAGAACAGAATCGTCCAATATCCAATCTTGACATGATGGTGTCTTTTGATTTACCTTTCACACTCATAAGAGTGTTCATGATATTGTCAAAAACATTCTTCTCAACATGCATCAAGTCAAGATTATGTCGGAGATTAAGGTCCCTCCAGTATGGTAGCTCCCAGAATATGCTCTCCTTGTGCCAGTTATGCACCTTCCCATAGCCAGGCTTCTTCTTTTCGTGCCCGTTTCCACCGCATTCTTTTGTTTTTGGTGGATTTACGCCTTGTAGCCGCTCGCAATAAACTTGCTCACCAGTCAAATACTCAGGAGGACAATCTTTTGAAGCATCTTTTCCCTTCAAAACGTCCTTTTTATTCTTCTTGAGTGGATGACCACGAGGAAGAAATCTTCGATGACAATCAAACCAACACATTTTTCTTCCATTCGGCAGATAAAAAGCTTTAGTATCTTCCATACAAACTGGACAGGATAGTGCACCATGCGTCGTCCATCCTGATAACATGCCATACGCCGGAAAGTCACTTATTGTCCAAAGCAACACTGCTTTTAGATTAAAACTTTGATTCAAGGATACATCGTATGCATCGACTCCAGAAGACCATAATTCCTTCAACTCCTCAATAAGAGGCCGGAGGAATATATCAAGACTAGCTCGCGGATGCTTTGGCCCAGAATTCAGAATTGTCAAAAACAAGTATTCTGTATTCATGCACATACCATGGGGTAAATTGTATGGATTCAAGATGATTGGCCATAATGAATGATTATTAGACATGCCAAATGGATTGAACCCATCTGTACATAATCCAAGATAAACGTTACAGGGTTCTTGGGCAAATCGGGGATGTTGCTCTTGAAAAGATTTCCACTCCGCTGCATCAGACGGATGACACATTTCACCCTCATTTGTTTGGTGCTCGGCATGCCACCTCATTGCCGATGCAGTTCTCTGGCTTTGGTACATTCTCTTCAGCCTGTCAGCAATTGGCATATACCACATACGACTATATGGTATATTGGTTCTCCGATGTCTCTCATTAGGCTTCCATATTGGTGATTGGCAGAACATACACTTATCTTCCTTTTCATCTTCTTTCCAGAAAATCATACAATTATTGATGCAAACATATATTAGGGGAGACCTAAATTGCGCATCAGTTTTTCTGTCTCGTAATGTGAAGCAGGTGCCTGGTTTCCTTCTGGTAAAAACTCGGTAAACATTTCGCATATCGAATCCACTGCTCTTTCACTCATATTATGTTCGGCCTTTCTCTGCAAGACTCGAGCAGCTAAGGATAATTGCGAGCGACCTTCCCGACAACCATCATATAATGGATTTTTCGCTCCTTCGAGCAGATCGTAAAATTTTTGTGAATGATTACGGACATGTTCTTCCAAATTTTGATAACTATAATCCTCGTAATAGTTATCAAAATTTTCGTTATCACGAAATGCATCATTCACCATATCCACATATCTATCTTCTACTACATAATTACCAACATCTTCACTCCCAGTAAAATGTGTGCTACCAGCATAACTAGTTCCTAAATCCATACCGATTTCCTCTTCATGTTTATACCAAACATAATAATCAGGCATAAATCCATTACTATACAGATGACTCCAAATTTTTTCTCCCGAGGCCATCGGTTTTTCGTTCTTGCAAACCTTACAAGGGCAGTGAAACTTACCGCCAATACTCTGCGCTAGGGGCTGGTTGTTTGCAAATGCCATGAACTGCTCCATCCCCATTTCGAACTCCTGGGAAAAATTTCCCGTCGCTTCATCGATCCTCCTATACATCCACTCCCGAGAATTACTATAATTGTAATTTCCCGACATTTCGCGATTATAGAACAACTCGTTTTTCTTTTTATTTCTCTTTTTTGGAAACTTTTTTTTCCGAATTCTCTCTTTAATAACGATTTTCTTGAGTGGTTGAGAATGAGGAGAAGATATCCGACGTCTATATATAGAAATATTTACGACTGATTTTCGACTCTTTCGCGACTGATTGGCGACTACCAGCAACGGTAGTAATAACTAGTTACACTGACCTACAAACGAGGAACATTGTTGCATACCTACTTTTAACGACCGTTTTTGCGGCTGAATTCTTCCCGACTTATTTTCAGTCGCAATTCAGTCGGTATTTTGCGACTGATTTGCGACTTCATATTTTGGTCGTACTAGAACAACTGATTTACGACTAAAAACGTTTAGCCATAAATCAGTCGTAAAAGAGTCGCAACATAGTCGGTATTTTTAGCGACTGAAATATCAATCGTAAATCGTAGTCGGTAATTTCCTGTTTTCTTGTAGTGTTTGCAAGCTTTGCTGCGAATGAATATAGATGGATAAACAAAAGGAGGATATGACTTGCATGTTTGACATCTCTTCCACCTACACTAACACCAGCTTCAACAATGAAAGGATGACCTTCAAAGACCTGAGCACTGAACATAGTTTTCCAGGAAGAAGTCAACAATTAAAGAAACAAAAGCTCAGATTATTAACCAATGGAACGGAAAGTAATCACTTGGAGAGTTGACGTTGAAGAAAACATGCTGACACTTCCATTTGATGGCCACAAAATTGTTGGCAAAGATATATTTAAACATTAAATATTAAATCATCTTCATATATATAAAAAACATCTTCTTTTTACTCCTTTTTGTTTATCTCTTTACTCCCTAATCAAGTCACCGTCAAGGAGGTAAGACTTACAGTCTTTTCCACTTAAATCTCTCTAAATGTTCTTAAATACACAACACCAAATATAATAAACACTACAACCACTGTACTTGATTACAGAAAACCAAAATACCTTCCACAGTCAAGTCACATCAAGCTGGTAAGTCCCCAACTTTATCAATGATACGGATCCCGAGCTTTAAACAAAGGGTTGTACTACAATTTAAATGATGAATTGATTAGATAGTATATATAACTAACTAATAAATCATAATAGGCAACATAAATTTTGGAGAGTAATAGTGACGTTGTTGAAGTAAAGATTATTACGAGTGCAAGATTTATAAAATTAGAGGTTTAAACAAAGGTAGACAATAATGCCTTAAAAACATCGACTGGTTATATTATGAAAACCTTGCATATGGCGAAAGCAAGGGGGATGCTAATGATCAACACATGAGTTTAGCAACAAAAAAAAAACTAAAATCAGTAGGCAAAATTGGAAATCTCATTTTAGTGGCAAATACTAAAAAAAATTTAAAATCTCATTTAAGTGGCAAAATTTGCTACAAAATGCAACTAAACTTTATTTACCATTTAATAGCAAAAATGTCGCAAACAAGGCACAAATGTAGCAACTTAATGGCAAAAGAGTCATAATATAGTGGCAAGTCGCTATTAAACAATTCTGAAATTGGTTGCAAAATAGTTGCAAATTTGCGACTCAATTGTGACTTTCATAATTTTGCGACAGATGTTTTTCATTACATCTGGAGTGGCAAATCAGTCTAAAAAAAACTTTATTTGCCACCAATTTGCCACTATTGTTGTAGTAGCAAACCTGATGTTTTTCTAATGTTTTCTTGTAGTGATTATATTGGTTTGATTTATTATAACAAGACATCTCTTTTTAGCTAGAAGGACTTGTAGCGTTAATGGAAAACAATGATTATGTTGGATCTTTCAATTTTAGTAACACAGGAGAATTCACAATGCTTGAACTTGCAGAGGTTTGATTTTTCAATCTGTTTTTTGGTTGGGTTCGATTCTTTATTTGTATACTTTTATTAGAAATTAAAGCACAAACTTTTTTTGAAAAAAATTCCGCTGCGTAGCGCGGACCAATACCTAGTAACTATAATAAGCCGATAAAACAAAACTCTATAATAAATGTTCAACATTTCTCAAAAAAAAAATGTTCAACATTTGGTTTGATAAAATTTTATTATCAACAATTTTAAATACATTTTAGGTATTGTTATTTATATTTTTAATAAATAAAATATATAAATAATGATATTATTTGTTATATAGACTACAGTTTTCGATAAAAATATAAACTTTTATAATTATTTAAATTTTTGTAAATTAAATTATTTTAGATGAAAGATATATTAAAAATTATTAGAAAGAAAAAATGAACAAAATAGAAATAAACTTTTTTGAAAACAGGAATTGATTAAAATGCCCTCAAAATTAATTTTAAATAAAAGTGTACTTTCGAAATTGAATCAAATGCAAAACTGCCCTTTTGTCCTAAGAAAATTACGGCGGAGCTCTTATGACCAAACAAAAAAATAGAAACCGCAATTACCATTATAACCTTCGTATGTGTTAGACTTCTATAAAAGTCTGATACGGAATAAATTAGTAAATTTAAATTATAGAATTATAAAAAAAAAATATTTTGTCAAAAAATTATATACAAAAATTAAATATAGACAAATTAATAGTATATAAATTAAAATTTGGTAAAATTGAGTCAAATTAAATAATATGTAAGGTAAAGTAAGTTCTAAACCTCAAAACATGCTTTGTAATGGAACATTTACATATAACTTACATATAACTTTAGGGTTAGATTCATGGTTTACCAAATTTACATTTGAAATATTAAATTTGTATATATGTGTTATAATATGCATATATTTAACGAATTTGATGTTTTCTAGTTGTTTTGTTTAAATATTTTCACTTATAAGTGATAAATATTAGGTTTAGGGTTTCTCAGACTTCACGACGAAGTCTGAATTTTGTGGTTTCTCAGACTTCTAATGAAGTCTGAAACGTATTTAAGTTGAAAATTTAAATTTAAAAATTATATAAAAAATAATTTGATATAAATTTTGATACATAAATTAAGCATAAACATTTTTTATGTATATAAATTAAAATAACATAAACTTTGATCAAACTTAAGCATTGAAGATATATTTGGTTGAAAACACCTTGTAGTTTGATCTATGTTTCACATATGAAGTTGAATATCATGTTTTATCTGTAGGGTTAGATTGAGAGTTTGTGAATTTTTATTTATATTGTTACATTTACATATAGTAGTTAGTTTGTGACTATTTTAAACGAGTTTCATGTTTATTATAAGTTTTCTATATAATATGATGGTATTTAAGTAGTAATTATTAGATTTAGGGTTTCTCAAACTTCTCTTATACTTCACGACGAAGTCTGAATTTTGTGGTTTCTCAGACTTCCTTAGAAGTCTGAGACGTATTTAAGTTGAAAAATTTAAATTTAAAAATTATAAAAATAATTTGATATAAATTTTGATACATAAATTAAGCATAAGCATTTTTATGTATATAAATTAAAATAACATAAACTTTGATCAAATTTAAGCTTTGAAGATATATTTGGTTCAAAACACCTTGTAGTTTGATCTATGTTTCATATATGAAGTTGAACATCATGTTTTATCTATAGGTTTAGATTGAGAGTTTGTGAATTTTTATTTATATTGTTACATTTACATATAGTAGTAGTTAGTTTGTGACCATTTTAAACGAGTTTCATGTTTATTATAAGTTTTCTATATAATATGATGGTATTTAAGTATTAATTATTAGATTTAGGGTTTCTCAGACTTCTCTTAGTCTTCTCGAAGTCTTATTTCAGACTGCGTATGAAGTCTGGAATTTTAAAAAAAAAAATTGAAAATTTTCACACGAAAACTTTTCAAAAAGGCGGGAAATTTTTGCCTGAAAATTTCAGAATTCCTGCTCAATTCAAAAGTTTCTTCTCAGACTGCATATGAAGACTGATACCGGATATTTTACAATTTTTAATTGTTAAAAATTTGGCGGCAAAGTTTCCCTCCAATTCTCTCCTCTTATCTAAACCTAATCTTTTACACACATATAACAGCCAGAAAAAAAAAATCTTCACATTCTTTTTTCTTTTACAACCTCTCTTTCTCTCTCTTTTGTAAGACTTCTCTCAAATTTCTCATCCAAAAAGGTCCTCAAGCGTATTCCCTCATATGAGTTCTCATGTATGTGATTCATAGTTGATTTTCTTTAAGCTGCGAAATAGGTGAGTGGATCTGTTCTGATTTAGTGTTTTCAAAGGTTTTTAACTAAACTAATTGAGACTTTTGACATAGACTTTTGGTTATACAATTTGATTTGCTCAAACAATCCTTTATTATCCATTTCTTGGAGACTTGTTCGCTACCTAATGCAAGAGCTCTGTGTTTTTGCTTTTTCAGGTGCTTGGTTTAAGGTTGGTCCAGGTGACTCTCCAAAGAGGTTGTAGTTGGGGTTTATTATGTGCTAATGGCTCATAAAATTTCATTGTATTACGAGGAACACGAAGTCTGAGAGTCTAATACCAGACTACAATCGAAGTCTGAGAGTTTCTCAGACTTCCAGGTAAATCTGGTTCGAATATTTAGACTTTCGAAGTCTTATTTCAGACTGCGTATGAAGTCTGAAATTTAAATGTTTTTGAAAATTTTCACACAAAAACTTTTCAAAAAGGTGGGAAAATTTTGCCTCAAAATTTCAGAATTCCCGCTCAATTCATAAGTTCTTTTTCAGACTGCATATGAAGTCTGATACCGGATACTTTACAATTTTTAATTATTAAAAATTTGGCGGCAAAATTTCCCTCCAATTTCTGTCATCTTATCTAAACCTAATCTTTTACACATTATTTTTTCTTTTACAACCTCTCCTTCTCTCTCTTTTGTAAAACCTCTCTCAAATTGCACATCCCAAAGGTCCTCGAGCGTATTTTCTCATATGAGTTTTGATGTATGTGATTCATAGTTGATTCTCTTTGAGCTGCGAAATAGGTGAGTGGATTTGTTCTGATTTAGTGTTTTCAAAGGTTTTTAACTAAACTAATTGAGACTTTTGACATAGACTTTTGGTTATACAATTTGATTTGTTCAAACAATCCTTTATTATCCATTTCTTGGAGACTTGTTCGCTAACTAATGCAAGAGATCTGTGTTTTTGCTTTTTCAGGTGCTTGGTTTAAGGTTGATCCAGATGACTCTCCAAAGAGGCTGGAGTTGAGGCTTATTATGTGCTAATGGCTCATAAAATTTCACTGTAGTACGAGGAACACGAAGTCTGAGAGTCTAATACCAGACTACAATCAAAGTCTGGGAGTCTAATATCAAACTACAATCGAAGTCTGAGAGTGAAAATTCAACATGAAGTCTTATATTAGACTACTTTTGAAGTCTGAAGTTTGATACTAAATTAGGTGTTTTCTCATTTTTTGTAGATTTTTACTGGTTATTAGACTTCTTGTTGAACACATTGTATTGTATTAGATTATTGGATGATCAAATCAAATAAAGGAAGTTCTCCTTTTGTACTATGCTTGTAGAAAAATACAAAGTTGTATAAATTTACTTTTGTCTACTCAAATCAACAAGGAATTTTGTTCATTGAAAGTATACAATGTCAGAAAACGGGTCACCATAACCTTGGAAGAAAGCATTACTCCTTAGATTACATACATTAATATATGACAAACTAAAATAACCTTAAGTGGTGGTGAAATGGTCGTTAGACCTTTACTGTTGTCTGATTCTTATGAGCTAAAAGTTTATAAAATTAACAAGTCCAAATATCAAGTTCGTTCACTCATCATCACATTAGTGATCTTATTGAAAAAATCAGCTTGTAAACGCTCTGCATGTTGTTGTGTAGCTCTTCTTAATCCCAATATGCTTCTTCATTGATACTTTGATATACTTTGGTGCAATTAGTTCAATTATATTAAAGCATTTAATAAACAACCAACATATATAATGTGAAGTATGATGTTTATGCATAGACATCCGTTCCACCAGCTCGGTTTTCTTGTCCAGCATAGTCTCTCACAACCCATTCACCAAAATTAACAGGTAGCTGAACCATTATCTTTATAAACAAACACATATAAACCACATTAGAGATCTTTCGGGAAAAACCAGACTTCGGAAAGAAGTCTGATGCTATTAGCTACATCGCCAATATTATTCAAAAATTGATTCAAAAATAATTACCATATATAAAAAATGTAAAATTCACACATAAAAAACATAGAAAACTAACACACATTTATAAAAATTAAAATCAACCAAATTAATCGCAAATATTCAATAAAATACATTTTAAAAGTTTTTAACATTTCAGACGTCTATAGACATCTGTTTGTAGTGAAACAAGGCTTCTATGGTAGTCTGAAAAAGAGAGTATTTTTGCAATTGATTTTGAAATGTCAGACAGCGGATGCAGTCTCAAATCAATCAGACAGCGTATGCAGTCTGCTTTGAAAATTTTTGAACTTTTTGTCAGACAGCTTATGAAGTCTAAGAAAAAGGGTAGTTTTGCAATTGAATTTCAATTGTCAGACTTCTCCAAAGAAGTCTGATAATTTTCAGACTTCTCAAAAAAGTAGAGGGTAGTTTTGCAACTGATTTTGAAATGTCATACTTCGCCAAGAAGTCTGATAATTTTCAGACTTCTTATGTTGTCTGACAAGAATTTTAGACAGCGAGGGAAGTCTGATAAAAACATCGCATTTTTGGTTTTTATCCAGCGTTGACCAAAATTCGATTTTTCAGATGTCTATAGTCGTCTGGCAAAAGTTTGGAATTTCAGATGTCTATAGCCGTCTGATATTTTTTTCCTTATTTTCAGACAGATTTAGAAGTCTGGCAATTTTTTCACTTATTATGGTCAACATCTAAAAATTTGGGTCAATTGCAGTTTCTACCCCCCCCCCCCCCCCATTATTTTCAGACATCGGATTCCGTCTGAAAAAAAGTCAAAAATCGGTCAATTTCTTGCCAGACTATATCAGAAGTCTGACTAAAAAAATCAAATTTGAATCAATTGCAAAACTACCCTCTTCTTATTTAGACTTCTTGGTGAAGTCTGATAATTTTTTTTTTTTCAAAGGAAATTCACAAACTTCTATAGAAGTCTGTCAATTGAAAGTCAATTGCAAAACTACCCTCTCGTTGACCATAATTTTTTATCAGACTTCATGGGAAGTCTGAAATCGCGAAACAGATATGAAAATCGGGGGATCTTGTGAAAAATCACATAAATCTGGTTTTGAGCTCATTTTTACCTTCCCCAAACGCTCAAAACTTTTAGTTACACCAATACCCAACAAACCCAACCATTTTTATGCAAGAATAACAACGATCACAAGAGATCCAAATTTTAAATTTTTTTAAAACGTGAATTAAATTGGAGAGAAAATAAAAGAATAGAAGGTTGTGAGCTCTAATATGGATTTTTGATGGCTTGAAATTGGTTGTGTGAGGCATTAGGAGCTCAAAATTGGTTGTTAATGGTGGTTGGATGAATTGGAGAAGATGGCAGTTTCATAATTAAGTTAGATTTAAAAAGCTTTTTTATCTTTTGGTAAAAATATCAGACTTCATATGAAGTCTGACGATAGCATTATTGTGAATACACAGATTATTAAGGAGACATATTAGCGAAGGAGAGGAAAGAGAAGGAAGAGGATACTTTCACGGTTAACTTCAATTTTAGTGGCATTTTTGCAAACAGCCCAAAACATTATTGATAAAGATATAATAATAGAAAAAAATTAATGTTATCAAATGGGATGCAAAGATTATTGATAAAGATAGATCGTACGTTAGTAGGAATCAGCAAAGATTAAGGCAGAAAGAGAAGCAAGTTGAAAGCATGGACAAATCGAATCACATCCACCCATCGTGTTTTTTTGGATGTTTATTACTTTTATTGGAGAGTTTTGCAATATCTGAGTTTATGATATATACAAAGAGGTTTAAAGAACTGATTTGGTTACTTATATCATTAAAGTTTACTTATTTTTTGATTATTTATCAAGAGAGAAATGTAGAATTAGCGTGTTTGAGCCGGAATGGTTGAATGACGGATAATTTATATGAAAGTGATTCGTGATATTATGCAAGTAAAGACAAAGCACGGGAAAAAATTGTGTGGTGATTGCAAGGTCAATAAACAAGTTTTTTGAATCTCTTAGACTAACAAACATACCGTCGGACGAGGATAGACCACAACCAAAGAAAGGGCATGAAACCTACAGACAATGACGGTCGAAACGTTACAAATTTATTCCCCACAAAGATAAAACATTATTTCTCTTATTCTCCTCGGTTTAATAGTTTAAAACCTTTTCTACAAAATATTGTGTTCAAACAAATATGGTTATTTATAATTGATGATAAATAAAATGCAGGAAGGAGAAGAGATGAGGAAAGTGAGACAGTCCAAGTGACAAGAGTTTTAAACAGTTTTGTTGGAAACCAATGGATGGATCGAAGTGCTTCAAAACAATTGGTGTTTTACAAACTTGTCCATGTTGAAACTATTTCCATGGATATGCTGGAAACTCTGGAACGCAAGGAACAAAAAGATATCCGAGAATAGATCAAGCTCAACCCAAAAGGTAATCACACGAGCAGTGAGCTCAGCTCGATAGAAGCGCAAAAAAACAGAGGATATGCAGAACAACGAGCAAACCACGGATAAAAGTGTAACGCAGAGCTTTAGGAAGATGAGATACGCTGTAACACAAATTAATGCAGCTTAGGAGAAGACGAGAAATAGAGCAGGCTTAGGTTGGTGCTACTCGTCGAAGGAAACAGAATTCTTCAAACACTGTAAGACCACCTGCAACTATATTGCCAGTCTCCTAATGGCTGAAGCAGCATCACTGATGGATGCAACCTCTGAAGCAAAAAAAAAATCAAATCCAAAGAATCAGGTTTGCATCATACTCTAGTCTGCTGATTGAAGCATTCAACAACAGCAAACCCCAACCCGAATGCTTCGGGACTATCTGCGGCATTTTAATTATGTCAAAATCTTTTAAAAGGTACATTTTTGAATATGTACCAAAACTTGCCAATAGGAAAACTGATGAGTTGGCTAAAACCGCTTTACGGCAATTCGATGCACAAGCCACTGTAATAGCTTAGTTTCCTGTTTGAATGAAAAAGTCAGTTTGATCAAAAAAAAAAAATAGGCTTTTCATTTTACATATCGTATATATGAAATACATAATATTGGTAAGAATAAAACGAAGAAAAAGACCAATATACACAAAGAAGACACCATCAATTGCAATAACACCACAAATACAACAAACAATTTGACATGTAAACAATTACATGGCCAAGAATCATAAACCTTTTTATATCAAAAACCCTAAACGCAAACACACAATTTAATCTACTTACAAGACTATATAGACCTTAATACCTGAGTACAACACGCACACAAAATGCAATAAAGACCAATCCTATATATAGATTCGCTCCTTTTATAGACAAAATACAATCTTGCAAGATCTTAAATTCCTTAATTTGTTTTAACATCTCTTAGATCATCCTTTTCAAAGCCTTTTCCAGCAATGTCAAGCAACTCCTCTTCTTCTCTCACACCATTAACCCTATCATTCCTCATCTGGTCGACCAAAGGACCATACGACCAGCTACATATCGCGTAATAGATCACATTGATGAAGCTCATGATCGCAAGTAGCCAGTAATAATAGTTGTAATGACCCTTGTTAATGTTGTCTGAAACCCAACTATCTTTACCATTTCTCGAGGTCAGTTCATCGACAGCGTTGAGGATCACGCTAGCCAATAGACTAGCCACAGCCATTCCTAGACCAAATAGAGATGCAGCGATGCTAGACATGCTTTTAGGAAACTCGGTGTAGAAAAACTCGGTCTGTCCTATTGCGGTAAGAGCTTCTGCTAGTCCATGTAACACATATTGTGGCACGAGCCACATCGCTGAGATGTCTACAACAGCATTAGCATTGTTTGCGTACCCTTGGCTTAAAGCTTTCTTCCTTCTGAAGGTCTCCACCATTGCGGAAATCGCCATTGCTAAGAATGATATGAATAGTCCTAATCCCATTCTTAGCTTAACGCTGAGTCTAAAAGGTCTACCTCGGATCTTTGAAACTGATGGGATGACGGCACGGTCATATAGAACAACCCACATGGCTAGGGCTATGATTGTAAACATACCGAATGATCCAGCTGGCACTTGAAAGCTTGAACCATGTCGGCTCAGGCGCCTGTCCATGGAAGTGGCTTGAAGCAACTGAAACGAGCTTTGGCTAGTGTTTATGGACATCATTATACCTGTGGACCATATTGGTATGACTTTGATCAATGCCTTAAGCTCCTCTACTTTTTCTGTTGTGCATAGCCTCCATGGATTCAAAGCAAACCCATCTGGCCCAATCTCCTCCTCACGGTTACTTATTAAACAAGCTTTATTCAAAAACCTAATCAAGAGAGAATGGAAATTTAGAAAAGAGAACGTCATGATTCATGTAAAAGCATCTTCATCCCAAATAAGCTATTGGATGGCACTAGTGGCTAGGAATTTTCTGTAGTTAGCTATAAAATAGCTGCGAAAAAAGTTTATATAGCCACAAAAAATTAGCCATAGTGTTATAGTCACAAAACACACACAACGTTTTTTTCTATGGCTACTTGATTAATTTTTTGTTTGTGGCTATCTGAATATTTTTTATGGCTATATCGACTTTTCATGGCTTTTTGAACAAATCCATCGCGGATCTGTGACTATACAAATAATTTCTACTAGTATTCTCAAAGAGATGGGACATCATGTTTATTGTCTAACGTGGGCTTACTCTAAAAATATAATCAAGAGAGTATGGTCTTTCTTGCTTGTAAAGTAATCAAGAACTCAAGAGACTTGAGAAAAATTTGTATATATAAAGTAGTAGGCTTACCTCAATTTGTGACTTGGAGCTTTGAGATCAGAATCTTTCATGTGATAATAAGTAATTGATGAGTCATGATGATTTGGTAGACTTAACTTCCTGTTCACGTAAGCTGCAACGACAACTTGAGCTAAACCAGTGAAGAGACTCTTGGTCACATTGCGTCTAACATAAAGAGGATACGCCAGAACGAACAGCAAAGCAGCGATCAACATGAGAACCGCAGGTACACCAAATCCGATTCTCCATCCGAGATGCTCTTGAATGTAAACAATGCCTGTGAACGCAATAAGTACAGCCACAGCTGACGAAGCGTAATACCAACCAAAGAAACTCTCTAGAACTCTTTCGTTCTTTGGGTTCTCTTTGTTGTCTAACTGATCAGCTCCAAAGGCTAACGAACAAGGTCTGATCCCGCCTGATCCGATCGATATAAGGGCAAATGCAGAGTACAAAAGAGCCAACTGAGATGCGGTTGCGGACCCACAGTGGTTTCCAGCCGCTGTAGGGTCGCAAGGAGATGGCTTCACTTGTGGTAACATTGCTGTAAGCCATAGAAGCACCATTCCCTGTGATATGATTCAAACAATGATCATTGATTATTTGGTATAGGTTAAGAAAACCCGGTTAAATTTTACATATCGTTACGTGTAAACATTCTTAAATAAAGAAAAACTTCCAAGAAGAAAAATCCAATATTCATATCGGCAACAAAACCGTGGCCACGAGCACACATTGGTAGGTCTAATGTGGAGTCTTATGTCATTAACCCTACCAAAATTAAAATCAAAACAAAGCTGATAGGGATACATTATTGTACCAACATGTCAAATCAATCGACGTGACCAAAATTAAAACATTTGATTTTCAAGTGGGTGAATAAAACTAAAATAAGCTGGTCGACTTTGCCCAAGAATCGGACAAGTTGGACAATAACATGGACACACGGTTGAAAATTGCTTAATCCTAATAACCTCTGCATGTCGTCTATATGATATAGCCTGTAACTAAGTCAAGCTTGGCCCATAATGAAAAAATATTTCAAATTCTTCATGCAGTGTGATCTAATCCGGTTAAAGTTACAGAGACAAATCGAACCAAAATGGCACCATTTGGGTTCAAGAAAAGGCCGTTTTGGTTTTGGTTCTATATTTCCTGTATGTTCAAATATGTATGCAAAATCAAAGTGAATTGAAATTAAAACTTTTCTCTTTAATTTAACCACCAATTTTTAAGCGCCAAAATTTATATGAAAGGCATCAAAATCTTTTAGTATAGTGGTTTATGATAGGACCGGACTTGAGTTAGAAATACCCTTTGTTCCAAAAATAATAAAACCCAATCAGACCGATACATATCATACATGCACATATAAGTTTGGGATTTAATAAAATTTGTTTGTGTATATAATATTTGTAGTAACTTCTTTTTTTATTTATTATTATGCAATCACACACCTTTCTTTAGATCTGCATAAATGGAAAATTGTCACATCTGAAATTATGGGTTCCAATTGTGGTCACCTAGGCTAGTTAGGTTGTCACATATGTAATTATGAGTTATGAGTCACTTGCAAGGGATGTTTTATATTAGCAATTATTGAAAATTAGAAATCTCAAAAACACATGGAATTGGCATCCTAAAATTAAATTTGAAAACGACTTTTAGTACAATACAAACATAAGAAAACAATAACGCACCAATAATTTCCCAATTGGACGAGTCTTAAATGTCTTCCAAGTCACATGCAAAGTGTGAAAAAAAGTGTAAAACTAAAACTTTACAAAACTGTTATTACTGTATAGGATTATTAATTTAATATTATATAAATATTATATGACGTTATTAATCGAGTCCCACCTAATTAATAGTACATCAACGATGAATATGCCTGCAACTAAATTATCCAATACTACTATATAAATTCGAATACTCAACATATTTATTATAAATAATCAGCCTGCAAAAGAGAAAAAAAAAACCTCGTACCACTATCCTTCAATAAATTTTTCTAAAACAAAAATTCAAAATTTTTTAGATAATGCTGTTTTTGTTGTATGTATACAAAATATTATAACGGAAAATTATATGGTAAGAACTTTAAAAAAGAGTTTGTCCGTTTCTCTTACTCAGTTACGGATTCTATCAGTCTAATGATAAGCTAAGTACGTAGTTACGGAATCTCAGAAAACGACAGCTAAACCGGAAATTCAGGTTTAAGAAAAACCAAGTCATACCTTTTAAAAGTGGTATTTTACCACTTTTAGCATCGAAAATCGAATGAATTAAACAACCATCCAAATCAGTTATCAAAGAAGAGAGTGGTTAAGTTAAACCGGTTTAGTGAATCTTGGCAGAGGAGAGAGATTGAAAAATTACCAAGAAACTGGAGAGAGAAGCAATGGCGATGGTGAGGAATCGACCTAAGTAGGAATCAGAGAGAAAAGCACCCAAGAGAGGAGTGAAATTTGATGCAGCAGACCACATGAAGAGCACATTTGTTCCTTTTGCCACTCCAAATCTGTAATCTCTGATTAAGTACATGATCATGTTTGGTAATAATCCATAGCTCGCCACCTTCTCGAACGCCTCGTTAGCTTCACCATAATAATTATAGATTTTTTTAATGAGAAATCAAAGAGCCGTGACGACAACAAAATTAAGTGAAATGTAACTATACCTATGATGAAGGGCATAGTGATGATTCCACCCTTTGGCTTTCTTTCTCCATTGAGTTGGATTTGCTTTGCCTCTGTTTCATGAGGAGGGTTCTCCATGATTTCAGTTTGTTTGGTGGATGAACACTCTAATCTGGTGAGTTTATATATAGGGGAGAGACAGAGAAAGGTAAAAGGAAGAAGAAGAAGAAGATCTTTGTCTTTGTGAGTGATTTGAGAGTTATGAGAGGAATCTCTGTTTCATTTTCATGGTGAGTGGGCAATTAATAGTAAACTATAGGGGACAGAGGGGGGGGGGGGGGGGGGGGGGGGAATGGACACATTAGTGAAAACATATATATTAAAAATGGAAATTTAAAATTTAGATGGTGAAATGAGAATTTGAGAATTACTTACATTGACTTGAATAGAAATAATTAGATCTTTAATCCATCTGAATTCTTTTTTGCTATTTGGAGAGAATTTTCTATTGTTATTGGTATTTACTACAGTTTATTCCTCTTTTCCTTTTGTTGTTCCCTTTTACAGACACAAAATTTGTAATTATTAACTTTAATTGTATGTAAAATACTATGAAATATCTCCCTAGAATTTACTGTATATGTTAATATCAATGAATTAATGCATAAGACATTTTGTGTAACAAATTAAAACCAAAACGCAGAAAATATATTTACATATATGTTATTAACTAACTAAAAACAAAAGGTTGAAAGGCATGCGCGGTTACATAATAATAAGGAATCATTCATCAACATTTGGTTGGTTCGGATTTGAATTCGATTTGGCTTAAATTTGGTTGAGTTCAGTTCAGATTTAAGGGGAAAAAATCGTGATTACTATACTGAAACTGATTTGTTGTCTAGTTATAAATAAATCAACTAATGGTAAAAAATACAGAATACTAATAGTCAAGAAAAAATGCATTGAAAATATAAAACATCACTCAAAATAAAATAACAAAATATTTAAACTAAAACATCTTCTATTGTAAAACAGAAAATATTAAATTACCACCTGTTGTATGCCTAGTATGACCGATCTTTTGTATAGAGTAAAACATAGAATTTTATGGAAATTGGCTGATATACATCATTTTAGTACTTAATTCGCTAAAATGATAAACTTCTAAAGGGCGAGTTAATAGAGTAAAACCATAAAATTGATCATGGATGTTCACTACTTCCATGCCATATTCAACACTGCTCCGAGTATTGTTAGCCACAAAATGAAAAAAGAAATAGAACTGTGTAGTTTATATGATCCTTTATAAGGGTAGACAATTCGATTTAATTATGGGTTCGACTCAACTTTGGTTCGGTTTACTTAATTTAGGTCTAATGAAACTTTAGTCTAACTCAATAAAACTAAATTTGGATTGTGTTAAGATTACATCTAATTCGGTTTGGTTTAGTTTGATTTAATTATAAAATATTTCTTTTTAATTCAGTTAAAAAATTAACCTATAAAATAAAATAAAAAAATCAAAACATAAAAATATTCCATCTAAAAAAATCAGTACACTAAAACTAAATTATCTAACTTAAATAAATAGAAAAAAAATACACGACACACTCAAATCCAAAAAATTAAAATTTCTCACTAAATGATCATTAGCATTTCTGCACCAACTTTTTGATTTTAATAATCCTAAATAAATTATTAAAATTTAATTTTAGAACTTTTTATTTTCAAACTATAGAGAATCAAAGAAGAATGAGAAAATGAGACTAAAAAAACTATTAAAATTTAATGTTAGAAGGTTTTATTTTAAAACTATAAAAATTCAAAAAATGAGGAAAAATGAGTAACCCGTATGAAAAATTTAGGTTTGTTTTTAGTCGAGTTTTAAAATAAATAGGGTTAGAGATAGAAAATATAAATAATTGAATTACTTATTCAGAATAAATTTTTTCTGAATAAGTTTTTTAATAGTCTTGTTCTAATTTTTCTGAAATGCTCTTCTGATAGAGAAACTTTTCAGATTTCTAATAAAATGTAATTCATAATAAGTCTGATTTCAGCTTTTATTAGAGTTTAATTCATTAAAAAAATTTAAGAAAATAGACATTACCAAAAAAATGTGATTTGAATTCCATAATATATGAATATATCTAATATTTATAATATTTATTTATTAATAAATAAAACACATTGTTTTATCGAAAAATTAACCATTTGGATTGAATAAAATATTAATTAATTAAGTTATCTACGTTGGTTTTTTTGCCCACCCCTAATCCTTTATACAATAAAAGAAGTAGATAGCTTTCACATCCGATTAATGAAAAAGGAATGGAACAAAATCATATCAAAAGTATCGAAATAATTGAGCAAAGCCAAAACATCCCATGAGGGTTACCCAGCTTTTCTTTTCTCGCTGTCTCTAATTTCTTTTTCTCTTTTTTTGTTTTCCGTTAAAGACTTTTTCTAAAATATTTTTATTCATTATAATCTGAACAAGGTATAAAGGACTCATTAAAGTTAGTGCAATCATATATTATTAAAAAAGCGTATGTTCCGGTTTCGACCCATCAGTCATAACTCATAAGTCAATCTTATTCACAGTACTCTGTCAGTAAATCATAATAGCTCACAAAATTGTTTGACAAAAGACTTGCTGAATAATTTAATTCAGTTCAACAAGATATCCCTTCTCACTAAAAGTCAATTTACTGTCTATGATTTCTGTAGAAAAAGATACTAGTAGTGTTAAGTTACATTATATCATAACCTAGTAAAATAATGTGTGGAAGTATTAAGTTACATTATATCGTACCTAGTAAAATAATGTGTGTAAGTATTCAATGTAATTACTGTACAATAATGCAATTCATTGAAAAAACTTGTGAACAATGATGCGAGTGAATGTGAGAGTCTTAAAAGAAAATATTTAATGTGACTTTATTCATTCCCCTTGCACGTGGGTGTCGGATTCTCTGAAAGCTCTTTTTCTTTTGGATTTACTTTAAGTCGAAAGTCTGTAACTTACACTAATAGATTATTATTTTATTTTAATGATATATATAAATTTTTTTTAAAGAATGATATAAATATTTTGTTATGACATTTCAGTATTTACTGTCGTAGTAGTAGACTAGTAGTTTGAGTCGTATAACCACTTCAAAGTCTTTTTTTTTTTTGACGGCAAATCAGTTTAGATTAAAAATTCAATGGGCCAAGTAACAGTACAAGAGGAAACGCAAAAGAATAAAGTTTACAACGCAATGGGCCTAAAGAAATCCCAATAAGAAAACGTTCTAGAAAGCGTTCGGTATAATCGCACCCACGACACGTGTAAACCGCGCTGCCACATGTCGGAAAAACATAGAACCGCTTCATGCAAATATCACCGGACTCCAGCACCGTCTTCCTGCTCCACCGCTTCTGCATCACCGTCTTGCCGATTTACTCCACCGAAAAACATCTTTTACACCGCATACGGATCTACGCCGCTCCCTTCTCAACTATGATGCTGGATCGATGCGCTTCGAGAGGGGAATCCAAAAGGACTATCCACCGTAATTGAAGAACATGACGGGCCCATTCACCCGATCGGGCGCGAGAATCTTTCGTCAAGTGAGCGTTTCAACACCGAGGAAAAAAAAACGTGGGTCATTGGCTTAGAGATGGAGAGTCGAGAGCCGTGAAGTAAATCACAGATCTCGGACTTCACCGGGGAGATAGACCCGAAACCAATCGGGATTATCCACGAGCATAAAGCTCGGATTTATTCACCTACTAAAAAACCCAAATCCATTGATATAAACAAGAAAAGATGGATCTGGAGAACAAAAACAAAAAGCAAAACGAGATATAAACAGTTGGACCACCGACAGACTGCCGGTGGCCGGAAATAGCCGAAAATCACTCGATTTGTTCTTCTAGTGAGAGGTGAGAGAAGAGAGAGAAGGAGTCATTTGATTGCTTTTCCTTCAACGTCTATTTATGACAACTTCAGTTGTTTTTCACTAAATACATTATTGAAAGGAAAATTAACGAACTATCTCATTTTCACTAAAAAACTGTGAAGTGGTTTAAAACATCTTAAACTAAGTTGGCAGGCGCTAAATAAACAAATCATTACATACTTAAGACACACTGTATGTTAAGAAAGCCAAACTTTTTTGAACCTTTAGAAAACTAAACTTGAACCAAACTGTTTCCTTTTTATATTATAAATTGTAATGTTTGTGGATCAATCGTGGGGAAGTCAGTATGAATAGTTGAACACTATCATTGAAAAGATAGCTTGAATTGCACGTTACCCCGAATTTATTTCATTGCTGTTTCAACAAACAAATAATATATATATATTTTTTTAAATGTGTCAGAGTTCATCAGACTCATATTTTCTCCATTGTTGTACTCAAAAAAGATTTTTGTCTCTCTCAGTTCTTCTAAGTTCTGACTCAATTTTCACCCACCTGCAAACATTTTTGAACGATTTAATGCTTTCTCTATTATTATTATTATTATTATTTTATTATTATTATTATTATTATTATTATTATGCACTTAACACTTCCTTCTTTTATACAGACAATAATTAGCTTATGTCTCTTCCTCTTTTGTGTTCATGTGTTCATGTGTATTTGTGTGGTGGTGATACATTCTAAAATCATGACCGTAATTGGTAATATTCAGAATCTCATATAAGACTACGTCATTATATGACGTTTTATTAACTACATAACTCTTCAGATTTTGTTTATAAAGTATAGTATAATTTTGCAAAATTATGATAGTTACTTAGATATTTCTGATATTTCAATGGAAAAAAAAACAACATCTTTTTTTTTTTTTATAAAAGTCATCATTTTCAGCTATAAATAAGTTAACTTTTCTTGTTCAAAAAAAAGAGAGTTAGATTTCCAGTTTAAATATTAGTCATTTCTAGCATACATTTTTTTGTCACGATTTCAGCATCTATATTATTAATTAACAATATGTATGTCTTACTTTTTATTTAAAAAAAACAATATGTATGTCTTATCTATTTATACAATCAACAACAAGATAATGGTGCGTCCCATACACACAAGAGCATCTATAGATATGTTTCCTACTCTACTTACGGAATTATATTTTACACCTATTTAGGGTATTATATTTTTGTCACTTTATTATTAAAACAATAATAGATCAAAAATAATATACAACCACAAAATAAACCCTATATCCTAACCCAAACCCTAAATCCTAACCCAAACCCTAAAACTAAACCCTAACTAAAACACTAAACCTTAAACCCTAACCCAAACCCTATATCCTAACCCAAACCCTAAATCCTAACCCCAAACCCTAACTAAAACACTAAACCTTAAACCCTAACCCAAACCCTAAAAACTAAACCCTAACCCAAACCCTAAACCCTAACCCAAATCCTAACCCAAACCCCTAATCCCTAATCCAAACCCCAAACCCCTAATCCCTAATCCAAACCCTAAACCCTAACCCAAAGACTAAATCCTAACCCAAACCCTAACCCAAACCCTAAACCCTAAACCCAAAACCCAAACCCTAAACCCTAACCCTAACCAAA
This sequence comes from Orychophragmus violaceus, assembly GCA_030180135.1. Classification (NCBI taxonomy): domain Eukaryota; kingdom Viridiplantae; phylum Streptophyta; class Magnoliopsida; order Brassicales; family Brassicaceae; genus Orychophragmus; species Orychophragmus violaceus. The sequence goes on along the minus strand of CM058229.1, from coordinate 88,095,680 downwards.
CCCTAACCCAAACACTAAACCTAAACCCTAAACCCTAACCCTAAAAACTAAACCCTAATCCAAACCCTAAACCCTAACCCAAACCCTAATCCCTAACCCAAAATCCTAAAAACTAAACCCTAAACATAAACCTAAAACCCTAACCCAAACCCTAAACCCTACAAATCCGAACTCCAAACCCTAAAAACTAAACCCTAACCTGAACCCCAAACCCCAAATCCTAAAAACTAAACTCTAACCCTTAAACTCAAATTCTAACACTAAATCTTAAATCCTAAACATAAATTACAATCCAAACATAAACTCTAAACTCAAACCCTAAAAATTAAACCCTAAACTTAAACCCTAAACTCAAATCCTAAATCTTTTAAACTAAATCGTAAAAATAAAACTCTAATTCCAAAAAAAAAATCTAATTAAAAAATATCTTGAAATAATAATTATAAAAAAATATTTAACTGAATAGACTCTTAGGAACCGTAGGATAAGAGTAACTCCTTATTTACTTAGTAGGGGTATGAGGGACATTTTGAACGTGCACAGAGCACATGCTACAGATGAATTTGCCCAAAACTAATAATGGCCTTATCGAGGGTTATTCAATCGTAATTCCCTTTGATTAATCTATGGATTTGGTTTTTCATTTCCTAGTTCTTAGAAGTCAATTTGAGGTATTAACTATTCAAATAAAATGTTATTGTAATCGGGAGGATGTGAACCTTTGTATTAAAACAGATAAAATTATAAAGCACACAAATAAAGTGTCAGTAGGGTACCCCACTTTAGGCATCTCTCTAGCCACTATTGTTTTGATTTTTTTTTTTTTTTAATAAACGTGAAAATTCTGAACTTCTACATAATTAGTCTTTAAATATTCCAATTTTAAAAATATATTTATATACTAACGGATGTTTGATTCTGGAACAAAAATAAATATTACCATAGGCTATCACACCATTGGTATTGTTTTGAAATGTTACACATAACTCCATCAGCAGTTGTTATTAATGGTGATGCAAATAGAGTAATCAAACGTGGAAAGGAATATTTTAACCCTTAAAATTTATATCAACTAAAAGTAACATTTTATATATGTGGATGTAACACAAAGATAAAAGACCTTTTACAAAAAAAAAAACACAAAGATAAAAGAAAACTTTCTTTCAAAGAAAAAAGTAAAACATTCGTTTTTGAGAAAATTACGCCAGAAGGCACCTTTAACTACTTTAATTACGCCAAAAGGTATTTGCATGTTTTAGGATACTTTAGCCCTAGGATTTTACACTCTTAGCCTTCTCTTCAATTAATTTCATAACTAGAAGGTGCCAACTAAATAAAAACTAAAACACAACCAAAAATCCAGTCAGTCATATTCCCAATGTATCTCTTTCAAATCTACTTTCAAATTTTGTATCTCTCTCTCTCTCTCTCTCTCTCTCAAATTTTGAATCTGGAAATCACAATTCCTCTCTTTACCTTCTTCTCTCTCTCTTTACCTTCTCCTCCGTTTCCATCCAAATAAAAATCCCAACTTTACCTTCTTCTCTCTATGCAATCGAAATCTTTTGGTGCAGTGAATCTTGATTGAGATTATGGAGGAGGTAGACTGTTCTTTACCTGTCCCAAAGCCCACCATTGAATCTTCAGATGCTTGTCCGACAGAGGACACCAGTCAAGCTTTGTTAGAGAACTTAGTCGACCCTTTGCTTCCATTGAAACCTTCTCCAACTGATGTTCCTTCCAAAGCTGTCCGTGAATCTGTAGCCACACATGTGAGTTTCTTAAGTCCCTTAGTCTCTTGGTGGACTTCAAAATTCTGTAATTAGTTTTCCAAAACAATGTTCTGTCTCTTAAAGTTCTCTTTTTTTTTTTTTTAAATTTATGTTCTGTTTCTTAAGTTTCTCACTCTCTTGGTGGACTTCAAAATCTCCAATTAGATTTGTTTATTAGCTCTAATTAGACAAATAGACAACAAACAATGTTGTGTCTCTTAAAGTTCCCTTTTTTTCTAATTTCTGTTGTTGTTGATTTAAATTCATGCTGTGGTGGTTCTGTACAATTATTACCACAGAAGAGAGCATCCTAATCTGTTGCTACTATTCTCTGGAGCTCCAAAATCTTGCATTTACAAAGTGTTGCAGGTAAGTTTTATTGTTTTAAAAGGATTAGTCGGTTTCCATGGTGTTTGGTCAGTGCTGATGGATCTTGGTTTGGGTTTGTGAGAAACCAAGCTTACGTCTCTGTTATAGTAGCAACAGTCCGTGGATATAATTTATATGGACACCATTTAGAAATTTGTAATTATGTTTTATGGATGTCTATGTGTAATGTGTACATAAGTTTATGTTACTCTTTTTTTTGGGATAAAATGTTACTCTTATTTTATTTTTTATTTTTCTATGGTTATGCAAGCTAGTTGGATTTTTAAGTTTGGTGGACAAGTTTTAGCATGTCATAATGTGGGATTGTTAAATTGTTTGCGTCTGTGGATATTGTTTCTGTGGATATTGGATATACTGATGGACGTGATGTTTTGGATGGCTCTAGTCTTGACTTTGTGGAAACTCTTGAAGGTGACCTCGCTGCATTACGTTCCAAAGGTGTTTATGCTCAGGTTTGCCTTTGGTGGAGGTCGTATGAATGTCACAATGGAAGAGGTGAAATGATAAGGTGAAGATTTGAATGTTTCATTACTCCATTTTCCGCTTTGTGATGTTGTGGATATTGGTTAGAGAGAGAGAGAGTGTACACTAAATAATGTTTTATTTGTTGGAGCCGATGGAGATGAGATCAGTGGACGGTAAAACGCGGTGCGTTGAGGTTGATGGTGGATTAGCGTTGCGGTTAGAAGTGTTGAGGATTTGCTTGTGTTTTCTCTTGGTACGGGACAGTTGGTGGATGTGAGCTATGTATATCACATTGGATTGATTTTGTGGAAGCTTATGGCTCGCTTTAATGTGTTGCTTAGGTCTGATGAGCTCTTGTTGTTTATGTGTTTATGGATACATTTTGGTGTACAAGCTTATAGTGTACAAGTTTGCTTCAATTTATAGTCAAGGTCTCATTTGTCGTTTATGTGTTCGTGGATACATTAAGTTCTAATGCATGTGTTTTTATGTATCTACCATCATCCTACACAATTTATAAACCTAAATTATGTCAATGTCCAGAAACTGAAACTGATATCCACAAATGTTATATCAAATTCGTTTTTGGTGGAAAACTATGTCCACCAAACGATGTCCACAAATGTCGCTTTGGACAGAGAGATGAAGGTAATGCAAAAAAGAATGGCGAGTAGGCATGTGTACGATATCGTATGTATGAATTGTAGACATCGTTTGGTGGACATAAAATTTTTCATTTAGTCTATTTAGATATTTTTTGTTTTCATCATTCAGTTTTTATACCAAAGGACAATCAATGTCCACAAATAAATGTGGACAATAGCTAAAACGATGACCAACCATCTAATGTCCACAGTAGCTAAAATGTGAACAACCTCTTTTGTGGACATGTCATTTTGTGTATTACGATGTCCACTAAATTCTATCCACAATTGTGGACATTGTTTGGTGACATAAACTTTATGAAAAGATATCATATGTTATATCAAATTCGTTTTTGGTGGACAACTATTTCAATAAAGTCTTTACAACATCATATGTTGCTAAATATGTTTCATCAGCCATATATGTTTCTGTATACACCAAATCATGTCCACGCCGTCACCAAATCCCGCGTAAAATATCGTGTCTGCAGTTGTCGCTTTGGACAGAGAGATGGAGGTAATGCAAGAAAGAATGGCGAGTAGGCATGTGTACGAGGTCTCGGGAAGAGCTTCTGTGGACTCAGTTCACACCCATGGACTAGAGTGATGCTCATGTGTTTGTTGGTTGTTTCAGGACAGTGAAAGAGCTCAAGATCGTATAGACTAAAGTGATGTTCATGTAGGTGATGGAGAGATGAAGAGGGACCTTAAGGTAGATGCCGCTGTGGATGTTCCAAGCAAGGATTGGTTGATCAGAGTCATGACATGTTTACATGCTTTAACAAGGACCAGTACCAAGGGGACAATGTTGCGGGTGGATATTGTTTTTATGGACTTTAAACTTTAAGCTTTCTTTGTCTTGACGCTTGAAATAACAATTTCACTGCTTATATTAGTCACTTTATGTACACATATTTTATGGACATGCCACTTTGTGTACGATATCCATTAGATTATATCCACCATTAGACGAGTTTTTTAAAGCGTCCACAAGATTTAATCTAAAATTAACTGAAATATATCAAAATGGATATCATTGTACAGAGAAAAAAAATTATAATTTATAGTACAAACAAAAAAATATTTGCATTTCTGATATAACATATAATTTTAAAGAGAGATGAGAGAGGTAAGGAAAAAAAAGAAAAAAAAATTTGAAAAAAGGATGAGAAGGATCGTGAGAGAAGAGAGGGAGAGAAAGAAGAAAAAGAGAAAAAAGCACTTTAATCCAACCGCCTACATTAAATCTCACTTTAGATCTAATGGTCCACAAGATACCTTTACCTTTTAGTTAGACAAATCAACTGGAAAAGCTTTAGTTGAAGGTCAAATTGGGCATAAAAGCCCTCCAAAACGTGAACAGTACACAAGGTGCCCTATGGTGTAATAAACATACATGAAGGTGTCCTTTGGTGTAAATGCCTCTTCGTTTTTGGGTCAAAATATTCGTTTTTATTGCAGATTTTTTTTTATATATCAAAAAGCTAAAACGCTGGGGATTTGTGATTTAGGCTTCGAATGGAAAAAGCGGATCAGGCGTTGCGGATCTAACGGATCAAGCGGATCAAGCGGAACTAAAATGGATCTAGCGGATCTAGCGGTACAAGAGTGGATCAAGCAGATCTAGCGGTACAAAACATATGTTTGAATGGTAAAAGCGGATAATAAACGGTCCAAAATACTGTATACATTTAAAATAATTAATTTAAGATATTAAATTGTTAAAAAATCATAACTAACATTTATTATTTTAGAAAATATAATTTGTAAATAAAATAATATACATTGTTATATTCAACACAATATATAAAGTAAATTTAAATACAATATTAATACTAATTTGTGTAATATAGATTTTGTTGTTTATTAATTAATTTTATATATCATTTCTAACATGTTCACAATATTAATACTAAAAACATTTATATAGCATTGTTATTATTATAACAACAATTAGTGTTTTATACTAAAATTAATGACACAAAACGTTTACTCTCAATATATTACAACACTGACATTTTACATAATCAATTTAAGAATCTTTAATAATTTAATGTAAATATATGAAATAAAATGAACTAAAAGGATAAAAGAAAAAAAAAGTTATAAAAAGCAGATTACAAGTGATCCACCTCAAATACGAGAGGTAATTACTGTTGCAGGTGGATCAGAATTTTACTTCACAAAATAGAACCGCTTTAGTACTATTTGGACTGCATGATTATTTTTCATTTTTTTAATTAAGACCACATGCAGATCACATTTATTGGTTGAATGGAAATACAAGAGTGGTCGATCCGTAGTATATGGAGGAACCACTTTTTACCCATTTTCCATTCAAGGCCTTAGGCTGTGAATGGCAAGTGGATAATTGATGGAAGGAACGCAGGTGTGGATGATCCACATTATGAAAGCCATTCAACATTTTTTGTAATTGTTTTATAAAAGTGGAGGAACTGCACACGGATCAAAAAATTTTTGTCTTCTTGTGTAATTTGTGGTCGAACCACTTTTATTTCCACGGGCAAACATTTTGCAGTGTTTCGTTCTTTTCTTCCACATTTATATAAAAATTAATATTTGAAAATATGTTGATTTGCGTATGAACACTTCTTAAGGATGTGTTACTAATGTATTTTGTATTTTATTTTATATTTCTCAGTATTAAAATTTTTGAAATAATTCAAAAATTTGAAGAAAAAAAACTTTTATTTTAATTTTGTTATGATAATTTATGGGGAGTAGAAATTATATTTAATACAATTTTTTGTTGACTTGAAATGTTAGAAAATATTAATTAAAATTTAATAGTTTTAGCTTCATAATATTACTCAAAACTAAAAATGTTTACCTATTTACATTATATTTTTATTTTGTTCATAAAATACTAAAACGATGTTGTTATAATAATATAAAATTTTAAATATAATATAGTGTATATTATTATGATTTAGTGCAGTAAAATATTTTTAAATAAAATTCTGTTAAAATCATTTTTTTATTATTTTCATTTGATCCGTCTAATTTTTTTGAGCCGCTTAATCTGCAATGCCATATCCATTTTCTCCATTCGAAGCCAATATTTTGAATTGATCTGCTAGATCCGCACTTGTACCGTTGGATCCGCTTGATCCGCACTTGATCCGCTTGATCCGCTAGAACCGCTTGATCCGCAACGCCTGATCCGCTTTCTCCATTCGAAGCCTTAGTTTAATTTGGAAAATAAGTGGTTGAAAAGAAGAAGAAGAAAAAAACAACGTGCATTTGTTTTGTGTTATTTTCCATGTCCTTTCGTCGAAATGCACGAACCCATGTCTTTGACTTTCAACTCGCTTGTCCTCTCTTCTCGCATAAGTCATCATATCTAGTATCTACTGTATATTACTACTAAATAAAAAAAGTTATTCTATTACTAAATAAAAATTATTCTCTGTCGACATATATAAACTATTTTGAACTATTAAACCATTTTGTTTTGTGTTGACCAAAAAAAAAAAAAAACCATTTTGTTTTGCTATTATATAAGTGATGTAACAGAGTAGTTTTGGTGACAATGCTTCAAATGCTTGATAATATGGCTTTATTAATTTAATAGGTATTATAAGAATTAAGAAGGGAAATAAAAATTAATGATCGATTTTAATGATAATTAGGAAATAATCTTCAATATAAAAATACAAAATAGGGAAATTACTCTCTCTGGCCCTCTTCCCGAGATGAGTTGTTTTGTTCCCGTTTTTGAAACAGCCACCGTGCCTGGCTTCCCTTTCTCCGCATAGTTTCTCGTGCCCGGCCGCAACCATAAACTTCCGGTGAGATTCAAAAAATTTTCCGGCAAAATCAAAAATTTTCCCGATGAATCTGCTCTACTCCAAGAGCTCTTACCGGCGTACGCACACATCTATGCTCTTATCGAGGATTTTGGATGTTATAGCCCGGTCGTGGTAAAATATTCCCATACACTCTTCTCTTGGACCCCGTTTCCAGAGACTTACCTCAATTTGAGGATTCTTCTTCGGTGCTCGTTTCTTTCTAAGTATCATAAAACGAACCTAGCTGCTTGAGTCTCCGGGTCCGCCTTCAACTTCAGCTACGCCACTGATCTCTTACCTCAGTTTGAGGATACTCCAAAGTTTTCTTTGGATCTTACCTCAGTTTGAGGATTGTTTAATCTTCAGCTCACTTATCCCCTGTGGTGGTAGCTACTCAGACCTCCTTAGCTTCTTTGCTCTTAACTCTCATCTCCTCTGCCATAATGTCTCACCGGGCCTCAAGAGATGAGAAAGCAAAAGGGATTTACGATTCGAGAGTCCACTCTATACGCTCCCCACTTCGAATCCCAAGTGCTAACAACTCCAAACTTATTGAGGAAAACCGCTATACACTTATTGGAAGAGTCACAAATCCGACTTTCCAAAAACCAAGAGCCATTGTTGACTTCTTCCTCCAGCAATGGTCTGTGATGGGGAGTTTTACAGGACGGGACCTTGGACCACACATGTTCCAGTTCCGTTTTGAGTCCGAGAGAGACTTACAGACTGCCCTCAACAAGGCTCCTTACCACTTTAAGCAATGGATGCTTATCCTCCAAAGGTGGGAGCCTATAGTCTCAGACAACTTCCCGGCTCTTATCTCCTTTTGGATTAAAATCCATGGCATCCCTCTTCATCACTGGATAGAGCAAACGGTGTCCACCATCGGGTCTGAATTGGGTCTCTTAGAGTCCAAGGAAGTGGAAAAAGGACGCATCCGTGTTCAAGTAAACGGACTGAAACCTCTAGTAACAAAGATGGACATCATGCTTCAAAGCGGGGAAGTTAAAAGAGTGGAATTCGAATATGAACACATAGGGAAACAATGTTTTCTCTGTCATTCTTTGTGCCACGAAAAGAATGACTGCCCGATGAAGCCAATGGCTAGTCCCCACCGTGCACAGCCCTTAGGCCTAAACCAAGCTCGCACAATGGATAGACTAACGTCGGATAAGCGACGGCAGGATGAGAGAAATTGGTCTCGCTCTAGAGAGAACAAACTGGCAAGGCAACCATCTCATGATTTTCAGACAGGTGGACACAAGAGCTCAGCTCCTCCGTCGATGGACCCCAGAGGTGAGATAAGAGGTCACACTTCTCGTTACCTAATTGAGGACAGGGGTAGAAGAGAAGATGATTGTTCCTATCTCTCTCGAAACTCTGGAAATGCTGGCGATACCAGGAAACGAGTCTCATCTCAAAGAGAAACATGCACTGCTAGAGTCCCTGCTCGGTCCCGCCTCTCTGTCTCTCTACACTCGGCCACCTCATCTCAGCGCCAAAATACAGGCTCTCGACCTCAAGCTAGGCAGTGGGTAGCCAAAAACCCACAACAACTGAATACTCCAATACAATCTCAAGTCTCCCACACACCGTCTCCGAAGCCTCATCGTGAAACCATGACGGCTGAAACACAAGCTAAATCCACAGACTCTGGATCCTCACGAGAAAGGAGGTTGGCACTAGAGAGAATTTCTCTTCATGCGGCCGAGAACATCAGTAACCGAGAGAGAGGCTCTATTTTGGATTCAGGCCGTCTTCAAGACATAGAAATTCAGTACCTTGAAGACACTTTCCAGAACCAAATCATAAACAGCAATACTAAGCCTTCCTGCTCCAGAAATCTTGCAAATAGGCTCTCTCTACCTTAGTCATTGTTGGGATTATGTCCTGAAATCACATTGTACTTACTCTAACGATAGTTGTATGTCGAGATCAGACATGTTGTATGATATTGGGCGGTTGCAATGTTTTGCTAGAAGCCTCTTGCAGTCTGTAAGTTGTAGACTTACTACCAGTATCATATGATCCTATAGGGTCACACACCTAAGCAATCTGGAAGATTATATATGGGAATGATCATCATGGTGATGATCAAGATGATGTGTATTGGATACACATCAATATTGATAAAAGAGAGGTGTGTCGATCGACACGGTAAATGTATCGATCGACACGGGATCGATTCCGAAACTGATGTTTCGGTTTATGACATAGATTTTTCGGTTAAACCCGAAAAATGGTTTAGTCATAACAGGTCATATATATAGGCTTATATGGTCGACCTGAACGGGAGGCCGTCAGTTTTCTTGATTAGAGAAAACAGAAAAACTCTCTCTATTCGATTCCCAGATCCGGCACTAGCATCCCGACTTTCCAGGTTGTGTGCGTGTGGACTACGAAAGAGGCGAGGCATCTGAATCGCTCCTGATCTTATCTTACATGATTCATCTTCCGCTGCCAGAACAAGGTAAACGCGAGATCCATGATTCAATTACCTAAACCCTGAGATCCTAGGCTCGGAATTCAGACATAGGGTTGCCTAATCGGATTAGGAACTGCTAGGAATTCCAACAGTGGTATCAGAGCCTTAGGGTTTAATCATTGAATCGAACCTGTTAATTGAATTTGATGTTTTAAATTCGCAAACGAGTTTGTTTGATTAAAAACAGGTGAGATCGATCTGATCGAAAAATAATTCTGTGTTTTCGCACAGTGTCGATCGACACACTAGGTGTGTCGGTCGACACAGAATAGCGAAATCGACAGAATCGGCGGCTAGGGTTTTTCGCGAAGAAAAACAGAAAGCCTGCTGTGTCGATCGACACAGGTTGAGTGTCGGTCGACACATAACATATTCGGTCGAGTGTCGATCGACACATGTTGAGTGTCGGTCGACACAGACCTAGCGAATGGTTAATCGGTTCAACTGGATTGGACCGGTCATCATGCTTGGTTAAGTCCGAAAATATCGGTTTGAATTGAATGAATTGGTTCAATAGGATTGAACTGATTATCTCAATTAGCATAAACCGATTTGGTTAAAATCAGTTTGATTGGACAAGTCGGTTCAATTGAATTGGACCGGTTATCACAATTAGTTAAAACTGGTTAAAACGGTTTAAATTGGATGAATTGGTTCAATTGAATTGAACTAATTATCCCAATTAATATAAACCAATTGGTTAAGATCAGTTTGATCTGATAAATCGGTTAAATTGGATTGGAACGGTTATCAAAACTGTTTTCGGTTTAGATCCATGTCGACTGATAACAAGGATTTTGCAATCCTTTGAGGTACCAATTCCTCAAGCTTATCGTAGTAGCTTTGAGGTATCGAACCTATTCTGGGACGGATAAAACCAATAAGCCAATACTAATCCTTCAGAATCAAATAAGACAATTTTGGTTTATAATTCCTAACAATCCTAACAAAACAAATCAGGTCGAAGCAAACAAACAGTAAGTAAACAAACGATTCAATCAATTGGAAGAATAAGGCTCAAGGGTAAAGGTCAACAGATAGGTGACTCGGGATGATCAAGGAATCCTAATTCAAACTTCAAACAAGCTAATCTCCTAGCAAGGAACACACAAAGCACACCGGTTTAATCTCTTAATACCAATTCTTCATTTAATCTTAACTCAAGAACAAATCATCATTTGTGAATCAAAATCAAACGAGCATTCAAACGAGTTCCAATTAGCAACCAATCACTCTAGACATACATTTTCATGCGCTAGAATATGAAAGTCCTAACAAAGCTAAATACTGGAATTTCATCGAACATGTTGTGAACAAGAAATTCTAAACATCCTAATCAATGTGATCAAGATTAATTAGGCATTAAGCGCACTTCGCTAGATGAGATTTTGACAATTAACTACTAGAATTCTATTGATCACCCCTAATCAACCTAATCCTACCCAACCCACAAGCCTATGGAGAACTACTCACTAATCATGGCTAGATCAACAAAACTCATAGAAATAGAGTTGATCATGGTAAATTAGTGAGAGATTGAAAGATTTGTTGATGAATAACAAGAGAAGTCTAGATTAATCAAAGGAATCCAATATGTTCTTACAAAAGAGTTTAGAACATCAAAAACTGCTTAAGAAACAAAATAAAATAGGTTTTTGGCTTAAATAGTCTAAAAGGTGCGAGCCGGGTCAACCCGGAACAAACCGGGTGTTGACCCGGATCCAAGTGAAAATCTGGGGTCGATATCGGTCAGGTGGACCGATATGTGAACCGATATTGAGTCTCGGATTATTTCTGGGTGGGAGCGTATCGGTCCACCTGACCGATATGTGAGCCGATATGAACCCTCGAAAATTAATCCGAGAGTCCATATCGGTCGGGTGGACCGATATTGTGGCCGATATGGTTCTCCGAAACTTTGACGAGGGGTTGTATCGGCCCGCCTGGCCGATACTCAGGCCGATATGGTCCTTCGTTGGCTCTTCCTTGGTCTTCTGAGCTCAAGACTCCACTTCCAAGCTCACCAATGCTCCTAGATGCCTCCATTCACCTGCAAAACACAAGAAACACTCCAAATGCAAGCCTAGAATGCCTAATACTAGTCCTAAACAACTCTAGACTCTAGATGTGACAATGACTCGACAAAATGGTATGAATGATGGAGAAAAGAAGTCAAAACAAGAACTATATACAAGCCCAAATGCATGAAAATGTATGAATATCAATTCCCCCAAACTTGAATCTTGCTTGTCCACAAGCAAGCATAAGTCAATCACAACAGGTTGGGGAAAAGGTTTGAAAGCGGGGGCTCAAAACCACAAGACTCACAACAAGATACAAGATCTTTCAAAGAAGTTACAAGTTGCTCTAATCATTAACTATCCATGTACTTCCACATTACCGTTCCCTCAATCCCTACTCCAACTCCCGAGATCCTATAGAACACAAGCAATCATCAACTCAATTCCTTACATTCATTTAGAAGTTAAGCGCGATCTCACAAAGGGGCAATCAATCAATCCCAATTGGCTAGGTTCAAGAGAGGCTATTTGAGGTGGCTAAGTAGCGTCTTTGGTGGTGATTAACTCTCAAGAATAGGAGCAAATGGCATTACACAAAATCCATCTAAGAAAGGGAACAATTCATGCATACAAAGTTCTTTTCTCATTGTTCTACCCAATCCCTAGAAGATTCCTCTATACAATCCCATAATGAAAGACAAACACTCACCAAAAACCTCCAATTCAATCACCCAAAACTCTCACCCCTTTTTGCTCTTTTTCTCTCTTTTCTTTGTCACTAGGAGACTCTTAATTGATTCTTCTCTCTTTTTTATCATGAGCAAACACCTTTTTCATTACTTAGTCTCTTTTCAGACTTGATCTTTCTTTCTTTTCTTTTGCATAATGCTCTCTTCTTGATTAAACTCCTAGTGACTTTTTTTTTCTCATTGAACACTTTACAACTCTTTTCATTGATCCTTTTATTCCCAAGATAGCTCTCATCTCTCCCCCAAACTTGTTTCCCATCCTAATGCTAGACTCTTTTGGCAAATAGAGCTAGCTAAAATGAGAAAAGACCATTGTCGTTCCCGATACTCTCAAGTTTTTGCACATGCCAAAAGCTATCAAGAACAAGCCTCACTCACAAATCAATTTGGCTTCAAGAAATAGTTTAGGGTCTTTGGGTAAGGGAAGCCATGATCATAAGATCAATGGTTGCCCGAGCTAATCAAAAGAGTGGTAAAAGGGAAAACATAGCTCGGGCAAGGATCATAGGATTGTATTTCAGGCCCCTAAGCAAGATATTTCGAAAATCAAATTAAGTCCAATAACAATGAATCGAGTTTAATTCATGCAAGCTTCACAAGGATAGGGAATTTCAGAATCTCAAAGTCAAGCAATGGATTTTCCTTTGTTTTTGAAAATTGATTAAAGCAACAAGAAACTTAATTGGTGAACCTCTTCAAGGCAAAATCATCATCGTCCCCAATGCATGAATCCTAAACTACTAACTAGACTCGATCCTACATGCTTCTTTTTGTGAAAATTTTCGAAATTTTTTTCAATTTTTTTTTGGTTTTTCTATGCCTTAGATGAATGCATGAGACTCAAGATTAGTAAATAGTCTCTCCCCCAAACTTAAATCACACCGTCCCTTGTGTGATCTAAGCGAGGAAGAAAGACCGAAAGCAAACAAAAAGCAAACAAAGAAAGAAAGAGAACTATGTACAAAGGTGGAGTGTAACCTGGCTAGTAGTGGAGATACGGAGGTGATGAATCCCCCATGGAGTAAGTTGGGTTGGAGGAGGAGCAGGAAGGTGTCCTCATGGCTCTCCTCTTCTTCCTCCTTTCCTCGCGGGTAGAGTGGCGGTGAGGATCCTCATAATAGGAGTCATGGGCCATGCGTGCAGATCCTGATGTCTCGTGTCCAGCAACCGAGTACCTGCCCTGCTCCAATTCAGCCTGCTCAACCAGAACATCGGCCTCAGCTATCACCTCCTCGGTAGCTGCATGAATCTCCTCATCTGCACCAGCCTGAGCCTCTCGGGATGTGGAGGCCTGTCCTGCAGCGCTACTCTTGTCCTTCTTCCCGACAATCATCTTAAGCACTTTGGTCACTTTCTTCAAGCAGGAGGCCATCTTCTTAATGTTCCTACCGTGCCATTTGCTCTGCTTGTGGAGGTCCCGGTTCTGGTCCCTCAAGGCTCTGATCGTCGTGTTCACGATAGGATCATCTAGAGGCTCAATAAGGTACCTGTGCAGCCCATACACCCCAGCAGGTGCGTCGGAAGTATCATGCTCTGCTGCAGCTGCTCTCTGTGACCCGTGAGGTCCAAACACATGCTCCACTCCCGGTAAAAATCTGATATTATCTCTGTTGGCAAAACTTGTAACGTTGGGGTTTGGGAGGAGGTACCCTTCTTCATGGGAAGTACCTGAGCACATCCGGTAGAGATGGCGCTCTGGAGGCGGCTTGGATGCAAGGTAGTGAGTTCGGGTAAGGTATTGGACATCCAGCCAAGCCACAGGTGTAGGTGCCCCAAATGTCTTCTCGTTCAGACTTCCTTCCAGTTTTATCTTCTTTTTCACAAGCAACGGTGTGATCAGACCAGCCATGCTGAACTTTGGGCTAGAGTCCCTCACCGACATAGCCCACTCTCGGTGGACAACAAACTGCTCTATCAGAATGGAAGTGTAGCTCGGGGGGCGCTCAACCGGTGGTATTGGCCGACCGTTGGGATAAGTGAGCAGGAGTGGCTGCAGCCCAATGTACAACATCTTCATTTCCTGTTCGTGGACTTGGTTGGCCTCCTTCCTAGCAAAGAACGTGTGTGCCAATGCCTTGTGCACATATCTAATAGCCGGATGTCTGATCCTTGCAGCTTTCATACCCCCCAGCTTAAAGGGCCCATCAGCTATCATCCGCCAAACACCCTCGAGGTCGTCTTTATCAATAGGGATAAAAGTCCCCAGCTGAGCACCATTCTCTGGAAAGTCAAAGACAGCAGCTATGTCCTCATATGTCATGCTAAACTTCTTCCTGCCCATTTGGAAATCAATCTTTCCCCGACTCACTTCCCCTGCTAAAGCTGCTCTTCTCATATTGACTGTTGCCTGCATGGTTGAGAGGAATTGACATGCCGAACTCTGATAGGAGTCACTGGCGAGGTTGAAGAACTCCTTAAGACCCATGTTTTCTACAATCTCGTTGTAGTCATCCAGCAGCCCAAGTGCAGTAAGTGTCGGGGTGTGGGGGTATCGGGTTGACAAGAACGGTATCCCTTCCAGCTTGTCACACATCTCAGAAGCGGTGTACTTTTGTGGGTTCTCAATTACTTTCCCTGGAGCCTCGGGTGCCTCTTCCTCAACTGCAACCCCTTTTTCTCTCGATGAGGTTCCCACATCTTCAACCGGCTTTTGTGCTTTTGGTTTCGGGTTGGCGCGCTTTCTCGTCATTGTCCTACAAAAGACAACTCAAAAAGTGAATCAGCACAGATCACGATCCAACCGCACAATGAATAATAGCTTGAGACATCCATGATCAACAATTGTGGGAGCTTAACAATTGCATACTTTTTCAGTGTCAATGGAGCAAACAAGCCTAAACATCTCAACCAAACTCAATTCTAGCTCAGCATAAGCACAATGTACAAGCAAATCAATCACTTTCTTGAGCAATTCAACAATCTTATGAACCAAAGGTTCTCAATGCACACATTTGAAACTTTTGTGAAACAAAATTCATCCAAATCAAGTAGCATCACACAATTAAGCTTTTAGCAATCCAACGCATCAATAGAAACCATCCAATTAGAAAACCCCCAATATTTTCGGAATTCAAAACTCTCAAGAACCCTAAATCACTAAAGATCAAATTCAAACAATCTTAGGGTGCAATTGAGTTGGGTAATCATCTAGAATCAGTCTAGCGAAGGTTTCTAACCATATTCATCAAGCAACAATCCACAATTTCGAGTTCTAAAAATCTGAAATTTTTGAGCAATCCGAAATTAAGAGAGAGTGAATTATACTTGCTGTTCTGATGAGGGATGATGGTAGAGGATGATTGCAAATGATAGAGCTTAGAAAACCTTGAATTTAGCACTTGAAAACCCGAAATTTGGTGAAGATTTGAGAGAGAAAATGGAGTTGGAAGAGCTTGGAAAATTCCTTGTTGAAATCGCAAGAGGAGGAAGAAGAGAGAGAGAAACGCGTGTGGGGAGGAGAAAAGAGGGGAAGAAATCGATTTTTGGGTTAAAATCCGGTCAGAACCGGTTTGAAATCGGTTTAGGGTCGGATTGACTTACCTGGGCGAAGGGCGTATCGGCCTGGCCAACCGATACGCCAACCGATACCAACTTACGGATTAAATTCTTGCAATCCGTATCGGCCTGGCCAACCGATACGGAGACCGATATCTGTTCGCTTCGAAGACCCGTATCGGTCTGGCCAACCGATACGGGGACCGATATCGATCTTTCTGGGAATTCCGTATCGGCCTGGCCAACCGATACGGAGACCGATATGGAGCCTCGGATTATTTTTACCAGAACCGTATCGGCCTGGCCAACCGATACGGAACCCGATATTGGCTCCTGCACCAATTTTCTTCATTTCCGCGGTCCTTGCTCAACTCCAACTGATCTACAACCTCGTCCTTAAGCCAAAACCTGACAAAACTCAAAGCAAAACATCAAAAATAACAAGCAAAAGACGTATGTACAAGGATAAACATGGGAATGTCTCCCAAGTGCGCTTTTATTTAAAGTCGTTAAGCTCGACTTTGCAAACCGTGATCTCAGGCTGAGGGAGGGCTAGAGAGTGGAATGGAAGTTCCCTCATCTATTGCTTCTGAGACGGAGTAATGCTTGAGTCTTTGGCCATTGACCGTGAACTCTTCATCAGATTTTCCAAAAAGTACCACTGCTCCATATGGTCTCACCTCCTTCACTCTAAACGGTCCCGACCATCTAGACTTGAGCTTCCCGGGAAATAGTTTCAACCGGGAGTTAAAGAGCAACACAAGATCTCCTTCCTTGAACTCTTTCTTCTGAATCAGCTTGTCATGGAAAAGCTTGGTCCTCTCCTTATAGATCTTCGAGCTCTCAAAAGCCTCAAGTCGTATCTCGTCAAGTTCATTCAGCTGAATCAACCTCCTCTCAGTTGCGGTCTTGATGTCAAAGTTCAGCAACTTGACAGCCCACATGGCCTTATATTCCACCTCCACCGGTAAGTGACATGACTTACCATACAACATGGTGAATGGTGTAGTGCCCAAAGGAGTCTTGAAAGCAGTCCTATACGCCCAGAGTGCGTCGTCAAGTTTCTTAGCCCAATCTTTCCTTGAAGCTCCAACAGTCTTCTCTAGGATAGCCTTGATCTGCCTATTGGACACTTCAACTTGGCCACTTGTCTGAGGATGATATGGTGTTGCAACCTTATGCTTCACCCCATACTTCTTCAAAAGGCTCTCAAATAGCCTGTTGATGAAATGTGAGCCTCCATCACTGATCACAATCCTCGGGATTCCAAATCTTGGGAAGATAATGCTCTTGAACAGCTTTATTACAACCTTGGCGTCATTAGTTGGACTCGCCACTGCTTCTACCCACTTGGAAACATAATCCACAGCTACTAAGATGTAGCTATTCCCGTAAGAGGATGGGAAGGGTCCCATGAAATCAATGCCCCACACATCAAACACTTCAACTTCAAGGATGGGGTTTTGAGGCATCTCATTTCTTCTACTGATATTCCCCTTTCTCTGACAAGGATCACACTTAGTGATGAACTCTTGGGAATCCTTGAACATTGTAGGCCACCAAAACCCAGCTTGTAGAGCCTTTTGAACCGTCTTGAAAGTGGCAAAGTGACCACCATAATCTGATCCATAGCAATGTAGGAGAATACCTCCCACTTCTTCATCATCTATGCACCTTCTATAGAGCTGATCCTTGCACAAAGTGTAGAGGTAAGGCTCATCCCAATAGTACCTGTTGACATCTCTAAAGAAATTCTTTCTTTGGTAGCTATCGAGGCTTGGTGGTTCTTTCCCAACAGCTAGGAAATTGACTATGTCAGCATACCACGGTTCCTTGTCTTCAATAGAGTTCACTTCCTCGATCTTCATTCTTGTATCATGAGCATCCTTAACAGCCTTGCAAGCCATTAGCTGCTCCTCAGGGAGAGAGTCATCTAGAGGAACAGCATCCTCAATTCTCAGTCTTGACAAGTGATCTGCTACCCCATTCTCAATGCCCTTCTTGTCCTTGATTTCCAAATCAAATTCTTGCAGCAACAGTATCCACCTCAGAAGCCTTGGCTTGGCATCTTTCTTGGCAAGTAGATACCTCAACGCAGCATGATCCGTGTACACCACAACTTTAGATCCAACCAAGTACGACCTGAACTTCTCGAAGGCAAACACCACAGCAAGAAGCTCTTTCTCAGTTGTTGCATACCTCACTTGAGCATCGTCCAATGTCCTACTAGCATAGTATATGACATGGAGTTTCTTTTCTTTCCTCTGCCTAAGGACTGCTCCCACTGCGTAGTCGCTTGCATCACACATGATCTCAAAAGGCAACTCCCAGTCGGGAGCTTGGACTATCGGGGCGCTAATCAAGGCCTCCTTGATCATGTGGAACGCTGCCAAACACTCATCATCAAACACAAAATCTGTCTCCTTACACAGCAGACGTGTAAGTGGCCTAGCGATCTTGGAGAAGTCCTTAATAAACCGCCGGTAGAACCCTGCATGACCCAAAAAGCTTCGGATCCCCTTCACTGAGTTTGGTGGCTGAAGACTTGTCATCACCTCTATCTTAGCCTTATCCACTTCGATACCATTCTCTGAGATCTTGTGACCCAATACAATCCCTTCTGTTACCATGAAGTGGCACTTCTCCCAATTCAGCACGAGGTTCGTCTCCTCACATCTCCTTAAGACCCTGCACAAATTCAGCAAACAGGAGGAGAAAGAAGAACCATACACAGAAAAATCATCCATAAAAACTTCCACAATATCCTCAATAAGATCTGAGAAAATAGACATCATGCACCGCTGAAAGGTAGCCGGTGCATTGCACAAGCCAAATGGCATCCTTCGATAAGCAAAGGTACCATAAGGACAAGTGAATGTCGTTTTCTCCTGATCATTAGGATGTATCGGAATCTGAAAGAACCCACTGTATCCATCAAGAAAACAATAGAAAGGATGATTAGCAAGGCGTTCTAGCATTTGATCAATGAATGGTAATGGAAAATGATCCTTCCTAGACGCGGCATTTAGCTTTCTATAGTCAATACACATCCTATGCCCAGTGATAGTTCTAGTAGGAATCAATTCATTGCTGTCATTTTTAACCACAGTAATCCCCCCTTTCTTTGGAACACAATGCACGGGTGAAACCCAGGTGCTGTCCGAGATAGGGTAGATTATCCCTGCATCAAGCAACTTTAGAATCTCTTTCTTGACTACTTCTTTAAGGTTAGGATTCAATCTCCTTTGGTGCTCAATAGAAGACATGGATTCATTTTCAAGGTGGATCCTATGAGTACACAAGCTAGGCGACAGTCCTTTTATATCATCAAGTGAATATCCTATTGCCTTTCTAAACTTTTTCAATTCAGTGGTCAAAGCAATCAATTCATCATCATTCAGCAACTCACTCACAATGACAGGATAGGTAGAGTTGGGGCCAAGAAATGCATACCGAAGCCCCCGCGGAAGGGGCTTTAACTCAACCTTTGGCGCCTTAAGCTCGCTCCAATCGTCAGCTACAAGCTGCTCCTTGCACAGCTCCACTCCTTTGGCGCCATCGGTGCCCATGTCTACAGCAAACACCTCCAGCTCCTCACACACTGAGTCTGATCCCAGCTCAATGAACTCAACCTCTTCTAACAAAGGCTTATGTGAATCAAGCGCTCTCATGTAAGCCCAGCTCTCCTCTTGCAGATATCCATACTCCCCACATTCCTTGGTCAAGGTGACCTCTAGAGGATCCTCCATGTTCAACTCTTCAAGGAGTTCATCAGCTAGCTCATCCATAGTCTCAATGTAAAATATTTGACCTTGAATGGTTGGCTTCTTCATCACCTTGTTGATGTCAAATTTGAGCACTATGTCTTTCCCAAGGTTGAGGTCTATCTTCCCTTTCCTGACATCTATAATCGCACCAGCTGTGGCAAGGAAAGGTCTCCCAAGGATTAGAGGATCCTTTGGTTCTTCGTCCATCTCCAATACAATAAAATCTGTTGGTACTTCAAATCCTCCCACTTTCACCGGAAGATCTTCTAGGAGACCAATTGGATATCTCACTGATCTATCTGCAAGAACCAAGGAGATCCTACATGCCTTGTAGGTAGAGAAACCCAGCCTCTTGGCTACTGAGAAGGGCATCAAACTTGCGCTTGCTCCAAGATCACACAAACAACCCTCAAACCGATATGGACCAATAGCACATGGAAGAGTAAAACTGCCAGGATCTTCAAGTTTCTTTGGGACAATATCCCTTTGGATGATTGCACTACACTCATGAGACAACACAACCATCCCTTGCACTTCCTTGGTTCTTTCCTTGATTGCATCCTTGAGAAACTTGCTGTACTGAGGAACTAGCAAGAAGGCATCAATCAAAGGCATGGTCAACTCAACATTCTTCATCTGCTTGTCAAAAAGAGCTTTGTACTTCTCTAGAAGCTTCTTCTTGAATCTGCCCGGAAAGGGTAGCTTGGGCTCATAGGGTGGTGGCACAAACACACTATCCTTCTTCTTGAGTGTATCATTCACTACTTCTTCAGCTACAGCCTTTCCTTTCCTCTTAGCCATGTCACTATCACTCTCTTTGTTTAGAGCAGAATTTTCAGAATTCTCCTCCCCTTCTTGAACTTCAATGTCCTCATTGAGTGAAGATGTCAGCTTAGGCTTGGGCACTTGACTTTGTTGCAACTCTTTACCACTTCTCAAGGTGATAGCGCTGATATACTCCTTTGGGTTTTGCTCAGATTTTCCGGGTAATGTACCTTGAGTGCGGGATGTAGAGGCATTCTTGTTTTCCATGTTTGTGACCCTTGATGTCAAACTCTGAAGCTCATTCTTGAGGTCCCGTACTTCCATAGCTCCTGAGGCTTGCCCTTGAAGGAGTTGCTGCATCATACTTTTCAGCTCATTGTCAACGCCCGAGTTAGAAGAAGTTTGTTGTTGTTGTTGACCAAAACCGGGTGGGTAGTGTTGCTTTGGTGCATAGCCTTGTTGACCTTGAAACTGAGGCTTATTTACAAACCCTTGTTGGTTGGTATAAGGGACAAATGGCTTTTGCTGTTGAGGTTGTTGAAAGCCTTGTTGACCTTGTTGTTGTGTTTGTCCTTGAGATGGAGCTTGAGGATAAACTTGGTCTTGAGGATTGGCTACATTGGGGTTGCGGTATGAGAAGTTTGGGTGGTTTCTATAGTTTTGGTTGAAGCCTTTGTTGAAACCACCCTGTCCAGCAATGAAGTTAATCTCCTCTTGAGTCAAATCCTCATCATCATCATAAAATTGTGGTTTAGAATCCTCCTGGTGTCCCACAAAACTGATGTTCTTTTGGCCAATGGAGATCATCTTGTCCAACTTCTCATTCAAAGCCTTTATCTCTTTCTCATACTTCTCATCTGAAGCTGATGATCCTCTATTAGTCCTCTCATAATCCTCATTGTAGTTGCCATCACTTTGCGCGAGATTTTCAATCAGCTCCATAGCTGCATCTACTCCCTTGCCTAGGAAGTGTCCATTGCTGCATGAATCAAGCATTGCCCTCATTCTAGGAAGCACTCCGCGGTAGAGGTTGCTGAGTAGCGTTTCCTTGGTAAAACCATGATGTGGGCACTGAGTGGTGAGCTTATTGAACCTCTCCCAAGCTTCAGCGAAGCTCTCATTGTTGCGCTGCACAAACCCGGATAGTTCACTGCGAAAGCGGGCAGTCCTAGTAGGTGAGAAGAACTTCTTCAGAAAAGCTTTCTTCAGGTCACCCCAAGTAGTGATGGAACCCGGAGGGATAGTACTTTCCCAATCCTTAGCTCTGTCTGCCAAAGAGAAAACGAAGAGACGCATTTTCAACCCATCATCAGTCACACCATTCAACCTCGTAGTGGCACAAATCTTGTCAAAGGTGTCCAAGTGCTGCAGCGGGTCCTCAGATGCTAACCCATGGAACTGATTGTTCTGCACCATGTTCATCACCATAGCTCGGATCTCAAAGTTATTATTGTTCACCGCTGGTGGAATGATTCCTCGCCGGTTAGCATTTGTGTCAGGTGTATCTCCATCACCAATGGCCCTAACCGGCCCTTGTTGCTGCTGCTGCTGCTGCTGCTGTTGCTGCTGCTCATCCTCGTGGTTATCCATAACTGTTGGCTCAACACTTTCAACTGAAACAGCTCGTTCTTGTGCTCGTCGTTCCCTTGCTAGTCTCCTCTCGTGTGCTTTGATGTCGTAAACTCTTGCAACTAAGTTTGTAGTCCCTTTGCTGCGCAAGTTCATACACCTAGCATCAAAATGAGAGAAAGTAACAAATCAGTAACAATGACTTGAACTAAAAAGGAGTAGAAAACGAATTGATATATCCAGAATCCCAAAATGGCAACGGCGCCAAATTGATAACAAGGATTTTGCAATCCTTTGAGGTACCAATTCCTCAAGCTTATCGTAGTAGCTTTGAGGTATCGAACCTATTCTGGGACGGATAAAACCAATAAGCCAATACTAATCCTTCAGAATCAAATCAGACAATTTTGGTTTATAATTCCTAACAATCCTAACAAAACAAATCAGGTCGAAGCAAACAAAAAGTAAGTAAACAAACGATTCAATCAATTGGAAGAATAAGGCTCAAGGGTAAAGGTCAACGGATAGGTGACTCGGGATGATCAAGGAATCCTAATTCAAACTTCAAACAAGCTAATCTCCTAGCAAGGAACACACAAAGTACATCGGTTTAATCTCTTAATACCAATTCTTCATTTAATCTTAACTCAAGAACAAATCATCATTTGTGAATCAAAATCAAACGAGCATTCAAACGAGTTCCAATTAGCAACCAATCACTCTAGACATACATTTTCATGCGCTAGAATATGAAAGTCCTAACAAAGCTAAATACTGGAATTTCATCGAACATGTTGTGAACAAGAAATTCTAAACATCCTAATCAATGTGATCAAGATTAATTAGGCATTAAGCGCATTTCGCTAGATGAGATTTTGACAATTAACTACTAGAATTCTATTGATCACCCCTAATCAACCTAATCCTACCCAACCCACAAGCCTATGGAGAACTACTCACTAATCATGGCTAGATCAACAAAATTCATAGAAATAGAGTTGATCATGGTAAATTAGTGAGAGATTGAAAGATTTGTTGATGAATAACAAGAGAAGTCTAGATTAATCAAAGGAATCCAATATGTTCTTACAAAAGAGTTTAGAACATCAAAAACTGCTTAAGAAACAAAATAAAATAGGTTTTTGGCTTAAATAGTCTAAAAGGTGCGAGCCGGGTCAACCCGGAACAAACCGGGTGTTGACCCGGATCCAAGTGAAAATCTGGGGTCGATATCGGTCAGGTGGACCGATATGTGAACCGATATTGAGTCTCGGATTATTTCTGGGTGGGAGCGTATCGGTCCACCTGACCGATATGTGAGCCGATATGAACCCTCGAAAATTAATCCGAGAGTCCATATCGGTCGGGTGGACCGATATTGTGGCCGATATGGTTCTCCGAAACTTTGACGAGGGGTTGTATCGGCCCGCCTGGCCGATACTCAGGCCGATATGGTCCTTCGTTGGCTCTTCCTTGGTCTTCTGAGCTCAAGACTCCACTTCCAAGCTCACCAATGCTCCTAGATGCCTCCATTCACCTGCAAAACACAAGAAACACTCCAAATGCAAGCCTAGAATGCCTAATCCTAGTCCTAAACAACTCTAGACTCTAGATGTGACAATGACTCGACAAAATGGTATGAATGATGGAGAAAAGAAGTCAAAACAAGAACCATATACAAGCCCAAATGCATGAAAATGTATGAATATCATCGACCGTCACACATGGGTTGTGTCGATAAACATGACCGGTTCAATGAACCGGGTTAATTGGATTAACCGGTTATTGAAGTCTGGTTTCATTTGGTGGTGTCGATCGACAAACATGGTCTGCGTCGATCGACACAGTGCTCACAATTATGGTTATTGAACCTTGAATTTTCAGGAACCAAACTAGACTTAAACCTTGATCAAAGCTTAGCTTCAATATGGTCAACTGTCAAGACTCATTTCAATGTGTGATGGTCTAGCCAAGAGCTTGGTGTCCACAATTACGTGAGTAAGGCAGGTAATTATTTTGATGGACTTGCAGTGCTTGACATCAACAATTACATGACCTAAGAGATTTATATGCTAACCTTTCAGAGTTTAGTTTCCTCAACTAAATATCAAGTAACCTTGATGTCTTGCCCAAATCTTGTCTACTGTCAAGACTTGTGTCATTTGTTGGATAGCCTTGGAGTCCTTGGTGTCCACTACTACATGAGTAAGGCAGGTGATCATTGATAGACTTGCAGTGCGACTGTCAATGATCACAAGACTAAAGAGATTGGTTTACTTGACTGGGCCATCAGAAGTTCTGGGATTAGAGACGTCAGAGTAGATGAGACATGGATTGTCTTATCTGCGACCAAGAGTTGTAGTGGGTACAATTAGCAATGATTTGCTTACCTAGATAACTAAATTTTGGGTGATGATGAGTCGTCCACTCAGATTTTGGTGAAGTATGGGTCTTGGATCATTATATTCATTGAGGAAACATTGTTTGAATATAATGCGAGTTTTCTTATTAGATAAGATTTCTCATGGAATGCATAACTAAATCTTGGTTTTTCTTGGATTTCAGATTATGTCTAAGACTACTTTCTCGTTGCGATCCGTTCTTGAGAAGGACAAGTTAAATGGATCCAACTTCCTAGATTGGTATCAGAATTTGAGATTAATCCTCAAGCAGGAGAGCAAGGACTATGTCCTTGAGAAAGCTCTTCCAGAAAGGCTTGGGACCAATCGCTCGAGTGCAGTATATGATGCTTGGAATAAGCATTATATCGATGCGGTAGATGTGCGTGGTCTGATGTTGGCTACCATGAACTCGGACTTGAAGAGTCAATACGAGAACATGGAGTCGCCAACAGAGATGATCACCAGCTTGAAACTGAAGTTTCAGGATCTGGCACGAGTTGAGAGATTCCAGATGGTGAAGTCTCTCACTGGGTGCAGGCTACCGGAGGATGCTCCAGTAAGTCCTCATGTCATTAAAATGATGGGTTACAATGATAACCTGGGGAAACTGGATTGTCCTGTCAGCTTAGAGTTGGATACTGACATCATTCTGCAGTCACTGCCGTCAAGTTATGATAAGTTCATCAAGAACTATATCAAGAAAGGCTTGACGAAGACGTTGACTGAGCTGCATGGTATGCTCAAGACAGCAGAGCAAAACATCAAAAGGGTAAAAGATTTGAGAAATCTTGTATAGACAAGGGTGAAGGCAAGGCCGTTCAGGTTTGGAATCAGAATAAGCCTGTGTCATCCTTTAAGCCCAAGTCAGGCCCATCTGATGTTGATAAATGCTGCTACTGTAAAGAGTTTGGGCATTGGAAGAGAAATTGCATTAAATTCTTGGAAGATTCACAAGAGATGGAGAAGATGTATGGTGCTTCTTCTTCAGGTATTGTGTTATTATTTCAAGTTCTACGTGAGTATTGGATACTAGTTGTGGTACTGATATTTTGAAATATGCAGGACCTAAGCGACAGTAGAACGTTGAAGAAAGGACAAGTGGAACTGCGTGTCTGGTATGAAGCAATGGTTGCTGCATGAGCCGTAGAGATTATCCACTTGTAGGAGCCTTTCATACTTGGTTTTAGAAATTAAGTAATTGCTATCATGTATCTGCCTTGTGCAGAGATGTCGTTCATTTTATTGAAAGAATTTGAATGTTTTTCATTTTGATAAAAGACAAGTTTTGTTCTTTAGATCTTAATGAAATATCATATGGTAGCACCCCGTTTAGAATGGGTTTTATATCTTAAACCAGCGTGAGTTTGAATATAACATAAATACTAAAAGGTTTGAGTCTGATGACTCGAACCAGTCTTTCCTTGGCATAGTCATTTCAACCAGACAGATTGGAGCGGATTCAGAAGTTCCATAGTTATGGGCTTTTGGGTTCATTTGATTTTAAATCATATGAGATATAAATTCTGCTCACTGGGCCAAATGACTAAGGCCTTTTAGCAGAGCTAAGACAAAACGGGCCAAAAGATTATTGGGCCTTACACATACTGATGTATGCGGCCCGATGAGCGTTAATGCCAGAGGAAATCTTCTGTACTTCATTACCTTTATTGATGACTTCAGTAAGTATGGATGTGAATGAAGTATATATTTGATTTGACAGAAGTATTGAGATCCTCGATTAGATCGCGGAGGAGAATACTTGAGTCAAGAATTTCGTGATCATCTGAGTGAATGTGAAGTTGTTTCACGACTCAATTCTCATGAAAACCTCAATGGTGGTTTTAAGAGATGTAATCAGACCATGTTGGATATGCTCCGATTAATGATGAGTCACACGAATCTTCCATTATCTTTTTGGAAACACGCTCTAGAAATGTCTGTGCTTGCGCAGAAAAGGGTTTCAATCAGAATCAATTGAAAGACACCACATCAGATGTGGACTGGAAGTTTTTCAAGTAAGTTGTTTCTGATCATTTGGGGATGAAAGCTAATAAGCTTGAACCCAAATCTGATAAGTTCTACCTCGCTGGTTGTCCTAGGGAAACCGAGGCTTACTACTTTTATAACCAATCCAAGAACAAAGTTTTGTTGTCCAGAACTGTGTCTTTTGAGAAAGATCATACTTTCCAAAAGGAACAGTGGGAGTAAAAGTACACATCGAAGAAATTCGATAAACACAGGAGGCTGCTCAACCTGTTGAGGGAGAGCAACGGTGAGATCTACAAAGTGCTGTAGGACCTACACCTGTGGAGCCTGAAATTCGCAGATCCGAAAGGATCCGTCACGAACTAGAGAGTGATTTCTCGTAGCCGATTGTCGTGATCTGTTGATCATTGAAAGGTGACGAGCATGCGAAATTAAAAGAAGCGATGGTGAGCCCCAACTCCGAAAATTTGCTAGGTATGCATGTTGGCTTCACCGATCTATTTATAGATTGAAGCAAACATCTTGGAGTTGGAATCAACATTCTGATAAAGTGGTCAAAAGTTTTGACTTGATCAGAAACGAAATGAAACCATGCGTTTACAAGAAGACTAGTGGGAGCGTAGTTGCAATTCTCACACCGAGTGTACATAACGTACTTAATCTCATAAACGACGATCCGACGCTAAATTCTTGTCAAGATTTGGGTCGGAAGTCAAATATAAACAAAAGGACATGGGAGTAGCCTCATGAATTCTTGGAATAAGAATCTATTGATATAGATTAGGTAGGCTAATTGGATCGTGTCAGAATCCTTATGTAGATAAGGTGTTGGACAGTCCCATTATGCAGTATTCCAAGAATGGCTTCAAACCAGAGGTCTTAAGTGTCTTAGACACTGGCTGAGCTGGTAAAAATCTTAGCAAGATGAAGTGTTTTGAACACTGGCTGAGCTAGTATGTATGAGTGTGATTACTTATGCTTTTGCAATAGAATCCATCATGAATGCCGTGTTTTGCGCTCGTCTAGATGAAACTTACGCATAAAGCATGACGAGAAGATACCAATATGTTCCGGTAAAAGTCGCGGAACAGTTGCCAGAAATATCCCAAATGTTTGATAAACATTAAGGATATGTTTGTGGTGAACTGAGGAAGTGACGAACCAGTTGAAAGTAGTTAGATGGACAAAGACGATTCCCGGTTCCTACCTGGCATGTCTCTTTGTCTGAATAGCGGTGCTATCTGTTGGAAGGGCTCCAAGCAGTGGACCGTAGAATAGTGCTTTTATCTGAATGGCGGTGTGGTTTGTTGGAATTGTTTCAAGCAAAAACACCGCAGTCTCTCCCACAACCTAAGCACGAGATTTATTCTGTTGCTGTAGGTATAAGATATCTGAACAGATGATCTTGATTCCAGTGGGAGTTATTTTAGTTATGTTATAATCTTTATTTAAACATGCTATGGCAATGTTTGTGTAAGTTAAAACTGACATCGGTATTATTTAATTATTGGATAATTAAGTAATGGTCCCAAAGTATTTTATGTTCATTTTATAGGTCATCAAGTTGAGAACTTGTTCATGAAACCCTATAAGTAAAAGATGACATAAATTATGATTGTCCCTAGTCGAGATTGTCAAAGTGGGACACTGACAACCGCGAGAGACTAGCTTGTGAGGTGACTGTTGACTAAGTTTCATGGAGTCAATGATATGAGTATCACAGTCAGTCACATAGATATATGTTGGTGAACATATATCGGACATGACCCGCTAATGAAAACTCTACAGGATAGTTATATCTGTGTCATGAGAGTTTCTCATTACGACTATAGAGTATAGTCCTTAGACCTGAGTTCATCATGCTTTCTAGCATATGAATTGGTGCACTTTGACCTTGTCAAACGTCGTTCCGTAACTAGCGGCTATAACGGCATTGCTTAAGCGTATCATGAAGTATGTGTAGAAACAGGGATGGAACAATATGGGATTTGTCCCTCCTATATAACAGGAGATAAATATCTCAGGGCCCATCGAAGATTTGATACTGAGAAAATGCATGGCCGTGCTCAAACGAGGTGATTGTCAGTCGTTTGTTTTTATCAGTATATATCAGGATTTCGATGAACATGATATTGGCTATAATAAAGATGACACAGTCTCTTGCCTTATGCAATATCGAGATATAGAGACGAAAGGATTATAGGAATAGATGATTCCAGTACAAGTGGGAGATTGTTGGGATTATGTCCTGAAATCACATTGTACTTACTCTAACGATAGTTGTATGTCGAGATCAGACATGTTGTATGATACTGGGCGGTTGCAATGTTTTGCTAGAAGCCTCTTGCAGTCTGTAAGTTGTAGACTTACTACCAGTATCATATGATCCTATAGGGTCACACACCTAAGCAATCTGGAAGATTATATATGGGAATGATCATCATGGTGATGATCAAGATGATGTGTATTTGATACACATCAATATTGATAAAAGAGAGGTGTGTCGATCGACACGGTATGTGTGTCGATCGACACGGTATGTGTGTCGATCGACACGGGATCGATTCCGAAACTGATGTTTCGGTTTATGACATAGATTTTTCGGTTAAACCCGAAAAATGGTTTAGTCATAACAGGTCATATATATAGGCTTATATGGTCGACCTGAACGGGAGGCCGTCAGTTTTCTTGATTAGAGAAAACAGAAAAACTCTCTCTTCGATTCCCAGATCCGGCACTAGCTGTTGGGAATGTCCTGAAATCTACCGTACTATCTCTAGAAAGTATGATAAGTGTCGAGATCAGACATAAGTCATAAATACTGGGTGATCATGATGGCTTGCTAGAGTCCGCTCTTGATCTATAAGTTTAGGACTTATTACCAGTATTGTATGATCCCTAAGGGTCACACACCATAGCTAACGGGAAAGTTAAATGGAATTAATACGGTAAGATGCAGTGTCATTTACTGTATTGGATCAGAGAATTGGGCCAGACAAAATGCAGGTTTTTGCCTGATTTGTGTCTTGGGCCCAAATGATTAATGAGCCATTAGTCAAATGACTTGGGCCCATTAATGAGAGATATAAGGATTGGAAAACCCTAAGGGATGAATCATCCCCTGCGATTTTCTTCCTTGGCTGCGAGCCTCTCTCTCTCAAATCTCTCTCTCTGATCTTCCACATCTTTGGTCTAGCAGCCGTCCCTTGCTTGTAAGAGTGTGGATACTCGAGGAGGAGCCGATTCTCATCAGCTCTAATCTGATCTTGCCATTACCACCAATTTCCGCTGCAAAGGTAAAGATCACGTTTGTTTTATGATTCGTTTTGCAAGAACCTAGATCTGTTTAAGATTATGTGTTAGGTTGTAATTTGGGAATTGAACCTTGAAAAACACCTATAATCATTCAGTGGTATCAGAGCCAGGTTGTAGGTTTCTTGTTAAATTGGATCATATGAAATTGATTAATTGGTTAATTAATTTTGATTATTGAATAATTGTTGTGTCGGCTACTGGGTTTTTGTTCATGATTGAATGATCGTTTCAATAATTGAATGAGAATGAGTCACGTGGTCAATTAGCTCACCATGTGCCGATGTTGTTATTGGCTAAACATGGATTCGTTGCTAATATGAAGCAAACGAATGTTTCTTCATTGTATTATTGAACCGGTTTCTTCATAACCCTAACCGGTTCATGAAGCCAATCGATCGCTGGTTATGCGTGTGCCGATCGCTGTTTCGATAATGATAAATGTACCGATCGGTTTGATGTAGCATGGCCGCGTGATCGTGATGGCCGAGATCGATCAATTGATCGTGAGGTCGTCTAACGGATCATGCGTTAATGAGCCGAGTTGGATCTAGGATCCAATTGTTTGGCCCATTAAAAATTTACGTCCCGCGAATAGTCAATCGGTTAAACCGAGCTTCGCGGTTCGTTGCCCAAAACTACACCGATTATACCGGTCCATTTAATTGGCGGTTAATTGTGTGTTTAAAGCCTAAAACCGCAAGTTACATCAAATTGGCTAAAACACTAGGTGTTTCTTCCCGGTTTTGGATTTAACTGAACCGATCCAATTTAATTGGTGGTTCAAGCGGTTAACCCAAATCGCGGTTTGCTGGAAATAATTTAATACTTGGTATTATTTAATTTCTGGTTAAACCGGATTTAAATTCATAAAATTGAATTTTAACCTAAACCGAAGGCTGGTCTAAGTTTGATTTGGTTGGACCAAATAATTTAGAGCTGGTCTGGTTTAGTAAATAACCGATGGTTTTGAGAGTTAATTTGGTCTTGCACCAGAATTAATAAACCGGATCGGTTATGTCAAATTATTGGGCCAGCTGGAATTCTATGGTCTTGGGCCAAGAATTGGGCCTATAATTTGTGACCCAACCCAAAATATTTAATGAAATATTTAAATTAGAAATTTCTATTTTTAGTAAGTTGCTAAATTTAGAAAGTTTCTAAAATAAGAAAGTTTCCCAAAATAGTAATCTTCTATTTTTGGAAATAAAACTTAAAAATCCTCAAAAGCAATATCAAACTTGGATGTCTTTCCAATCTTGTCAGCTACTTAACGCTTATTTGATTACAGATATGGCTTACAGTGTGAGGTGTCTGTTTTCGCGTAAGTAAAGTAGTATATAGTCACTAATTTCATTGGGAGTCCCAGATTTTAGTGATTATTTGGCTGTAAGAGATTGGTTTCCTTGACTGGGCCATCGGGAGTCCCGGGCCTTGAGACATCTGGTGATATTGGGCCTTGGGCCCAATTCACAACCGAGAGTTATATGAGATATAACTAGCTGTGTGTATGCTTGCCAAGTAAAGCTAATTCCGGGTGACGGCCAGTGGCCCACTTTGGATTTAGCTGAACATGGGTCTCGGAATCATTGCATTCTTATGAGGTTAAACAAAGAAATTTTGAATGCAATGCGAGTTTTCTTATAAGTTGTTAAGATTGCTCTTTTATGAACTAAATAACTAAAACTCTATTTATCTCTAAATTTCAGTTATGACTAGCACAAACAATCAAAACACTTTCTCGATCCGGTCTGTCCTTGAGATGGACAAACTGAACGGATCAAATTTCTTGACTTGGTCGCGAAACCTGAGGCTAGTCCTCAGGCAGGAGAGAAAGGACTATGTCCTTGAGAGAGCTCTCCCCGTGAGGATCGGGTCCAATGCCTCTCATGCAGTATATGATGCTTGGAATAAGCATTATAATGATGCGGTAGATGTGCGTGGTCTGATATTGGCTACCATGGACTCAGATTTGCTGAAGCAATATGAGAACATGGAGTCGCCAATAGAGATGATTAGCAGCCTGAAATTGAAATTTCAGGAGCAGGTAAGAGTGGAGAGATACCAGTTGGTTAAATCTCTCACTAGCTGCAAGCTACCAAATGATCATCCAGTAAGTCCTCATATCAGTAAAATGATGGGTTACATTGATAACCTGAGGAAACTGGATTATCCAGTTAGCCAAGAATTGGCAACTGATATCATTCTGCAGTCACTGCCGTCAAGCTATGATAAGTTCGTAAGGGACTATATCAAGAAAGGCTTAACGAAGACGTTGACTGAACTGCATGATATGCTCAAGACAGTTGAGCCAAACGTGAAGAGTACCCTGTACAATCTCATGAATGAGAAGGGTAGGTTTACTAAACCTAATGCTGACAAGGGTGAAGACAAAGTTGTCCAGATTTTGAATCATGGCAAGCGTGTGTCTTCTGAGCCCGAGTCAGATACCTCTTACGTTGGTAAGTGCTGCTACTGTAAAGAGACTGGGCATTGGAAAAGAGATTGCATTAAATTCATGGAAGATTATGAGGAGTTAAAGTTGATGTATGAGACTACTTCCTCAGGTATTCATGTTATTACTTCAAGTTATACCTTGTAGGTATTGAATACTGATTGTGGCACTGATATTTGTTATAATATGCAGAGCCTGAACAACAGTAGAACGTTGAAGGAAGGACAAGTGAAACTGCGAGTCTGGAAGGAGCTTGGGATGCTGCCTCAGCCGTAGTGTTTTCACTTGTAGATGCCTTTGAGGCTTGGTTTTGAATTAAGTAATTGCTACAATGTACCTGCTTTAAGCAGAGTTGTTTTTCATTTTCTTGTGAAGAATTTGAATGTTTTCATTTTGATAAAGACAAGTTTTGTTCTTTTGATCTTAATGAAATGTTAATTGTAGCACCCTATTCAAGGAATGGGTTTTTATATCTTAAACCATAGAGTGCCTAAAATGTAACATAAATACCGCAATTGGTTTAAATCTGATGAATTAAACCTGATTTTTCTTGGCATAAAAGTTTTGGTAACATAGAGTAAGTCAGATTCAGAAACCCCATAGTTATGGACTTTTGGGCTCATTTGAATGAATATCTTATGAGACTTGAATTCTGCTTACTAGACCAAAAGACAAAGGGCCCATCTTAGCCGAGCTAGAGAAAGGCCCAAAGGCTTATCGGAGATTGAACATACTCATGTATGTGGTCCGATGAGCAGTAATGCCAGAGAAAATTTCATGTACTTCATTGTCTCTACTGATTACTTCAGTGAGTGTGAATGTGTTCATTTGATGAGACACAAGTCGGAATTCTTTGACATGGTCGAAAGAGTTCCAGAATGAAGTATAGAATCTGAATGACAGAAGTATTAAGACTCTGGATTAGATCACGAGTGAGAATACTTAAGTCATTGATTGTGTGATCATCTGAATGAGTGTGAAGTCGTTTCACAGCTCAATTCTCCTGAAAACCTTGAGGTATTTCTGTGAGAAAGAATCAGATCTTATTAGAAATGATTAAAGATGAGTCACACGAATCTTCCATGATATTCTTTAAGAATAACGCTCTAGAAATATCTAAGTTTACGCTGAAATAGTTCCACCAATATCAGTTGAAAGACACCACGTAAATGTGGATTGGAATCGATCCAAATTCGTCTTTACTGAGTATTTGTAGTTGTGCTACTTCGCTGGTTGTCCTAGGGAAACCAAGGCTTGTTACTTTTACGTCCATTCTGTTTTCTAAGAAGGGAAGTTACTTTCCAAGAAGAACAGTGGGAGTAAAAGTATAACTCGAAGAAATTCGAGAAATACAGGAGGCTGCTCAACCTGTTGAGGGAGAGCAACGGATGGATTTACAGATTTCTGTAGAATCTACACCTGTAGAGCCTGAAGTTCGCAGATATGAATGAATCAGTCACTAATTCGAGAGTGATTTCTCGTCATTAGTTGAACCTGATGATCATTGAAAGTTCGCATGATCTGATGATCATTGAAAGTGACGAATCTGCGAAATTCAAAGAAGCGAAAGTGAGCCCGGACTCCGAAAAATTACATTTTGTGTAAGTTAGCTTCATCGATCCATTCATGGATGGAAGCAAACATATCGGAGTTGGAATCTTTGTTCTGTTAGAGTAGTCAAGGTTTTGACTTGAACAGGAACGAAGTAGAACTGTGCGTTTACTAAAAGATAAGTGGGAGCAATATCGCATTTCTCATAGTGTATGTCAATGACATACTGATTCTCGGAAATAACGTCCCAATGCTGCAGTCGGTAAAAGACTGGCTTGGGAGTTGGTTTTAAGAATGACATGGATAAAGCCACGTAGTTCTTGGATTTTGGATCTAAAGATAAAGATCCAAAAGAGCTGGTAGGACAAAGTCAGGATTCTTAAATTGACAAAGTCCTACACGTAATCAGCAATCCAAGAAGGGTTTTATGCCAATGTCACATGGCAATATGTTAAGCAAGAAACAGTATCCTACGATATCTGCTGAGCTTGAATGCATGGATAGGATTCCATATGCGACGGCAATTGGATCTATCATGTATGCCATGAGAAGTACTTGTTTTGATGTTGCTTTAATATTAAGCAAGACAAGTAAAGACCAGTCAAATCCAGCAAAGAATCACTGGATTGCCGTAAAGAATATTCTGAAGTATTTGAGGAATACTTAGGATAAGTTCTTGATTTACGGAGAAAGTGAGGTGCTACAAGTCGATAGAGTCTGAAAGGCAAGTTTCCAATAGACAAAGATAATTCCTGGTCACAGTCCGGCTATATCTTGTGTCTATCTGGCGGTGCAAGGCACTGTAGCTGACTCCATGACTTAAGCTGAACATTTCGCAGCTTGAGAAGCGGCGAAAGAGGTTGTTTGGATAGAAGAGTTCATCACTGAACTTGATGTGATTCACAGCATAGATAAGGCTAGCTGCACATCAGAGGTCCAAACACCTTGAGGATAGGTATAACCTATTCCTTGAGATAAATGACAGAGGTGTTAAGTAGATAAGCAAGTTTCATCGAATGAGAACGTTGCTAATCTATTAACGAAGCCACTCCTTATGCCTAAGCACGAGTCGCGGACTGTAGCTGTAAGATGAGTGAAATTAAGATGTAGTCTTAATTTCAGTGGGAGTTTGTAAAGGGCTTTACTTAGTTGTTTTGAAAGGTTCATGTAAACATAATATTTTATGTTTATGAAATCTAATGATTTCTGGATTATTTTAACTGTGATATAAATAATCGTTCCAAAATGATTCATGTCATTATATATGGGCCATCGAAGTACATGAGTAGACTTGATCCTGAAACCCCATATTTAACGAAGTGACATAAATCATAGTGTCCATAGTCGAAGGTTGTTGAAATTGGAACAACAACAACCTGTTGAGACTAGATTGTGTTGAGATTATGACCAGGTTTCGAGGGGTCATAGATGCGCGGCATCAAAGTCGACACATAGGTATATGTAGGGGAGCATATGACCGGACATGGCCCGCTGATGAGAACTCTGCAAGATATTAATATCTGTGTCTTAAGAAGTTCTCATATACGACTATAGAGTATAGTCCTTAGACCTGAGTTCGCATGCATGTGGCTGCACATGGAGTAATGCGCTTTGATCATTGTCTAACGCTGTTTCGTAACTGGGAGCTATAAGGACCTTGGTTGGGTGTATTATGAAGTGTGTAGTTCATAGTGATGGAACAAGACGGGATTTGTCCCTGCCGTTTAACGGAGGTAATATCTCTAGGCCAATCGGAGATTTGATAGCTGGTAAGAGAATGGCCATTCCCAAACGGACTTGCCCAAGTCGTTTGCATTGTCAGTATCAAATCTGTTCCGATAAACATGGTCTGGCTATATAAGGATGACACGCATCTTGCCTTATGCCAGATCGAGATATTGAGACAAAAGGATTAGGGAATGTAGGATTCCAGTACAATCGGAAGATTGTTGGGAATGTCCTTTGTAGAATTCCAGTACAAGTGGGAGATTGTTGGGAATGTCCTGAAATCTACCGTACTATCTCTAGAAAGTATGATAAGTGTCGAGATCAGACATAAGTCATAAATACTGGGTGATCATGATGGCTTGCTAGAGTCCGCTCTTGATCTATAAGTTTAGGACTTATTACCAGTATTGTATGATCCCTAAGGGTCACACACCATAGCTAACGGGAAAGTTAAATGGAATTAATACGGTAAGATGCAGTGTCATTTACTGTATTGGATCAGAGAATTGGGCCAGACAAAATGCAGGTTTTTGCCTGATTTGTGTCTTGGGCCCAAATGATTAATGAGCCATTAGTCAAATGACTTGGGCCCATTAATGAGAGATATAAGGATTGGAAAACCCTAAGGGATGAATCATCCCCTGCAATTTTCTTCCTTGGCTGCGAGCCTCTCTCTCTCAAATCTCTCTCTCTGATCTTCCACATCTTTGGTCTAGCAGCCGTCCCTTGCTTGTAAGAGTGTGGATACTCGAGGAGGAGCCGATTCTCATCAGCTCTAATCTGATCTTGCCATTACCACCAATTTCCGCTGCAAAGGTAAAGATCAGGTTTGTTTTATGATTCGTTTTGCAAGAACCTAGATCTGTTTAAGATTATGTGTTAGGTTGTAATTTGGGAATTGAACCTTGAAAAACACCTATAATCATTCACTAGCATCCCGACTTTCCAGGTTGTGTGCGTGTGGACTACGATAGAGGCGAGGCATCTGAATCGCTCCTGATCTTGTCTTACCTGATTCATCTTCCGCTGCCAGAACAAGGTAAACGCGAGATCCATGATTCAATTACTTAAACCCTGAGATCCTAGGCTCGGAATTCAGACATAGGGTTGCCTAATCGGATTAGGAACTGCTAGGAATTCCAACAGTCATCTCCTATTAGATCTCTGAGTGCAGATAGAGCTCATGTCTCTTTGCGACTGGGGCTATTACCTCCTTTGGAAGGAAATGATACCACTGATGCAAACATGGTATTGGGAGGTCAGAAGAAAGTTTTGGCTACTGCAAAGACTGGTACCAAAGCTGCTGGGAAAAGAAAGACCTCAGAAAAACCGGCACCCAAAAAACGAGCTGTAAAAACTCCCTTACAAGGTGTTAGCATAAAGAAGAGAAGGATCACAAAAGCTCAATCTCCGAAGAGGAAACTTTCAGGAGATGCTCGTGGATCAGTCTCAGCTAAGGCAGGTCAAGGGGAAGCAAAGACAGCTGATACAAATCCCAAGTCTGATCCTACAATCAAGCTGATACAAATCCCAAGTCTGATCCTACAATCAAGCTGATCCCTGCCATAAGCAAGAAGGGAACGGATTTTCGGTCCGCTCCAAACTCTCTTCCTTAGCGTGTTTGAGCTGGAACATTCAGAAAATTGGGAGTACCCTGACAGCGCGTCGTCTGCGCGAAATCAAAACTAAGCTCTCCCCGGACATCTTGTTCCTTATGGAGACTAAAACAAAGACGATGCTGTTTTTATGTTGTTTCAAAAATCAGACTATTGTAACCATTTCACTGTACCTCCGGATGGTCTTAGTGGTGGTCTTTCTTTGTCTTGGAAGAATGATATTCAACTTGAAATTCTTGAATCTTCTCCCAACTTCATCGATACCATGCTTACTCTTAAGAACGAAGTCTCTTTTATCACCTTCTTGTATGGAACCCCAAATCAGGGAAACCGATCCTCCTTCTGGCAGTCACTGATTACGCTCGGGGAAGGTAGAGGAAAAGCTTGGCTTATCACCGGAGACTTCAACGATCTCTTGGATAACGTTGAAAAAGTGGGTGGCCCCCCTCGTTGGGAAGGGTCCTTTATGGATTTTCGCAGCTTTGTTTCCCAATGCGGACTATGGGACTTGCAGCACACGGGTAATGCTCTTTCCTGGAGAGGAGTGCGATATAACCACTTCATCCAATCTCGTCTAGACCAAGCCATGGCAAATGTCCACTGGTCAGAAAAGTTCCCTGCGGGCTGCTGCGAATACTTGAGATTCGAAGGATCGGATCATCGCCCTCTCATCACGTACTTTGATCAATCAAAGAGACACCGAAAAGGAAATTTCAGATTTGATAGAGGGCTTCGGAATAACCCTGAGGTTCGATCTCTTGTGCAGCAGTCCTGGGAGCTGACAAATACTAGCTCTATAATCGCCAAACTGGACAATATCCGTCGAGAGATCATCACCTGGACTAAGCTGAAAAAACAGGAAACCATTCAGAAAATTCAGACGGTGCAAATCACTCTTGAGAATGAGCTCTCAAGCCCTACCCTGGATCAAGCTAGTATTGCGGTTGCGACAATGATCCTGGAGGATGCTTATGTTGAGGAAGAGATTTATTGGAGGCAAAGAAGTCGTATTTGTGGCTACAATGTGGAGACCAAAACTCTAGTTTTTTTCACGCCATTACAAGAGGACAGAGAGCTCAAAACAAGTTTTCGGTCATTGAAAGAGAAGACGGAACGGCGGCCTTTGAGGAAGATCAGATTGCCCACACTATTGCCTAATTCTACCAAGACATCTTCACATCTCAATCTTCCAACTCACTTCAGGTTATTGAAGATGTCATCTCTCCTTGCATTACAAGCGAAATGAATGACTCCTTGGCTATAATCCCAAGCGCCTCTGAAATAAAGGAAGCGGTCTTCTCTATACACTCGGATAAGGCTCCGGGCCCCGATGGCTTCTCGGCCGGGTTCTATCACTCCTACTGGGACATCATAGGGCCTGATGTGTGTAAGTATATCCAGCACTTCTTCATCTCCGGGTCTCTCCATAGGCGGCAGAATAAAACTCACATTCGCCTAATCCCGAATATAAAGGGACCAAAGAGAGTGGCAGACTATCGCCCGATAGCTCTTTGCTCTACTCACTACAAGATAATTTCTAAGATTATCACAAGGCGTCTGCAACCACTTCTGCCAGCTCTAATCTCCCCTCATCAGTCGGTCTTTGTGCCGGGGCGGGCTATCGCGGACAATGTCCTAATCACGCATGAGGTCCTTCACTTTCTACGCATCTCTGGTGCTAAGAAAAGGTGTTCTATGGCCGTTAAAACGGATATTAGCAAGGTGTATGATAGAATCGAATGGGATTTCCTCCGAGCCGTTTTGAAGAGGTTTGGTTTTTGCGAGGTATGGATCAATTGGATCATGGAATGTGTATGCACGGTCTCCTACTCTTTTCTGATTAATGGTGGCCCTCAAGGATCAGTCATACCTACCCGGGGGTTACGACAGGGAGATCCTCTCTCGCCGTATCTCTTCATCCTCTGCACCGAGGTTCTCTCAGGCCTTTGCAGAAGAGCTCAAGAAAAAGGATCCCTAAGGGGATTGAAAGTAGCTCGCAGCTCTCCGGCAATAAATAATCTTCTCTTCGCTGATGACACTATGTTTTTCTGCAAGACGGATCAGTCGAGTTGCTCAGCACTTATGGAAATTCTGCACAAATACGAAGCAGCTTCGGGTCAAAGCATAAATCTCCTAAAGTCGTCTATTACATTTTCCTCAAAGACCCCCATCGAAGCTCGGAGACGAGTGAAAGATCAGCTCCATATTCATGCCGAGGGAGGAATTGGTAAATACTTGGGGCTGCCCGAACATTTTGGTAGACGGAAAAGAGATATTTTTGCAAATATTGTTGATCGCATAAGACAACGGGCTAGCAGTTGGACGTCTCTGTTTCTGTCAGGTGCAGGGAAACAAGTCCTTTTAAAATCTGTCCTAGCAGCGCTTCCGTCATATGCCATGTCTTGTTTCAAACTCCCATCCTCGCTTTGTAAGCAAATCCAATCAGCGTTGACTCGTTTTTGGTGGGAGAGTAAACCCGACGTCAAGAAGATGTGCTGGGTTTCTTGGAACAAATTAACATTACCCAAGAGTGCGGGGGGGGGGGGGGGGTTTAGGTTTCAGAGACCTAGAACAATTTAATGACGCTTTGTTAGCAAAACTCGCATGGAGATTGCTGAAGACACCGGGCTCGCTGTTGGGTCAGATTTTATTAGGGAAATACTGTCATTCAGCTCACTTCATGGGATGCTCTCCTCCTGCCACCATTTCGCATGGATGGAGAGGCATTCTTGCAGGCCGAGAAGTGCTACGTAATGGCTTAGGCTGGAGCGTTGGGGCAGGGAGAGACATTAACATTTGGTCTGAACTGTGGTTGTCTCCTCTCTCTCTCTACTCATGCCCATCGGACCACCTACTGCCACGAACTCGGACCTAAAGGTCTGTGATCTTCTGCCCTCAAATGGATCCTCGGTGGACTGGAATATCCCTATGATCCGAAGCAACTTACTTCAGTATGAGGAACAAATTCGTCTTCTCATTCCTAGCTCCCTTGGCATGGAAGATTCACTGGTTTGGCTCCCTGAAAAGTCTGGAACATACACTACGAGGTCAGGTTACGCCCTATCCAAGCTTCATAATCACCCAAATCAGACAACTCGATTCCCATGGAAGAATGCAATTTGGAATCTCAAAATACCACCTAAGGTACAAAACTTCCTATGGAAAGCTATGAGT
The DNA here is from genome assembly GCA_030180135.1 of Orychophragmus violaceus. Classification (NCBI taxonomy): domain Eukaryota; kingdom Viridiplantae; phylum Streptophyta; class Magnoliopsida; order Brassicales; family Brassicaceae; genus Orychophragmus; species Orychophragmus violaceus. The sequence goes on along the minus strand of CM058229.1, from coordinate 88,055,522 downwards.
GGTGCTCTCGTTGTGGGATCAAACTTAGCTTCTCGTGGTTTAGATGTCTGTAAAACCTGCAAAAGGTGTGGGGAACTTGAAACAGAGCTTCACGTCCTGTACTCATGCCCTTTTGCTTCACGTGTATGGGAATTAGCACCTGTGCAGATGCTGCCGGAGAGGAACTTTACTTCGATCTCGGATCTTCTGCAATCAGGCCTAAAGATGGTCCCTCTCCCACCAACAGGACTCGTCAACGCAACCGTACATGCTTGGATTTGCTGGCTACTCTGGAAGAACCGAAAATCTCTCCTGTTTGAGAGCAGATCGTACTCGGAAAAGGAGCTGATCCTAAAAGCTCTTCTGGACGCGAAATCCTTTGAAGAAGCTCAGAACCTGCGATCTTCTCCAGCCCCAAAGCCACCACGCACTCGAGCTCGACCAGACCTTGTCTCCCCTGCCTCACCCTCCCATGTCCACCTTCTTGTGGATGCTGCGTGGCAGGAAGGTTCTCGCTTAAGTGAACTAGGCTGGATCTTCAGAAGCTCAGACAAAGAAGGTCCGGTTATAAAGGAAAACTCTGCTCACCGTGAATTTGTGTCCTCCGCCTTTGTGGCTGAGGCTTTAGCGGTTAGGACTGCTCTTATTGATGCAGTCTCTTCGGGATTTAATTCGTTGAGTCTCTACTCCGATTGTAAATCACTCATCACTTTGCTCACCGTGGGTGACTCTTGTGTTGAAGCTCATGGGTTGTTGCATGACATATGTGTCCTCTGCAACTCCCTTGATTCTATCCAGTTTATTTACTTATCTCGCTCTTGTAATGGAGCTGCTGATTTCCTAGCTAAGACCATGAATATTGGGGGTTCTTAAGGGTAGGGTTTCTTAACTATTCACGTGGGTCTCACGTGGGGCCCACGTGAATAGTTAAGAAACTGTCTCTTAAAATCCTTATGTAAGGATCGATCCTTACACTGTTCACGCCACGTGGCGCGATGCTATTGGTCAATTTTTTTTTTCGACAGATTTAAAAAAAATAAAAAAAAACAAAAAAAATGAATAGTTAAGAAACCCACGCCGATAACACGGCTGTGGGTGCTCTAAGCAGGCTCTGCTTTCTTTTGTAGTTGCTGAACACTAGTTATTTGGATTTGAATGAATGAAACCAACAGTTTGATCAAAAAAAAAGGAAATAATCTTCAATTAGATATAAGAATGCTGATGGTAAATTTATATGTAATTAGCTTTTTAACAATGTCTTACAAGTTACAACTATTAAAATAGTAACTACCAAAAAATGTGTAACTATGTCGTAAGCATGGCTTAGAAGATGATGATAGTCAATCGATTATGATGGTAGAGTACTATTTGTAGCAGCATTATACAGTGTGCAGTTGATACTTGATACATATTATAACAATTTACTATTTATATTTCGACTCCATGCTTTTAACTCTATATATAGATTTAAATTCCAATTTGCAAGGACGTGTAGGGGTGTGCTTCGACATAAATGTAGTCATAAATATCGTCTCCAAAGTCGTTTAGACATTCTTTCTAGGTGATTAGGTTAATAATGAAAGGGCAACAAAAAGATAAGAAGATTCTCTTTCGTTATGGGATATAATATCTTGAGTGTTGTCACTATAACGTGTTTGGTAAAATGGATTTTCAATTATAACATCAATTTGGAATATTAGTCAAAACCTAATGAATTATTAAGGGACCCTTAAATTCAGATGACAGATGGTACAAAGTGAAGCATACATAGCGGATGACAACAAGATAGAGTAGGTTAAGGATAAGCTACGGATAACATACTCTTCTACATTAGGCCACACCAAGTTGTTATACTTTTTTACTTTTTTTCTATCTTAAGTTGATAAAAAAGTCGGAACCAAAATTCAAATTAATATACTATTTTGTTTCTATCATATAAATAAATTTAATACAGAGTTTAATCTCACAAATACTTGTGGTTCCACATGCTGAGACTTGAAGAAAACACCGATCATGAAAGCGAAAAAATATTTCCTTTTTAGAGAAATTATAAAATGAATAGAGATTAAAAAAAAAAATATAAGGAAAGTAAGAGGTGCAACAAAGTAGTAGACATTTATCGTCGACATTTATCTAATCAATTATCTTTTTTAGCTTTTATCGAGTAACTTCGAAACTGTTTTATTTTATATCTCGGTCGCTTTTAAATGGTATGAATTTAACAGTTTCTATCTATTATCATATGACATATTAAATCACTATCATAGGTTTTTTTAATTTATGAAAAAGGTCTTTTGGACATTTCCATGCATATGTGACAAGAACAAGGTTTCAAACGAGTTTTTGGTACATTGATCTTGATGGTGGGATCGAGAGTTTGGCAAGAGTATGCACGGTTGAGCATTCAATGTCTGAACTCAAGAATGTGACATTTAAACAGATCCGACAAGACAACTCATGAACAAAACAGACGATATAGGAGTCAAATTCATTCAACTTGAGGAGAGGAGAAGTTGTTGGAGATAACCCAATACCTTCGTTTATGCATCAATGAAATGTAAAAAGACTTGGAATTGTGCAAACGGTCGATTGCCAACGAAAGAACCATTGTCATGATGAACAGATCATCCAATGTAGATTTCCAATACCCATCACAGTTCAGCGGAGTAAGAGATGACCAACAAGTGGAAATCTTTAACTCGGATATGGAGTTATGCCTCAAAAATCTCAATCTCATGAATGTGATGGCGAACATCAAAGCTGCTATGTCCTATCTTATAGACACATAGCTAAGAAGATTTCAACAAAAACTCGTAAAAAGCTAAGAAGATTTCAACAAAATATAACATTCGAGACTATCTGGATGAGCTTGTTAAGTTATAAATTTCAAGTACGTCTGGAGAATATTTCATAATTTACTTCATAGATGGGTTAAAAACATAAACATTGAATGCGGGAATAACCGCTTCCTCTCTGATAGCGATTGCTTCGACGAATAGTATGTAACTATTTCAACTCTTCAATCTGCATTTTCCTTTTTTTTCTTTTTTTTTGTCAACAATCTGCATTTTCTGGTCTGCCTCAGTTGTACTCTTCTCCTTTTTATTTATTTTACGAATATCTTTTCTTTTTTTTGGTCAACTAATATATTTTCTTTTGAATAGATCTAAAACAATGGATTTGGAGTTTTTTTTTTTAAAAATTGGTTCTATTTCCCTCTTTCCAAAGAGGCTTTTCCGATCAAAATCTGGCAAACATTTGTAATTTTTTGTGACGGTTTCATTCCGCTAAAGATTTCTCTAAGCAGCCTCCATAGTTTCATGTTTAAAACTCTCAATATCTCTGATTTGGATTTTTCCAAAATGAGAAATGGTTTTGAAGTATGGACTTGGGATCCTAGAATAATTGATTTTAGATTTAAGAATCATGAGATGGAACTAAATGGTCAGATCTCAGAAACAACATGAAGAAAGAGATAAGGTTTGTGCTTCTTCTTACAGGCTTCCATGGAAGAGTGTTTCTCCTACATCGTTTGTCAAATCTCACACAAAAAGAGGAAGAGCAAAATCATTATCTCTTCCAACATGAACACAAATAGTCTTTGCAGGAATCTTCTAGCATTTTGATTTTAGTGAGGAGACAAGATCTAGATTCATCATTAACAATATTTAAATTAATCTTATTAGTTAAAATAATGTTTAGTGAATTTTGGAGTTTAAGATAATAACCAACAAAAATTATAAATGAGGCCAAAAGAGTTGTAATGGAATTGGTTAGTTTTGCACTCCTTCATTCAAATTGTTTTCAATTTTATATTTATGTGTTAACAATTGTAATGAGATTGTCTTTGTATCTTGTAAACTTTTCATCATTTCAATATATTTGATTTGTCGAAAAAAGGTGGATCAAACAAGAGTTGCACTGGAAAGATACTTGTTCCATTCATGAAGCTTAATTCATTAAAAAAAATCTCCTTCTTTCATGGAGATGGTTACGAATCCAAACATAATAAAACCATCTCCATGAAAGAAGGACTTCTTTATCGCTAAAACCTCTATTAAGACAAGGTACACTAAAACCTCTTCAGCCTCATGGCTGAAAGTGGAAGGTCTTCAAGATGGGCAAGGGAGAGACATACATGCCGATGTTATGAAGGAGATTAAAAAGAAAAGGGTTTAAGAGTCGAACTAAGGTATACGCTATTGAAATTAAGAGTTAAATGCTTTAGATGGCTGCAATTTGAAAGTTGGAGCTTTAAATGGCTGAAATTTGAAAGTTCGGGATTATTTTGATCTTTTCTCATTTATATATTAGTCAAAATAGCGTCGTTTTCTAACTAACAAAAACCCCCCATTAACGTTTGATTAACACTGTTCCGATAAATGACTTAACGTCATGCCTAATTAGACGTAGTCAACGTAAGTTTAATATTAAATCGAACAGTCAACTGTAACTTCAAACTTTAAATGGCCGAGCTGAAAGTTGATATTTTAAATAGCCAAAATTTGAAAGTTCATGATTTTAATTGACCATTTTCCCAAATCAGATTATTGTTGAAAGATTGTATTAAAATAAGATTAATCTATACTATTAAAACATGAAGGTTTTTTTAAACTAACATTTTCCCACCGTGTTATTTACAGGGCATGACATTGGAAATCAGCCGTAAATATGTCGATTCATTAAGGATATTATTGTATTTCTATCAGGTGAAAAGAAGCGGGTTATCCGGGTTCAAAATCGGATAAACGCAGGGGTCATAATTTTAAAATCCTTGCCGTTGATTTTCAGACGTTATGATCTCGATCGTTTATTGTAAAAAAGATAAACCTTGCATACTATCCAACATTGCAATGGTTATTGGGCTTTTGGAAATTCGATTTCGGTTAAACCAATCGAAATACATTTGATTGAACGGTTAAAATCAATTTTTGGTTTATCAGGACTAAAACTCGATAAATCTAACATTGCGATATGTGAATGTTAAAATAAAAAATCTAGCGTATTGTATGACCATGCCATATATTCAGATTTTTTAAATTTTTACAATAAAATTATTTGGAAAGCTAACAATTGACAAGAATTTGGACCGAAAGGAATAGCTTCATGTGAACCAATCTAAAACCACCTTTGAATTCGAAAACCAGATGTGTTGCACATTTAATATCACAGCCATTCGAATTTTAAAATTCCGGAAACCAAATATTTTACACATTTATTATAATGGAATAATCTTAACTCCTTTCCTTTCAAAGATTATTCTAATTTATAGTTATCACCTTTGAATTTGGAATTCAGATCTATAATATTCTAACTATTCTTAAAAACATTACAAAATATACCTTTTCTAAATATTTGATAGATATCTTTTAGCCTAAACAAGATCATAACCACTGTAACAGCTTGGAAAACTCCTAATAAATCTTGATCGTCGCTATATTTTATAAATATCTTCGAGATATCTTACTATATAAAGTTCTTGGGTCGCCGTCTTTATCTAAACATACAGTCTCTATTCAGAACCAAAAAATTTCTCTATTATGGCTAGGAATACTAACCTCAACGACATCAAGCCATTTAAAACCGGTTGGAAGATTGAAGTTAGGATCCTACACTCTTGGAAGCAGTACACCTCACAGTTTGGAGAAACATTAGAGCTAATATTAGCTGATCAAAATGTCTGTAAAGTTTGGTTTTGAAATATTTTATACATTATATCGAGTTTTACAATATATAATACTCTTATTGTTTTGTTTCGATGTGCAGGGTACTAAAATCCATGCCAGTTGCAAAAAAAACTTACTTAAAATTTTTGAAAGGATATTATATGTTGGTGAATGGAAGGTTACCATAATTTTTCATTGAGTCCATCCTTTATAGATCGACGGATCATTTGTACAAAATGACTTTTGCACACAACACTTTTGTGTCACGATCTACCATAAGAACCGAAAACATATATCTATCTTTGGTTGATTATGAGATCATTCTTAGTGGTACACTGAACATGGCCTTTTTGGTTGGTAAGTTATTCTTAAAGTATGTGTTCGTGAATCTTAGAGTCAATCTTATTTATATAATATTGATAATAATTTAATTGCAGATGTTATTGGTCAAGTTTTGAATATGAGTGACCTTCAAAGCGTTCAGTGTGGTGGAAAAGAAAGGAAAAAGGTAGAATTTGCCATGAGAAACATCAAGTAAGATAAGTATTACATAGTATAGATTCATATGGATTCATATTAACTCTGTTTTTTATGTAGTGATGAATGATTGTCATGCTGTTTATGGGGAAAATTTGCTGAGACCGTATATTCGGTAGGAACTAATGCTGATGGTGAGGTAGTCATATGTTTGATAAGGTTTGCCAAAATAGGGACCTATCGTGGTATGTGAATATTGTTCGTTCATATTTTATACTCCATAGGGATACAACTGGTAGTAGTTAAAGAATATTGCGTATATAAATATATATATCTATATACTAATGAAGTACTAATATTTATATATATATATTATGATGTTGGTTAGGTTGGCTGCAAATATCAAATGCTTATGATGCATCGCTGGTCCTAATTAATCCTGGAATAAAAGAAGCAGAACAGCTAAAACAGATGTATGGACCATTTAATTTTCGTAGTAAAACTACACAAAAATATATCTACGAATTTTACCTATATAGTTTGTTACTAATTATTGTGCAATATAAAAGTTTCAGCGATGATTCCCATGCGATAACCATATTTGAAAACTTGGAAGACAACTCTGAAAAGAATGCTAGACGTGATGAATGGATTGAATACCCGGATAAGACAGTCTCAGAAGACATTGAGGCAGGTAATACTTTCATCAGATATTCAATATCTACACCCTATCATATTGATATAAACATGGTTTTTATGTTTTTTTAGGTTGATAAGTGCAAGGTGGTATGCAGTATCTATGATATAGATACTGACTTGGGATGGTATTATTTTGGCTGTGGTAAATGTAACAAAAAAGTTATTAAAATTGATCCCAAACCTTTATGGTGGTGTGAATGTTGCGATACAATTGTGACATATGTTACACACAGCTATGATAATTTATGTTACACCTCCATGGTTTGTGATTATAACTATCAGTATACTTATTCTTGAAACATTTTTAATGTGTTTAAAGGTACAAGTTGCATGTCAAGATTAGAGACACAACAGGAACATCTAAATTCATACTTCTAGACACACCTGCAAAGGGTGTTGTTACGGAAACTGCTGCGAAACTACTGAATGGTTCTTTTGATGAGGTACATCTAAAGGAACTTTATTTATCTCCATATGTATATATATATATATACAAATTTTTTAATAGTATTTTTTTTTTCAAATGAGAACAGATAGAAGATCCTGAGTTGTTGCCTATTGAGATCAAGAATGTGATCGGTAAAAATTTTAATTTTGGTGTGTTAATCGAGAAGGAAAATATTCAGTACGGTAATGATACCTATAAGGTTGAAAAGGTTTGGACTGATATTGAATTAGATTCAGGTGACTCGGCTGCGTTAAACATTTCTAGATCAAACAAGGGATCAACTCTGATTACTGGTGGTGAGGTAATATTCTCATACAGAAAATCGATACCATTTAGAATTGGCAATAGTCTCTAAATTCTATACTATTAATATTTTATGCTATTTTCTCTCCAAAGGATTCTCTGCTTCTTACAGATAGTCACGGTAATTCAGATGTTGTAACAATCCCATCATCTAAGCGATCAAAAGAAGATGAGGAAGTTGCACCTGACCTAACTTCGACATCCATGAAACACTGCACCAAACATATTAAACAAGAAAAGTTTACTGAAGAAGAGAAGGAAAAAAATGATTATGGCTGAAGATGATGAAACTTGATTTTAATAAGTTTGGGTTTTATTCTGATTGTTCTCAATTTCGTTACTGGTGTTTGCTTTGGTTTTTTTTAATACTTATAACATTGCTAAGAAGTTACAATAATGTGGATCCGTTTCCTTTAAAATTAGATTGAGAATTTAAAATGATTCAAAAGAACAAAATATTCTTGGTAACAAAATATGATTGGGAACAAATTATGCAAGGGTGTTGCAAGATGTTACCAACATGCCATATTGGTCTGATCAGATAGAAGAAAATATTAGAACATATCTGTTAACATTAATAAGAAGTTCTATTGTACGTATATTAAATGCAACATAATATATATACAACCAAATCACTTATTTACACGAGTGGTTCATATGCGATAATATTAGTCAATCTGAGCTAACAATAATATATTTGATCAATAATACATATGAGAACATAATCTTATAAAGATTTTTAAATATAACAGATTCCTTTCCGAGGTTTATAATTTGATTTTATTAAAATTACAATTATACTGTTCCAGATATTTAATATTTGAATTGATATCACATATTTGTTAACCATCCTATAATAAATAAAAAATCTAAACCTAGAGTAACCAAGCCGACATCACTCCTTGGATCTAAACCATACCAAAGTGATAACCAGTGAACAGCAAGAAAGACATGGAAGCAAGAACGCCTAAAGTAATTAAAGGAACACAGAACATGAGAGAATTACTAGAGCTATTGAATCCGAAATAGTGCTGATGCTTCAAAGTCACAAGTATGTAATTATGTCAATCTATCTCGTGTTTTTGGTAGGGTGTTGGAAGATGTTACCAACATGCCACCTTCTCAAAGATGTCGTTATGAAACTCCTGATGGAGTACTTTCGAACACACCATCATACAAACATACATGCAGAGATGTGTGATTTATTAAAATATCATTGTCGTGCTATTTATTTTTACAGAACGTAAGGAAACTTTGTTTATAGTCTCACTAATCATCTTTGGTGTTTATAATTTTGCCATGAAATAACAAAAGCTACAGTTCAAACTGCATCTAAAAGGACCCTTCAGAATAGTGGAAAAGAAAGTGAGTTTTTATAATACCGTGTGGCTTTATAGAAGAATAAAAAAATGTTGGTTAATATTCTTTATTTTGTTTGCGAATCTTAACAATATACTAATTGTGTTTATTTTTTGACACATGAGATATTGCATCCAGTTCAAGTTGCATCACTTCTGCTAATATTAGGAACAATTATAAGTTGCAAAACAGTTCATCTTCATCGAACTTTGATAGTTTGCACAATAGACGAAATCAAGTCCTGACCGATGACGACACGCTAAGACGGAACCTATTGACCAGTTATGATTAAGATGATGATGATGACTGTATGGACACAATTGAAGCAGAATGTGAGGGAAACTATCCAGCAAATGAGCGTAATATTTTTTTTTGCATCCACGCTTTGTTTACCAATGATTAAGTTATTTTAAAACTTTTAAGTTATCTCTCTAAAGCTATTTTGTAATATTCCAGGTTTATCAGAAGATGATAGTGATCAAACGTGTGATTGTAGTAGTAGTAAAGAGAGTGATTCGTTATCGGATGATGAAGTTAATACAGTACAGCAAGAGACACGTGAGAAACGAGATCGAATACTCACAATGGTGGCAATGTTAAAAAGTTTGTTTCAAACGCCTACATCTGCCAGAAATGTTTCTTCAAAGAAGAATTATGGTATAATACTTCTTTTTCTTTGTAATAACGTTTTGTTTTGATTATATTTTTAGTAAAAAAGTTTGTCATGTGAATCTTTCAGATTATGTCGATGAAGGCGACCCAACATTTAGATGTGAAGATTGTGGTGCAATGATGTGGTTTGTTGAACGAGTTAACAAGCAAACTAAAGGAAAACCTAAATTTGGTCTATGCTGTGGCCAGGGACAAGTTCAGTTGCCATTTTTAAAAGAATCTCCAGATTTTTTGAAAAGGCTTCTAACCGAGGATAATGATCTTAGAAGATATTATCGTGAAAACAGCAGACCAATGAATATGGTTTTTTCGATGACTTCACTTGGTGGTAAAGTGGATCACTCGGTTCCGAAAGGAAGAGCTCTCCAGATGTTCCAACTTTAGGGTGAGAATTACCATCGAGTGGGTAGTTTGACACCAAAAGAAGGCGAGTCGCCAAAATTTTCCCAGCTTTGTATCATTGACACTCTTAATGAGATAGATAACAGAGTTTCTGCCATCGGGTATATTTCAAAACTTGATATCTTCCTACTCCTTTATAAATATTATATATCCATCACAAAACCTTCTTTTTGTTTCTTACGTGTTTATGTTTTTTCCCGGAAGAACAAAAAATCTGGATCAAGTGTTAGGAAACATAATTTGAGAAAGCAGCTCATAGATGCCTTTATTAAAATGTCAGATGAAGTGAATCCTTACGTGGAAACGTTTCGATCTGCAAGAGAAAGATTTGAGATTAATCCATATGAAGCCTTTCGTATTAGAATTATATGCAGTCGTGAGAAGGATGGTATGACATATGATACGCCTACTGATTTCGAAGTTGCTGCTCTGATCCCTGAAGATTTCAATTTGGAAATGAAAGATAGAGATATTATCTTGCATAATAAGAAGACTGGACGTCTCAAAAGAATCAATGAAATTCACCCTTCATATCTTGCTCTTCAGTATCCTCTTATATTCACATACGGGGAAGATTGTTTTAGACCTGGTATAAAGAAAAGAGTAACAACTGCTACAAAGAAGATGAAGAGGGAATGTATTAGCATGAGACAATGGTTTGCCTTCCGTGTTCAGGAGAGGGAAAATGAGAGTCACACTCTATTATATTCTAAAAGACTGTTTCAACAATTTTTGGTTGATTCTTTCACCACTATTGAGTCTAATAGGTTACGTTACCTAAGAGTGAATCAGACCAAATTGAGGCCAGACACATACGACTCCATAAAGCAATCAGAAAACGTTGGAAACGATGATATGAGCGAACAAGGAAATCGTTGGTATTTGCCAGTAACTTTTGTCGGTGGACCAAGATACATGAAGAATAATTACCTGGATGCAATGATGATTTGCAAACATTTTGGATTTTCAGATCTTTTCATTACATTTACATGTAATCCTAAGTGGCCAGAAATGACCAGGGTTCTGAATAAATGCAATCTGAAGCAGGATGATATGCCAGACTTCATTTGCAGGGTGTTCAAGATGAAACTGGAATCTCTCATGCGTGACTTAACAAAAAAAAAGCTATTGGGAAAGACTGTGGCATGTAAGTGATCCCTATTTGAGATTGTATACAATCGAGTTTCAAAAACGTGGTTTACCTCATGCTCACATTTTGTTGTTGATGCACTCAAAATACAAATTTCCTACTACTGATGACATTGACAAGATCATCTCAACGGAGATTCCGGACAAAAGAAAGGATCCTGATCTTTATGAGGTTGTGAAAGATATGATGATTCATGGACCTTGTGGATCTATCAACATGAATTCACCATGTATGGAGAATGGTACATGTACGAAGTTATATCCAAAACAACATGCTGCAACTACTACAGTCAACAAAGAAGGATTTCCAGTTCATAGGAGACGTGAGCTATCCGATCGTTATGTTAAAAAAACGGCATTAAGCTTGACAATAGATATGTCATTCCCTATAACAAAGATCTATCTTTACGTTAAAGGGCTCATATTAACGTGGAGTGGTGCAATCAAACTGGATCAATCAAATATGTATTCAAGTATATAAACAAGGGACAAGATCAAATTACTGTTGTGGTTAAGCCACCGAGCACAGGGGTACACGAGCAAACACCCAGTAACAAGCCAAGTCAGAAGGAACAACAGAAAAACGAAATCAAAGATTTTTTCGATAGAAGGTTAGTTTTTATGTATAGTGTTTTTTTTTTATATCAAAACCATGTTGTTTATGAAACATAATTGATGGAGTATCTTTTTTGGGAAAATAATGATTACTGCAGATATGTTTCTTTATGTGAAGCTGCATGGAGGATTTTTAAGTTCTCAATACACTATCGATATGTACCAGTGTTAGGTGTGTAAGTTTTAATCCTATTATACTGCAAGTGCACAGTTATGCAATTATAGTATAAAAGGTACCGAATCCCACAGATACTCTAGACTCTTGCGATAGATTATAGAACGTCGAATTAAGCTAGGTGAAACACTTGAAAGCAGTAAATCAGAGCAGCAGAAAACTAAATAGATCGGTTTGTAAATCAGAAGGCGAAGGCGTCAAGTCTAGGATGTTCTCAGGAAATCAGGAACACATGCAATCAATCAATCGGGATCTAATTAGGAACTTTTCTAGAACTGGAATCACGGAAGTATAAGAAACCAACTTTCATTGCGAATCCTATCTATGTCTAACAACCTAGCAAGCCAACTTTCGTTGCGAATTCTAGAGTTCTAAACAAGCATTAATCTCAAGTTATTTCGTTCACAATTCCTCTAAACCAAATTTCTTTGCGAGTAGATCAAATTGCTCATCTAGATTCTTTCTAGCTAATTAACCAATTGTCGTTGTGCAAATCAACCTAACATCATAAATCTGGGTAGCTAATTCAGATTAAGCAATAAGAACAACCCTAGATGAAGAACTAGCAGATATGAATCCCTAAAGATTGATCAACCTATAATTCCATGAAATCCCCTGTGAGAATCCCTAAACCTAACAGGTAGACTACTGAGACATGATCATCGAAACAACAAACATCATGAATAGAAAACCAAATATCATAAAACAGAATAAAGAACTGGGGTTCAAAATCCTCTCTCTTTCAAGAACATGATCAGCCCCTAACTCTCTCTGAGTAAAGTAAAGCGTAGCCTAAACAATGGCTTAAAAACCCTAATATAATGATTTAATCATGGCTGGGGCTTCTTTGTAATTATGAGAAACTTCTGGGTCAGAGTGCAATTTCCAAAACTCTTCATTAATGGCTCGCGAGAAGTCTGTGTTGACCTTGTGTCAATCGATGCACAAGATGTGTCGATCAACACAGGTCTGTGAAATCGACAGTGAAATCTCTCTCTCGGGTCAATGCTCCAAAATGCTCCAGAATGCTCCATATGTCCAATTCTGCTCCAAACGTACCTAGACCTGTAAACATATTAAAAAGACTCCAAAACATAATAAAAGACTCGATAAATAAGACATATATTATGGCTAAAATCCCTAAAATCCATGGTATATCAACTCCCCCACACTTAGCTCTTGCTTGCCCTCAAGCAAGTAAAGAACCAAAGTATAAGAAAAGAGGTTTGAAAACACAAAAACTCATTTCGTCCTAGGAACTTTCGCATTCACATTCACTTAGAAAACCACTGAAAACTTTCCTACAGAACTCAAGACCTCAATATACTTCCCCCAAACTTAGCAACTGGCCCAAGTAAACTCCACAATCAAGTTAGGACATTCAAGTTCACCACACCAGTCTCTGTATACAATTAGGTGCGGTCTCACAGAGGGAGTATCGAATCAAAGGACACATGGACTCAACCTATTCAGTATCTGACCACCAAACTGTCGGTTTCTGGTTTCTTTCTTTTCCCTTTCTCCCTTAGCACTGATTTTTCCCCACTGGGTATCATTTTTTTTTTCTATCAGTGCTCTTCCCTTTTTATTGGGGTTTAACTTTGGATCTTTCCATGGATATATATGAGGTAATAGGGGTCTCTACCACTCCCGTGACCACTTTTATCTTTTTTTTTTTACTTTCAAAGGAGGGGAAAATCAAAAACCATACTTTAGAACATGATCACAGGCTGTGCCAAACACATCAAAGGAATCCGACCCAAAGATTACCAAGCCCCTAAGTGAGAAAGTAAAGTCAAGATTAAGCGCGAGACTAGTGACGAATCCTCCGAATACCTGGTTAGATATGGGTGTCCTTGGTAGGTCGATCTGTTTGGGGTTTTCTAATCGCCATAGAGGTCCTGCAAGTCTATCCATTGGTCACTTAGTTCCTGTTCCAGCGAAGAGTTTCCTCGAAAAATCATAGTTTCATACACATTTTGACTCAATAAAGCAATTTTGGACTAACTCTAAGAAAACAAAAGCATGCGTCAGTAGCTACCTCCACCACACTTAAACTACACTTTCCCCAGTGTAATCAAAGCATGAGCTCGGTGAAAACAGAAAATCTAATTGAAAAGAGTATGAAAAATCCAGAGTTACGTACCTCTCATCGCACTGTGTCGATCGATGCTCAGGACCGCATCGATCGACGCAAGGCACATTTTCTCAATTCATTCGTGTGTTCACTCTGTGTCGATCGATGCACAAGATGTGTCGATCGACGCAAAGTGATTTTTGACCTGTTCTCTCATCTGAAAACACCAAAACGAAAAATCAAAGTAACAAAGACCTAAAAAGGAAAAATAAAAACGAAAACTGACTCTATAGTGGGTTGCCTCCCACTCAGCGCTTGTTTTTAGTCATTAGCTTGACTGTGGGATAGAGATTAGACTCATGGCGGTTTCAACAGAGACTTTGAGTGTCTCTGTGAATGTCTCCTCATCCAAGGTGGTGTATATGCTGTCGGATCATGAGAACTCCCAAGGAAAGAAGGATTAGAATCATGGCGGGAGCGAAGCATGAGTGGGATTCTGCGTTTTCCTGCATTCAAAGCAATGCGGTTAGGATTTTTAAGCTTAAATGATTTGTGCCTTACCTTTGGTGGAAATGAGATGTCTGGAGCTTTCTGCTTATGAGCAGTTGCAGGCTCAACATATGTTAGAGCAAGTTCAGAATGAACTGCCATCTTCTCTTCTCCAATAGGAATCTCTAGTTCCACCTCAACACTGAAGCTCTGTCCATCAATGGTGGCTATCTGCAGCTTGTCCATCTTGAACCTCAATGTCTCATCTCCCAGGTGGAGATCAATCAATCCGCATCTCATATCAATCACTGCGCCCGCAATAGCTAAGAATGATTTACCAAGTAGTAGAGGATCATCAGGTTCAATCTCATACTTCAGCACCACAAAGTCCGTTGGAATCAAGTAGTTTCCAACTCTAACAAGAACGTCTTCAAGAACTCCTTCTGGATACTTCTTTGATCGATCAGCTAGGATAAGAGAGATCCTAGTAAGCTGGAATTCCATCTGTCCCAATCTCACAGCCACATAGTATGGCATAAGATTCACACCAGATCTTGAATCACACAAGGAATGCTTGAATCTCTCCTTAGATATAACAGTCTAGATCAAAGACTCCTGGGTCTGGAAGCTTATCTGTAATATGAATCAGCTGCTTCTCCATCATTTTCATGCAATTAGCCACGTCTAGCTCCTGTTTAGACAATTTAGGAGCCTTAAAATATGGATCAGATGGCTTGTAGATCCGTTCTAGGACTGTTGCAGGTTTCTGGTCCCGTCTGCGATATGTGTCGACCGATGCACGTTGTGTGTCGATCGACACAAGGCGATTTTGCACATATTCATCAGACGTATCGGGTTTGCATCGATCGATATCAAGTGTGTGTCGATCGATGCATGTCTCAGACAGAAATAATTCTTCCAAAAAATCCGAGATGATGTCCTCTTCTTCTCCTAGCAACTCAATCTCATCTCTTGTGGTCACAACATGGACGTATTGCTTTTGTTCAGCTTTCCCAGCTCCATTTTGCCTTTGCATTGCTTGAGATGTCTGTTGAACTCGGGCATCTAGCTTCTTCACATGTGTGCTCAAATATTCAAACTTCCCATTCAGATTTTCATGCATAGCATCCAGCTTCCTGTCGAAGTCTACAGCAGTCTTAGTCTGATCCTCTAGCAACTGCTCCATCATGGCTTCCATCTTGCTCTCATAAGCATTAGCAACATGAGGTGTCTGATAAGAAGATGATCCATAGGTTCTCTGATAAGAATTACCTTGCTGAAAAGGCTTCTGATAACCAGCATTCTGTCCATATCCGGAAGAGTTCTGATTGCTTGTGAAAGCACTCTTCTGTCCACCATTAAAGAACTTGTTACCTTGCTGATTACCAAACCTGTTTCCTTGGAATCCAGAGCCATTGATGTAGTTCAAATCATTTTCTTGTCTTTTCAGTAACTGCTCCATCATACTTATCAGCTTATCAGACTGCGTATTTTGAGGAGGAACAGGCTGATATGATGAAAATTCATAATCTCTGGTGAATGAGTAAGAACCATAGTCTCTGCAGAATGAGTTATTATGCTGATTTTCCAACATCCGTTCCATCATTCCTATCATCTTACGCTCTGTGTCGATCGATGAAAAGTAGTGTCGATCGATGCAGAGCGATTACAGACGTACCTGAAACGCGAGAAACCAAAAAAAAAATAGTAAACAAAACCAAAAACGGAAAAACTAGTCTAAACCCTAAGTTCAAATCTATCGAAGACTCAAAAGAATCCCCGGCAACGGCGCCAAAAACTTGATAGGTGTGTAAGTTTTAATCCTATTATACTGCAAGTGCACAGTTATGCAATTATAGTATAAAAGGTATCGAATCCCACAGAGACTCTAGACTCTTGCGATAGATTATAGAACGTCGAATTAAGCTAGGTGAAACAGTTGAAAGCAGTAAATCAGAGCAACAGAAAAGTAAATAGATCGGTTTGTAAATCAGAAGGCGAAGGCGTCAAGTCTAGGGAGTTCTCATGAAATCAGGAACACATGCAATCAACCAATCGGGATCTAATTAGGAACTGTTCTAGAACTAGAATCACGGAAGTATAAGAAACCAACTTTCGTTGCGAATCCTATCTATGTCTAACAACCTAGCAAGCCAACTTTCGTTGCGAATTCTAGAGTTCTAAACAAGCATTAATCTCAAGTTATTTCATTCACAATTCCTCTAAACCAAATTTCTTTGCGAGTAGATCAAATTGCTTATCTAGATTCTTTCTAGCTAATTAACCAACTATCGTTGTGCAAATCAACCTAACATCATAAATCTGGGTAGCTAATTCAGATTAAGCAATAAGAACAACCCTAGATGAAGAACTAGCAGATATGAATCCCTACAGATTGATCAACCGATAATTCCATGAAATCCCCTGTGAGAATCCCTAAACCTAACAGGTACTACTGAGACATGATCATCGAAACAAAAAACATCATGAATAGAAAACCAAATATCATAAAACAGAATAAAGAACTGGGATTCAAAATCCTCTCTCTTTCAAGAACAGGATTAGCTCCTAACTCTCACTGAGTAAAGTAAAGCGTAGCCTAAACAATGGCTCAAAACCCCTAATATAATGATCTAATCACGGTTGGGGTTTCTTTGTAATTATGAGAAACTTCTGGGCCAGAGTGGAATTTCCAAAACTCTTCATTAAACGCTCGCGAGAAGTCTATGTCGACCTTGTGTCGATCGATGCACAAGATGTGTCGATTGACACAGGTCTGTGAAATCGACAGTGAAATCTATCTCTCGGGTCAATGCTCCAAAATGCTCCAGAATGCTCCATATGTCCAATTCCGCTCCAAACGTACCTAGACCTGTAAACATACTAAAAAGACTCCAAAACATAATAAAAGACTCGATAAATAAGACATATATCATGGCTAAAATCCCTAAAATCCATGGTATATCAACCAGTGGAGAGAATTTAATTCCATCGGCCTGGGAAACAGGTTGTTTTGTTTATGGATGATGATAATTACGAAACAATCACTAGTCGTGTGCTTATTGAAAAAACCATGCTTCTTGGGTGGTTTGAGTTGAATAAATCAGAAGAATTCTTTCCCGGTACAGACGTAAAAATAAGTGTTGTTTCTCGGAAGCTCACGTATGCGCAAATTCCAACAAAGTTTATTTGGAATAATAAGGAGAAAAAGTTCTATCCTAGAAATAGAGGATTCAGCATTGGAAGGATTAACTATGCTCCACGCAAAATCGAGGAAGCCTACTATATGCAGGTCTTGCTCAACATTGTTAGAGGTCCAACATGTTTCGAAGACATCAGAACATTCAATGGTGTTGTGTATCCAAAATACAAAGAGTCATGTTTTTCTCGGGGGTTATTAGAAGATGATCAAGAGTACATCGCAGATCTTGTGAGGGCAAGCTTCACAAGCTCTGCATCCCATCTCTGTTATATATTTTCTATCATGCTAATTTCAGATACTTTGGGAAAGCCGGAGGTTGTTTGGGAGAACACATGGGAGTTTTTTTCCGACGATATCGAGTATAATATGAGAAAACATTTAAACATACCAGGTTTCTTTTTTCTTTAATACACAAAGTTTGCTTAATTTTGGGAAAAGAAAAATTGACATGTTTTTAACTACCATTATTTTAAAATTTGTAGCGCTTTGTTTGAGTGCGGTGGATAAACATGATTATGCTCTACAGGAGATTGAAAAGCAACGAAACTTCTATAGAAAGACTTGACGATATGCCAAAGCCAAGCATAGGTCTTAGCGACAGTTCAAATGTTCTGATAATGGACGAGCGAAACTATAATCGAGATGAGTTGAAAGAAATGCATGATCGTGATATTATGAAGCTAACGGATGAGCAAAAAGATGTTTATGATGAGATTACAAGGGCTGTCTCAGAAGAAAATGGAGGAGTGTTCTTTGTCTATGGTTTTGGTGGAACAGACAAAACGTTTTTATGGAAATGATTATCAGCTGCTATCAGAAGTAAAGGCGATGTTGTGCTGAATGTGGCTTCGATTGATATCGCATCGCTTTTATTGCCAGGAGGAAGGACTGCTCATTCAAAGTTTGGCATACCCATCAATCCAGATGAGTTTTCAATTTGCAATATTCAACCTAGATCAGATCAAGCAAATTTGGTGAAAGAAGCCCCTCTTATAATCTGGGATGAAGCACCCATGATGAGCAGACACTGTTTTGAATCTTTAGATAGAAGCTTGGCGGACATTATTCTGAACAGAAATAATAAGCCTTTTGGTGGTAAGGTTGTTGTCTTTGGGGGCGACTTTAGGCAAGTATTACCAGTGATCCATGGTGCTGGAAGGGCTGAAATAGTCACAACGGCTCTGAATTCGTCCTACATTTGGGAACATTGCAAGATACTAAAGCTAACGAAGAATATGAGGCTTTTATCGAATAATATCACGCCTGAAGAGTCTAGAGACATCGATGAGTTTTCCAAATGGATATTAGATGTTGGAGATGGTAAAGTTGGTGGAGAAAATGATGGAGATTCTTTGATCACTATTCCGGATGAGTTTCTGATTAAGGATGCAGATGATCCAATAGAATGTATATGCAATAGTGTTTATGGAGATGCTTCAGCTTTAAAACAAAGCAATGAACCAAATTTTTTCAAGAAAGAGCAATTCTTTGTCCTAGAAATGAAGACGTTAACATGATCAACGAGCACATGCTGGATAAGCTGGGCGGTTAGTAAAACTTTTACATCGTTGTCATTTATAGCTTATTTTTAACATATTGATCAAATAACTTATTGTCTTTTTGATGATTTTAAAAACAGGTGAGGAAAGAATCTATTTAAGTTATGATACCATTGATCCATCTGATACAGGAGCCACCAATGACCAGGCTCTAACTCCAGATTTTTTAAACAGTATAAAGACTTTCGGTCTACCTAACCATTGTCTTAGACTGAAGGTTGGTTGTCCTGTGATGCTGTTAAGAAACATTGATCATACATGAGGATTAATGAATGGAACTAGGCTTAAAATCACAGAGTTGTATGATTTCATGATTGGGGCAAGGATTATTACTGGTGAAAAGGTTGGCCAAATTGTTTATCTTCCGAGACAGTCGATAGCACCTTCTGATGCAAAGTTACCTTTCAAGATGCGGAGAAGCCAACTTCCCATCGCAGTTGCTTTTGCCATGACTATTAATAAAAGTCAAGGGCAATCGCTTGCAGAAGTTGGATTGTTTTTGCCACGCCCTATTTTTCACATGGTCAGCATTACATGGAAATTTCTAGGGTAACATCTAAAAGGGGTTGAAGATATTGATAGTTGACAATGAGGGAAAGCCACAGAAAGAAACAATGAACGTTGTGTTCAAAGAGATTTTTCAAAATCTCTGAGAATTTGTGTGATTTATTGTTTTATTAGTTTGTATTTTTTTGATAAAACCTATTACATTATATTGTGTTTCGGATACTGTTTTTTAAGACTCTATTTACGCAAGTTACATTTTTTTAGACTCTACTTACGCAAGTTACATTTGAGTTGACATATACCTACATTCATCAGTGATTTGCATCCAGCTTAACCTTTCACCATTATTAATTAAAGTGTTCGTTGATTACATTATTTTACATATCCTAACAAAATTAATTTTTCTTATTAAAAGTATCACAATAATATCGGATGTATAAAAAGAATATTCCATGTTAATTCTAAACGATATAATTTTATACAAAATAATTTTTGTATATTTGTTTAAACTTCACTAATTGAAGTATATAAGATGTGATATATGGAAAAGTTAAAACTAATCCAACCAACTCTTTTACTATTTATTAATGTCTAACTTCATAAGTTATCATTTATTATGAAAATATAATTATAATAAATAAGTATTAAATTTCCTGATTTAAATTTTGATTTGACAACTACCTACATGAATCATTACTTTGCATGCATATTAACAAATGTCAACTAATTTTGAGTTGATTTCCACTATATACAAAATGGAAAACATCAACAAAGAAGATATATTATGTTTATAATATGTTATGTTTCAACTTAATGCTTTATATTCGGATTTTGCATTTCTTATACATATATGATCGAAATGAAACATTTTAGGAATGAATATTTGAATGTTATAGTGGTAGAATATTTTGAAATATAGTTTATTAATAACGGGAGATTTTAGTATAGAACCAATAATTTGTAATAACCTTTTTGGAAACAAATATCCAAGAATCACGGCATTAATACTCGGACTGTTATACCTAATACTTACCTCAGAGTTATTCTCGGATAACAATTATTTCTGCAAATATTATATTTACTAATGCTCTACTACAATGTGAATATTCGTTTAACCTATTTAATGTAACACATTGAATTTTAACATTTTCTCACAAAATCTTAGTATAAGTGTGGTTTTTGGTATGGAATATATGTTTGTAATTAATGTTCTGAGGATTCTTAAAGAAATCTCCATGTTCAGTTAACACAATCAATGTAAACATTTACTCTACACGCAACTTTTAAACCTAACCAAGATTATAGTTGGGACTATATATATTTGCATAGTTAAGTTTCTCTACCATTAGCCATAAAAAAAATTCACGAAATCTTCTCGTATATTCGTCAAATCTTCAAACACAAAACAAAATATGAGTGATTACGTTGATTTGTACGAGCTTGATGGTTCAGAGCAGTTTTACAGATTCAAGTTAAGATCATAAGGAAGTGGTTCAACAGTGACACCATGAATGGTCAACGGATTCATGCAATTGTGTCTGATAAATTTGTAAGTTTATTATTGCTAAAATCTATATAGTACTTAGCTGTTTTGATTTATACACTATACATATTGTTAATTGGTTCTTTTTTCTTTGATAAATCTATTGTTAAAGGGTTACAAGATCGAAGTTATCAATCATAGATGTTTCTAGACAAGTTCAAGGACATGTTTGAAGAGGGATCTTGGAAACCTATACAGAATTTCGAAGTGATCTATATCAATGGAAACTTCAGAAATATTTATGCTGAGAAAAGATTTACCTTGAGGAAGACACCCAAGTCGACAAACACCCCAATGGATCTGATGATATGTTTTGTGAATTTGTGATCTTCAAAAACATTTTGCAAGTTTTTGTGCAATATCTTTACACCATTGGTATGTTTAGTTTAATTTAAAAAAAAAATCCAAATAAGTAGTTGTAAGTAAATACTATTATAATTATCGTGAGATGTAATTTAGTTTTTATGTTATTTAGATGTGATAGGTGTAATAATGTTCGTTGGAACTCTCATCTCGAGCCAAGACTACACAATCCTTTTTCGGATTAAAGAAAGAGAGTAAGCATTTAGTTTACAAACATTAAATAATTTTTATAATGTATTTACATTGATGCATTAGTTTCACTAATTTCATTCAAATATATGAAGCAACACATTCATAAAATGTGTTGCAAAGGGTAGGGTTGCCATGAAATTCAATGATCTTTGGAACTCAAGTGGAAATCAGAAAATAGTTGTGTGTCTCAAGTTTTGGAGGGTTAATAATTCTACAAGTAAGAAATTTTTATCATAGTATATTTTATTTTTCTTATCATTCGCGTTTTATTAATAAAAATTATAAAATAATAAGAAATTATCCCAAAAATTTTCTATATATTTAGGAGTACCAATACTTGAAGATTCTGATGAAATCTCTGATGTCATCTTCGATCCAAAAATTGAAGAAACCACTTCCATCAAAAAGTGGTAAACGAATTATAGTTAGCTATCAAATAAACTATCTTTTAACAAAGCAAATAATAATAATCATTATTATTGTTTTTTGTAGGATTTGAACTTGGTGAATGAATTAAAACCTGGTGAAGACAACTCAAGTATTTTGTTGCCTATCCTATCATTTTATTTTTAATATAATGAACTTATTTCTATCTGCCTGTAATATTTTACAGAAATTTCCTTGATAACATTATCGGTTATGTATTAAGGTCACTTTTTTGGAACATATACTTATGCTATTTTTCATTTAATGTTAGCTAATTTAGCATGAAATGCACGATTAGAATTAATAATCTGATATTTTTAAAATGTTGTAGTTATTATTGTTTTATATTTTCTTTTGGTCTATTTAATGTTCTGAATATTTTATTTTCTGAATTTAGATATTACGATATGTATTTCCACAAGGTATTGTGTCATTTTCTTTTGGTCTCCGCTAATATCCATATATTCAAAACTTGATATACATAACAAACCCAAACACTTGATTACTTTATATATATAATCTATACCTACGTTACATGGAATCAAAAGCGGGTACGCGGAAGCGGAATCATATGGAAGGGCAGAAGCGACTTTTAAAAAATATATAGGAAGCGGGTACGTGCTGGAAACATATATATAAAAATATAATTTAACCCATAGTTAAAACTTTTATGATTCGAAATTAAATATCAAAACATTCTTAGTTAATTATATCAAATAAGACGAGCTCAAAATATATTGTGAACATAAATAAAAAGTCAAAGTTTTCAAAAGTAATATTGTTCAACTAATTAAATTAATCACTTTTATTAATTCACAAATGATTAATATAGCCTATATAAATAAAATTCTTTATAAGTAAAAGATAAAATTTGTTAAGCATAAATATCAAATTTTATTATTTGTTTCAATGTCTTATATATAATTTTATTCCTTCTAGTTTTGGACTTTTTATAAAATAAAAATATATAAAATATAATTCTACATTTCTTCTTTGTTTATAACATCGGAAATTCGAAACGGAAGCACAAGCTTTCAAAGTGGAAGCGTAAGCTTCCAATGCATTTTTAAAGAGTTTTTTTGGAAGTGTCTTGGAAGCGAGATTCCGAAAGCTTCCACAAGCTTCCGATTCCAAAGCGGGAAGCGGTCATCCGGTGAAGCTTCCTTGTTACCTAGATCTATACTATTAAAGTCAGTAGATAAATTATATTAACTAGCCACCACACATAAACAATATGGAGACAAAATAAAAAATATTATATAATTTTAGATAAAGTAGTTAACACAATTTTATCATATTATATAATGTATACTATTAATACAGATTAATATCAATGTATAATAATTTAAATATATAAATAAAACATAAATCCATGCTCGCGGATCAAATGTAGTTCTTTTAAAATCAAAGAAATCACCTGTAACTGGGCTTCGTTACTTTTATTTACTGGGCTAGTCAGGTCCATTCTTTAAAGCCTGATTTTGGGATGTGCCAACAGGGTCTATTAGTGTCCATTAGTGTGTTAGAAAGAAGCAAACCGTCTCTTAAAATTGAACCGGATATCGGTTCGCTTCTTCGATTTGTTAATTCTCGGCGTATCTCTACTTATATCCTCCTCCACTTTGAACTTTGATAAACGATTATCAAATTAAACACGGTCCATTGTTGTACCATTAGCATTTGTAACAGGTATTTACTGCGGTTATTTATTTGATTACAAGACCATAAAGTTAAAAAGCTGAAAAAACAAAAAGAAAAGTTACAGAGCTGAAACGGTAACCCAAATTTTTTTGGTCGAGTAATCTTTGAAATTCTTGAAGTTTGAATGAATGAAGGCTTAAAGATTTGAGCTTTATCCTAGTGTGGAACTTTTTCTTTTGTTTACTCCCTCGCTATAACACCGAGAGAAACAACTACAAAAGAATAGGTTATAACTTATATGTGTACCTGGTAACAAGGATTTTGCAATCTTTATAGGTATCAATTCCTCAAGCTTATCGTGTAATCTTGAGGTATCGAACCTTTTTGGGACAGATAAAACCAATAAGAACACTCCAACCTCTTGAGTCAAATCAGACAATTGAATTTTTGTTTCTAACAATCCTAACAAAAACAATTCAAATAGAAGTAAACAAAAAGCAAATAAACGAAGTGAATTCAATCAATGATAAAGATAAGGCCTAAAGGTTAAGGTCAACGGATAGGTGACTCGGGATGATCAAGGATCCTAATTCAAACTTCATAGAAGCTAACCTCCTAGCATGGAACACAACAAGTCAATCAGTTTAATCTAATAATACTAACCTCTTTACTTAATCCTAATCCAAGAACAAATTCTCATTTGTGAATTAAAATCAAGCAAGCATTCAAACAAGTTCTAAACAGCCAACAATCACTTTAAACATACATTTTCATGTGCTAGAATGTGAAAGTCCTATCAAAGCTAGAAACTGGAATTTCATCGAACACATGGTGAGCAAGAAATCCTAAACATCCTAATCAACGTGATCAAGGCTAATTAGGCACTAAACACACTTTGATAGATGATATTTTAAACAATTAAGCATTAAAAATCTATTGATCACCCCTAATCAACCTAATCCTACCTAACCCATAAGCCCTATGAAGAACTACTCACTAATCATCATATGAACAACAAAATCCATAGAAATAGTGTTGATCATTGAAAACTAGAGATAGATTGGAAAATCAAAGGAAGGAATCACAAGAAAAGAGTACTAGATTAATCCAAAATCAAACTTGTTCTTACAAAAGGGTTTTTAGCAACAAAACAAGCTTAAGAAACAAATGAAAATAGGTTTTTGGCTTAAATAGTCAATATGGTGCGAACCGGGTCAACCCGGAACAAACCGGGTGTTGACCCGGCTCCGAAACAGTTTCTGGGACGCGTATCGGTCTGGTCGGTCGATATGAGTCCTCGGATTTTCTTCCGAGTGTGTGTATCGCCCCCCCCCAACCGATATGGTGGCCGATATGCTGGCCGATATGCCTTCCAGCTGCTTCTTCCTTAGTCCCTTGAGCTCTAGACTCCACTTCCAAGCTCACCAATGCTCCTAGACACCTCCAATTACCTGCAAAACACAAGAAACACTCCAAATGCAAGCCTAAAATGCCTACTCCTAATCCTAGACACCTCTATACTCTAGATGCACCAATGATCGACAAAATGGTATGAATGATGGTGAAATGAAGTCAAAACAAGAACTATATACAAGCCTAAATGCATGAAAATGTATGAATATCAATTCCCCCAAACTTGAATTTTGTTTGTCCACAAGCAAGCATAAGTCATTCAAAATAACTTGGGGAAAAGGTTTGAAGGTGGGAACTCATTTCCAAAGGTTCAATCAAGTTTCAAACTTCATTTCAAGTCTATACAACTAAAGTGCAACCGAGAAAAACCTACTCCAAGGATATAGCCATACTCATCAAGACAATACTTTTAGCTTAATCTTCAACCTTCACAAGCATTCAGATCAACTAGCTCTTTGACATTGTTTAAACATTTCAAGTGGATTTACTCACAACAAAGTGTTCAAACTCATTTGGCAAGGGTTAAGGTTTTGAGATAAGGATGATCTCAATCAATAAGAGGGGTTTCTCCATATGCATTTAGGTTCTCTCAAAAAGAAATGAATGAGCTCATAGTAAAAAGCTAAGAGTATAGAAGCAATTGGTGCATACTAGAATCGATTTCCGTTTACCCATTTCCTAATGACTTCTACTCTTACTCTAGCCCACCTAGTTTGAGTCTACTCTTTGTCAAGGCTACTTTTGCCTCTTCCCTCTTTCTCAACCAAACACTTCCCAAGAATACTCCCAAGGATCATTCAAAACCTTTTAAAACAGTGGCAATTCTTTTCTTTAGACTTAGCTCAAATACTTCTTTCTTTAGCAATGACCTCTTTTCACAAACTTTCTTTTTCTTTAAGTTGAGCACTTTGGCTTTTTTTTCCTTTCAAAACATTGAGGCACTTTTTCTTTTAAAACACTTAAGAGCTTTTCTTTCAAAACACTTTTGCCAACAACACAAGATCCCTATCAAAATTCCCTCTTGTTCTTTCCCTTTCAAAACCATTCCCCCAAACATCAATCTTAGCCTATTACAAGCTAAAGGTGGTAAAGCTTGCGTCTACACGGAAATTTTTAACTAGTCGCCTCAAACTCAACACCATTTACTTAGCTCATTCCAAGAGGCCTACCTCTCAGAAGAGTGTTTATGGGCGGAAAGGAAGGTAATTAAGGGCGTGGAAGCTATTCAAGCAAGCAAGTGTGGTAAAAGGGAAAAGAATGCTTGAATATTTTGGAGGTATCCATGAGTTTAAAACACTAAGAAGGAGCAAGATAATTGCAATTCAAGTTAAGGTTCTCACTTTTAAATAGAGCTAGCATCAATTCACAACAAGTTCCAGCATCGAATCAAGGTTCAAAGCAAGCTATCCAAGTAGGGTTCGTTCTAGCTTTCAAGCATTTCTCGGGTTACAACCTTAGTGTGATCTATCTAGCATATCTAGCGTATGAAACAAGTTTTACTCGCTTAAAGCTTACGAGGAAATTAAATCATTGCTCCCTATGCATGAACATCCTATATGATGCAACTAGACTTGATCCTAAGATGTTTTCTTTTTGTGAAAATTTTTCAAAAATTTTCGATTTTTTTTTTTGGTTTTTCTATGCCTTAGATGCAATGCATGAGACTCAAAGACAAAAATAAGATCAAAAGAAAACATGATTAGCAACTGGTCTCTCCCCCAAACTTAAATCACACGGTCCCTTGTGTGATCTATGAAAGGAGAAGAGACCGAAAACACACAAAATGCAAACAAAGAAAAGAAAAGAAAATAAGTATGTACAAAGATGGAGTGTTACCTTGCTAGTTGTGGAATGATGGAGGTGATGATTCCCCCATGGAGTATATCGGGTTGGATGAAGAGCAGGATGGCGTCCTCATGGCTCTTCTCTTTCGCCTTCTGTCCTCGCGTGCGGAGTGGCGGTGAGGCTCGTAGTAGGAGTCAGCTGCCATGCGTGCAGCTCCTCCCGTCTCATGTCCAGCAACTGAGTATCTTCCTTGATCCAGCTCTGTCTGCTCAACCAGATCATCGTCTTCACCGATCACTTCCTCAGTCGCTGCCCGTAGCTCCTCATCCAAACCAGTCGGAGCCTCTCGGGATGTGGAAGTCTGTCCCGTAGCGCCACTCTTATCCTTCTTTCCTGCTATCATCTTCAGAACTTTGGTGACTTTCTTCAGGCAGCTGGCTAACTTCTTAATGTTTCTTCCATGCCATTTACTCTACCTTTGGAGGTCCCTGTTCTGGTCCCTTAGCGCACTGACCGTCCGGTTCGCGATCGGATCATCCAAAGGCTCGATGTAGTACCTGTGCAGCCCATACACCCCAGCAGGTGCGTCGGAAGAATCAGAACCGGCTGCAGGCGCTCTCCGCGGTCCGCGAGGCTCGAATTGGTGCTCCATCGCCGGTAGAAACCTGACATTGGCCGAGTTAGCTGCAAAGCTTGTAATGGTGGGGTTCGGAAGCAGGTATTTCTCCTCAATTTGCGTATCTAAGCACATCCTGTAGATTTGGCGACCCGGAGGCGATCTAGAACCGAGAAAGTGGGTTCTGATCAGCTGAGGCACGTCTAGCCATCCCACCGGCGTAGGCTGTCCAAATGTCTTCTCCTCCACACTTCCTTCCACTTTAATCTTCTTTGCCTTAAGTAAAGGCGTGATTAAACCACCCATGGTGAACTTGGGGTCAGAATCCTTGACAGAAGTTTCCCAATCTCGGTGAATCCCAAACTGCTCTACTAGAATGGCTGTGAAGCTCGGTGGGCGCTCAACGGGTGGTATCGTCGTACCGTTGGGGAACGTGCGCAGAAGTGGCTGTAATCCGATGTACAGAAGCTTCATCTCTAGTTCAGTGACTTGGCCTGTCTCCTTTCTAGCGGACAGAGTGTGGGCTAATGCCTTGTGCATGTACCGAATAGCCGGGTGTCGGATCCTTGCAGATTTCATGGCCCCCAACTTGAATGGTCCATCAGCTATCATGTGCCACAATCCCGCGAGGTCTTCCTTTTCAATGGGAATGGAAGAACCTAGCTGAGCACCATTCTCCTCAAAACCGAAGATTGAACTTATCTCCTCAAATATCATAGTGTATTTCTTCCTACCCATCGTGAAATCTATCTTTCCACGGCTCACTTCTCCTCTCAAGGCTGCCTTTCTCAGGTTGATTGTTGCTTTCATGGTCGCAAGGAACTGGCAGGCTGAGCTCTGATAACCATCACTGGAGACGCTGAAGAAGGTCTTGAGCCCCATGTTTTCCACAATCTGATCGTAGTCTTTGTTGGGAATCCGAGCCAATTCTACCAGATTCAGAATGCTCGCGAGTTCCCGATAGCCTAGGATCTAGGGTCTAGTTAATTGAATCATGGATCTCACCTCGTGATTACCTGGTGTTTGGCAGCGGAAGATGGATCAGGTAATACGATATCTACTGCGCCTCAGATGCTGCGCCTCTATCGTAGTCCACACGCACACAAGCTGAAATCCGCCGGGTTGCTAGCGC
The DNA here is from genome assembly GCA_030180135.1 of Orychophragmus violaceus. NCBI lineage: Eukaryota > Viridiplantae > Streptophyta > Magnoliopsida > Brassicales > Brassicaceae > Orychophragmus > Orychophragmus violaceus. Next base: position 88,026,633 of record CM058229.1, on the reverse strand, counting down.
CGGTGCTCGGATCTCTTTGGGACCTTAGTTTCTAGAGGAAGAGCTTCTGTTTTCTTTCTCAGAAAACTGTCTGGGCGGCTCGTATGTCTTAGGTCGAATAATAAGATCACTTATATATCGAATCTGTCATAAACCGAAACATCAGTTTCGGATTCGCCAGTGTGTCGACCGACACATCCATTGGTGTCGATCGACACAAGTCTTGTATCGACCGACGCACCTAATGGTGTCGATCGATACACCTCTTTGAAACTTAATTCGATGCGTATCTAATACACATCGATCAGACCATTTGCCAATGATCTATCCCATGCAGAGTATATCCAACTTGCTTAGGTGTATGACCCTGTAGGTTCACATGATACTGGAAATGAGTTACAACTCATTTGTCATAAGCGGTTTCTAGCAAAACGTTATGACTACCCAGTACCACATGAATTGTCCGATCTCGACAATACAACTATCTCTAGAGTTCGTACAATGTGATTTCAGGACATAATCCCAACAATCTCCCACTTGTACTGGAATCATCTATTCCTATAATCCCTTCGTCTCTATATCTCGATATGGCATAAGGCAAGAGACTGTGTCATCCTTATTATAGCCAACATCATGTTCATCGAACTTCTGATCTATACTGATAAAACAAACGACTGACAATCACCTCGTTTGAGCACGGCCATGCATTTTCTCAGTATCAAATCTTCGATGGGCCCTGAGATATCTATCTCCCGTTATTACAGGAGGGACAAATCCCATCTTGTTCCATCCCTGTTTCTACACATACTTCAAGATACGCACGAGCAATGCCGTTATAGTCGCCAGTTACGGAACGACGTTTGACAAGGTCAACACGCACCAATTCATATGCCAGAAAGCATGATGAACTCAGGTCTAAGGACTATACTCTATAGTCGTAATGAGAACCTCCCATGACACTGATTAATTCATATCCTGTGGAGTTCTCATTAAGCGGGTCATGTCCGATCATATGTTCACCAACATATATCTATGTGACTGACTGTGATAATCATATCATTGACTCCATGAAACTTAGTCCAACAGTCACCTCACATACTAGTCTGCGCGGTTGTTAGTGTCCCATTTTAACAACCTTGACTAGGGACAATCATCATTTATGTCATCTTTTACTTATAGGGTTTCATGATCAAGTCTTCAACTTGATGACCTATAAGATGACCATAAAGTACTTTGGGACCATTATTTAATTATCCAATAATTAAATAATACTGATGTCAGTTTTAACTTACACAAATACTGCCAAAGCATGTCTATGTAAAGTTTACAATATAACTAACATAACTCCCACTAGAATCAAGATCATCTTTTCAGATATCTTACACCTACAGTAACAGAATAAAATTCCGTGCTTAGGTTGTGGGAGAGAGTGCGGTGCTATTGCTTGAAACAATTTCAACAAATTACACCGCCATTCAGATAAAAGCACTAATCTACGGTCTACTGCTTGGAGCCTTTCCAACAGTTAGCACCGCTATTCAGACAAAGAGACATAACCAGGTGGGAACCGGGAATCGTCTTTGTCCGTCTAACTACTTTCAACTGGTTTGTCACTTTATCAGTTCACCACGAACCTATCCTTAGTGTTTCTCAACACTTGGGATATTTCTGGTAACTGTTTAATGACTATTACCGGAATATATTGGTGTATTCTCGTCATGCTTAAGCTGCATCTAGACGAGCGCAAAATATGGCATTTATGATGGATTCTATTGCAGCAGCATTAGAACTCAGACTCATTAATATTAGTTCAGACAGTGTTCAGAAACACTTCTTCTTACTAATATTGTTACTAGCTCAGCTAGTGTCCAAGACACTTCATCTCGCTTGGATAATTGCCATAAGACCTTTGGTATGAAGCCATTCTTGGAATCAAGCACATTTGAACTGTCTAATACCTTATGAACATAAGGATTTTGACACGATCCAATTAGCCTACTTAATCTATGTCAATAGATTCTTATTCCAAGAATTCACTCGGCTACTCCCAAGTCTTTTGTTTAAATTTGACTTCTGACCTAAATCTTGACAAGACTTTAGTGTCGGAACGTCGTTTGTGAGATTCAAGTATGTTATCTACATACTGTGTGAGAATTGCCATTACGCTCCCACTAGTCTCCTTGTAAACGCATGGTTTCTTTTTCTTTCTGATCAAGTCAAAACCTTTGACCAATCTGTCAGAATGTTGATTCCAACTCCAAGATGTTTGTTTCAATCCAGAAATGGATCGGTGAAACTAACATGCATACCCAGCCAATTTTCGGAGTTGGGCCTCACCATCGCTTCTTCGAATTTCGCATGTTCGTCACTTTTCAATGATCAGCAGATCATGACAATAGGTTACGAGATATCACTCTCGAGTTAGTGACGGATCCTTTCGGATCTGCGAATTTCAGGCTCCACAGGTGCAGATCCTACAGCACTTTGTAGATCTCACCGCTGCTCTTCCTCATCAGGTCGAGCAGCTTACTGTGTTTATCGAATTTCTTCGATGTGTACTTTTACTCCCAATGTTCCTTTTGAAAGTATCACCTTTCTTAAAAGACACAGTTCTGGGCAACAAAAGCACTAAGCCTTGGTTTCCTCAGGATAACCAGCGAGGTAGAACTTATCAGATATGGATTCAAGTTTGTTTGTTGACTACTGTCTTACACAAACCTTGCAATCCCAATTAATCAGAAAAACAAATTTGGAAATCACCCAGTCCACATCCAATGTGGTGTTTTTCACTGATTCTGACAGAAACCCTTTTAGCGTGAAAATAGACATTTCAGAACGTATCCTTAAATGGTTATGGAAGATTCATATGATTCATCATTAATCGAATCATGTCTCATAAGATCTGATTCATTCTTTCAGATGATCACTCAATTCTTGACTCTAGTATTTTCCTCCGCGATTCAATCGAGGATCTCAATACTTCTGTCAAACTGGTTCTACACTTCATCTTGGAACTCCCTTAAGGGATTCCAGCTTGTGTCTCATCAAATGAACACAACAATACTTATTGATGCCATCAATAAGGTAATGAAGTACAGAAGATTTCCTCTGGCACTAATGCTCGTTTGGGCCGCATACATCAGTATGTGTAAGGCCCAATAAGCTTCTGGCCCATTTCCTTTTAGCTCTGCTGAAAGGGCCTTAGTCATTTTGGTCTAGTGAACAGAATTCATATCTCAAATGATTAAAATCAAAAGAGTCCAAAACTATGGATTTACTGAATCTGCTTCACTCTCGTGGTTAAACGACTATACCAAAGAAAAGTCGAGTTCGAGTCATCAGACTCAAACCTTTAGTGTTTGTGTTATGTTCAAACTTATGCTGGTTTAAGATACAAAACCCATTCCAAACGGGGTGCTACCATATTATATTTCATTAAGATCCAAAGAACAAAACTTGTCTTTTATCTAAATGAAAAACATTCAAAATCTCAAAAGAAAATGAAAGACATTTCTGCACAAGGCAGATACATAGTAGCAATTACTTAATTTCTAAAACCAAGTATGAAAGGCTCCTACAAGTGAAGAATCTCTACGGCTCATGTAGCAACCATTGCTTCAACCAGACTCGTAGTTCCACTTGTCCTTTCTTCAACGTTCTACCGTCGCTTAGGTCCTGCATATTTCAAAAATATCAGTACCACAACAAGTATCCAATACTTATGTAGAACTTGAATTAATAACACAATTCCTGAAGAAGAAGTACCATACATCTTCTCCATCTCTTGTGAATCTTCCAAGAATTTTATGCAATCTCTCTTCCAATGCCCCAACTCATTACAGTAGAAGCACTTTCTGACACCAGATGGGCCTGACTTGGGCTTATAAGATGACACAGGCTTATCCTGATTCCAAATCTGGACGGCCTTGCCTTCACCTTTGTCAACACAAGATTCCTCAAATCTTTTACCCTTTATGATGTCATACTCTGCTGTTTTGAGCATACCATGCAGCTCAGTCAACGTCTTCGTCAAGCCTTTCTTGATATAGTTCTTAACGAACCTGTCATAGCTTGACGGCAGTGACTGCATAATGATGTCAGTGGCCAACTCTAAGCTGACAGGACATCCCAGTCTCCCCAGGTTATCAACGTAACCCATCAGTTTAATGACATGAGGACTAACTGGAGCATCTTCTGGTAGTCTGCACCCAGTGAGAGACTTCACCATCTGGAATCTCTCAACTCGTGCCAGATCCTGAAACTTCAGTTTCAGGCTGGTGATCATCTCTATTGGTGACTCCATGTTCTCATACTGACTCTTCAAGTCTGAGTTCATGGAAGCCAACATCAGACCACGCACATCTACCACATCAGTATAATGCTTATTCCAAGCATTATACACTGCATGCGAGCGATTGGTCCCAAGCTTTTCTGGAAGAGCCTTTTCAAGGACATAGTCCTTGCTCTCCTGCTTGAGAATGAATCTCAGATTCCGATACCAATCCAGGAAGTTGGATCCATTTAACTTGTCCTTCTCAAGGACGGATCGCAACGAGAAAGTAGTCATAGTCATAAGCTGAAATCCAAGAAAAACAAAGATTTAGTTATGTATATGATGAGAATTCTTATTTAATAAGAAAACTCGCATTATATTCAAATAATGTTTCCTCTATGAATATAATGATCCAAGATCCTCAGATTACTAAAATTTGAGTGGGCGACTCGCCGTTATTCAGACTTTAGTTATCTAGGTAAGCAAATCATTGCTAATTGTACCCAGTACAACTCTTGGTTGTGGATGAGACAAATATGTCTAATCCACTCTGATGTCTCCGGGCCCAGAACTTCTGACAGCCCAGTCAAGTAAACCAATCTCTATGTCTAGTGATCATTGACAGTCGCACTGCAATTCTATCAATGATCACCTGCCTTGCTCATGTCACTGTGGATATCAAGGACTCCAAGATTGTTCAACAATGAAACGAGTTTTCACAGCAGACAAGATTGGGCAAGACATCAAGGTTTCTTGATATTTAGTTGAGGAAACTAAACTCTGAAAGGTTAGCATATCAATCTCTTGGGTCATGTAATTGTTGATGTTAATGCACTGCAAGTCCATCAACATTATTACCTGTCTTATTCACGTAATTGTGGACACCAAGCTCTTGGCTAGACATCACACAATGAAATGAGTCTTGACAGGTCACCATATTGAAGCTAATCTTTGATCAAGGTTTTGGTCGAGTTTGGTTTCTGCAAGTTCAAGGTTCAATAACCAGAATTCCGAGCACTGTGTCGATCGACGCAGACTCTGTCTGTCGATCGACATAACCAAACAAAACCGGATTTCAATGACCGGTTAATTCAATTAACCCGGTTCATCGAACCAGTTATGTCGATCGACGCAACCCATGTGTGACGATCGACATAGACCTAAACCGCAGATGGTTCTTGATAACCGGTCCAATTCAATTGAACCGACTTATCTGATCAAATTTATCTTAAACAATCGGTTTATACTAATTGGGATGATCAGTTCAATCCAATTGAACCAATTCATCCAATTTAAACCGTTTAAACCAGTTTCAATTGATTGCGATAACCAGTCCAATTCAATTGAACCGACTTATCCAATCAAACTGATTTATCCCATCGGTTCATGCTAATTAAGATAATCAGTTCAATCCAATTGAACTAATTCATCCAATCTAAACCGACCTATTCGGACTTAACCAAGCATGATAACCGGTCCAATCCAATTGAACCGATTAACCATTCGCTTGGTCTGTGTCGACCGACACTAACCTGTGTCGATCGATACGTGACCGAATCTGCTCTGTGTCGACCGACACTCAACCTGTGTCGATCGACACAGAAGGCTTTCGGTTTTTCTTCGCGAAAAACCCTAGCCGCCGAATCTTGTCGTTTTCGCCGTTCTGTGTCGATCGACACTGTGCGAAAAAACAGACTCGAGCTTGATCGAAATCGATCTGACCTGTTCTATCTAAACAACTTGTTCTAGCGAATCTAAATCATCAAATTCAATAAACAGGTCTGATTCAATGATAAAACCTTAAGGCTCTGATACCACTGTTGGGAATCCGAGCCGATTCTACCAGATTCAGAATGCTCGCTAGTTCCCGATAGCCTAGGATCTAGGGTCTAGTTAATTGAATCATGGATCTCACCTCGTGATTACCTGGTGTTTGGCAGCGGAAGATGGATCAGGTAATACGAGATCTACTGCGCCTCAGATGCTGCACCTCTATCGTAGTCCACACGCACACAAGCTGGAATCCGCCGGGTTGCTAGCGCCGGTGCTCGGATCTCTTTGGGACCTTAGTTTCTAGAGGAAGAGCTTCTGTTTTCTTTCTCAGAAAACTGTCTGGGCGGCTCGTATATCTTAGGTCGAATAATAAGATCACTTATATATCGACTCTGTCATAAACCGAAACATCAGTTTCGGATTCGCCAGTGTGTCGACCGACACATCCATTGGTGTCGATCGACACAAGTCTTGTATCGACCGACGCACCTAATGGTGTCGATCGATACACCTCTTTGAAACTTAATTCGATGCGTATCTAATACACATCGATCAGACCATTTGCCAATGATCTATCCCATGCAGAGTATATCCAACTTGCTTAGGTGTGTGACCCTGTAGGTTCACATGATACTGGAAATGAGTTACAACTCATTTGTCATAAGCGGTTTCTAGCAAAACGTTATGACTACCCAGTACCACATGAATTGTCCGATCTCGACAATACAACTATCTCTAGAGTTCGTACAATGTGATTTCAGGACATAATCCCAACAGTCTTCTAGCAGTCCAAGAGCTGTAAGGGTCGGGACGTGAGGATATCGGGTTGGCCAAAACTGTATCTTCTCCAGCTTGTCATTGATCTCAGAAGGAGTATATTGCATTGGTGACGCATGAATCACCTTCTCTTTGACCACTGGTGCTTCTTCCTCAACAGCTATCCCCTTTCCCTTCGAGGAGGTTCCCACATCTTGTCTCGGTGCCCTGGCCCGTGATCTCGGGTTGGCGGATGTCTTAGTCATTTTTCTACAAAAGACAACTCAAAGAAAGAATGAGCACATAACACAATCCACCAACACAATCAATAATAGCTTGAGACATCCATGATCAACAATTGAAAGCTTAACAATTGCATAAATTTTCGTTTTCAATGGAGCAAACAAGCTAAAACATCTCAACCATTCTCAATTCAAGCTCATCATAGGCATAATTCACCAACAAGTCAATCACATTCATAAGCAACTCACATTCTCATCAAACAAAGGCTCTCAACATGCATTTTGGAAATTTTTGTGAAACGAAACTCAACTAAATCGAGTAGTATCAAAAACTTAAGCTTTTAACAACCCAATGCATCATTAAAAACCATCAAATAAGAAAACCCCCAAAATTTTCGGAATCCAAAAATCCTCAAGAACCCTAATTCCTAAAACTTCAATTCAATTGATTCTAGGGTGAAATTGAGTTGGGTTTTCCTTTAGGAGCAACCTAGCAAAGGTTTCTAAGCCTATACAACAAGCAGCAACCAACAATTTCGAGTTTGAAAAATATGAATTATTTTTGGTGCAACCAGAAATTGAGAGAGATATAGGATTACCTTGCTGGGATAGTGAGAGATGGAGGAAAACAGAGATTGCAGGTGATAGAGCTTTAAAAACGACGAGTTTTGAGCTTTAAGACACTGAAATCGGTTGAGAATTGATGGAGATTGAAGGAGTGGAAGCTTGAGAAAGATTTTTTTTCTTTGTTAAGTTTTGTAAATCGCAAATGGAGAGAGAGATAGGCGTGGGAGGAGAAAAAAGGGAGAAAATGGTAACAAGGATTTTGCAATCCTTAGAGGTACCAATTCCTGAAGCTTATCGTGTAGTCTTGAGGTATCGAACCTTTTTGGGACGGATAAAACCAATAAGAACACTACAACCTCTAGAGTCAAATCAGACAATTGAATTTTTGTTTCTAACAATCCTAACAAAGACAATTAAAATAGAAGTAAACAAAAAGCAAATAAACGAAGTGAATTCAATCAATGATAAAGATAAGGCCTAAAGGTTAAGGTCAACGGATAGGTGACTCGGGATGATCAAGGATCCTAATTCAAACTTCATAGAAGCTAACCTCCTAGCATGGAACACAACAAGTCGATCAGTTTAATCTCTTAATACTAACCTCTTTACTTAATCCTAATCCAAGAAAAAAATTCTCATTTGTGAATTAAAATCAAGCAAGCATTCAAACAAGTTCCAAACTGCCAACAATCACTCTAAACATACATTTTCATGTGCTAGAATGTGAAAGTCCTATAAAAGCTAGAAACTGGAATTTCATCGAACACATGGTGAGCAAGAAATCCTAAACATCCTAATCAATATGATCAAGGCTAATTAGGCACTAAACACACTTTGATAGATGAGATTTTAAACAATTAAGCATTAGAAATCCATTGATCACCCCTAATCAACCTAATCCTACCTAACCCATAAGCCTTATGAAGAACTACTCACTAATCATCATATGAACAACAAAATCCATAGAAATAGTATTGATCATTGAAAATTAGAGATAGATTGGAAAATCAAAGGAAGGAATCACAAGAAAAGAGTACTAGATTAATCCAAAATCAAACTTGTTCTTACAAAAGGGTTTTTAGCAACAAAACAAGCTTAAGAAACAAATGAAAATAGGTTTTTGGCTTAAATAGTCAATATGGTGCGAACCGGGTCAACCCGGAACAAACCGGGTGTTGACCCGGCTCCGAAACAGTTTCTGGGACGCGTATCATTCTGGTCGGTCGATATGAGTCCTCGGATTTTCTTCCGAGTGTGTGTATAGGCCACCCCAACCGATATGGTGGCTGATATGCCTTCCAGCTGCTTCTTCCTTAGTCCCTTGTGCTCTATAGACTCCACTTCCAAGCTCACCAATGCTCCTAGACACCTCCAATCACCTGCAAAACACAAGAAACACTCCAAATGCAAGCCTAAAATGCCTACTCCTAATCCTAGACACCTCTATACTCTAGATGCACCAAGGATCAACAAAATGGTATGAATGATGGTGAAATGAAGTCAAAACAAGAACTATATACAAGCCTAAATGCATGAAAATGTATGAATATCAGTACCCAAAATAACTTTTGGGAAAAAAAGTATGGGGAAATTGCTAAAAATGCCCCTTAAATTGGTTTTAAATAAAAGTGTACCCCCAAAATTGAATCAAATATAAAACTGATTTTGCGGCCTTATGAAATTACCGCGTTGTCCTTACGACCAATCAAAAAAACGTCAAACGCAATTACCATTATAACCTTCGACTATTTCAGACTTCTATGGATGTCTGAGACGTCGGACTCTAATAGAAGTCTGATACAGAATTAATTACTAAATTTAAATTTTAAAATTATTAAAAAATATTTTGTCAAAACTTTTATATACATAAATTATATATAAATAATTTAGTAGTATATAAATTAAAATTTGATAAAATTGAGTCATATTAAACAATGTTAGTTAAGTATGCCTTAAAACATACTTTGTAATGGAACATAATGGAACTTTTACATATAACTTACATATAACCTTAGGGTTAGTTAGATTCATTGTATTAGGAAATTCACCTTTGAAAAATTATATTTGCACATGTATGTTATAATGGTGATATAATTAACGAATTTGATGTGTCATAGGTGTTTTGTTTAAATATTTTTCAATGTTAAGTGATAAATACTATATTTAGGGTTTATCAGACTTCTATAGAAATCTGAATTTTGGGGTTTCGTAAATACTTTGAACCAACTATAACTTAAATGGTTAAAATTGACTAAAGTTTATGTAATTTTAATTTAAATATGTTTGAGAGATAATTAAGTTGGAAATTTAAATTACAAAATTACATAAACTTTAGTCAATTTTAACCATTTAAGGTATAGTTGGTTCAAAACACCATGTAGCTTGATCTATGCTTGACATATGAAGTTGGATATCATATTTTCATCTGTAGGGTTAGACTGAGGGTTTGTGAATTTTCATCCATATTGTTACATTTGCATATACTGGTTAGGTATATACTGGTTAGGTTGTGACTATATTAGTTTGATGTTTTTTATAAGTTTTCTATATAATATGATGGTATTTAAGTAGTAATTAGTAGATTTAGGGTATATTTAGGGTATATCAGACTTCCATGTTAATCTGATTAACGTACATGATTTTTCAGACTACCGAAGAAGTCTGACTAAACTCGACCAAATACTAAACCCTACTTGAGAATTTACCCCATATATAAACGGAAGTTACCGACATTAGTTCGTAAAAGTCATTATCAAACTTCTCTCTCTAAAACGGAAACATACTCCCTCTCTAAATACTCTCTAAATACCCTCTAATAACTCTCTGAGAACCCTCAGCCGCCACCGCCACAGCCGTCGTCATCTTCTTCAGTCTTGTAATTATCTCTCCTTTTTCGTCTCTCCTGACCAGTCCATACACCGCCGCCATCGTATTCTAAGCTCTTCGTTCTGCAAATGTTTGAGATCTATACGAAAGAAGTCATTTTTTCTTTGATCTTTATCTAGATCTAAACAAAAAATTTGTTTTTATATATTTCTCGTATTAGATCTGTACGGTTTTGAGTTCGAGTCATCCCCCCCCCCTGTAACACCCCCGACCCGTTCTACGGACAATAGACGGCCGGAGATGTCACAATGGTCGAGTATCGCGAACGGTACAGCCATTCCCGAGGTCAGGCCGTCCCATCCGTGATATCCGACCTACCTCTCGGTCATAGCCTAAGGCTTAGCAACCCGTACTACGACCTCGAGTTGTGTCAGTTCGGACCAAACTTATATCATGGAACCGTGGAGTTAACGAAAACACTTTTATTAATACTAAGTAGGATTTATTACAAAGTGTTACCCAAAACATACAGTTTATTGAGCTCGAGTCAGAAATCCTACATAGTACAAGCTCCACGATCTTCACACTCACAACCCGAGACTACGCCGGCGACCTAACGTCCGAACTCGTCCTCTAGCCCGTCTATGGTTTCCTGCGAGACAAAAGTTGTTTAATGAGCAACCATATGGGTTACCCAGTGAATCCCAAACCCTCTAACATGCATTAGTGCCCAAACCGTCCCAATAGCCGAAGCATAATGCAATAAATCATCTCGCAAGCATCAATATGCCATAACCGAAATAAATGCGCAAAGCGAAAGCTTTTAAAATCAACCCGCAAACATGACTACCATCATGAATGCTAAACCCGTCTAGACCTTTCTAGACATCCACATGCAGAGGCCTCAAATGCACCGGTACCACCACCCACATCTCTCTCGTGGCTACACCCGGCAAATCACCACAAAGGATCAAGGCCGGCACCACACGTGGCTACACCCGGCCAATCGCCTCAAAGGTTCAAGGCCGGCACCACACCCGAATCCACGGGTAACCCGAATCCACGGGTAACCCGAATCCACGGGTAATCGTGTCGTCACACGAAAGCTCAGGCAGGGGAGCGACCCGAGTCCAACCGAGCCTCTCCGAAAAGGCGGAGGACCACAACGGGTGGTACCGAGAGCATTTCCCTAGAGTATCTACACATACTCTAGGATGCACGTCCTAGAACAACATCACGCATGTTCTAGAACCAACTCACGTCTAACCTGCATGCATCACTCAACATGAGGTTAACAACACATATCACACGGTGTAGGGTCATGCAAAGGATCCGAAGATCACGGCAGCCGCTACAACCATCTCAACAAACGGAAGGGAGACTTACGTGGATCAATGATCCCACGAAGCTACCGCATCCTCACCCATACGGGAAAACACCACTTTTCTCAACAACCATTTCCGAGCGGATCTCACTTCCGACTCGTACTTATCACAATCCGTTTCCGGGAGGTACCCCGACCGTCCCGTACTTATCTCACTATGCATGCTACCACAAACTCCATGATTTCCCCACGCAATCAACAAGACCGTGCATCACAATACCATTTCAACACAAAAGATCATGCATGCATTCATCACTAAAAGAAACGGATTAAAACCTCAATCGCAACACAAGTAAACCAACGAAAACGTGCCTAAGGATGAATAGACCGAGTATTCCAATCCTTAAAACACGACCTGCATAAATCCGTCAGTCCTAGCTACCGGGACTCACCCGTTCCGCAGCCCGCTCCTTAACTCCGAGAATCTCTCCGATAGATCTAGAGCAAAGATCTAAATAAGACGGAGTTCTAAAGGAAACAAGCTAAAGATGGGCGGAAACTACTCGTTCTATGGCTTACCGACACCCCGAGGCATAACCCGAACGCCCCGTCCCGAACGTCCGCTCCGTCCCGCGCTAATCCGCCCATTTTCTCACTTTCTCTCTCTAGACCCACTTTCTCTCTCTAGAACGCCCCACTCTCTCTCTAGAATTTTTCTTGGATCTGAAAAGTGTTGAAAAATGCTTAAGGAGAGCTTGGTATTTATAGATGGAGAAGGGGAGGTGATTCGGCGACAAATGGTGGACATGCGGCAGCCCGGCCATGCGTCGCGCCATGTGTGGGCGTCCAGCAATGCACCGCGCCAGCTCGCCAGGCCCTGCGTCACGCCAGGTCGCCAGTCCATGCGTCGCGCCAGCTCGTCAGGACATGCGTCGCGACAGCTCGTCAGGACATGCGTCGCGACAGCTCGTCAGGACATGCGTCGCGACAGCTCGTCAGCGCATGCGCGCCAGCACCTGTCCGTGCGTCTGTACACCCGCCAGTACGTCCGTCTGTGCGTCCTGACGACCACACGGCCACCCGAACACGTCCGTACGTCTGTCCGTGGTCGTCCGTATCCATCCGTACACAACCGTTCTCGACCCGATTCTCATTTTGCTCGACCCGAACCAATTTTAACTCGACTATACCCCTTAAAATCCTCCAAAATGATGATCCACATCCCTTTCCAACCATTTATCAATTCCGGGAAGGTTCTTATCCAACAAACGTGACTTTAACCCGACGTTCGGCCAAAATTTGGATATCTCCCAATCCGTTCCGTATTTTCACATTCCGCTTCGACCAACATTCTTAAAATGTTGTTTCTAACCAATGCTGAAAGTTTCGGACCATTCCGACAACTTTGAATTTTTGGCCGTTCTTCGTCCGTTCCTCTCGGCCGGTCGTATTTCGCGTTTGGCCGTTCTACTTTCTCGGTAGGGTTATTACATTCTTCCCTCCTTAAAAGAATTCGTCCCCGAATTCTAGCATTAGAAGTGAAGAGACCACTTTGCGCTCACTGTGTTAACACTACCCTCTTCACTACACCGGTCTGTGGATCTCATCCTCTTCTATTGCTGGTATTGGTTCGCTATTTCCCCTGATGTCCTAAACTGCAGCTGCATTACTGTCTCGATACCGTTCTTAGTTCATGTCGTCCTCAACTCCTTCTTCGGACCTCTTTCCGACTTCAGGCTGTTGGGTCCTTCCTTCCTTGGTAAAGATCCTTCGGTCTTTCTTTCCTTTCACAATCTCCTCCTTTTCTTCAATCATCATCTCTCTCGTATTCCCATCAAATTCGTTTTTCATCTCCTTGCTTTGCTCTTTGGCCACGGCCTCTTGCATAAACGTCTCTTTTCTTTGCTTTGCTGAGACTTTTCCTACCCAACCGTCCTCCTATGTGCTTGGGACATTATGCCCTTTGCACTTAAGTATGGAACGAGTCCTTCTCCGATCTTATCTTTTCTTCCTTGAAATTCCTTTCAATCTGAAGTTGTCCGGTTCTTCCTCTACATCTGCTTCCTTAACTCCCTCGTCTCGGTTTCTTGCATCAATTCCCTTACTCTTTAATGTCTTTCGTCCTCGGTCTTCCTCAATGTACTTTGACCGCCTCTCCTTAGTTGCTTCACACTTTCTCGCTTGATGCCTCCGAATGATCCTCCTCAATATTTTGTTGCATGAAGACCTTCTTCATGTTTCCCTTGGTTGAAATATTCCGAAAGTACTTCACTTCCGTAGAGGCCGTTCATTCTCCTATAACTCAATTTTCTCCGTTCTTGCTTGACCCTCATCGATCCACAACTAAATATTCTGATCCACTCCTTTCTTGCTTTGGTCCATCTTCAGTTATACCACCATTCGACCAAACTATCATATACTACCTCTTGACTTCACCATTTGTAGCTTGGTCTTATCTCTTGGAATTTTACATTTCATGAACTTCTTTCTCAAACTCCTTCATCTCTGTTGTTGGTCGATAACTGATCTTCGTTGCTTGGTTCACGGCCAACCTCTAGTGGCCGCAACCTTCTCCGGACTTTCTCGACCATGTTGTCGTGAGATCCCATCAATACTTCCAAAACCAGGCCTCGGTTGATTAGACCCCGTTCATCTTATTTCCGCTATCTTCCTCATGGGGCTTTACTCAATCCGTTCTCCGGGGTATCCTATAATGGATACTACCGCCTCTCGTCCTTACTCCGCTAACGATTACCCTTCGTACAACGCCTTGCATCCTTGAACACAACTTAGATGATTGCCTTATCGGTTCCTCCCATTAAGTCTTCCTGACTTCGATAAGTTCCTCCTCCATTCTGATCCCGCCAAAGACTTCTCCTAAGTCCTTCCTTCAATACTCATAACTTACGAGTTCAGACCGCCTTGGTGTGAACTCTTCTCCATAAATGACATCTCTTGTCCTGTCCTTCTTCATTACCGCTCGTAACCACTAGTTCCGCTTGTTGCGTGAACTCTTCTCTCTTGGGGCTGTGACCTCTTACGGCCGTCACCATTACTCCTGTTTCACTACCCTTGTGAAAGGATAACACAATTCCGACTTCATCACCCAATAGGTCTTAGTGTCACCCCTGCCCACGTTCATACTTCCTCCATAGGGTCTCGAACCATTACTTCTTCCAGAAGTGATTGTTTTACACCTTGATCCGGAACCTTCTCGGTCCGCAACCTTCACTTCCTTATACTCTTCTTGGTCTTGGTCAATCATTCACTAACTCATGCCAACAGATCCTCTTGATCCATGGCTTTCACCGAACCCACTTATGACTGATTTCCCTGACCTGTCATCTCCACAAAACCGTTCCTGGTTGATCTCCCATCTCTTATCCGGTGATCTGTTTCTCTCATAAAACCGTCTACTGAACGATTCCCCCGATCTTCAGCTTCTCTCACACCTTCTGATCCATTGATTTCTCAAAACCATATGCTGAACAATCTCGACTCTTCAACTTTTCTCCACACCATCATTGATCCGCTCACAAGCCATGCCACCAAACGGTTTAAAGGTTTACGGGGTTTAGGTTCAGGTAACTGGTTTTAGGTACGGGTTTCCTAAAACATTACCAACCAACACAATCCTACGGTTTTCGGAACTCTTTCCGGGAAACCTACGGATTCTCACACCCCAAAACCAACCTAGGAAGCTACCGACATGCTAGAAACAATAACCTCCTCGTTATGTTTCTACGCATTCGGTCCCACTTAGCTTCCTAACACACATTCCCGGTTTCAAATTATAATCCGCAAATAATTTAAACCACTCATCACACCAAAGCCAACATCCCAAAACTCAAACGCACACCAACGTGCTAAAACTCAATCACACAAAAGAGAGTTAGCGCCCATACGTACCTGACATGGGATCTTAAAAAGATCATGAAGGTTTAACATCCTAAATCTAAGGAATTCACCCTCCATTAGCCGCGCATACCTGGTCTGCTCATCCTCCCGACGATCCATGTGGATAGTGGGCCCCTTGGCTTACCTCCGTTCACCTGCTTTTCTCCGCTGCATCAAACAAAGGTAAGTCCTAAACCCAACCTACCCATCTACCGTCGGACGTACCAGTTTCCTAATGTTGTGAGTGTGACCCCCTTTGACTCGATAAAATCATTGAAAACACGAGTTCCGTGAGCATGATCATGAACCATGCTCTGATACCACCATTTGTAACACCCCCGACCCGTTCTACGGACAATAGACGGCCGGAGATGTCACAATGGTCGAGTATCGCGAACGGTACAGCCATTCCCGAGGTCAGGCCGTCCCATCCGTGATATCCGACCTACCTCTCGGTCATAGCCTAAGGCTTAGCAACCCGTACTACGACCTCGAGTTGTGTCAGTTCGGACCAAACTTATATCATGGAACCGTGGAGTTAACGAAAACACTTTTATTAATACTAAGTAGGATTTATTACAAAGTGTTACCCAAAACATACAGTTTATTGAGCTCGAGTCAGAAATCCTACATAGTACAAGCTCCACGATCTTCACACTCACAACCCGAGACTACGCCGGCGACCTAACGTCCGAACTCGTCCTCTAGCCCGTCTATGGTTTCCTGCGAGACAAAAGTTGTTTAATGAGCAACCATATGGGTTACCCAGTGAATCCCAAACCCTCTAACATGCATTAGTGCCCAAACCGTCCCAATAGCCGAAGCATAATGCAATAAATCATCTCGCAAGCATCAATATGCCATAACCGAAATAAATGCGCAAAGCGAAAGCTTTTAAAATCAACCCGCAAACATGACTACCATCATGAATGCTAAACCCGTCTAGACCTTTCTAGACATCCACATGCAGAGGCCTCAAATGCACCGGTACCACCACCCACATCTCTCTCGTGGCTACACCCGGCAAATCACCACAAAGGATCAAGGCCGGCACCACACGTGGCTACACCCGGCAATCGCCTCAAAGGTTCAAGGCCGGCACCACACCCGAATCCACGGGTAACCCGAATCCACGGGTAATCGTGTCGTCACACGAAAGCTCAGGCAGGGGAGCGACCCGAGTCCAACCGAGCCTCTCCGAAAAGGCGGAGGACCACAACGGGTGGTACCGAGAGCATTTCCCTAGAGTATCTACACATACTCTAGGATGCACGTCCTAGAACAACATCACGCATGTTCTAGAACCAACTCACGTCTAACCTGCATGCATCACTCAACATGAGGTTAACAACACATATCACACGGTGTAGGGTCATGCAAAGGATCCGAAGATCACGGCAGCCGCTACAACCATCTCAACAAACGGAAGGGAGACTTACGTGGATCAATGATCCCACGAAGCTACCGCATCCTCACCCATACGGGAAAACACCACTTTTCTCAACAACCATTTCCGAGCGGATCTCACTTCCGACTCGTACTTATCACAATCCGTTTCCGGGAGGTACCCCGACCGTCCCGTACTTATCTCACTATGCATGCTACCACAAACTCCATGATTTCCCCACGCAATCAACAAGACCGTGCATCACAATACCATTTCAACACAAAAGATCATGCATGCATTCATCACTAAAAGAAACGGATTAAAACCTCAATCGCAACACAAGTAAACCAACGAAAACGTGCCTAAGGATGAATAGACCGAGTATTCCAATCCTTAAAACACGACCTGCATAAATCCGTCAGTCCTAGCTACCGGGACTCACCCGTTCCGCAGCCCGCTCCTTAACTCCGAGAATCTCTCCGATAGATCTAGAGCAAAGATCTAAATAAGACGGAGTTCTAAAGGAAACAAGCTAAAGATGGGCGGAAACTACTCGTTCTATGGCTTACCGACACCCCGAGGCATAACCCGAACGCCCCGTCCCGAACGTCCGCTCCGTCCCGCGCTAATCCGCCCATTTTCTCACTTTCTCTCTCTAGACCCACTTTCTCTCTCTAGAACGCCCCACTCTCTCTCTAGAATTTTTCTTGGATCTGAAAAGTGTTGAAAAATGCTTAAGGAGAGCTTGGTATTTATAGATGGAGAAGGGGAGGTGATTCGGCGACAAATGGTGGACATGCGGCAGCCCGGCCATGCGTCGCGCCATGTGTGGGCGTCCAGCAATGCACCGCGCCAGCTCGCCAGGCCCTGCGTCACGCCAGGTCGCCAGTCCATGCGTCGCGCCAGCTCGTCAGGACATGCGTCGCGACAGCTCGTCAGGACATGCGTCGCGACAGCTCGTCAGGACATGCGTCGCGACAGCTCGTCAGCGCATGCGCGCCAGCACCTGTCCGTGCGTCTGTACACCCGCCAGTACGTCCGTCTGTGCGTCCTGACGACCACACGGCCACCCGAACACGTCCGTACGTCTGTCCGTGGTCGTCCGTATCCATCCGTACACAACCGTTCTCGACCCGATTCTCATTTTGCTCGACCCGAACCAATTTTAACTCGACTATACCCCTTAAAATCCTCCAAAATGATGATCCACATCCCTTTCCAACCATTTATCAATTCCGGGAAGGTTCTTATCCAACAAACGTGACTTTAACCCGACGTTCGGCCAAAATTTGGATATCTCCCAATCCGTTCCGTATTTTCACATTCCGCTTCGACCAACATTCTTAAAATGTTGTTTCTAACCAATGCTGAAAGTTTCGGACCATTCCGACAACTTTGAATTTTTGGCCGTTCTTCGTCCGTTCCTCTCGGCCGGTCGTATTTCGCGTTTGGCCGTTCTACTTTCTCGGTAGGGTTATTACACCCTCCCCCCTTTTTCATATGTACTTTGTACTTTGTCTAGATCTGATAAAAATAGATAGATTTTTATATATTTCGTTTTAGATCCATGGGATCCATACGGTTTTGAGACCGGATCATCCTCTTTTTCACATGTCTTTTGTCTAGATCTGAACAAAAAATTGTGTTTTTTATATATTTCTCGTTTTAGATCCATACGGTTTTGAGTCCCACTCATCCTCTTTTTCATATGTCTTTTGTCTAGATCTGAACAAAAAAAGATACTATATTCTCAGACTACCATACGGTTTTGAGACCGAATCATCCTCTTTTTCATATGTTTTTTGTCTAGATCTGAACAAAAAAAGATAGGCTCTAGGGCCCCTAGGTTCTATACTTGAGTTAGACTCTATTAGAAGTCTGAAATTGGATTTGTTTTTGTTCAGACTGTTTTAAAAGTCTGACTCTTTACAATTGTTTTATGGTACACAGAATGGGGCGATTCAGTCAGGTTCCAACCTCGAGTAGTAGTAGTTCATTCTCAACTTCCACATTTCGACAACGATCCGGTTCATGCAATTGATTCCCCAAGAAATGTTTATGCGGTATGGAACCTGTCATGCGAACATCCACTACTGCCGATAATCCGGGAATAAGATTCTTTGGATGTCGTAACTGGGATGTAATTGCCTTTCTCTTCTGTTTTGTAGCCAGTTTTATTTGGTTTTGACTTATTCGAGCTTATATTCGGAATTCGAAGATGATTGCATATTTAAAATGTGGCTGTATAGGATGGTGGCTACCATATAATGAAGTGGTGGGATGAGGCTATGATGGAGGAGTTTCACGAGTTAAAGCTGCGTGTGGACCAAAATGGCGAACAAATTGATTACATCTTCCTTTGTTATGCTGAAATTGACTGTGTTACCAACTTGCACGATGAGATCAAGAAAGCGCAGGCAGAGATAGCTCAACTAAAGGAGCTCTTGACTGAGAAACCATCTAGCCAGACAGTGCGTGGCGCCAAGTATGAGTATTTGATGGTTGCTGGTGCTACTATTATCGTCCCGATTATCTTGAGGGCATTTGGTTTCTGTAATATAAGTCCTATGTATCCAAGTACAATTTTATGTATTTCATCCAATTTCATTCATCATCCAATTTCAATCATCATCCAACTTCATTCATCATCCAATTTCAAATATGCGAATTGTCCTCTTTTGAAGCTAATAAATACTATATTCTAAGACTTCATAAGAAGTCTGAGTAATAATAATTTTCCTCAGACTTCGTATGGAGTCTGAATCTACAATAATTAGTTTTACGACTTAAATGATTTTCCTCAGACTTTGTATGAAGTCTGAATCTACAATAATTAATTTCCTCAGACTTCGCGTGTACATGACGACACGTGGCCTCTTGCATGCCCGGGATTTTAATTTTTTTGTAAAAATGCACGGGAGATATGTAAAAAGGAGACGAAAAAAGCGCGGCAGTTACGTCTGCAGTAAAACCATCCGATAGTGGTAAAACCGTCTCGTTTTAACTGCCTCTTATGAGACATATATAAATATGATTTTTTTAACTTTTTTTTTACAGTTTCGCAGGAAAGATAAAAAAAACCTATTCTCTCTCAAAGCCACTCAACCGACTTCTTATACTTTTCTGGGTATCGTTTCCAGATCTGGTTTCTCTCTGCTCCGCCGCTTACATTCGACGGTAAGATTCATCTAAAACTTCTTCGGGGGAATTCTGTGTAAAACTATTAGTAATCAGACGACTAATGGTGTCTGATTGTAGATCTCAGACCACATATGGAGTCTGATTACATCCTCAGACTGCATGTGGAGTCTGAATATCTCTCATACTTGCGCTGAGCTTTTTGTTTCTTTTAAATTCCAGATCTTGTTGGGCCCCGATCTTGTTTCACTCTTCTCCTCCGTCGTCTTCCTTCGACAGTAAGATTCCTCGACTCTTCTCCTCGTCTATATATTTACATAACTATAGTAGCCAGACGACATAAGATGTATGACTGTGTAAGGTTGACTGCAAATGGCTTATGGCTAGTAGTATTGAGATTGTATTTTTTGTGGCCCTTGTTGTTTCAGGTTTTCGTTATGTAAGATGTTGAATTCCCACAAAGGATGTTCACTGCCGGTTATGAACCGGTTCCGGATAAAAGCATACACTACTTTAGTGGAAGGAGAGATATGATAGTTGATGTTAAATTAGCGCTGTTACTGGATGAATGGCAGGAACTCCTCGATTCAGAACTTGGATTTGTTTGAGATTCCATGAAGTGAATTTCAAATGGTGTTCAAGGATGGTGCACTATATGCTCTGTCTGCAGTTAGACTGCAAGAAGAAGTATGAGTTATGGTCTCTTCTCGGCGTTCAGCCAGTTAGGTTTTCCTTGAATGAGTTTCATGCCATAACCGGACTCAATTGCGACTTTATTGAGAACCTTGAGTACCCTGAAATTCATTATACCGATGAGATGAGAGCAATATGGAAGCTTCTTAGGGTGGATTTCGATTTAGGCCCAAGTTTTACGCAACTAATGGATGCTTGTACAAGTTGTTCTGATTGGGACCGGCAACAAAGGATATGGATGGGCTATCTAGCCATCTATGCAACCTTCATTGAGGCTCAACACTGGACAACCTCCACAAGGAGTGACATGGCCAAGCTTCTGCTGGTTCCAGGATCGATACAATCCTATCCATGGGGACGATTCGCCTTCAAGGTTCTGATAGATTCTGTTAAAGAGGGAAACAGAAAACTCGAGGATGGAAAAAATTATCAGATCGGAGGTTTTGCTGAGGTCCTGAACATCTGGATATACTGGGCATGTCCCGCTATGGCGACAACTTATGGAGAGCCCATTGCTGGCGTACCAGGGATCACGGAGTCGAAAGAAAGTCGACGAAACCTTACGCATACAGGTATTTCTTATACTTATGAACTCTGACTTTTATATCAGACTTCAATAGAAGTCTGATATAAAAGTCAGACATCATAAGAAGTCTGACATTATGTTTCAGATACATTTTTCCCAGTCTCGTATGATGTCTGACATTTTGATATTACAAATGCTTATATTTGTTTTGCTATGTGACTTGTAATTTGCAGACCTGCGTCAACAGCTTTGTTATCAAGGAATATGATGACATGTTTCCCAAGTGGGACAACCCTGATGAGGAGGACGACAAAGTTGAGAACATTGTGAAAGCAATATTCGGACACCTAGGGACTGTGCAGTGGAGGTGGGGTTCTATACACTGGAAGAGTGAAGGTGTGTTCAAGACCAAAGCTGGAGGTCCTGTTAAGCTTGAGATTAAGTCTGAGAAAGTTGCTGATGAGACTGGTGAGAAAAAGCGTAAGGTTGTGGGAGTCAAGAGGAAGTTGGTACAAGCTGTTTCTGATGATGAAGATGAGGAAGAAGAGTTTGAGGCAGTTAGTAAGAAACCTAGAGTAGGGAAGGCTGGTCCTACGAATGGGGATGTTGTTCAAATGATTGAGGGTTTGCAAAAATCATTTGAAACTCGGATTGGTGTATTGGTAGATGTTTTCAACGAGGGTTTACGTCTGATGGGTATCAGACTTGATGATATTGCCAAGAATGTCCAGAGTTTGAAGAAAGAAAGTGTTGGAGTTGAACATAAGGAGAAAGACCAGAAGAAAGATTCTTCTGAACTGAAGGAAAATGACAAGAAGAAAGCTGCTACTGAAGGGATAGGAAGAGAGAAGAAGAAAGATGCAAGTGTAACTGCCGCTGCTGCTGCTGATGAGATGAAGATGGCTGGAGTTGGTGAGGATGAAGAAGATCCAGCTGAAAATCTTCAGGATCAAGATAAAGTAAAAGCTGCTGCGGTTGATGAAGAGGGAGGAAGAAAGAAGAAGGAAAGGCCTCAGAGGAACCTGAAGAAAGTTGTATTGAAGGTATCCGAACCTGAACATGCAGGGAAAGCGAAGCCTAAGCAAGCAGCAGACAAATCCGCCAATCTCTCTAAGGCCACCAAACCGACTGCGATTGATGATGGGGTTAGTCTCCAAAACCCTCAATCTCTGGATGCAAACACATAAGCATAATCGTATTTGTTTTTTTTTCCCCTTGGTTCTTGTATTTGCTCTGAACATGGATTCCTGGCATTAGACTTATATTGCATTGGTTTGCTATGATTGTTAGTTGGCATTCAGCACATGTCAGACGTCTATGGAGGTCTGACATGTTAGTATTCTAGTTACCAGACGTCTAGAGAAGTCTGGTTCTTGTGTGAATTTTAGATCGAACATTATGTTTAACATTGGTTGTCATATTGTCTATGCAGAGTATACCCGAGAGCACAAATCCGAGTGTCCTGATCGTTGCACAGTCGGCTACGGAAATAGACTTCGATTCTACGCGGAAATTTAAACATGACACTAAGCAGACATCAGCTGAAGTTTACATGCAAGCGAAGTCAACCCAGGTTAAGCAGAAGGAGAAGGTGAAGACTCCAGTTAAACATGTTGTCCAAACACAGGTTACACCGAGATATGACCCTTGTGCTGCTATCACCAGGATGCAAGTGAACGCGCTTAATGATTACAACAAAAGACCCGTATGAGTTGATAATCTACTTAGATTGTAAGTATGCACACCCAATCTCTTAACTCGATGTCTAACAAGCGTATTGTTCTTGATAGGGGTTATCCGAATAGGATAGTGAACACATCACTACAATGGTATTACGATCTTCGCACTCCAAAGGAATGGCTGCATGACACGGTCAGTATCACTCCAATGGTTATGAATTAAGGACTTCATTCCAATCTGGATGTATATTCAGACTTCCAAAGAAGTCTGGTTGTATATCCAGACTTCCAAAGAAGTCTGGTTGTATATCCAGACTTCTATAGCTATCTGGTTGTGTTTTATATTTTTATATTAACACATGCTTGGCTTGATGCAGCAAATTGATGCGGGGATTGATCTGTTGAGGCTTCGCCAACACAACCATCCAGAATGGTTCAGGAGCGAGAGGTTGTGTTTCAATGACACACTCCTTCAAGCGTTGTGGCGTCAACACTATCCAGATTTTATCAAGAGTGGTGCAGGAGAGAATGTATCAGCCGCAACTAGAATGCTTCCTACTGGTTGTTTTGATTACTTCACTGGTGACCTACCACTATTCTGCAAATCACCGAAGGCTTGGGCGGTGGATATTGATTATATTTACACCGCACTGCACATTGGCAGAAATCATTGGGTAGCAATTATGATTTCTATCCCGGATAGGCACGTAACAGTACGGGACAGCATCATTAATGATAGGACTGATGAATTGGTCGGAGCGGCAGTGGCACCAATCTGTGAGATGTTTCCTTATGCGATGCATGTCTTGAAAATAGCTGATGCTGATGGGTGGCCATACTCAATCGAACGTTACACCCACACGATTGTTAGGAGCGACGATCTTCCTCAAAACCACCAAACATGTGACTGTGGAGTGTTCTGCTTGAAGTTCATCGAGTTCCATTCACTTGGAATGGAGTTTCCAAAGTATCTTTGTGATAAGAACATCGAGTCAATCAGGGACAGGCTAGCTTTCGACATAATGACTGAACTCAGGCGAACAGGTGAAGAGAAACATACCGAGTATGCTTTGCTAGACACCTACGTTGATAAATAGACTGCCTCTATCTTTCGAATTTCTAAACTATGGATTTCTTGCATATGAAATATCTATCTATTGTGGTTGTAAAAAACACATGCATCTTTTGGCTTACTTTTTGTGCTTGTTTTTAGTTATGTAACAAACTTAAGCACTAATCCTAGTTATGTTTATTACTACGCTTGTTGAAACAGAATCCAAAAAATTGAGACAAGTTTGAATATCAGACTTCTGGAATACATTACAACTTCAGACTTCAGTGAACCCTAAAAAATATCAGACTTCTGTAAACCCTAAAACTTATCAGACTTCACTGAACACAAACATAATATCAGACTTCAAAAAACTCTAAATCGTATCAGATTTCAACCATTTCTAGTCAGCCTCAGGTTGTGGACAATTAGGTTGTTTGTGGCCTGGTTGTTTGCAATTCGAACAACAATATTGCTTGTGTAGTTTCCGCAGTTTACTGCTCTTCTTCTTGGCGATTTCTAGCATAGATTGCCACCTCGACTTCTTTTGTCTTCCAGGCTTCCGCCTCTCTTCCGGCGGAAAGACACGCACATTGTCATGATTAGCTTTGCTAGTAACATTCTTTGGTAAGATGTTGCACGAGTATGCAGCGTACAAGTAGTCCGTTCTGTAAGATGGACATACAAGGGTAGAAATGTGTAGCTCAAGTTCCGGTGCAGCGCATATGGCATGTGAGCAAGGTATCTTTTCGTAATCCCAAACACCACATTCACACTTCTGATGTTCCAAATCGACAACACAATCCCTATGTCCTCCCTTGACAACGAACTTATACGTATCTACGCGTTCTGCCGTCATCATATCTGCATAATATTCACGAATAGCCAGCAAATATTCAACTCATCGGCTAAATGTTGTTGATAGACTCATTGCATCTAGCCGCCTTTTACAAAACCACGTCCCTAGTTTCTCTTGTATAAACTCTAAAAGGAAAGATATGGGATATCCTTTTGCCTTCTTAACTGCGGAGTTTATAGACTCAACAATGTTGCTCGTCTTTATGTTGTACCTGTATCCACCAATTTTAAAGAGGTTAACCCAAGAAAGAATTAGAAAGTATCATAAAAACATAATGCTTTCAGACTTCTCCAGTCGTCTGGAAAAATAATCAGACAGCAAGTGAGGTCTGAGAATTGTATCAGACATCACTAGAAGTCTGATAACTATTTTCAGACCGACAAGTACATGTCTCCGTTGAAATGCACGTGTGACCATAGACTCACATCCGCCTCCTCCAAGTAATCAGCAAGTTCAGGATTTACCGCTCGTAAGGAAGCCATGTTTCGGTCAAAATCGTAAATCGTATAAGCAAAAGCCTTGTTTTTCACCAAGTATAGAAGATGTTTTCTCCTGAACTTGGTAACTATGTTATTTTGTAGATGGTAATAGCATATCCCTCGCTGTGCCCATGGGAAAACTGCTTCACACGCATTCTTGATCGACTCGCATCTATCCGAGACTATGACCAAAGGATATTGGTCTGAAATGCATTCTTTCAGTTTGGTGAAAAACCATTCCCACGAGTCATCATTCTCAGAGTCTACAATTCCGAAAGCCAACAGAAATATTTGAAAATTTCCGGCTTGTGCGGCCGCCACTAGCATAACACCGCCATACTTTCCATTAAGATGAGTACCATCCACCACAATGACTCTTCTAAGAAACGTAAACCCATGTATGGAATAGATACTTAAATCTATTCTTCTCATCTAGCTCAAGAGCAGTTACTATTCCCGGGTTGGTTTGCCTGATTCCATGCAAAAAAGAAGGCAGTGTCTCGTACCCATCTTCCACTGTTCCTCTCACAATCCTTTGAACATGTAACAATGCTCTGTATGCGGTTGTGTAGCTCATCCTAATCCCAAACTGCTTCTTCATTGACACTTTGACATGCTTTGGTGTTATCCCCTCAATCATACCAAAACATTCAGTAAACAACCAACCAATATAAACTGAAGTATAACGTTTGCGCGTAGACATCCGGTCCGCCATCGAACATGAATGTGTTTTTGAATAGATCATCACCCAGTACTTGTTTGGTTCGCTCTTCACACACGCTCGAAGCATCCACTTGCATCCTTCCACACGATATTTAGCCACAAAACGTGTCTTGTCAGACTTCTCTGTCCTAAATGCGAATTTCTTCATTATCGCCGTCAAACGTAGCTCTGATATTAGGTCTTTCTTGCTATCAAAACACTTATTGAGAATGATACCCTCAGATAAGTCCCTTCTGTGAACACTCTGATTACTCATACCATCCAACTCATATTTTTTATAATCTTCATCTTCTTCCACATCTACATCTTCATGTTTCACTTTCCCATATAGGGTATAATCAGCTTCGTCATGGTAAGCCTCAGCGTGTCTCATGAAAACATTCTCAGGCACATCCAAGTTACCAACATCATCATTACCAACACCACCACAAACAGAATCCTCCGAGACTGAGTCTACATGTTCCTCATTCCAGTCTTCTTCTTTGTCATCTTCGTCTACATCTTCAGCTTCATATTTGTCATCATGATTCACATCATCTTCATTATCCATACCGGATATGCTCGAGACACATAGACGGATTAAATGCGTATTAGCTAACTCAACCATGCTCCTTACTTGCCTATCATTTGTGACATAAACCGGAGGGCTATCCGGATCCATTTGTTTCAAGAGTGCTTCCGGAAATGGATATGATAACTCCACCAGCTCGGTTTTCTTGTCCAGCATATAATCATCTTGTACCATCTCAACAAGTTCTTGATGTGTAGAACCATCACGCAGAGTAATAAACTGCCCTCCATTGAGCTTATCAACCACAAAATGCCAAATCTGGTCTCTCATAACCCATTCACCAAAATTAACAGGTAACTGAACCATTATCTGTATAAACAAACACGTATAAACAACATTAGAGATCTCTTGGGAAAAGCCAGACTACTCTGTGAAGTCTAATGCTATTAGCTACATTGCCAATATTATTCAAAATTTTAGTTAAAAATAATTACCATATATAAGAATGTAAAACTCACGCAGAAGGAACATAGAACACTAACACACATTTATAAAAATTAAAGTTAACTAAATTAATCACAAATATACAATAAATGCATTTGAAAAGTTTGAAATATTTCAAACGTCTATAGAAGTCTGATATTAATGCAACCAGACGTCTATGGTAGTCTGAAAAAGAGGGTATTTTTACAATTGATATTGAAATGCCAGACAGCGGATGCCGTCTGAAACCAATCAGACAGCGAAGGCAGTATGCTTTGGAATTTTTTAAATTTTTTGTCAGACAGCTCAAGAAGTCTGAAAAATGGGTAGTTTTGCAATTGATTTTCATATGTCAGACTTCTGTTATCAGACTTCTTCCGAAGTCTGAAGAAAAAGTAGAGGGTAGTTTTGCAATTGATTTTGAAATGTCAGACTTCTTCGGAAGTCTGTTAATCTATCAAACTTCTATTGATGTCTGACAAGATTTTCAGACAGCTAGTGAAGTCTGATGAAAAACAACGCATTTTCGAGCGTTGACCAAAATTCAATTGTTCAGATGTCTATAGCCGTCTGGCAAAATTTTGGAATTTCAGATGTTTATAGCCGTCTGAAATTTTTTTTTTTTTTTCAGACAGATTTACATGTCTAATAATTTTTTCGCTTATTCTAGTCAACATCTGAAAATTTGGGTCAATTGCGGTTACTACCCCCCATAATTTTTAGACAATGGATTCCGTCTGACAAAAAGTCAAGAATCGGTCAATTTCTTGCCAGACTACATCAGAAGTCTGACAAAAAAAACAAATTTGAATAAATTGAAAAACTACCCTCTTCTCATTTGGACTTCTTAACGATGTCTTTTTTTCAAAGGAATTTAATAGACTTCTATGGAGGTCTGGCAATTGAAAGTCAATTGCAAACTACCCTCTCGTTGACCATATTGAAGCTTACGAAAAAATGCAGACTACAATTTGGATCTGAAAATCGACGATATGAAAATGTTCTTACCAATAACCGATTTCCGTTTGTTTTTAGCCGCGTCGATTTCCCAGAACGTCTAATATCACCGAAAACCCCAAACCCGAAACGTGTTTTGCTGTTTTTATAAGGTGATAAACGATTTCGCTACTTTTGAATCGAAAAATATCGAAAAATCCCCGAAAATCAAAGGGGAAAGGAGAAATCGGTGAGGAGAACATTCGAACTCAGATTCTTAAGCTTTAATTGAGCTTTAATGGTGAAAAAACGAGTTGGATTACACATTAACTCGTCGGCGATGGTGGGTGTCATGGTTGTTGAGCGTTCATGGCGATGGCATTTTCGTGAATATCCGAAAAAAATTTGGATCTTTTTGTCTTTTGATTAAAATATCAGACTTCATATAAAGTCTGACGATGGCATTCCTGTGAATACCCAGATTAATAAGGAATATATTAGCGATGGAGAAGAAGGAGAAGACCGAGGGTATAATCAGGGTTGACTTCAATTTCGAGGGTATTTTTTCAAATATGCGAAAAAGTATAGATTTAGAAACACTGAAAATAACAAAGAAAGGTTCGTAAGTTAACACTTAATAGTTAATACGTAATACTAACTTTTTGTTTCTAGATAAAAAAAGTACTAGCGACTTAGATATTGAATGTTTGCAGTGTTTCACGAAACACAGTATGTGTTTTGATAAATCGTCACCATTCATCAATTTTTAACATGTTGCGTTTTCAATTAAAAAAAAAAAGAAAAAAGAAAAGAAAAAAGTAGTGCGTTTTAGTTTTGTGTTGAACCGCACCTAAATGACAACAACTACAAACAACGTGTGGTTTCACTATTTATGTTAATATTAATTTATTAGAAAATCAGAAAATATGAAATAAACGAATTTATGCATGTTATACTTTTCCATAAGTTGTTAACTTATGTATTGGAGAAATATGTTATGCTTTACACATAATTGAATCAAATTGACCCAATCAAATTGATTTGAAATAAATAAATTTATCTAAAATAAATTGAAATTAAATGAAATTTTTAAAAATAAAAATTCAGTTTATTTTGGTAAATTTTGAAAAAATAGAAATAATCGAAATCCAAATCAAAATAAATTTTGGTACTGTTCGGGAAAAAAATTATGTAAAAATAGAATAACCAAAAAAAAAAAATTTCCAACTTTAATGAAGATGCTATATTTTATGTATATCTAAATCAATCTAAAGTAACCAAATTTACCGAAAATAAATCAGAATGAATCGAAATTCAACCTAAACTGTTTATTTAAATATTTATTTTAATATGTATCCCGCACTATTTTATCATTTTTACTATTCAAACATTTAACTTGGACCGCATACAGCTTTTTTACCATTCAAACATTTTTACGTACCGCTTATTCCGCAATAACCGCACTTGTTCCGCATAATGCGTTTCTTCCGTACAAACCGCACTTGAACCGTCCCGCACCGTCTGATTCGCTTATCCCGCACCGCCCAATCCGCTGTCACCATTCGGAGAGGGTAAACTCTTGGGAAAAAAATGGGAGTAAATTAGTGAAAACAAAAAATTAGTGAAATAAATAAAGTCAACCTTCAACTCTTGGCAACAACGAAATTGGTAAAGATTCATGTTCATGGAGGCAAGACAACGAAACCTTATTGTAAAATTCTATAGATATGTATAATTCTAGTCTCCAACTTAGCGGTCACCTAATCTCCGGATTAATTGCACCCAGTGTATTTTATTTGAAAAGTAACAGTAAAATTGTATCTTTTCAAAAGTTTGTGCAAGTATGTATTTTTGTTGTCTTATAGTAAATTAAAATGTCTAATATACCCTTCACTATTAATTCAATTTACCTTTCTAATTAGTTAGTTCATTTAACTATTCACTCTTATTAGTTATACATTTTTTGCTAGTAGTTTGTTTGGAACTGTTTATATTTGAACTAAATTGATTAATACAAATTGTAGAAAATAAAAATATTTCAGATCTGTTAGAATTCGTGATATACTTGTTCGAAACTCATGGATACCGAAGGTTATCCAGACGAAAATATGAAATGTGTACTAGTTTGCGGCTCTTGGCTGGTCACCGGCGATGGAGACTGGAGATTCATCGTAGACATAGAAAGGGTATCTCGTGTCGTCCCAATGAAGATGGGCATGAAGATAAAAGAGCTCGTCGTCCTTGTGATGACAGAGTTTGGTTTGGAATGTGCTTCGAAGTTAAAGCTCAGAAACACGCTTTCTCTTACCTTGTCCTCTGCTTGCAATGACAGCTCGCCGTCTATCATGGTAACAACAGATTTCGGGCTTTCCTGTTTCTTGGATATTCTGTCATCTAACCGCTCAGACGATCCGTAGTCGGAACATCTGTCCCGGCGGTGAGATGACGGAGCAGAGAAAAGATCCATAGAAGGATTTGAGATTTAGGGATTTTGGAGGTAGAGGAGAATCCCTAAATCGAGTGAATGAGAAGCCGGAATACAAAGCATAGGAGGAGTAAGGAGGTGTAGGATCGGTGTAGAAACGGAGGAGGATGAAGAGAGTAGCTTGGTGATGAGAATCGGAGATGGAGGATGAAGAAAAAAAATTGACTTAGGCAAAAAAGTTCATTCGGCCAAAACTAAAATATTTTGGTGCCAAAATGTTTTTTTTTTTTGGCTAAGTGTTTGCCGCTCAATGTGTTATAAATCTGAAAATTTAGTCAAAACATGGAATTTTGTCTATTTTTTCCTTCCCGCTTATTAAATTTTTTTTCCGAACACTAATTTAACGCTACGATAGGGTTAGGATCAGATTTTGCTACTTTTGGTAGCAATTGGTGAATTAGTGCTACCGCGGACTGCTACCAATGGCCATTTTTCTTGTAGTGTGAAGCTATTTCTGTCTCTGGGGAAGATAGTTAGGAAAGAATGCGATTCTGCAAAGAAAAAGACGTCAAGCTAGCTCACCGAGGGAGGTTCATGACGCCTATAAGACTATTTGGTGATGCAACTCCCTCTGGTAGCAGAGACTCTCCGGTCATGCTTGACGATGACACTGTTGAAACGCTAGACTTGATGTTTCGTACTTGTTCACCTCCAGGCAAACGCTCTGATGGATTGATAGTTCCATTCGTAAGGCCATTCGTTAAACAAGAATTTGTCGATGCAATTTGAGACTCTCCAAACCATTCACCGGTTGAATGTGGTATGTTATTCAGTCTCTTGTTGTTTTCCAATAACTTCGATGCCAAAAAAAACCCACAATTAACAACCATTTATCTCTTCTGCTTCAGACTATCCATCCAACGCTGATTTAACGGACAGAAGGGACAAACATTTTCCAAACAACAAGCCACCATTCAGTTTTGAATTATTCGACAGAGATAGTCAAGAAGATGACCTCACCAACGAAAATATAATAACAAAAGTGATATGGCTCAGAGTTTTATCCCTAGAGTTAATACTGCAAGTGCACAGTCGTGACTAGTAGTATATAAGGTATTGAATCCACAGAGACTCTAGACCTTATGATAGATTGTAGAAATTATCAAGTTAAGCTAGGATAAATCAATTATAAACTAAATAGCAAGCAGAAAAGTAAATCAGATAGCAGGAGTGGTTTGTAAGCAATCAACTAAAAGCGCTAAGTCTAGGGAGTTCTCAGGAAATCAGACAAGTAAATTAACTATCAGTCAGGATCAAATTAAGCACGGTTCTAGAACTCAAACACAAATATAGAATTAACCAACTTTCGTTGCGAGAATTCTCTAAGTCTAATAACAGAAACCCAAATTTCTTTGCAATTCCTAACAGATTAAACTAGCCTTAAGTGCAAGTTCGATATGTTCACAATTCAATTAAACCAAATTTCTTTGCGGATAATTGAATTGCTCAACCTAAATAGTTCAGATTCTAAACCACACTTTCGTGTCAATTTAATAACCTAAAGTCTAGATTCTAAGTGATCATGTTAGAAACTAGTATTAAGCACAATTCAGGTTGAAGAACAATTAAGTTATGAATCCTAAACTGATA
This sequence comes from Orychophragmus violaceus, assembly GCA_030180135.1. Taxonomy (NCBI): domain Eukaryota; kingdom Viridiplantae; phylum Streptophyta; class Magnoliopsida; order Brassicales; family Brassicaceae; genus Orychophragmus; species Orychophragmus violaceus. The sequence goes on along the minus strand of CM058229.1, from coordinate 87,994,456 downwards.
AATTAATCTAACAAGTCATGAAAACCTTTATGACAATCCCTAAACCTAACTATGAATCTACTTAGACATGATCAATGAAACACAAATCATAGAATAAATAGATTGCATAAATAAAGAGTAAGAATAAAAGGGGTTCGAAATCTTCTCCAAAAGCCAGAAGCAGTACAGGATTAGATCAGCCCCAAAAACTCTAAAATCTCTACGCTCAAAGTATGAAAGCGTATGAAAAGGTGTAGCCTAAACAAGTGGCTAAACACCCTAATATAATGGTCTAATCATGGCTGGGGCTTCTTTGTAATGATGAAAAACTTCTGGGCCAAAGTGCAATTTCCAAACTCTTCATTAAACCGCCGAAAATTGTCTGACTCGCATGTGTGTCGATCGATGCACTCTTCTGTTTTGGACAGTGAACTCTATCTCTCGAGTTACATCTCCAAAATGCTTCAGAATGCGCCATAATCTCCAAATCTGCTCCAAACGTGTCTAGACCTGAAAACATAGATAATAGGATTCCAAAGGACTCTAAAATATACTTATATCATGATCTAAAACTGGTGAAAACCATGATATATCAGCTCCCCCACACTTAGCATTTGCTTGCCCTCAAGCAAAACAGAGAACTAGAATGTAGTGAAGAGGTTTGAAAACTTTCAGAAACTCTTTTCATCCTAGAAGCAACAACACTCAGATTCCCCTTAGTAAACCACATGAAAGATTTCACCTGCAAGACATCAAGACCAACATATACTTCCCCCACACTTAGCAACTGTCCTGAGTAAACTCCACAATCAATCCAAAGCATTAAAATTCACCCTACTGACTTCTATAAGCTATTAAGTGGGGTCTCACCTAAGGATTATCGATCAAAGGGCACATGGATTCTTACTCTGTTAGCTCTAGACCACCATACTATCTTTTTCTGGTTCCTTTCTTCTCTTTTTCCTTCCTTAGCAACTGATTTTTCCCTATTGGGTATCATTTTATTTTTTTATCAGTGCTCTTCCCGTTATGGGGTGTACTTTGGACACATTCCATGGATGCACATGAGGTAATAGGGGTCTCTACCACTCCCACGACCACTTCGGAGCTACTAGCTCATCCTCAGTTTATTATTCTTTTTTTTTAAGAGAAGGGGAGAAGAGAACCTTACTTGGACAGGTTTACAAGCTGTGTCAGAACTAACAGAGGAGTCCGACTCAAGGTATACCAAGCCCTTAGGTGAGAAAATTAAGTCAAAATTAAGGGTGAAGTCAGTAAAAGATCCTCTGATACCTGGAGTGATGTGGGTGTTCTCAGTAGGTTGTTCTGCGTTGGGGTTTTCTAATAGTCATAGATTGATCCAGCAAGCTCATCCCAATGGTTACTTAAGTTCCTGCAAGTGTTGTTAACTTCTCAAAAATACATTGTTTCCTACTTAAACTGTTTTGACTCGATAAAACAATTTTTTGGAAAACCGGAGTGACTCTAAGAAAACAAAAGCGTGCGTCAGTAGCTACCTCCCCCACACCTGAAACACACTGTCCCCAGTAGTGTCAAGCTTAGGATTGGCGAGAAAATAAGTCGGAATGATGCAAACCGAAAAGGGGTCAGAACACTTACCTGTCGTCGGCCTGCGTCGATCGATGCACAAGGTGTGTTGATCGATGCAAGGCGATTATGCTCACTGGCAAACCGTAAATCGCAACTGTGTCGACCGATGCACTATGTGAGTTGATCGATGCAGTGCGATTCTGCATGTTTCTCTCGGCTTTGAACACACGAAAGCAGAAAATCAAAAACACCAAATCAAAAACGAAAAAATGAAAATAAAAACGAACCTAACAGTGGGTTGCCTCCCACTCAGCGCTTGTTTAAAGTAAATAGCTTGATTGTGGTGTGGAGAACGGACTTATGGGGGATTCAACAGAGACTTTGAATGTCTCTGTGAATATCTCTTCAACCAAGGGGGTGTGTAAGCTTTCGGATCATGAGATCTCACAAGAAAAGGGCGAAGAGAACCAGGGTGGGAGCGAAGCGAGGGTGGGATACTGCGTCTTCCTGCATTCATAGCTTTGTGATTAGGAGGTTTGAGTTTAGAAGAGTCATACCTGCGCTTTGGTGGATGGAAGAGATCTGGAGCTTTCTGCTTAATAGCAGTTGCATGATCAGAAGATGTTAGAGCAAATTTAGAATGAACTGCCATCTTCTCTTTTCCAACAGGAATCTCTGGTTCCACCTCAACACTGAAGCTCTGTCCATCAATGGTGGATTTCTGCAGCTTATCCCTCTTGAACTCCAAAGGCTGATCTCCCAGGTGGAGAGCAATCGAACTCTGTCTCACATCAATTACAGCTCCAGCAGTAGCTAAAAATGATCTTCCAAGCAGAATAGGATCATCTGGCTCAATCTCATACTTCAGCACCATAAAGTCTGTTGGAATAAAGTAATTTCCAACTCTGAGAGGGATGTTCTCAAGAACTCCTTCTGGATATCTCTTTGATCGATCGGCTAGGACAAGAGCGATCCTAATAGGCTGGAATTCCACCAGTCCCAATCTCAAAGCCACAGAGTATGGCATAAGATTCACACCAGATCCTGAGTCACACAGGGAATGCTTGAATCTCTCCTTAGAGATATAACAGTCTAGATCAAAGACTCCTGGGTCTGGAAGCTTCTCTGTAATCTGAATCAGCTGCTTCTCCATCACTTTTATGCAATTAGCCACGTCTAGCTCCTGTTTAGACAGTTTAGGAGCCTTAAAATATGGATCAAAAGGCTTGTATACTCGTTCTAGGACTGTTGCAGGTTTCTGGTCCCATCTGTGATCTGTGTCGATCGATGCACGATGTGTGTCGATATACACAAGGCGATTTCGAGCAATTCCATCAGACGTATCGGGACTGTGTCGATCGATGCACGAGTTGTGTCGATCGATGCTTGTCTCAGACAGACAGAATTCACCCAGAAAATCCGAGATTATGCTCTCTTCTTCTTCCAGCAAGTCAATCTTATCTCTTATGATCACAGCATTGACGGATATGTTCTGTTCAGCTCTTCCTGATCCATTTTGCCTTTGCACTGCTTGAGATGTCTGTTGGATTTGAACATCTAGCTTCTTCACATGAGTGTTTAAAGATTCAAACTTCCCATTCAGATCTTCATACACAGCATCCAGCTTCCTGTTGAAGTCCACAACAGTCTTAGTTTGACCCTTCAGTAGTCGTTCCATCATTGCTTCCATCTTGCTCTCATGAGCACTAGCAGCAGGAGGTGTCTGATAGGAGGAAGATCCATAAGTCCTCTGGTAAGAATTACCTTGCTGATTTCCAAACATGTTTCCTTGAAATCCAGAGCCACTAATGTAGTTCACATCCTCTTCTTTGTTGTCCTCTTTAGCCTTAAACACCTCAACTTCCTGAGCAAAGTGGACAACTTTCTTTCCAGTCAACAAACTGTGAACAGTGTCCAACTTATTCCTGATATCAGCAATCTCCAGATTATCAATCTTTCCACCAGACTCTTTCCTTCTCCTATCAACAGATTTGGTGCTATTACTGCACACCAAGTTATCAATTAGCGTCTTAGTGTTGAAATTTCCATTGCTGGAATTGTCCAACGCAGTCTGGTAGTGGAGATCAATACCTCTGAAGAATATGCCCAGAAATGTCACTTCAGTGAATCCATGGTGAGGGCAGTCACGTTGGTACTTCTTAAACCTCATCCAGTCAGTCTTAAGAGGCTCTGTAGGACCTTGGGTGAAGGTGAAAATATCCTGTCTTGCCTGATCAGAGCGTGCATCATCATAAAAGTGCCTCAAGAACTCTCTCTTCACAGCATCCCAAGTAGTAAACTTTCCACGTGCAAGTTGCTTCAGCCAAGCTAAAGCTTCTCCAGCGAGAGAATAGGGGAAAAGCTTAAGGTAGAGAAAATCATAGTTCACCCCATTGTACTTCATCCCAGTGACAAAGTCTTCAAAGCCATCAATGTGATCCATCGGCTGCTCGTGTGGGAGACCATGGAAAGAATTTTGTCTCAGCAGAGTGTAGTAGACAGTCTTGATCTCAAAATCATTTCTCTCAAATCTAGGAGGTACAATTGCTGACCGGTTAGCATAGAACTCATCCGGTCGGTTATAGTAAGCAAGAGTCCTTTCATTAGCAGCAAGCATCTGCCTCTGACCTTTAGGTTAAGGTTCAGGTTCAGGTTCAGGGATCACTCGTCCCTCAGCATCAATCCTTTGCCCAGCAGCATTGTACGGATTGTTCTGTCGGTCCCTTAGGACGCCTTCATCATCAAGTATCAGAATCAAGCGATTGTTGTTAATCCTTGCTCGCTAATCCTTTCTGTTTGTTCTCTCTAGTCTAGCAAGTTCCTCAAGCCTGAGATTAACAAGATTCGAGTTTGGATTACTTCTGGTCTCACGCATCTGCATAAACCGTCGGTAATCGTAGTGCAACGATCGATTCAACTCAGATTCGCCCTGCAACGATCGATTCAAAAGAATGCAACGATCGATGCTAAGCGAATATCAGACCTGCGACAGAGAAAAACAGAGAAATTAGTAACAAAAACAAAAAAAACGAAAAACCTAGTCTAAACTCTAAATTCAAATCTATCGAAGACTCAAAAGAGTCCCCGGAAACGGCGCCAAAAACTTGATATGGCTCAGAGTTTTATCCCTAGAGTTAATACTGCAAGTGCACAGTCGTGACTAGTAGTATATAGGGTATCGAATCCACAGAGACTCTAGACCTTACGATAGATTGTAGAATTATCAAGTTAAGCTAGGAGAAATCAATTAGAAACTAAATAGCAAGCAGAAAAGTAAATCAGATAGCAGGAGTGGTTTGTAAGCAATCAACTAAAAGCGCTAAGTCTAGGGAGTTCTCAGGAAATCAGACAAGTAAATTAATTATCAGTCAGGATCAAATTAAGCACGGTTCTAGAACTCAAACACAGATATAGAATTAACCAACTTTCGTTGCGAGAATTATCTAAGTCTAATAGCAGAAACCCAAATTTCTTTGCAATTTCTAACAGATTAAACTAGCCTCAAGTGAAAGTTCGATATGTTCACAGTTCAATTAAACCAAATTTCTTTGCGGATAATTGAATTGCTCAACCTAAATAGTTCAGATTCTAAACCACACTTTCGTGTCAATTTAATAACCTAAAGTCTAGATTCTAAGTGATCAGGTTAGAAGCTAGTATTACGCACAATTCAGGTTGAAGAACAATTAAGTTATGAATCCTAAACTAATAAATTAATCTAACAAGTCATAAAAACCTTTATGAGAATCCCTAAACCTAACTATGAATCTACTCAGACATGATCAATGAAACACAAATCATAGAATAAATAGATTGCATAAATAAAGAGTAAGAATAAAAGGGGTTCGAAATCTTCTCCAAAAGCAGGAAGCAGTACATGATTAGATCAGCCCCAAAAACTCTAAAATCTCTATGCTCAAAGTATGAAAGTGTATGAAAAGGTGTAGCCTAAACAAGTGGCTAAAAACCCTAATATAATGGTCTAATCATGGTTGGGGCTTCTTTGTAATTATGAGAAACTTCTGGGCCAAAGTGCAATTTCCAAACTCTTCATTAAACCGCCGAGAATTGTCTGACTCGCATGTGTGTCGATCGATGCACAAGGTGTGTCGATCGATGCACAAGGTGTGTCGATCGATGCACTCCTCTGTTTTGGACAGTGAACTCTATCTCTCAGGTTAAATCTCCAAAATGCTCCAAATTGCGCCATAATCTCCAAATATGCTCCAAACGTGTCTAGACCTGAAAACATAGATAATAGGACTACAAAGGACTCTAAATATACTTATATCATGGTCTAAAACCGGTGAAAACCATGATATATCAAAAAGCGCTTCCAAACAATCCACCAAGCGACAATTTAGTGGATATAGAAGTTAATTACGTCTCTTGTAGCAAAGAGAAGGTCATCAGTGACTCCCGGAGAATTAAAATAACACTCCCCAACCCCCCCCCCCAACTCCCACTGCATTAGTGGATAGTTCTGTAAAGCATGTTCCAAACAAGAGGGCTCCATTCAGTTTCAATATGCTAGATAGCCAAGAAGATGTATCCACGAATACCGAAACTGTTAATCACCCGGTGTCTGACCATCTATATTGCGATGCTGATATGGCAGTAGGAGTTAAAGAAGAAAACTGCACGCCAGATAATGATGAGAATGGATCGTTAGACAAGGTACCCGTGGATGTTGGCAATGTGGCTCGTGAGTTTTGGTCCAACCTCATCGATGATGAATGTGGAGGCTCCAACGCACTGGATGTGATGTCTGAAATCCATGTTGGAGTAGGTAATAGATCCAAATAGAAGGCTGCTGAATCTTGTCCTGTAGAGCAAGAATACGTGTACAGGTGGAGCGGTACTGAATCTGGTGGCAACTCATACCCTACCAACGAGGAACAAGCTGACATCTCGCCAATGGTGGATGACAACACTTATCAACGAGATCATGTCCCTCACTTAGATTTAGACTCAATGGGTGATCATTTGTACAAGGGTAAACTTTTAAAGAGCAAAGATGATTGTTTGGTATGGTTAGAAATACATGCGATAAAGAACAAGTTTCATTACATAAAACATGTGTCCACTCTTCACAAAGTTGTTATCCATTTCCCGGATAAGACTTGCAACTGGCGTGTTATGGTTCATGAGACGAAGGACACTGGATATTGGGAGGTACGTAAGGCAGAGTTACATCACTCTTGTTGCACTGATACTAGGAATAAGTACCGGAAACTTGGGACGACAAAGGTCATTGCCACTGTTTTCAAAGATAAATATTCAGACCCCGCATCTGGTCCGAAACCAACTGGACTCAAAGCATTATTGATGAAGAAGCTACGTATCGATACACCGTATAACAAGTGTTGGCGTGCACGGTCGAAGGCACTCATGATGCTACGAGGTACAGATGATGGATCTTATTGGAAGTTGCCAGTGTTTTTGCATATGCTAAAACTCGCTAACCCTGGCACGATTGCTGATCTCGAGACCGAGGTAGACGCATTAGGCTGCGAGCGGTTTCTATATATGTTCTTAGCATTTGGCGCATCCATAAAAGGTTTTGCAAAGCTGCGCAGAAAGATTATTGTGGATGGTACACATTTGAGTGGTAGATATGGGGGAGTTATGCTAACTGCAAGTGGACAAGATGCTAATTTTCAAGTCTTTCCACTGGCGTTCTGTATCGTGGACAAAGATAATGAGGAGTCCTGGACATATTTCTTTTTCAAGCTTGAAAAGATTATTGCTGACAGCCCCACATTGACATTCATATATACAAAGCAAAGGGTAGGATTCTCCCGCGAGCTCACCATGGAGCATGTCTTGAGCACGTCCATAGAAATGTTAAAGCCAGTTTAAATCTGCAGGTCATGTGCAACTGATCAAGTTGGCGGGGAATGCATACAGGATTTGTGCCTACCGTGAAACAAAAAATCGTATATGTAACAACAATGCACAATGCGCTAAGTATCTTGACAATATAGGCGTTGAACACTGAACTAGAGCATATTTCAAAGGAGAACGTTACAATCTTATGACAAGCAATATATCCTAGACATTGAACAGAGCGTTACTTGATGGTAGGAGCGGACCCATTGTAGATCTTGTCTCTTGTATACGGTCTATGTTGACTTGGTGGTTCAGTAGTAGACGTAAGAAATCAGCGGCACACAAACTTGAAGTTTCTATCGAGGTTGATAAGCCAATGGATGAACATATGCAGTCAGTCCACGGTTCTAAGATAGCTAGTGTTTGAAGTGGAATTTCGAAATTGTCGCCAGTTTGGCGGGGAATCAATTCATGTTCTTCTGGATAACAAGCGATGCTCATGCAAGTTATTTGACAAGCTTAAAATCCCATGCGGCCACGCCTTAATAGCCGCAGAAAGTCTTGACGTACCATACGCGTCTCTATGAAATTCTCATTATAAGACATCCACTTGGAGGGCAACTTATGAAGGAGTGGTAAACCCAGAGGGAAATCCTAACGACATCGATATACCGGATGATGTTCGCAACCGTTACCTTTATTGATGTGAGATAGTATGATGGTAGAGAGAGAGATGGACCGAGAATGGAGAGAAGGGAAGAGTGATGGTCGAATGGAACGAGAAGCTGGCCGATGGCACTCTCTTCTCGTCAAGGGATGGTTGAATGGTGGTTTGTGAGCTACTGATTTCTAGGAACACTGAGGAAGATCGAGGCAGCAAGCAAAGCCAAGAGTTCCACTCGTCTAAGGGGCAGCCGCGCAGAGAGAGTGAAAACGAAAACCTGTAGGGTTTTTCTTGGTTCTAACTTGCTTAATGTTTCATAAAACCAAAAGAGTGTTTAAGTAATACAACTGAAAACAAATGGGCCAAAGGAAACATGGGCCATCGAAAATGACAAAGAAAATAAGAGAAATAAGACTTAAAAACGAAAAAGGAAAGTCTTGGTTGAAACTAGATAAGAGGCCGGTATGTCTCTTTAAGGAATGGGCCTCGGATCACCTCGTTAATAACCTTGTGAAGAAAACCCATTTGGGACAAAACTTCACAAGGGAAAAAGAGTATGATCTTTATCCCAGAGGCAGACTGGTCAAAGAATCATCTGGCTCGATGCAGAAGATCATGGTCGGTCCGTGCGTCCGCAGTATGGGCCAGGGCGTGGTCTGCTCAAATGGGCCGTCAGCTTCAGTATGGATCATCCTCCGGGCCATCTGGTTAAGGACAGGTTGTCCTTGGTCGAGATGGCCTAGCTAGGTCGTGATGTCTTCTAGGCTTGTCCTCGAGATCAGCTGCTCCATGGCATTATTGAACTCGGCATGTATCTGTCGTTGTCCCGAACGCGTCCTTGGTACATCTCGCATGGTCGGGAACAGGTCGGTAAGCTTCTTGGTAGAGCCTGGTCCGTCTTGTTCGTCCAACTCAGTGTCGGCCAAGCTGATGTCCTCATCATTCCCTCCCTCTTGAAGAGGTTCTGGCCTCAGAACGGTATCACCTGCACAATAAGGAGACAAAGCAGCAACATTAAAACTCGACGATATGCTCATCTCACCTGGGAGTTCTAATTGGTAGGCGTTGTCGTTGATCTTCTTTAGGACCCGGAATGGTCCATCTCCTCGTGGAGCAAGCTTGGACTTCCTCTTGTTTCTGAACCGTTCGGATCGCATGTGAACCCAAACCCAGTTGCCTGGCCTAATGTCAATCTCCTTCCTGTGTTTGTCGGCTTGCTTCTTGTACTGCTCCGTCCTCTTCTCGATGTTCTCCTTAACCGCCTGGTGTAGCTTGGCGACGGCCTCAGCCTTGCGCTCTCCATCAAGATTGATGAACTCCAATGCTGGCAGTGGCTTCAGATCAAGTGGCGTATCTGTCTTAAATCCATAAACAACCTCAAAAGGAGACATCTTAGTATCAGAGTGTTTGGCACCATTATAAGCAAACTCAACAAAAGGAATGCAATCCAAGCAATGTGATAAATTTTTACCAACCGTGGCCCTTAAGAGGGCTGAGAGAGTCCGGTTCACGACCTCGGTCTGTCCATCAGTCTGTGGATGACAAGTGGTTGAGAACAGTAGCTTGGTACCAAGCTTCCTCCACAACGTCCTCCAAAAGTGACCTAGGAAGGTCGGGTCACGGTCCGAGACGATGGTCCGTGGCCGTCCGTGCAATCTGACCACTTCTTTGAAGAAGAGATCGGTTGTCTGGGTCGCATCATTCGTCTTAGAACACGGTATGAAGTGAGCCATCTTTGAAAACCGGTCGACCACAATGAAGATCGCATCCTTTTTCCTGATCTTAGGCAAACCAAGCACAAAATCCATAGAAATATCGACCCATGGTCGGTTAGGTATATGCAAAGGTAAGTAAAGACCGTGAGGATGTGACCTGGACTTGGACTTAAGGCACGTGATGCACTTGGAGCAGAAACGCTCCGTGTCTCGCTTCTGATGTGGCCAATAGAAGTGCTCTACTAGAACACTCAGTGTCTTGTCCACACCAAAGTGTCCCATCAGTCCTCCTCCATGGGATTCTCGGATCAGGAGCTCCCTCATCGATCTCTGAGGAATGCACAGCCGCTTCCCCCTGAACAGGAAACCGTTATGCAAGTAGAAAACTCCTTTCGGTCCTTTGCTACATTCCTGAAAAATTTCACCAAAATCAGGGTCAGTATCATAATCTTCTTTAATAAGTTCAAACCCCAAAACTTTGGCCTCCATGGTGCTGATCAGTGTGTATCTCTTGGACAAGCATCAGATACCACGTTCTCCTTTCCCTTCTTGTACTTAATGATGTACGGAAAGGTCTCCACGAACTCAAGCCACTTAGCATGCCTCCTCTTCAGATTTGTCTGTCCTCTCAAATGCTTGAGCGTCTCGTGGTCGGTGTGAATAACAAATCCTTGGCCAGCAATTAATGCTGCCAAGTCTCCAAGGATCTAACCAATGCATACAACTCCTTGTCATAAGTAGGATAGTTGAACGTGGCTCCACTCAACTTCTCGCTGAAGTAGGCGACCGGTCGCCCACCTTGCGTCAGAACAGCTCCAATTCCTAAACCTGAAGCATCACACTCAATCTCAAACGTCTTATCAAAATTAGGCAAAACCAAAATAGGAGCATGGGTTAACAAATCCTTGAGTTTCTGAAATGCGGGCTCCTGCGATTGGTCCCATTTGAACGGGACGTCCTTCTTGATCTTAGCTGTAAGTGGGGCGGCCACCGTGCTAAAATCCTTCACAAACCGTCTATAGAAGCTGGCTAAACCGTGGAAACTCCTGACATGGCCGATCGTGGTCGGGGTCGGCCACTCCTCAATAGCTTTGATCTTTTCTTGGTCAACCTGTAAGCCCTGCGAACTCACAACAAAACCTAAAAAGACAAGCTTATCAGTGCAGAAGGTGCACTTCTTGAGGTTCGCATAACGACCTCCTTTCGAAGAGTATCTATTACTTGCTCAAGGTGCACCAGATGATCAGCAAAACAGCGACTATAGATCAAAATATCATCGAAGTAAACAACGACAAACTTACCGATGTAGGCCCTCAAGACCTGGTTCATGAGGCGCATGAACGTACTGGGCGCATTGGTAAGGCCAAATGGCATGACCAGCCACTCGTAAAGGCCCTGCTTAGTCTTGAAAGCCGTCTTCCACTCGTCGTCTTCCTTCATTCAAACCTGATGGTACCCACTGCGTAGATCGATCTTAGAGAACACGGTCGCTCCGTGTAGCTCGTCCAACATATCGTCCAGCCGTGGTATGGGATGTCGGTACTTGATGGTGATGTTGTTGATGGCCCGACAGTCGACACACATCCTCCAAGACCTGTCTTTCTTAGGAACCAACAAGACTGGTACCGCACACGGGCTGAGACTCTCGCGAATGTAACCCTTGGACATGAGGTCCTGTACTTGTTTCTCCAGCTCCTTGGCCTCGGTCGGATTCACCCTATATGCGGGCCGGTTCGGCAGAGTCGCTCCTGGCATGAGATCGATCTGATGCTCAATGCCACGTATGGGCGGTAGGCCGGCTGGTATCTCGTCCGGAAAGACATCCTTAAACCTGTCCAACAAAGAAACAACTTCCCGGGGAAGCTCAACATCATCTGAACACGAATGTAAAGCCTCCCTGAAGACCATTAGTAGCACCTGCGTGTTCTGATCAATAGCTCTAGAAACAGAATGTGAAGAAATAATTAAATTGGTCTTACGGTTCTTCTTATCTTTGGCAAGGTGTAGTTGCATCTCATGCACCTCCTGCGGTGTAAGAGGCGCGAGCTGATACTTTTGCTTGTCGTGCATGAACGAGTAGTGATTGGTCCGCCCGTTGTGCAAGGACTCCTTTTCGAACTGCCACGGTCGGCCGAGTAATAAGTGTCCAACCTGCATAGGAACCACGTCGCATACTACCTGATCGTGATATCGTCCAATGCTGAAAGGTACGGTTACATGATCTGCGATCCGGATCTCCGTGTCATCGTTCAGCCACCAAAGTCGGTACGGTCGTGGCTGCTTAGTCACTTGCAGACCGAGTTTATCAACCATGTTCCTGCTGGCCACGTTAGTACAAGACCCACCATCAATAATAAGACTACATACCTTGTTGTTCACGGTACAGCGAGTGTGGAAGATGTTCTCGCGCTGAACCGTCTCGGGATCGACGAGCGCACTGAGAGCTCTCCTGATCACTAATAGCTCTCCAGAGTTAGGATACGCTATGGGCGTCCCTGTGTCAAGTTCCTCCATGTCTTCATCCTCCTGTTCATCCTGAGACTCGTACTCACCGGCTTCGTTCAAGATCATGACTCTCCGGTTTGGACAGTCTCGAGACATATGTCCTTTACCCTGACACTTAAAACATGTGATATCTCTAGAACGGGACGTACTAGTAAGCTTACCTGGGTCTGGTCGGTTGGGCTTAGATGTCTCAATGGTCAGCTTCTTGAACCTGGACTCAACCTCAACCGACTTACCTTTGTCAACGGGCCGTGGAGCTGGTGCAGTCCAAGGCGTGTTGGTCCTAGGCCGGGTTGTGGTCGCGGACTTGCGCTTGTTGTGATGCTCAACCTGTATACACAAGTGCAACAACTCGGGAATATCATGATAAGGGTGAATTTCTACCTTTCTAGTGATCCTCTCGTTCAGTCCGTCCACGAACTGGGCCATCAGAGTCTCTTCTGAATCGTCGAGCTCAAGCCTATTCCGCAATTGCTCGAACTCCTCGAAATACTCTTCAACCGTCTTAGTTCCCTGCATCAATTTACGAAAACGTTTCTGCAAATCTCTATGGAAATGGGCAGGAACATACCATCGCCTTAACTGGAACTTCATGTCGGTCCACGTAGCGATCGGTTCGTATAGATGGCGCATTCGTTCCGCAGCGTCCCGGTCCCACCATGATAGTGCATGTCCTGTGAACTGGCCCACTGCTAAAGATATCTTCCTGGCTTCGGGATATCCGTAATGGTCGAAGATATGCTCCATTCTCCGCTCCCAGTCTAGATATGCCTCCGGGTCCACTTTTCCTGCAAAAGTAGGAGGCTTTAGTTTGATGTCTTTAGGATATGGACGTTGTACCTCTGGTTCTCGTATGCGTCCACGGTGATTAGTATCACGCTGGTATGGGGGTCTCTGTCCATAACGTCCATATGCAGTCAGTCCACGGTTCTAAGATAGCTAGTGTTTGAAGTGGAATTTCGAAATTGTCGCCAGTTTGGCGGGGAATCAATTCATGTTCTTCTGGATGACAAGCGATGCTCATGCAAGTTATTTGACAAGCTTAAAATCCCATGCGGCCACGCCTTAATAGCCGCAGAAAGTCTTGACGTACCATACGTGTCTCTATGAAATTCTCATTATAAGACATCCACTTGGAGGGCAACTTATGAAGGAGTGGTAAACCCAGAGGGAAATCCTAACGACATCGATATACCGGATGATGTTCGCAATGTTACCTTTATTGATGTGAGATGGTATGATGGTAGAGAGAGAGATGGACCGAGAATGGAGAGAAGGGAGGAGTGATGGTCGAATGGAACGAGAAGTTGGCCGATGGCACTCTCTTCTCGTCAAGGGATGGTTGAATGGTGGTTTGTGAGCTACTGATTTCTAGGAACACTGAGGAAGATCGAGGCAGCAAGCAAAGCCAAGAGTTCCACTCGTCTAAGGGGCAGCCGCGCAGAGAGAGTGAAAACGAAAACCTGTAGGGTTTTTCTTGGTTCTAACTTGCTTAATGTTTCATAAAACCAAAAGAGTGTTTAAGTAATACAACTGAAAACAAATGGGCCAAAGGAAACATGGGCCATCGAAAATGACAAAGAAAATAAGAGAAATAAGACTTAAAAACGAAAAAGGAAAGTCTTGGTTGAAACTAGATAAGAGGCCGGTCTGTCTCTTTAAGGAATGGGCCTCGGATCACCTCGTTAATAACCTTGTGAAGAAAACCCATTTGGGACAAAACTTCACAAGGGAAAAAGAGTATGATCTTTATCCCAGAGGCAGACCGGTCAAAGAATCATCTGGCTCGATGCAGAAGATCATGGTCGATCCGTGCATCCGCAGTATGGGCCAGGGCATGGTCTGCTCAAATGGGCCGCAGCTTCAGTATGGATCATCCTCCGGGCCATCTGGTTAAGGACAGGTTGTCCTTGGTCGAGATGGCCTAGCTAGGTCGTGATGTCTTCTAGGCTTGTCCTCGAGATCAGCTGCTCCATGGCATTGTTGAACTCGGCATGTATCTGTCGTTGTCCCGAACGCGTCCTTGGTACATCTCGCATGGTCGGGAACAGGTCGGTCAGCTTCTTGGTAGAGCCTGGTCCGTCTTGTTCGTCCAACTCAGTGTCGGCCAAGCTGATGTCCTCATCATTCCCTCCCTCTTGAAGAGGTTCTGGCCTCAGAACGGTATCACCTGCACAATAAGGAGACAAAGCAGCAACATTAAAACTCGACGATATACTCATCTCACCTGGGAGTTTTAATTGGTAGGCGTTGTCGTTGATCTTCTTTAGGACCCGGAATGGTCCATCTCCTCGTGGAGCAAGCTTGGACTTCCTCTTGTTTCTGAACCGTTCGGATCGCATGTGAACCCAAACCCAGTCGCCTGGCCTAATGTCAATCTCCTTCCTGTGTTTGTCGGCTTGCTTCTTGTACTGCTCCGTCCTCTTCTCGATGTTCTCCTTAACCGCCTGGTGTAGCTTGGCGACGGCCTCAGCCTTGCGCTCTCCATCAAGATTGATGAACTCCAATGCTGGCAGTGGTTTCAGATCAAGTGGCGTATCTGGCTTAAATCCATAAACAACCTCAAAAGGAGACATCTTAGTATCAGAGTGTTTGGCACCATTATAAGCAAACTCAACAAAAGGAATGCAATCCAACCAATGTGATAAATTTTTACCAACCGTGGCCCTTAAGAAGGCTGAGAGAGTCCGGTTCACGACTTCGGTCTGTCCATCAGTCTGTGGATGACAAGTGGTTGAGAACAGTAGCTTGGTACCAAGCTTCCTCCACAACGTCCTCCAAAAGTGACCTAGGAAGGTCAGGTCACGGTCCGAGACGATGGTCCGTGGCAGTCCGTGCAATCTGACCACTTCTTTGAAGAAGAGATCGGTTGTCTGGGTCGCATCATTCGTCTTAGAACACGGTATGAAGTGAGCCATCTTTGAAAACCGGTCGACCACAATGAAGATCGCATCCTTTTTCCTGATCTTAGGCAAACCAAGCACAAAATCCATAGAAATATCGACCCATGGTCGGTTAGGTATATGCAAAGGTAAGTAAAGACCGTGAAGATGTGACCTGGACTTGGACTTAAGGCACGTGATGCACTTGGAGCAGAAACGCTCCGTGTCTCGCTTCTGATGTGGCCAATAGAAGTGCTCTACTAGAATACTCAGTGTCTTGTCCACGCCAAAGTGTCCCATCAGTCCTCCTCCATGGGATTCTCGGATCAAGAGCTCCCTCATCGATCTTTGAGGAATGCACAGCCGCTTCCCCCTGAACAGGAAACCGTTATGCAAGTAGAAAACTCCTTTTGGTCCTTTGCTACATTCCTGAAAAATTTCACCAAAATCAGGGTCAGTATCATAATCTTCTTTAATAAGTTCAAACCCCAAAACTTTGGCCTCCATGGTGCTGATCAGTGTGTATCTCTTGGACAATGCATCAGCTACCACGTTCTCCTTTCCCTTCTTGTACTTAATGATGTACGGAAAGGTCTCCACGAACTCAAGCCACTTAGCATGCCTCCTCTTCAGATTTGTCTGTCCTCTCAAATGCTTGAGCGTCTCGTGGTCGGTGTGAATAACAAACTCCTTGGCCAGCAAGTAATGCTGCCAAGTCTCCAAGGATCTAAGCAACGCATACAACTACTTGTCATAAGTAGGATAGTTGAGCGTGGCTCCACTCAACTTCTCGCTGAAGTAGGCGACCGGTCGCCCACCTTGCGTCAGAACAGCTTCAATTCCTAAACCTGAAGCATCACACTCAATCTCAAACGTCTTATCAAAATTAGGCAAAACCAAAATAGGAGCATGGGTTAAAAAATCCTTGAGTTTCTGAAATGCGGGCTCCTGCGATTGGTCCCATTTGAACGGGACGTCCTTCTTGATCACGGCTGTAAGTGGGGCGGCCACCGTGCTAAAATCCTTCACAAACCGTCTATAGAAGCTGGCTAAACCGTGGAAACTCCTGACATGGCCGATCGTGGTCGGGGTCGGCCACTCCTCAATAGCTTTGATCTTTTCTTGGTCAACCTGTAAGCCCTGCGAACTCACAACAAAACCTAAAAAGACAAGCTTATCAGTGCAGAAGGTGCACTTCTTGAGGTTCGCATAAAGACCCTCCTTTCGAAGAGTATCTATTACTTGCTCAAGGTGCACCAGATGATCAGCAAAACAGCGACTATAGATCAAAGTATCATCGAAGTAAACAACGACAAACTTACCGATGTAGGCCCTCAAGACCTGGTTCATGAGGCACATGAACGTACTGGGCGCACTGGTAAGGCCAAATGGCATGACCAGCCACTCGTAAAGGCCCTGCTTAGTATTGAAAGCCGTCTTTCACTCGTCGCCTTCCTTCATTCGAACCTGATGGTACCCACTGCGTAGATCGATCTTAGAGAACACGGTCGCTCCGTGTAGCTCGTCCAACATATCGTCCAGCCGTAGTATGGGATGTCGGTACTTGATGGTGATGTTGTTGATGGCCCGACAGTCGACACACATCCTCCAATACCCGTCTTTCTTAGGAACCAACAAGACTGGTACCGCACACGGGCTGAGACTCTCGCGAATGTAACCCTTGGACATGAGGTCCTGTACTTGTTTCTCCAGCTCCTTGGCCTCGGTCGGATTCACCCTATATGCGGGCCGGTTGGGCAGAGTCGCTCCTGGCACGAGATCGATCTGATGCTCAATGCCACGTATGGGCGGTAGGACGGCTGGTATCTCGTCCGGAAAGACATCCTTAAACCTGTCCAACAAAGAAACAACTTCCCGGGGAAGCTCAACATCGTCTGAACACGAATGTAAAGCCTCCCTGAAGACCATTAGTAGCACCTGCGTGTTCTGATCAATAGCTCTAGAAACAGAATGTGAAGAAATAATTAAATTGGTCTTACGGTTCTTCTTATCTTTGGCAAGGTGTAGTTGCATCTCATGCACCTCGAGCTGATACTTTTGCATGTCGTGCATGAACGAGTAGTGATTGGTCCGCCCGTTGTGCAAGGACTCCTTGTCGAACTGCCACGGTCGGCCGAGTAATAAGTGTCCAACCTGCATAGGAACCACGTCGCATACTACCTGATCGTGATATCGTCCAATGCTGAAAGGTACGGTTACATGATCTGCGATCCGGATCTCCGTGTCATCGTTCAGCCACCAAAGTCGGTACGGTCGTGGCTGCTTAGTCACTTGCAGACCGAGTTTATCAACCATGTTCCTGCTGGCCACGTTAGTACAAGACCCACCATCAATAATAAGACTACATACCTTGTTGTTCACGGTACAGCGAGTGTGGAAGATGTTCTCGCGCTGAACCGTCTCGGGATCGACGAGCGCACTGAGAGCTCTCCTGATCACTAATAGCTCTCCAGAGTTAGGATACGCTATGGGCGTCCCTGTGTCAAGTTCCTCCATGTTTTCATCCTCCTGTTCATCCTGAGACTCGTACTCACCGGCTTCGTTCAAGATCATGACTCTCCGGTTTGGACAGTCTCGAGACATATGTCCTTTACCCTGACACTTAAAACATGTGATATCTCTAGAACGGGACGTACTAGTAAGCTTACCTGGGTCTGGTCGGTTGGGCTTAGATGTCTCAATGGTCAGCTTCTTGAACCTGGACTCAACCTCAACCGACTTACCTTTGTCAACGGGCCGTGGAGCTGGTGCAGTCCAAGGCGTGTTGGTCCTAGGCCGGGTTGTGGTCACGGACTTGCGCTTGTTGTGATGCTCAACTTGTATACACAAGTGCAACAACTCGGGAATATCATGATAAGGGTGAATTTCTACCTTTCTAGCGATCCTCTTGATATATCATGGTTTTTACCCAGTTTAGACCATGATATAGTTGTGTTTTTAGTGTCTTTTGTCTTTGTTTAGAGTCTTTTACAGGTTTAATCAAGTTTGGAGCTAATTTGGAGATAATGGAGCATTTTGGAGATTTTTGGAGTGTTTGGCCGAGAGATAGAGTTCACTGTCCGAAACAGAGGAAGGTGTCGATCGTTGCACTCTAGCATCGATCGATGCACCAGCGAGATGGGCCAAAAACTCGGCGGTTTAGAAGAATCAAGATATTGCACTTTGATCCAGAAGTTCCTGATATTTACAAAGAAGCCCCTGGCCGAGATTATGCCTATATATTAGAGTTTTTAGTGTTTTATTTAGATACGCTATATACTTTTTACATTACGCAATTCATAATTAAGAGCAGAGGATTTTAGAGCTTTTTGGGGCTGATCTGAACCTGTTACATCATCTGTATTTGGAGAAGATTTCGAACCCCTTTTACTCTTATTCTTTTATGCAATTTATTCATTCTATGATTATGTTTTCATTATCTATGTCTGAGTAGATTCCTAGTTGAGTTTAGGGTTTCTCACATAGGATTTCATGACTTGCTAGACTTGTTCAAATTCAGTTAAGGATTCATAACTATATCTGTTCTTCAATTTAATTGTGCTTAAAGCTAGTTCTAACCTGATCAATTAGAATCTAGATCTTAGGTTGCTAAATACGTCACGGAAGTGGGGTTTAGGAATCTGAACTAATTAAATTGGGCAATTAAACTTTGCGCAAACGGAAGTTTGGTTTAGGATAATTGTGAACATATCAAACTTGGACTTATTGCTAGTTTAATCTGTTAGTTCTCGCAAACGAAAGTTTGGTTTGCTGCACTTAGGCTTAGAGAATTATCGCAAAGGAATTTGGTTAATTCTATATCTGTGTTTTGAGTTCTAGAACTGTGCTTAATTAGATCCTTGCTGAATGAACTGTCTGCTTGTCTGATTTCCTGAGAATACCCTAGGCTTGACGCTTTTAATTACTTGCTTCACAACCGTTAATCTCTGCTACTGATTTACTTTCTCGCACCGCAATTTATTTCATTCACTGTTTGCTTATTTCTAGTATTTATTCCTATAGTTTGATTCTCTTGAGACCAAGTGTCCCTGTGGATTCGATAACCCTATATACTACTTTGACATTGCTGTTCACTTGCAGTTTAGTATAGGGGAAACTTAGAACCTATCAAGTTTTTGGCGCCGTTGCCGGGGACTCTTTGAGTCTTCGATAGCTTCGAACTTAGGGTTTTTACTAGGATTTTTATTTTTGGTTTAGTTTACTACTTTTCTTTTTCTTGCGTTTCAGGTACGCCTGATCGCCCTGCATCGATCGACACAGTCCTGAGTGACGATCGTCACATCATCGAGCCTGCATCGATTGACGCTTCTCTTGCATCGGTCGACACAAGGCGAAACCAGTGGTGCCGAGAGCTTGAGCATTTAGCTGGGTATTTCTTGATGAAACCTGTGATTCTGACTCGCGACGAAAACGGCATTCTACGAGACCAGGAAGGTCACGTATGTAACGCGAAGGGTCAGAAATTGGATGGGGAAGGAAACCTCATCATACCAGATGTTGCCGTGGGCACGGAACATCGACGAGAGGATGGTCACGAGAAGACACTTGCTGATTATAACAGACCAGATATATTCTATGCTAATCGGTCTGCGATTCGACCACCTCCGTTCACCAGAGCTGAGTTTAAGCTGAAACCTGAGTACTACGCATTGATTGGACAGTATCAGTTCCATGGTCTTTCAAGCGAGCATCCTATGGATCACATAGACACATTTGAGGAATTGGCTAGCAGTATCACGGCTGAAGGAGTTTCTTCTGATTATATTTTCTGTAAGCTCTTCCCATTCTCTCTTAAAGGAGATGCAGCTTACTGGCTGAGACAGCTAGAACCAGGATCTTTGACCACTTGGGAAGCAGTCAAGAAGGAGTTTCTTAGACATTTTTATGACGATGAGTTATCTGAGCAGCTTAGACATGATATCCTGACATTCAAACAGCAGCCTACAGAGCCTTTTAAAGCAGCTTGGATGAGATTCAAGATGTACCAGAGAGATTGTCCACACCATGGATTCTCTGAGGTACAACTTCTGAGTGCCTTTTTCAGGGGTTTGGATTTTTGGTATCAGAGAGCTATGGACACAGGAAGTGATGGAAACTTCTATACCAAGACCCCAGAAGAAGCTAAAAAGCTTATTAAGAACTTGATGACTAGCTATAGTGTCAAGAATGCTGACAAGGAGAGGCAGAGATCTAGTTGCATTGACGATAGCTTGCAGATAGCTGATTTGAGGGACAAGGTGGATTATATCCACAACATGGTAGTAGCTGGAGAATTTGTAGAAGTGAATTATATTAATGAAGCTGATGTTCATGAACACACATCTAGAAGTCAACAGGGACAAGCTCTGAGATCGAATGGCTATTCACCTCACCAAGTTCCTCCCACTAAAGAGCAGACAAAGATTGAGTCTATGCTTGAGCAGCTACTACTTGGACAGAACAAGATGACGCAAGATCTGAATGGAAAGATGGACTTCGTGTATCAGGATCTGAGTGGAAAATTGGAATCTTTGGCAAGCAGAGTTGACAATCTGGATGTTAGGATGACGCAAGTGGAAACCAGTATACAGACAGAGCCTGTTAAAGCAGCTTCGGCAGAAGAAGAAGTTGAGCAGAATCGAGAAACTGAAGTTCTGGAACTAGAAAATCCGAGAAAAATTCAGAATGTTCGCCTTGCATCGATCGACACAAATGTGCATCGATCGACACATCCTGCGAGAGTCAATGTCGATCGTCACCATTTCAGCAACGATCGACACCATGGGCGTGAGCAGCCAAATTTCCCAGAGAAACCGAAAGCTGATACAGAAAGAGCCTACAAACCGAAGATTCCTTTCCCTAGGAAGTCCAAGCAAGAGATTAAGTTGGAAAAATGCATGGAGATAATGAGAGAAAAGCTAACTGACACTCCATTGATTGATGCCACTAAAACCAATCCCATGATGAAGACATGTGTTACAGACATCCTCTCTAGCAACATGACCGAAGAAGAAGGATGCTTGATGATCTCAGAAGTATGTGATGCTGTTGTTAATGGTAGGGTTCCTGAGAAGCTAAAGGATCCAGGAGGTTTTATGATAGACTGCTCTATCTATAGAGACAGATTTCAGAGGGCATTATGTGATCTCGGCTCAAGTATAAATCTCATGCCGTACTCTGTGGCTGTGAGATTGGGACTATTGAACTTCCAGCCTACTAGGATCTCTTTAGTCCTAGCTGATCGATCAAGAAGACATCCAGAAGGAATTCTTGAGAACATCCCTCTTAGAGTTGGAAATTACTTTATTCCAACGGACTTTATGGTACTGAAGTATGAGATTGAGCCTAATGATCCTCTACTGCTTGGTAGATCCTTTTTAGCCACTGCTGGGGCTGTGATTGATGTACGCCATGGATTGATTGATCTCCACCTGGGAGATGAGCCTTTGCAGTTTAAGATGGATAAATTGAAGAAACCCACCATTGATGGACAGAGTTTCAGCATTGATACAGAATTAGAAGCTGAGATTGGAGAGAAGAAGATGGCGGTTCCTCTTGAACCTGCTCTGACATCTTTAGCGCCTGCAACTGCTCATAAGCAGAAAGCTCCAGACATCTTATTTCCACCAAAGGTTAGGCACAAATCATCTAAGCTTAAACATCCTAACCACATTACTTTGAATGCAGGACAACATCCTACCCCACCTAAGCTTCGCTCCCGCCCTGATTCTGTTGGTTTCTTCCTTGGGAGATCCCATGATCCGAATGCTTGTACGCCACCTTGGATGAGGAGACTTGAACAGAGACAGAAAAAGTCTCTGTCAAGACCTCCTGGTACTTGAAAATTCCCATCCGTCCGGTCAAGCTATTGACCTTAAACAAGCGTTGGGTGGGAGGCGACCCACCATTAGGTACTGGTGTTTTTCTACTTAATTTTTGGTGTTTTTGTTAGGATTTTACGTTTGTTTTTGTTTCTGGTGAGTTTATGTTTGCAGGTCTCGGTTAAATCGCAGTGCAGCGATCGATGCACTTCTGCATCGATCGTCACAACACGAAAGGAATCGCATTGCAGCGATCGTTGCGGTCCTGAGCAACGATCGACTATACACGAAAATCGCCAAGCAACGGTCGATGCACTTAGTGCAACGATCGATGCCTGAGCGACAGAGGTAACCCGACAGACATAATTTCATCTTTTCAAATTTTTCTTTCTTTTTACCAATCCTTCGCTGGACACTACTGGGGACAGTGTGTCTTAAGTGTGGGGGAGGTGCTACTGACTTTTGTTTTCTGTTTTCTTAAGAGTCAGTCCGTTTTTCAAAAAAAATTTGTTTTATTGAGTCAAAATTGTTTAAGTAAGAAACTATGATTTTCTGAGAAGATTTACAAGACTTGCAGGAACTTAAGTAACCATTGGGATGAAGTTGCAGGATCTATCTCTGACTATTAGAAAACCCCATCACAGATCAACCTACTGGGAACACCCACATCACTTCAGGTATCAGAGGATCCTTTTACTGACTTCAACCTTAATACTGACTTAGATTTCTCACCTAAGGGCTTGGTATGCTTTGTGTCGGATTCCCTTGTTAGTTCTGACACAGCCTGTAAACCTGTCCCATTTAGTTCCCTTCTCCCCTTCTGTAAAGTAAAAAAAAAAAAAATAATAAACTGAGGATGAGTTAGTAACTCCGAAGTGGTCATGGGAATAGTAGCAAACACTATTATCTCTCATGTGATCCATGGAATGTGTCCAAAGTACACCCCATAACGGGAAGAACACTGATAAAAAAATAAAATGATACCCAGTGGGGAAAAATCAGTTGTTAAAGAAGGGAAAGAGAAGAAAGGGACTAGAGAAAGATAGTATGGTGGTCTAGAGCTGATAAGGTAAGAATCCATGTGCCCTTTGATCGATAATCCTTAGGTGAGACCGCACTTAAATACTTGCAGAAGTCAGTAGGGAGAATTTGAATGCTTGAATGTGATTGTGGAGTTTACCTAGGACAGTTGCTAAGTGTGGGGGAAGTACATTGTGGTCTTGATATCCTGTGATTGATTCTTGCAGTGGTTTACTAAGGGGAATCTGAGTATTGTAGCTTCTAGGATGAAATGAGTTTCTGAAGAGTTTTCAAACCTCTTCACCATGCTTTAGTTCTATGTTTTGCTTGAGGGCAAGCAAAGGCTAAGTGTGGGGGAGTTGATATATCATGGTTTTTACCCAGTTTAGACCATGATATAGTTGTGTTTTTAGTGTCTTTTGTCTTTGTTTAGAGTCTTTTACAGGTTTAATCAAGTTTGGAGCTAATTTGGAGATAATGGAGCATTTTGGAGATTTTTGGAGTGTTTGGCCGAGAGATAGAGTTCACTGTCCAAAACAGAGGAAGGTGTCGATCGTTGCACTCTAGCATCGATCGATGCACCAGCGAGATGGGCCAAAAACTCGGCGGTTTAGAAGAATCAAGATATTGCACTTTGATCCAGAAGTTCCTGATATTTACAAAGAAGCCCCTGGCCGAGATTATGCCTATATATTAGAGTTTTTAGTGTTTTAATTAGATACGCTATATACTTTTTACATTACGCAATTCATAATTAAGAGCAGAGGATTTTAGAGCTTTTTGGGGCTGATATGAACCTGTTACATCATCTGTATTTGGAGAAGATTTCGAACCCCTTTTACTCTTATTCTTTTATGCAATTTATTCATTCTATGATTATGTTTTCATTATCTATGTCTGAGTAGATTCCTAGTTGAGTTTAGGGTTTCTCACATAGGATTTCATGACTTGCTAGACTTGTTCAAATTCAGTTAAGGATTCATAACTATATCTGTTCTTCAATTTAATTGTGCTTAAAGCTAGTTCTAACCTGATCAATTAGAATCTAGATCTTAGGTTGCTAAATACGTCACGGAAGTGGGGTTTAGGAATCTGAACTAATTAAATTGGGCAATTAAACTTTGCGCAAACGGAAGTTTGGTTTAGGATAATTGTGAACATATCAAACTTGGACTTATTGCTAGTTTAATCTGTTAGTTCTCGCAAACGAAAGTTTGGTTTGCTGCACTTAGGCTTAGAGAATTATCGCAAAGGAATTTGGTTAATTCTATATCTGTGTTTTGAGTTCTAGAACTGTGCTTAATTAGATCCTTGCTGAATGAACTGTCTGCTTGTCTGATTTCCTGAGAATACCCTAGGCTTGACGCTTTTAATTACTTGCTTCACAACCGTTAATCTCTGCTACTGATTTACTTTCTCGCACCGCAATTTATTTCATTCACTGTTTGCTTATTTCTAGTATTTATTCCTATAGTTTGATTCTCTTGAGACCAAGTGTCCCTGTGGATTCGATAACCCTATATACTACTTTGACATTGCTGTTCACTTGCAGTTTAGTATAGGGAAAACTTAGAACCTATCACCTCTCGTTCAGTCCGTCCACGAACTGGGCCATCAGAGTCTCTTCTGAATCGTCGAGCTCAAGCCTATTCCGCAATTGCTCGAACTCCTCGAAATACTCTTCAACCGTCTTAGTTCCCTGCATCAATTTACGAAAACGTTTCTGCAAATCTCTATGGAAATGGGCAGGAACATACTTTCGCCTTAACTGGAACTTCATGTCGGTCCACGTAGCGATCGGTTCGTATAGATGGCGCCTTCGTTCTGCAGCGTCCCGGTCCCACCATGATAGTGCATGTCCTGTGAACTGGCCCACTGCTAAAGATATCTTCCTGGCTTCGGGATATCCGTAATGGTCGAAGATATGCTCCATTCTCCGCTCCCAGTCTAGATATGCCTCCGGGTCCACTTTTCCTGCAAAAGTAGGAGGCTTTAGTTTGATGTCATTAGGATATGGACGTTGTACCTCTGGTTCTCGTATGCGTCCACGGTGATTAGGATCACGCTGGTATGGGGGTCGCTGTCCATGACGTCCATCCTCAAACTCATCTGTCTCGTCGTCCGTATCGTCCAGTCGGACATTCTGGAAGCATCCGGGCCGCTCAACTCGCCCATGATGCTGACCAGGTCGACGTTGCTGATCGTTCCTAAGATGTAGAGCCTCTGGTCCGTGTTGACGCTCTCCTGGCCAAGGCTGAAAAGCATCGGGCCGAGGTTGTTGCTCATCCGGTCGTGGCTGATGTCCACCGGGACGTTTCAATCAGTCCAGTCGGGCTCCGATCGTCTGGATAGCAGCTAAGATCTGAGTGAGATCAGTGGGAACGCCTTGCTGGTTTAGTTCTTCTGCCATTAGGCTCTGCACACTTAAACAAACGGATCAAACGTACCAACGAAGAGAGACGGACAGAACTTAAAAGAAGACAATGCAACCAATTCGGAAAGAAACAAAATTAAACCCATTTTTTTTTTTTTTAACTAATAATCTGAAAGTAAACAACAAGCAGTAAACAAGAATGAAAATCTTACTTAAATCAGATTAGTGATCAAGAAACAAACCGCAATACTCAAACAACAATCAAAACACGCAAAGAACAAAGCAGCCGGTTTTAACTTCTATCAACCGAAAATATTTTTTTTTTTATAAACTAAGAACTATAAAAGGAAAGAGCTAAACCAGGATTTAATGAAAGAGATTAACCCAAAATTAAACCAAGTTTCACTTAAATCAAACCGTAACAGAGAACCCTAGCTTTCTACTCGCGGCCGTAAAACAATTCAGCAGGAGCAAAACAATTCTAACCAAATTCTCTTGAGTTCTCAGATTAATTCAAGCACAACAGGAGCAAGGAAAATAAGTACGCAGCAAGCAATGATAATCAAGAGAACTAACAACCTAAATTCCTTCTTTTTCGGTTTTGAAAAGAAGAAACAAGCAAACTTGAAACGAAAAAAAAAAAAAAAAGTAAAAATTCAGAAACAACAGCAATGATAATCAAGAGCAATGATAATCACCAACAATGATAATCAACAGCTATGATAATCAACAACTATGATAATCAACAGCAATGACAATCAACAAGAATGATAATCAAAAGGAACTAACGCAACGAAACCGAAAGGTAATGGAGGGATTAAACCTGATTTGGAACCTTTCGGCTCTGATACCAGATGACGTGAGATGGTATGATGGTAGAGAGAGAGATGGACCGAGAATGGAGAGAAGGGAAGAGTGATGGTCGAATGGAACTAGAAGCTGGCCGATGGCACTCTCTTCTCGTCAAGGGATGGTTGAATGGTGGTTTGTGAGCTACTGATTGCTAGGAACACTGAGGAAGATCGAGGCAGCAAGCAAAGCCAAGAGTTCCACTCGTCTAAGGGGCATCCGCGCAGAGAGAGTGAAAACGAAAACCTGTAGGGTTTTTCTTGGTTCTAACTTGCTTAATGTTTCATAAAACCAAAAGAGTGTTTAAGTAATACAACTGAAAACAAATGGGCCAAAGGAAACATGGGCCATCGAAAATGACAAAGAAAATAAGAGAAATAAGTCTTAAAAACGAAAAAGGAAAGTCTTGGTCGAAACTAGATAAGAGGCAGGTATGTCTCTTTAACGAATGGGCCTCGGATCACCTCGTTGAAAAACTTGTGAAGAAAACTCATTTGGGACAAAACTTCACAAGGGAAAAAGAGTATGATCTTTATCCCAGAGGCAGACCGGTCAAAGAATCATCTCGCTCGATGCAGAAGATCATGGTCGGTCCGTGCGTCCGGAGTATGGGCCAGGGCGTGGTCTGCTCAAATGGGCCGTCAGCTTCGGTATGGATCATCCTCCGGGCCAGCTGGTTAAGGACAGGTTGTCCTTGGTCGAGATGGCCTAGCTGGGTCGTAATGTCTTCTAGGCTTGTCCTCGAGATCAGCTGCTCCATGGCATTGTTGAACTCGGAATGTATCTGTCGTTGTCCCGAATGCGTCCTTGGTACATCTCGCATGGTCGGGAACAGGTCGGTCAGCTTCTTGGTAGAGCCTGGTCCGTCTTGTTCGTCCAACTCAGTGTCGGCCAAGCTGATGTCCTCATCGTTTATCCACCAGACGTCGAGAGACCATCTGGTAGACCTAAGGAAGGAAGGTATCCATCCATCGGCGAACACCAGGCAATACCCTTACTCTTTGATGTGTATTTACATGTAGTCTTATAATTGTTCTAATTTCTATCTTTGCAATCTTGTTTTCAGAAGGAGATGACCCCTCGATCAACCCCAAACTGATGTTCCAAATGCGGAGGAGTTAATCACAACCGTGCTACTTGCAAAACCTGATAACAATCTGTTTGAATTTCACTTTTTGCTTATAACGAGCCATGTTTTTTTGTTTAATGAAGAGTGGATACCTTTACGCTCCTCATTTTGGATGGCACATTTTATTGTGTAACTGTCCATCTTTTTTATGGATACCTGTTGCATTACTTCGTTTTTGATTTGACTTGATGTTGACCATTTGGAAAACTATTGATGTGGTTTTAGTGTTTCACCATAAAGCTGCTACTACTCGCTTTACTAAGCAGCTGACCAAAACTTTTTCGTTTGTACCGAACTCTAAGGTTATTAAACATAGTTTCAACTATGCTACATTTACCCATAGCTACGAACTACTTTCAACGATTCTTAAAACGCTACGGATTGCCTTCAAACTATCCATTTAACCTACCTTTTGTGGATCGTTATTTTTATTTCATTTTCGTAGCTAGATCATTATTTTCTATATATTGAACATGTTAGAAAATATAGACCTCCTACCACACGAGTCATGCCACTCAGACCCCCTATTACGTAGTAACAACGTTTCACAAAATGAGTTTTGCGTCTGTCTCTACTGTTCCTAATTCTGATCAACCATTACCATGTAGATCATTAGGCATCGCAGCCCCAACTATGTGTTGATGTGGGTAACGCATTGAAGTAGGATATGGTAGAACTCGTGCTAACCTTCATCGGAGGTGGTTCAAATGTCCACAAGCTAGCCTGGTTAGATCAAAATAAGATTCCTCTTATGTTCTACTTTTTTTTAAGACTTCCTTTTAAACAACACTTCGTTTTTTAAAAACAGTTCCCATGTGAAGGTCACGTTCGCGAGTGGGTTGACGACGCAATTATGAAAGAAGTAGACAGGGTTTCGAAGGATGTCAAGAAAATGCAACAGGATGTTAATCTTTTACAAAATTGTTCAAACGAAGTTGGAGACGAATTAGCATTCAAAATGGCTAGAAAGATCTCTGTTGAGGTCGCAAGGAACAACAACTCTCTTTCTACAAAAAGGCATGTGCAGGAAAAGTTGAACAAGTTGCAGATTATCTGGGTTGCAACAGTGTCTTTTTGTGCAGCCGCTTGGACTTTTGGCCAGTTAAAGAAGCACCTATATCATGGATGATTGTAGTGTTTTTTATAATAGCTCAGGATTCGACACCACCAGTAGTTTCTAAGTGTACTCTTTGTCTTCTTCTGTACCACTATCTTATTTAGCAAATAACCTTCAACTCTTGTTATTTGGTTTTCTCTTTCGTTTCCCACGTAAATTGAAGCAATTAAGATGGCTACACTATTTATCCTATTGAACGCACATATATGGATAGAAACCTGAAGTAGTCGTTAATAAACTACAACTACAAATATGGATACTCAAGTTATATTTTAAATTTTATATATTGCCATGGATACTCATGTTCCTGTATTATCAACTATAACTCAAATTTTCTAGCCATTCTTTTGTTTACTTTGTCGTTTTTTCTCTTTTTTGCTATTATAACCGTTACTTGGATTGGACTCATGTACTCCTATGTTTTTTATCTTAAACATTAAATTAAGTTGTTTAAAATATTATTCTTTAAGTCTAAAGAAATATATAAATATGTTATGTCCGCTCACATACTCATCTGTCCACACTTACCCTTCGCATTACCCAAGTTGAGTTCAGTGAATCCCTACCCCCTCATCGTTCCCTCTCTGAATCTACTCGACTTTCCAGACGCATTAAGGAGGTCAATACTGGCAAGAAATGCTAGCGAGAACATACTCGAGCACTTCAAAATCAGAGTTGTCTGCAAGACCCTTCGTGACGATACTGATCACGTGGATACCTTATTCCAGGTTAAACTTATAAAGACTCACCACAATTATCAAGGGATACTCCATCTGGAACATGCATGTCTAGATGCGAAGAATCCAACAACAATATTCTTGAAAGCGATATCGGATTTCATGTACACAGATGGAAGAGTTGATGCTTTTGCCCGCCTCAAGCACTGTGCGGTCTTCGGAATCAAGCCCACCTTATATTGCTACGAAGTCATACGCCGTTCCATCTTCCATGAACTGGATTCAGGTTAAATGATTCCTATTCTCTCTCATTTTGCTATCTGTGTGCTTAGAAAGCATGTCCGACAATTTCAGCGGATAACTTGGCCCATGAACATCTCCGCCACTCTAACCGCGATATCTGGCTCTATTAACCATGGTAGAATTGCATCATGCCCGTGCTCTGTTAATCGCTATTGGCTTGACTTCCTTAACGAAAATGTTAAAGGTCTCGGTATGTGTGACCTCTGTTTTTTGTCCACTGAAATTCTTGTTTTCTTCCGTGTAATCCCAGGCACTTTCTTCAAATGGGTCGAGCTCATTGACTGGGAAGAAAATGCCGAACTATATGAAGCACATGACCAAAATGACGCTGTTGTTTGGGCCCCTATGGTCGATGGGGTAGTTTATTATGAGCAAGGCGCCGCCGTGTTGGTCAGCGTTAATGGGAAAAACGCCATTCATGCGGTTTGGGACGCTTAGCGATCACGTTTTTTAACTCTCTAATAATTATCATCAAACAGTATTGTTACTTTTTGTTATGCTATCCACTACTATATGATGGATATGTAAACCCGTTACTAATGCATTTTCAGACTTCTTCTTCATGTCCTATCCAATATAGTATTCCTTAACAATCCATTTTACGAAAATCCGTTATAATCATCACTCCTTATAGAAACAGACTATCCACAAACTCACCAACATATATAATAACATCCTTTAGTCAACCTCACAACTTTTAAATTATAATTGTCAATCTAGTAATTACTTGGAAATTCGGAAAGTTATACGCTCTTCATTAATTAAAGCCTAATTTATGTGTCAGAATGCCTGCGTCAATGTTTTTCAGGCACTTCACTAGTCTAATCGTAGTTTCTGTACTCTATCCAATACGAATGATACAAAAAATTTCTCCAGATTCAAAAAATTTAGTTACACGCCTTTCAAACTGTCATCATCTTAATTTTCTCCCTACCGATTCTTATATACCAAAAAAATCCCTTCACGAACTATCAATTTTACCCATATGGATACATAACCACTTCTTATCCATTATCCGTTACCATCTCTCTTTAATTTTTCTATTTACTTAATCAAATTTCCATTTAAAAAGATGCTGTTAGACGTAATCTATAACTTTTTAAGCCTTAATTCGTATATTTTATCTACAAAAGAACATGCTGATACCGTTAAAAGTATTCTATCTCCGGAACCTATCCATTTGTAACCTAGCATGTTGACACACCAACATCGTCGATCGTTCCTTTGCATTTTTTTCTTTTCCGTTAACCCTTTCCCAAACTCCCGCTTATCCAATTATCCAACAAATTTGAATTATTTTTTTAAACTAATAATTAATAAATACATTTGTTTCTCTCTCACTCATTAAAGGACTACTCCCTTGCTCTATATTGAGTACCTCAATATATGTCAGTCAGGCCACTTCGTTAGTCAAATCACTTTTTATAGTTTCCAACACGACACCAGTTGTTACTCAAACTTTCTAGTTACACTCTAATTTTTCTATCTATTTAGCCAAATATCTTCATTAACTTTTTATAAACGACTGACTATATTGGATCTCGTTTGACGATCCAGTCAATGTCCATTGTGCTTTCTAAATACATTATTGAGATGGATATAAAACATCATCCTATCCACTGTAACATAAGTGTTTCAGTTTACCCACTTCACTAACTACAATTATTTAAAAACCTATCTAAAAAATTGACCTCAAAACAATATGCACTATACATTATGCCTTTATATTTTCGAATTATGTATCCATTACCAATACTTGTTCTTCTTGTTCTAACCACATTTTTAATATCTATTTATCCAACTAATTCAATTTTTTTTCAGGTTAACCCTTCGTTAACTATTCATGATGTTTTGAACACTATGCTATTAGTAGTCATGATTATACACTCATGGATACATATTGTATCCATCAAATATATTACATGGATACTATTTATGACATCTTTCTAATTGTAATGGATAGAAAATAAAAGTAACAGTTTTCGCACCTATCGCTACTATTCTCACCCATTATCGTGTGAACCCACCAACAATCATCCAGATCGCTGCAGCTCCAAGAATCACGCCAAGTGTCAACTTGTTTTGGCTGAACCGCATGCACGTGGTACACCAGCATCTCACCAATATATTGCCTCATCATATGATCGTTTAGATCTGAAAACCTTATACTTGGCGTTGCAGCCTCTCCCTGTGAACCAGTTAAGAATAATATACATTAGCTCGGCATGGGGATACACATTCCTCACTTCATGTAATATTGCTATAGCTGTCTCAACATACGCACTTCCTGTAGAATTTGTAATACCACGAATATTGTTCGTCTGAAAACCAAGTGAAGTCATTCCGCTGTCCAGTCGGACTCTTGAATACACTTCTGGTGAACAACCCGCATTTACGCCCTCAGGGCCTGCCTTAAGTAGATTCGCGCAAGCATAAACCCCATTTTCTGCGACCATAGCTGCGATTTCGGCCAGTAGCGAACTTGGTAACCACATTAGCCAAACTTATTGTAAATATCTGCTTATGCCCAGTTATGAATCTTTTAATTTTTTTTATTTTTTTTCTCTCAAACCCAAACCTTCTTGGAACCCCCGGGTCCTGGAACCCCCCCCCCCACCCCCCCCCCCCCCAAATATGTTTTTATTTTTGGATAATGGCGCGTGACCCCCAAAACAAGCATAGGATGTCTCTTCAAAACTCTACACATTTTCCAGTCAGTAGACGTCCTTTTTTTTAGTCAAACCCTACTTCTGACAATTTGACCAGTTCTTCTAACAGATGGCTACTACATATTACCTTAACTTAATATCTAATGCATTGTGTAACCGATTTAATATTTAACATATCATATTATTGGCGGGAGAGTGTTTTGAACAATCTTCATGGATGGCTCATTCTCCATTTCACTATCCGTATTTAAGACAACTATCATCCTAACTTTTCCCTTCTATCCATCCAATTATTACTTGTTAAATGGAATGACTATAGCCAATATTTCTACACGTTTAATTCAACTCTTTTTATAAGTAGTCTACCCACAGAAGAAGATCACCACTTAACCAGCTCCCATTCCCACTATGTTATTTCCCCTTCCACAGTATGAGTGATGCAGCTAACAAAATTTCCTACAAATGGGGACAGCATGTCTCCGGTATCAGGACAGTTGTTCAAACCACTCATCAATTAGGTATTCCTATGAACTGCGATTGCAAGTCTTCCTTGTTCATAACAACCTCTACATCACCTGGCAGTGAAGGACGGCACTTCTATACATGTCCTTACGAACTATCTGACGTATCACTACAAAAAAAGTCTTCATTAATAGCATATTACGATAGCTCGTTTTACTGAACTGCTATCGTAAATGTTTTTGAAAATTCCAAACTCTATAATAGGACTCGAAAAATGCTATAATATAGTTTTCATGAGCGGGAAGCCAAAATTAGTTTTTCCGCCAAACATTTAGCTAAACACTTATCCAAAATCACTTTTTTTTTTTGACGACTAACTTTATTGATTATGAAATATCATTGTTTACAGATTGGACCAAAAAGGAAGGACAAGAATGATACAAACTCCATTGATATGGAGAAGTTATAGCACATTTAGCTAATATATCAGCACAAGTATTACTAATCCGTCGTTTATGTTGAAAAGATATGGCTGTAAACATATTCCTCCACGCTTCAATCGTAGCACTGTAATTGCTAAGCTTCAAATTGGTAACGTCTGAATTAATGACCTTGTTAATAATGATATTGTCTCCCTCAAAAATAACTCGTGAATATCCCAACGACCAACAACATTGAATAGCCCATACTAATGCTGAAAACTCTGCTTCTTCTGGTGAGTGTCTTCCTTCGAATTTCCCCATACCGCCTTCCAAAAAGTTGCCAAAACTATCTCTGACGATCCATCCCATACCTGAGTCTCTATCTCCTTGATGATGAGAGGTGTCATAATTGCATTTTACCCACCCTGGTCGAGGAGGATCCCAAGTGGAGTGGGCAGAAAGTGCAGTAGGCATTCGTGTAGGATTGACTTCTTGTAATGTAAAGCTTGTGGTCCATTCCATCACGTCTACTCTTGCTCTCCGTAAAGTTTCATTTGTGGAGATATCCTTAAGTCCAAAGAGAAGCTCGTTTCTACATTTCCATAGCCTCCACAAAATCATCAGTGGTAGTATTCGGTCCTCATGATTAATTCTAATATCATCCGCCAGTTGTAATAGTACTCGCATTCTCTCCAGCAAACAGGGGTTAGCACTCAGCATGTGGGAATCTGAAATACCAGCAAGTCTCCAAACTTGTTGAGCATATGGACAGGTGAACAAAACATGTTCTGTTGTCTCAGCGATCGTACAACAACGCGAACAATAGGGATCTACTGAAATATGTCGATGGATTAGATTGTCCTTCGTGGCCAAAGCTCGGGATAGAAGCCTCCAAAGAAAATGTTTAATCTTTGGAACTATGTTAATTTTCCAAACTAGTTTTGCCAAATCCGGAGAGGTAGCGAGTGGAGGTTTTGGACCAGTAGAAGTAAAATTGTTAATGAAATGGTAACCGGATTTAACTGTGTAATTCCCATCTCTAGTATAGCTCCATAAAACTTGATCTTGTACATGCCATAGCGGAATGTAAAGTTTACGTATTAATAAGTGATCATCCCGCTCAATCAAATCATTGAGGCTATCTTGACACCATTGTCCTGTATTAGGATCAATTAAAGTACTAACGAGGAGTGTTGGGTTTGTATAAGGAAGTAGATGTGGACTACGTGGTGGGTTTGTAGGTAACCACGGTGCAGATAATGTCGTATTCTTCCCATTACCAATTGTATGTTGTATTCCTTGTTGTAAGAGATTGAGCCCAAAAAGGAGAGATTGCCATCCATAAGATGGCCGGCTCCCTTTACTTGCTTCCCAAATCGTACTTCTCTTAAAATATCGATGTTGAAGTACTCTGTAAACTAAACTAGTCGGTCGTTGTATAATCTTCCAAAGAGTATTGGCCAAAAGAGCTTGATTAAACTTATGCAATTCCCTAAAACCCATTCCCCTATCTTGTTTAGAAGTAGTCATCTTCTTCCAAGAGATCCATGACATTTTCATTTTATCCTGATTAGTACCCCACCAGAACTTTGATATCAGGCTATCAATCTCCGAGCAAACCTCTATTGGGAGTTGGAAGCAGTTCATGGAATAGACAGGCATAGCGAAAGCAACAGATTTGATTAAAACTTCCTTGCCAGCCATAGATAAAACTTATTTTGCCAACCATTTACCCTCCCAAGTATTGAATCCTTTATGTACTAAAACATTTCTTTCTTCTTTCTCCCAAATTGCTCAGGTAGACCGAGGTACTTCCCACCACCCCCAGCGTTCGGAATCTGTAGTATCGCATGTATCCCTTGCCTAGTGTGTTCATAAACCTTTTGCCCAAACGTGATAGTTGACTTATCGAAATTAATGAGTTGACCAGAGGCTTCCTCATAAGCTTTGAAAATGTTACTCAAAACCACACTATTATTACGATCTGCTTTGAGGAAAAACAAAGAATCGTCAGCAAAAAGTAAATGTGAAACCATTGGTCCTCCATAACTAATTCGAAGAGGATGAATCTCTTTCCTAGACTCCGCATCCCGCATAATCACTTAGTGGGAGAAAATATAACTTTTAGAGCCAACACTTAAAAAACATTTCTCATTTTTTTGGGCATAAACTTTTTTTTCCTCTCTTCCTCTTTCTTTATCGTCTTTCTTCTTCCTTTTCCTAACCCAAACCCTAAATCGAGTTTCACCCTCTCTACCTCTCTATCTCTCCACAGCCTTGCTCCGCCTTTCCCCACGCCTCCTCCTTCATCTCCCGTTCCCTCTGACCCAGCTCACCCAAACCCTAACTCCATCTCACCCGGTGTCTCCTCATCTCTGCTGAAGCCGATTAAGCTCATCCCCCTTCGCTTCTCTCTGTCGAGCAAGTGTGGCGAATATTGAACGTGAAGAAGTCAAATGCTGAACCCAATGAGCGTGAGAGAGATTCCCTTCCCTGATTGGATCTAGATTTTCCTATCTTTATGATTGGATTCGTGATACCAAGTTCGTCTTCGTAATTTCTTGTAAAATTTAATTCTCTTTTTAGTTTATGATTAGAATTTGAGGAACCCTGTTCCTCGAATTTCAATTTCCTGAGATTTTGGATCTTCTTGTGAAGCATCTGATTTGTCTTCTTTCAATATTGGATCTTTCAATCAAGCTTTCTCTTTTAGGTTTACTATTTTGTTGTCTAAGCAGTAAGTAAGAATCTCCATATCACTTGTTGCAACCTTGGTTTGGTTGAGGATGATGATGAGGATGCCAAGACAGAAGAATGATGGGGTAAGCATCAAGTTTATGGGGTAAGTATCAAGTTTCCGTTGATGTATTTTGAGTCGTTGCTAGACAAAGAGTTTTTTATATATGCAGTCTGAGGAGTCAGCTCAATTCATTCCAAGAGGCGTTGGGTGGAAAACGGATATGTGTGAATGATCTTGTTGTTAAGGTACATCTTACTTGTGTATACTTGAAAACAAGCCAACAGATCTTCGGAAATAACTTCATATCTGCATGTGTTTCAGGTTGCTGCATTAGCTATCAGAAAAGTTCATCAATGCAATAGTTCATGGACTGATGATTACGTACCCCAGTAAGTACATCGATGAGAAACTTTTGAATATATATGTCTTAGTAAACATATTAACTTTCTCTATAGGTTTAAAAACGTGACAACAACTTTGCAATGCATACAGAAAATGGGCTCTATGTTCCTATGGTGAAGGTGTGTGCAAAACAGCACTCAGTAAACTTTTTTAACCCTTAACTGTTGCACAAACTGCAGATTGCTGATTTTTTTTTCAATTTCTTAATTCCAGGAGGCAGATAAAAAGGGTCTACCCACAATTGGGGAAGAAGTTCGGTTATTTCCACAAAAAGCAAAATTGTTTTGACTTGCTGCAGATTGAATGGACTAGTGGACCATTTCAAGATGGCTATTGACTGTTTCTTTGCCGTGTGGTTTGTTGTGGGGAATGTATGGATGTTTGGAGGTCACTCATCTCCTTCTAATTCTCCTAAACTGTACAGGTCCGCGCCCTCGGCTTCATTAACTCTTATGTTCCAAATTGAAACTCGAACACTCATGTCTTTGTTTGGTGGGTCCTTGCAGGTTATGTATAGCGTTCCTTAATTTCAGTGCATTGGATATTCAATGCCGTTCATACTATGTGCAACCATCTGTTGTAATTAACTTAACACTCTTATCTCTTTAATTAAGCCATGGATTCATTCTAACTATTGAATGTTATTGTGTTTTGCATAGCTGTTGTATCTGCTTGACCAGATATGCAGACGACGAAGTTAGAGAGTTGCCCAAGTTCAAACAACCCCTTCCATTCTCTCTAGCCGTTTTCTTAAATTCTATTTTCCCCCATTAATTTACTTAAGTTTTATGTGTGTTTTCCTGTTTATACATGAGTTGGATTTGCTAGAAGAAGACACAAACGTCTACAAGGAAACAGCTGGACTGAAGGTTAATGATCATGTTCGAATGCACAAGGTTCACGAGTTCTCTATCTTGTTTTTTATTCTTTAATTCGTCTGCAGCTAACATATATTTTTTCCTGATTTTGCAGCCTCTTTCCGTGGACTTGAACTAGGAATATTGGGAAATATCTTCGATGGAGACAATCCTATTACCAGCGGTCGTTCTTATGGAAGAGTTAGTCGACGTTTACTTCAAGAGGAGCTCTTGAGGAGGTAATGAAAAATGGTTCCACACTTCATCTTTTGAGAGACTTTTTATTTGGTTTCATCTCCTGACATTGAACTATTTAAATACATAATTCGTTATTAATTTCTCATAGGTGTGTCGAGTCAGGTGTCATCTATATTAGCTCAAAAGTTGAGAGCATAACAAAAGCTTATGATGTCCTTAGGCTTGTTGCTTGTGAACAAAGCACTGTCTGCGTTGAAAGATGCAGCATAACAAGTATGCATTGCTGCTTTTCGGAGAGGCGTTAGTCGTTATTACTTTATTTCGGACTTATGTTTCATTTTGTTGGTTTGAATATATTGATAAAACAAGTGTGTAGATTCCATATATCATTGTGTAAATATTTTTGGTTTATTAATAAAATTGTTTCAAATATTTTTTATATGAATCCAATTGATATAAAATATAATAATAATAATAATAATAATAATAATAATAATAATAATAATAATAATAATAATAATTAAATACGGCTTGGATTGGCTTGGCTCGTATTAACTATAGCAAAGGAAACTATCGCTATTATAGATGCAAGATATTATAGCAGGGATAAAATGCTATCATATATGACCTATCTATTATAGTTGGGGCAGACATAGCCATTTCAAAAACGCTATCAATCACATATAATAGCATTTATCGT
Organism: Orychophragmus violaceus; assembly: GCA_030180135.1. Lineage (NCBI taxonomy): Eukaryota > Viridiplantae > Streptophyta > Magnoliopsida > Brassicales > Brassicaceae > Orychophragmus > Orychophragmus violaceus. The sequence goes on along the minus strand of CM058229.1, from coordinate 87,956,588 downwards.
GAGCTAAGAATAACCAATTTTCTTGTAGTGTATACTTCTTAATTAAATTTCATCATACTTATGAATTTCTATATATTTATTTTTTTGGCATTTACCACTGTCTCCCTTCGGATTCGTAGGGTCCAGCTCATGGATTTGGATTGAAAAAGTGGTGGGACGACACATTTACTGAGGAAATTGAAAAGCTGAACCTCGAGGCTCGCCTGAAAGAAGAATCAAACAAGTCTCAAATCTCAGGATTAACTGATAGGGTCAACTTTCTGCTTTCGAAGATTGAAGACCTTGAAACAAAATTAACATATATGCGTCATTTACTGTATTGAATTTGTTAAGTTAGCCAAACATTTAAAAATTCTCCCCCATATGGATATAAGTCTATCCATGCTTTGTTTCCTGCTTTTGTATCCATCTATTAATATAACATATTCCAGTATCATCTTCAAAACTAATCTTCTCAATTGTTTAAACACTATCCATCGAGAAGTTGTATTTGTTCTAAATTGCTAAATGAATATCGACAAATACCTTTCTCACAAGCAACCCACCTGAAAATACAATAGATGTATAGTTCCTCATCTCAAACTTAGTATTGTATCGATTAATGTTTATTGCAAATCTCAATGCTTATATATGGTTAGTTATTCTCTTTCATCCATAGATGTTACTCGAGATAAGACCAATTTATATTCCCCAACAATACCATATTATCAACCCCACGCTAATCACATTACATTGTTAAGTAGTCCACTATCCATTTTCTACACTCCATGTATGTCCAAAAGTTAACCAAATTATACATTTCATTGGCTTCGTCCCTATCTGTTATCGTTTTCGCTATCCATCATTCACTATATTTAAAAATCACCTATCCATACGTGTTTCGCTTTAGCTATATATTATATCACCAATATAATATAATTAAATTAAATTGCAAATTTAAGATTTTTGCAATCTGGATACCGCGTCCAATCAAGTTAGTACTATTTATGGATACGTGTTTGTGTTAGGGAATTTCTATTTAGACATGAAAATTGAAACGTTGCTCCCTTTTGGCATCCATAAATAATATTTGTCTACGCATTCACTCTCTCCACACACACAATATAGATCATTTAGAATGAGCAGTGCTAACCTTCTAGAACTTTCGGCGTAAGTAAAAAGAATAATCCTTGCAAAGAATGCGAGTGATCATATTCGGGAACACTTCAAAGCCCGAGCTGTTTGCAGGACCCTTTGTCAAGACGCCGATCACGTGGATACTCATTCTCGAATTAACCTTATCCAGGAGAGCCCATCCAAAGGAGACCAAAGAGGCATCACACTTTTGTACAATTCTTGCTTGGATGCCAATAACGTATCCGCTATGTTTCTGAAGGGCATATCCGACTTCATGTACACATACGATGGAAGATTAGAAACTTTTGAAAAGATTAAAGATTCTGCCATCGCAGGTTGCAAATCTGCTATGTATTGCTACGAAGTAATCCGGCGATCTATTTACCCATCCTTTGACTTAGGTTCGACTATCCCATTTCTTCCCCGTTTTGCTATTCGTGCTCTTAGGAGGCATGTGAGGAAATTCGAACGCTACTCCTGGCCTATCGGAATAGCTGTCGATCTCGCTTACATAAGGGATGAAACTGACCTTGGAATTTTAAGGTCATGCCCTTGCTCCGTTTATAGATATTGGCTTAGTTTCACCGATGAGAATGTCAAAGGTTCCGGCATGTGTAATGCTTGTTCTGGACTATCGAGACAAATGTCTTCTTCCAAATAATCCACCAGAATTTCCTTGAATGGCCTGAGATAGAAGACAGTCCACTCAACGGTGGTTGGCCTGAGATAGAGCACAACGTTTGTGGGGGTCATGATGCAAACAGAGGCGGTTGGGGTCAAGGCGCAGTGCACAACGGTTGAGAACAAAACGACGGACACGAAAACGGCGGACAGGAAAACGCAAGCGGCTGGGGAGACGGTGGCGGTTGGGGCAACGTCGCAATGTAAAAGGCTGGCGTTTATGTCGTTTGGGACGCGTAAATATTTTGATTAACTTTTTTGCCTAAGTCTGTTTAATATTATTTATAACTATGATTTTATTTTTGTTACCTTATCCATCAATAGATCAAGGTATCCATCCAGTATTAATTTAAACCTATCCACTATCTACAAAATTTAACGATTTTTGTAAATCCTATAAAATATAAGATTAAGAATAGTTGAACTTTATTAAAAATCCAACTTCAAACCCTGGACCCTTCAAACCCCTCACACCACTTCTCGAGACGCAGACTTTTTGACCTCCCTTTTTTGTTTGCCGTCAAATCATTGTTACGACTTCCAAGGCGTGATTATGTATGATAACAAATTTATAATAAAAATAGTTAATCTACGGATTCTAATATTTTGGAGCAGTCGGTTTTATCAATCACATATTCTTACACGTGTCTTTGTAAAAATTATCCATAAACGTGTCATGTCGATTTGTCTTTCATATTTACTTTCGTCATCCTCGTTTTTGTACAAATACAAATAAATTAAAGCATATTCCAACGTAATTATCACAACCCCTCGAGACCACAACCCTTATACCCGTTAGATATTTATAACCATTTCCAAAGGAAGGCGATCATTAGGGAAACACATAAATTAATGAATTCTTTGATAAAACAAAACTCTCTTTGCGTAAACTTTCCCAATCGTGGATAGTTTTTCTGTTAGTACGCATTTTCCCTATCCATTTGGTTTTGTCCATCTTATACCGTCCATTGCTATCTTATTTCACCATCCATTCGTTTTCTAAGAATTAACTATATAAATGTTGTAAAGTCAACATACTGTCTCTCGATATTTTAAAGACACCTTGATCGAGGCACTTTATCAGTTCCAAATCTGTCACAGACTAGCCAGACATCTTTCTCTGACATATCCCCTCCCATCTAATCAATCACTTTAACCCCTACTTCCTAATAGTTTATGACTAATTAACTATTTATCACTATTCCGATTTATCATTCCTAGTCGATCGTCAATGATACATTGATCAATATCGCTATCCATCCGAATGTACACATGTTCTAAGTAGGCAAAACCAATCCATAAAATTATTCAATAAAAAGGGGTATGTATCCATAACCTAACTTCATTTTTACGTATCCACCCATAACAGAGATATACACCTATCAAATTAGTATCCCTAAAGTCCCTAATGTCCATGGCCTATCTTCAGTTTTCCTATCCACCCCTAATAGATATGTATACCTATCAAAGTAGCATGACATATAATTGATGTTATCAAACGGAAACCAAATAGTCAAAGTTCGAAAAGACAAACATTTTCTCACGTCTGAAAGACCTAAACACACAAACCATAAAACACACAAGTCATACTGAATAGTTAAAAGCTCATTTGTAAATCTGTGGGACTATCCACTGCTTATAAATGTCCATCGCATACTCTTGTCGAAACTGGTCCACGATTTGATCTGTCATCGCCTCCATTTCATCTGATATGGCTAGGGCATACAGCTCAAGAAACTTCATTGTAACAGGTCCACAATCGCCTACTCGATCATTCGTGTACACCGTCTGCAAGCGCCTCCATGAATAAGGCGGTAAACTCTCTTTCAGTTCCTGTTTACCCGCCTTGCTTTGTTCCCTTGGCTTCATACAATTAGTATCAGGGTCCGGCTTAAAAAAGACATCCACAATGTAAGGCAACATATCTAGAATTGGTGCAAGGTTTTTAGCAGCTTTGGTACCACGGTTATGGATTGGCAACGGGTCTAGTAGTTCGACAGTCCGGAATTAAATATTAATAGCAACTCCGACCCAGTGATCTCCATCCCAATTCATGGGAACGTAAGCCGAGGATACATCTTCAAACTACCTTGCCTTAACACGGCCGTGTGTCCACTCGCCGTATACATAATCCTTCATGCGTTCGTCCCAATGATACTCTCGCTTATCTTTGGACTTGATGAAGCTCCTATGTCGCCCTTGCAAATGGTTTGAAAACCAAGGGGGGAGGAAGACCACCATATCCGCTGCGAAGTACCTAGCATGTTTCATGTATGTGTACTCTGCATGTACCTGCATATGCTGAAGTACCCAGATACCATACATGTTAATAACATATGGCAATATATATAACAAATTAACAAAATACTAACTGTTGTGTTCAAATATTTATTCGGCTCTGCAATGTCAAGCAAGAATTGGTTATCTATGTTCACCTCCCCAAATATCAAGTTCTTAAGGTCGTATTTCCTACAAATTTTGTGGAAATTAAGTACATCTAACATATTTAACATTTCTATAACCACAATTATTTCTTACCTCGTAGGAAAGAGTTTCAGCGTTTCCTGCCAGGCGTTCTTTTACTCAAAAATATATCTTCGCTTTCCTTTAACCCTGCAAATACCTAAGCAAGCTCAACCTCGTCATTCGATGGAGTAATTTTAACGCGCTTTGGTGGAGGAGAAAAATCGCTTAGATCCACCGGTTCTTCAGTGCTAGCAACCAATACTTTCATTTTGCCACCCTTCTTTTTACGGTCGTTGTTCTTCTTTTTACCATTGTTCCTCGTTTCGTTAACTTCTTTAAATGCTACGTCTACTGCTTCCTGTCAAACAGACAAAATATGTCCTGGAAACTGTCGACCAACTATTTAAAAATATTATTAAACTACCTTGGATTGTTTCTTTGCCGTTTCTCTCTCCTGTCCATCTCCGTTTATATCCTGGTTTATGGAACTATCCAGTTTACCTTCCATGGGTATGTCATTTTCTTTTTATTCCGACGGAACCTCGGAGTCACTCTGGCAATTATTAGTATAAAATATATCACTCTGCTCATGTCCACCATAATAGGTCACAAAAAAAAAATCTCACTTCTATTACCGTTGATTGTTTCTCTTTAGACAAAGACTTTTGTCCACCTGACAATCCAGCCTGATCGCAGCAGCTGTCCATTTTTATTTCGATGGATCCGCCATCTTTATTTCCTTCAACAGGATGTCCAGTATCACTCTGGCCAAAATATATACACTTCATTAGTTATTTCCAAATTAACGACTTATGTACAACAGTTTCCCCTTCACCAGCTACTCAAAAGCGTTCAAATGTATCCATAAATAACCTGATGTTGAGGATCCTCTTCACTTTCCTTGGTAGTACAAACTTGACCCTTCGTGGATAGTTTCTTGTCAGCTACTTCCTCTTCTCCATCTCCCTCAAAATCCTGATTTAAGGAAGTCTCCAGTTTGCTTTCCATGTGTCCATCTGTTTGTTTAGGCGCGTCAGAAGCAGTATCCACTTGGATTTCAATGGATACACCGTCAACAATTGCTTCACTAGGAAATTGTCTGTTAACCTGTTCAACATTGATACAAAATAATTTGCGCTTCTCTACTTAAAATGTATATTTACCATATATAGTAAAGAGGATAATACACCAGTTACTCCAAAGCGTTCAAATATATCCATAATAAACCTGATGTTGAGTATCCACTGCATTCTCTTTGGTAACACACACTTGACCCTCCGTGTATAGTTTCTTGTCAGCTACTTCCTCTTGTCCATCCCCCACACATACATGACTTAAGGAAGTATCCAGTTTGCTTTCCATGCGTATCTCATCAGTCTTTATTTCACATGGAATCTTGGAGTCCCTCTGTATATTATTAGTACAACATTAATAACTCGTTCATGTCAACATTAATACCTTATAAAAGTTTTCCTTTTTCTTCAATTACGTAGTTTCTTTATTTTCAGACAAAGACATCTGTCCATCCACCAATTCAGCATGATTGCAGAAGCTTTCCACTTTGCTTCCTATGGATACGCCATCTTGATTTTCTTCATCAGGATGTCTGATACCATTCTGGCCAAATTGTAAACAAATAAATACTTATTCTCAATTAATTACTTACTAACATCAGGCTTCTTTAACTTGGTGTACCATCCTATACCGTTATTTGTTTTTCAGCAGCCATCGCTCCATCTTTTTTTTTTGCCTCGTCGGAAGCAACATCCAATTCACCCGATTTTTGGTTATTACCCTGCCAAAATGGATACAAATAATTTGGACTTATCTACTTAAAAGCATTCAAATGTATCCATAAATACATGATGCTGATCCACTTCACTCCCTTTCGTATGACAAACTTGACTCTCCGTGGATAGATCGTCGGGTTTTTCCTCCACAGGACTGCAACTTTTGGACTGGCCATGCTAGATTCCAACAAGTAGGTTTCATTTATTAACGCGTTAAGACCAAGGAGAGGCAAACATTATGAACAACCAGTCTAACCTCATAACTAATGGATGCAAACCCCCAAAGAAAACAAACTTTCAAATGTATCAGCAGATCACCTGGTTTAATGGATGCAACACCACACTGTTTATTACCGCCCCCTTTCCAAGTGTTCTAGGCTTTGAGCTGCATACAAAACATCTTTTGAGTGCTTTTGATCCTCCCCATCTGTGATCCTTCCCACATGCTGCTTGTCCTTAACAACAATTGATTCATCCCTTGTTTTACAAGGATCAATCGTGTCATCCAGCTGAGTACAAAAGTTGCCAATGTTAAATTCAGATCCCAAATTTTCTTGATCGAATAAAGATTCATCAACACAGTTGTTAACTTGAGAAATAATAGAATTCACATTATCCCAATTAGTGCCCTCGTCGGTGGCAGGACTTCCAAAAGTTTGATCACCAACTCCAGTATTAACATTCTCCGACACTCCAGAATTAGATTTTTCCGTCTTCACCTTTTTGCTGCATCTAAGAAAACTTTTTTCATTCTTGTCAAAGTGTACTTTTGACATGGGTTGTTTAGACGTTTACTTGCACGCAACCTACAATCCTTTGACGTCTTTTTCGCTTCAACAACGTTACCTCCTTTTCCAAACTTTCGATTTTCTTCTCCACCCAAATCTTGAATTTGTCATTAAAAACAGAGCCGGCCTACTACTGGTCCCATCTTCAATAGCAAGTAACGGGAGCTTTCTCTTTTTCTTGTTCTCCAAAATAGCATTGGGTACGTGTTCAATCCCATTTTCAATAGCAAGTAACGGGAGCTTTCTCTTTTACTTGTTCTCCACAATAGCCTTGGGGAAGTCTTCAATAAGCTTCTGAGAAGAATCTCCACCAGGCCACTCATCCTTCTTAAAATCATGATTACAATCCAAGAGGTTTTCAAGATAAACTACATTCTTATCTTTTATCTCGTCTATCCACTCCCCCCAACCTTCTCCTAATGGCCTCACTTCGGGTTTTAAATAAGGAACCACTTTTACATGTACATATTAAAAAGCAAATCTAAATGGAAAAACGGTTTCGTTTAAATATGGACGATACAAATATACCCATACCTCTGTTCCAAACTCTATGTCTAGTACAGTCTCACTACTAATCCAGTTGTCTTCGGGATCTTTTCGAAAGAACTATCTATGAAGTTCATAGTTGATTCATGGTCAGGCATCCTCTCCAAGAATCCTGGAATACAACGGAAAACTAGAAGTTGAAATGCTAGTGGGAATCCATACACGACCTTCGTTTGCTGCTGCATTTGCGTTCTGAATGTTTTAACAGGATCTTCACCAAGTTTACCAGTTCTCAGGCCAGGTTTCATTGAATTAATTGTTTTAAGAAAATACTATCTTCCCCATGGATAGCTCAAAAAAGATTCCACGTCGCTAAGCATCTCAATAAATTTCGGCGTTGCCTTTGCAACCTGGTTGCTACTAATAAGCACTCCATCAACAATACATATCAGCGCAAGCTTCAACCTTTTAGATCTATCCAGCTGTGTATCATCAAGCATGTCTGTAATCTTGACACCTTGGTCGCCCTTCTTCCTGCTCTTACTCATATTGCCAAATAATTCTTCCCACTCAGAAGTGCTTCTCGCCACCACCATACTCCTCTCTTCTATGTCTTCTTGTTCAAGTAACTCACAACAATTCAATCATGTTATCAATCCAAACTCTTCTAATGAGAATCGCAGAGGTTGCCTCGCAAAAACTGTAGTCAACTCGTATTTTTTTTGGTAATTAGTTGCCTCGCCAGTAGCCCATGTATCATTCTCCCAGAAATTGATCAACATTGTTTCATTGAGAGCCTGAACAAATCTCCTAAACTAGAATCTCGAATAATCTCCCACTCGGGCGTATCCTTAATACTCAGCCACACTCTGTTTAGTATCTCCGGTTTGGAGTATATATTCAGTCGACTATATGGATATCGATCTGTCTTTTACAATCTACTCGGTAGATTTTTGTCTACCATCCTCTGCAAAATAAACATCAAATGGATTATTTTTTTCGATTTGAAATCACTACACAATATAATAGTTCTTCAACCTTACCTTATTACCGATATACGAGTATCACAACTCAGTCTGAATGTTCGTCATGCCTTCGCCAGTCTAAAATGGAAGAGAGAGTATATCGAAAGAGACGACGTTTCGGATTTTTTTTCTTTTAGACCTAAAATAAATTAGCTCTTTGCCATTATTAAAAACCCATTAAAATACCACAACCATAAAATTTCTAGTTAGCAAATGAGGAATTGGTCAGTTCATTTAGTCTAAGGATATTTATAGTCTTTTCATTCCTTCTCTCATCAACAAAAGATACAAAAATGAACAAACATTTAAGAAGATACAAAATTGCAACAAAAAGATAAAAGATATATCCAGTGCAATTCACCCCCTAATCTCCCACCATTATAATTGTAAAATATGCCTTAAGACTTTAAGTTGTATCAACTAACCAAATAATTTAGATCCAGTTTAAATAAATGAATGAGAATGAATACATTTATTACGACCTTTGGAGCATGTTGTCAGGTAGAGGAATGACTTGGTTATCCAAATTCAAAAGAGCAATACACAGAACAATTTAAAACAAGGTAAATTAGATATCATTGTTGCTTTGATTGATAACTTGTAGAATGGCGGAATTGCATTTAAAAACATAATTCATATAATATTATATGTATACACTTAAATACAATTCTGCCATTCTGTATATTACCAATCAAACAAATGTAAAAAAATTCACAAATAATCTCTATATCCATTTTTTGCTTAATGTGTTTTTCTTTATATTTTTTAGGCAAAAACATAAACTTGCGCCACAAATTTTTATGATTAATCAAAAATTTGTGCCACAACTTACCACTTAAAAGTCATTGTGTTTCACTAGTATACATTTTTAACACTTCTCACAGAAGCTAATAAACTTACTAAAAATTTATATGCATCCATAAAATTAATTTGACTACTGCTATCACTACAAGAAAAATCTCTATTCTTAGCACACAAAAAACGCCATGGTATGTATATGATGGCGTTTTTGAAAATGCTATGTCTGCCCCAGCTATAATAGGTAGGCCAGATACAATAGCGTTTTTTGTCTGTGCTATAATATTGTTCACTATAATAGCGTTTTTGAAATGGCTATGTCTGCCCCAGCTATAATAGATCAGCCATATATAATAGCGTTTTTGTTCGTGCTATGATATAAAACACTTATGATAGCGATGTTGTTCTTTGCTATTGGATCTATCTGTTATAGCTTTTTTTATTTGTCATAATATCTTTTTATAATAATTAATAATTATAGCTAATTTATATTTATAATATATTTTCTGTTTTGGATTTATACAAAAAATATATTTGAATTTTTAGAACTTTTATTAATAACTCAAAAATGTATTACACAAACATTACAAAATAAAAACAACATTACAAAATAAAAACTAAATCTTTGTGAAACAATCGTCTCAGGGTCTCTTGAGAATTCTTGTAGCAATACGATGCCAAACTCGTCTGAATGTAGCCGATCAATTCAAGAGAGTAAGTAAAGACAGTCAAGTTCATGCGATGAACTGCATTTAAGGGAAGATACCTGCAATAGAAGTAACCAAGTGCTTTTGCAGCCTCATGTCTAACCATTGGGTGCTCGTTCACATCTCTCAGTAGTTTGCTTAGAGTAGCTAAAGCAGCTTTGTTTTGCAATTGGCCCAAGACACAAGCAACCTTGACAAACTGTATCAGCAAAAATAAAGTCAAATTCATTTTGGAGAAAAATGAAGCAAAGATTCGAGGTACAAGCAAACACAGACTCATGCAAGTTAATGTTCATCTTTGAAGAGTAAGTCCTCACTAAAAAACAATGACCAAACTGGAGTCATCAAACAAAGGGAAACTTGACAGACCTCGTGATGTAGAAGAGGACTATTAGCACTCAAACAATCAACTGAGGCAGAAACAGCTTCCTCTCCACCATGACTCCTTAGAGCGAATATTGAAACATACCTCACATACATGCCTTTTGTTTCATCCAGAAGAATTTGCCTGTAAGTCGATGATCTTAATCAAATAACCTGTCACAACATGAAAAAAAAAACCAACGAGAAGATTTTGAGTTGGTCAAGTTTAGAAGAAAGTGAGCAAGGAAAACATTAACTTCAAGCAACACAGAACTATCGTCATACGAGAAACTCTTGCCCTTTCTTGCAAGGATAGTGTTTGAACCAAAAATGGTCTTACGCTTTAGCAAGTCCTCATCATCTCCACTGATACCTTTCTTTGTATTTATCTTGAATAAGTCTGACAATTCTTGCACCTGATGCAATCTATTCACAATAAACTACTTACAAATACAACAAAGACTGAAACATAGGACTAAACTTTGAAGGCAAAAGACAGATAAGACTGAAATATACCTTGAAGAGTGATCTTCTAGTGTTGGAAAAAACTAACTGAAGAAGACAAATCCGTAATTTGTTTCACAAGGTCTACTACCGATTTGTTAAGATCCACATAAACCTTAAAGAAGAGACTTCATTGATGGATTCCACACTGCTACTGCGTATCTTGGCTGCACCTTTGGTATTGCTACTAACACTTTTAACCTATAGACCAAACACCATGGCTGATTTAGAAATACTTAACACAACACAACATTTTTCTAATGGTTTTGCTTTATACTTTACCATGGACTCTTTTTAATCAAGTTCATGTCAATTGAATTCATGGAGGCTACGACACCTTCAGCAGTTACTGATAACCAAGATAACTTATCCATGTGCATCAGATTAAAGAACCATGATTAGTTTACCTAGAAACCAAGCAGGAATTTACAGAGAAATACAATAGCCAGAACAATACATCCACATTTATATATATCAAGTAAGTTATACTTCTACGTAATGCTGCGCTCACAGATTCGGTGCCATTTAAAATATTTTGGAAACAAAATCGAAGCACAACTTCTTTGTCAAAGTTGAGGGAAATTCGAAACTATGATTCCACCTAACGAGTGAGTGAACTTAAACTTCAATTCAGCAGAAACTTGACTCAAATTTCAAAACTTTTCTACTTCGATTCCAAATTTCAAGTCCTAAACAAATATAATCCCAGTAAATAGGAAAACGAGGAAAGAAATAAAGAAAGAGGATTATCTTACTTAAGTAGAAATCAAACCCCGACACGGACAAGTGGTTTGCTTCCGAGAATCCAGTAGATTCGAGACTTGAGGATGTAAGAATATGTTGGAACATAAATAGTTGGTTAGAGAACTTTAGGTTAATCTTAGGCATAAATCGCTAAAGATCTTAGAGAATATCATACCTTAGATAGAAAATCGGGAACCAGGAAGAAAGATCGAGTGAAAATCGACAACGAACATGAACTAAAGAGGATGAGAGAAACGATTCGAAGTGAAAAGGATGAGGGTTTTTGTTTATTTTTTTTTGTTCGTGGACTAAAAGGGGGTTTTGTTCTCAGCACTTAGATAAAAATTAGGGTTATGTCTCTTTTTGGTTTAGCCGGGAACAATTCGCGGCAAAATTTAATAAACCGGTCTAACTTAAATGTTTTAAGCGGTGAAACCAATTTTGAGTGGGTCATGTTTATCTTTTTTTTTGTTGGCAGCTATTTATATTTATTTAATCCTAATTGTTTTAAAAAAATCATAAAATAATTTCTCTAATCTTACATTTATTTAATCCTATTTTTAACCATATTAATTCTAAAATTTGTTTAAACATTAAACCTTTTTTTAGACAAAATTAAACATCAATTTTTAATATTAGGGTTAGAAATACAAATTATACAAAATATTATAAGATTTTATAGAACAAACATACATTTATAATAAAAACACATCTTTATCCTTTGATAAAATATATCAATTATAATTATCTTTATCTGCATAATTATATTTTAGTTTTTGTAGTTTATGATTTAAGTTTAGTATTTTGGTATAAAATTTAAGATTAGAGTTTATAATTTAGGGTTTGCTAAAATTTAAGATTAAGATTCATAATATGTTTGAGAATAAAAATTAAGGGTTATAGTTTATAATTTAGGGTTTGATAATTAAGTTTTTGATTTAGAAATGGGTTAGAAGTTAGGGTTTATGGTTAGTGTTTATGGTAGAGAGTTAAAATTTTAGAATTTAAGATAAAAAAATAATTATCAATACCCTAATTCTAAATCCTAACCCTCCAATACTGTAAACTCTATACAATGTGTTTGTGAGACTTTAACTTTTATATTAATTGAAATTTGTTTTAGATTATACTACTAAAAATCGTCAAAACTTATAATATTATGAGATAGTGTTTTATTTGTTATATTCAATACCCTAAACCTTCAATAAAATATTTCCAAGACTTTGAATTTAAAATTAGTTAAAATTTTTTAATAGATGAAAGACTTAACAATTCTTTTTGGATTATATGTTTGTAATCCCAAATTCTATATATTTTTAAATCTTAAACTCTGAATTTATGCTACAATATCGGTTAAGTTAAGATATGAGATTAAGGTTTGCAAAGATTATTTTTAAAATAATATTTTAACCCCTAAACCCTGTTTATACCCTAAATCCTAAACCCTATTTATAACCCTATATATACCTTAAACTAAAACTGTAAAATTTGTTTATACCCTAAACCCTAAACTTTTGTGTATCATTTCATTTATATAAAAAATAGATTTTAAACTTTAACTTTTATTAATAACTCAAAATATCTTTCCCAAACATTACAAGATTGTTCTTTTTTCTTAAACTGGCTTTAACATTACAAAGTTGTTTATAACTAATGCAAACAAATTTAAAAAAATCAGAACCAGGTTGGAGATTAAAGAGTTTGTAGTATCATTCTCCCAATTAGGCATAGTCTTTGACAGCTTAATTCAAGGCAAGAATATTTATTCTGGGTGAGGTTTAAGACTTTGCTCTTTCTACTCCTTCGCCCGTTGACAGAGATGGGAAAAAGCATCCTGGTTCCAGTTTCGCTCTTGTGAGATTTGTTAAGCCGATTAAGAGGAATGTCCCTGAAGCAATCAGAATATACAACATAGGGATTAGTCATTCAGCACAAAACTGTATTGCATCTTCAAACAAACATAACAAAAGTAACTGACGAAAAGATTTGTCATACACAGAAACAATTGAACTAAAGAGAGATTAACGCAGTTGGCCATGTATTTGTTTGTACACAGCTTCAAGAAACCAGCACAAAGATAATAAAACTTGACTGAAGAAACTCACCTGAGAAGGCCTTGACCAACTCATTCACATTCAGGTTTGGAAGCAAGTTGAAAACGTCCTGCAGATATTAAGAGGAGAGTTTCTTCAGATTAGATCCACAATAGCAGTCACAGTGTCACTAAAGAAGTTGTAGCTGTGAAACTACTGTTTGATCCACCTTGGTTTTATGATTGTTTCCTGAAACCCATGGTATCTCCAGATAAAAAAGCTTGCCTAGTAGTGACAACAAGACAAAATGAATGCTCCAACAAGGTCTAAGAATATGAGTGGCAGCTAACATAACCTGTTCAATGGCGGTATGTCTAAGATCATCATGCGTCATGTTCTTTTGGTGGAGAAGTTAGGTTTCTTTGTACTGACTTCAAATAAGAACCTGCAGCAAGTAAAGTTTGGACACTTGATAAATACCACGGTGCAAAGAACTCTACCAAAACAACTCCAAGAAGAAATTCCCTCCAATTGCCAAAAACCCAAGAAGAAATTCCCTCCAATTGTCAGCAAGATCTAAGCAACGATTCTGGAGGTTCATCTCCTGCAAAACTCAACAAATCAAAGTCTTACACATTAGGAAGAAAGGAGACACGGGTCTGTGTAATCCCTTTGTAGAAACTGTAAGAATCTCTAAGTGTAGTGAAAGCAACCAACTTTAAGTGTAAAATCCATGAGTGGATTTGAATACTACTACATACTCTAACATTATCTATGAAGAATAACAATATTCTTTAATGGATTGCGTTCTTGACAGAAGAGCTAGATACAAAAGCTAATCTCGAATCATATGCATAAGGCAGAAAGGAAACATGGATCTGCGTAATACCTTTGTAGAAAGCTGTAAGAATCTCATAGACTCCAAACCTTGCACCAACACCTGATATTCTTCCTAGAGTTAACCATCCAAGACCAGTGTACAGACCTGCATTTGTGTTCAAAAAGACATAAACAATCAACAATATATTCCTTTGCCTGAAGCAACATTCGAAAACTGATTGAAATCGAAAGAGTAATTCGCGAAACCTGAATAGCCAGAGAAGCGGAAAACTCTGTTCACGACTTGAGAGGGGCTTAATTTCACAGAGAAGATGAATTAACCCTAACACATCTACCAAGGCGATGCCAACTCCGAGAATCTGCTAATCTGAAAACCATTTTTCTCAGTTCCATTTCTGGAGATTTAAGACTGGAAATCGATACAGAAAACCCACAGAATTTAACAATATTCAGAGAAGAAGCCATACCAGAGAAGAAGCCGTTATTTTGTTTCCTTTCTTCCACTAAAATTCCCTTTGTTTATTTCGATTGAGTGAGAGGCCGAGATAAGAAACAAAAGAGGAAGAATATGGTGCGTATTGGAGGAGAACGGAGTAGGAAGACAAGAGGAGGAAGGGAGAAAATCAGAAACGATAGATTTTGGTTAGAAGAAGGAGGAGAGAAAAAGGGCTAAGAGATGGGGAAAAAATGAGTTTTGCCAAAAAAAAAAAAATATTGGGGACAAATTTTATCAACCGAAAATTTACCAAGTATATTTTGCGGAAATCTCAAAAATGAGGCTCCAAAACTTATTTTCGTTTCCAGCTTAGTGAAAATTTTATAATAGCGCTTATCAAATGCTATTATATATTACAGAAATTCCAAACTCATCTACGATAGCAGTTTAGTAAACCGTGCTATAACAATGTGCTATCAATGTCGACTTTTTTTGTAGTGTATTATGTTTTATTATTCATTTTGAAACATAAAACAGTGATATTTATCAAAATCTAAGAATTGATGAGGAATTAATTAAGTGCCATAGTTTCACTTAAAAGCTACTCCATCTTGATTCATTGTATTCCCACCATAATCAGTCAAAGTACGTACCCTCTTTGGTCAGAACAGAAGGGAATGCGACTTAGCATTAATTAGGTTAACTTGGAAGTCAGTAATCATAATTAAGTTCGGAACCTTCTTCAAAATCAAATTATATCACATGGAAGATCATTGGTCGCTATATGATCCAGATATGTTCCACGTTGGTCACAGCTCATACTGTCCCTCTCATTTTTTGGTCCATGTTTTATCCACTTACGTATTTGCTCTCTCAACATTCGCATCTTTATGAGGTTCAAAAAAAAAAAGATTCGCATCTTTATTATCTTATCCTCTCGATTATACTTGGGTCCACCAAACCCAAATATCTGGCATTAAACCGACGTTTCAAGTGGTTCGGTTTGAAGGTGCAGCTGAGTCACTTCATATATCAGTCAAGCAGTAGCTCAAGGAGTGATACAGACAAGCAACGTGTGAAGAGCGATTGAGGACTTAGTGGATTGACTTAAACCGAGAGCTGGAGCTGAGGTGGACTATCCGAGATATGTGGCGAGCTGAACATATATCTTGGAGAATATTTGAGATAAATATTCAATGTGAATTAGAAGAATTTCCTAAGATCTTAAAGTAGTTAAGGTTGTTAGGATTCTATGAAGATATCTTAAGAGATAAGGTTTATCGTCTTAAGGGTTTTTGAGATAACTAGGTTAGCGATCCCATCTTGTATAAATGGGAGAGTGTGCGCCGTGTATAGGCCAAGGTTTTTAATAGAGAAAGAATTTGTGAGAGCTCAAGTGATCGAGTATAGATCATTGAGATTGAGAGATTAGATTGAGCGATAGTGTTCTTGTAAGATCATATTATCAATCTAATATCACGCAAGTTTTCAGAACCAAAGTGTGTTGTGTTTCATTATTCTGAAAAACCTATAGCCTTACATTTTCATTTGGTATCAGAGCTACCACTCGTAGCTATCAATTCGGGTGAGATCCTGAGGAGAAAGATGGAAGGCTATCAAGAACTCTTGAACAGCACAAGAATCATTCTTGATGCAGGAAACTACGGCTTCTGGAAATCGAGGATGCGATCACAGATCAGAGGAATCAATCCACTTGCTTGGAAAGCAGTCATGGAAGCATGGAAATAACCTGCGATCAAGGATGAAAAAGGTGTGGAGACGCCTAAACCCGAAGAGACTTGGACAGAAGAGGAGATAAAGAAATCAAAGTACAATTCCAAGGCTCTAAGTGCAATTCATTGCAGCGTTTCTAAGAAAACCTTTGAGCTAATTCAAGGCTGTGAAACAGCAAAAAATGCATGGGATATACTCCAAACACACTTTGAAGGAACTCAAAAGGTGCAGAATTCTAGGAAAGATCTTCTAGCCTCTCGCTTTGAGAATCTGAAGATGGATGAACATGAGTCCATTGCTGACTTTAGTGCCAAGCTTAGCTCACTTTCTCAGGAAGCAGCAACCCTCGGGAAAAAGTACAAAGAAAAGAAGCTTGTGAAGAAATTTCTAAGGTGCTTACCAGCCAAATACATGCCGTACAAATCTGCCTTGAGTGTTTCACAGAACACAGATGATCTCACATTCGGAGAAGTTGTGGGGATGCTACAAGCTCATGAACTAGAATTGGAAGGCATTAAGAAACCACGAAGCTTAGCCCTCGCAGTTAGTGAAACAAGTAAGAATGTCACAAATGAAGATGATCCACTAAGCTTGTTGGTTAGGAGGTTTGATCGTGCCTTAAAAAGGATAGAACAAGGACAAGGAGCTTCTCAAAAGAAATCAAACAACTTCAGGAAACAAACCGAAGGAGACAAGGCTGCTAAACGTGCTGATATCCAGTGCCATGAATGCAAGGGCTTTGAACACTATCGAACTGAATGTCCAACTGTCAAGAGAAGAGAGATCAAGTGCTTTGGTTGTCAAGGTCTCGAACATACTCAACTAGAGTGTGTAAACGATCAAAAGAAAAGGAAAGAGAAATCTCTACTGGCTGAGGTAGACACTGACGAAGACAGCACTGAAAGTGAAGATGATCTGAACAACTTTGTAGCCTTTGTTGGTATCACTGAGTTTGACGGAGAAGAAGATGAGTCAGGGTCTGAATCAGAACCTGACATAGATCTTGAAGAGGTAAGAGACACCTTGATCAAGATAGGAAAGGAGAATACGGAACTGATCAAGGAGAAGTCACGTCTTGAAGCCATCATTGAGTCGCTAAACCTTGAACTCATGACCATAAAAAGATTGAGTGATGAGAGTGTGGTACTGATGAAGGAAAAACTGAATCTTGCTGTGAAGGCCGACAAACTTGAACAAGAGTTAAAGGGGGAAAAAGAAACACCAGCTCGTCTGCAATCGGAACTAACTCAGTATCACAAGAAGATTCAAATGCTTACGGGAAGTAAGCAACTAGACAAGATCCTAAGTGCAGGAAGAACTGAAAGAGGGTATAGAGGACTCGGATACACAGGTAGGGGAATGAAGGAAGCCGAGAATATCAATTTTGTGTCAGGAGGTTACGTGAATCAAGATTTCAAAGAATCTTACAACAGAATAGATGGATGCTGGTTTTATGGAAATCAAGGACACATCAAGGCATATTGCAGAAGATTCAGGGAAAAAGTGAATTGGCTGAGAAGACAAGGAATGTACTACTGGAATGGCTACAAGAATCAAATCTGGATCAAGAGAACCGATCTACACCAAACGGCAAGGAATGTACCTACAAAAGCTAGTCTCGGATTCAGATGCAACATGGCCTTTGTCTCAGATGAACAAGAAGAAACAATTCCGTGGTATTTTGACAGTGGATGCTCCAGACACATGACTGGAGATCAAAAGAACCTTCAAAAAATCAAGTCAATTAAAGGAGGGAAGGTTACTTTTGGAGATGGAGGTCACGGAAACATCCTAGGTAAAGGGCAAACCAGTGAAATTGAGGTACCACAACTGATGAATGTTTACTTAGTGCAGGGACTCAAAGCAAATCTCATAAGTGTTAGCCAGTTATGTGATGAATGATTGATGGTGATGTTCACACGCACTGAATGCAAGGGGATTAACGAACATCAAGAGACTGTCATTCAAGGAGTCAGAACCGGCAACAACTGCTACATGTGGAGAAATACAATGAAGTGTTTCAATGCAAGAGATGAGCTGAATCTGTGGCATCAAAGACTAGGACATATGAATGTTCGAAATCTGACCACACTTGTTAACAAGGAAATTGTACGTGGAGTTCCTCATATAAAAGGATGTGACAAGATGGTATGTGGTCCATGCAATCAAGGGAAGCAAGTTAAGGTGCAACACAAGAAGGTTCCTGACATTCAATCTAAGGCGGCTCTTGACTTAGTGCACATGGATCTAATGGGACCAATGCAAACTGAGAGTGTAGCAGGAAAAAGATATGTGTTTGTATTGGTGGATGACTACACAAGGTTTACATGGGTAATGTTCATCAGAGAAAAGTCAGATACAGCAAGTTGTTTCAGGATCTGGGCACTTCAGTTGATCAATGAGAGAGGAGGTGTGAAACGAATTAGGAGTGATCATGGAGGAGAATTCCAAAATGATACAATGAGGATGTTTTGTGAAAACCATGGGATAAGCCACCAGTTCTCAGCACCAAGAACACCACAACAAAATGGTGTGGTAGAAAGAAAGAACAGGACACTCCAAGAGATGGCTAGAGCTATGCTGCATGGGAATGATGTACCAACAAAATTCTGGGCTGAAGCAATCAACACTGCGTGTTACGTCATCAATAGAGTGTATGTTCGGAAAGGATCCACAAAGACACCATATGAATTGTGGAAAGGAAAAACTCCAAACCTGAGTTACTTCCATGTGTTTGGATGTAAATGTTACATTTTAAATGATAAAGATCACCTCGGAAAGTTTGACTCAAGAAGCGATGAAGGGATATTTCTGGGTTACTCAGGAAATAGTACAGCATTCAGAGTGTATAACAACATAACATGTCTCATAATGGAGTCAGTGAATGTGGTATTTGATGACTACTCACTCACACAGTGTAAAGAAGGGAACCATGAAGGAGATTCTGATAACGAAGGAAGGAATGAAATGTCTAGAAAAGTGAGACATGTGACTCAAACTGATCTGAAGCAGAACGTGACTCAACCCAAGAAGGAGTTACAAGTTCCACGAAATCACTCTGCCAAAGACATCATTGGAGAAGCAGGAGAGGAAAGGAAGACTCGAGGAGTTCTGATGAAACTCAAGAACAAGTTAAAGACACCTGAGAAATCCAAAGAGCAGTCCCCAGAACCGATAAAAATAAGCAAAGAGCTGCATGTACCTCGCAACCATTCTGTCGAAGACATAATCGGAAAAGCAGAAGAAGAAAGAAAGACCAGAGGAGTCAAACTTGACTTCAAGGAAATGGTAAGGTTTGCTTGTTTTGTTTCCATTGCTGAACCTAAAACTCATGTACAGGCAATTGATGATGAATCTTGGATCGTGGCTATGCAACAAGAACTGGAGCAATTTGTCCGTAATGATGTTTGGGAGCTAGTTCCAAGACCAGAGCAAGGGAACATCGTTGGAACCAAGTGGATCTTCAAAAACAAGATTGATGAAGAAGGAGTTGTGGTCAGGAACAAAGCTAGATTAGTTGCTCATGGATACTCTCAAATCGAAGGTGTGGACTTTGAAGAAACGTTTGCTCCTGTCGCAAGACTTGAGTCAATCAGATTATTTTTGGGGATGGCATGCATCATGAACTTTACAGTCTATCAAATGGATGTGAAAAGTGCCTTCCTAAACGGATTCCTTCAAGAAGAAGTATATGTAGAGCAGCCAAAAGGATTTGAAGATGCATTAAATCCTAAGCATGTATACAAGCTAAACAAAGCTCTCTATGGTCTCAAACAAGCACCCAGAGCATGGTATGAAAGGTTGACGAGCTTCCTGTTGGATCAAGGCTACAATAGGGTAAGTGTGGATAAGACTCTGTTTATTCTTGAACAAAGCAAGGAGATTCTGATGGTGCAAATATATGTAGATGATATCATCTTTGGTGGCACATCACAAAAACTGGTTTATGAGTTTGTTTCAAGTATGACAAAGGAGTTCGAGATGAGCATGGTTGGTGAGTTGAAGTATTTCCTTGGGCTACAGATCACGCAATCAAGTGAAGGAATATTCATATCACAGACAACCTATGCAAAGAATCTTCTCACTAAGTTCAAGATGGAACACTGCAAGGAGGCCAAAACACCTATGAGTACTACGGTCAAGATGACAAAAGATGATGAAGGAAAGGACGTGGATGTCAGGACCTACAGAGGAATGATAGGAAGTCTGCTTTATCTCACTGCAAGCAGGCCGGATCTAACGTTTAGTGTTGGAGTATGCGCACGGTTTCAAGCCAAGCCCAAGCAGTCACATCTTGAAGCTGTCAAGAGGATCATCAGATATGTTAAAGGATCAGTGGGCTTGGGAATCTGGTATTCCAATGGATCAAACAAAAGTATAGTTGGATACTATGATGCTGATTGGGCTGGGAGTGTTGACGATAGAAAGAGCACAAGTGGCGGTTGTTTCTTCTTGGGGAATAATCTTATTGCATGGATGAGAAAGAAGCAGAACTCAGTATCTCTATCTACAGCTGAAGCAGAGTACATCTCAATGGGAAGCTGTTGTGCACAACTCTTATGGATGAAACAAATGTCTGCAGATTTTGGAATGGAGTCTGGAGTACTACTGGTTTATTGTGACAACAAAAGTGCCATAAGTATTTCAAAGAATCCAGTACAACACTCTAGAACCAAGCACATTGACATAAGGCACCACTTCATTCGGGAGTTAGTGGAGGAAAAACAGGTAATGATCGAACACATTGTCACTGAGTCTCAACTGGCTGATTTCTTCACAAAACCACTTGATTTTACTCGATTTATCACCTTAAGAAATGCACTTGGTATTTGTGAAATATGACCGTTTGTAAAAGTGTGCAGAACTAGTACAGGCTGTGACTCAGGATGTACATCTAGCTCAGATTTAGTTTGGAGTCATACGTGAAGTGGAAAAGAGATACCTACTATTCCGTCTTGTCAAACTCCAGTACATGTTTCGTAGAAAGAGAGAGCAAAAAGATCAGGAAGAATCAGACTGAGCTAGTCAAGTCTTAAAACTAGCTCAACAAGTAATACAACAAGAAAGAAAAAAAAGGATATGCTCTCTCCTACAGGATAAATGTTGAAAACTGGCAAGGCAAGATAAAGGAATAGGAGTGTGAAAGCTAGCCATGGATATGTAGATGGCCAAATGCATGAATCAAGAAAAGCTAGAGTACATTCTAGTACAAGCACTGGGTCAAAAAGGTACAAAACAATTCAAAAAGGTTTGTCAATACTGTTATTTTTTAAAAGCCAGTTGATTCTTGTGAAAAATAGTGATCATCATACTCTGTGAACAATTCCCACTTTAACTCTGGAACAAGCAGTGTATGCAGTTGATTTGGTATGTGTTAGACTACATTGTGTCTTGTGAAAGAATAATATGGTCTGTTGCAGTAAACCAGTGGGTACAGAAAACCAGTTTCAACCAAATCGAGACGGTCCAAAAACTAAACCGGAGGAGCGCTAGAAGACAAAATATAAGAGATTAAAGAGTCATATGTTCGCTGCAAAAGACACTACTCGCTTCTTGCTCATCTCGGAACCCTAAGAGAAACTAAGAGCGAAATTCTATCCTAGCTTCCATGAGTTCCGAAAAGAACAATCCAGCTCAAATCGAGTCTCAGATGGAACATGCAACCGGGAAACAAGCTCAATCAACTCAATTTGCAACTCAAGAGAAGCTCAATCCGCTTGCGATTGTCGTATACAAGAAATGGAACCTCTTCAACGAAAGCAAAGTTGCTACTGAAATTCCTGGTTCGACTGAGCAAGAAAAGGTATCAACGGAAGATGGCGACACTGGAATCGAAACCGGAGTAACTATCGAAGAACTTGAATCGATAGCGAACTATGCTCAGAAGACGCGTGAGAATGTCTTAAAGAAAGAAAAGAGGAACAATCCGTCTAGATCTACAAGATCGAAGAGCAGAAAGAAGTCGGAAAAGAGCAAGGTGACAGCAGGTGGAGAATCAAAGAACAAAAAGAAGGAGAAGGCGATTGACATCTCTGATGAAGAAACAGAATCTGACGGATACGAGTCAGCTACTGGAATCTCGGTCCACGAACAGTCGAAGAGAGCAACACGCCTACAGTCAAGGAAGAGGAAGCATGTACCGGAGCAAAAGGAGACCAAAGTCAAAACATCTTTTGGGACGCCGAGGATATCCAAGAAGATCAAAGTCTCAAAATCCTTGGATCAAGAAAGGTACAAACTCTTTAAGAATAGGGGTATATTGCTGGAAAGATTGGTAGATATGAGTAAAGAAGATGACTGGGGGTATCTGAAACTGATCAAAGATAGTTGCTTGGTGTCGACTGTGACTGGTTTGATGGGATACATCAAGGAACACATTTGTGAATTCTATACTGCATTACCGAGTGTGAAAGTAGAAGACTCAGTAGAGAAGGTAGTGGTCTGGTTTAGAGGATACTCGTATGAACTATCTCTAAATGCAATCAACGAGTCCTTGGGACTTTCAGAACTGACTGAAACAGAAATCAGAGCAGACATTGAAGCCGAGACCGAGAGTATGGAGACAGTGGCTATGTGTCTCAGTGAAGGAAAGACTGAATGGGAAGAGCTCACTGCCACAGGACTCCCACCATGCTATGCAGCTTTGAGTGTGCTTTCAGCATACAACTGGATTCCATCAACTCATAAGCATCATCTCTCTGAACAAAGAGCCAGGCTAATTTACAAGGTTGCGCAAGGAATAAAGACGGATGTTGGAAGAATGATCTTCAAGCAGATTCTATCCCTCGGAGTTACTAAGGAATCGGACTCGCGTTGGCTGATGTTCCCAAGGATCATTACTGGACTTATGAGAACTCAGCATGCACCCACGCTGCTTAAAGGAGAGAAATTCGTTGCTCCAATCTACTACAAGAAGGACATACGCTCTGGTGAAGCTTTCGTCAAGATCGAGGAGTCCAAGTCTGCCAAGAAGAAAGCAGTCATTGCTAGTCCAAGGACGCATACACCAAGACGCACCAGCTCCAGTGCATCAGCTCCGAGATCTTCGACTCAAACAATGCAAGAGGTAGTTAATCTTGGATCAGTCCGTGTTCCAGTTGGAAATTGCAGCCCTCGTGCAGCTAAAGAAGCAGTTGAAGACACTGCCAAAGCGCTTCAGACCTTCTCAGAGGTGATTCAGCGTCTTCTCAGAGCCATGCCAGGTAAGAATCTCTTCCCAAAATAAGTGTTTTAGTGACTAACCATATGTTTTTAACATTGTGTGCTCTCAAGCAGGGGGAGATGAGGATAGTGGCTAAGTTATGATCACAAGATTATGGGGGAGTGAAGCCGATTTAGTTAGCCTTTGTTTTGTTATAATCGGTTCACTTGGGAACAAATCTAGGATTTTGGGGGAGTTTTTCATTTTGATATGTAGTAATATGATGATGGCATCTCGTTATGTTTTGATGTGCAAAACTCTTGTGTTAAAACTCATGTTTGTGATTATGGAACGTGTATTTGCGATGTGAGCAATCTAATCAAAAATACAAGTGTTCAGAATGCGATTTGTTCTCTTGTCTAGTGTGTGTATAGCTTTGCAGATACTTGAGAGACACACAATGCTAAAAAGGGGGAGATTGAAGGTGCAGCTGAGTCACTTCATATATCAGTCAAGCAGTAGCTCAAGGAGTGATACAGACAGGCAACGTGTGAAGAGCGATTGAGGACTTAGTGGATTGACTTAAACCGAGAGCTGGAGCTGAGGTGGACTATCCGAGATATGTGGCGAGCTGAACATATATCTTGGAAAATATTTGAGATAAATATTCAATGTGAATTAGAAGAATTTCCTAAGATCTTAAAGTAGTTAAGGTTGTTAGGATTCTATGAAGATATCTTAAGAGATAAGGTTTATCGTCTTAAGAGTTTTTGAGATAACTAGGTTAGCGATCCCATCTTGTATAAATGGGAGAGTGTGCGCCGTGTATAGGCCAAGGTTTTTAATAGAGAAAGAATTTGTGAGAGCTCAAGTGATCGAGTATAGATCATTGAGATTGAGAGATTAGATTGAGCGATAATGTTCTTGTAAGATCATATTATCAATCTAATATCACGCAAGTTTTCAGAACCAAAGTGTGTTGTGTTTCATTATTCTGAAAAACCTATAGCCTTACATTTTCACTGTTGTGCTTAGATTTACTGAAGTTGAGCTTAATTTCACATCAGAAGTTTTATTACTTGTACAAGGTTTCTGTCATGTAAAATTGTTTTTTTTTTTGAACATCTGTCATGTAAAATTGTTTTACTTCTGATATAAGGGGAAATGAAGGAACAGATGTAGATGCACATTTGTATAATTCTCTTTGTCCAAATAAAAATGCTTACGAAACTTTATGTGCAATAAATATGATTGCGTATAAATCAATTATACTATATTTTTTTCTGTCTCAAAACATAAGATATTAAAAAATTAATATAAATTATTTTACGATTTTATGCAAAAATAATTTATTTGATATTTGTGACCATTTGTATTTCACAATATTTTGTGATTTTGTTAAATCATTTTTATTAAATATTGAATGGTGTTTCCAATGTAATAACTTTTTTAAATAGTATAATTAATATATATATTTTTTTTAATTTTGCACGCTAACTAGAAAATCTTATATTTGTGACAAATGGAGTACTATTTTCTATCAAGAAAATTTCCACGTATATATACTGACAACTTAAAATAATGGATCCGTTTAGTCTTAGTTTTTCCCGAATGTATGATCATTGATCAATCATGTTAATCACGTTGACCTGAAAAACATGAATTCGGGATTCAATATTAAGAATTGCAGCTTCACAATCGATTTTTGAGTAGTTTTATCACGTATTTATATGTATATACTTGTTTCAATCACTCATGTCGTTATCATCAACAGCTTCGTGAAACCGGCAATAACGCAAAATACTATATAATAAAACACTAAACCAATCATTAGAACTCATGTCCAACTCACTACAAAACATATTGTTAAAAGTAGTTTTCTTTATCAATCATTATGTGTGAATGGTTACGAATATGCTCCTATATATAGTAGGACATCCAAGACTCCAAGAGGTCTTTTTGTGCTTCTCATTGGCAACTAGTCTCCTTCGTTTAATAGGAAACTAGTCTTCTTCACACCTTCAACAATGGCCGGTCTTGACTTTTCCTATGAAGACTCATTTAAATTGGTCTCTTTGAAAGCTTACCTTGCCGAGTTCATCTCCACTTTGGTCTTTGTATTCGCCGGCGTTGGCTCCGCCATTGCCTTTGGTTCGTTCTCTATCTCTCAATCCGCACCATGTGCAAAATATTTTGATTCGTTGACCAACCAAATAGAATAATTGTAACGTAGTTTTGATTTGTTACAGTGATCATATCAAAACATTTGATCGACTTCGTGATTATGAGTCAATACTTAACGAATGTAATAATTTTATTTGTATAATATAGGGAAGCTAACGGAAAATGCGGCGCTTGATGCGTCCGGACTGGTGGCAATTGCGGTTTGCCACGGTTTTGCCCTCTTTGTAGCGGTTTCGATAGCAGCTAACCACTCCGGTGGTCATGTGAACCCAGCCGTCACTTTTGGCCTTGTTCTAGGCGGAAAATTGAAAATCGTCTCCGGAATTTTCTACTGGATTGCTCAGCTTCTTGGCTCCACCGTGGCTTGCTTGCTTCTCAAGTTTGTCACCGGTGGTTTGGTATGTTCTATTACTTACTGACTTCTTATTTTTAAAACTATATTATTATATTAACAAACGCTTAATCGTGGAAAACGCAGGCGATCCCAATCCACAGCGTTGCGGCTGGAGTAGGGTCCCTTGAAGGAGTAGTGATGGAGATCATAATCACATTTGCACTGGTATACACCGTTTACGCCACAGCCGTTGACCCCAAGAATGGCACTCTCGGAACCATCGCACCACTTGCTATTGGACTCATCGTCGGTGCTAACATCCTCGCCGCTGGTCCGTTCTCTGGCGGTTCCATGAACCCTGCTCGTTCCTTTGGACCAGCTCTTGTGGCTTGTGACTTTTCAGGACATTGGGTCTATTGGGTCGGTCCACTTGTTGGTGGTGGACTCGCTGGACCAGATAAAAATTTGGGAAAGAATGAAAAAACAAAAATCGCTCCAGGGAGGGTTTGAACCTCCGACCTTGTGGTTAACAGCCACACGCTCTAACCAACTGAGCTACTAGAGCATGTTGATGTAGGCTTCTACAAACATATATTCATCCTTTAAAATTGAACTCTTTTGACTTGCTAAAACCCTATCGCCCAGAGAGAGAACTTAGATTTCATAATGCTCTATTTACCCAAAAACCTACGCTTTCTCCTCTCTCGTCCTCTAAAGTCTTCTCCCTTCCCTCTTTCTCTCAGACCCTTTACTCAACGATCCTTCTCTTCTTCCTCTCCAATGGAGAATAACCAAGCCAACAACGGTTCAAAGTCTTCTCCTTTCGAGTTTAATAAGAGAAGAGCTGACGGATTTGACAAAATCGGTAAAACTAAGAACCTCGAACGAAAAATCCGCAAGCTCAATCCCAACACTACTGCTTACGTACAGGTTATAAATTTTTCCTCTTTACTCAAAAATCCTATTTTGTTTTGTAAAAGTTCATCATTTTTAAATTCCAAATTAGGTCCTTGGAACGGGAATGGATACACAAGATACATCCTCTTCTGTACTACTCTTCTTTGATAAACAAAGATTCATATTTAATGCTGGAGAGGTAAACTCTCTCTTCTACAGATGTTTCTATTATTATTATTTTTGTAGTGTATGGTGTTTGATCTCTTACTGGTCAATTTATTGTATATTCAGGGATTGCAACGTTTCTGTACAGAACATAAGATTAAACTATCAAAGGTAAATACCACTAAAACTCCTCTGTTTCTCTCTGTTTGTGTTTGTAATTTGATGATTTGCTGAATTGTTACAGATAGATCATATATTTTTGTCTCGTGTATGCTCAGAGACAGCTGGTGGTCTTCCAGGTTTGTTCTTGCTTTTGAATTCTGGCCTTTTTGATTTGAGATTTTAGTTTATGGTATAAATTCTTGACAGTCTTTTGTTTTTATGTCATAGGTCTTTTACTAACTCTTGCTGGTATCGGTGAAGAAGGGCTTTCGGTGAGTATTTATGTCTTACTGTGTTTGTGTTTATTTGTGTATGAAACTGCTGAAATCTTTTTCATTGTTTTTGTTACAAAGTTGAATGTATGGGGTCCTTCAGATCTCAAGTTACTAGTTGATGCAATGAAGTGTTTTATTCCACATGCGGCTATGGTTCATACAAGAAGTTTTGGTCCCTCGAGTACACCTGATCCCACTGTTCTTGTGGATGATGAAGTTGTGAAAATATCCGCCATTACCTTAGAACCACCTCGCTCTCAGGAAGAAGAATCTTGCAGAAAATCCGGTGACAACTCAGTTGTATATGTATGTGAATTAGCTGAAATAAAGGGTAAGTTTGATCTAGAGAAGGCCAGGAAAACCTTTGGTGTAAAGCCTGGTCCAAAATATAGTAAACTTCAGTGCGGAGAATCAGTGATATCGGACGAAAAGGATATTACGGTATGTTGGTTGATTCATTACTATTTTTCTTCTTTTTGAATGGACAGATTGAATTAGAATTATAAAAGACTGTTCATCCTTTGATCTTAAGGTTTATCCGAGTGATGTGATGGGACCTTCAGTTCCTGGTCCCATTGTTCTCCTTGTGGACTGTCCAACTGAGTCTCACGGTGCACAACTGTTATCAGCTAAGTCTTTGGAGAGTTACTATCCGTGTTCTGGCGATCGAGGGAAGTTGGTAAATTGTATTATACATCTTAGTCCATCTTCGGTAACAAGTAGTCTTACATACCAAAGCTGGATGAAGAAGTTTCATTCGGCTCAACACATTCTTGCCGGGCACCAAAGGTTGCTCTCTCCTCTTCTTTTCGTTGTTTCTCATCAAAAACTGTTAGTTAGTTTGCTTGGTGCTAATGTTTTCGCGCGGTGTGTTTTATCCAGGAAGAATATGGAGTTTCCAATTCTCAAAGCAAGTTCAAGAATCGCAGCGAGACTTAACTACTTATGTCCACAGTTCTTTCCTGCTCCTGGATTTTGGCCTCCTCAACATGTTACTAACTCGATAATAGATTGCACACCTTCAGACGAGGTTGCTAAAATACTTTTCTCATACATTGTTTACACAGTGTTGAAACAAGTTTTATTCGTCGAGTTTAATGTTGTCTATTCTTTTTCTCCTAACAGTTCTCCAGTTCAAATCTTGGTAAAAGCATTTCTGCTGAAAATCTCCTCAAGGTATCGTCATTCTCAGACACTTTGGCTTTCAAATCTTAGAAATTGAAGTCTCTTTATAAACCTGTTCTATCTTTAGCTCTTGAAATCTCCTTGTCTGTTAAATGTTTTCTTTACTGTGGGCAGTTCACTTTGCGTCCTTATGCTAATCTCGGGATGGATAGATCTTGTATCCCTCCTCAGTTGACATCCTCACAAGTAGTGGATGAACTACTTTCAGAAATTCCAGAGATTCAAGATATAACCGAAGAAATAAAGCAGTTGTGGAATAGACCACACGGTAAGACGATGGTAGAAAAGCTATGGCTGACCGAGAGCAACAGTGTTCTGCCAAGCTGTCTTAAAAACATTAGACGAGACGACATGGAGATTGTTCTTCTCGGCACTGGTTCTTCTCAGCCTTCAAAATACCGAAACGTCAGTGCTATTTACATTGACCTATTCTCTAAAGGTAGTCTTCTCCTAGATTGTGGGGAAGGAACCTTGGGGCAGCTTAAAAGAAGATACGGTTTAGATGGCGCTGATGAGGCGGTTAGAAAACTGAGATGTATATGGATCTCTCACATCCACGCTGATCACCACGCGGGTATTGCGAGAATCCTAGCTCTTAGATGCAAGCTTCTGAAAGGAGTGACTCATGAGCCAGCCATTGTGGTGGGACCGAGACCGCTTAAAAACTTTCTTGATGCATATCAAAGGCTTGAGGATTTAGATATGGTATTTCTTGATTGTAGAAGCACCACAAAGACTTCTTGGGCTTCTCTAGAAAGCATCGGCAGCAATGCAGAGGGATCTTTGTTTAGTAAAGGAAGTCCTATGCAGAGTGTTTTCAAAAGATCTGATATCCCAACAGATAATTCTTCGGTTTTGCCATGTTTAAAGAATCTGAAGAAGGTTCTTAGCGAAATCGGTGTGGAGGATCTGATTAGTTTCCCTGTTGTTCATTGTCCTCAAGCATTTGGTGTCGTTATAAAAGCAGCGGAAAGATTAAACAGCGTTGGAGAACGAATCCCTGGATGGAAGATGGTTTATTCAGGCGACACAAGACCTTGTCCTGAGATTATGGAAGCATCACGAGATGCAACAGTTCTTATACACGAGGTAAAAGCCATTTACATATCTATTACACTGATCAGTGAGGTTTTCAACGTTCTTATCATTTTTGACAGGCAACTTTTGAAGATGATTTGATAGATGAAGCTTTGGCAAAGAATCACAGCACGACTAAAGAAGCAATTGATATGGGATCTTCTGCAGGTGTGTATCGGATTGTTCTCACGCATTTTAGCCAGAGATATCCAAAGATACCGGTGATTGATGAGTCGCATATGCATAATACTTGTATTGCCTTCGATTTGATGAGCATAAACGTAGCGGATTTGCAAGTGCTTCCTAAGGTTTTACCATATTTCAAGACTTTGTTTAGAGATGAGATGGTTGAAGAGGATGTAGATGATGTAGTCGCGGATCAGCTAAAAGGAGAAGCTTTGTGATGATGATGATTTCATCAAACAGTGCAATAGGTTGTTAACTCTTACTTCTTGTTCGTTTGTTCATTGTTTGGTCTTTTATAGGGGATTACGATAGTGTTGTGGTCTTGTGCTTGGAAGAAAAGCAAGATGCGCTTAAGTTTTGAAATATGTTTCTATAGTTTCGACTTTAGTTGCATTAGTATAACAAATTCTTTCACTTCAACATGCGCAAATTGCATGAGATCATGGCTATGTGCCTATGTATATGTCCTTCCACTTTTCATGCTAAGAGCATGTACAACCTTAAACCCCAGGGGGTTCTTAAAAAAAAAAATTTATTATTATTTAATTTTTTTTTCTGGAAAGTAAACAAAAAAACAAAAAAAAAAAGAAGGAACGAATAGAATTATGACACGTGGCATGAACAGTGCTAAAACCGATCCTTAGCTAAGGATTTTTAGAGTCCGGGTTCTTAACTATTTGGTGGGACCCACATTTTTTTAATATATTTTTGCCTAAGAAACCACACCCGGAACTACATTGTACATGCTCTAATATATAATCATCTCTCTCAACCTCCGTACCAACACAATCTCCTTAAAAAAATTAACAAAGAGCTAGTAGGTGAGTTTGGTAATGCTCCCATTATTTTGTTACTTAGGTATTAACAATCTTCGATTCCGATCGTAACATTGGTTCTACTTCTTAGGTATATCTAGAAAGTATTGGTTATGATAAAACTATAAACTATGTGAAGTAGGTCATCCAACAATACCAGTCTCTTTGACATTTTGTAACCAATTCCTCCTATAATTAAACCAAAGCGAAGATACAATAATAACTCAAACTATGGGGTATACAAGTATCTACTCTATCACATTTGTAGCCCTCGTGGGGGCTCTATCGGGCGTATCAAAAGCACAGCCGAGCGGGTCATGCGTGAGCACACTGACCACCCTTTCTCCGTGCCTCAGCTACATCACCGGAAACTCAACCACTCCCTCACAGACTTGCTGCTCTCAGCTTGACTCTGTCATCAAATCTTCGCCGCAATGCATCTGCGCTGCCGTCAAAAGTCCGATCCCCAACATCGGCCTTAATATTAACCGCACACTGGCCTTGCAGCTTCCAAACGCCTGCAACATTCAGGCCCCTCCCCTAACACAATGCAATGGTAACCTAAGTAATAAACCCTCATACGTGTTTTAAATGGTCTCACTCACAACAGAGTATTTGTCAATTAGCGCCAGTGGCCACTGGGCCGACAACACCTCCTCGTGCACTTTCACCGGTGGAGTCACCGGCGGAGGAAACCCCAGGTATGGCCCTAACCCCAACCTCATCGCCAGGTGCTCGTCCAGGTACAAACTCCATTAATCACCAAAACAAGCAACACATGATGTACTATATATATTCTCTCTAAACGGGACTTGCTCATTCATGCGCAGGAGCCGGAGGTGGTTCCAAGACCATTCCTTCCACTGGGGCCGGCTCATCCTTTGGGAGCGTCGACCGCGTGCCACCACATTTGCTTATATATGCTATATTTGCGGTTTGGACCTCCTCTCTTCTTAATCAGTTTTGAGTAATATGATTTTCACTTTTACTATTTTATTCGGTTGTCGTCAAGTTGATGTACTGAAATTTTATGTGAGTCGTGTATTTTTTTTTTTTTTTTGTCAATCTCCATAAATAAATTAATATTGTTCGGACTGGATTATCATTCTATAGAATAAACCGATCAAATTATTTATGACTTATATAAAATAGATAATATCGAGTGCTCTCGTCTTTTTGACAAATAAATCAGTATACACATTTACACTATTAGAGATTTAAACTAAATGAGAGACAAATGCAAATCTAAGGGATTAAAATTTTAAATTTCGGTTTGAAGCCTCAAAATGGATCGAGTTGAGTTTAGGTTGAGTTTAGATCAATCATCGTTCGATCGAGTTGCCTCGATTATGTTGAGTTTAGATCAACTTGAACGAGTTGAACTAATCTGGCTATGTCTTAGAAGATTCTGAGTAAAATCTGTTGGAATTCATACCGGTTTATACATTCATGATCTCATACAAAATAAACATTCAAAATAGGGTTTTTAAAGGGTAGGGTACCGCTTGCCTCAATTAATCTTGTAAAACTGCGTTTTTGAAGATTCGAACTCAATACCTGCCGGTGTAAAGCTTTAACCACTTGACCACTAGCCCACGGTTGCTTCACGAAAAGGTTTATTTATAACTTTGGTTTGTTAGCCTGCGATTTCGGTTAACCAAACCAAATTGAACTAATATTTTTGGTTATTGCTAAACCAAACTGATGTAAGTTGCCGATCGGTTCAACCGAAAGAAATGAACCAGAATCAAAAGCCGAAAATCTAGATTTGGTTCGGTTAAAAATAGCAGCACTGTGTTTGTTGCAGGTGGCTTGTACACACCAGACAAACAAAAAAAGCACCAAAATAAAACTCAAAAACTCTTTTTCAACTAAAAAAAGGGGAAGGACACAATTTGATTCATAGATTTTAGCCTCTTCTTTCTCTTGTTGTCATTGGTTTGGTGCTAAAAATCTGGAGAGCATAAGATTGAGAAGCTTCGACTATGAATCTTGTTTGAATTGGGATTTAGAAACAAGAGAATGCAGGGAACTATGTTTACATTCTAATTCGAAACATTATACTCTACTAATTTAACTTTTGCATCTATACAAGAAAATATATCTTTATTTTCTCTATATAACCCCCAAAAGAGAGAAAAGCAAGAAACAAAACTAGAACATGTAAAATAAAATAGAAAAAGGTAGTTGATTAGGCAGAGAAGGTTGTGAAGATAGAACATCGCAGTTGCTGAGGAAGCACCTTGTCTTCATCTTGAGAGAAACTTTTTTTTTTTTTTGTGGTGTGATCTTTTACCCATTCTATGAAGTTACAAAAAGAGAGGTATCTCTGCTTTGTCTCCGAATGCTATCGCGGATGCTGAATTAACACTAGAACTGAATCTTTTTGCCTTTCGTAGTTTGAATATGGCATTGGCTGCAAACAGAAAGTTTACTCGCAATGTAAATCATCACATAAAGCTCAGGTTTGATGATGATGATGACTTACCACTCCTATGTTCCATTCATGACTTCTGAATTCTTTGAAACTTTTTGCGTCCATTTCCTGCAAAAATAAAAATTAGTATATAGAGACTGACCTTACTCAAACCAAAACATATTCAGCAAAGCAAAGATCAGCTTTTGAGGTTTAGATTGTGTCACTTACCATGCTATAAACCGGAGGAATGATTGTATTCTCATTGGGTTTTAGTGTAGGCATTACCGAGAACCGTGGTGCCATGTCCTGTGACCTGAAAGTCCAGCTGCCAAAAAGTATTATAGTTTCCAACTTTATTAGTCCTTGACCAAAGCAAGAACAGAGAAATGATCCTGAAAAATGAGATTAGAACTTACCCAATATAGAGAAAAATGCAGAACTGAGCCCATTCTCGAATTAGTAACCGGATCCAGTAGTTCTGCGATGAGTTATCCATGTTCATATAGATCTGCCAAAAGTCAGCCAAGGTCACTATAAGTAAACGACAAAGCAGCAATCCAACATGATGTGAAATGAATCTACAAAAATTTAGGTCATACCACAGTTTCTGCCATTGCTACAATCTGCATAGCTCCTTGGAATTTTCTGAAAATCACAAAAAGAAACGAAACTCTTGCTTAGCAGCTTATCTACTTCCATCTACAACCAAACCGAGTGTGCTGTACGCAACAGAAAAAAACTTACTTGAACATGATATATTTAGCATAGACAGCATCATGCATAGCTTGAACATTCTCATCCTCAATGAAACTCAGCTGTTCTCGTAACACCGACAAATTTTGTGATATGTGGTGGAATATAACATAGAATGAGATCATGTAGTTTAGTATCAGAAGCACCTAGATAAAGAGAAAAAAGATCGGTTCATCATCATCATCATCATCTGATAAGTAAGTAAAAGCAATGGCTTCAGATGAGTAAGTGAAAAAACTCACTGCAAAATAAGGAACAGAAGCTCTGTATCCAACAAGAGTCAAATAAAAGACACAACCAAGTGAAGCTGTGGTTCTACGTTCAGTCAATGAGAGCCGTTCACACGTGATGCAATAACCGTGAGAGATGAGTAAAAAAGACACAAACGAAGCTGTCTGAAACAGAACACCAGTCACGTATACACCAAAAGACATCCAAAGAGAGCATATTTGATGATGAAAACATGAATGCCTGCCACCAAAACCGGTTCAGCCAATTAATACATCGATAATTGATCTTTCGAATAAAAAAGGAAAAGTTTCTCAATTTGTCAAAGGAACATTAATGGTAAATAATAACTTCACAAATGCTTAAAAAGGAGAGGACTTTACCAAAAGAGGAAAGATAGAGTTAGCTGTAATGCTTTGATCAAAGGAACTGAAGCGAGAGTCCACTGTAAACTATTTGTCTGCTCTAAACAAACACAGAACACACAGTCAAATCAAACAGTGTCGGAAAATTTACAGTAATGATAATATAAAAAAGGAAAATTAAAACAGAATCATCATCTTAACTCGCAAATTATCTGCAAAATCCGGTTGAATTTGAACAAAAAGTGAGCCATGGAGGAAGTTTTAATCGAGAATTTCATCGACCCAAGAGTGAAATTCAATCTTGAACCAAAAATTGAGACAGAAATTAGAGATATTGGACCTGAAAATGGCGATTTTTGAAAGTGTTAACCGTCCAAGAACAAGCGGAGAGAGACCAGATCGATAAGAAAGTCAAGTAGAGAATTGGGAGATGACGATATGAATCATCGACGCCATTGATGCCGTGAGATTCCTCCATTTAAAAGAGAAAGCTTAATCTCGCTGAAGAAAAACGAGGAAAAAAAATTCTGCAAAACCTTTAAAGGAGATATCTGTTTTTGATTTTTAATTTTTGAAAGCTTCACACATTTGTGTTGTGGTTCTTAATATATGAATATCTTTCTTTACTATTGACACTTGTCTTTTCCATTAATTTGGATAAACTAATGAAACAATTAATTATTACTAATATTTTAATTTAGACTTAACTGCCGTTAGATTAATTCCACTACGAGAAAAAAAGAAAGATTAATTCCACTAATATCTCCAACCAATTATTCAATTTCATTTCATATTTTTAAATTTGCAATTATTTATTTTTTCCAGTATTTAAATATTGTATAACCATAAACTAATCCGGATTTCGTATCATAAAAGTTATAATGTTATTTTTATCACATATTCTATAAATTTAAAATTGATAAATAACATTTATTTTTGTTGATTTTTGTTTAATATGTAGGTGAAACTTTCTTCATTTGAAATTTTGGTATAAATTAAATAAATGTATTTTATTGTTTGAGTCGACGAGAATTTGGGTGAGCATAAAAAGAAGGTGGAGGAGTGAGCAGACATGCGAACAAAATGGCCATTCAACTAACCCACTCTCTCCTTTTTGTCGTTGAGTTTTGATCACCAAAACCTTTTATTTTCCTATTTTTTAGTTTATTTATATTAATTTGTATTTCTTTATGTATTTTTTGTTGACCGTTGGGATATATTATATAGTGTCCGGTTCTTTGATTTCGTAACGTTACCACTTAAATCATAAATATGTGGCTAATTTGTATTTTTAGATTAAACAGGAACGTGGGAGACACTACACAACAAATTAAGTCAAAACATCAATAAAAATGCATCCGGCTCATATATATTTAGACAAGTGCTGCGAAAATAATAGTAATAAAAAGAGAGAAAGATTCATGCAAGGATATATGCAAGCATGTCACTTATTTCTTTATATATATAGTCATCGTTATCCATTTGAGCAAAATTATTAAGTTAAAAATTCTCATGCTAATCTAAAGCTCTAACCACCGATCACTACGTCGACCAACTTTTTGAGAGCTGAGACCAAATGTCTTCGACGGCTGATCGTTTTGAACGGACTAATGACTTGGCAGTGCTGGTGGATTAAAACTCCGAGCTTCTACTGTTCGAAGGCATGACGAAATCTTGGTCATTCGAGTCGCTCCTTTTTTTTTTGTCTTGGTATATTGTTTTGACACATACTATTACAACGCCGCTCTTTGCAACAACATTAGGAAATATTCCATAGATATATAGTTTCCATATTTTGGTATATCTTTTCCACAGATTGCGTTAACCATTTTGTACATGTATGTTATATCTCAACTCGGCCAGTGGCGGACCCAGAAAATATTTTTACCGGGGTCATATAAAATTAATTATTTTTAAATTTATTTAAAAATATAATTTTTGTTTAGAAAATATTTATTATATAAATTGTTAGAGGATAGAAATTTGTTTTGGTTTTAAAAGAATATTCAATAAAAAGAAATATAATGCTAAAAGAATATTTTAAAAAGGTTTTAGTTGTTGTTATATATAAAGTTTTGAAACTAAAAGTATACAATGAACTAAAACTAATGACAAAAGAAAAACTAAAGGAAATCAAATGTTTTTTGTGATACAAGAAAAATATTTTTATAGAAACATCTAAGATAGTGAAAACGTTTCGTTAAAAAAAAGACAAATAAAAACTATGAAATTTGACAAATAAACAAAAGAAAACTGATTTGGCCCATTTGAATTATTCACGTTTAAAAAATTAGATTTTAGGCCCATAACTAGAAAAAAGTAAAAAGAAAAAAGAAACAAATGGGTGCAGTTGGGCATCGAACCGTTTTAAGGGGGGTCAGTGAAGGAGATTTAACCCAATTGAGCTGATGTTCTTCACGTGTGTAAGCCTACAAATTTAATTTTTAAGATTTAACCGGGTTCAATTGAACCCCTTCCACCCATGTAGGTCCGCCTCTGACTCGGCCTATCCGTATATAGAAGAAGAGTTTTATGAGTTTCTTGGGGAATTTTTAAAGAAATGTTTCGAACTTGGTGGAAAAAGAATGGAATTAGGGTTTCCTCTAGATTTCCGGGAAAAAGCAAAGCGGCTGAAAAGGCTTTTTAGATCGTCGGAGAGTACTTTGCTTAAGTTGTTTTGTAGCTAAGGACTCTCTGAAAATTCGTATTGAAAACTGGATACTCTTATTTAATGAATTCGATCCTTTAAATAGACTACAGAAGTCGGCTAAACTAAATAGGAAAACCTAGAATAATATCGCAGTCTTTCCTAATATCTCGGGGCGAGTATCTTCAAACATATCTTCTTGTTTTACATGGCACCCACGCGTGCCGCTTTCCTTTGCCACCTTTGTTTCCTGTGCTAACCTAATTTTTGCTCTGTTACTGGGCCGAGACGAGATGGAGCTTCGATTTCAGGTTAAAGCCGAAATCGACTCTTTTCTTATTGGGCCGACCTAAATTCATGAATGAGCCTATTTTGGAAATGTGCTAATCTTGACTCCAACAATACCCCCGCATTGCAGTGGTTGAATTGAATCGGTGGTACGATGAGATTACCAGTTGGTTTAGGAAGTGATTTATGTTGGCCGGTTTTATCGTTGTGATGTTGGTTTAACCGATCTGAATCCCGAGCGAACCAGTTCGTAGGTGCGAGAAACGAAGCGTCGTCCAGGTAATCATGGCTTCTCGAACACGACACCCATTTCTTTTATTGGATGTAATAAATTGAAGAACTATATTACTTACACTGTTTATTGGATGTAATAAGGGGATCATGTGGCTATTTGTATTTAAGGATGATAAATAATGTTGTTTATGACACATTCCGAGATGCATGGTTTGCCTTCTAAATATTAAAATTCTCTAATTTATATTCAATTATTTTAATCAGCTATTTAGGTGTTTATTTCAAATAATAGTTGTGTTTCTTTTCAATAATAGAGAATTCATGATTCTTGATTTTTTATTTTTATTCTAAGTTTCACTTTTTATAAAATCGCGCTCCAATTACAATTTATACAGTTTCAAATATTCGACTACATGTTTCTCTTCTAAATTAAGCTAAACCATCTTCAAAAAAATAATTCACCTTGCACAAGGCGCAGGAGAGTCATTTAGTTATATATATAGTCAATTGTATATATATATATATATATATTTAATTAATACGTTTTTATATTCAGATGACGTAAAATAGCAGAGATAACCTCATATATGGTGCTAATGAAGACACTGATTGAACACCATATGAAGATTCTTTACTTACTTTGATTCGGTTAAATTATTTTTGGGTATTTAGGGTAAAAATACCCTTAAAGAACCGAAAATATCCAGAACCGAACCGAACCCGAAATGTACCTGTTTATTTCGGGTATTTTATAGGTATAATAATTTTGGACCCGAAACGAACTGGACCCAAAAAGACCCGACCTGAACACAAACCGAAACTTGGTCGGAACCTGTATGGGTACAATACTTCTTTACTTGAATATAATTGTACATGAATAGACCCGACATGAACCCGACCCGAATACCCGAACGTCGAGGCCTACTATGTTACACTGAAATTCATCTTCTTGTTCTGCATCTCCAACATCATAATCATTATCTAATGAATTTACATCTTGTACCACATTTTCGACTTCGATATCGTTAATTGTATTCAAAAGTACATCATAATCGTTTTCTTGTTGCAAAAGAGTTGGTTCTTTAACTTCGTAATATCTTGAAATATAACTCTTTGGATTTACCTTTATAACATTAAGCCACAACTGCTTCGGCTTCTTTGTGTACGGGTTCAAATATAGCAAACTTGATCCGCTTGTGAGGTTGTACATTATCAGTATATCGAATTATAAATACATAAATATATGATATATACACATACCTAGAATAAATGGTTCGTATTTATTGTATCTCCTCGATGAAAGAACGTCAACAACACCACCACTGCTCCTCCGAGTGCCTCTCATACCACTTACACTTAAAAAGTGTGATTTATAATCAATTATCCCTCGTATGATATCAGCTAAGGTCCCATAGAAATCTGATTCATCTGATGCTTTCCAATAATTCTCTCCTTTAACACATATCCCATAATTACATGTTTTCCTTCCCTCTACGTGATTCAGTGTATGAAACAAATATCATCTTGTGAAATAAATAGGCCATGTTTTGGCTTTATTCATGGGTCCATTCACGATATCTTTTACCCACAAAGGAAAATGATTTGTGGTGTTCCAATAAGTAACATGCATATATATACACAGTATCACATGTCTACAATATGTAATACACACGAAACTTGCAGAGTTTTTTTAGACACTAATAATCTTTCACCCATGTAGAATATATGTCAGCTCTTTTCACAAGAACTTCTTTTTCGGAGAGTCCTGTATATTTTTCTGAAATATAATCTTCAAACATACTATATATTATTATGAAACGAAGACGAAGAAATAGATGAGAAAGTAAAACACATTATTATGAAACAAAGTTAAATAAATTCCATCTTATACCTCTCAAACGGCTGAAAATAATCACAATTTTGCAAAATATATGAATGTGCACATTGGTAGTACTTCTCTGAAATCCATATTAAGAAAAAATAGTTATTATAAAATACTATAATCTTTGAAATGTGTTGAACTAACCAAAAATGTAAGTATTAGTACATGATAATACATGGTGGACATTCCGGTCTAGGAGTTCTGCAAAGATAAACGGAAATAGTCGCTCCATAAAAATATGGCAGTCATGACTCTTCATGCTCGAAAACTTTTCATTAACCATATCAATACAACTAGCTAAGTCAAATGCATAACCATCTGGAAATTTCATTGCATGTTTAACACATTCCAATGATTTTTCCTTGGCTTCTTCTATCAATGTATATATAGGGAAATGAGCTTTACCATCACTATCAACATGTAATTGTGGTCGAGAACAAAATCGTTCTATACCCCTTCGTGACATGATGGTGTCTTTTGTTTTACCCTTAACATTCATAAGAGTATTCATGATGTTGTCGAAAAAATTCTTCTCAATATGCATCACAACAAGATTATGTCGGAGACTGAGGTCTGCCCAATACGGTAATTTCCAGAATATGTTTTCCTTGTTCTAGTTGCCATAGTCAGCCTTCTTCTTTTCATGACCGTTTCCACCGCAATCTTTGTTTTCGGTGGTTTGACACTATACAACCGTTCATAATAAACTTGCTTTCCGGTGTAAGACTGAGGTGGATACTCATTCACAACGTGTTTTCCATTCAAGAAATCTTTTTATTCTCCTTAGGGGATGACTACGCGGAAGAAATCTACGGTGACAATCAAACCAATACATCTTCCTTCTATTTAGTAGATAAAATGACTTCATATCCTCCATGAAAATTGGATAAGATAATTTGACATGTGTCGTCCATCCCGATACCACACCATACGTCGGAAAGTCGCTTATCGTCCACATCAACACTGCTTTTAGACCACAATTTTTTTAACTCAATAAGAGGTCGGAGGAAGATATCAGGACTACCTTGCCGATGATTTGGTCCTGAATTCAGAATTGTAAGAAACAAGTATTTTTTGTTCATGCAAACCCCATGTGGAAGTTTATATGGAGTCAGTATAACATGCCACAATGAATGATTGCGAGTCATGCCAAATGGATTTAACCCATATGTACATAATCGAAGATAAACATTTCAAGGTTCTTCAGCAAAGCGGATGCAGGTCTTGATAATTTTTTCACTCTGCCGCACCAGATGGATGAGACATTTTTCCATCCTTTGCTTGGTGCTCAATATACCATCTCATTGTCGTTGCAATCCTCTCGATTTGATACATTATCTTCAATCAGTCAGTAATGGGTAGATACCACATACGACTATATGGTATTTTGGTTCTATGTTTTCCATCGTTGGGCTTCCATCTTGGTGCGGCACAAAATTGACACTTATCCCAATTTTCATTCTCTTTCCAGAATATCATACAATTGTAATAACAAACATCAATTATATGATACGGGAGACATAAGTTGCGCATCAACTTTTCGGTCTCATAGCGGGAGCCAGTTGATTGGTTCCCATATGGTAAATACTTTGTCAACACCTCGCACCATGAACCCACACACTTTTCAGTTATATTGACAACTAAGGATAATTGAGAGTGACCTTTATGACAACCATCGTATAATGGAGTTTTCGCCCCTTCTAACAAGTCATAAAATTGTTTGGAATGGTTACATAATGGTTCTTCTATATTCTGATAACTATCATCTTGATGATAGTTTTGAAAACTCATGTTATCTCGAAACGCATCATTCACTATATCCACATATTTATCTTCTACGACATTATCCAAATGCATCATATTAACAAAACTTGGTCCTAAAGCCACATCAATTTCTTCTCCCTGTCTATACCAAATCCTTAACTTAATAGATGATTCCAAATTTTCCTCCCCTAAATAACTTTCTCGTTTTTGTAGAAATTACAAGGACATAAAAACTTACCGCCATTACTTAGCGCAAATGGCTGATTACTTGCAAAACCCATGAATTGCTTGACTTCCATTTCGAACTCCGCCGAGAAATTTTGTGCCTCCGGGTTTATCTTCTTATACATCCATTCCCGAGAATTATAATAATCCGACATTTTATAAAAAATCTTTTTTTTTCCATTTCTCTCGTTTCTTTTTTATCAGTCGTTTTGTTTATATAGAAATGAAGAGAAGAAAGATCGTAGTCATATATATAGGAAAATTTTGCGATTGATTCGCAACTAATGTGTTTGTATACCGACTATTTTACGACTGATATTATAGTGGTAAAAATTTGGTACAACGAATCGTAAATCAAATAAAATGTGTTTGTATACAAGTTTTTTAATACTAGTATACGACTTGTTAGCAACCAACCGAATACAGTCGCCAATCATTCGTGTATTTTACAACCGATTTATGACTTATTTTTTACGACTGGTGCATAGTCGCATATCAGTCGTAACTAAACTTTTTATGATTAATAAATTTGGACGTTTATTAGCGACTAACATACGATTGTTTTATGTTTTTTGTAATGAGTCTTTTAACAATCGTACATTAGTCGCGAGTTTTATGAGTATATCTTCAGTCGCAAAATGAAGTCCTAAAATCCATGTTTTCTTGTAGTGGTGGTCTGCTTGAAACTGACTTGTCTTTAGTAGGAACTATGACATTAATTTCTTTATGAAATTTGGAAAGACAATTCTTTTTGCCATATTTAACATGAATTTGGAGA
Organism: Orychophragmus violaceus; assembly: GCA_030180135.1. Lineage (NCBI taxonomy): Eukaryota > Viridiplantae > Streptophyta > Magnoliopsida > Brassicales > Brassicaceae > Orychophragmus > Orychophragmus violaceus. The sequence continues at coordinate 87,914,073 of CM058229.1, read as the reverse complement.
AACATGCCAAAGAAGTTGAATCTTGAAAAAGCAGAGATTGCCTCTTTGATTTGGGAGACGTGTGAGGAGTAAGCAATGAGCTCTAAAAAATAAAAACATAGCTACTACTTCAAAATCATTTATATATCTAAGTCCACTCAAAAGGTTCCTAAAGAAACAATGGTCAAGTCCACAACAATATATCGTACTACAAGAATATCAAACATTGGCATTACACATCTAACAAAGAGAAAACAAGGAACCCAATTCCTTTTCTTTCTAGGAAAATAAAAGGAAACAAAAACCCTAGAGTAGATCAGAGGAAAAGATTCTCATACCAGACAAAACGGCAAAACCAAAACTGAAAATAACCTCACATTTGCACAACTAGCCGCGATATCTAATGGGCTGAGCTACACTTTAAGCCTGATTTGAAGTTAACGGTCTAGAATTTTTAAAACAAAATCAATTCCGCGCTTTAATACAATAATAATAAAATTGTCATAATCTATACTATTAAAACAGAAGCACATTTTAGAGAATACCATTAATTTTTAGTTTAATTACGATGAATGCCATTTTATTTCTTTTATTAGTTTATAATTCACTAAGGTTAGAAATGTCTTTTATTTATTTCTTAAAATTGTGTAGCACATACCAGAAAGTTTTACAAAAGTATACATAAAATTATTCCGGATGGTTTAATTATTAATCCGAGCAACTAATCAATAATATATCAACACATACATTTAAAGTAAGCATTTGGTACAATGAACATTTTAAAAGGAACTAGATTTTGACCAACGCTTAGCACATGCAATTATTTTAAAAGATATTTTTGTTTGTTTTTATCATAATAATTTATTAAAATTACTTAGGTCATATCGTAGTTTATATTATATATTGTTGAGATTGTTTCTCTTTATGTCAAATTACACTTTCTTATCATATTTAAATTTATTATTAATATTTAGATAATTAATTAATTTTATAACATATGTGTGTTTGATTATGAGTAAACAGAAAAACAAAAATTCCAAAGATATATATAGTTGAGTAACTAAGTGAAGTCATTTGATACACACTTTAGACACATCCTCAGGGTTTTTATCTGATACAACAACGAGAATCCGAAATGGACTGAAAACAGAGGTACACATGCACTTAAACATCAAACATTCCACTTCAGAAGAAAAAAACCAATCAGAGAGATTTGAGGATACTAACCAGTTTGTTAGAATCAGTCTCAGAGGGAGATTTCTCGTTGTTGATAGATGAGGTTCTCGATAAAGAGTTCATGAACGGCTCTGATTTTTTACTCACAAGTGATTATTTACCTAGTGAAGGAGGCTTAATGTCACCACCAAATTTCCAAACTCCATTTCCACCACTTTTTTCATTCATCATACGATTTGATTGCCAAAACACAATTCACACCATGAGAAGCTTTTCCTCCCTACTAATGTCATTGCATTTTGATGCATTTAGCCTTGTATTTAGATCACATTTTAGTCACATTTTGCATTCATGCATTCTCATTTCTTGAAGTTTCTTGCATTTATAACTTATATGCATTTAGACTTAGGATCCTTGCATATTAGGTTGTTATTGGAGTGTTTTCTTAAGTTTTGTAGGTTCTTGAAGTTGCAATGGAGCTTTGTGATATTCTTGTATATTCATGCATTTAGGATAGTGTTTAGTTCTTGTTTTGATCTCTTTTTGCTCTCACTCATGTCTCTTTATTGCTTCTTGTTGGCATTTAGAGTTTGTAGGCATTTAGGTTAAGATTTAGCATTCTAGGTTGCATTTGGAGTGTTCCTTGTGTCTTTGTAGGTGGATTGGAGGTGCAAGGAGTGTTGGTGAACTAGGAAGTGAAGTTTGGAGCTCAAAGGATGAAGAAATGCACAGCAGGAAAGCCATATCGGCTTGGATATCGACCAAACCAGCCGATACCGTCTCTCGACCAAACCCAGAACGCCATATCGGGTTGAATAACGACTCATAGACCGATATGAACTCTCGGATTAATTCTGAGAATTCAATATCGGTTGGCGTATCGGTTTAGCCAACCGATACGCACCTTTGACGACGAAATCCGAGAGTTCATATAAGCCAGGATATCGGTTGGCTGACCGATACAGAACCCAGAATCTGTCTTGGATCCGGGACAACACCCGGTTTGTTCCGGGTTGACCCGGTTCGTGCCCCCTTACTATTTAAAGCCAAAAACCTGATTTTTGTTCTCTCTTAAGCTTGTTTTTGTTTCTAAAACTCTTTGTAAGAACAAGTTTGATTCTTGATTAAATCTAAGTACTTCTTTTGAGATTTCTTCCTTGAATCTTTCTATTTTTCTCTAATCACCAATGATTAACACTAACTCTTTGGGTTTTGTTGATCACATGATGATTAGTGGGTAGTTTCTCATAGGGTTTATGGGTTAGGTAGGATTAGGTTGATTAGGGATGATTAAGGGATATCTAATGTTTAATCTATCTTAAATCTCTTCTATCTAAGTATGCTTAATGCCTAGTTAGCCTTGATCATGTTGATTAGGATGTTTAGGATTTCTTGCCCACTATGTGTTCGATGAAATTCCAGTTTCTAGCTTTGATAGGAATTTCACATTCTAGCTCATGAAAATGAATGTCTAGAGTGATTGTTGGCTATTTGGAACTTGTTTGAATGATTGCTTGATCTTAACTCACAAATGAGAGTTTGTTCTTGGATTAGGACTAGGTAAAGAGATTAGCACTAAGAGATTAGGTTAGTCAACTTGTTGTGTTCCTTGCTAGGAGGTTAGCTTCTTTGAAGTATGAATTAGCATCCCGAGATCATCCTGAGTCACTAATCCATTGACCTATACTCATAGGCCTTATCTTTTGATATTGATTTCTAGTTTTTATTTGCTTGCTTAATTCTCTTTGTTTGAATTTGTTCACTTTGTTATTGTCAATTGAACTTAGAACTTTTAGATTTTCATCTCGAAATTGAATTTCTTGACTTCTAAGGTTAGGTGCACTCTTGATTGGTTTTATTCGTCCCAATTGGTTCGATACCTCTTACTACACGATAAGTAAGAGGAATTGATACATCTAGGATTTGCAAAAATCTTGTTATTAATTTGGCGCCGTTGCCATTTTGGGAACTTGGATAGATCAATTAGATTTCCTTTCCTATTTAGATCAAGTTTTGGTTACTAATCTTGTTTCTTCGTCTTGCTTTGATGACAGGTGCATGAACCTACGCAGCAGAGGACCAACGAACTTAGTTGCACGGGTTACATACATCAAGGCACTTGAGCGACAGTTAGCAAGGGAAAGACGTGCTTTAGAGAGAGCTGTGCATTTGGAAAGACTCGGGTTGGAACAGGAAGAAGTGGTTCAGCCTCAGTTTGAGCCTATCGAGCAGCCAGTTATGGATCTAGATGGTCAACAGGACCAACAGGGCCAACAGGGCGCCATCAACAACAGCAGCATCAAAGGCTACCTCGGGCCATTGGTGATGGAGATGCACCGGATACAAATGCAAACCGGCAAGGAATCATTCCACCACCGGTGAACAACAACAACTTTGAGATCCGGGCTATGGTGATGAACATGGTGCAAAACAATCAGTTTCATGGGCTTGCATCTGAGGATCCCTTGCAGCACTTGGATACATTTGACAAAATCTGTGCTACAACAAGGCTAAATGGCGTGACTGATGATGGCTTGAAAATGCGCCTATTCTTCTTCTCCTTGGCGGATAGAGCTAAGGATTGGGAAAGCACCATCCTTACGGGATCCATTACCACTTGGACAGACCTTCAGAAGGCTTTCTTGAAGAAGTTTTTCTCCCCTACTAGGACTGCCCGTTTTCACAATGAGCTTTCCGGTTTTGTGCAACGCAACAACGAGAGCTTCGCTGAAGCTTGGGAAAGGTTCAATAAGCTAACTACTCAGTGCCCACACCACGGTTTCACCAAGGAGACATTACTCAGTAACCTCTATCACGGAGTGCTTCCTAGAATGAGGGCGATGCTAGACTCTTGTAGCAATGGACACTTCCTAGGTAAGGGAGTTGATGAGGCCATGGAATTAATAGAAAACCTTGCTACAAGCGACGGGAATTACAAAGAGGATTATGAGCGGAGTACTAGAGGATCATCTTCTACGGATGAGAAGTACGATAAGGAAATCAAATCTCTAAATGACAAGATAGACAAGATGATCTCATCAAGCCAAAAGCAAATAAGCTTTGTGGACAACTATGATGACTCCCACCCCGTCCTCTTTAGTCTTGAAGGAGATATGACCCAAGAAGAGATAAACTTCATCTCGGGCCAAGGAGGTTTCAAAAAGGGTTTTAACCCAAACTATAGAAACCATCCTAACTTCTCTTATCGAAACCCTAATGTGGCGAACCCACAAGATCAGGTTTATCCCAAACTCAACCCCAAGGACAAGCTCCACAACAAGGGCAACAAGGCTTCACACAAGCTCAACAACAAAAGCCTTTTGTCCCTTAGACTAACCAACAGGGGTTTGGCAATAAGCCACAGTTTCAAGGGCAACAAAGCTATGCTCCAAAGCAACAATACCCACCCGGTTTTGGACAACAACAGCCCCAAGCTTCCTCTTCATCGGGTTTGGATAATGAGTTAAAGGGTATGATGCAGCAACTTCTCCAAGGGCAAGCCTCAGGAGCTATAGAAGTACGGGATCTCAAGAGTGAGCTTCAGAACTTGACTTCAAGGGTCACAAACATGGAAAACAAAACCGCCTCTACATCCCGCACTCAAGGTACTTTACCCGGAAAATCTGAGCAAAACCCAAAGGAGTATATCAACCCTATCACATTGAGAAGTGGTAAGGAGCTGCAACATCATCAAGTACCCAAACCTAAGGTGCTTACTTCACTCAATGAGGACATTGAAGTTCAAGAGGGGGAGGAGAATTTTGAAAATTCTGCTCTGAACAAGGAGAGTGATAGTGAGATTGCTAAGAGGAAAAGAAAGGCTGTAGTTGAAGAAGTAGTAGAGGACACGTTCAAGAAGAAGGATGGTGTGTTTGTGCCACCACCTTATGAGCCTAAGCTACCATTTCCGGGCAGATTCAAGAAGCAACTGTTAGAGAAGTATAAAGCCCTTTTCGACAAGCAAATGAAGAATGTTGAGCTCACAATGCCTTTGATAGATGCATTCCTACTTGTTCCTCAATACAACAAAATCTTAAAGGATGCTATTAAGGAAAGGACTAAAGAGGTACAAGGAATGGTTATGCTTTCCCATGAGTGTAGTGCATTCATTCAAAGGACTATTGTACCAAGGAAGCTTGAGGATCCGGGCAGTTTTACTTTACCATGTGATATTGGTCCTTTTCGATTTGAGAGTTGCGTATGTGATCTTGGAGCAAGCGCAAGTTTGATGCCATTTTCAGTTGCTAAAAGGCTAGGCTTCTCCACCTACAAAGCTTGTAGGATCTCTTTAGTCCTAGCAGATAGATCAGTGAGGTATCCAATTGGTCTCCTAGAAGATCTTCCGGTTAAAATAGGAGGATTTGAAGTCCCGACAGATTTTATGGTCTTGGAGATGGATGAAGAACCGAAGGATCCTTTAATTCTTGGGAGGCCATTTCTTGCCACAGCTGGTGCAATTATAGATGTCAAGAGAGGAAAGATAGATCCCAACCTTGGTAAAGACATAGTGCTCAACTTTGACATCAACAAGGTAATGAAGAAGCCAACCATACAAGGGCAGATGTTCTATATTGAGACTATGGAGGAGCTAGCTGATGAACTCTTGGAAGAGTTAAACATGAGTGACCCCTTGGAAGTTGCTTTGACAAAAGACTGTGGGGAGTATGGATATCTTTGCGATGAGAGCTGGGCTTACATGAAAGCACTTGATTCACACAAGCCTTTGCTAGGAGAGGTTGAATACTTGGAGCTTGGATCAGATTCAGTGGGTAAGGAGATAGAGGTCTTTGCTATGGGTATGAAGGCTGATGGCGGCAAAGGAGTTGAGCTGTGCAAGGAGCAGCTTGTCGCTGATGATTGGAGCGAGCTCAAAGCGCCGAAGGTTGAGTTAAAGCCCCTTCCGCGGGGGCTTCGGTATGCATTTCTCGGCCCTAACTCTACCTATCCTGTCATTGTGAATGAGTTGCTGAGTGATGATGAGTTTATTGCTTTAACTACTGAATTGAAAAAGTTTAGAAAAGCAATAGGCTATTCACTTGATGATATAAAAAGATTGTCACCTAGTTTATGCACTCATAGGATCCATCTTGAAAACGAATCCATGTCTTCTATTGAGCATCAAAGAAGATTGAATCCTAATCTTAAGGAGGTAGTCAAGAAAGAGATTCTTAAATTGCTTGATGCAGGGATAATCTACCCTATCTCGGACAGCACTTGGGTTTCTCCCGTGCACTGTGTCCTGAAGAAAGGGGGGATTACGGTAGTTAAAAATATAACAATGAATTAATCCCAACTAGGACTATCACCGGGCATAGGATGTGTATAGATTATAGAAAGTTAAATGCAGCATCTAGAAAAGATCACTTTCCACTTCCGTTCATTGATCAAATGCTTGAGCGTCTTGCTAACCATCCTTTTTATTGTTTTCGACGGATACAATGGGTTCTTTCAGATCCCGATACATCCAAATGATCAGGAGAAAACGACATTCACTTGTCCTTATGGAACCTTTGCTTATCGAAGGATGCCATTTGGCTTGTGTAATGCACCGGCTACCTTTCAGTGGTGCATGATGTCTATTTTCTCGGATCTTATCGAGGATATCGTAGAAGTTTTCATGGATGATTTCTCTGTGTATGACTCTTCCTTCTCTTCCTGTTTGCTGAACTTGCGCAGGGTCTTAAGGAGATGTAAAGAGACGAACCTCGTACTCAACTGGGAAACATGCCACTTCATGGTAACAGAGGGGATTGTGTTGGGTCACAAGATTTCATAGAATGGCATTGAAGTGGATAAGGCTAAGATAGAGGTGATGACAAGTGTTCAGCCGCCGAACTCAGTGAAAGGGATCTGAAGCTTCTTGGGTCATGCCGGGTTCTACAGACGGTTTATCAAGGACTTCTCTAAGATCGCTAGACCGCTCACTCGTCTACTGTGTAAGGAAACCGACTTTGTGTTTGATAAGGAGTGTTTGACTACGTTTCACCAGATTAAAGAAGCTTTGATTAGTGCTCCGATTGTACAAGCTCCTGACTGGGAATTACCATTCGAGATTATGTGTGATGCGAGTGACTATGCAGTTGGAGCAGTCCTTGGACAGAGGAAGGACAAAAAACTCCATGTCATATACTATGCTAGTAGGACATTGGATGATGCTCAAGTGAAATATGCAACAACTGAGAAGGAGCTTCTAGCTGTGGTGTTTGCTTTTGAGAAGTTCAGATCATACTTGGTTGGATCCAAGGTTGTGGTGTACACGGATCATGCTGCGTTGAGATATCTTCTTGCCAAGAAATATGCCAAGCCAAGGCTTCTAAGATGGATATTGCTGCTACAAGAGTTTGATTTGTAAATCAAAGACAAGAAAGGTATCGAGAATGGAGTGGCAGATCACTTGTCGAGGTTGAGAATTGAAGATGATGTTCCTCTAGATGACTCTCTTCCGGAGGAACAACTCATGGCTGTCAAAGCAGTCAAGGAAGGTCATGACACAAGTAGGAAGCTGGAGGAGATTGGTTCCATTGAGGACAAGGAGCCGTGGTATGCGGATATAGTGAACTACTTGGCAGCCGGAAAGGAACCACCAAGTCTTGATAGCTACCAAAGGAAGAAGTTCTTTAGAGATGTCAATCGGTACTATTGGGACGAGCCTTACCTCAACACTTTGTGTAAGGATCAACTCTATAGAAGGTGCATAGCTGATGAAGAAGTAGGAGGTATTCTTCTACATTGTCATGGGTCAGTTTATGGTGGTCACTTTGCTACCTTCAAGACAGTTCAAAAAGCTCTACAAGCTGGGTTTTGGTGGCCTACAATGTTTAAAGATGCCCAAGAGTTCGTCTCCAAGTGTGATCCTTGTCAAAGAAAGGGGAACATCAATAGAAGAAATGAGATGCCTCAAAACCCCATTCTTGAAGTTGAAGTGTTTGATGTTTGGGGCATTGACTTCATGGGACCCTTCTCATCCTCTTATGGGAATAGTTACATCCTAGTGGCTGTAGATTATGTGTCTAAATGGGTAGAAGCAGTGGCGAGTCCGAAGAATGACGCCAAGGTTGTGATAAAGCTATTCAAGAGCATCATCTTCCCAAGGTTTGGGATCCCGAGGATTGTGATTAGTGATGGAGGCTCCCACTTCATCAACAAACTTTTTGAGAGCCTCTTGAAGAAGTATGGAGTTAAGCACAAGGTTGCAACACCATATCACCCTCAAACAAGTGGGCAAGTTGAAGTGTCCAACCGGAAAATCAAGGCCATCTTGGAGAAGACTGTGGGAGCTTCTAGAAATGATTGGTCTAAGAAGCTCGATGATGCGCTATGGGCTTATAGGACGGCATTCAAGACTCCCCTTGGAACCACTCCCTTCAATATGCTATACGGGAAATCTTGTCACTTACCGGTTGAGGTGGAATACAAGGCTATGTGGGCTGCCAAGTTACTGAACTTTGACATCAAGACCGCGACTGAGAAGAGATTGATTCAGCTGAACCAGCTAGATGAGATAAGGCTTGAGGCTTTTGAGAGCTCAAAAATCTACAAAGAGAGAACCAAGCTCTTCCATGACAAGCTCATCCTGAAGAAGGAGTTTAAAGAAGGGGATCTTGTGTTGCTCTTTAACTCCCGATTGAAGCTTTTTCCCGGGAAGCTCAAGTCTAGATGGTCGGGTCCGTTCAAGGTGAAGGAAGTGAGGCCGTATGGAGCTTTTGTGCTTTGGGGTAAATCCGATGAAGAGTTCACGGTTAATGGTCAAAGGCTCAAACACTACTCAGTTTTCGATGCTATTGAAGAAGGGACTTCGATTCCGCTCTCTAGCCCTCCCTCCGCCTAAAAACCTGGTTTGAGCAGTCGAGCTTAACGACTTTAAACAAAAGCGCACTTGGGAGACATTCCCATGTTTATCCTTGTACATATGATGTTTTTATTGTTATTTTTGATGTTTTGCTTGAGTTTTATCAGGCCATGGAGTGAAGGAAGAAGAAACAGGAGTCTGTATCGGCCTCCGTATCGGTTGGCCAGACCGATACGGAGTTTCGGGAGAAAATCTGAAGGTGGATATCGGCATTCGTATCGGTTGGCCAGACCGATACGGATTTCCCAGAATTAAAACCGAGACTTGATATCAGTACACGTATCGGTTGGCCAAACCGATACGTGTTTTAGCGTAAAAATCCGACACCCGATATCGGTGTCCGTATCGGTTGGCCAGACCGATACGGACCTTCGGGATTTAAAACCGAGAATCGATATCGGTTGGCGTATCGGTTGGCCAAACCGATACGCCCTTCTTACCCAGGTAAGTTCCCTTCCCTAAACCGATTTCAAACCAATTTTGACCGGTTTTGACCAAAATACCCGATTTGGACCGGCTAGGTCCCACATTTCCTCCTTGTTTTCTCCTCCAAAATCGTGTCTCTCTCTCTCCCCTTCCTCTCTCACGCGATTTCAACAAGAAGATTTTAAGAAACCTTCACAATTTCAAACTCACTTTTCTCTCTCAAATCTTAACCGAATTTCGCGATTTCAAGCGCCAAATTCGTGGTTTTCTAAGCTTTTTCACTTGCAATCACTCTCTACCATCACCTCTCATCAACAGATGATATACCATGGATTTTTAGGGTTTTTAACCATGGTATATGTGTTATTTATCGAGTCTTTTACTATGTTTTAGAGTCTTTTCAGGTATTTATTAGGTACAAGCACATTTGGAGCATATTTGGTGATTTAGACACTTTCTGGAGCTAATTGAAGTGTTTGGCCGAGAGATAGAGTTCACTGTCCGAAACAGAGGAAGGTGTCGATCGTTGCATTCCTAGCATCGATCGATGCACCATCGAGATGGGCCAAACGACGGTTTGATGAAGAATGATGACATTGCAATTCTGCCCAGAAGTTCCTGATATTTACAAAGAAGCCCCAAAACGTGTTTTAGACTATATATTAGGGTTTTTAGCCACTTGTTTAAGGAACGCTTTCATTAAGTCTTATTTTATTTCAGAGAGCCTTAGGGGCTGATCTTGCTCTCGAAAGAGAGAGGATTTCGAACCCCTGTTGATTATTCTGTTTTATGATATTTGGTTTTCTACTTAAGATGTTTTCTGTTTCGATGAACATGTCTGAGTAGATTACCTGTTAGGTTGAAGGATTCTCATTAGGGATTTCAGAGAATTATAGTTTAATTAATCTGTAGAGATCCATATCTGCTAGTTCTTTATCTAAGTTGTTCTTAATGCTAAATCTGAAGTAGCTAATCAGAATTATGATGTTAGGTTGATTAATTCAGCGGAAGTTGATTAATTTAACTAGAAAGAATTTAGATAAGCAATTAAACTGCTCGCAAACGGAAGTTTGGTTCAGGTTAATTGTGAACATATCAAACTTGGAATTAATGCTAGTTTAATCTGTTAGTTCTCGCAAACGGAAGTTTGGTTTGCTGCACTTAGACTTAGAGAATTATCACAAAGGAATTTGGTTAATTCTATATCCGTGTTTTGAGTTCTAGAATGGTAATTGATTGGATCTAGATAGATTGATTGCTTGCGTTCCTGATTTCCTGAGAACTCCTGAAACCTAACGCATTGCTCTCTTGCTTACAAACTCACTTGATTTACTCTGCTATTCCGTTTACTGTTTTCACATCTGCTTCGCTTAATTTAATCTGAATTACTAATAATCTATTGTGTGACTGAGAGTCCTTGTGGGATTCGATACCTTATATACTACGATTGCATTAACTGTGCACTTGCAGTAGAATAGGGAAAACTATACACCTATCAAGTTTTTGGCGCCGTTGCCGGGGACTCTTTGAGTTCACCTATAGATTTAGTACTAGGATTTAGACTAAGCATTCTTTTTAATTTTCTTGTTTACTCACGTTTTTGATTTTTGGATTCGCAGGGATTCGCACTGCATCGATCGTTGCTCACCTTGCATCGATCGACACAAGGCGAGAACAGCGATGCTGAGATCTGAGACGTTCAATAGGTTCCACGCCATGGAACCTGTGATTCTGATTCGCGGTGAAAACGGCGTTCTACGAGACCATGAGGGTCACATATGCAACGCAAAAGGTCAGAAAATAGATGGGAAAGGAAATCCCATCTTACCAGATTACCATGTATTGGTTGGGCAAGTAGCTAAAATGCAGAGTAAGATAGATGACATCCATGACATCTTACTTAGGGAGAGACAGTTCCGAGCAGAGGCAAAAACTGATAAATTTGCAGAGGTACATTATATGGCTGGAGCCGACTCTTATGGACATACATTGGAACATCAACACAGACAAGGTTCTAGGCACACTCAAGGATCAAGAGACCATAATTATACTTCCCATCTGACATCTCCTACACAAAGGAGCAAACTAGAGATGATGTTAGAGCAATCAATGGAAAGACAACAGCAGAACACAGCTTCTTTCAGCTCGAAGCTAGAGAACCTGTACACTAATTTGAATAAGAAATTTGAATCCTTGAGCACTCGCATGAAGCAGCTGGACACACAGATGGATCAAGGTTCAAGTTCTACTCCAAGGAGTGATTCTCAAGAGGCTTATGCCAGCAACATTCTCACTCAGGATAACACACAGATGGATCATGGATCATGTCTAGCAGTTAAGGCTGTGGAATTTGTGGAAGGCAGAGGGGGATTTGATGTTGAATTACCTGAGCTCGAAAGCTTCGATGCACCTGACTCAACAGAGATTGACATGGATCTTTTGACTTGGATAGTCCAGATTGAAGCAGAACCAAGCCACGAAGAGAAATTTGAATCTAAGATAGCTGGAATGGACCAAGAAGCAGATAAACCCGAGACTGTAGTTGAAGCCCGAGTTGAGACGACGGCATCGATCGTTGCATCACACGCACCGATCGTTGCACCCCGAAAGGAACCAGTTTCACCCATATCTCGAGAACCTGCTAAGGAAAAAGCCTACAAACCTCCGATACCATTCCCGAAAGCTCCCGTTAAATCTACAAATGTGGTTCAGTCCACATTGGTGGTTGACAAGAAGATGGTGGTTCCACAAGAGCCTATTCTAACATCTTCAAGGCCTAAAACTACTCATAAACAGAAGGCTCCGAACATCAAATCTTTGCCAAAGGTAAAACATAAATCCTCTAAGTCTAAACCTCCTGACTCCACTGTTTTGAATGCAGGAAAGAGCGTTAAAACACCCAAGTGTCAATCCCACCCTACATTCCTCCCCACATTCCTAGGACGACATCATGCTGCTACTGCTTACACCCCACCATGTATGATAAGGCATTCACAGAGACACTCAAAGTCTCTGTTGAAGCCACCATAAGTTTGACCTTTTTTTTTTCCAAAAGTCAAGCTAATGACTTAAAACAAGCGCTGAGTGGGAGGCAACCCACTGTTAGGTTTAATTATTTTTCTTTCTCATTTTTGGTGTTTTTCTTAGGATTTAACGTTTTTAGTTGTTTTTGTTAGTTATTAGATACAGAACACAAGTCTGGAGATGTGTGACGATCGTTGCTCACATGTGCAACGGTCGTTGTATTTGGTTTAAATCGAAAATTAAGGTACGTTGAGCTAAACCGGAATCAATCTGGTTCAACAAGCATCGATCGTTGCCCCTAAAGCAACGATCGTTGCACCCACGACCAGGTAAGTTACCTTAAACCCTCTTTTCTCTTCTTCTTCTCCATTTCTTTTGGTCGACACACCGAGAACCTCCACCCAAAAATCATCATTTTCTTCATCAAATTTCTTGTTTCCAAGTGCTATACACTTATATTTACGCTCCCAATCCATTTCTCCCACTCTTCTCTCACGAAATTAAGGTAATGCACTTCAATTTTTGGATTCTCGGATTCAATTTTTAGGGTTTTAAGAATTGGGAATTTTGGCCGAAATTGATGAATGCACGTTAAAAGGGATATGATTTAGGTTGTTAGATGATATATTGTTGCCGATTGTGTGATTGATTGCATGACTTGGAACGAATTTTGTTGACTGTTGATTGCGGCCAGAATCGCCCTGTAACGATCGCTGCCTTTGAGCAACGGTCGTTACTCGACGATTCTGGGGAAATGTTCGATTACACGGAATCGCCCTGCAACGATCGCTGCCTTAGTGCAACGGTCTTTGCACGACGATTCAACAGAGAGTTGCCGAGACTAATTTGTTCAAATTTTCTGTTTTGCAGATGGCAACCCAGAATCAACCCCGCAAGAAACGAGCACAAGCCGCAAGCGCCTCACGACAATACATTCCGCCACCTGAATGGTTGCACAGGGATTCAGATCCTCCACAGCCGTATCATTTGGTTCATGCGACCATAGGACAACCATGGCCAAGGCCAGAGAAACTTCCGATTCAGTCTGATCGCATTTGGAGTGGTTCTATTAAGAGGATGCTCGGTACGGATGATTTCACAGAGAGGCCGCTACACGAGTACTGGGACGAATACGACACTTTGTTGTATAATGGTTGGTGTGGTATGGAGATAGCGCCAACTAAGTTCGCTGATTACTCAACCTGCAAGAGTCTCGGCATAGACACGCAGGTTATGGAGCTGTGCAGAGGCATTGGTCTAGGGACAATGCCGATGCAGCCTTACGATTTATACCCAGAGCTGGTGAGACAGTTGCTGGCCACATGCAGGGTTGTCTACCCAAACCCGGACAGCATGGATGCTCGAGGAGGCACTTTAACCTTCATGTGTTTCGGCGCCAGGTATCGAGTACCCCTTCTCGATATCTGTGGGATTTATGGGTTCAGCATTGAGCAGCCACACACCGACATGACCCTTCCATGGGAACCAGCAGAGGCAGTACAGTTCTGGCAGTACATTGGTGGTGGACGGTATCACTCACGGACTACGCCTGTTATTCAGGTTAGGCATCCGGTTCTCAGGTATGTCTTGCGTATCTTGGGACGCACTCTATTGTGCAAGCATGAGGCCAACAAGATGCGCAAGAACGAGTTGGAGTTCCTATTTAGAGGACTGACAGAGCAGTTCAGGAGTACGGATGTGCGGAACTCGGCTAGGAAAGTCAACCTGGGAGCCGTATTTGCTCATCATCTTTGCGAGCTGCAGAAGAAGCCTTATGAAGGCGCGCGCAAGGAGACAGTAGGGAGTCTTCTCACTCCTATTTTCAGACACTGCGGGATCCCTATGAGGGATACAGAGTGCGTTACCGAGCGCGAGTTTTTGGATCTCAGTCACTTGCAGAGTGCTACGTGGCTGAAGGAGGGACGAGTGTGGGTTTATTACGACCCTGAGGATACACAGTATGGTATTGATCTTCCTGCTGCTAGGTTGACTCAGATTGATACCATTGATGCTTTGAGCTTCCGCCCTCCTGCCAGAGATCGACGCGCAGTGCCTACTATGGCTCATCCGCTGGGAGAGCCTTCTACGAGAGCTTCGTCCTCCTCTGCTCATGCGCCAGCGCCTGCCCCAGCCGACGATGTGGGTCCTTTTACAGAGCCTGCGATGCCTTAAGGTGCATACTCTGAGGCAGAGTGGAGAGAGAGATCAGATGGTATGTTTCAAGTATTTTGGAACTTCATGCGTACTTGCAGCTGCAGGAGGCCACCACAGGTTCAGCAGCCAGTACCCGCTTCTCGACGCAGACGACGATCCCGACTCCTCCTCCCCCGACTGATACTGATCCCGCAGCTGAGGCAGCCGATGACGATGCATTGTATGGTGGGATAGATGATGTGAGCGAGTGAGAGTAGTCTCCATATTTTCGGTTTTGTATTCTGACTTTTTATCTTTTCTTGCACTTTTGTTTTTCATTTATTTAGGATTTGCTATGTTTGGATGATTTGTACTTTGTTCGGTACTTCTTTTGCTTCGATTTTACTGTGTTTCTAGTGTTCTCAGCTTGCAGGTTTTTGAAAAATTGACATAAACCGACGGACTAACCCGCTAACTAGCTGACTGATCCGATACACGCATTGCAACGATCGTTGCTGCTATGAGCAACGATCGACACTCAACAAAAAAATCGCCAAGTAACGGTCGATGCACTTAGTGCAACGATCGATGCTTGTGCGACAGAGGTAAAACCCGACAGAATTAAAACATCCATTAACAATTTTTCTTCCTTTTTACCGATCCTTTGCTGGACACTACTGGGGACAGTGTGTTTTAAGTGTGGGGGAGGTGCTACTGACTTATATCTTTCTGTTTTCTTAAGAGTCAGTCCGTTTTTCAAAAAATTTTGTTTTATTGAGTCAAAATTGTTTAAGTAAGAAACTATGATTTTCTGAGAAGATTTACAAGACTTGCAGGAACTTAAGTAACCATTGGGATGAAGTTGCAGGATCTATCTCTGACTATTAGAAAACCCCATTCACAGATCAACCTACTGGGAACACCCACATCACTTCAGGTATCAGAGGATCCTTTACTGACTTCAACCTTAATACTGACTTAGATTTCTCACCTAAGGGCTTGGTATGCTTATTGTCGGATTCCCTGTTAGTTCTGACACAGCCTGTAAACCTGTCCTATTTAGTTCCCTTCTCCCCTTTTGTAAAGTAAAAAAAAAAAAGATAATAAACTGAGGATGAGTTAGTAACTCCGAAGTGGTCATGGGAATAGTAGCAAACACTATTATCTCTCATGTGATCCATGGAATGTGTCCAAAGTACACCCCATAACGGGAAGAACACTGATAAAAAAAATAAAATGATACCCAATGGGGAAAAATCAGTTGTTAAAGAAGGGAAAGAGAAGAAAGGGACTAGAGAAAGATAGTATGGTGGTCTAGAGCTGATAAGGTAAGAATCCATGTGCCTTTAGATCGATACTCCTTAGGTGAGACCGCACTTAAATACTTGCAGAAGTCAGTAGGGAGAATTTGAATGCTTGAATGTGATTGTGGAGTTTACCTAGGACAGTTGCTAAGTGTGGGGGAAGTACATGTTGGTCTTGATATCCTGTGATTGATTCTTTCAGTGGTTTACTAAGGGGAATCTGAGTATTGTAGCTTCGAGGATGAAATGAGTTTCTGAAGAGTTTTCAAACCTCTTGACTACATTTAGTTCTTTGTCTTGCTTGAGGACAAGCAAGAGCTAAGTGTGGGGGAGTTGATATACCATGGATTTTTAGGGTTTTTAACCATGGTATATGTGTTATTTATCGAGTCTTTTACTATGTTTTAGAGTCTTTTCAGGTATTTATTAGGTACAAGCACATTTGGAGCATATTTGGTGATTTAGACACTTTCTGGAGCTAATTGAAGTGTTTGGCCGAGAGATAGAGTTCACTGTCCGAAACAGAGGAAGGTGTCGATCGTTGCATTCCTAGCATCGATCGATGCACCAGCGAGATGGGCCAAACGACGGTTTGATGAAGAATGATGACATTGCAATTCTGCCCAGAAGTTCCTGATATTTACAAAGAAGCCCCAAAACGTGTTTTAGACTATATATTAGGGTATTTAGCCACTTGTTTAAGGAACGCTTTCATTAAGTCTTATTTTATTTCAGAGAGCCTTAGGGGCTGATCTTGCTCTCGAAAGAGAGAGGATTTCGAACCCCTGTTGATTATTCTGTTTTATGATATTTGGTTTTCTACTTAAGATGTTTTCTGTTTCGATGAACATGTCTGAGTAGATTACCTGTTAGGTTGAAGGATTCTCATTAGGGATTTCAGAGAATTATAGTTTAATTAATCTGTAGAGATCCATATCTGCTAGTTCTTTATCTAAGTTGTTCTTAATGCTAAATCAGAAGTAGCTAATCAGAATTATGATGTTAGGTTGATTAATTCAGCGGAAGTTGATTAATTTAACTAGAAAGAATTTAGATAAGCAATTAAACTGCTCGCAAACGGAAGTTTGGTTCAGGTTAATTGTGAACATATCAAACTTGGAATTAATGCTAGTTTAATCTGTTAGTTCTCGCAAACGGAAGTTTGGTTTGCTGCACTTAGACTTAGAGAATTATCACAAAGGAATTTGGTTAATTCTATATCCGTGTTTTGAGTTCTAGAATGGTAATTGATTGGATCTAGATAGATTGATTGCTTGCGTTCCTGATTTCCTGAGAACTCCTGAAACCTAACGCATTGCTCTCTTGCTTACAAACTCACTTGATTTACTCTGCTATTCCGTTTACTGTTTTCACATCTGCTTCGCTTAATTTAATCTGAATTACTAATAATCTATTGTGTGACTGAGAGTCCTTGTGGGATTTGATACCTTATATACTACGATTGCATTAACTGTGCACTTGCAGTAGAATAGGGAAAACTATACACCTATCAACAGACCGAGGTATAATCATCTCTATCTCAAATTCGAATTGGTTCAAAATTTGCATGATTTTAGAACTCGAAATTATTGGCTGTTGAGTGATGCTTAGGCTTAGAAACTCTCTCTAGGTTGTTTCTCGATGAAAACCCAACTCAATTTCACCCTTGAATTGCTTTAATTGAAAATTTTGGATTTAGGGTTCTTGAGAATTTTTGGATTCCGAAAATTTTGGGGGTTTTCTAATTTAATGGTTTCTAATGATGCGTTGGGTTGTTAAAAGTTTAAGTTAGCGATACTACTTGATTTGATTGAGTTTTGTTTCACAAAATTTTTCAAAATGCATGATTAAAGCTTATTATGATGAGAATATGAGTTTCTATGGAATGTGGTTGACTCCTTGGTGAATTATGCTTATGTTGAGCTTGAGTTGAGAATGGTTTAGATGTTTAGCTTGTTTGCTCGGTTGAAATCGAAAATTCATGAAAATGCTTAGCTTACAAGTCTCTTGATCATTGAGTTGTATGGTTGAATATCAATTGTTGATCATGGATGTCTCAAGCTCTTATTTATTGTGTTGGTGGATTGTGTTATGTGCTCACTCTATCTTTGAGTTGTCTTTTGTAGGAAAATGACTAAGACATCCGCCAACCCGAAATCAAAGGCAAAGGCACCGAAACAAGATGCGGGAACATCCTCGAAAGGAAAGGGAGTTGTTGTTGAGGAACAAGCTCCAGAGATCACAGGGAAGGTGATTCATGCGTCACCACTGCAATATACTCCTTCTGAGATCAATGACAAGCTGGAGAAGATTCAGTTTTGGCCAACACGGTATCCTCACGTCCCGACCCTTACGGCTCTTGGATTGCTGGAAGACTACGATCAGATTGTGGAAAACATGGGGCTCAAAACCTTCTTCAGCGTCTCCAGTGATGGCTATCAGAGCTCAGCCTGCCAGTTCCTTGCAACCATGAAAGCAACCATTAATATGAGGAAGGCAGCCTTTAGAGGAGAAGTGAGCCGCGGAAAGATAGAGTTCTCGATGGGTAGGAAGAAGCACTCTATGACTTTTGAGGAGATAAGCTCCATATTCGGTTTTGAGGAGAATGGTGCTCAACTAGGCCCTTCCATTCCCATTGAAAAGGAATAGCTCGAAGGAATGTGGCACATGATAGCCGATGGACCATTCAAGTTGGGAGCTATGAAATCTGCGAGGATCAGACACCCGCCTATTAGGTACGTGCACAAGGCAATAGGGCACACTCTGAGTGCTAGGAAGGAGACAGTCCAAGTCCATGAACTAGAGATGAAGCTTCTGTACATTGGACTACAGCCAATTCTGCGCACGTTCCCCAATGGTTCGACGATACCACCTGTTGAGCATCCACCGAGCTTCACAGCCATCCTAGTTGAGCAGTTTGGTGTTCACCGAGACTGGGCAACTTCCGTCAAGGATTCTGACCCCAAGTTCACCATGGGTGGTTTAATCACGCCTTTACTTAAGGCAAAGAAGATTAAACTAGAGGGCAGTGTGGAAGAGAAAACATTTAGACAGCCTACACCGGTGAGATGGTTAGACATGCCTCAGCTGATCAGGTACCACATTCTCGGTTCTAGACCGCCTCCGGGTCGCCAAATCTATAGGATGTGCTCAGATACGCCAATGGAAGAGAAGTACCTGCTTCCGAACCCCACCATCACAAGCCTTGAAGCAAACCAGGCTAACGTGAGGTTCCTCCCGGCTATGGAACACCAATTCGAGACTCGCGGACCGCGGAGAGCACCGACAGCCGGTTCGGATTCTTCCGATGCACCTGCTGGGGTGTATGGGCTGCACAAGTACTACATTGAGCCTCTGGATGATCCCATAGCAAACCGGACGACCAGTGCGCTGAGGGACCAGAACAGGGACCTTCAAAGGCAGAGTAAATGGCACGGAAGGAACATCAAGAAGTTAGCTACCTGCCTGAAGAAGGTCACCAAAGTCTTGAAGATGATAGCAGGGAAGAAGGATAAGAGTGGAGCTACGGGGCAGACTTCCACATCCCGAGAGGCTTCGACTGGTTTAGAAGAGGAGCTACAGGCAGCGACTGAGGAAGTGATCGGAGAAGCCGATGAGCTGGTTGAGCAGACCGAGTTAGAGCAGGGGAGGTACTCAGTTGATGGACATGAGACGGGAGGAGCTGCGCGCATGGCTGCCGACTCCTACTACGAGCCTCACCGCCACTCCGCACGCGAGGACAGAAGGCGAAAGAGGAGAGCCATGAGGACACCATCCTGCTCTTCATCCAACCCGACATACTCCATGGGGGAATCCTCACCTCCATCATTCCACAACTAGCAAAGTAACACTCCATCTTTGTACATACTTCTTTTCTTTTATTTTCTTTGTTTTTGTTTTGTGTGTTTGCGGTCTTTCTTCCTCGCTTAGATCACACAAGGGACCGTGTGATTTAAGTTTGTGGGAGAGACCAGTTGCTAATCATATCTTTCTTTGTTCTTATTTTCGATTTTATCATTTGAGTCTCATGCATTCACTTAAGGCATAGAAAAATCCAAAAAAATTGAAAAATCTCAAAAATTTTCACAAAAAGAAAGCATCTAGTTGCAATAGCATCATAGGATCGAGTCTAGTTGCATCATATAAGACGCATGCATTGGGAGCAATGATTTAATTTCCTCGTAAGGTTTAATTGGGTAAAACTTGTTTCATACGCTAGCTTTATGCTAGATAGATCACACTAAGGTTGTAACCCGAGAATTGCTTAAAAGCTAGAACGAACCCTGCTTGGATAGCTTGCTTTGAACCTTGATTTGATGCTGAAACTTGTTGTGATTTGAAGCTAGCTCCATCTAAGTGAGAACTTTAATTGAATCATCTAATTATCCTTGTTCATGCTTTGTGTGATAAACTCATGGGTACCCCAAAATATTTGAGCAAGCTTATCCTTTCTACCCCTCTCTACTTGCTCAAATAGACTTCCACCCCTTTCACCGCCCTTATTTCAAATCCCAAACACTATCTTGAGTGGTAGGCCTACTTGGAACAAGCTCGGTAAAAAGTGTTGAGTATAAGGCGACTAGGAAAGATTTCCATTTTAGATGCAAGCTCAACGTTTTTGGCTATGCAATAGGTTAGGACCTAAGTTTGGGGGAGGATTTGGGAAAGGAAAAAGAGGGTAAAGAAAAGAAAGAAGTTTGAATGGGATCAAAAGTTGATTGGTAAAAGTGTTAAAGATTGAAAGCTCTTAAGTATTTTACAGAAAAAGAAAGTGTCTCAATGTTTTGAAGTGAAAAAGAAGCCAAAGGGCTCACCAAAAAGAAAAGAAAGTTTGTGAAAAAGAGACCAAAGAAAAGAAAAGTTTTGAGCTAAGTTGAAAAGAGTAAAGTTACCAATGTTTTCAAAATGTTTTGAATGATCCTTGGGGGTTCCTTGGTAAGGTTTGGATTGTGAAAGAAAGATAAGGCAAGAATGGCCTTGAAAATGGGTAGATATCGTTTAGGAGGGTTTAGACTAGGAGATGAAGTTTTTGGGGTATGGGTAGATGTGAATCTATCCTAGTATGCACCAATTGCCTCTAACTCTTAGCATTTTACTATAGCTCGTTCATATTTCTTCCGAGAGAATCTAAATGATTGTGGAGAAGCCTTTCTTTCAGTTGAGACCATTTTTGTCTCAAGACCTTGTCCCTTAAGTCAAATGAGTTTTATCAGATCTCTATGAACAGGATTCACTTGAAAAATCTAATGAATGTCAAGGAGCTAGTGGATTTGAATGCTTGTGTAGGTTGAGGGTTAAGCTAGAAGTATTGTCTTGATGAGTATGGCTATATCCTTGGAGTAGGCTTTTCTTGGTTGCACCTTAGTTGTATAGACTTGAAATGAAGTTTGAAACTTGATTAAACTTTTGGATATGAGCTCCCGCCTTCACACCTTTCTCCCAAATGGATTGATTGTCTTATGCTTGCTTGTGGACAAGCAAGATTTAAGTTTGGGAGAATTGATATTCTTGTATATTCATGCATTTAGGATAGTGTTTAGTTCTTGTTTTGATCTCTTTTTGCTCTCACTCATGTCTCTTTATTGCTTCTTGTTGGCATTTAGAGTTTGTAGGCATTTAGGTTAGGATTTAGCATTCTAGGTTGCATTTGGAGTGTTCCTTGTGTCTTTGTAGGTGGATTGGAGGTGCAAGGAGTGTTGGTGAACTAGGAAGTGAAGTTTGGAGCTCAAAGGATGAAGAAATGCACAGCAGGAAAGCCATATCGGCTTGGATATCGACCAAACCAGCCGATACCGTCTCTCGACCAAACCCAGAACGACTCATAGACCGATATGAACTCTCGGATTAATTCTAGGAATTCAATATCGGTTGGCGTATCGGTTTAGCCAACCGATACGCACCTTCAACGACGAAATCTGAGAGTTCATATCGGCCAGGATATCGGTTGGCTGACCGATACAGAACCCAGAATCTGTCTTGGATCCGGGTCAACACCCGGTTTGTTCCGGGTTGACCCGGTTCGTGCCCCTTTACTATTTAAAGCCAAAAACCTGATTTTTGTTCTCTCTTAAGCTTGTTTTTGTTTCTAAAACTCTTTGTAAGAACAAGTTTGATTCTTGATTAAATCTAAGTACTTCTTTTGAGATTTCTTCCTTGAATCTTTCTATTTTTCTCTAATCACCAATGATTAACACTATCTCTTTGGGTTTTGTTGATCACATGATGATTAGTGAGTAGTTTCTCATAGGGTTTATGGGCTAGGTAGGATTAGCTTGATTAGGGATGATTAAGGGATGTCTAATGTTTGATCTATCTTAAATCTCTTCTATCTAAGTGTGCTTAATGCCTAGTTAGCCTTGATCATGTTGATTAGGATGTTTAGGATTTCTTGCCCACCATTTGTTCGATGAAATTCCAGTTTCTAGATTTGATAGGACTTTCACATTCTAGCTCATGAAAATGAATGTCTAGAGTGATTGTTGGCTATTTGGAACTTGTTTGAATGCTTGCTTGATCTTAACTCACAAATGAGAGTTTGTTCTTGGATTAGGACTAGGTAAAGAGATTAGCACTAAGAGATTAGGCTAGTCAACTTGTTGTGTTCCTTGCTAGGAGGTTAGCTTCTTTGAAGTATGAATTAGCATCCCAAGATCATCCCGAGTCACTAATCCATTGACCTATACTCATAGGCCTTATCTTTTGATATTGATTTCTAGTTTTTATTTGCTTGCTTAATTCTCTTTGTTTGAATTTGTTCACTTTGTTATTGTCAATTGAACTTAGAACTTTTAGATTTTCATCTCGAAATTGAATTGCTTGACTTCTAAGGTTAGGTGCACTCTTGATTGGTTTTATTCGTCCCAATTGGTTCGATACCTCTTACTACACGATAAGTAAGAGGAACTGATACCACTAGGATTTGCAAAAATCCTGTTATCACTTTGGTGAGCTAAGCAAGCAAGAATGGAGTTCAAAGAGTGAAGAGGAGGATTTAACATCAACTATCGGCATGGAGTATCAGCCAAACGTGGCCGATGGAAGTTCAAGAGGAGTCATGAAATTTCACTGAGAATCCATCGGCATGCTCCATCGGGAAAATCAGCCTGATACTTCTAACATCATTCTATCGTCTTGTTTGTATCGGGTAAAACCACACGATACTTTCCCCTGCGAAGACCAGTTTCAGATCACTTTATTTATGAAAATGTCATTGCGTGGCTCCCAATTATAAATACTCATTTTTTGGGATTAAAAACCCTAAGCTACATAAGCCTAGTTTTCTCTCTTCTTATGTTTATGGTTTAGGATTTTTAAACCTTTGATTTTGAGTTTTAATTAAGTACTTTGTTATCTTTTGTTAATCTCTTCTTCCAATCTCTCTCAATTCATGATTTGTGAAGAACAATGGTGATTAGGGAGTATAGTTTTGGGTCTTTAGGTTGAGGTTGATTTAGGTGGTTTATGTGATGATTAGTGATACTTAGGACTTATTTATGCATAATCCTTCTCTAATTAGTTGATCTCTATGCTAAGTTGCAAGGAATTATTGAATCTAGATGTTAGGTTTTTTCATGCCCGAAAGGTGTTCGGTGAAATGCTTGAATGAATTTTTTAGAGGATTTTCACATCTTAGCCTAAGAGATTAGTTGCCTAAGGTGATTATTGGTAATGAGAACTTGATATGATTGCTTGTTTGTCTCTTAATCACAAATGAGAGTTTGTTCTTGATTAGGGATTATACAAAGGGATTAGTGCCAAGAGATTGGATTAGTCTAATGATTAGTGTTCTTAGCCTAAGGATTAACTTTGCTAAAACATTTGATGGATATTCTTGCATGCTTGTCTTGTAATTTGAAAATGAGAATTAAATGATTGAATGATTAGCATAGTAGTTATTAACTTGATAATGTGATTAGCTTAATTAATGACCATTAGCCTTGTTTAGAATTGTTTGATTGATTGAAGCTTATTTGATTGTATCTAGACCACCTAATATCCATTGCCTCATCCTAGAACCCTCCTTTTATCTTATTTGTCTTCTTGTTTAGTATCTTGTTTGGTTCTTGCTTGCTTTATTTCCTTTCTAGATTGTTTAGGTTGTTAGATAAACCATTTTTATTTGATTTTCTTAGCTTGAGTAGTTTCTTGCATTCTTAATTTGTTGTTCTTCTTGCCTCTCTAGATTGATACCTTAAATGCTACATCGACATGTGTAGATGTTTGAAAAGTTGATAGTAGCTTAGAACCGAAAAAATCTCGCTATCACCTACCAAAAAAGATAAGAGACGCATATTCATGAGCAGTTCTTGAAGATTCTGAGAAATTTCAGAATAAGCGAATTCCAGACTACATACTTGCTCAAGATCAGATGCTTCAAATGTTGGAAACCCCATTTCCTGAATAGCAACAAGGAAGTTCCTAACATTCTCAAAATACTGAAACGCTGATAAGGGCGCATGGACTTTCCACAACCTGTTTAAACAAAAGAAATATCAAAATTAATTACGACATGATCCTAAAACTATATATATCTAAAGGATTCAAGCGAAAGTTACCTTTGAAACACCTCCAGACTGGAATTTTTTAGGACTTTGCCAAGGATAGTTCCATTTCTTAATCCAAACCTAACCCTTCTCCAGTTGGCTCTGCAAGCAAATCTTTAGCTCCCACCACTCCAACCATCTTTCTAATCCAAATAATCGCCTCATACCCCCTCGATGCTACGCAAATGCCTAAGATTGAAATTATATTTATAAACCAGAAGTTTTTCCCTCTACGACTCAACAAGATTATCAAATCCACAACTGATAATCAGAAGAAGAATCTACTTGATCTAACATAAATTCAGGGACATCCAATTATCAGATAAAACATTCTCAGTATAATGCTGGAGACTATATCAGGTTGACGTTAGAGGGGAATCACGAAAGCAGTAGTAGAAGTAGGCATAAATGGATGGATACCAGCTTCTTCAACTCGATAAGACTCTGCGAGCTTCTAAATCATGATCGATCAGCCCATTTACGTGTTTCTTCAACACAAGCCACCATGAAGCTCAATCGTCCATCCTCCAATGCATCCTCCGACTTTGAGATTCTAAGATATATCAATGATATTTAAAAGAATAATAGATTTTGAGATTGGTATCGAACGAAATGAACTGTCTATACTTTATATTAGAAACAATCTAGGGTTAATATTCGTAAATCTGAGTTTAAAAGTGAATATCATGTTTATTTGATATTAAATAATTAAAAATAGAAGAATATGCTTGTGTTTTTGTAAAGTAGTTATTGTTTTTGCCCAATTTGAGAGAATAGTGATTGTGATAATATTTAGATTAAAGAATACGATAATTAATAAAACATTTTGGTTCTTATATTTTAGATTAGTTGGAATTATTTTTCGAATTGACATATTTGGGCTTAATGAGTTTGATGATTTAACAAAAGAAATCAGTGGCATAGGAGAATGTAACAAATCTCCAAAATATAAATACTAAATGTATTTAGCCATCAATAATGCTACATAGGAGAATCGTATAAAAATTGAATATTCTCATGCTAACTAGAAAATCTTATTTCTAACTAAAACAGAAATACTGCACTTAAAACTAAATCTTAATAATATCATGATTCAACTATACTATTAAAAAAACAAAATCGTAAATGATACAGTTAGTTAACACACTACTGAGATTTCCTATTTTCAACTAACCAAATCTCCAAAAACATGAACTTGAATATAGTTAGCGATCAAATAACAAACACTACCAAAATTTCCTATTTTCAACTAACCAAATCTCCAAAAGAATATATGAAACTTGAATGTATTGAGCCATCAAAACAGGAACATACTAATATCGTGTACACGCTAAAATGTTATCCTGATAAATATAAGATCTCAATTATAACTAAAATATTGCTTAAAATATCTTCCTAAATATTTACATACTGTGATAAACCTAAAACATAACTCTAAACTATAAATATATGTCAAGCCTTGATCACAATCATCACTTTCATAAATCTCTTTCTTAGATTAACAATTAGTGCAAACCAATATTGAGTTCTATTGTTGCTCATGAAAAAGAAACATATATAGTACATGGTCTGAGCAAATGACTTCTCCTTCTCAAGCTCAAGTTCATGTAGTCTAGTTTTAGCTTCACGCTTCTGAGCTAAACCTTGGCCTTATTCCAATTTAACTCTTACAAGAATTAGTCAATTACGTTGGTAATGTATTTTCCTCAATATTCAGATTAGCAATTCAAATTCTGCAGAGCAACGAGAAAACAATACATTTGGCTTTTTCAAGGCTTTTTACCTGGTACATGTGATGGTGAGGGATATCATCTTCTCCGTGGAGGAGAAAGAACATTGCTGTCTTTTTTACATCTAAGACATGTGAACCATGTCAATCATTATTTTTTGTGGGGCATCTATAAATCACCATCCATCGCAACAAAATCTGAACGCTTTATGCTTGATTCAGGCGACGGAGGATGTGTTGGGAATGTCCTGAAATCTATTGTACTTGCTCTAAGTGAAAGTCGTACAGTCGAGATAAGACAATCACATAACACTAGGTAGTCATAACGCTTTGCTAGAAGCCACTTATGATCAATGAGTTGAGAACTCATTGCTAGTGTTGTATGATCCTACAGGGTCACACACCTAAGCAAACTGGGCGTTAAAGACGAGGTTGATCATTAATGTAATGATCCAGTGAATGCATATGTGATATGCATTCGATATCAATGTTCTGGGACAGCATCGATCGTTGCAGAGAGTGCATCGATCGATGCACTCGCGGATTAATCAGATTAATTCGGTTTAATCGTTGGTTAATTCCGTTGTGGTTTAAGCCGACATATATAAGATATATGGTCGACCTAAACTCGTCCCTAACCTAATTCACAGCCACCAGAACATAGAAATAAACCTCTCTGGAGATTAGATCTCTGTAAGGCACTAGCATCCCTGCGGTCCAGTTTGTGTGCGTGTGGATACCAGTAGAGGCGCAGCATTTGAGGCGCTTCGTGATCTCGATTATTTGCTAATACTTCCGCTGCAAATCAATAGGTAAATCTGAGATCCCATAGATTCAATTATATGAACTTTAGATCCTAGGCTCGGAATTCAGACTAGGGTTGCTAATCCTGATTAGAACTGCTAGAAATTCCTTCAGTGGTATCAGAGCTTTAGGGTTCCATTGAATCTGTAGCATGTTGATTAGATTGGTTGAATCTGAATCTGTGTATGGTTGATACAAACTTGCTAAAATTCGTTTTCCTGAAAAACCTAGTTTAGGGTTCTGTTTCGAAAACGTTTAAGGGTTTTCTCGCATGGTGTCGATCGATGCCAATCCGGCATCGATCGATGCAGGGCGAAAGCCCGAATAAAATTTAGGGTTTTTGGCATGGTGTCGATCGTTGCCAATCCGACATCGATCGACACAGGGCGAAAACCCGAATAAAACTCAGTTTTCGCCTAGTGTCGATCGACACAAATGTTGTGTCGGTCGACACATACCTCGCAAGATTGATGAATCGGTTCAATTGGATTGGACCGGTTATCGAGCTTGGTTAAAGATGGTCGAACACTGTGAATGGTTTAATTGCAATTGTCTTGATTAGGTTGGCATCGACCGATGCTATTGTAGCATCGATCGACGCTGACCGGTATTCAAAACCGGATCAATTGGATTGATCGGTTATCGCGGATTGCTTTTGGTTATCCTGCATCGATCGACACTATAGTAGTGTCGGTCGACATCAGGTTTGATGATTGGGTTATTGAACCTGAAATCACAGAACCAAAGCAAGACAAATCAATTAATTGTAAGAATTAAAACATAGTAAAACTGAACGTTTTAAATGGTTCCGTTCCTCAACCAAATATCAAGTAATACTTGATGTCTTTCCAATCTTGTCAACTGTCAAGACTCATTTCATTGTACGATAGGCTTGCAGTGCAAGGTATCAACAATTACATGAGTAAGGCAGGAAGTAATCGTGTTAATGGGCTTGCAGTGCAAGGCATCAACAATTACATGACTGAAGAGATTGGTTTACTTGACTGGGCTATCAAAATAGTTTTGGGCCCAGAGACATCAGGTGGATTGGACATGAGATGTCGATCCACAACCAAGAGTTATATTGGATATAACTAGCAAAGTTGTTTCTTACCTAGATAGATAAATTTGGATGATAGCCAGTGGCTCACTCAAGTTTAGTGAAGTATGGGTCTTGGATCATTATATTCATCTGAGGAAACATTGTTTTGAATATAATGCGAGTTTTCTTAAAAGTTAAGATTTCTCATTTCTTGAACATCATAACTAAACCTTTTCCTTTCTTTGTTCTCAGCTATGACTAACACTCATAATAACTCTTTCTCCCTGCGATCCGTCCTTGAGAAGGACAAGTTAAATGGATCGAATTTTCTCGAATGGTATCGGAACTTGAGAATTGTTCTCAAGCAGGAGAAAAGGGACTATGTCCTGGAAACTGTTCTCCCTGAAAAACTGAGAGCCAATGCTGCACATGCAGAAAGGAGTGCTTGGGATAAGCATTCCAATGATGTGGTCGATGTGAATTGTCTCATGTTGGCTATGTTGGGATTATGTCCTGAAATCACATTGTACGAACTCTAGAGATAGTTGTACTGTCGAGATCGGACAATTCATGTGGTACTGGGTAGTCATAACGTTTTGCTAGAAACCGCTTATGACAAATGAGTTGTAACTCAATTCCAGTATCATGTGAACCTACAGGGTCACACACCTAAGCAAGTTGGATATACTCTGCATGGGATAGATCATTGGCAAATGGTCTGATCGATGTGTATTAGATACGCATCGAATTAAGTTTCAAAGAGGTGTATCGATCGACACCATTAGGTGCGTCGGTCGATACAAGACTTGTGTCGATCGACACCAATGGATGTGTCGGTCGACACACTGGCGAATCCGAAACTGATGTTTCGGTTTATGACAGAGTCGATATATAAGTGATCTTATTATTCGACCTAAGACATATGAGAGCCGCCCAGACAGTTTTCTGAGACAGAAAACAGAAGCTCTTCCTCTAGAAACTAAGGTCCCAAAGAGATCCGAGCACCGGCGCTAGCAACCCGGCGGATTCCAGCTTGTGTGCGTGTGGACTACGATAGAGGCGCAGTATCTGAGGCGCAATAGATCTCGTGCCACCTGATCAATCTTCCGCTGCCAAACACCAGGTAATCACGAGGTGAGATCATGATTCAATTAACTAGACCCTAGATCCTAGGCTATCGGGAACTCGCGAGAATTCTGAATCTATAGAATTGGCTCGGATTCCCAACAGTGGTATCAGAGCCTTAGGGTTTTATCATTGAATCAGACCTGTTTATTGAATTTGATGATTTAGATTCGCTAGAACAAGTTGTTTAGATTGAACAGGTCAGATCGATTCGATCAAGCTCGATTCTGTGTTTTCGCACAGTGTCGATCGACACACTAGGTGTGTCGGTCGACACAGAGTGGCGAAGTTCGACAGAATCGGCGGCTAGGGTTTTTCGCGAAGAAAAACCGAAAGCCTTCTGTGTCGATCGACACACTGGGTGTGTCGGTCGACACAGAGTAAACACGGTCGAGTGTCGATCGACACAGTTTAAGTGTCGGTCGACACAGACCAATATTCGGCGGCTAGGGTTTTCTTGGAGAAAACCTAAAAGGGCCTACTGCGTCGATCGACACAGATTGAGTGTCGGTCGACACAGACCAAGCAATGGTTAATCAGTTCAATTGGATTGGACCGGTTATCATGCTTGGTTAAATCCGAATAGATCGGTTTAAATTAGATGAATTGGTTCAATTGGATTGAACTGATTATCTCAATCAGCATAAACCGATGTTTTGAATCAGTTTGATTGGATAATACGGTTCAATGGAATTGGACTGATTATCGCAATTAGTTGAAACTGGTTTAAACGGTTCAAATTGGATGAATTGGTTCAATTGGATTGAACTGATTATCCCAATTAGTATGAACCGATTGGTTAAGATCAGTTTGATCAGATAAGTCGGTTCAATTGAATTGGACCGGTTATCAAGAACTATCTACGGTTTAGGTCTATGTCGATCGTCACACATGGGCTGCGTCGATCGACATAACTGGTTCGATGAACCGGGTTAATTGAATTAATCGGTCATTGAAATCCGGTTTTGCTTGGTTATGTCGATCGACAGACAGAGTCTGCGTCGATCGACACAGTGCTCGGAATTCTGGTTATTGAACCTTGAATTTGCAGAAACCAAACTCGACCAAAACATTGATCAAAGATTAGCTTCAATATGGTCAACTGTCAAGACTCATTTCGTTGTGTGATGTCTAGCCAAGAGCTTGGTGTCCACAATTACGTGAATAAGACAGGTAATAATGTTGATGGACTTGCAGTGCATTAACATCAACAATTACATGACCTAAGAAATTGATATGCTAACCTTTCAAAGTTTAGTTTCCTCAACTAAATATCAAGTAGTCTTGATGTCTTGCCCAAATCTTGTCTACTGTCAAAACTTGTGTCGTTTGTTGGATATTCTTGGAGTCCTTGGTATCCACTGCAACGTGAGTGAGGCAGGTGGTCTTTGACAGACTTGCAGTGCAACTGTCAATGATCACAAGACAGAAAAGGTTGGTTTTACTTGACTGGGCTGTCAGAAGTTCTGGGCCCAGAGACATCAGAGTGGATTAGACATAGTTTGTCTCATCCACAACCAAGAGTTGTACTGAGTACAATTAGCAATGATTTGCTTACCTAGATAACTAAAGTTTGGGTAATGGCGAGTCGTCCACTCAGATTTTGGTGAAGTATGGATCTTGGATCATTATGTTCATTGAGGAAACATTTTTGAATATAATGCGAGTTTTCTTATTTGATAAGATTTCTCATCATATACATAACTAAATCTTCGTTTTTCTTGGATTTCAGCTTATGTCTATGACTACTTTCTCGTTGCGATCCGTCCTTGAGAAGGACAAGTTAAATGGATCCAACTTCCTTGATTGGTATCGGAATCTGAGATTCATTCTCAAGCAGGAGAGCAAGGACTATGTCCTTGAGAAAGCTCTTCCAGAAAGGCTTGGGACCAATCGCTCGCATGCAGCATATAATGCTTGGAATAATCATTATATTGATGTGGTAGATGTGCGTGGTCTGATATTGGCTACCATGAACTCGGACTTGAAAAGTCAATACGAGAACATGGAGTCGCCAATAGAGATGATCACCAGCCTGAAACTGAAGTTTCAGGATCTGGCACGAGTTGAGAGATTCCAGATGGTGAAGTCTCTCACTGAGTGCAAACTACCAGAGGATGCTCCAGTAAGTCCTCATGTCATTAAACTGATGGGTTACGTTGATAACCTGGGGAAACTGGAATGTCCTGTCAGCTTAGAGTTGGCTACTGACATCATTCTGCAGTCACTGCCGTCAAGCTATGATAAGTTCATTAAGAACTATATCAAGAGAGGCTTGACGAAGACGTTGACTGAGCTGCATGGCATGCTTAAGACAGCAGAGCAAAACATCAAAAAGGGAAAAAGATTTGAGAAATCTTTTATAGACAAGGGTGAAGGCAAGGCCGTCCAGATTTGGAATCAGGATAAGCATGTATCATCTTTTAAGCCCAAGTCAAGCCCATCTGGTGTTAGTAAGTGCTTCTACTGTAATGAGTCGGGGCATTGGAAGAGAGATTGCAATAAATTCTTGGAAGATTCACAAGAGATGGAGAAGATGTATGGTACTTCTTCTTCAGGTATTGTGTTATTAATTCAAGTTCTACATAAGTATTGGATGCTTGTTGTGGTACTGATATTTTTGAAATATGCAGGACCTAAGCGACAGTAGAACGTTGAAGAAAGGACAAGTGGAACTGCGTGTCTGGTTGAAGCAATGGTTCCTGCATGAGCCGTAGAAATTCTCCACTTGTAGAAGCCTTTCCTACTTGGTTTTTGAAATTAAGTAATTGCCACCATGTACTTGCTATACGCAAAATGTCTTTCATTTTCTTTTGAGAATTTGGATGTTTTTCATTTTGATAAAAGACAAGTTTTGTCCTTTTGATCTTAATGAAATATTTAATGGTAGCACCCCGTTTGGAATGGGTTTTATATCTCAAACCAACAAGAGTTAGAATATAACATAAATACCAAACGGTTTAAGTCTAATGACTTGAACTCGACTTTTCCTTGGCATAGTCGTTTAACCACATAGAGTGAAGCGAATTCAAAGGTTCCATAGTTTTGGACTCATTCGATTGTTAATCATTTGAGATATGAATTCTGTTCACTAGACCAAAATGACTAAGGCCCTTTTTAGCAGAGCTAAAGGAAATGGGCCAGAAGCTTATTGGGCCTTACACATACTGATGTATGCGGCCCAAACGAGCATTAGTGCCAGAGGAAATCTCCTGTACTTCATTACCTTATTGATGGCATCAATAAGTATTGCTGTGTTCATTTGATGAGACACGAGCAGGAATCCCTTTAGGAGTTCCAAGATGAAGTGTAGAACCGATTTGACAGAAGTATTGAGATCCTCGATTGGATCGTGGAGGAAAATACTTAGAGTCAAGAATTGAGTGATCATCTGAAAGAATGAATCAGATCTTATGAGACATGATTCGATTAATGATGAATCACATGAATCTTCCATAACCATTTAAGAATACGTTCTGAAATGTCTATGTCTACGCTAAAAGGTTTCTATCAGAATCAGTGAAAAACACCACATTGGATGTGGACTGGGTGATTCCAAATCTATTTTCTGATTAATTGGGATTGCAAGGTTTGTGTAAGACAGTAGTCAACAAACGAACTTGAATCTATATCTGATAAGTTCTACCTCGCTGGTTGTCCTGAGGAAACCAAGGCTTAGTGCTTTTGTTGCCCAGAACTGTGTCTTTTAAGAAAGGTGATACTTTCAAAAGGAACAGTGGGAGTAAGAGTACACATCGAATGAATTCAATAAACACAGTAAGCTGCTCGACCTGATTAGGAAGAGCGGCGGTGAGATCTACAAAGTGATGTAGGATCTGCACCTGTGGAGCCTGAAATTCGCAGATCCGAAAGGATCCGTCACTAACTCGAGAGTGATTTCTCGTAACCTATTGTCGTGATCTGCTGATCATTGAAAAGTGACGAACATGCGAAATTCAAAGAAGCGATGGTGAGCCCCAACTCCGAAAATTGGCTAGGTATGCATGTTAGCTTCACCGATCCATTTCTGGATTGAAGCAGACATCTTGGAGTTGGAATCAACATTCTGATAATGTGGTCAATAGTTTTGACTTGATAAGAATGAGATGAAACCATGCGTTTGCAAGAAGAATAGTGGGAGCGTAATGGCAATTCTCACACAGTGTGTTCTTAACATACTTGAATCTCATAAACGACGTTCCGACGCTAAAGGCTTGTTAAGATTTGGGTCGAAAGTCAAATCTAAACAAAAGACATGGGAGTAGCCGAGTGAATTCTTGGAATGAGAATCTATTGATATAGATTGAGTAAGCTAATTGGATCGTGTCAAAATCCTTATGTTGATAAGGTACTGGACAGTTCTGATGTGCTTGATTCCAAGAATGGCTTCATACCAAAGGTCTTATGGCAATAAATCTAAGCAAGATGAAGTGTCTTGGACACTGGCTGAGCTAGTAACAATATTAGCAAGATGAAGTGTTTTGAACACTGTCTGAACTAGTATTAATGAATGTGATTGCTTATGCTGATGCAACAGAATCCATCATGAATGCCATATTTTGCGCTCGTCTAGGTGCAGCTTATGCATAAAGAATGACGAGAAAATACCAATGTACTCCGGTAATAGTCACTGAATAGATACCAGAAATATCCCAAGTGTTGAGAAACAATAAGGATAGGTTCGTGGTGAACTGATAAAGTGACGAACCAGTTGAAAGCAGTTAGTCGGACAAAGACGATTCCCGGTTCCCACCTGGTTATGTCTCTTTGTCTGGATAACGGTGCTGACTGTTGGAAAGGCTCCAAGCAGTAGACAGTAGAATAGTGCTTTTATCTGAATGGCGGTGTAATTCGTTGAAATTGTTTCAAGCAATAGCACCGCACTCTCTCCCACAACCTAAGCACGGAATTTATTCTGTTGCTGTAGGTATAAGATATCTGAAAAGATGATCTTGATTCTAGTGGGAGTTATTTTAGTTATGTTGTAAACTTTACATAGACATGCTTAGGCAGTGTTTGTGTAAGTTAAAACTGACATCAGTATTATTTAATTATTGGATAATTAAATAATGGTCCCAAAGTACTTTATGGTCATCTTATAGGCCATCAAGTTGAAGACTTGATCATGAAACCCTATAAGTAAAAGATGACATAAATTATGATTGTCCCTAGTCAAGGTTGTTAAAATGGGACACTAACAACCGCGCAGACTAGTATGTGAGGTGACTGTTGGACTAAGTTTCATGGAGTCAATGATATGATTATCACAGTCAGTCACACAGATATATGTTGGAGAACATATGATCGGACATGACCCGCTTAATGAGAACTCCACATGATAGTTATATATAAGTGTCATGGGAGGTTCTCATTACGACTATAGAGTATAGTCCTTAGACCTGAGTTCGTCATGCTTTCTGGCATATGAATTGGTGCGCTTTGACCTTGTCAAACGTCGTTCCGTAACTGGCGGCTATAACGGCATTGTTTTGACGTATCATGAAGTATGTGTAGAAACAGGGATGGAACAAAATGGGATTTGTCCCTCCTGTATAACGGGAGATAAATATCTCAGGGCCCATCGAAGATTTGATACTGAGAAAATGCATGGCCGTGCTCAAACGAGGTGATTGTCAGTCGTTTGTTTTAATCAGTATAGATCAGAAGTTCGATGAACATGATGTTGGCTATAATAAGGATGACACAGTCTCTTGCCTTATGCCATATCGAGATATAGAGACGAAGGGATTATAGGAATAGGTGATTCCAGTACAAGTGGGAGATTGTTGGGATAATGTCCTGAAATCACATTGTACGAACTCTAGAGATAGTTGTACCGTCGAGATCGGACAATTCGGTACTGGGTAGTCATAACGTTTTGCTAGAAACCGCTTATGACAAATGAGTTGTAACTCAATTCCAGTATCATGTGAACCTACAGGGTCACACACCTAAGCAAGTTGGATATACTCTGCATGGGATAGATCATTGGCAAATGGTCTGATCGATGTGTATTAGATACGCATCGAATTAAGTTTCAAAGAGGTGTATCGATCGACACCATTAGGTGCGTCGGTCGATACAAGACTTGTGTCGATCGACACCAATGGATGTGTCGGTCGACACACTGGCGAATCCGAAACTGATGTTTCGGTTTATGACAGAGTCGATATATAAGTGATCTTATTATTCGACCTAAGACATATGAGAGCCGCCCAGACAGTTTTCTGAGACAGAAAACAGAAGCTCTTCCTCTAGAAACTAAGGTCCCAAAGAGATCCGAGCACCGGCGCTAGCAACCCGGCGGATTCCAGCTTGTGTGCGTGTGGACTACGATAGAGGCGCAGCATCTGAGGCGCAGTAGATCTCGTATTACCTGATCCATCTTCCACTGCCAAACACCAGGTAATCACGAGGTGAGATCATGATTCAATTAACTAGACCCTAGATCCTAGGCTATCGGGAACTCGCGAGAATTCTGAATCTGTAGAATTGGCTCGGATTCCCAACAGGCTACCATGAACTCGGATTTGCAGAAGCAATACGAGAACGTGGAGTCGCCAGTGGAGATGATTACTAGCCTAAAAAGCATGTTTCAGGAGCAAGCACGAACTGTGAGATACCAGATGGTTAAATCTCTCATTGAATGCAAGCTACCAAAGGACAGTCCGGTCAGCCCTCATGTCATTAAGATGATGGGTTATATTGATAACCTGGGGAGACTGGATTGTCCCATTAGCCAAGAGTTGGCTACTGACATCATTCTGCAGTCACTGCCGTCAAGTTATGATCAGTTTGTTATGAACTATAACATGAACAACTTGACGAAGACGTTGACTGAACTGCATGGCATGCTCAAGACAGCTGAGCCTAATATCAAGAAGGGCACTCCTAATGTACTTATGGTACAAGGGGGTAAGAAGTTTAAGAAACTTGGCAAAGGCAAGGGAAAGGGCAAGGCAGTCCAGGTTGAGAACCAGGACACGCCTGCGCCAGCCCCGAAGCCCAAGCCGGGCCCATCTGAGACTGATAAGTGCCATTACTGTAAAGAGCATGGGCATTGGAAGAGAAATTGCAACAAATTCTTGGAAGAGAAGAAGAAGAAGACTTTCGAGACTTCATCTTCAGGTATTTATGTTATAGAAGTAAATGTTACTACTTCTGGTTCTACTTCTTGGGTATTGGATACCGGCTGTGGTGCTCATATTTGTACAAATATGCAGGGCCTAAGCAACAGTAGGACGTTGGATAAGGGACAAGTGGACCTGCGAGTGGGAAATGGAGCAAGAGTTGCTGCATTAGCCGTAGGAACATATAACTTGTCTTTACCTTCTGGTTTGGTGTTAAAACTTAATAATTGCTACTATGTACCTGCGATAAGCAGAAATATTATTTCTATTCCTATTTTGGATATGGAAGGATATCAGTTTTCAATAAAGAATAAATGTTGTTCTTTTGACTACAATGATATATTTTATGGTAGCAGCCCATTAGAGAATGAGCTTTATGTTTTAAACCAAAGCACACCAATCTATAACATTAACACCAAGAGATTCAAATCAAATGACACGAATCAGACTTTTCTATGGCATTGTCGTTTGGGCCACATAAACGAGAAACGGATTCAGAAGCTCCATAGTGATGGGCTTTTGGGCTCATTTGATTATGAATCATGTGAGAAATGTGAATCTTGTTTACTAGGCAAAATGGCAAAGGCGCCTTTCAACAAACAAAATGAAAGGGCCAGTGACCTATTGGGCCTTGTACATACAGATGTATGCGGCCCAATGAGCACAAGTGCTAGAGGAAATTTTCGATACTTCATTACCTTCACTGATGATTTCAGCAGGTATGGCTATGTCTATTTAATGAGACACAAGTCGGAATCCTTTGAAAAGTTCAAAGAGTTCCAAAATGAAGTACATAATCAACTTGGCAAAAGTATTAAGGCTCTTCGATCAGATCGTGGAGGAGAATACTTAAGCCAAGAATTCAGTGATCATTTGAGAGATTGTGGAATTGTTTCACAACTCACTCCTCCTGGAACACCACAATGGAATGGCGTGTCTGAGAGGAGGAATCGGACTTTATTAGATATGGTTCGATCAATAATAAGTCTCTCAACTCTTCCATGATCCTTTTGGGGATACGCTCTAGAAAAGTCTGCGTTTACACTTAATAGGGTTCCGTCAAAATCAGTTGCAAAGACACCACATGAGATGTGGACTGGAAATATTCCGAATGTGTCTTTCCTGAAGATTTGGGGTTGTGAAGCTTATGTTAAGAGATTAATTACGGATAAGCTCGAGCCCAAATCTGATAAATGCTACTTCGTTGGTTATCCTAAGGAAACCAAGGCATACTACTTTTACAACCAATCCGAGAACAAAGTGTTTGTTGCTCGGAACTGTGTATTTCTTGAGAGAGAATTTCTTTCCAAGAAAAACAGTGGGAGTAAAGTACAACTCCAAGAAGTTCGAGAACCGCAGGAAATTGCTCAACCCGTAGAGGAAGAGCAACAGTTGGATCTACAAAGAGTTGTAGAGACGGCGCCTGTGGAGCCTGAAATTCGCCGATCCGAAAGGATCCGTCACGAACCCGAGAGATATGGATTTCTCGTAACCAATTGTCATGATTTGTTGATCATTGACAGTGACGAGCCAGCGAATTTTGAAGAAGCGATGATGAGCCCTGACTCCGAAAAGTGGCTAAAAGCCGCTGAATCCGAAATGGGATCCATGTCACAGAACCAAGTATGGACTTTGGTTGATTTACCCGATGGTGCAAGACCCATTGAGTGTAAATGGATTTTCAAGAAGAAAATTGATGTGGATGGAAATATTCAGATATATAAAGCGAGGCTAGTGGCAAAAGGTTTCAAACAAATTCATGGTATTGACTATGAAGAAACCTATTCACCTGTCGCCATGCTTAAATCCATTCGGATTCTCCTAGCAACAGCTGCTCATTATGATTATGAGATCTGGCAGATGGACGTGAAAACAGCTTTCCTTAATGGAATTCTGGAAGAGGATGTGTACATGACACAACCCGAAGGTTTCATCGATCCAAATGCAGCTAGGAAAGTATGCAAACTTCATCGATCCATTTATGGATTGAAGCAAGCATCTCGGAGTTGGAATC
This sequence comes from Orychophragmus violaceus, assembly GCA_030180135.1. NCBI lineage: Eukaryota > Viridiplantae > Streptophyta > Magnoliopsida > Brassicales > Brassicaceae > Orychophragmus > Orychophragmus violaceus. The sequence continues at coordinate 87,875,795 of CM058229.1, read as the reverse complement.
TTCGTTTTGATGAAGCAGTCAAAAAGTTTGATTTCATCAGAAGCGAAGAAGAACCATGTGTTTACAAGAAGACTACTGGGAGCGCAGTTGCATTTCTCGTGTTGTATGTAGATGACATACTTCTTCTCGGAAATGACGTTCCGTTGTTACAGTCTGTTAAGACTTGGCTCGGAAGTTGTTTTTCAATGAAAGACATGGGAGAAGCCGCGTATATTCTTGGAATAAGAATCAATAGAGATAGATTGAACAAGTTGATTGGACTGTGTCAAGACACTTACATCGATAAAGTCTTACACAGGTTCAGAATGCAAGATCCAAGAAGGGCTTCATACCAATGTCTTATGGCATAAGTCTCAGCAAGAAGCAGTGTCCTGAGACACCTGCTGAGCGAGATCGCATGAGTCGGATTCCCTATGCCTCGGCGTTGGGATCCATCATGTATGCCATGCTCTGTACTCGTCCAGATGTTGCTTGTGCTTTAAGCATGACGAGTAGATACCAATCGGATCCATGTGAAAGTCATTGGACAGCAGTCAAGAATATTCTGAAGTATTTGAGAAATACTAAGGATAAATTCTTGGTGTATGGAGGAAGTGATGAGCTGGTAGTAAGTGGTTACACAGACGCAAGTTTCCAGACAGACAAAGATGATTTCCGATCGCAATCTGGTTACATCTTCTGCCTGAATGGCGGTGCAGTCAGCTGGAAGAGTTCCAAGCAGGACACTGTAGCAGATTCCACAACTGAAGCTGAGTACCTCGCTGCTTCTGAAGCGGCAAAGGAGGCTGTTTGGATCAAGACGTTCATCACTGAACTTGGTGTGATTCCTAGCATTTCTGAGCCAGTGGCTTTGTATTGTGACAACAATGGAGCCATTGCGCAAGCAAAGGAACCTAGATCACACCAGAAATCCAAACACATAGAAAGGCGATATCACCTTATCCGTGATATTGTGAATAGAGGAGATGTGAAGATCAGCAGAGTCCCGACGGATGAGAACGTAGCTGATCCGCTGACCAAGCCCCTCCCAAGGCCTAAGCATGAGTTTCACACTGCTGCTGTAGGCATTAGATTTCTTAAGATATGATCTTGTTTTCAGTGGGAGTTATATTTGGTTTTTAGTTATGACTTGATGTTCGTAAAACATAATTTGGTTATGTTGTTTTAATGAAATTGTTTCAGTATTATTTAATTGTGTTAATTAAATATACATTGTCCCAAAGTAATTTATGACATTTTATAGGTCATCAAGTATGTGACTTGATCATGAAACCCTATAAACAAAGATTGTCATGAATTATGTTGGTCCCTGGTCGAGGTTGTTAAAATGGGACATTAACAACCACGTGAGACTAGTATGTGAGGTGACTGATGACTATGTTTCATGGAGTCATTTAATAAGTGTATTAAAGTCAATCACATAGATATGTGTTAGAGAACACATGATCGGACTTGACCCGTTAATGAGAACTCTACAAGATGTTATATGAGTGTCATAAGAGTTTCTCATTACGACTAAAGAGAGTAGTCCTTAGACATGAGTTCATCATGTCCTCTCTTATATGGATTGATTCGTCTTGACTTTGTCAAACGTCAGCCGTAACTGGTGATCATAAAGACACTGATTAGGCGTATCATGAAATATAAAAGAGGCATGGATGGAACAAGATGGGATTTGTACCTCCTATATAACAGGAGTTAAATATCTCTGGGCCTATCGAAGATTTGATACTGGAAATGCGTGGCCGTGCTCAAACGAGGTGATTGTCAGTCGTTTGTTTTATCAGTACAAATCGGGATTCGATAAACGTGATATGGCTTAATAAGGATGACACAGTTCTTGCCTTATGCTAGATTGAGATATAGCTACAAAGGGATTAAAGGAATAGATGATTCCAGTACAAGTGGGAGATTGTTGGGAATGTCCTGAAATATATTGTACTTGCTCTAAGTGAAAGTCGTACAGTCGAGATAAGACAATCACATAACACTAGGTAGTCATAACGCTTTGCTAGAAGCCACTTATGATCAATGAGTTGAGAACTCATTGCTAGTGTTGTATGTGTTGGGATTATGTCCTGAAATCACATTGTACGAACTCTAATGATAGTTGTATTGTCGAGATCGGACAATTCATGTGATACTAGGTAGTCATAATGTTTTGCTAGAAACCACTTATGACAAATGAGTTGTAGCTCATTTCTGGTATCGTGTGAACCTACAGGGTCACACACCTAAGCAAGTTGGATATACTCTGCATGGGATTGATCATTGGCATATGGTCTGATCGATGTGTATTAGATACACATCGAACATAAGTTTCAAAGAGGTGTATCGATCGACACCATGGGTGCGTCGGTCGATACAGGACGTGTGTCGATCGACACCACTAAGTGTGTCGGTCGACACAAAGGCGAAACCGAGACTGAGTTTTCGGTTCACTTTAAGGTCGATATATAAACGTGTTTTGCACAGTCGACCTAAGGGGGTAGGAGTTACTGAGCGCCGCCCAGAGTGTTTTCTCAGTGAGAAAACACAGAAACCTCAGAGAAACTCAGTTCCCAAGAAGATTCGAGTCCCGGTACTAGCAACCCGGCGGATTCCAGCTTGTGTGCGTGTGGACTACGATAGGGGCGCAGCATCTGAGGCGCAATAGATCTCGTGCCACCTGATCAATCTTCCGCTGCCAAACACCAGGTAATCACGAGGTGAGATCCATGATTCAATTAACTAGACCCTAGATCCTAGGCTATCGGGAACTCGCGAGAATTCTGAATCTGTAGAATTGGCTCGGATTCCCAACAGTGGTATCAGAGCCTTAGGGTTTTATCATTGAATCGAACCTGTTCATTGAATTTGATGATTTAGATTCGCAAACTAGGTTGTTTGGCTAGAACAGGTTAGATCGATTTTGCTCGGAATCGAAACTGTGTTTTCGCACAGTGTCGATCGACACACTAGGTGTGTCGGTCGACACAAGGTGGCGAAATCGACAGATTCGGCGGCTAGGGTTTTTCGCGAAGAAAAACCGAAAGCCTTCTGTGTCGATCGACACACTGGGTGTGTCGGTCGACACAGAGCAAACTCGGTCGAGTATCGATCGACACAGTTTGAGTGTCGGTCGACACAGACCAAGCAATGGTTAATCGGTTCAATTGGATTGGACCGGTTATCATGCTTGGTTAAGTCCAAATAGATCGGTTTAAATTGGATGAATTGGTTTAATTGGATTAAACTAATTATCTCGATTAGCATAAACCGGTGGGTTAAATCAGTTTGATTGGATAATACGGTTCAATTGAATTGGACCGGTTATCGCAATCAGTTGAAACTGGTTTAAACTGTTTAAATTGGATTGAACTGATGATACCAATTAGTATAAACCGATTGGTTAAGATCAGTTTGATCAGATAAGTCGGTTCAATTGGATTGGACCGGTTATCAAAATGATCTTCGGTTTAGGTCTATGTCGACCGTCACACATGGGTTGTGTCGATCGACATGACTGGTTCGATGAACCGGGTTAATTGAATTAACTGGTTATTGAAGTCCGGTTTTGTTTGGTGGTGTCGATCGACAGACATTGTCTGCGTCGATCGACACAATATTCGAAATTCTGGTTATTGAACCTTGAATTTGCAGAAACCAAACTAGACTTGAACATTGATCAAAGATTAGCTTCAATGTGGTCAACTGTCAAGACTCATTTCGTTGTGTGATGTCTAGCCAAGAGCTTGGTGTCCACAATTACGTGAGTAAGGCAGGTAGTAAAATTGATGAACTTGCAGTGCATTAACATCAACAATTACATGACCTAAAAGATTGATATGCTAACCTTTCAGAGTTTAGTTTCCTCAACTAAATATCAAGAAACCTTGATGTCTTGCCCAATCTTGTCTGCTGTGAAAACTCGTTTCATTGTTGGATAATCTTGGAGTCCTTGATATCCACAGTGACATGAGCAAGGCAGGTGATCATTGATAGAATTGCAGTGCGACTGTCAATGATCACTAGACATAGAGATTGGTTTACTTGACTGGGCTGTCGGAAGTTCTGGGCTCGGAGACATCAGAGTGGATTAGACATATTTGTCTCAACCACAACCAAGAGTTGTACTGGGTACAATCAGCAATGATTTGCTTACCTAGAAAACTAAAGTCTGAATAACGGCGAGTCGCCCACTCAAATTTTAGTAATCTGAGGATCTTGGATCATTATATTCATAGAGGAAACATTGCTTGAATATAATGCGAGTTTTCTTATTAAATAAGAATTCTCATCATATACATAACTAAATCTTTGTTTTTCTTGGATTTCAGCTTATGTCTATGACTACTTTCTCGTTGCGATCCGTCCTTGAGAAGGACAAGTTAAATGGATCCAACTTCCTGGATTGGTATCGGAATCTGAGATTCATTCTCAAGCAGGAGAGCAAGGACTATGTCCTTGAAAAGGCTCTTCCAGAAAAGTTTGGGACCAATCGCTCGCATGCAGTGTATAATGCTTGGAATAAGCATTATACTGATGTGGTAGATGTGCGTGGTCTGATGTTGGCTTCCATGAACTCAGACTTTAAGAGTCAGTATGAGTACATGGAGTCACCAATAGAGATGATCACCAGCCTGAAACTGAAGTTTCAGGATCTGGCACGAGTTGAGAGATTCCAGATGGTGAAGTCTCTCACTGGGTGCAGACTACCAGAAGATGCTCCAGTTAGTCCTCATGTCATTAAACTGATGGGTTACGTTGATAACCTGGGGAGACTGGGATGTCCTGTCAGCTTAGAGTTGGCCACTGGCATCATTCTGCAGTCACTGCCGTCAAGCTATGACAAGTTCGTTAAGAACTATATCAAGAAAGGCTTGAAGAAGACGTTGACTGAGCTGCATGGTATGCTCAAAACAACAGAGTATGACATCATAAAGGGTAAAAGATTTGAGGAATCTTGTGTTGACAAAGGTGAAGGTAAGGCCGTCCAGATTTGGAATCAGGATAAGCCTGTGTCATCTTATAAACCCAAGTCAGGCCCATCTGGTGTCAGAAAGTGCTTCTACTGTAATGAATTGGGGCATTGGAAGAGAGATTGCATAAAATTCTTGGAAGATTCACAAGAGATGGAGAAGATGTATGGTACTTCTTCTTCAGGTATTGTGTTATTAATTCAAGTTCTACATAAGTATTGGATACTTGTTGTGGTACTGATATTTTTGAAATATGCAGGACCTAAGCGACAGTAGAACGTTGAAGAAAGGACAAGTGGAACACTACGAGTCTGGTTGAAGCAATGGTTGCTACATGAGTCGTAGAGATTCTTCACTTATAGGAGCCTTTCATACTTGGTTTTAGAAATTAAGTAATTGCTACTATGTATCTGCCTTGTGCAGAAATGTCTTTCATTTCCTTTTGAGATTTTGAATGTTTTTCATTTAGATAAAAGACAAGTTTTGTTCTTTGGATCTTAATGAAATATAATATGGTAGCACCCCGTTTGGAATGGGTTTTGTATCTTAAACCAGCATAAGTTTGAACATAACACAAACACTAAAGGTTTGAGTCTGATGACTCGAACTCGACTTTTCTTTGGTATAGTCGTTTAACCACGAGAGTGAAGCAGATTCAGTAAATCCATAGTTTTGGACTCTTTTGATTTTAATCATTTGAGATATGAATTATGTTCACTGGACCAAATGACTAAGGCCCATTTAGCAGAGCTAAAAGAAAACGGGCCAGAGGATTATTGGGCCTTACACATACTGATGTATGCGGCCCAACAAGCATTATTGCCAAAGGAAATATTCTATACTTCATTACCTTATTGATGGCATCAATAAGTATGGCTGTGTTTATTTGATGAGACACGAGCTGGAATCCCTTGAGGGAGTTCAAAGATGAAGTGTAGAACCAATTTGACAGAAGTATTGAAATCCTCGATTGAATCGCGGAGGAAAAATACTAGAGTCAAGAATTGGGTGATCATCTAAAGGAATGAATCAGATCTTATTAGATATGATCTGATCAATGATGAGTCACAGGAATCTTCCATAACCATTTAAGAATACGTTCTGAAATGTCTATGTTCACGCTAAAAGGGGTTTCTATCAGAATCAGTGAAAAACACCACATTGGATGTGGACTGGGTGATTTCCAAATTTGTTTTTCTGATTAATTGGGATTGCAAGGTTTGTGTAAGACAGTAGTCAACAAACAAACTTGAATTCATATCTGATAAGTTCTACCTCGCTGGTTATCCTGAGGAAACCAAGGCTTAGTGCTTTTGTTGCCCAGAACTGTGTCTTTTAAGAAAGGTGATACTTTCAAAAGGAACAGTGGGAGTAAAAGTACACATCGAAGAAATTCGATAGACACAGTAAGTTGTTCAACTTGTTAAAGGGGAGCAGCGGTGAGATCTACAAAGTACTGTAGGATCTGCAACTGTGGAGCCTGAAATTCGCAGATCCGAAAGGATCCGTCACTAACTCGAGAGTGATTTCTCGTAACCAATTGTCGTGATCTGTTGATCATTGAAAAGTGACGAACATGCGAAATTCGAAGAAGCGATGGTGAGCCCCAACTCCGAAAATTGGCTGGGTATGCATGTTAGTTTCACCGATCCATTTCTGGGTTGAAACAAACATCATGGAGTTGGAATCAACATTCTGATAATGTAGTCAAAAGTTTTGACTTGATCAGAAAGAAAAGAAACCATGCGTTTACAAGAAGACTAGTGGGAGCGTAATGGCAATTCTCACACAGTATGTAGATAACATACTTAAATCTCATGAACGACGTTCCGACGCTTAAGTCTTGTTAAGATTTGGGTCGAAAGTCAAATTTAAACAAAAGACATGGGAGTAGCCGAATGAATTCTTGGAATAAGAATCTATTGACATAGATAAAGTAGGCTAATTGGATCGTGTCAAAATCCTTATGTTCATAAGGTATTGGACAGTTCAAATGTGCTTGATTCCAAGAATGGCTTCATACCAAAGGTCTTATGGCAATTATCCAAGCGAGATGCAGTGTCTTGGACACTGGCTGAGCTAGTAACAATATTAGTAAGAAGAAGTGTTTCTGAACACTGTCTGAACTAATATTAATGAGTGTGAGTTCTAATGCTGCTGCAATAGAATCCATCATAAATGCCATATTTTGCGCTCGTCTAGATGCAGCTTAAGCATGACGAGAATACACCAATATATTCCGGTAATAGTCACTAAACAGTTACCAGAAATATCCCAAGTGTTGAGAAATACTAAGGATAGGTTCGTGGTGAACTGATAAAGTGACAGACCAGTTGAAAGTAGTTAGACGGACAAAGACGATTCCCGGTTCCCACCTGGTTATGTCTCTTTGTCTGAATAGCGGTGCTGACTGTTGGAAAGGCTCCAAGCAGTAGACCGTAGAATAGTGCTTTTATCTGAATGGCGGTGTAATTTGTTGAAATTGTTTCAAGCAATAGCACCGCACTCTCTCCCACAACCTAAGCACGGAATTTATTCTGTTGCTGTAGGTGTAAGATATCTGAAAAGATGATCTTGATTCTAGTGGGAGTTATTTTAGTTATGTTGTAAACTTAACATATACATGCTTTGGCAGTGTTTGTGTAAGTTAAAACTGACATCAGTATTATTTAATTATTGGATAATTAAATAATGGTCCCAAAGTACTTTATGGTCATCTTATAGGTCACCAAGTTGAAGACTTGATCATGAAACCCTATAAGTAAAAGATGACATAAATTATGATTGTCCCTAGTCAAGGTTGTTAAAATGGGACACTAACAACCGCGCAGACTAGTATGTGAGGTGACTGTTGGACTAAGTTTCATGAAGTCAATGATATGATTATCACAGTCAGTCACATAGATGTATGTTGGTGAACATATGATTGGACATGACCCGCTTAATGAGAACTCCACAGGATAGTTACATCAGTGTCATGGGAGGTTCTCATTACGACTATAGAGTATAGTCCTTAGACCTGAGTTCATCATGCTTTCTAGCATATGAATTGGTGCGTGTTGACCTTGTCAAACGTCGTTCCGTAACTGGCGGCTATAACGGCATTGCTTGTGCGTATCATGAAGTATGTGTAGAAACAGGGATGGAACAAGATGGGATTTGTCCCTCCTGGAAAACGGGAGATAAATATCTCAGGGCCCATCGAAGATTTGATACTGAGAAAATGCATGGCCGTGCTCAAACGAGGTGATTGTCAGTCGTTTGTTTTAATCAGTATAGATCAGAAGTTCGATGAACATGATGTTGGCTATAATAAGGATGACACAGTCTCTTGCCTTATGCCATATCGAGATATAGAGACGAAGGGATTATAGGAATAAGTGATTCCAGTACAAGTGGGAGATTGTTGGGATTATGTCCTGAAATCACATTGTACGAACTCTAATGATAGTTGTATTGTCGAGATCGGACAATTCATGTGATACTAGGTAGTCATAATGTTTTGCTAGAAACCACATATGACAAATGAGTTGTAGCTCATTTCTGGTATCGTGTGAACCTACAGGGTCACACACCTAAGCAAGTTGGATATACTCTGCATGGGATTGATCATTGGCATATGGTCTGATCGATGTGTATTAGATACACATCGAACATAAGTTTCAAAGAGGTGTATCGATCGACACCATGGGTGCGTCGGTCGATACAGGACGTGTGTCGATCGACACCACTAAGTGTGTCGGTCGACACAAAGGCGAAACCGAGACTGAGTTTTCGGTTCACTTTAAGGTCGATATATAAACGTGTTTTGCACAGTCGACCTAAGGGGGTAGGAGTTACTGAGCGCCGCCCAGAGTGTTTTCTCAGTGAGAAAACACAGAAACCTCAGAGAAACTCAGTTCCCAAGGAGATCCGAGTCCCAGTACTAGCAACCCGGCGGATTCCAGCTTGTGTGCGTGTGGACTACGATAGAGGCGCAGCATCTGAGGCGCAATAGATCTCGTGCCACCTGATCAATCTTCCGCTGCCAAACACCAGGTAATCACGAGGTGAGATCCATGATTCAATTAACTAGACCCTAGATCCTAGGCTATCGGGAACTCGCGAGAATTCTGAATCTGTAGAATTGGCTCGGATTCCCAACAGTATGATCCTACAGGGTCACACACCTAAGCAAACTGGGCGTTAAAGACGAGGTTGATCATTAATGTAATGATCCAGTGAATGCATATGTGATATGCATTCGATATCAATGTTCTGGGACAGCATCGATCGTTGCAGAGAGTGCATCGATCGATGCACTCGCGTATTAATCAGATTAATTCGGTTTAATCGTTGGTTAATTCCGTTGTGGTTTAAGCTGACATATATAAGATATATGGTCGACCTAAACTCGTCCCTAACCTAATTCACAGCCACCAGAACATAGAAAGAAACCTCTCTGGAGATTAGATCTCTGTAAGGCACTAGCATCCTTGCGGTCCAGTTTGTGTGCGTGTGGATACCAGTAGAGGCGCAGCATTTGAGGCGCTTCGTGATCTCGATTATCTGCTAATACTTCCGCTGCAAATCAATAGGTAAATCTGAGATCCCATAGATTCAATTATATGAACTTTAGATCCTAGGCTCGGAATTCAGACTAGGGTTGCTAATCCTGATTAGAACTGCTAGAAATTCCTTCAGGATGAACATGTCTCTTCCTATGAGGAGATAGATCTTCACTCAGACTTTTGGGGACTTTAACTTCAGGTTCAGGTGAACATTCCTTGCTTGTCTTTTGAGAGGTGGTGTAAAGTCAGAATCCAAACTAACAAGCTTGGCATGTTTTCTGTTAGGTTCATGTGAAGGCGTATAGTGACGTTTTCCGACACAACAAGTATTATGTGAGGGTTGCAGAAAACTCTCCAAACAAATCATGTAAGACATACATAGTCCCTTTGAAGGGAAAAAGACTTTTCCTACCCATACAACTCTATAAAGAACTTTACAGTTTATGGCATATAACAGTTCAGAAAACCACTGAATCATAAAATTCAATAAATAACAGCAGATCACTGCATAAACTTTCCTATTCATAGCATATCAAATTAATTGCAGGTTTGCATCCTAAACATATGCCTAGCACAATAAGACCGTTGCCTCTTTCTAACATAATGTTATTATTATCTAGCATCAAAACATTGTAAAACTACTAAATATAACACAAAATCAAGTAACCAGAGTAGCTAACCAACACTACAATGAAAGCTTTGAGTTGAGATTTTCCAAAAACATGTAGCATATAAAAAATCTTAAGTGCAAGAGTTTTTAAAAATCTAATACAGTGAGTTATATCAACCTTGAAGTGAGAATAAATAAGTCAAAACAAAAGGAACAAACGAGCAATGAAACAAGTAGTAATCATTAAGTGGAGAAAGTATAAGAAATGGCATGTCAGTCAATATTGTTATTCACATAAAATAAAAACAAAAAGTGGTAACAACATTAGAAATGGTCTCGTATTTTTCGTTCCACGGAAAGACATTTTAAAATCTTTTAATACTAAAATATAAATTTCAACAAAGTTATAATCAATATGTCACTTTATTCAGTTTTTAATTTACATTCATTCACAAACAAATGGAGAATTAAATCGGTATACTACCATTGGAACATGATTTAATTGCAGGCTTCTACAAACAACATTGGAACATTCTTAAAACATGTGTGCTTGATTATATCCAACATTTCTTTAATATTGGGGATTTACCTCCTGAAATAAATCATACTTTCATCTGTTTAGTCCCAAATATTGAAACACCTTATACTGCTAAAGACTTTAGACCCATTAGTCTTAGTAATATAACATATAAACTCATCTCCATAGTCTTAGCAGACCGTTTAAAACCTTTTCTTCACCAAATCATATCTGAAAACCAATCAGCTTTTATCTATGGCCGGTTTATTACTTATAGTGTGTTAATTACGCATGAATTACTTCACTCTCTCCGTAACAAAAAGATAAAGACACATTTTATGGCTCTCAAGCTGGATATATCAAAAGCCTTTGATAAGATTGAATATAACTATCTTGAAGCTATTATGAGAAAGCTTGGTTTTGCAGATCAATGGTGTCAGTGGGTTATGAGATGCATCAGGATAATCACATAATCTGTTCTCATAAATGGCTCTTCTACGCGGTGTATCTATCCTCAAAGGGGCATTCGCCAAGGTGATCCCTTATCACCTTATTTGTATCTTCTTTGCAATGAGGGGTTATCTTCTGCATTGGCATATGCTCTGCAAACTAAATTGATTACTGGGTTTAAAGCTAGTCGTAATGGGCCGTCTGTCTCACATATGCTTTTTGTAGATGACTCCCTTGTGTTATGTCAAGCAAGTATTGATGAATGCCAGAGGCTTCTCCAAATCTTGGATGCATATGCTGTAGCGTCAGGCCAACATGTTAACTTCCAAAAATTCTCCATTATGTTTGGTAAGTCTGTTGCTCTTGACACTCAGAACGCTATAATTACTACCATATGTATTAATAAAGTGGGGGATTTGGGAGATACTTGGGTTTACAGGAGGCTATATGACGTAACAAAACTGATGTGTTGTCTTTTATATCTCAGCGGATCCAGAAAATATTAGAAAGTTGGTACTCTCATCTTCATTCTCCGGCTGGCAAAGAGGTTCTTATTAAATCCATTGCCACTGCGCTCCCTACTTATAGTATGTCTTGTTTCCTTTTCCTCAGAAAGTCATCCATCACTTTACATGACTTATTCAAAAAACTTGTTGTTTGCGGATAAGAATAAACATCGAATTCCATGGGTCTCCTAGCAGAAATTAACACAACTCAAACAATATATGGGCCTCGTTTTAGGGATTTGGACAAATTTAATGTTGCTCTAGTTGCTAAGCAGGCTTGACGCCTGTTAACTCATCCCAATTCCTTTTTCTCTCGTGTATGTAAGACTTCTCTTCAGGATGCCGTCTTAGGTTGACGTCCTAGTCATGGTTGGAGAAGAATATATACAAGATTATCCCTAATTACAGAAGGGATTAGATGGAGGGTAGGAGATGGGAAAACCATTCGAGTCTGTCAAGACCCCTGGATTGATAACCCCCTCACCCAGATCGATTACATGATTGTCCTCAAGATCTTAATCTTACTGTTTCCGGTCTTATGAAGCCACATTCTCAGACCTCGAATACTGCTAAAGTACAAGCCCTTATTCATCCCCAAGATGTCCTACATATCCAAAAAATCCGACTCAATATCTCACCAGTGGCAGATAGTCCACATTGGATATTTACGAAGGATGGTGAGTACTCTGTCAGGTCTGGCTATCATCAGCTAACCAAGCCTAAAGAATCTCCCACAGTTGAAAATATGTCTACCAATCACCTCAGTAAGTCTATCTGGAAACTTTCTACTCCACCTCGAATAAAGCATTTATAGTGGAAAATACTGCATAATGCCCTCCCAGTGGCGGATCTGTTCTTACGTTGCCATATTAACGTTATGCCTGATTGTCATCCATTTGGAGAACATACTGAATCAATACCTCATCTTTTTTTCCAATGTCGTATCTCCAAAGAAATCTGGGAGCTATTTGTAGTCATACAAAATATGGAGGAATGGAATCAACTCAGCACTGTCAATGATTATCTTCACTATCTTCTCTGTAAGACCCCTTCATCCCCCCAGAGACTCCCATTGTATCTTTTATTTCCTGGAGAATATGGAAAGCTAGAAATGATATAGTTTTCCACAATAAGTGTTGGGCTATCCCTGAATATACTATGACACGCTTATATGGACTATGACTTATGGGTGCAAGCAGAACATATTTCTTCTCATGCTCGTAACATAGTTCCAACAAATGCAAGAACACTCATTTCAGCACATTGCATCTGATTATTTTAGTTATTAATGTTTCTCAGATGCTTCATGGAGTGATGCAAATAGTAGAGCTGGATTCGGATGGGCCTTATACAATAAAGCATGCAATCTACTACTTCAGGGATGTTCATCAATTGTTGCTACTGAAACTTCTCTTGAAGCTGAAGCTATGTGTTGAAGGAAGCTCTACTACTAAAAGCTACGATATGACCATGTTTGCTTTTGTGGTGATTCCCATCTTATCTATGATGCTCTTCAGAAGTTTAAATCCTCTGCTGATGCCTTACAACTCAAGGAGTAGTATTCAACACCACTTGGACGATATATTACAAATGTGTCTCCCTGATTATACTTTTTAGTGGATAAATCATCATCTAAATCAGGTTACTCATAGTTTCGCAAAGGATGCGAGGATGTATAATAAACAGTATATAGTCACATGCTTGTGAATCTGCTCCTTTGTAACTTATATCACTTTTGTTTGTTAAGTTATATAATAAAATTTGTTGACGACAAAAAAAAAAATCGGTATACTATAAAATTTGAAGATTGTATAAAACAATTAATCTAAAGTTGATAAAGAAATTAGTATAATATTTTCTCCATATATATCGTTTATGTCATGTTTAATAACAAAATTTTAAATCACATATTTCTAATTTCATAGGATAGTAATTTGGTTCTAAAAAGATATAAATAGATATGAAAACAATTACTATGATTTTGTATCAAACAAACTCAAAATGGAAAAAAATAAAAATAAAATTTTAAATTAAATATGGATTTGTCATATATTTGTATTTTTGATATTAAATCTAAATATAAAAATTTAAATTTTATGTATTTTATATTAAATTTAAAACCTAAAATTTATTAACGGGTTTAAAACAAATATGTGTTATTTTTGTAGGCTTAAATAGACAGAGTTAAACGAATCTTATATATAAATTGGTGTAAACGAGTCCCGTCTAAACTAGCTTGAAACTTAAAACCACTCAAACTAGACATTATTTTCATCTTAATGAACAGTAAAACAGTATGCTAATACTTTTCTTTTACAGACATTACCGGGGGAAATGTTGAAGTGGTAAAGTAAGTTTAGTTTAATAATTTGAAATGGAGTTCAGGAAAAAAAAACACGAAGCTTGAGATGGAGAAAAAAAGAAAGTAGCTTCAGCTTTAAGACGGAGGAGACGCATGCAAACAAGGTCATCATGTTGTCTCTGCATCTCTCTACGCAGACATCTCTCTCCCAGGCCTTTTGTTATTTTTATACGCTTCTGACTTCTGACCATTTCCCATTGCCGCTTTGTAATTGCCCTTCATTCTTCACTTTTTTACACTTATGCCACTCTCCTACTTTCCTTGTAGCAATTAGTCATTGGTCGTGGTAAATGGATTTGACTACAATTTGCTTTAAACCTCATTCATTTAATAATTACAGTCATAAAAATAGTATGATAACATATCTAAAACATTTTGACCCAAAAAACACATAACTTGCAACAACTTTGGAGAATAGTTCGTTATTTAGTGTTAAAGATTTTAAGAAACTAATAATTTACTATTATTGTATTATTGTCTTGGAGCGAAAAGATTGACAATTTATTCACATATGGAGGGTATTTTTGACAATTCACGTAAGGTAAACAAATTAAAAGAATGATCTGACTTTACCCTCGAGGTGATGAGCTATGAAATGTGCCAATCAGGGAAAAAAAAAATGCCAACGAAAAAGTTGATTCACAAACGCAACACCACTATCAACTCATTATTTATATAGAAGTATATAATTGAATATTGAAAAAGCCAAAATTCAAAGTTGCCATGAATAAGCAGAGGAAAAATAAAACACACACAAAATAAGAGTGTAGATAACATCTAACAACAGTAGCAGCTTCCCTTCACTACATACTCTACGTCTTTTCTTTCCTCCTTTCATTAGATTTCTAGGGTTTTCTTCTACCTCCTTATTAAGCTTTATCTTTTTTTTTTTCCAATGAGAGCTCGGAGACGGAGAATATGGGTTCGACAACTGGTATAGCTTCGTTTCGAGTTATCTGGGGGATCAGGGTTTCTAATGGCTGAGTCAACTCGGTGATTCTCTGTGTACTGTCACGAGAAAATAGAAAAAAGGTTGTAGCTTTCTTTTGTTTTTAGAGGTGTCTGTTTGTGGTTTTTTTTCCTTCTGTTGCTTCCCTTTTCATCTCGAATCTTTTTTCGGTGTTTGCAAAAGCGTAAAGTTATAATCTTGGGGGAAAGAACAAATCTTTTCTTGTGTTTTGGTATTTTGCCCTTAAAAGTCGACGAAGAAAGGGATAGTCTTGTATGTGTCCCCTTAAGAGATTACATGGTTAAAAACCTCTTGTGAGTTCTAAGTTATAAGGAAATGATATTCTGAGGTAATGCGATTCGATGCCATGGAAGGTTACTGAGTATATTTAGGTTTTTAGATTTGGTAGTGGAGCTAAATTTGCTGACTTTGAGATTTGGAGTTCTTCGAGCTGGAGTTTGTGGTGGATTAAGAAGCTCTGTCTCCTTCACAAAGTTCTGGAGGATTGTTAAGGTTATTGTTCTGTTAGAAAGGAGTAGACTTTGGTATCTTGGTCTTACTATTACGGTCGTTTGCGGATTTTGTGAAAGTGTGAATTAAGGAGTGATGGAAATGTCTTGCAAAGATGGTAAGTTTGGATGCTTGGACAATGGGAAGTATGTGAGGTACACACCTGAGCAAGTTGAAGCACTTGAGAGGCTTTATCATGACTGTCCTAAACCTAGTTCTATTCGCCGTCAGCAGTTGATCAGAGAGTGTCCTATTCTCTCCAACATTGAGCCAAAACAGATCAAAGTATGGTTTCAAAACCGAAGGTAATAATACTCCTTAATGCAGTTTTGGGAATTGTAAGCTCTTCTCTCTATTTAGATAATCCCATCTTGGTTTTCATTGTAGATGCAGAGAGAAACAAAGGAAAGAGGCTTCACGGCTTCAAGCTGTGAATCGGAAGTTGACTGCAATGAACAAGCTCTTGATGGAGGAGAATGATAGGTTGCAGAAGCAAGTGTCACAGCTGGTTCATGAAAACAGCTACTTCCGTCAACATACTCACAATGTGAGAATTATATTCTTGTAATATCTTTATATCTTGAATGTTTTCTTTACATAGACATGTGTATTGATTTTGTTATTTATTTATTCTTTGTTCAAGCCTTCACTTCCAGCTAAAGACACAAGCTGTGAATCGGTGGTGACGAGTGGTCAGCACCAATTAGCATCACAGAATCCTCCAAGAGATGCTAGTCCTGCAGGGTTAGTGCGTTTGTGAGAATATGTTACTCTTTCAGTTAAAAAAAAATTTCATTCAGACATTATAATTCTAAGATCAAACATAACTATTTTTATTTTCAGACTTTTGTCCATTGCAGAAGAAACTTTAGCAGAGTTTCTTTCAAAGGCAACTGGAACCGCTGTTGAGTGGGTACAGATGCCTGGAATGAAGGTATGCCCTTCCTTGATCCAAGTTCTCTCTCATTTGTCTTTCTGTAAGATATCAAGGAGTTATTCTTCTTCTCGGTAACAGCCTGGTCCGGATTCCATTGGAATCATTGCTATTTCTCACGGTTGCGCTGGTGTGGCAGCACGCGCCTGTGGCCTAGTGGGTCTCGAGCCTACAAGGGTACGTGTAGATAGAATCGTTCCTAGGCAATCTTCTACTACTCTACCTTGCATATGCAGCAAGATTGATCTGTTCCTCTCTTTTTTTCCAGGTCGCGGAGATCGTCAAGGATCGGCCTTCGTGGTTCCGCGAATGCCGAGCTGTTGATGTTATGAATGTGTTGCCAACAGCCAATGGTGGAACCATTGAGCTGCTTTATATGCAGGTTAGTAGTTTCTAACTATATGCCCTTAGATTACATATTATTTTTCAGTTAGTTGAAAGTAGTGACCACTATTCTCTTGATTTTGCAGCTCTATGCACCAACTACGTTGGCCCCTCCACGCGATTTCTGGCTGTTGCGTTATACCTCTGTTTTAGAAGATGGCAGCCTTGTGGTGTGTAGCTCTGAACATATGCTTTTTTTTCTTCTTGATTTTCTTGTTCATGACGATGTAACAAATTTTGTAGGTGTGCGAGAGGTCTCTTAAGAGCACTCAAAACGGTCCTAGTATGCCACTGGTTCAACATTTTGTTAGAGCAGAGATGCTTCCTAGTGGGTACTTGATACGGCCTTGTGATGGTGGTGGCTCGATCATACACATTGTGGATCATATGGATTTGGAGGTAACAATCTTCACTCTGTTCTACTGTCTATGCTATTCAGTGCATCAGAGAATGTTAACCTGACTGTTTGAATATTTTTTCTGTTAAATAGGCTAGTAGTGTCCCTGAGGTCTTGCGCCCGCTCTACGAGTCACCAAAAGTACTTGCGCAGAAGACAACAATGGCAGTAAGTGAACCTAAAACTTGTCTATTCCTAGCAATGTTTTTTGATTTTTTGAATTATTGTCCTCAATGATGTATTTATCCATTTTTTAAAAGGCACTGCGCCAACTCAAACACATAGCTCAAGAGGTTTCTCACACTAATAGTAGTGTTAATGGCTGGGGAAGGCGTCCTGCTGCTTTACGAGCTCTGAGTCAAAGGCTAAGCAGGTTTCATATTCATAACTATTTGCCTTTTCTTCTTCGGCTCTATATTTGCTAGTCTAATACATTTTTTCTCCTACAGAGGCTTCAATGAGGCTGTTAATGGATTCACCGATGAAGGATGGTCGGTGATAGGAGATAGCATGGATGATGTCACAATCACTGTTAACTCTTCTCCAGACAAGCTAATGGGTTTGAATCTTACATTTTCCAACGGCTTTGCACCTGTTAGCAGTGTGGTTTTATGCGCCAAAGCCTCCATGCTTTTACAGGTCCGTGCTTATAGATCAACTTATGTTTGTTTTAACACTTTTTCTTCGTTTCGCTTACTCTTTTTTTTTTTTTTTTCTGGTTTTTGCAACTTTAGAACGTTCCTCCAGTGATCCTCCTACGGTTTCTGAGGGAGCACAGATCAGAATGGGCTGACAACAACATTGATGCATATTTGGCAGCAGCTGTTAAAGTGGGGCCTTGTAGTGCCCGAGTTGGAGGATTCGGAGGGCAAGTTATACTTCCACTTGCTCACACTATTGAGCATGAAGAGGTCAGTTCAAGCTTCTTCTCCACCCCTTGATTGTTTTATAGTCTTCATTTAGGTTGAAGTTATGGTTGGCGTTTTTGGTTATTAGTTCATGGAAGTCATCAAATTGGAAGGTCTTGGTCATTCCCCTGAAGATGCAATCGTTCCAAGAGATATCTTCCTTTTACAAGTAAGTACTTTAGATTGTCTCGTCTGTATGATCCCTTATATCTGAATACGTTCTTCTTGTGATTAGCTTTGTAGCGGAATGGATGAAAATGCTGTTGGAACGTGCGCTGAACTTATATTTGCTCCAATTGATGCTTCTTTTGCGGATGATGCCCCTCTCCTTCCTTCTGGTTTCCGTATCATTCCTCTTGATTCCGCAAAGGTTAGAATAAGTAATGTTATCCATCTAAGTTTTCTTTTTTGGTTTTCAGACTCTTAAAGCTTTTCTTGAACCTAAAAGCAGGAAGTATCTAGTCCAAACCGAACCTTAGATCTTGCTTCAGCACTGGAAATTGGTTCAGCTGGAACAACAAAAGCCTCTACTGATCAATCAGGAAATTCCACATGTGCAAGATCTGTGATGACAATAGCATTTGAGTTCGGTATTGAGAGTCATATGCAAGAACATGTAGCATCCATGGCTAGGCAGTATGTTCGAGGTATCATCTCATCGGTTCAGAGAGTTGCATTGGCTCTTTCTCCTTCTCATATCAGTTCACAAGTCGGTCTACGCACTCCTTTGGGTACTCCTGAAGCCCAAACACTTGCTCGTTGGATCTGCCAGAGTTACAGGTATAGTATATATCAAATGATCAGATATGATCAACAAGGATAATTCATTTTTTTTTCTGTTGATAATAGGTGTTACATGGGTGTTGAGCTACTGAAATCGAACAGCGAAGGCAGTGAATCTATTCTCAAGAATCTTTGGCATCATACAGATGCTATAATCTGCTGCTCAATGAAGGTACTAACTTGAACATCAAACACATGAATGTTTTATTCAGTGATCCTCTTTAACTTTTTGGGATTTGAATTTTGTTTAGGCCATGCCCGTCTTCACATTTGCAAACCAGGCAGGACTCGACATGCTGGAGACAACATTGGTTTCTCTTCAAGATATCTCTTTAGAAAAGATATTTGATGACAATGGAAGAAAGACTCTCTGCTCTGAGTTCCCACAGATTATGCAACAGGTTTCAAAAAGATTCTGCTCTGATATGTGTAGTTTAATGAACTTATCTGACTTTACCGGTATATGTTGTTTTAGGGTTTCGCGAGTCTTCAAGGTGGGATATGTCTATCAAGCATGGGGAGACCAGTTTCATACGAGAGAGCTGTTGCTTGGAAAGTACTCAATGAAGAAGAGAATGCTCATTGTATCTCCTTTGTGTTCATCAATTGGTCCTTCGTTTGAGATTTGTGTACTTTTAAAAATAATCTGTTTTTCTTTTTCAGGCGACACTTTTGCCTAATGGTTGTATTGTAAGACGGTGTATGTTGTTGCTTCATGATGTTACTGTGAAACACATCAACAGTATCTTGTTTGGAAACTGAAGAAATGCTTGCTTTTGATTTGATGATGATGATGAATTTTTATTTTCTGATTAATAGTGCATTTAGCTTTCCAAAAATTATCATTTTTGATAAGTTTACTTACATTTATGACAATCGTTACACTCAACAATAGCTATCCCTCTGGTCTGGTGATGTTTCTGTTTGGGATAAGGTTTAAGATTTAAACCGAGTTTTTGAAGGGTGAGGACAAGGCTGGGATTTAAACCGAAATATTCTAAGCGAAATTGAACAAAAATGTTAAATTGTTTGACAAAGGGTTTTCGTGTATTAGAGATAAAAGGTTTTTCAAAGAAACAAATGAACATCTAGTAAAATAGAAAGGAGGAGGGTGGATCAAAAGCTTGATAACAGGAGAGATTACAACAGTCATGAGTCTAGATGATTTGCCCAGGGCCAACATTCCAAAAGATGCATCGCATGTTTGGAGCCAAGATGCTGAGCAGCAATAGCATTCAACGCTAGAATGTATCGAAGTTGCTGATAGACAGAGCTAAACCGATTAGTCAGGCCTTTGTGGAAGCGGAGATTCCGTTCCTGCCAAATAAAGTAGATGGCTGCTTGCCATCCTTGCAGGATCGCAAGCTTGACAGCCTGCTCCACACGAAGAGAACCTAACCATAAAACTATGTCAGACCAGTCCAACGGGTAAGCAGAGAATCCCAACTTTGTCATGAGAAGGGACCAAATCGAAGCCGAAAACGAGCAACGAAAGAATAAGTGGTCTCGGCTTTCAATTTCCACTCCACATAGCAGGCATAATGGCTCTACATCCAAACGCCAAGCAGTTAACCGATCCAATGTAGGATTCCGATTGAGCATAAACAACCAAGTGGTAATAGCATGTCTAGGAATCGTAGCCGCGTGCCAAACCAGAGGAGCCCAGAGCACTATTGATTTACGAGGACGTATCTCATTCCAGAATTCCTTGGATATAAATGTTAGGCGTCTAATCCCGCCGACTGACCATTCGGCATAATCATTAGCATGTGACGGAGCAAGAGTAGAGATGTAAGCATAGAGAAGAACCTGCTTCTCAGTCCTAGCCGGTGAAAGCAACCAGTCAGCGCCTCTGCGAAGCTCATTAACCGTTGCAGAGAGAGGAATACCCAATAGCGAAGGACCACCAGCACCAAAGTAATGAGATAGAATGCCAAAAGGGCTCCAGGGATCCAACCAGAAGAAAGTGGAATCGCCATTGCAAACGATGATTCTCAGAAACTGCAAAGCCTTATGACGCAACTTTAAAAGATTACGAAACATCCAGGAATAAGAGGAATTATCTTCATTCAAAGCCCAAAATGATTGAGTAGAAAGATAATGATCCCTAACCCAAGCTACCCATAGCGACCCGGCGCGAAAGAAGAGCAGCCATATTAATTTCAAAGAACAAGTTGTTGGGAATCCGAGCCAATTCTACAGATTCAGAATTCTCGCGAGTTCCCGATAGCCTAGGATCTAGGGTCTAGTTAATTGAATCATGGATCTCACCTCGTGGTTACCTGGTGTTTAGCAGCGGAAGATTGATCAGGTAGCACGAGATCTATTGCGCCTCAGATGCTGCGCCTCTATCGTAGTCCACACGCACACAAGCTGGAATCCGCCGGGTTGCTAGTACCGGGACTCGGATCTCCCTGGGAACTGAGTTTCTCTGAGGTTTCTGTGTTTTCTCACTGAGAAAACACTCTGGGCGGCGCACAACTCATTGTCTAGGTCGAATGTACAAAACTCGTTTATATATCGACCTTAAAGTGAACCGAAACATCAGTCTCGGTTTCGCCTTTGTGTCGACCGACACACTTATTGGTGTCGATCGACACACGTCCTGTATCGACCGATTCACCCACTGGTGTCGATCGATACACCCCTTTGAAACTTATATTCGATCTGTATCCAATACATATCGATCAGATCATATGCCAATGATCAATTCCCATGCAGAGTATATCCAACTTGCTTAGGTGTGTGACCCTGTAGGTTCACACGATACTGGAAATGAGTTACAACTCATTTGTCATAATTGGTTTCTAGCAAAACATTATGATTACCCAGTATCACATGAATTGTCCGATCTCGACAATACAACTATCTCTAGAGTTCGTACAATGTGATTTCAGGACATAATCCCAACAATCTCCCACTTGTACTGGAATCACTTATTCCTATAATCCCTTCGTCTCTATATCTCGATATGGCATAAGGCAAGAGACTGTGTCATCCTTATTATAGCCAACATCATGTTCATCGAACTTCTGATCTATACTGATAAACAAACGACTGACAATCACCTCGTTTGAGCACGGCCATGCATTTTCTCAGTATCAAATCTTCGATGGGCCCTGAGATATTTATCTCCCGTTACACAGGAGGGACAAATCCCATCTTGTTCCATCCCTGTTTCTACTCATACTTCATGATACGTCGAAACAATGCCGTTATAGCCGCCAGTTACGGAACGACGTTTGACAAGGTCAAAGCGCACCAATTCATATGCTAGAAAGCATGATGAACTCAGGTCTAAGGACTATACTCTATAGTCGTAATGAGAACCTCCCATGACACTTATATATAACTATCCTGTGGAGTTCTCATTAAGCGGGTCATGTCCGATCATATGTTCACCAACATATATCTATGTGACTGACTGTGATAATCATATCATTGACTCCATGAAACTTAGTCCAACAGTCACCTCACATACTAGTCTGCGCGGTTGTTAGTGTCCCATTTCAACAACCTTGACTAGGGACAATCATAATTTATGTCATCTTTTACTTATAGGGTTTCATGATCAAGTCTTCAACTTGATGACCTATAAGATGACCATAAAGTACTTTGGGACCATTATTTAATTATCCAATAATTAAATAATACTGATGTCAGTTTTAACTTACACAAACACTGCCAATGCATGTCTATGTAAAGTTTACAACACAACTAAAATAACTCCCACTAGAATCAAGATCATCTTTTCAGATATCTTACACCTACAGCAACAGAATAAATTACGTGCTTAGGTTGTGGGAGAGAGTGCGGTGCTATTGCTTGAAACAATTTCAACAAATTACACCGCCATTCAGATAAAAGCACTATTCTACGGTCTACTGCTTGGAGCCTTTCCAACAGTTAGCACCGCTATTCAGGCAAAGAGACATAACCAGGTGGGACCCGGGAATCGTCTTTGTCCGACTAACTACTTTCAACTGGTTCGTCACTTTATCAGTTCACCACGAACCTATCCTTAGTGTTTCTCAACACTTGGGATATTTCTGGTAACTATTCAGTGACTATTAACGGAGTGCATTGGTATTTTCTCGTCATGCTTTATGCTTAAGCTGCATCTAGACGAGCGCAAAATATGGCATTCATGATGGATTCTATTGCATCAGCATAAGTAATCACACTCATTAATATTAGTTCAGACAGTGTTCAGAAACACTTCTTCTTACTAATATTGTTACTAGCTCAGCTAGTGTCCAAGACACTTCTTCTTGCTCAGATTATTGCCATAAGACCTTTGGTATGAAGCCATTCTTGGAATCAAGCGTATTAGATCTGTCCAATACCTTATGAACATAAGGATTTTGACACGATCCAATTAGCCTACTTAATCTATGTCAATAGATTCTTATTCCAAGAATTCACTCGGCTATTCCCATGTCTTTTGTTTAAATTTGACTTCCGACCTAAATCTTGACAAGACTTTAGCGTCGGAACGTCGTTCATGAGATTCAAGCATGTTATCTACATACTGTGTGAGAATTGCCATTACGCTCCCACTAGTCTTCTTGCAAACGCATGGTTTCTTTTTCTTTCTGATCAAGTCAAAACCTTTGACCAATTTATCAGAATGTTGATTCCAACTCCAAGATGTTTGCTTCAATCCAGAAATGGATCGGTGAAGCTAACATGCATACCCAGCAAATTTTCGGAGTTGGGGCTCACCATCGCTTCTTCGAATTTCGCATGTTCGTCACTTTTCAATGATCAACAGATCACGACAATTGGTTACGAGAAATCACTCTCGAGTTAGTGACGGATCCTTTCGGATCTGCGAATTTCAGGCTCCACAGGTGCAGATCCTACAGCACTTTGTAGATCTCACCGCTGCTCTTCCTTATCAGGTCGAGCAGCTTACTGTGTTTATCGAATTTCTTCGATGTGTACTTTTACTCCCACTGTTCCTTTTGAAAGTATCACCTTTCTTAAAAGACACAATTCTGGACAGCAAAAGTACTAAGCCTTGGTTTCCTCAGGACAACCAGCGAGGTAGAACTTATCAGATATAGATTCAAGTTCGTTTGTTGACTACTGGCTTACACAAACCTTGCAATCCCAATTAATCAGAAAAACAGATTTGGAAATCACCCATTCCACATCCAATGTGGTGTTTTTCACTGATTCTGATAGAAACCCTTTAGCGTGAACATAGACATTTCAGAACGTATTCTTAAATGGTTATGGAAGATTCATGTGATTCATCATTAATCGAATCATGTCTCATAAGATTTGATTCATTCTTTCAGATGATCACCCAATTCTTGACTCTAGTATTTTCCTCCGCGATTCAATCGAGGATCTCAATACTTCTGTCAAACTGGTTTTACACTTCATCTTGGAACTCCCTTAAGGGATTCCAGCTTGTGTCTCATCAAATGAACACAGCCATGCTTATTGAATCCATCAATAAAGTAATGAAGTACAGAATATTTCATTTGGCAATTATGCTAGTTGGGCCGCATACATCAGTATGTATAGGGCCCAATAAGCCTCTGGCCCGTTTCCTTTTAGCTCTGCTAAATGGGCCTTAGTCATTTGGTCCAGTGAACAGAATTCATATCTCAAATCTAATATATAATGAGAAACCATTTCTCTCCTCCTGCTGCCATGTGTCCTCTTTGTCTTTTTGTCGATGGGCTTTAAAAAGTTAATACCACAAACTTATATTACAGCGCAGAACAAGCCCATAACTCTGAAAACACTACAAAAAAAAAATCAGCCCAATAGTTACGAGCCGTTCATCTTCTCCCTCATCTACCTTCCTCCTCAATCGACACAGCTTTCACATCCACATCGCCTGACACCGTTACATGCTTAAATCAAGCTAATTAACTCCCCCTTTTTCCCCCTTCAATTGTAGTTAATGGGACACAGATTGGAATAAAACTCATTCAATGACCGTAACTTACCACCTCCCACCATTCTCATACCAGTTTCAATGGGGTCCTATAAATCAACAGCTTTAACTGGCTCATACCTCCTCTGCGCTTTTTCACATACGACCTTCCGACATTTCTCAAGTTGACTTCGTCACGATACCACCGCCGTCTGCATAAGCTACCTTCTACGATTTACTCCTGGGGGCGGAGCTCTCAACAGCTGGTTGGCTGACTCCTTCGCCACTGGTATGCAAGGTTTTAGGTCCTGGAAAGCTTTTAACAAAATGTAAGAGGTGACTTTAAATCAAAATTTATTCATGCAGCTTCTTCCTTTCCTGAGTAACTAATATCTCTATATTTCAGTTTGGCTGAGCTGCTCGAGTTAAGTCACAATGGAAACAATAGAGTAATTGACATGCTTGTGGGGATATCTACGATTGGAACATATTATTTCAAGGTAAATTGATTAATATTAGTTATGCTGAAAGATCTGCTTATTTTACCTCCTGCTAATGATTTGGATAGATACATAAAATGAAATTTTCATTCTTTATTGGTAGATTGATCTATCCTCAACAGCTATCGCTTCCAGCTTCAGGAAAGCAGTTTCTGATGGCAAATAAGTCGAAGTTTATCATCCAAAAGATGTTGCAAGATCTCTTTTAAGAATGATATCAAATAAAAATTATCAGGTCGGCTCCTGTAAACATTTCCATTCAGTTTACAAATCTCAGAAGCTTATGTTTTTTTTCTTCCCTTTTTCCTGATGAGATTTGTAACACTCTTTACATATTGCTTACTTGAATGCACTCATATTCGGCCTAAACCGTATTTTCTTTGGTGCATTTTTCATCGGCGAGCTTGAGCACACGACGGACACTACGAATGGACACTACAACTTTTCCCATTCAATTACGTTTGTAATCGATTTCTTCTTGGCCAAACTACCGGCTTGTGTTTCTCTTTTGATGCACATATTTCAGAAAACAGTTGTTCGATCAAGGTAAGAAGTTATACATTGGAGAAGTCAGTCAAGAAGTTGGATTATTTTAGAGAAGAATATATCCTGGAATCGCAAGAATCTTTGTTGGCAAACATCATTCTCTACGTCTCAAACACAACTTATGGCGGAGAACTTCTCTTCCCAAATTTAGAGGTCACTAAATAACAAACAGAAATCAACATTCTTTAGATAATCAACTCTGAGAAGCAAAAGGAAAACATTGAATTCATGTTTTCTGTCCTTTTCTTTCAGGTGAAACTCAAAAAGAGTTGGTCAGACTGCGCAGCGACCGATAACATCTTAAGACCAGTAAAAAGAAATGCAATTTTGTTCTTCACCAGACACTTTAATGCATCTTTGGATGAAACAAGCACTCATTTTAGATGCCCTGTGTTGAAAGGAGAACTGTTGGTGGCAAAAAAAAATAAGCCTCTTTTTAATTTTTCCATCCCAACAATATGCACATATCGCACAAACTCTGATCAGATGGGCTTCTGATTGTCACATTACAGGAAAAATTCTGCTTGCCAATGGAATTGAGAAGCTGATAAGAACTGCTAAGGCTAACAAAGAAAAGGGACAAAACAATCTTAATATATACGAAGGATTTCATAATTAAAAAAATCCCAACAAAAATCATAACAATAAGATATAAAATAAAACAATATAAGAAAATACTCAAAACATAAATAATCTCATGAGAACTTTTTAGCAGACGAACCCCCGCGCGTGCGCGGTGGGTTGAACACCTCCACTAGTGATTAAAATCAAAAGAGTCCAAAACTATGGATTTACTGAATCTGCTTCACTCTCGTGGTTAAACAACTATACCAAAGAAAAGTCGAGTTCGAGTCATCAGACTCAAACCTTTAGTGTTTGTGTTATGTTCAAACTTATTATGGTTTAAGATACAAAACCCATTCCAAACGGGGTGCTACCATATTATATTTCATTAAGATCCAAAGAACAAAACT
The DNA here is from genome assembly GCA_030180135.1 of Orychophragmus violaceus. NCBI lineage: Eukaryota > Viridiplantae > Streptophyta > Magnoliopsida > Brassicales > Brassicaceae > Orychophragmus > Orychophragmus violaceus. Next base: position 87,849,058 of record CM058229.1, on the reverse strand, counting down.
TGTCTTTTATCTAAATGAAAAACATTCAAAATCTCAAAAGAAAATGAAAGACATTTCTGCACAAGGCAGATACATAGTAGCAATTACTTAATTTCTAAAACCAAGTATGAAAGGCTCCTACAAGTGAAGAATCTCTACGGCTCATGTAGCAACCATTGCTTCAACCAGACACGTAGTTCCACTTGTCCTTTCTTCAACGTTCTACTGTCGCTTAGGTCCTGCATATTTCAAAAATATCAGTACCACAACAAGTATCCAATACTTATGTAGAACTTGAATTAATAACACAATACCTGAAGAAGAAGTACCATACATCTTCTCCATCTCTTGTGAATCTTCCAAGAATTTTATGCAATCTCTCTTCCAATGCCCCAACTCATTACAGTAGAAGCACTTTCTGACACCAGATGGGCCTGACTTGGGCTTATAAGATGACACAGGCTTATCCTGATTCCAAATCTGGACGGCCTTGCCTTCACCTTTGTCAACACAAGATTCCTCAAATCTTTTACCCTTTATGATGTCATACTCTGCTGTTTTGAGTATACCATGCAGCTCAGTCAACGTCTTCGTCAAGCCTTTCTTGATATAGTTCTTAACGAACTTGTCATAGCTTGACGGCAGTGACTGCAGAATGATGTCAGTGGCCAACTCTAAGCTGACCGGACATCCCAGTCTCCCCAGGTTATCAACGTAACCCATCAGTTTAATGACATGAGGACTAACTGGAGCATCTTCTGGTAGTTTGCACCCAGTGAGAGACTTCACCATCTGGAATCTCTCAACTCGTGCCCGATCCTGAAACTTCAGTTTCAGGCTGGTGATCATCTCTATTGGCGACTCCATGTTCTCGTATTGACTTTTCAAGTCCGAGTTCATGGTAGCCAACATCAGACCACGCACATCTACCACATCAGTATAATGCTTATTCCAAGCATTATACACTGCATGCGAGCGATTGGTCCCAAGCCTTTCTGGAAGAGCTTTCTCAAGGACATAGTCCTTGCTCTCCTGCTTGAGAATGAATCTCAGATTCCGATACCAATCCAGGAAGTTGGATCCATTTAACTTGTCCTTCTCAAGGACGGATCGCAACGAGAAAGTAGTCATAGACATAAGCTGAAATCCAAGAAAAACAAAGATTTAGTTATGTATATGATGAGAAATCTTATCACAATAAGAAAACTCGCATTATATTCAAACAATGTTTCCTCTATGAATATAATGATCCAAGATCCATACTTCACTAAAATCTGAGTGGGCGACTCGCCATTACCCAAACTTTAGTTATCTAGGTAAGTAAATCATTGCTAATTGTACCCAGTACAACTCTTGGTTGTGGATGAGACAAACTATGTCTAATCCACTCTGATGTCTCTGGGCCCAGAACTTCCGATAGCCCAGTCAAGTTAAACCAATCTCTTTAGTCTTGTGATCATTGACAGTTGCACTGCAAGTCTATCAATTACCACCTGTCTTACTTATTGTCACTGTGGATACCAAGGACTCCAAGATTATCCAACAATGAAACAAGTTTTGACAGTAGACAAGGTTGGGCAAGACATCAAGGTTACTTGATATTTAGTTGAGGAGACTAAACTCTGACAGGTTAGCAAATCAATTTCTTAGGTCATGTAATTGTTGATGTCAATGCACTGCAAGTCCATCAACATTATTACCCGCCTTACTCATGTAATTGTGGACACCAAGCTCTTGGCTAGACATCACACAACTAAACGAGTCTTGACAGTTGACCACATTGAAGCTAATCTTTGATCAATGTTTAAGTCTAGTTTGGTTTCTGAAAATTCAAGGTTCAATAACCAGAATTTCGAATACTGTGTCGATCGACGCAGACTCTGTCTGTCGATTGACACCACCAAACAAAACCGGACTTCAATAACCGGTTAATTCAATTAACCCGGTTCATCGAACCAGTCATGTCGATCGACACAACCCATGTGTGACGGTCGACATAGACCTAAACCGAAGATAGTTTTGATAACCGGTCCAATCCAATTGAACCGACTTATCTGATCAAACTGATCTTAACCAATCGGTTTATACTAATTGGGATGATCCGTTCAATCCAATTGAACCAATCCATCCAATTTAAACCGTTTAAACCAGTTTCAACTGATTGCGATAACCAGTCCAATTCAATTGAACCGACTTATCCAATCAAACTGATTTATCCCATCGGTTCATGCTAATTGAGATAATCAGTTCAATCCAATTGAACTAATTCATCCAATTTAAACCGATCTATTCGGACCTTAACCAAGCATGATAACCGGTCCAATCCAATTGAACCGATTAACCATTCGCTTGGTCTGTGTCGACCGACACTAACCTGTGTCGATCGATACGTGACCGAATCTGCTCTGTGTCGACCGACACTCAACCTGTGTCGATCGACACAGAAGGCTTTCGGTTTTTCTTCGCGAAAAACCCTAGCCGCCGAATCTTGTCGTTTTCGCCGTTCTGTGTCGACCGACACACCTAGTGTGTCGATCGACACTGTGCGAAAACACAGACTCGAGCTTGATCGAAATCGATCTGACCTGTTCAATCTAAACAACTTGTTCTAGCGAATCTAAATCATCAAATTCAATAAACAGGTCTGATTCAATGATAAAACCCTAAGGCTCTGATACCACTGTTGGGAATCCGAGCCAATTCTACAGATTCAGAATTCTCGCGAGTTCCCGATAGCCTAGGATCTAGGGTCTAGTTAATTGAATCATGGATCTCACCTCGTGGTTACCTGGTGTTTAGCAGCGGAAGATTGATCAGGTAGCACGAGATCTATTGCGCCTCAGATGCTGCGCCTCTATCGTAGTCCACACGCACACAAGCTGGAATCCGCCGGGTTGCTAGTACCGGGACTCGGATCTCCCTGGGAACTGAGTTTCTCTGAGGTTTCTGTGTTTTCTCACTGAGAAAACACTCTGGGCGGCGCACAGCTCATTGTCTAGGTCGAATGTACAAAACTCGTTTATATATCGACCTTAAAGTGAACCGAAACATCAGTCTCGGTTTCGCCTTTGTGTCGACCGACACACTTATTGGTGTCGATCGACACACGTCCTGTATCGACCGATGCACCCACTGGTGTCGATCGATACACCCCTTTGAAACTTATATTCGATCTGTATCCAATACATATCGATCAGATCATATGCCAATGATCAATTCCCATGCAGAGTATATCCAACTTGCTTAGGTGTGTGACCCTGTAGGTTCACACGATACTGGAAATGAGTTACAACTCATTTGTCATAATTGGTTTCTAGCAAAACATTATGATTACCCAGTATCACATGAATTGTCCGATCTCGACAATACAACTATCTCTAGAGTTCGTACAATGTGATTTCAGGACATAATCCCAACACAAGTTTCACTCCAACTTGTCATGTTTTTTATCCCCAGACCACCTTCATTCTTTGGATAGGAGACATCTCGCCAAGAAACTTTTGTTCCAGTTGGAACTCCGATAACACCATGCCATAAGAAAGAAGTACAAAGACTGTTAACTTTGCGCATGACCTGCTTGGAAAGGAAGAAGGCGGATGACCGAAATCCGATGATCCCTGAGATGACTGAAGTCAACAGAGTGAGACGGCCTGCCAGGGATAAAGATCGCAGGGTCCAAGATGATAGCCTTTTTTTAATCTGCAACAGCAGAGGATCACAGTCCTTCAGATTCAACCGTCTAGAAGAGAGAGGAAGGCCTAGATAGCGGGCCGAGAGAGTTCCCTGAGAAAGACTAAAGCGAAATGACAGAGAGCGGATGAAGGTATCGTCAAGACCCCCACAAAACATAGAGGATTTCCTGAGATTGATACCTAATCCCGAGAGTTGCTGGAAATCATTCAAGACTTTGAGAATCCCTGCCAAAGAAGCCTCTGACCCATCCAAGAAGATCAACAGATCATCCGCGAAACACAAATGGGTCAACCTTTGAGATTCACAGCCTGGATGATAGGAGAATGACCCAGCTGCATAATCTCGGATCAAAGCAATCCTCCCACAGCTCGTTCTTCCAAATCAAACAGCGTTTGTGCAGAATCGGCTCTTGCTGGAGAATGTCTTACTTGCTTCAGAGATTATGCAGGGTTATCATCGTCACTCTGCCACTCCACGAATCACACTCAAAGTTGATATTGCAAAGGCTTTCGATTCGGTAAGATGGGATTTCCTTCTCAGCTCACTTCAAGCTTATCACTTTCCTGATCAGTTTATTGGTTGGATCAAAGCTTGTGTCTGCTCTCCCTCATTTTCTTTGAGCATCAATGGTATATCTTCAGGTTACTTCAAAGGGAAAACCGGGCTGAGACAAGGCGATCCTCTGTCGCCAATCCTGTTTGTGCTGGTGATGAATGTTTTATCTTTAAAAATGTTAAATTGTGTTTAGAACGGTTTTGTTTCGTACAAAACAACTAATCGAAAGTAAAATAAAATTATAGCCAATCCGAACTAAGTAAATTCAAATTCATCAACAAAGTAAATTTTGTATCTTTGTAAATTTTAGTTGTCTATTTATCTTAAACCGAACTTAACCGAGTTCTAGATTTAATTCTGTTTTGGCGAAAACTCAAAAAAGAATCTCGAAACAGCAAATTTTTAATTTGAATTTAACAAAGAAAGAAACTTAATATCCGCCCTTAGCTTTTGATGAAAATTTGTACTCATAAAATTTTTTGTTTTAATTGTAACTCTTGATCAAAAAAAAAAAAACTCTAACTCAGTTTCCTTTGGGTATATATATTAAGAAAAAGACGAAACAATTATTTAACACATAAAGCAAAGACCTATAAAATCCATATATAGATTATGGCTATCATACATAGTGCAATCTGAAGTACGAAAAAGTTAATATATGAAAGTTGTGTTATACAGAGCGGTTGAAGGTAGTCTAAATGGTAGAAGGGTCCGAGGTGGCAAACACCATCCGGGTTCGACTCCAGCCGGAAATAAAAATGCCTCCTCTGCTCACAATGCGGGTACTGGGCCTAAGGTCCAGGGAAAACCCTCCCAGGTGAAGCTGGCCTGCGGCCTGACTAGGCCCAAAAAGATTAGTCTGGACTTCGGTCTGGGATCCTCCCTGGATTATCAAAAAAAAAAAAAGTTGTGTTATACCACTCTTCCACCTTAAATTATATCTTTGTTTCTGCTTTTCCATTATTTGGGTTTGGGTTTATTTATTATATATGTCGATATCAAATGGTTACATACTTCCATTATTACGTTAAGCTAATAAATCCTTCACGATATTCGATGATTATATTTTTGTTTTAATGATCGTATATTAAGATAAATTAACATAGTAGGCATGTCGATATGATTAGATATTAATCCTAAGACTATATATAAAACTTTCAAATCTTAACCACTCTGCTTTGGAAAGAACCACCATGGAAACCACCTTGAAAACCAGAAGATTTGTACTCCTTGTTGTAAGGCGATGTTCATATAATCATTGAAAGTTGACAATTCCAAATTTTATTTCTATCGGAAGAATCAATATATTGGATTCTTAACCATAGAACATTTTTAGATCCAGTTTGGAAGTTGGTCAATATTATACAACAAGAGAACTTGATGATAATGTTAAAGATGCGAGATGTATATCGCATTTGGTTGAAGACTACAATGAAAAGACTAGATTTTCGTGGAAGAAAGCTTCATCAAAAAATTTCTTATTTGTTGTATCGTCTTTTCAAATTTCAATTTCCATAAGTTGTTGTATCTATATTATTTTCTTTATTTTATATGTAATTTTACATTATATATGAATAAAAATAGATGTTAAAAAAAAAAACTTTCAAACATCTAAATGTCTTAAAATGACATATTTCATATAGTTATAGTAGTTTCTTCCTTATAAAGCTATGGTAATATATAACCAAAAACATATCTATCTAATCTAATGGTGGCAACAACACTATAAACTTGAAGTTCCTCAAAATATAATGCCCTATGCATGCATGCAAATGATTTACTTCAAATTTATGAACCATACATCCCAATTAAAGAAACATATAATCTAAATATAAAATTAATCCACATTAACAAAATTTGTTTTCTTTTAAAGTGACCTATGGATTCAATAATTACGCTCCAATAAGCATTTGCTTTGTCTTTACAATCTTTGAATAATATCATGCACGTTTAAGTACCTCTCTCTCTTTCTTCCTTTATAAAACCTTCACATTTCTTCTCCTTAGCTCATAAGTAATCAAATCTCAAAAACCACTATTGCATCTCTCTCTTTCTCTCTCTCTAAAAAACCTCTAAATTAGATCCAATGGATCAAAACGTACCAATAAGCAAGAGGATATGGAACATCGTACGTTTTCTCTTGTACATGATCCGTAAAGGCGTCTCAAAACACAAACTCATCGCCGACTTCAACGCCACTCTCAAACGCGGCAAGAACCTCATGTTCCACCACCGTCGCCGCGTCCCCGCCGCTGCCAATTCCTCAGAGGCTCTCTACGCTGCATCATCCGCGGCCGCAACTGCACATCTACGACAAGAATACGAGTTTAGCTGCAGAAACACTCCGAACTACTCTTTCCCTTTTCCCAATATTGCTTTCATGAAGAAAAAAAGTCACAATAGTCTCTTCGCTTGTGGTCAAACGCCTCAGACGCTGGACGACGACGCAGCCGCCGCTAGAGCAGTTCTTGAGCTTCTTCACGACGTTGGTGAGAAAGGAAACGTTACGCCGGCGGATTTGTCGGCAGCTTTGTCTCCTTATTTTCCAGGATTTGGACGGACTCCTTTGGTAAGGCCGTTAAGAGTAACGGACTCACCGTTTCCTTTGACCCCGGAAAATGGTGACGTGGCTAAAGGACACGTTGATCAAGCGGCTGATGATTTCATAAAGAAGTTTTATAAGAACTTGAATCAGCAGAAGAAGATGATTGAGTTCAGCTAAAAATTAATCTGATCATCGATGTGTATCTTCATATTTCTCTTCTTCCTCAAATATTTTTTTTCCATTCTATTTTTCTCTTTCTTGTCTCCTTTTTGCTTATTAAATTCCAAAGATGTAATGATATTTCTGGAGGATTTTTATTTTCGGATTTCTTGAAACAATTGGATACTATGAATAAAACATATCATGGGTTTTATTAGTAAAATAACTGTTGTGAGTAATTTTTTGTGACTTAAGCAAAATTAATCAATCTCTGGATCCACAAACTTTCACAACGACAAACAAAATTATGTTGCAACTAAACTAGTTATATTCTTTGCCAATGAATACTCTTTTTGTTCCTCTATCCAATGAATTCTTCAACAAGAGATCAACACAAAAGTAGCAACTTTAAAATAAATAAAAAATTCACGCAAATTTTGTATTAAGTATGATGACTGGAATAACTTTATTTGCTACATTATAAAAGAGCTAATTAATATTTCAGTAAAAACAGATGAATCCAATGACATATTTTTCATATTTCGTTTTTGCATCATAATCATATGAAAACATTAAAATATTATATAATTATAATTCGCTTTTGTATCTGTCTTGTTGTCTCAAATGAAGACATATGGGATAATATTCTCCGTATCGTCCTTTGCTTAGTATCTACCATTTCGTACGGTTTGAATCTTATTAGCGATTTAATTAGTTCCATGTCATCCCAAAATAGACCCAAGAGGTTTATGTACTAACTAGGAGTAATTAACTAGCCGAGGTAACAATATCATTCCTTAATTATTATTCACTTAAAATCCTGAATTTATGTATAGTCATATAAATTCGACGGTAGTTAATGTGCAGTCTCGTCTCCATAAACATTTACGCACTGAAAACATGCTTAGAAAATAACCAAACAACGATAGTATAGTGGTAATCACTATAGAGAAATGCGTAAATCCGTCATTAGTTTTATTTCCACTGAAAACTAAGGCCATGAATGTTTAAATGGTTTTTGGCTTTTAGTTTTTGGTTTTTGCTTTTTAGATTTTGATTTTTAGATTTTGGTTTTTGAATTTTTGGTTTTTGATTTTGCAGTAGATTTTAGTTTTTAAGAAATATGAATGGTGAAATATTTAGTTTTGGGTTTTTGTTTACAAAATATATTTTAAAATAAATAGAAATAATTTTTATAAAAAAAACAATACAAATATATTTTAAGGTAATAGTAACGCATGCTCGTTCGGTTTTTTTGGTTTGATTCAGTTCAGTTCTTTCGATTTTTGAGATATAGAAACCGTTCGGACATTTATAAAATTTGGGTCGGTTTTGGTTCATTTCGAGTACTAAAATTAAGAACCGGCGAATAGAAAAATCGATTTCGGTTACAATCGCTTTTTACGAATAATATCGGATAATTCAGAGAAATTTGGATAATTCGAGTGAAAATATCGGATAATTCAGGAATTTCAAAAGAATTTTGGGTTTAGGATATTTTTGATAAAATTATTGGAGTTACTTCGGATAATTCATTTTAATTGGTAATATTTAATTAGTTTTGATTATTTGTTATTTTAAATATAAATATAAGTAACATAAGTTTTATTTGATATTATATTTTTATTTAGAAAAATAAGAAAATAAAAAGAATAAAAAGGCATCGATGAGATGAAAACCTCCAAAAAGTGGATTTTGGTTTTCCTTTGAATTGATGTTAAAGAACTCAAAAACTAGTTTTCCTACATTTTAGGAAATCTATTTTACCAAAATCTTGATTGGCTATTAAAATGGTTTTCTGAAAAACAAAAACCAAAAACCAGTTGAAAAAATACAAACAATCAAGGCCTAAGTTTTTACTGTTTGTCAGACAAATATAGTCATATTTTGTGGATATTAAAAATTTAGAAATTAGATTAGTCGTCGATATATTTTAGAAAGTAGTTAAAATTCGGTTCTTTTTTTTCCCGATAAATTCGGTTCAGATAACCCAAAGTTAGTAAAAAAAATGGTTAGGAAATATATATTTTGCATGGTGATATAATTATTTGATATATATAACTTTAATGAAATAAAAACGAAACTTAAAGTGGACATGCAAGCTGTTTGGCTCTTTCCCTAAAGCAATAAAGAGAGAAAAGTAATTTCTTTTCCAACTTTTTTCCTTTAATTGTCTTTTACTTCTTTTTAATTTTATTTATAATATAATCACAAGTTTGAATTCACAGTCATAGCAATCAGCCAATTACGTATCAAAACAACAACTCTACCACTATCAAGAAAAGCTTATATATGGCAGAGTCAATAAAAACTTCTTTCGTAAAACTCACACTATTTTCGTCTTTTTAGATTCTAAAAATCAAGAATGAATAAGATTGAGGTCTAAACTATTCTTTCCTTAGTTGGGTTATAAAAGTGATTAAGACAATTAAACAATTATGCATGTGTATTTTTGAGACACATACTTACTTATACACACACACATATATATATATATATATATATATATAAAAGTGATTAAGACAATTAAACAATTATGCATGTGTATTTTTGAGACACATACTTACTTATACACACACATATATATATATATATATATATTAACCGTATTCGTTTGCCATGACATGACAAGTTGTTGTTGGTAGGGGTGAAATTATTATCCGGGATCCGAGATTCGATCCGGGATCCGCTCCGCTCCGATCCGAAAATTCGGATATTCGGGAAGCTCGGATCCAGATCCGGATAGTAAAATCTAGGATCCGTCCAAGCCGGATCCGGATCCGGATATCTTCATATTTAGGTCTGGATATCCGGATCCGGATCCGGGCCACTAAATATATTAAAAAATATTTTAAATATATATATTTTTACATATAATATATTATTTACTATATAAAATGTATAAAAATACTTTTAGTTATGTTTTATATTATATTATATTTTTTTCAAAGATTTTATATAAAATATTAATTTTATATTTAAATTTAGAATATTTAGATTTTAGATTTTTTAACATTTTTATTTTATTTTTTAATTATTTTTTCGGATCCGGATCCGGATATCCGCGGATATCTTGATTTTTGACGGATATCCGAAGTCCGGATATCCGGAAGCCATGGATCCGGATCTGGATAGCGTTTTCACGGATCCGGATCTGGATAGCGTTTTCACGGATCCGGATCCGGATCCGGATATCCCAAAATTTTCGGATATCCGGATCCGTCCCACCCCTAGTTGTTGGTTAACCTTCTATAATCTTCCTGACGTTTTTATAATCAATGATCAGAATTCGAACTGCATAAGGGTGCGACTGGATGCTTACGGGTACCGCAAAGATTGCGGAAGATAAATAAACAATAACCTGCAGTCGCCGGTTAGCAAACAATTGTGAAATCTCCCAAATGAGTAATATCTAGATATAATTGCGAAAAGCTATATATAGATTAACGAGTATAGAAACAATTTGGAAGAAATAATATCCAATGATTCAAGATAGAGCTGCATATAAAATTGTTACTTGGAACGACCAAGATGAAGCTTTATTAAATTATTTGGATCATCTCAAATTAAAAAAATAGTTATTGCAGCAGCTTTTGTGCTAGTAGTGCCCGTGCCCATTTAGGGATTGATTGAACATGTGTGAGCGACTCAGAGACATACTTCCAAATAGTTGGTGAGATTCTCATTGGATGAGGACATCTTTCTATTATTGAGTGTGTTTATCATCTGCAATTTAGATTCTCATCTGAGACTAATGTGGATTTACAACATTAGACTAAAATCCGACCAATAATTGTTATGTGAGACTAATGTGGATTTACAACATTAGACTAAAATCCGACCAATAATTGTTATGTGAGACTAATGTGGATTTACAACATTAGACTAAAATCATGGGTCGGATCGGCCCATTAAAGTCACCGACACAGAATGTTGGAACAAGTTACATACAGTACAACTAACATGAAGTAAAGCAATCCACATATTCACACCAACTCCAAGCAGTGTAGGGCATTTTTCCAAAATAATAACACAATTTAAAGTTATTTTTTCTAAATGTAGTCCCTGATACTAGAATAATAGCATAAATTCAGTATTAACATGACTCAAAAGTCTTACTTTAAACCAATGTAAGAGTGGTTGACAAATGTCATAACCGAGGTGGTCACGAGGTCGGGATGCGCGTCTTGCTAGAGAGTTGACGTGCTCGGTCCGAAGGAACTAAGTTGTTCTTGAGAGAGAACCGACTAGATTCAGAGATAAGCAAGAGTAAAGCAGTGCTCGGGGTGAAAGAAGAGAAGATTGTGTTCGGGGTTCTTTGTCGAGAGTAATATGCTCGGGACGAGCGTAGTTGGTATTCAGATTCCCGAGCAGGTCGAAAGACGTGCTCGGTTTACAATTCGGGAAATTGACTATAGAGAGAGAAAGTAGTAAGAAGTGCACAAATCCCAAAAAGTTACATTAATGTACAGTGACGACTCCTATTTATAGTAAAATACGGTCGTACTTTTTACAGGCCGTTGACCGCTTGTCGAGCTCGTGCGGATTGGGCCGTACTTGGCGACGAGATGGGCTGAGCCGTACGTTCCTTTGGATGTTAGCGTAGCCGAGCCGGTTTGTTTGAGTTGAGCCGAGCCGAGCCGATAGTGATGGGCTTGGTTCGGGCGTCTGCATTCGGGCCCTTACTGCTTGTTGGGCCATTTTGCTTCTGTTGGGCCGGCCTTTGTTCAGGGAATAAGTATTGGGCCTTCTAAATGGATGGGGTGCTAAACCCATATATAACAGTAAGCCCCCCCCAGTTCGTCGATCTTCGTGATGCTCGAAGTCGGCGGATTTGGTCAGTGTTTCTTAGTTGGGCCGATACTTATTCGGTGTAGGCCTGGTCGGTCAGTTGAATTCGCTTGCTTTGTTGCTTCTTTCTCGGGTAGTTCGAAAGGTTTCTTGGGAAGCAGCTGGATACTGAAGAGTCGCATCTTTGTAATGATGGTAACTATGAACGCGGGAAGCTGGAGGGTTGCGTAGGGGTCATCATTGCGCTTGTCTCGAAATTCCCCCGCTTGCTTATATATATCGCGCTCCGCTCTTCTTCGATTTCATTTCTCTCCTTTCGCAGGTACTTCGCTCTCCCTTCTCTCTAGAATTTATTTTCTCTCTCTAGCTTGTTGTTGTATTAGTCGTAAGTCATGAGAATTGACTCCAGTTCAGCATCGTCCTCGGGTCAGGACCTTTACTCGGTAAGGTTGTCCGAGGGCAATTCTGCTCAACCTAGCTTGTCAGTTGCGGAGCAGGGTTCTTCATCTGGCTCGGGGCGAACAGAGATAATTTCCCGGAATCCCGAGGATAGTCGAGCTCGGACTCCTTTGGCTTCGGGTAGCGTGCAGAGCTTCCGGGTGCCGTATTTGATAGACTCGGAGGACGACGGTGCTCGGCCTTGGCTCCTCCCACCGGTTCAGAATATAGGTTCTCTCCCAGTAAAGGTGGAAGCAGTGGTCATAGTTGACCAGGCTCGGTGCGACAGGATGGTGTTGGAGCCGAGCAGGTCCAAGAAAACTCGAAAAACTCAGCGAAAGGCTGCGGATGGCTCGGAAAAGAAAACGCGTCCCGTTCGTCCTGTTCTTCCAACGAAGTGCTCGGACGACGATTTGGCTTGGTTGAAGGATACTTGCGATCCTGGGGGCGTTGATCGGCTCGAGCTTCGTAAACCCGAGCCACACGAGAGGCCTTGGAATTGTCCGGAAGGATGGATATGCTTGTACGACTTTTGGTTCAAGGATATCCATCTAAGGTTTCCTTTGCCGAGGCTGCTCGTGGCATATTGTGAAGAAAGGAGGATTGCCATGTCCCAGCTGTGTCCGGCTGCTGTACAGAACATGGTCGGCTCTATGATTCTGGCCTCTGAGTGTGGAGTGGAGATGACTCTTCGGTTCTTCGAGGAGATCACAACGATTTCGACGAATCCTACGACCGTCGGGACCCGGTATGTTTGCATGAGGACCCGTTTCGGGGAGAAAGTTGTCATCGGGAAGCCGTCGAAAGTCGACGATTGGCAGGACCGCTACTTCTATGTTTGGGTAATTTCGGCCTCGATTCCTGATCCGGAAAGGCCGTACAGAGTTCTTTGGAATCATCTCCATGGTAAACACTTTGCTTTGCTCGTTCCTCTAAATAGACTAACTTATCCTCGTTTTTTCTTCTTGCAGACCGTCATTCTTTTGATCTCCCAGCACCGGACAGTTTTTTAACGAATCTTCATAGGCTCGTTGCTCGGAGTATTCAAAAGTGACCGGACGTTCATGCCAGTCAGGTCAAGCGAGCTATAGAGTGTTTAGACGAAGGTATTCTCTGTTGCTTTTTCTCCTCTCTTTTTTTTTTTGCTCGGGCTCCTTTAATATGTCTATATACTTTGCAGGCTGTCATCTTCGTTCGGTTGAGTCCCTAGCCGAGTATAACAACAGACCTCTCGTTGCAGTTGTCCCGAAGAAGAGCCGGAAGAAAGAGATGGGCTGAATGGATCTTGAAGTTGTGAATTATGTCGAGGAGAATCTTGCTACTCCGCAAGGAAACCTGGTCGTGGAACAGGCTAACCCTTCTGAACCACATGTAAATCCTGTCCCCCTGGATTCGAACCGACCATTCTCGCCTTGGGTTGGGGAGGTACCCCGTGGAATGGTTTTCGTGAACGAATTTCACCGAGATTTGTTTCGTCAGGTGTGCGAGGCGGTTGAGGCGGTCGAGGATCAGAAGATAAAGAGAAAGAAGAAGAAGAGGTCGCGACTCGAAGAAACGGCTGCCGCTGAGCCCGGGACCCTTGTTCCTGAAGATGGTCAGGAAACCGAGGAGGCCGCCGATGTTCCTTCTCTAGTGAGGAGAAAGAAGAAGAAGAAGACTGTTGCTACCGAGGACCAAATGGTTGATGCCTTCGAGCGTGCTGACGGTGGTAGGATGGATCTGGCCATTCTTCCTGAGGTCGCGGATACTCAGGTTGGGAATGCTGAGGGCCCGAATGTCGACGAGGCTGCTCCTCTGGAATGTCCGGGTGATGATCAGGTCGCTGACCGAGGTGAAACGGATGGTCGGGAGGGGAATGAAGATTCTGGTTCGCAAAACGAACGCGATATTCCCGACCTGGATGAGATCGCCGGACTCACTTTTCTTGGTGGTCCTGGTGAGGGCGCGCTCACGGATTATGGCTTTTCTGTGAGGTATGAAGGTTCGAAGCCGCTCTTTCGCGATGGGGAGGCTTGCGCAGATTTACTTCGGCTGGTGAGAGATAGTCCTCCGAGGCCGTTGCCTTCTGTTACGCACACGCACTTCTCTGACCGTAAACAGGCAGTGGCCAAGGATTTCGTTCGGGTGTGTTCTCTTTTTCTCTTTCCTCTTTTTTTTTGATTATCTGATAGCATTCGATTTTGACTTCTTTTCTGTTCCAGGGTTTTGACAATTATAATCTGCTTTGTGACGAGTACGAGCAGAGAGAGGTCGATCTTGAGAGGGCGATCTGCAGTCTGAAGAGGGAGCTCGGTAAAGCCGAAAGGTATATTTCCGAGATAGAAGGGTTCCGCGAAGCGGCGGCTGCTGCAGAGGCGCTTCGTTCGTCTCTTAAGGTCGAGGAGGAGAAGGTGTAGGCTCTGGAGAAGAAGGTTGCTGAGCTTTCCACCGAGAATACTCGGTTGGATGTCGAGAACAGACAGTGTCTGGCCGATTGTTCGAATGCTCGGGCCGAGGCTGACGAGCTGACTGTTCGAGTGTCTGATCTGCAGGGTAAGCTCGAATCCGAATGCGCTCGGCTTAAATCTTCCTGTGCGCGCGAAGTTCAGAAGGAGAGGGAGCGAGTTTCTGATAAGGCACATGCTCGGCTATCCAAAATAAGGAAAGCCAATGAAGAGAAAGAGCTCGGGAGGAGAACTCAGATACTGATGAACCAAGCTGCTGCTGTTGCGTCAATGCTGGAGACGCTCGTCAAGGAAGGTTTTGCAGTTCCCGCGGATAGGATAGCCAAGGCTCATTCCGATTTCGATCGTTTCAAGGAACAGCTCGTCTCGATCCAGTTCACCGACTTGGCTGACGAGGACTTTACTATGACTCCACCAGGTAGTCCAGGTCGGGCCGATGGGGCTTCTTCGATGCCTGTTTTGGATCAGCCTGTCTCGAATCGTGCGCTCGTGGCATCCTCGGTGGTGGACAATCTTCGGGCGGTTGGGATTACCGGGAGTGAAGACGAGGATACGGCTGAAGATCGAGCTCCCGAGGCTTCCTAGATTTTCTCCTTGTGAATTTTTGTTGTCTTCTCTCTCTCCCCCCTTTTTTGTAATGCCTGTTTGTAACCGGATTCGTGCCTTTGAGCACTTTTTAATGAATTTTGTTTTTCCTCGCTCTTTCTCTTTTTTTTATTTATATATGTGCCCAAGTCGGAATAAACATAGAAAGAAGGTGTTCGGTTTGGGTTAGATATGCGAGTTTCAGCAAGGAGCGAGCAACGATGCTCGGCTTATCCCGTAGGACCGACCGGGACAGTTATGCGAAACTGTGTTCGGCTTATGTTTTCTGTCAGTCGTCTTTGTGCGGGAGCTGGGCCCGGCTTACTTAGTTGTGGGGTTCGAGACTATGCTCATTGTACCACAGGTCGGGTGCGAGTAAGTGCTCGGCTTACCCCTAAGGTCTGACCGGGACGGTATGCGAGGGCTATGCTTGGCTTATTTACTGTCGATCAGCCTTGTGCGGGAACTTGGCCCGGCTTACAATGTATCGAGCATCTGGCCAGGATGTCGATCTGTTCGGTGTGGTTGAAACAAAATTTAACTTAATAAAATTTTATTATTGATATAGCTGAGCCTCGTGAGAGGTTGCCTACGTACCCCGAAAGGGGATCAAGCCGATCGTAGTTCACTTTACATATTACTCGAACTCGTGTATAGCGAGCTCGGTTTTTGTGAGCGAGAGATGCTCGTTTTTTTTTTTTTTTTTTTGAGCGCGATGCTCGGCTTTTTTGTGAGCGAGAGATGCTCGGCCTAGTAGTAGTACCTTTTGAGTTTGTTTGCATTCCAAGAGCGTGGAATGGCTTCTCCCTTCATCGTTACGAGCTCGTAAACCCCGAGTTTTACTATCTTTGAAACGATGTACGGACCTTCCCAGTTTGCGCCGAGTTTCCCTGCTCGGTATTCTCGTGTGTTTTCGAACACTTTCCGGAGAACGAGGTCGCCTTCCACGAAGCGGCGTCCTTTGACCTTCTTGTTGTAGTGTCTCGTGATTTGCTGCTGATAGTTCTGGAGACGTAGGAGCGCTCGGTCTCGTAGTTCCTCTGCTTGATCAAGGCAGTCGATGATCATGTTGTTGTTAAGGTCTTCGTGCTCGGGCGCGATACTCAGGCGTATTGTCGGGACACACATCTCGGCTGGGGACATTGCCTCCATTCCGTGAGAAAGTGAAAAAGGTGTCTGGCCGGTTGATGTTCTCGGGGTGGTTCGATGAGACCAGAGGACGCCATCGAGCTCGTCGGCCCAGAGGCCTTTCTTACTTTCCATTCGCTTTTTCAGACCGTCGATGATCGTTTTGTTGGTCGCCTCGGCCTGACCATTACCTTGTGGGTACCTCGGTGTTGATTTGCTCAGACGTATCTTCCACCTCGCACAGAATCCTTCGAACAGATTGGAGATAAACTGGGAACCATTGTCGGTTACGATCTCGTAAGGAACACCGTGTCGGCAGATTATGTACTTCCAAACAAACTTCTGAACGTCGAGGTTTTTGATTTCCGAGTAGGATTCGGCTTCGACCCACTTGGTGAAGTAATCGGTCATTATTAGGATGAACTTCTTTTGATGCGAAGCCGGGAGAGGTCCGACAATGTCCATCGCCCATCGCATGAATGGGTAGGGTGTGGCTGCGGTGGTGAGGAGCTCGGCTGGCTGGTGTATGCTTGGGGCGTGCCTCTGACATTTCTCGCATCGGGCGACATAGCTCTCGCAGTCAGCGATCATGGTTGGCCAGAAGTGACCGTGTCGCTTTATCTTTGCTGCTAATGCTCGGCCGCTTGTATGATTTCCGCCTGCTCCTTCGTGAGTTTGCTCGGTGACCCATTTGATCTCCTGCCCGTTTATGCATCGCAATAGTGCCTTGGACGCGCTCCAACGGAATAGTTCGTCCTTCATTATTACGTACCGAGCGCAGCGAGCTTTTAAACGGCGAGCTGCCCAACGATCCTCGGGGACCTTCCCCGTTAGTATATAGTCCTTGATTTCGTCTCTCCAGTCGATGGTAGTAGCATGCTCGGGATCGGTATCCTTAATTACCTCCTCGTTGCTTCTATGAGCATCGTCCAATCCTTCTTCTTCCTCGGTAATGAGAAGTACATTTTTGTTCGGTGCGATGCTTGGTCGAGCTATGCATTCGACTGGAATGATTCGACGAAGATCGGGGTCCGAAGTCGATGCTAGGGCGGCCAGTGCGTCGGCAGAGGAGTTGTCGCTTCTGGGGATCTTGGTTAGCGTGACCGATCCGATCCGTTCGGTGATTTCCTGGACGAGTTTTAAGTATGCATCCATGCGCTCGTTTTTTGCTTCGTATTCCCCGTTGAATTGGTTTACGACCAGCTGCGAGTCGGCGAACGCATCTACTTGCTTTGCTCCTACCACTTCGGCTAGTCGTAGTCCAGCGAGCAGTGCTTCGTATTCGGCTTCGTTGTTTGAAGCTGGAAATCCTAGGCGGAAGGATTGTTCGATTAGTTCGCCGGTCGGGGATGTCAATTTGACTCCTACGCCCGAACCGTTTCTTGATGAGGAACCGTCTACGAACAGAATCCATTTCTCCTTTGGAGGCAAGGCTTCGTTGAAAGTGAGTTCGGGTGGTAGCTCGATGAGGAAGTCAGCCAGGACTTGTGCCTTTGCGCTGGTTCGGGGTTTGTATTCGATGTCGTACTTGCTTAGCTCTACCGCCCATTTAGCAATTCTTCCTGACTGGCTCGGACTATGCAGGATTGTTCTGATTGGTTGGTTCGTGAGTACGACCACCGAATGTGATTGAAAATAAGGGCGGAGCTTCCGAGCTGAGACGACGACTGCTAACGCGAGCTTCTCGAGTGTGTTGTAGCGTGTTTCCGCGTCGTCGAAGATTTTGCTTGTGTAGAAAATGGGTCTTTGGTCACCTCGATCGTCGCGGACGAGCACACTGCTGACTACCGAGGTTGACACAGAGATGTACAAGTACAACGTCTCTCCTTCCTCGGGTTTGGCCATAATTGGTGGGGTGGAGAGGTAGGTCTTTAGCTGTTGAAACGCGTCCTCGCACTTAGCGTCCCACTCGAATTTCTTGTTCCCACGAAGAAGATTGTAGAAAGGGAGACACTTGTCCGTTGATCGGGAGATGAATCTATTCAGGGCTGCGACACGTCCGGTTAGTCGTTGGACTTCTCGGGTGTTCCTTGGAGATGGGAGCTCGGTGATCGCCGTTATTTTCTTCGGATTTGCTTCGATGCCCCTCTTTGTGACGATGTAACCAAGAAACTCTCCCGATGTGACCGCGAAAGTGCATTTTGCTGGATTCAACTTCATTCCGTACTTGTTCAGGCTCGCGAAACACGTTGTGAGGTGACTGATGTGGTCGTCGGCTAAAGCGGATTTGACGAGCATATCGTCAATATAAACTTCCATTGTGTTGCCGAGCTGGTCGGCAAACATTCGGTTTACGAGGCGCTGGTAAGTTGCTCCTGCATTCTTGAGCCCGAAGGGCATAACCTTGTAACAATATGTGCCGCGGTCAGTGATGAAGGAAGTCTTTTCTCGGTCGTCTGGGTGCATCATAATCTGATTATACCCTGCGGAGGCGTCCATGAACGATAGCAGCTCGTGGCCGGTGGTCGCTTCTACGAGTCGATCAATGTGCGGAAGCGGGAAGCTATCCTTTGGGCACGCATTGTTGAGGTCGGTGAAATCTACGCATACTCTCCATTTACCGTTCTTCTTTTTCACTACGACGGGATTTGCCAACCAGTCCGGATATTTCACCTCGGTGATCGAACCTGCCTTTGAAAGTCGTTCTACTTCATCGTTGACAGCTTTGGCGCGTTCGGGACCGAGCTTTCGTCTTTTCTGTTTGACTGGTTTAAAGATCGGATCGACGTGCAGTTCGTGACATGCGATGGTCGGGTCGACTCCAGTCATGTCAGTCGTCGTCCAGGCGAAGGTTGTGGCATTTTCCTGCAGGAATTCTATCAGCTTGTCTCGTAGGTCAGCTCGGAGGTCGGCTCCTATTCTGACGCAGCGTTCGGGATCGCGAATGTCGATATTGATTTGTACTATCGCGTCCTTCTGCGGGCGATCGGGAGGTGGCAGCTCGATTCGAGGCTCTGCGACTAGGTATGCTTGTGATTTATGGCGCATTTTGTGCTCGATACGGAAGCATGTGCGGGATATCCTCTGATCTCCTCGTAGTGTATACACGCCGAATGGGGTTGGGAACTTGACACATTGATGAAATGTGGATGGGACCGCCCTCATTTCGTGAATCCAAGGCGTGCCGAGGATGACGTTGTAGATAGCTGGTCGGTCGACGACTACGAACTTGATCAGCTTGGTGATTCTGCCGACGTAGACTGGAAGTTTGATTGTTCCGATTGTGTTGATCGAGTCTCCCGAGAAGCCGGTTAGTGGTCTCGTCGATGGTTTGATACGGTAGTCGCTGAGCTCCATACGTTGCAGTGTTTCTCTAAAAATTAGGTCGACCGAGCTGCCGGTGTCGATCAGAATTTTTTCTACCTCGCAGTCGCCGATTCGCATGGCGACGACGAGTGGATCGTTATGCGGTCGGTCCACTCCTTCGGCATCCTGTTCGGTGAAACTCACTTCTTCGCCGATTCTGAGCTCGTCAGTGGCGTTTCGTCGGTAGTGCTGGGCGGCCGTGTCCCTCCGTTCGTATTCTTTTATCGATCGAACTGAATCGTTGACCATAGGCAGTCCTCCCATAATCATGTTTATTCGTCTCCTTGGACGTGCTCCGTCTTCCTCTTCTTCGTCGCGAGCTCTTTTCTCCGCGGCTGCCGCTGCGTTGATTTGTTCGGTCTCCTCGTCGAAAGCAACCTGTTTCCTTCGCTCTTCCTGGACG
Source organism: Orychophragmus violaceus (assembly GCA_030180135.1). Lineage (NCBI taxonomy): Eukaryota > Viridiplantae > Streptophyta > Magnoliopsida > Brassicales > Brassicaceae > Orychophragmus > Orychophragmus violaceus. The sequence continues at coordinate 87,829,032 of CM058229.1, read as the reverse complement.
ATCCTGAAGCGCTCGGCCTCGTTCTTTGGTTGCGTGACCTGGTTGATTTGCTTCGGGTGAGGTTTGTTGCGATCCAGCACTAGTTTCTTCCCATCTTTTTGGTAATCGGCGAAGAGGAGGGCTTGAAGGTTTCTGCATTCCTCGGTGCTATGACCCGCTCGCTGATGATATTCGCAGAATAACTTGTTTTTATCGGCTCCTCGGATGAACTTGTTCCACGACTTGCCTTGATTTTGACCTTGGTATCCTTGCGTGGGTCGTTCCTGCTGATGATTTTGAGAGCGGTCGGGATGACTTTGTCGTTGATCTTGATGGGGACGTTCCTCGTCCTGCCGGTGTCCCTGCAACTGATCGCTGATGTAATACGACGATTTCCCTCTTCTCGCGGTTTCTTCTTCCTTGGTTTTTTTGTAATCCTGATCGTAGTGTTGCCGAGGCTCGTATTGCTCGGTACTCTTTTCGGTTTTGTCTTTCGAAGTCGAATTCTTGGGTCCAAACTTCTTGGCTAGGGTTTCTTTTTCTTCCTCGAGTTCGACGAAGATCGATGCTCGGTGGAGGGCGTCCTCAAGCGAGCTTGGTCTATTTTTCTTCAGTTCTTCTCGGAAGCTTGATTCGTACCAGAGGCCGTTTCGGAGTGCGGGTAGAACTTCGCTGTCGGTGATCGTGATTTTGGCCAAAACGTTTTTGAAGCGGGTGATGTACGATCGGAGGCTTTCCCTCGGTCCTTGGGAGATAGCCCATAGGTCGGCGTTTGATACCTCCTCCTGGATATACATAGAGTAATGTTTGAGAAAGGCGTGCGTTAAGTCGTTGTATCCGTCGATTGAGTTCGGTTCCAAGCGGGAGAACCAATCCAGGGCCGAGCCGGTCAAATGCTCGACGAACAGTTGGCAGTAGCCTGCGTCACGTTCCCCAACACTGAACTTTGTCCTCCCCATTGCAATGCGGAATGCCGTCAGAAACTGCCTTGGGTCGGATTTACCGTCGTAGGTCGTCATCTTGATTTTGACCGCAGAGATAGGATGCTCAAACTGGACGTCCATGAGGCGGCGAGTGAACGGAGTGTTCTGAGTTTCTTCCAGTACACGGTCGATCTCGGGGGCCGAGCTGATCGCTTGATGGACTTTGGACGTCATATTTTTCAACATTAGCTTTATGTCTTCAATTTCGATGTCTCTGTGTGCGTCGGGCATTGAGCTACTCGGGATATCCGTGTTGGGAGGTTGTTCGTCCTCGGTCTGCTGCTGCGTTACCGTTCGGTTTCTCGGATTTGGAGGTGGCGTTTCTTCAAATAACGCTCGGTGAAGATGAGTTCGGGGGACGGATCCTTGTTGACTTGTCATTCGTAGATCGTTGATTTGCCCTTGGCATACTGCATGTGCCGTGGCGAGCTGATCGAAGCGTGCGTTGCTTCCCTGAGAGAGTTCGGCTATTTGAGTCATGAGAGTTTTGAGCAAGGTGGACATGTCATGCTCGTTTGTCTGAGTTTCCGCGGCTTGTTGTGGTCGTTCGGTATTTAGAGGTTGCTGCTCGGCGCCGGCCGGCTGAATGATTGGGTCTGCAACCTGAGAAACGTGCTGGGGTTGCCCTCTTGCTCGGGAGGCTGTTTCCGAGCTTGTGATGTCTTCGATGTGGACGTAATCCTTGTTCGATGGAGCTCCTGTCATCGCTGAATCTTTCCGTTAGTGAAGAAAAACTTAAAATCCCCACAGACGGCGCCAATTGTCATAACCGAGGTGGTCACGAGGTCGGGATGCGCGTCTTGCTAGAGAGTTGACGTGCTCGGTCCGAAGGAACTAAGAGCTTCTTGAGAGAGAACCGACTAGATTCAGAGATAAGCAAGAGTAAAGCAGTGCTCGGGGTGAAAGAAGAGAAGATTGTGTTCGGGGTTCTTTGTCGAGAGTAATATGCTCGGGACGAGCGTAGTTGGTATTCAGATTCCCGAGCAGGTCGAAAGACGTGCTCGGTTTACAATTCGGGAAATTGACTCTAGAGAGAGAAAGTAGTAAGAAGTGCACAAATCCCAAAAAGTTACATTAATGTACAGTGACGACTCCTATTTATAGTAAAATACGGTCGTACTTTTTACAGGCCGTTGACCGCTTGTCGAGCTCGTGCGGATTGGGCCGTACTTGGCGACGAGATGGGCTGAGCCGTACGTTCCTTTGGATGTTAGCGTAGCCGAGCCGGTTTGTTTGAGTTGAGCCGAGCCGAGCCGATAGTGATGGGCTTGGTTCGGGCGTCTGCATTCGGGCCCTTACTGCTTGTTGGGCCATTTTGCTTCTGTTGAGCTGGCCTTTGTTCAGGGAATAAGTATTGGGCCTTCTAAATGGATGGGGTGCTAAACCCATATATAACAACAAAGAAAAAAACCAATGGAAGAGACTACAAAAATTAAGAGTAACCAGAATTAAACCAAAACCAGAAGATATATACATCAACCAAAGGTATGATTAAACTGCTTGTAGTTAAGAATCTCTTTCGTGTTTCAAGAAAAGATACATATTTTTCTGTTACAGTTAGAATAACTTATAAAACTATATTGATTATTAGTTTGATATTCACAATCAATTGCATCATGTTTTTGATGTTACTTCTAAACAACCGCCTTCTTTTATGTTTGCAAAAGTATATAACATCATTTCTTTGACAAACCAAAATGTTTATTAGAGTAAATGACAATCAAGATTTTGACGGTATTATAGATGGATGAGTTTTGTTGTTATTAAATTTTACTTCCAATTTTTTTCATTATATAATGATTTAATTATTTCAGTTGATATTTAAAGACCAATTCATTAATATTTTGGTTCAACGGTTTAAAAACGAGGTTTGTTTGACTTTATTATTATTATTTTTTTTTTAATTTGGTTAGAGTCGGAAACTGTTTTGGCTTGGGTTTTAGCACCGGTTTGGTTAGTAGTTTCTGGGTAGTTAGATCCTGGTTAGGTCAATTGTGAAGAGGTATTTGATGTGTCAGTCACGGCGTAGTACAAGTGGTAGTACAAGACGTGACTCAGGACATGAGTATGTTTGATTATTGAGATATGAACGAATCTTTATGATGTGATTCGGTTTATTGGTTGTGTGCTGAGCTGGATGAAGATCTTGGAGTGAAGATTGCAGCTTGGAGTTGTTTACTTATTCTTTGAATAAGTTTCAAGAAAAAAGGAAAAGTTCCAAAAAGGTGAAATAGGAAATATCAAAACAAAAAGGATATTTGCTATATCTTTATTAAGGTAAACTTGAGGAGCAAGTTTAGCCTATATAAAGAGGAGAGGCGTGGCCTTATGGAGATGCAAGAGCTGAGAGAATAAAAACTCAAGAGGGCTTTTGTATCTTTGGGGAAAAGTCTAGGTTCTAGGGGGAGCTTAGCTCAGGTGTTTGATCCTGAAGAATTCTTGTATAGGGTAGAGCGATAGATCAATAGGGTTTGTTCTATTCGTCTGTAATTGGTGGGATTACTTTCTATTCAAGTGAATTCGAAAGCTGGACGAGGTCCCGGGGAGTAGGAAAAACCGAACCCCGTTAACAAACTTTGTGTGTCTTACTTTCTGCTTTATATACTGCCTCACCTGCACTTTCAATTGGTATCAGAGCGGGTGCTTGATAGAGATTCAGTCTTGTTTCGAGCAGATCTAAGGTGAGGATCAGAAGGTAGCTCAGGAAGTAGCACAGAGTTCGGTTCGATGGAGTCTCATAAGGAAGGAACGTCTATGACCAGACCACCACGGCTTGACTCTTCAAATTATGGATATTGGAAGGTACGGATGCAAGCTTTCATTAGTGGTCTTGATGAGGATTGTTGGAATTCGATTGAGACTGGTTGGAATCCCCCGATGATGGTTAATGATAAAGGAGTTGAAGTTCTTAAGCATAGAGATCAATGGAATGCTGGAGAGAAGAAGGCATCAAGTTGCAATTCTAAGACCAAGACTGCAATTTATAATGCAATTGATGCAAGTTACTTCAAGTTGATTTCTCAATGTGTGTCAGCTCAAAAGGCATGGAAAACATTGGAGAACATGTTTGAAGGTACCACAAGTGTCAAGAGGACTAAGCTGGATATGTTAGCATCTAAATTTGAGAATCTAAGGATGGATGAAGGAGAAACCGTGGCTCAATTTAGTGCTAAGTTGTGTGACATATCTAATGAGTCATTCGCTCTTGGAAAGACTTACAAGGACAAGAAGCTTGTGAAGAAGCTGAAGAGATCTCTTCCATCAAAGTTTGAGTCAAAGATCTCTGCTATTGAAGAAGCTCATAATCTGGATGAGATGGCGTTTGATGAGTTTGTTGGGATCCTTCAAGCTTTTGAGTTGAATAAAGCGTATGAAGAACTAGCTCAGAAGAAGGATGTTGATGTTGGAGTTGCTCTACAAGTTTCATCTTCTGAAGATTCTATGGCGATGCTGTCAAGACAGCTTTCTAAGTATTTTAAGATGAAGGAAGACAAGAAAAGTAAAAGAGAGAAGTTGGACAGCTCATCATCGAAGATACAATGCTATGAATGTCATGGATTTGGTCATGTTAGCCGTGATTGTGCAAATTTACAGCATAATAAGAAGAAGAGGAACGTCAAGGATGATTCTGGAAGTGATTCAGATGATGGTGAAGAAATAAAGAACTTTGTGGCATTCACAACCTTTGAGTCTAGTTCTGCTACGAAGTCTGCAACAGGATCCGCATCAGCGTCTGCGACGGAACCTGCATCAGCGTCTGCAACAGGGTGTGCAATTGATAGTGACAATGATGAAAGTGATGACGATCCTGTAAGTGATGATGATGATTTTGCTGAGAATTACAAAGCCTTGTATGATCATTGGTGTAAGATGGTTGAGGAGAATGCATCATTGACCAAGGAGAAAGTTAAGCTAGAAGCTGAAGTTGCTGAAGTACGAAAGTATGCAACAGAGAAAGAAGAAGAAGCACAGCAAGCCAGAGCTCAACTTGAAGAGACTCAAAAAGGTTTGAGGATGCTGAATAATGGCACAAAGAAGTTGGATCATCTTCTCACCATTGGCAAAAGTGATCGATGTGGCCTTGGATTCAATGGAGAATCTTTAAAAGCTAATAGTGTTTTTGTGTCTGGTGGAAAGACGAATGTTGCATCAACAGCTGCTACAAAGACTGTCACTGTTATAAAGTCTGCAACTGGTACGTCGACTGGTACGACAGCTAGTACGAGAGCTGGTACAGGAACTGCTACAGCGACTGCAACAAGGAAAATCCCGGAAGTGAAGAGTGCACCTAAACGAATTTGGCGTCCTGTCTGTCATCATTGTGGAGTTGTTGGGCATATTAGGCCAAGATGCTTCAAGTTATTGAAGGAGAAGAAACGAATGGAGCAAGCTCGTGGAGAGAGATTTCATGGTCCAATATGTTATCATTGTGAAGGTAAAGGACATGTTCAAAGGGCTAATTATGGAGGGACAAGGCCCATGAAGATTTGGAGGAAGAAAGTTAATCACTTCGGAGATGGTGCAGTAGGATTTCATCCTCAATATGGAGGAGGACGGTTCATGTGTTAGTTTTTGACCATGATGTGACTCAAGTAGGAGGAGATTGGTGTTGCTAGTTTTGATGATGTTGCTAGTGACGAAGCCTTTGATGCTAGGGTTGTTGAGATCACATACATAGTCAAAAAGGGGGAGATTGAAGAGGTATTTGATGTGTCAGTCACGGCGTAGTACAAGTGGTAGTACAAGACGTAACTCAGGACGTGAGTATGTTTGATTATTGAGATATGAACGAATCTTTATGATGTAATTCGGTTTATTGGTTGTGTGCTGAGCTGGATGAAGATCTTGGGAGTGAAGATTGCAGCTTGGAGTTGTTTACTTATTCTTTGAATAAGTTTCAAGAAAAAAGGAAAAGTTCCAAAAAGGTGAAATAGGAAATATCAAAACAAAAAGGATATTTGCTATATCTTTATTAAGGTAAACTTGAGGAGCAAGTTTAGCCTATATAAAGAGGAGAGGCGTTGCCTTATGGAGATGCAAGAGCTGAGAGAATAAAAACTCAAGAGGGCTTTTGTATCTTTGGGGAAAAGTCTAGGTTCTAGGGGGAGCTTAGCTCAGGTGTTTGATCCTGAAGAATTCTTGTATTGGGTAGAGCGATAGATCAATAGGGTTTGTTCTATTCGTCTGTAATTGGTGGGATTACTTTCTATTCAAGTGAATTCGAAAGCTGGACGAGGTCCCGGGGAGTAGGAAAAACCGAACCCCGTTAACAAACTTTGTGTGTCTTACTTTCTGCTTTATATACTGCCTCACCTGCACTTTCAAATTGTGTATATTGAATCGGTTAGGCTGCGTTTAGTGACAGATTGATGTCAGCTCTGATCTCTTCCTTGGTATGAGAGGCAGCGTGGTAGTGTGGTTTCCTTTGCTAACTTGTTGTTAGCCCGAATCTCTGCTATCTTCAGTCTGCTGTGGTTTTATGGTTTATAGGCTTCGGGTTGTGATTTTGCCTTGTTCTGGGAGTGTGCTCTTCCTTTCTGTTGGTTGCATCGGTATAGTTCCTGCGGTTCTCCTCCTTATCTTTTGCCTTGGGTCTTCTATTCTTGGCAAGGGTTCTCCGGCTCATCCTTAAGGAAGTGGGACTTCGGTCTTTTTGCATCAGATCGTTTAGTAGCGGATGGTAAACGGTTTGGTCCTTCGTCTACTTTGGTTGGATCTCCATACGACTTGCTCGTGGATCCTAGTGGTTGAGCAATATAATGAGTGTCGATTGGCCAGCTTCAATAAGTCTCGGCTTCTGGTGTCACGCTCCTCTCTCTCTCGGTGCTTGGTGTTCACTTCCTCTTCGATGTCTTGTGTACTGGTGTTTCGATATGACCTCTGCTAGTTATTGTTGTTGCTGGTGTGTTGCCTATTCCTTCTTAGTTTTATGGTTTTCGTATGTTTTTTTAGTTTGTCTCCCGGTTGTGGGCTTTTGGCTCCGGTATCGTTATGTGATAGCCGGTTTTAGTTTATTTTAGTAGCATCTCAAAAATGTATTCCAAAAACGCATCTGTCCTTGGTAATATAATGGAAATTTTTTAGTGAAAAAAAAAGAGTCGGAAACAATATTTTAGTCAGCTACGTAACAGAATAAATGGGGCACGTTAGTCCACATTGACATCCCTACTTTGAGCATGTAAAAGGCATAAACTCACGCCTTTCAGAACAAGATGCAACTCCCTATCTCTTTTGAAAGCCCATCAGGTACAACGATCTTTGTTTATATATACTTACAAAAGCAGATCCGATTGATAAAGTTGACACAATCTATTTCTATAATCAGATTCAAACCCATTCCCAATGGCACAAAAGTTGGAAGCTAAAGGCGGAAACGGAGGTCAAGAATGGGATGATGGAGCCGATCATGAAGGCGTATCAAAGATCTATATACGAGAGGGTCGTGAAGGCATAGAGTCCATCAAGTTCGACTATGTCAAGAATGGAGAACCTAAAGCTGGACCAATCCATGGTGGCTCCGGTCAAAGTTTCACCGAGTCGGTACGTATTCATCAAAGTTTGCTTGGTTTTGCTGCGATCTTTGATTTTGTTAGATCTCATGTACCAATATGGTGGGTTTGATATTGACTTTTTTGTTTGTTCTTCGTTATTATTCTTTCTTGAAGCGTGACATGATCAAACCGTAATTCTCATAGTGTTGTTCCATTTCTCCTCCCGATCAAACCCGAATAGTTTCTTATGCTGACCGGTTCAGTGTGTGCGAACGATTATATCCGGTTTAGGCTTGGTTAATGTTACCAATTCATAATGTTTTCTATGCTCATCATCTTCTTTTGATCAATCGGTGTCGTTTGTTTTTCTTTTTCATGTGGATATATACATTTTTGCAGTTTGATCTAAACCATACCATTGATGAACATATCGTATCTATCAAGTGTTACTACGACGAGGGTGTGATACAAGGACTTGAAATCAAAACCAACATCAGGACTTCTGCACTCATGGGATATAATCTTGGTACTAAGTTTAAACTTGAAGTCAAAGGCAAGAAGATCATTGGGTTTCATGGATCTTCTGACAAAAACCTAAACTCTCTTGGAGCTTATTTCACGACAACGCTTTCTCCTGCTAATTTGGAAATCTAAGAGATAATACATATGCGATTCATCGGTTTGATTTCATGTTTCTTTGAATCGGTCCTACTTGACTTTTGTATCATCTTCTATATTGTTTTGGCGTGTCTTTCACTTATTCAATCGCTTGCAAATTGCAATAAGGTATTGATTTATTTTGTTTTTGTTCAGACCAAGTTCCACACTTCCACTTTTCTGATAAAATAATAACTAAGCAATTTTTGATCAATCTATTGAATTACTCTTTAAAATTTGACATTTTGATAATGTGGAGAACATGTCTAAGAAATCCAATCAATTTTTCCACCGAAATTCAATTAAACATTGACTGAATTTTTAAAATATACACAATTTTGATAATGATATCATTTTTATATCCACACCTCTATAATTGACTTCTATCAAATGCATATCAGCATATATCAGCCCATATTGACAAAAAAAATATATCAGCCCATAAAATGTAGAGACAAATTCTTAGGATTTTAATTTAATAATTGATCGTGAGTTGTGTCACTAACGACTTAACGATCGTTAATAAAATTTAAAAATTCGTTAGTCGTCTATTAAAGGTATACAATTTAAAGTGTCATTTTTTTTTGTGTCATTTTGGTAGGACGGAACTTTTTAATACCCATTTGCAACAATTATGTGTGAATATCAAATGAACAATATATTCTTTGATTTTCAAAAAGGTTATAAAACAGTCGTAAAAAGTTTATTAAATAGAAAAATGAATAAAATGAACAAAGAGGAAACAAATAAATAAATTTCGAGGAATGGATATTTTTTTCCTGAATATATTTTAAAGTAATTGGTGACTACAAAATGAATGTGTTTTGAAAATTAATTTAATATAATTATATTTGAATATAATTTTGATAAATTTCTAAACATTATTAAAAGAAAATTTAAAATATAATAATTACATATGTTTTTTTTTTTAAATTTGTTATTGTTCCTCTTCAATTTTAATGAGGAAAAATGTTATATTTTTTTTTAGAAATGAATTTGAAGGATTAAGCAAGAAAAAACATATCTGAATTTTAAAATAAAATTTCTCATAATGTAAATTTACTTTTTCGGAAACTCGTTAGATATTGTACGCGCGGGCGATTCGGATTTAGGGCATAACAAAAAAATCGGAGATTACAAAAAGATTATTCAGAGCCAGTTGTAGAGCTATTTAATGTCTTAAAAACATATTAATCAATTTTAATCAACCATTTTTATATAATATTGTACTCAAAATTGCATTAAACATATGGAAACAAATATTTAACATAAAATATATGGTTTGTATTAAAATTATGAACATGAGTTAAAATTTCAAATTTTAGATTCAAATGTTTTTTTCAAAAATAACAATAATAACAAATTGAGCTAGGCGGTCGATTACGCGGAAATTAGACGGTTTATGCGTAATTAGACAAAATTAAACGGGTTTAGGCGGCCACAAAACCAACCATCGATTTATTCAACCAATTTGGAAAAAATCAGGACGGTTGAGTACTGCTTAGCGCATATGACTAGATCGTCGAGTTTTAGAATGAGAATTTTTTTGTCAACATGATAATAAATCTTGAGGAACCCCATATTCCTCTTTATTTTTTTTCTTCTTTTTTTGGTCAAACCCATTTTTTCCTCTAAAGTCACTAATTGAAGTAGGCCTGGACATTCGGGTTTTCGGATCGGTTCTGGGTAGGATCCATTCGGTTTCTGTTTTTTTTTCGGATTGAGAAAATTTTTACCCAATGGATACCTATGCAATTTCGAGTCGGGGAACGATTCGGGTCCAACCGGTTCCGAGTCGGTTCGGATCTAAAAATTCAAACCGAATTTTATCCGAAATTTGTAAAAATATCCGAAGACCCAAAATCTGGAATTTTTTTCGAAAACAGCAAAAATAACCGAAAACAAAGAAAAAATAGAAAAAATTATCTAAAATGTCAAAAATATATTCAAAACCCGATTTTTTTTTTTAAAGAATACCCATAATACCAAAATTATAACTATAATATTCAAAAATAACTAATATATTTGATATTTTTTGGGTCATTAGGTACCTGACCGGGTATCAGTTCGGTTTCGGGTATTACCTGATTCCCACGGTTCCAAAATAAATTACTCATCAGATAAATGCTATATAACCGAATCGGTTTCTGGTCAGTCTATTTCGAGTCGGTTCCGATTAGGATAATCGATTCCGGTTAAAATGCCCAGGTCTAAATTGAAGCCTTAGACGTAAAAACCTAAAACATCCAATCAAGTAAAAGTGCTATGAAGCCTTTTGTTTTGGGGAAATGGATTTTTATACACAATCCAAAATGATTAGTCAATTGGGCCTTCGACCCATTAACTAAAACCCAAGCCCGAGGAAAGCATGGCCTGTCCAGATCCAACTTCACTCGTTAGCATCCATCAAATCAACTTAAAGAAACATACCCCGACTGAAAAAAACTAACAATGGCTCAGAAGCTGGAAGCTAAAGGCGGCACTGGGGGCCATGAATGGGATGATGGAGGCAACCATGTGTTACTGTAAATGGAATGCTTAATTTCTATTGAGTAATGAACCTCTGCTATATACATAGTAGCAAGTTACATGTAAGGAAATGAGAATATATGCAGGTATTAATGTAGCATATTCACAGGGATTTCAATATAGCCGTTGTATAACTATATACGGTAATAAACGCCCTCAAGATGGACGTCCGGAGGAGAGACCAATCTTGACTCGTAGGCCTTCAAAGCATGGTCTAGGTGAAGGATTGTTTAGTTGATCCTGATTCAATTCTTAGATTCATATCAACCTAAACATGCGGATCTAGGTTCTTCTCAGAATAGAAACAAATGATGATCTCACCTTATACCTGTTTGCAGCGGAAAGAGATGGTATGTCTGAGATCAGAGAAACACCGAGGGATGAATCCTCCAAAGGTTCACACACGCGATCACAGAAAACGGCTGCTAGACCACAAGGAGCTCGGCGCAGAGAGAGAGAGAGTTTTCGGCTGTCACTCTTAGGGTTAATTGTTCTGAACTCGAGTTTTATCTCATAAAACTTGTCCGGTTCCGTTTGGGCCATTTGGCCCAAACACCAATTAACTCGACGGTATTCGCGCACTGTGTCGACCGACACACCTTGTGTATCGATCGACACACAGTGCCTAAACCGTTTTATTCTCTCTAAGTACAGTAAATGCCTAGCACTTTTACCGTACTTCTGCTAAACCGTTCCTACACATTTTCCTGTTAGCTTAGGCGTGTGACCCATATGGGATCATATAATAAAGGCAATAAGTCCAAGACTTATAGATCATGAGCGGACTCTAGCAAGCCATCATGACCCCCAGTATTATATGACTTATGTCTGATCATTGACATACTCTTACTTTCTAGAGACAGTACCGAGATTACTGGACACAATTCCAACAATCTCCCACTTGTACTGGAATCTCTGTATTCATAATCCTTTTGTCACAATATCTCGATTAGTCATAAGGCAAGATTGGTGTCATCCTTATAAAGCCTAATCTTGTTCATCGGACTCTGATTCGATACTGACAATCCAAACGACTCGGGACAGTCCGTTTGAGCATGGCCATGCATTTTCCAGTATTCAAATCTCCGATTGGCCTAGAGATATTCACTCCATTTATATTGGAGGGACAAATTCCGTCTTGTTCCATCACTGTAAACTACTCATTTCATAATGTACCCAAACAAGGTCCTTATAACTATCGCATAACGATAGCGTTAGACAATGATCAAAGAGCATCAGTCCATGTGCAGTCACATGCATGCGAACTCAGGTCTAAGGACTATACTCTATAGTCGTAGTAAGAATCTCTTATGACACAGATATAAATATCCTGAAGAGTTCTTATAAGCGGGTCTTGTCCGGTCGTATGTTCCCAAACATACACCTATGTACTGACTTTGATGCCGCGCATCTATGACACACTGAGACTTTGTCATAAGTCACGTACCAATCCAGTCTCACACGGTTGTTGGTGTTCCAATTTCAACAACCTTCGACTAGGGACAGGATGATATAAGCCATCTATCAAATATAGGGTCTCATGATCAAGCTAAATGACTTCGATGACTCAAGATCAAGTCATTTACTTCGATGACCTATAAAATGGTTCATATCATTTTGGAACGATTATTTCATCACAGTTAAAATAATCTTGAAATAATAATTTCATTATTAAACATCTCAAATGTTTCACAAGAACATATCAATAACTAAATAAAGCCCTTTACTAACTCCCACTGAAATTAAGACTATATCTTAACTTCACTTATCCTACAGCTACAGTCCGTGACTCGTGCTTAGGGCTAAGGAGTGGCTTCGTTAATAGATTAGCAACGTTCTCATTTGTTGAAACTTGCTGATCTACTTAACATCTCTGTCATTTATCTCAAGGTGTTTGGACCTCTGATGTGCAGCTAGTCCCATCTATGCTGGGAATCACATCAAGTTCAGTGATGAACTCTTCTTTCCAAACAACCTCTTTCGCCGCTTCCCAAGCTGCGAAAGATTCAGCTTAAGTCATGGAGTCAGCAACAGTGCCGTGCACCGCCAGACAAACACAAGATATAACCGGACTGTGACCGGAAATCATCTTTGTCTGTTGGAAACTTGCCTTTCAGACTCTATCGACTTATAGCACCTCACTTTCTCCGTAAATCAAGAACTTATCCTTAGTATTCCTCAAATACCTTAGGACATACTTTAGGAAACTTGATTCTTTGCTGGATTTGACTGGTCTTTATTTGTCTTGCTTAACATTAAAGCAACATCAAACAAGTATGTTTCATGGCATACATGATAGATCCAATTGCCGACGCATATGGAATCTCATCCATGCATTTAAGCTCAGCAGTTATCGTAGGATACTGTATCTTGCTTAACTTAATGCCATGTGACATTGGCATAAAACCCTTCTTGGATTGCTCAAAACGTGTAGGACTTTGTCAATTTAAGAATCCTGACTTTGTCCTACCAGCTCTTTTGGATCTCTATCTTTAGATCCAAAATCCAAGAACTACGTGGCTTTACCCATGTCAATCATTAAACCAACTCCCAAGCTAGTCCTTTACCGACTACAGCGTTGGGACGTTATATCCGAGAATCAGTATGTCATCGACATACAATATGAGAAATGCAATATCGCTCCCACTAATCTATTAGTAAACACACAGTTCCGCTTCGTTCCTGTTCAAGTCAAAACCTTGACTACTTCAACAGAACGAAGATTCCAACTCCGATATGTTTGCTTCCATCCATGAATGGATCAATGAAGCTAACTTACATAAAATGTAATTTTTCGGAGTCCGGGCTTACTTTCGCTTCTTTGAATTTCGCAGATTCGTCGCTTTCAATGATCATCAGATCATGCGAACTTTCAATGATTATCAGGTTCAACTAAATCCGAGAAATCACTCTCGGATTAGTAACTGATTCATTCATATCTGCGAACTTCAGGCTCCACAGGTGTAGATTCTACAGAAATCTGTAAATCCTTCCGCTGCTCTCCCTCAATAGGTAAAGCAGCCTCCTGTATTTCTCGAATTTCTTCGAGTTATGCTTTTACTCCCACTGTTCTTCTTGGAAAATAACTTCCCTTCTTAGAAAACAGAATGTACGTAAAAGTAACAAGCCTTGGTTTCCTTCGGACAAGGCTCCACAGGTGTAGATTTTACAGAAATCTGTAAATCCTTTCGCTACTCTCCCTCAATAGGTAAAGCAGCCTCCTGTATTTCTCGAATTTCTTCGAGTTATACTTTTACTCCCACTGTTCTTCTTGGAAAATAACTTCCCTTCTTAGAAAACAGAATGGACGTAAAAGTAACAAGCCTTGGTTTCCTTCGGACAACCAGCGAAGTAGTACAACTACAAATACTCAGTAAAGACGAATTTGGATCGATTCCAATCCACATTTACGTGGTGTCTTTCAACTGATATTTGTGGAACTATTTCAGCGTAAACTTAGATATTTTAGAGCGTTATTCTTAAATAATATCATGGAAGATTCGTGTGATTCATCTTTAATCATTTCTAATAAGATCTGATTCTTTCTCACAGAAACACCTTCAGGTTTTCAGGAGAAATGAGCTGTGAAACGATTTCACACTCATTAAGATGATCACACAATTAATGACTTAAGTATTCTTACTCGTGATTTAATCCAGAGTCTTAATACTTTTGTCATTCAGATCCTATACTTCATTCTGGAACTCTTTCGACCATGTCAAAGAATTCCGACTTGTGTCTCATCAAATGAACACAGTCACACTCACTGAAGTAATCAGTAGAGACAATGAAGTACAGGAGATTTTCTCTGGCATTACTGCTCATTGGGCCACATACATGAGTATGTTCCAGGTCCAATAAGCCTTTGGGCCTTTCTCTAGCTCGGCTAAGATAGGCCCTTTCCCTTTTGGTCTAGTAAACAGAATTCAAGTCTCATAAGATATTTTATCAAATGAGCCCAACAGTCCATGACTATGGGATTTCTGAATCCGACTTACTCTATGTGACCAAGACTTTATGCCAAGAAAAATCAGGTTTAATTCATCAGATTTAAACCAATTCGGTATTTATGTTACATTTAGGCACTCTTTGGTTTAAGATATAAAACCCATTTCATGAATAGGGTGCTACAATTAATATTTCATTAAGATCAAAAGAACAAAACTTGTCTTTTATCGAAATGAAAAACATTCAAATTCTTACAAGAAAATGAAAGACAACTCTGCTTAAAGCAGGTACATTGTAGCAATTACTTAATACAAAACCAAGCCTAAAAGGGATCTATAAGTGAAAACCCTACGGCTGAGGCAGCATCCCAAGCTCCTTCCAGATATGTAGTTTCACTTACCCTTCCTTCAAAGTTCTACTGTTGCCCAGGCTCTGCATATTCTAACAAATATCAGTGCCACAACCAGTATCCAATACCTATAAGGTAGAACTTGAAGTAATAACATGAATACCTGAGGAAGTAGTCTCATACATCAACTTCAACTCCTCATCATCTTCCATGAATTTAATGCAATTTCTCTTCCAATGCCCTGTCTCCTTACAGTAGCAGCACTTACCAACGTAAGAGGTATCTGACTCGGGCTCAGAAGACACACGCTTGCCATGATTCAAAATCTGGACAACTTTGTCTTCACCCTTGTCAGCATTAGGTTTAGTAAACCTACCCTTCTCATTCATGAGATTGTACAGGGTACTCTCCACGTTTGGCTCAACTGTCTTGAGCATATCATGCAGTTCAGTCAGCGTCTTCGTTAAGCCTTTCTTGATATAGTTCCTTCTGAACTTATCATAGCTTGACGGCAGTGACTGCAGAATGATCTCAGTTGCCAATTCTTGGCTAACTGGATAATCCAGTTTCCTCAGGTTATCAATGTAACCCATCATTTTACTGACATGAGGACTCACTGGATTATCATTTGGTAGCTTGCAGCTAGTGAGAGACTTAACCAACCGGTATCTCTCCACTCTTATCTGCTCCTGAAATTTCAATTTCAGGCTGCTGATCATCTCTATTGGCGACTCCATGTTCTCATATTGCTTCCGCAAGTCTGAGTCCATGGTAGCCAATATCAGACCACGCACATCTACCGCATCATTATAATGCTTATTCCAAGCATCATATACTGCATGAGAAGCATTGGACCCGATCCTCACGGGGAGAGCTCTCTCAAGGACATAGTCCTTTCTCTCCTGTCTGAGGACTAGCCTCAGGTTCCGCGACCAAGTCAAGAAATTTGATCCGTTCAGTTTGTCCATCTTAAGGACAGACCGGATCGAGAAAGTGTTTTGATTGTTTGTGCTAGTCATAACTGAAAATTAAGATAAAAGGATTTTAGTTAATATGTTCAATATGATTAATCTCGTATTAAATTTAATATGATTAATCATGCATTATATTCAATAACATCAGTTACCCTCAATAGAATATAATGATTCCAAGATCCACATATAACTAAGATTAAAGTGGGCCACTGGCCGTCACCCAACCTTAGCTTATATCGGTAAGCCCTATGTCGGCTAATTATATCCGTGATATAACTCTTGGTTGTGAATCTGGGCCCGAGGCCCAATCCACTCTGATGTCTCAAGGCCCGGGACTCCCGATGGCCCAGTCAAGAAAACCAGACTATACAGTCATGTAATCATTAATGTCTGGGACTCCCAATGACATTTATGAATCACAAACCGTCTTATCCACGCAAAAGCAGACACCCTCACACTGTAAGGCCATGAATACAATTGAATGGGCTTCGACAGCTGACATAGAATGGACAAGACATCCAACGCTTGATATTATTTGAGGTTCGTAGGTTTATTTAAAAATTCATTCCCAAAATAGAAGATTACTATTTCGGGAAACTTTCCATTTTTGGAAACCTACTATTTTTGGAAACTTTCTAAAATTGGAAACTTTCTAAAAACGGAAACTTTCTAACTTTAGAAACTTCTTAAAATCCGAATCATGCAAATCTAGAAACTTCTATAAATTAAGAAACTTTCTAATTTCAAAATATCGGAAACTTTAATTTAAAATCGATTTATATAATTTTATAAAATAAATTTTAAATTAATCTGAAGAAAGACTCAAATAATTGGCCCAATTGTTTTAACTTCTTGGCCCGAGGCCCAAGAATTGGTCCATGTCCAAGACATGACCCAATTGTCCAATTAAATGACATAACCGGTCTGGTTCATTAAAATTGGTCTAACCAAATTTTAATTACTACGATGACCACAATTGTCAACCAGTTATTTACTAAACCGGACTTTCTCAATTTATTTGGTCCAACCAAATCAAATTAGAAAATCCTGGTTTAGGCACTAAATCCAATAATTCTTTCGACATTGGATTTCTTGTCCCGGTTTAACCAGACTTAATAAAATTATTAAATCTGTTTATTAAACCAGGACGAATTAATTTTAATCAAAATATTAAACCGAGCCTTAAACCAACCATGTCGATCGATGAACCAACCGTGTCGATCGATCCATCAACCGCATCGGTCGATGCTCTTAGCATCGATCCTGCATCGATCGTGCATCGATCCTGTATCGATCGATGCTCTCACGCATGCACGGAACCGAGCCAAAACCCTAACCGTGTCGATCGATGCACCAACCGCATCGGTCGATGCACCAACATCGAACCTGCATCGATCCTGTATCGATCGATGCTTTCACGCGTTAACAGGTTTTGTCGAGAGTCTGTATCGACCGATCCATGCGATCGTATCGATCGATCCATGCGATCTCCGATTGTATCGACCGATCCATGCGATCGTATCGATCGATCCATGCGATTCTGGCCGATTCTCATTCTCTCGGATCAGATCGCATATCAAAACATATAGCTTGATCATGCGATTTTTCATATGTTTAGGTTTCAATTCTTGTTGCTTAAGTGATTTCTCTTATCAGTAGTTGATTCAAAACACTTTTAAACAAGAAAAACAATCCTAAACTTGAATCTAAACAAGAAAAACCAGAACCTAAAGCTCTGATACCACTGAAGGATTGTTTAGTTGATCCTGATTCAATTCTTAGATTCATATCAACCTAAACATGCGGATCTAGGTTCTTCTCAGAATAGAAACAAATGATGATCTCACCTTATACCTGTTTGCAGCGGAAAGAGATGGTATGTCTGAGATCAGAGAAACACCGAGGGATGAATCCTCCAAAGGTTCACACACGCGATCACAGAAAACGGCTGCTAGACCACAAGGAGCTCGGCGCAGAGAGAGAGAGAGTTTTCGGCTGTCACTCTTAGGGTTAATTGTTCTGAACTCGAGTTTTATCTCATAAAACTTGTCCGGTTCCGTTTGGGCCATTTGGCCCAAACACCAATTAACTCGACGGTATTCGCGCACTGTGTCGACCGACACACCTTGTGTATCGATCGACACACAGTGCCTAAACCGTTTTATTCTCTCTAAGTACAGTAAATGCCTAGCACTTTTACCGTACTTCTGCTAAACCGTTCCTACACATTTTCCTGTTAGCTTAGGCGTGTGACCCATATGGGATCATATAATAAAGGCAATAAGTCCAAGACTTATAGATCATGAGCGGACTCTAGCAAGCCATCATGACCCCCAGTATTATATGACTTATGTCTGATCATTGACATACTCTTACTTTCTAGAGACAGTACCGAGATTACTGGACACAATTCCAACACTAGGCAGTGGTTTAGTAAGTGCATCCGCCAATTGGTCATGAGTGGAGACATGAGAGACTCGAAAATGCCCTGTTTGTACTTGGTCACGAACGAAATGGTAGTCGAGAGCAATGTGCTTCATGCGAGAATGAAAACAGGGTTGGCGGCTAAGTACGTGGCTCCAATATTGTCGCAATAGATCACTGGAATCTGTGGTATAGAGAGTTGTAGCTCGTTCATGAGTGATCTTATCCAGCAAAGCTCCGCAGCCGACGAAGCTACAGATCGGTATTCAGCTTCTGTTGAAGATCTAGCAACACCGGTTTGCTTCTTTGAGGACCAAGCGATGGGGTGACGTCCGAGGTAGACAATGTAGGCTCATGTAGAGGTGTAGCCGTCCTTGTTTCCAGCTCAGTCAGCGTCTGTAAAGGCGTGTAGGAGTGGCTGATTTGTAGCTGAGAAGTAGATCCCCTGGCTCATTGTTCCCGCGAGATATCGAAGAATGCGTTTGGCTGCGGTCCAATATTCTGTCGTCGGACGATGCATGTGTTGGATCCCACTGGATCTAGGGTTTGATATATTGAATGAAAACCAACCTCGTTCTTACCTTTCTGGCAGCGGAATTGAGATGGTGAACGAGATCAGTGGAGCAACGCAAACGCCTTGCCTCTACCAGATACAAACGCACGCTCGCTGGAAACGGGATGCTAGTGCCGGATCAACGGGAATCGATTCTCTCTGGTGTTTCTACTGTTTCTATCAAGAAAAGTCGACTAACTAGTGTTTAGGTCGAAACTTACTTGTTATATTCGACCTAAAACACAATTAACGGGCCAGACTTAATCAAGTCTTAATTCGAAAAGCCTTTCGAAAAAACCCGAACTGTGTCGACCGACACACAAGCTGTGTCGATCGACACAACACCATTTTATCGATTATAATGTGTATCCAATACACATTAATATGATCATTACCATAATGATCATTCCCATGTCGTAGCTTCCAGTTTGCTTAGGTGTGTGACCCTATAGGATCATATAGTACTGGTAGTAAGTCCATAACTTACAGATTGCAAGAGGCTTCTAGCAAAACATTGCAACCGCCCAGTACTATACGAATGTCTGATCTCGACACACAACTATCATCAGGAGTGAGTACAAGTGTGATTTCAGGACACTATCCCAACAATCTCCCACTTGTACTGGAATCATCAATTCCTATAATCCTTTTGTCTCTATATCTCGATTTGGCATAAGGCAAGATTGGTGTCATCCTTATTAAGCCAACATCATGTTTATCGAACTCCTGATCTCATACTGAACATTACAAACAACTGAACTACAGTTCGTTTGAGTGCGGCCACACATTTTCTCAGTATTAAATCTTCGATAGGCCCTGAGATATTTATATCCCGTTATACAGGAGGGACAAATCCCATCTTGTTCCATCCCTGTTTCAACGCACATTTCATGATATACCTGAACAGTGCCGTTATAGTCGCCAGTTACGGGTCGACGTTTGACAAGGTCAAAGTGTATCAATTCATATGCAAGAAAGCATGATGAACTCAGGTCTAAGGACTATACTCTATAGTCGTAATGAGAACCTCTTATGACACATATATAACTATCTTGTAGACTTCTCATTAGCGGGTCATGTCCGATCATATGTTCACCAACATATATCTATGCGACAGACTGCGATAATCATATCATTGTCTCCATGAAACTTAGCCAACAGTCACCTCACAATCTAGTCTCACGCGGTTGTCATTGTCCCACTTTGACAACCTCGACTAGGGACAACATAATTTATGTCATTTATGACTCATAGGGTTTCATGACCAAGTCCTCAACTTGATGACCTATATTATGACATAAACTTATTTTGGGACCATTATTTAGATCACAATAAATAATGCTGAAATCAAATTTCATTAAACATATCCAAAAGAATGTTTACAAGAGCATCTTATTATAACTAAAATAAAACTAAAACTCCCACTAGAATCAAGATTACATCTTTAGATCTCTAATTCTTACAGCAGTCGTATGACTCTCATGCTTAGGCCTTGGGAGTGACTTAGTCAGAGGATCAGCGACATTCTCGTCTGTCGGAACTCGGCTGATCTTCACATCACCTCTATTGACGATATCACGAATCAGGTGATATCTCCTCTCTACGTGTTTGGATTTCTGGTGTGACCTGGGTTCTTTCGCCTGAGCAATGGCTCCGTTGTTATCACAAAACAAAGCAACTGGCTCCAAGATACTAGGAACCACACCAAGTTCAGTCATGAACTTCTTGATCCAAACAGCTTCCTTTGCCGCTTCAGAAGCAGCAACATATTCAGCTTCCGTCGTGGAATCAGCTACGGTATTCTGCTTAGAGCTCTTCCAGCTCACTGCACCGCCATTTAGACAGAAGACATATCCAGATTGTGATCGGAAATCGTCTCTGTCCGTTTGAAAACTCGCATCAGTGAATCCATTCACCACAAGTTCTTCACTTCCTCCATACACCAGGAATTTATCCTTAGTATGTCTCAAATACTTGAGAATATTCTTGACAGCCGTCCAGTGAACTTCACCTGGATAAGATTGGTATCTACTCGTCATGCTTAACGCGTAAGCTACATCTGGACGAGTGCAGAGCATGGCATACATAATAGATCCTATTGCAGAAGCATAAGGAATCCTATTCATGCGTTCTCGCTCAGCATGTGTCGCCGGACACTGCTTCTTGCTGAGACTCATGCCATGAGACATCGGTATGAAGCCCTTCTTAGAATCTTGCATCTTGAATCTGTGCAACACCTTATCAATATAAGTGTCCTGGCACAATCCAATCAGCCTGTTCATTCTATCTCTGTAGATTCTGATTCCAAGGATGTAAGCGGCTTCTCCCATGTCTTTCATGGAAAAACAACTTCCGAGCCAAGTCTTGACAGACTGAAGCAACGGAACGTCATTACCGAGGAGGAGTATGTCATCGACATACAGGACAAGAAACGCAATTTTGCTCCCACTAGTCTTCTTGTAAACACATGGTTCCTCTTTGTTCTTGATGAAACCAAATTGTTTAACTGATTCATCAAAACGAAGATTCCAACTCCGTGATGCTTGCTTCAATCCATAAATGGATTTATGAAGCTTGCATACCTTCCCAGCGTTCTTAGGATCGACAAAACCCTCAGGCTGTGTCATATACACATCCTCTTCCAGAATACCATTCAGGAATGCGGTTTTGACATCCATTTGCCAAATCTCATAATCATAATGAGCGGCAATCGCTAGAAGAATCCGAATGGATTTAAGCATAGCGACTGGGGAATAGGTTTCATCATAGTCAATACCATGAATTTGCTTGAAACCTTTAGCCACCAACCTCGCTTTGTAAATCTGTACATTGCCATCCACGTCAATCTTCTTCTTGAAGATCCATTTACACTCAATGGCTTTTGCACCATTAGGTAAATCGACCAAGGACCATACTTGGTTTTCTGACATGGATCCCATTTCGGATTTAGAGGCTCCAAGCCACTTTTCGGAGTCCGGGTCCATCATTGCTTCCGCGAAGGTCGCTGGTTCGTCACTTTCAATGATCATCAGATCATTGGAATCGGTTACGAGAAATCCATAGTATCTCTCGGGTTCGTAACGGATCCTTCCGGATCTGCGAACTTCAGGCTCCACAGACGCTGGTTCCACAGAACCTTGTGGATCCAACTGCTGCTCTTCCTCAATAGGTTGAACAGTTTCCTGTGCATCTTGAATTTCTTCGAGATGTACTTTACTCCCACTGTTTTTCTTAGAAAGAAATTCTCTCTCAAGAAAAGAACAGTCCCGAGCAACAAAAACTTTGTTCTCAGATTGGTTGTAAAAGTAGTATGCCTTGGTATCCCTAGGATAACCAACAAAGTAGCATTTGTCTGATTTGGGTGCAAGCTTGTCAGAGATTAAACCTTTGACATAAGCCTCACAACCCCAAATCTTCAGGAAAGACAGACTAGGAATTTTCCCAGTCCACAATTCATGTGGTGTCTTATCCACTGATTTAGATGGCACCCTATTTAGTGTAAACGCAGACGTTTCTAGAGCGTATCCCCAAAAGGATAATGGAAAATTAGAATGACTCATCATAGATCGAACCATATCCAATAAGGTTCGATTCCTCCTCTCTGACACTCCATTCCATTGAGGTGTTCCAGGAGGAGTGAGCTGTGAAATAATTCCACACTCGCTCAGGTAGTCGCTGAACTCTTGGCTTAAGTATTCTCCTCCGCGATCCGATCGCAGAGCTTTGATACTTTTGCCAAGTTGGTTCTGTACTTCATTCTTGAATTCCTTGAATCTATCAAAGGATTCTGACTTGTGTCTCATTAAATAGACATAACCATACCTACTGAAATCATCTGTGAATGTAATGAAGTACTTGTAGTTTCCTCTGGCAACAGTGCTCATTGGCCCACATACGTCAGTATGAATGAGGCCCAATAGCTCACTGGCCCTTTCATTCGGTTTGTTGAAAGGGGCCCTAGCCATTTTGCCCAGCAAGCAAGATTCGCATTTCTCACATGATTCAAAATCAAATGAGCCCAGAAGCCCATTTCGATGGAGCCTTTGGATGCGTTTCTCATTGATATGGCCCAAACGACAATGCCATAGGAAAGTTGGGTTTTCGTCATTGGACTTAAACCGCTTTGTATTTATGTTAAAGACAGGCATTTCTTGGTTTATTTTAAAACATATAACCCATTATCTAATGGCGCGCTACCATAAAATGTACCATCACGATTAAAAGAACAAACTTTATTCTTAACTGCAAAATCAAAATCTTCCAAATCCAAAACGGAAATTGAAATTATGTTTCTGCTAATCGCAGGTACAAAATAGCAATTATTCAAAGCTAAAACCATGCCCGAAGGTAAAGACAACTCATAGGTGCCTACGGCCAGTGCAGCAACCTTAGCTCCATTCCCGACCCGCAGCTCCACTTGTCCTTTCTTTAGCGTTCTACTGTTTCTTAGTGCCTGCATATTAGTACAAATATGAGCACCGCAGCCGGTATCCAATACCCACGAAGTAGAACTAGAAGACACAACATTGAGTTCGATAACATAAATACCTGAGTCAGACGCATCATACGTCTTCTTCAGCTTCTTGTAATCTTCCTTGAACTTCTTGCAGTCTCTCTTCCAATGCCCCAACTGCTTGCAGTAGTTGCACTTATCCTCAGGAGAAGGCCCGGATTTGGGCTTGGGCTTGTCTTGACTCTCAGTCTCGACAACCTGGGCCTTTCTCTTGTCCTTCTTAGGTTTCTTAAACCTTTTACCCCCTTGTACCATCAGGACACTGGGAGTAGCCTTCTTGAGATTTGGCTCTGCTGTCTTCAGCATGCCGTGCAACTCAGTCAATGTCTTAGTCATGTTTTGCATATTGTAGTTCATGATGAACTGATCAAAACACGACGGCAAAGACTGCAGAATCATGTCAGTGGCTAGATCCTGGCTAATGGCACAGTCCAGTTTCCCCAGGTTATCAATGTAACCCATCATTTTAAGGACATGAGGACTTACTGGACTGTCCTTAGCCAGCTTGAAATCCATGAGAGATTTAACCGTCTGGTATCTCTCTGTGCGAGCTTGCTCCTGAAACAAAGCTTTCAGGCTGTTAATCATCTCAATGGGTGACATCACGTTCTCATATTGCTTCTGCAGCTCAGAGTTCATAGTCACCAGCATTAGACAATTAACATCTTTGACATCAGCTGAATGCTTATCCCAAGCATTCTTTTCTGTCTGCGGGGCATTGGAACGTGGCCTCTCGGTGAGAACTCTTTCAAGGACATATTCCTTGTTCTCTTGCCTGAGAACTATTCTCAGGTTCCGATACAATTCCAAGAAATTAGATTCATTTAATTTGTCCTTCTCAAGGACGGATCTTAGTGAGAAAGTGTTGATGTGAGTTGAGACAGACATAGCTGTAATTAAAAGAGGTAGAGGTTTTAGTTATAATGCTCAAGGAAATGAGAATTCTTATCTAATAAGAAAAACTCGCATTGTATTCAAAACTATGTTTCCTCGGATGAATACAATGAACCAAGATCCTCAGAACACCAAAATTCGAGTGGGCGACTCGCCATCACTTAAAATTTAGTCATCCAGGTAAGCAAATCATTGCTAATTGTACCCAGTACAACTCTTGGTCGCAGATAAGACAATCCATGTTTTATCCACTCTGATGTCTCTGGGCCCAGAACTTCTGATGGCCCAGTCAAGTAAACCAATCTTTTCCTGTCTTGTGATCATTGACAGTCGCACTGCAAGTCTATCAATGACCACCTGCCTTACTCATGTTGCTGTGGATACCAAGGACTCCAAGACTATCCAACGAACGACACGAGTCTTGACAGTAGACAAGATCGGGCTGTTGGAATTGTGTCCAGTAATCTCGGTACTGTCTCTAGAAAGTAAGAGTATGTCAATGATCAGACATAAGTCATATAATACTGGGGGTCATGATGGCTTGCTAGAGTCCGCTCATGATCTATAAGTCTTGGACTTATTGCCTTTATTATATGATCCCATATGGGTCACACGCCTAAGCTAACAGGAAAGGTATAGGAACGGCTTAGCAGAAGTACGGTAAAAGTGCTAGGCATTTACTGTACTTAGAGAGAATAAAAGGGTTTGGCCACTGTGTGTCGATCGATGCACAAGGTGTGTCGATCGACACAGTGCGCGAACGCCTTCGAGTTATTTGGTATTTGGGCCAAATGTCCCAAGAGGAACCGGACGAGTTTTATAAATAAAACTCGAGTCTGTTTTCCTCTAAAACCCTAACCCAGCCGCCAACTCTCTCTCTCCTGCGACGCCTCCTCAGCTCGGTCTAGCAGCCTCTCTTCCTGCTTGGTGTGCGTGTGTGAACCTCTGGAGGAGTTATCCCTCGGTGGCTCTCTGATCTCTGACCATACCATCCCTTTCCGCTGCATAAACAGGTATAAGGTGAGATCAACAATTGTTTCTAATCAAGAGAACCTAGATCCGCATGTTTAGGATAATCTGAATCAGAGAATTGAATCAGGATTCATCTAAACATTCCTTCAGTGGTATCAGAGCTATTGGTTCTGGTTTTTCTTGTTTAGATTCATGTTTAGGATTGTTTAAAGAGGTGTTTTTGAATCAATCTACTGATAAGATTAAAACACTTAAGAAACAAGAATTGAATCCTAAACAAACAGTTGAAAAATCGCATGACCAAGCTATATTGATTTGGTATGCGACCTAAACTGATTTTTGCATCGACTGAGATCGCATTGCATCGATCGATGCAATGCATGGATCGATCGTTGCAACCGCGAGAGATTGACCACGATCGCATGGATCGATCAAACGATCGCATGGATCTCGCGAGAATCTCTCGGCCAAATCTGTTAACCGTTCGTGCACGCGTGAGAGCATCGATCGATGCAGGATCGATGCACGATCGATGCAGGATCGATGCTGAGAGCGTCGATCGATGCGGTTAGGGTTTTGGCTCGGTTTAATTTAATTAAAACTTAAAAACGTCACGGTTTAATAAACAGACTTAATAAATTTATTAAGTTCTGGTTAAACCGGGATAAGAAATCCAAAGTCGAAAATTGGATTTTGTGCCTAAACCAGGATTTTCTAATTTGATTTGGTTGGACCAAATAAATTGAGAAAATCCGGTTTAGTAAATAACCGGTTGACAATTGTGGTCATCGTAGTAATTAAAATTTGGTTAGACCAATTTTAATGAACCAGACCGGTTATGTCATTTAATTGGACAATTGGGTCATGTCTTGGACATGGACCAATTCTTGGGCCTCGGGCCAAGAAGTTAAAACAATTGGGCCAATTATTTGAGTCTTTCTTCAGATTAATTTAAAATTTATTTTATAAAATTATAAAGTCGATTTTAAATTAAAGTTTCCGAAATTTTGAAATTAGAAAGTTTCTTAAAATAGAAGTTTCTAGATTTGCGGGTTTTGGATTTTAAAGAAATTTCTAAAGTTAGAAAGTTTCCGGTTTTAGAAAGTTTCCAATTTTAGAAAGTTTCCTAAAATAGTAGGTTTCCAAAAAATAGAAAGTTTCCCGAAATAGTAATCTTCTATTTTGGGAATGAAATTTTAATAAACCTACGAACCTCAAATAATATCAAGCGTTGGATGTCTTGCCCAGTCTATGTCAGCTGTCGAAGCCCATTCAATTGTATTCATGGCCTTACAGTGTGAGGGTGTCTACTTTTGCGTGGATAAGACGGTTTGTGATTCATAAATGTCATTGGGAGTCCCAGACATTAATGATTACATGACTGTATAGTCTGGTTTTCTTGACTAGGCCATCGGGAGTCCCGGGCCTTGAGACATCAGAGTGGATTGGGCCTCGGGCCCAGATTCACAACCAAGAGTTATATCACGGATATAATTAGCCGACATAGGGCTTACCGATATAAGCTGAGGTTTGGTGACGGCCAGTGGCCCACTTTAATCTTAGTTATATGTGGATCTTGGAATCATTATATTCTATTGAGGGTAACTTATGTTATTGAATATAATGCGTGATTAATCATATTAAATATAATACGAGATTAATCATATTGAACATAATAACTAATAACCTTTTTATCTTATATATTTCAGCTATGACTACTACAAGCACACAAAACACATTCTCAATCCGGTCTGTTCTCGAGAAGGAGAAGCTGACTGGAACGAACTTCCTGACGTGGTCAAGGAACTTGAGGCTGGTCCTCAAGCAGGAGAAGAAGGATTATGTCCTTCGTGATCCTCTCCCCGAGAGGCCTGCTAACAATGCCGCCAGGACTCTGCATAATGCTTGGGAAAAGCATTCGTCAGATGAAAATGATGTGTATTGCCTTATGTTGGCGACAATGACTGGTGAGCTGCAAATGCAGTTCGAGAGTGTGTTGTCACCAATTGAGATAATGGCAAGCCTGAAATCGCTTTTTCAGGAGCAAGCAAGGACTGAGAGGTTTCAGACTGTTAAGAACCTCTTAGACTGTAAGTTGGCTGCGAATGCGGCAGTGAGTCCTCATGTCTTGAAGATGATGGGTTATCTCGATCATCTTCAGAAACTCGACTGTCCTATCAGCCAAGAACTTGCCTGCGACATCATTCTGCAGTCATTACCTGCAAGCTATGATCAGTTCATTCTGAACTTTAACATGCATGGCTTGAGTAAGACATTGCCTGAGCTTCACGGAATGCTCAAGACTGCAGAGCCCAACTTGAGGAAAACCGCCAAGGACCCCAATGTGCTTATGGTGCAAAAGGGCAAGGGGTTTAAGAAATCCTCTGCTAAGGATAAGGGAAAGGCCAAGGCTGTCCAAGTCGCGGACAAGGACACGCCAAAGCCCAAGCCCAAATCCAAGGCTGGGCCAACTGACATATGCAGGTTCTGTAAAGAACCAGGGCATTGGAGGAGAGAATGTAAGAAATTCCAAGAAGGTCTAAAGGAATTGAAGAAGAAGACTCTCGAGACTTCTTCGACAGGTATTTTTGTTATAGAAGTTAATACAACTACTTCTGATAATACCTCATGGGTTATGGATACTGGTTGTGGGGCTCATATTTGTACTAATATGCAGGCACTCAGCAACAGTAGAAGGCTGAAGCAAGGACAAGTGGAGCTACGAGTTGGGAATGGAGCGAAAGTTCCAGCACTAGCTGTAGGCACATACTTGTTGTCTTTACCTTCGGGATTGATTTTAGAACTCAATAATTGTTATTTTGTACCTGCTATAAGCAGGAATATTATTTCAATTTCTTTGTTGGATTTGGAAGGTTATGATTTTTCAGTTAAGAATAAATTATGTTCCTTCAATCGCAACAATTTGTTCTATGGTTCTGCCCCTCTTACGAATGGGCTTTACATACTCGATCAATCCGCGCCAGTTTATAACATTAATACCAAACGGTTCAAACCTAATGAGGAGAACCGAACGTTTCTATGGCATTGTCGTTTAGGGCACATCAGCGAGAAACGCATCAAGAGGCTCCATTCGAATGGACTTCTTGGCTCATTTGACTTTGAGTCATGTGAGAAATGCGAATCCTGCATAATGGGCAAAATGACGCGGGCCCCCTTTAATAAACCTAACGAGAGGGCCAGTGACTTATTGGGCCTGATACACACTGACGTGTGTGGCCCAATGTCCACAAATGCAAGAGGAAACTATCAGTACTTCATTACCTTCACTGATGATTTCAGTAGGTATGGATATGTTTATTTAATGAAACATAAGTCTGAATCTTTTGAGAAGTTCAGAGAATTCCAAAATGAAGTACAGAACCAACTTGGTAAAAGCATTAAGGCTCTTCGGTCCGACCGAGGAGGAGAATACTTAAGCCAAGAATTCAGTGATCATCTAAGAGAGTGTGGGATCGTATCCCAACTCACTCCTCCCGGAACACCTCAATGGAATGGTGTGTCTGAGAGGAGAAATCGGACCTTATTGGATATGGTTCGATCTATGATGAGTCACACAGACCTTCCAATATCCCTTTGGGGATATGCTCTGCTAACAGCAGTGTTCACTCTAAATAGAGCGCCATCGAAAGCAGTAGCAAAGACACCATATGAATTATGGACTGGAGAAGCTCCAGTGCTGTCTTATCTCAGAATTTGGGGTTGTGAAGCCTATGTCAAGAGATTGATCTCAGACAAGCTTACACCAAAATCTGACAAATGCTACTTCATTGGTTATCCACGGGAAACCAAGGCTTATTACTTCTATCTACGTTCCGAGAACAAGATCTTTGTTGCCCGGGATTGTAACTTTCTTGAGAGGGAGTTTCTCTCTAAGAAAGACAGTGGGAGTAAGGTACTGCTTGAAGAAATTCAAGATGAACAGGATACTGCTCAACCTAATGAGGAAGAGCAGCAGGAGGACCTACAAGAAATTGTAGAGCCTGAACCTGTAGTACCTGAAGTTCGAAGATCCGGGAGGATCCGTCACGAACCCGAGAGATATCAAGGATTCCTCGTGACTGACTGTCATGATCTTCTGATCATTGATGGTGATGAACCATCGAACTTCAATCAAGCCATGATGGGCCCAGATTCCTCAAAGTGGCGCAAGGCCACTGATTCCGAAATGGACTCCATGTCGGTCAACCAAGTGTTTTCGTTGGTTGACTTACCCGCTGGTGTAAAAGCCATCGAGTGCAAATGGATCTTCAAGAAGAAGATTGACGTGGATGGAAATGTCCAGATTTACAAAGCCAGGTTGGTGGCAAAAGGTTTCAGACAAGTTCACGGTGTGGATTACGATGAAACCTATTCACCAGTGGCTATGATGAAATCTATTCGGATTCTACTAGCAACTGAAGCTTTTCATGATTATGAAATTTGGCAAATGGACGTGAAAACCGCCTTCCTGAATGGTATTCTGGAAGAGGATGTGTATATGACACAACCTGACGGTTACATAGATCCAAAGAATGCTGGGAAAGTATGCAAGCTTCATAAATCCATTTATGGATTGAAGCAAGCATCGAGGAGCTGGAATCTTCGTTTTGATGAAGCGATCAAGCAATTTGACTTCATCAGAAACGAAGAAGAACAATGCGTGTATAAGAAAACTAGTGGGAGCAAGATAGTATTTCTTATTCTGTATGTCGATGACATACTGCTTCTCGGAAACGACATTCCAATGCTGAAGTCCGTAAAGGACTGGCTTGGAAGTTGTTTTTCCATGAAAGACATGGGTGAAGCCGCATACGTTCTTGGAATCAGGATCTACCGGGATAGATCTAGAAGGCTGATAGGCTTGTGTCAAGATTCATACATTGACAAAGTCCTGCAAAGATTCAGCATGAAGGATTCCAAGAAGGGCTTCACGCCAATGGTACATGGCACAACGCTAAGCAAGAAGCAGAGCCCTACGACGGCTGCTGAGCTTGAGCGCATGAAGAATATTCCTTATGCATCTGCAATAGGATCTATCATGTATGCCATGATCTGTACTCGTCCTGATGTTGCTTATGCATTGAGCATGACGAGTAGATACCAGTCAAATCCAGGTGAAAACCATTGGATTGCCGTAAAGAATATCTTGAAGTATCTAAGACATACTAAGGATAAGTTCTTAGTGTACGGTGGAAGTGATGTGCTTAAAGTCAGTGGATTCACGGACGCAAGTTTCCAGACAGACCAAGATGATTTCCGGTCACAGTCCGGTTATATCTTTTGTCTGAATGGCGGTGCAATCAGTTGGAGAAGCTCCAAGCAAGACACCGTTGCTGATTCCACTACAGAAGCTGAATATATCGCCGCCTCAGAAGCTGCGAAGGAAGCTGTTTGGATACGAAAGTTCATTATTGAACTAGGTGTGATACCAGATGCGGCTGAGCCTCTGGCACTGTTTTGTGACAACAATGGTGCTATAGCTCAGGCAAAGGAACCAAGATCACACCAGAAATCCAAGCATGTTCTAAGAAGATTTCACTTGATACGTGACATCATTAATAGAAAGGAAGTCAAGATCAGCCGAGTTCAGACAGATGATAACGTCGCTGATCCGTTGACAAAGCCACTCCCAAGGCCTAAGCTCGAGTTTCTGACTGAAGCTGTAGGCATTAGAGACATTGAAATGTAATCTAAATTTGAGTGGGAGTTTGAGGGCTTTTATTTAGTTATTTGATATGTTCTAGTAAAACATTCTTATGTTTAATGAAATTATTATTTCAAGATTATTTTAACTGTGATGAAAAAATCGTTCCAAAGTGATATAAACCATTTTATAGGTCATCGAAGTAAGTGACTTGATCTTGAGTCATCGAAGTCATTTAGCTTGATCATCAGACCCTATATTTGATAGATGGATTAAATCATCATGTCCCTAGTCGAAGGTTGTTGAAATTGGAACACCAACAACCGTGAGAGACTGGATTGTTATGTGACTTATGACAAAGTCTCAGTGTGTCATAGATGCGCGGCATCAAAGTCAATACATAGGTGTATGTTGGGAACATACGACCGGACAAGACCCGATTATGAGAACTCTTCAGGATATTTATATCTGTGTCATAAGAGATTCTCACTACGACTATAGAGTATAGTCCTTAGACCTGAGTTCGCATGCATGTGACTGCACATGGACTGATGCACTTTGATCATTGTCTAACGCTACCGTTCTGCGATAGTTATAAGGACCTTGTTTGGGTACATTATGAAATGAGTAGTTTACAGTGATGGAATAAGACGGAATTTGTCCCTCCAATATAAATGGAGTGAATATCTCTAGGCCAATCGGAGATTTGAATACTGGAAAATGCATGGCCATGCTCAAACGGACTGTCCCGAGTCGTTTGGATTGTCAGTATCGAATCAGAGTCCGATGAACAAGATTAGGCTTTATAAGGATGACACCAATCTTGCCTTATGACTAATCGAGATATTGTGACAAAAGGATTATGAATACAGAGATTCCAGTACAAGTGGGAGATTGTTGGAATTGTGTCCAGTAATCTCGGTACTGTCTCTAGAAAGTAAGAGTATGTCAATGATCAGACATAAGTCATATAATACTGGGGGTCATGATGGCTTGCTAGAGTCCGCTCATGATCTATAAGTCTTGGACTTATTGCCTTTATTATATGATCCCATATGGGTCACACGCCTAAGCTAACAGGAAAGGTATAGGAACGGCTTAGCAGAAGTACGGTAAAAGTGCTAGGCATTTACTGTACTTAGAGAGAATAAAAGGGTTTGGCCACTGTGTGTCGATCGATGCACAAGGTGTGTCGATCGACACAGTGCGCGAACGCCTTCGAGTTATTTGGTATTTGGGCCAAATGGCCCAAGAGGAACCGGACGAGTTTTATAAATAAAACTCGAGTCTGTTTTCCTCTGGAACCCTAACCCAGCCGCCAACTCTCTCTCTCCTGCGACGCCTCCTCAGCTCGGTCTAGCAGCCTCTCTTCCTGCTTGGTGTGCGTGTGTGAACCTCTGGAGGAGTTATCCCTCGGTGGCTCTCTGATCTCTGACCATACCATCCCTTTCCGCTGCATAAACAGGTATAAGGTGAGATCAACAATTGTTTCTAATCAAGAGAACCTAGATCCGCATGTTTAGGATAATCTGAATCAGAGAATTGAATCAGGATTCATCTAAACATTCCTTCACGGGCAAGACATCAAGATCACTTGATATTTAGTTGAGGAAATGAACTATTTAATCTTGATGCATATCCAATACACATCTAAGAATTTATTAATTTATTTAAAACGTTCCGTTTTATTAAGTTTAGATTCATCTACAACTTTTAGGATTAAATTGTTCTGGTATATGCAAATTTGTGGTCCAACCAGCATATCTGCGAATGTCATGTCGATCGATGCCAACCATTGGCATCGGTCGACGCAACCTGAATTAAACCTTATTCGATAACCGGTCAAACCAGATCAAATTTACATAACCGATTCAATCCAATTGAACCGGTTCAGTTTAATAGTCCATGTCGATCGTCACACACTGTGTGTCGATCGACATTACTAAACCAGAACCAATTTGGTTAATTAAAATTAACCATGCGAGATAACCAGTTCAATCCAATTGAACCAGTCTATCTAATCGCTTTGCCTGTGTCGACCGACACACCCAGTGTATCGACCGACACAACAGGAATACGGGTAGTCGATCTCAGATCGAAACCCTAAAATTATTTGCGGATTTTCGCTTTTTGTCGACCGACACACGCTTTGTGTCGATCGACACTTTGCGACAAACCCTAAAATTTTACGTGTTATTTCGCGGCGTGTCGACCGACACACGCTTTGTGTCGATCGACACAGTGCGATATCAACAGTATCATCGTTTTCTGTTGGAATTATGTCCAGTAATCTCTGTACTGTCTCTAGAAAGTAAGAGTATGTCAATGATCAGACATAAGTCATATAATACTGGGGGTCATGATGGCTTGCTAGAGTCCGCTCATGATCTATAAGTCTTGGACTTATTGCCTTTATTATATGATCCCATATGGGTCACACGCCTAAGCTAACAGGAAACAATGAAGGAACGGTTCTGCAGAAGTACGGTAAAAGTGCTAGGCATTTACTGTACTTGGAGAGATTAAAGGGCCTGATTAAATTCAAGGGATTTAATCAGACTGAGAATTGGGCCCAAAAGCCCATGAGAACTAGAAGGGGTTTTAATGAATAAAACTTGACCTAGCTCTCTAATTTTTCAAGCCATCTGCGCCTCCCTCTCTCTCTCTCTGCGCCTCTCTTCTCTCGGTCTAGCAGCCAATTTCCTGTGCGTGCGTGTGTGAGCCTTTGGAGGAGCTATCTCTTGGTGGTTCTGCTGATCTCTGACCCGTACCTCCTCTTTCCGCTGCAAAACAAGGTAACAAGTGAGATCTTTTATGATTCTAGCAAGAGAACCTAGATCTGGCATGTTTAGTAGGATCAATTAATCCGATGAATTGAACCAGGAAATACTAAACGAATCCTTCAGTGGTATCAGAGCCATTGGTTCTGTTAGGATTTCTTGTTTAGAATCATGTTTAGGTTGTTTAGAAGTGTTTGAATCAATCTATTGATAAGAAAAACACTTAAGAAACAAAGAATTAAAACCTAAACTAATAGAAATCGCATGATCCAATCTATATTGAATTGGTTTGCGTCGGAGTGTTGATCGCCAAAGGATCACACGTCCGGATCAAGTCGCGTCGCGTCATCCGATCATGGATCGGTATGCGCGAGAGATGGACCGCGAGTGATGAACCGATCGGGACAGCCGATCGCATGGATCGATCACGGATCGATGTCATGGATCGACAACGATCGCGTCATGATCGCACG
Organism: Orychophragmus violaceus; assembly: GCA_030180135.1. Taxonomy (NCBI): domain Eukaryota; kingdom Viridiplantae; phylum Streptophyta; class Magnoliopsida; order Brassicales; family Brassicaceae; genus Orychophragmus; species Orychophragmus violaceus. The sequence goes on along the minus strand of CM058229.1, from coordinate 87,794,869 downwards.
ACCCGAGCTCGCCGATCGCTCGTCTCTCGTCCCGCCCCGTCCCGTCTCTCTCGCGTCATGACCCGACTCGTCCCGATCGTCCCGTCCCGTCCGGCTTCACGTCCCGACTATCGACCCACCGCGGAAGCGTGATGCTTGCGGCTGCGGCTGTCTCGATCGCGAAGCTAGGTCACGACCGTGATCGGTTCGTAACCAATCGGTTCGGTTCGGTTTAAAATTTATTAAAAATTAATCGTCACGGTTTAATAAACAGACTTAATAAAATTTATTAAGTTCTGGTTAAACCGGGATAAGAAATCCAAAGTCGTAAAATTGGATTTAGTGCCTAAACCAGTGGTTTTCTAATTTGATTTGGTTGGACCAAATAAATTGAGAAAATCCGGTTTAGTAAATAACCGGTTGACAATTGTGGTCATCGTAGTAATTAATTTTGGTTAGACCAATTTTAATGAACCAGACCGGTTATGTCATTTAATTGGACAATTGGGTTATGTCTTGGACATAGACCATTCTTGGGCCATGGGCCAAGAAGTTAAAACAATTGGGCCAGTTATTTGAGTCTATTCTTCAGATTCAATTTAAAAATTTATTTTATAATTAAAATTTAATTTTAAATTAATCAGTTTCCAAAATCTGAAATTAGAAAGTTTCTTAGAATAGAAGTTTCTAGATTTGCATGTTTTGGATTATAGGAAATTTCTATAGTTAGAAAGTTTCCAATTTTAGGAAGTTTCCAATTTTAGAAAGTTTCCAAAATTAGTAGGTTTCCAAAAATGAAAAGTTTCCAAAAATAGTAATCTTCTATTTTGGGAATGAAATTTTAAGAAAAACCTACAAACCTCAAAAAATATCAAGCGTTGGATGTCTTGTCCAGATTATGTCAGCTGTTGAAGCCCATTCAATCGTACACACGGCCTTACAGTGTGAGGGTGTCTATCTTTTGCGTGGGTAAAACAGTTTGTGATTCATTAATGTCATTGGGAGTCCCAGACATTAGTGATTACATGACTGTATAGTCTGGTTTTCTTGACTAGGCCATCGGGAGTCCCGGGCCTTGAGACATCAGAGTGGATTGGGCCTCGGGCCCAGATTCACAACCAAGAATTATATCACGGATATAATTAGCCGAGATAGGGCTTACCGATATAAGCTATGGTTGGGTGACGGCCAGTGGCCCACTTTAATCTTAGTTATATGTGGATCTTGGAATCATTATATTCTATTGAGGGTAACTGATGTTATTGAATATAATGCGAGATTAATCATATTAAGTATAATGCGAGATTAATCATATTGAACATATTAACTAAAATTCTTTTATCTTAAATTTCAGTTATGACTAGCACAAACAATCAAAACACTTTCTCGATCCGGTCTGTCCTTGAGATGGACAAGCTGAACGGATCAAATTTCTTGACTTGGTCGCGGAACCTGAGGCTGGTCCTCATACAGGAGAGAAAGGACTATGTCCTTGAGAGAGCTCTCCCCGTGAGGATCGGGTCCAATGCTTCTCATGCAGTATATAATGCTTGGAATAAGCATTATAATGATGCGGTAGATGTGCGTGGTCTGATATTGGCTACCATGGACTCAGATTTGCTGAAGCAATATGAGAACATGGAGTCGCCGATAGAGATGATCAGCAGCCTGAAATTAAAATTTCAGGAGCAGATAAGAGTGGAGAGATACCAGTTGGTTAAGTCTTTCACTAGCTGCAAGCTACCAAATGATCATCCAGTGAGTCCTCATGTCAGTAAAATGATGGGTTACATTGATAACCTGAGGAAACTGGATTATCCAGTTAGCCAAGAATTGGCAACTGAGATCATTCTGCAGTCACTGCCGTCAAGCTAAGATAAGTTCAGAAGGAACTATATCAAGAAAGGCTTAACGAAGACGCTGACTGAACTGCATGATATGCTCAAGACAGTTGAGCCAAACGTGAAGAGTACCCAGTATAATCTCATAATAGAGAAGGGTAGGTTTATTAAACCTAGTACTGACAAGGGTGAAGACAAAGTTGTCCAGATTTTGAATCATGGCAAGCGTGTGTCTTCTGAGCCCAAGTCAGATACCTCTTACGTTGGTAAGTGCTGCTACTGTAAAGAGACAGGGCATTGGAAGAGAGATTGCATTAAAATCATGGAAGATGATGAGGAGTTGAAGTTGATGTATGAGACTACTTCCTCAGGTATTCATGTTATTACTTCAAGTTCTACCTTATAGGTATTGGATACTGGTTGTGGCACTGATATTTGTGATAATATGCAGAGCCTAAGCAACAGTAGAATGTTGAAGGAAGGACAAGTGGATCTACATGTCTGGAAGGAGCTATGGACGCTGCCTCAGCCGTAGGGTTTTCACTTGTAGATGCTTTTGAGGCTTGGTTTTATTAAGTAATTGCTACAATGTACCTGCTTTAAGCAGAGTTGTCTTTCATTTTCTTGTAAGAATTTGAATGTTTTTCATTTTGATAAAAGACAAGTTTTTGCTCTTTTTGATCTCAATGAAATATTGATTGTAGCACCCTATTCAAGGAATGGGTTTTATATCTTAAACCAAAGAGTGCCTAAATGTAACATAAATACCGAATTGGTTTAAATCTGATGAATTAAACCTGATTTTTATTGGCATAAAAGTCTTGGTCACAAAGAGTAAGTCGGATTCAGAAATCCCATAGTTATGGACTGTTGGGCTCATTTGATCGGATATCTTATGAGACATGAATTCTGCTTACTGGACCAAAAAGACAAAGGGCCCATCTTAGCCGAGCTAGAGAAAAGCCCAAAGGCTTATTGGACCTTGAACATACTCATGTATGTGGCCCGATGAGCAGTAATGCCAGAGAAAATTTCCTATACTTCATTATCTTTACTGATTACTTCAGTATGATTGTGTTCATTTGATGAGACACGAGTCAGAATTCTTTGAAATGGTCAAAGAGTTCCAGAATGAGGTATAGAATCTGAGTGACTGAAGTATTGAGACTCTGGATTAGATCACGAGTGAGAATACTTAAGTCATTGATGGTGTGATCATCTGAATGAGTGTGAAGTCGTTTCACAGCTCACTTCTCCTGAAAACCTGGAGGTGTTTCTGTGAGAAAGAATCAGATCTTATCAGAAATGATTAAAGATGAGTCACACGAATCTTCCATGATATTCTTTAAGAATAACGCTCTAGAAATATCTAAGTTCACGCTGAAATAGTTCCACCAATATCAGTTGAAAGACACCACATAAATGTGGGTTGGAATCGATCCAAATTCGTCTTTACTGAGTATTTGTAGTTGTGCTACTTCACTGGTTGTCCTAGGGAAACCAAGGCTTGTTACTTTTACGTCCATTCTGTTTTCTAAGAAGGGAAGTTACTTTCCAAGAAGAACAGTGGGAGTAAAAGTATAACTCGAAGAAATTCGAGAAATACAGGAGGCTGCTCAACCTGTTGAGGGAGAGCAACGGATGGATTTACAGATTTCTGTAGAATCTACACCTGTAGAGCCTGAAGTTCGCAGATATGAATGATTCAGTCACTAATCCGAGAGTGATTTCTCGGATTAGTTGAACCTGATGAACATTGAAAGTTCGCATGATCTGATGATCATTGAAAGCGACGAATCTGCGAAATTCAAAGAAGCGAAAGTGAGCCCGAACTCCGAAAAATTACAGTTTGTGTAAGTTAGCTTCATCGATCCATTCATGGATAGAAGTAAACATATCGGAGTTGGAATCTTCGTTCTGTTGAAGTAGTCAAGGTTTTGACTTGAACATGAACAAAATGGAACTGTGCGTTTACTAATAGATAAGTGGGAGCGATGTTGCATTTCTCATAGTGTATGTCGATGACATACTGATTCTCGAAAATAACGTTCCAATGCTGCAGTCGGTAAAGGACTGGCTTGGGAGTTGGTTTTATGATTGACATGGGTAAAGCCACGTACGTTCTTGGATTTTGGATCTAAAGATAGAGATCCAAAATAGCTGGTAGGACAAAGTCTGAGTACTTATATTGACAAAGTCCTACACGTTTTCAGCAGTCCAAGAAGGGTTTTATGCCAATGTCACATGGCATTACGTTAAGCAAGAAACAGTATCCTACGATATCTGCTGAGCTTGAATGCATGGATGAGATTCCATATGCGTCGGCAATTGGATCTATCATGTATGCCATGACACGTACTTGTTTTGATGTTGCTTTAATGTTAAGCAAGACAAGTAAAGACCAGTCAAATCCAGAAAAGAATCACTGGATAGACGTAATGAATATTCTCAAGTATTTGGAAAATACTTAGGATAAGTTCTTGATTTACGGAGAAAGTGAGGTGCTACGAGTCGGTAAAGTCTGAAAGGCAAGTTTTCCAACAGACAAAGATGATTTCCGGTCACAGTCCGGTTATATCTTGTGTCTATCTGGCGGTGCAAGGCACTGTTGCTGACTCCATGACTTAAGCTGAACATTTCGCAGCTTGGGAAGCGGCGAAAGAGGTTGTTTGGAAAGAAGAGTTCGTCACTGAACATGATGTGATTCCCAGCATAGATGAGACTAGCTGCACATCAGAGGTCCAAACACCTTGAGAGTAGGTATAACCTATTCCGTGAGATAAATGACAGAGATGTTAAGTAGATCAGCAAGTTTCAACGAATGAGAACGTTGCTAATCTATTAACGAAGCCACTCCTTAGGCCTAAGCACGAGTCGCGGACTGTTGCTGTAGGATAAGTGAAATTAAGATGTAGTCTTAATTTCAGTGGGAGTTAGTAAAGGGCTTTATTTAGTTATTGATATGTTCTTGTAAAACATTTTAAGATGTTTAATAAAATTATTTTTATGATTATTTTAACTGTGATGAAATAATCGTTCCAAAGTGATATAAACCATTTTATAGGTCATCGAAGTAAGTGACTTGATCTTGAGTCATCAAAGTCATTTAGCTTGATCATGAGACCCTATATTTGATAGATGGCTTATATCATCCAGTCCCTAGTCGAAGGTTGTTGAAATTGGAACACCAACAACCGCGTGAGACTAGATTGGTATGTGACTTATGACCAAGTTTCATGGTGTCATAGATGCGCGGCATCAAAGTCAGTACATAGGTGTATGTTGGGGTACATACGACCGGACATGACCCGATTATAAGAACTCTTCAGGATATTTATATCTGTGTCATAAGAGATTCCTACTACGACTATAGAGTATAGTCCTTAGACCTGAGTTCGCATGCATGTGACTGCACATGAACTGATGCGCTTTGATCATTGTCTAACACTGTCGTTAAGCGATAGTTATAAGGACCTTGTTTGGGTGTATTATGAAATGAGTAGTTTACAGTGATGGAACAAGACGGGATTTGTCCCTCCGATATAAATGGAGTGAATATCTCTAGGCCAATCGGAGATTTGAATACTGGAAAATGCATGGCCATGCTCAAACGGACTGTCCCGAGTCGTTTGGATTGTCAGTATCAAATCAGAGTCCGATGAACATGATTAGACTTTATAAGGATGACACTCATCTTGCCTTATGACTAATCGAGATATTGAGACAAAAGGATTATGAATACAGAGATTCCAGTTCAAGTGGGAGATTGTTGGAATTATGTCCAGTAATCTCTGTACTGTCTCTAGAAAGTAAGAGTATGTCAATGATCAGACATAAGTCATATAATACTGGGGGTCATGATGGCTTGCTAGAGTCCGCTCATGATCTATAAGTCTTGGACTTATTGCCTTTATTATATGATCCCATATGGGTCACACGCCTAAGCTAACAGGAAACAATGAAGGAACGGTTCTGCAGAAGTACGGTAAAAGTGCTAGGCATTTACTGTACTTGGAGAGATTAAAGGGCCTGATTAAATTCAAGGGATTTAATCAGACTGAGAATTGGGCCCAAAAGCCCATGAGAACTAGAAGGGGTTTTAATGAATAAAACTTGACCTAGCTCTCTAATTTTTCAAGCCATCTGCGCCTCCCTCTCTCTCTCTCTCTGCGCCTCTCTTCTCTTGGTCTAGCAGCCAATTTCCTGTGCGTGCGTGTGTGAGCCTTTGGAGGAGCTATCTCTTGGTGGTTCTGCTGATCTCTGACCCGTACCTCCTCTTTCCGCTGCAAAACAAGGTAACAGGTGAGATCTTTTATGATTCTAGCAAGAGAACCTAGATCTGGCATGTTTAGTAGGATCAATTAATCCGATGAATTGAACCAGGAAATACTAAACGAATCCTTCATTTTCAACATGAACAAAAATCCGAGATTAAGTTTCGAATTAATTTCACCAGATTCAATAGCTAAACCCTAACATGCTCTGATACCACTGTTGGATCCCACTGGATCTAGGGTTTGATATATTGAATGAAAACCAACCTCGTTCTTACCTTTCTGGCAGCGGAATTGAGATGGTGAACGAGATCAGTGGAGCAACGCAAACGCCTTGCCTCTACCAGATACACACGCACGCTCTCTGGAAACGGGATGCTAGTGCCGGATCAACGGGAATCGATTCTCTCTGGTGTTTCTACTGTTTCTATCAAGAAAAGTCGACTAACTAGTGTTTAGGTCGAAACTTACTTGTTATATTCGACCTAAAACACAATTAACGGGCCAGACTTAATCAAGTCTTAATTCGAAAAGCCTTTCGAAAAAACCCGAACTGTGTCGACCGACACACAAGCTGTGTCGATCGACACAACACCATTTTATCGATTATAATGTGTATCCAATACACATTAATATGATCATTACCATAATTATCATTCCCATGTCGTAGCTTCCAGTTCGCTTAGGTGTGTGACCCTATAGGATCATATAGTACTGGTAGTAAGTCCATAACTTACAGATTGCAAGAGGCTTCTAGCAAAACATTGCAACCGCCCAGTACTATACGAATGTCTGATCTCGACACACAACTATCATCAGGAGTGAGTACAAGTGTGATTTCAGGACACTATCCCAACAGCATGAACTGTGAGAGCTTGTTGACGAAGAATGAAATGTCTGGGCGAGCGAGAGGTACTGTAAGCTTCCGATAATGGCCTGATATTCTGTTGGATTTTCGAGTGAATTTACAGAGAGTATCGAGAGAGTGGTGTTCGGACACATCGGCATTGAAATTGGCTTTGCATTTTTCATCCGTGTGTGCTCTAGCAGGTCTGCGATGTACCTGTGTTGAGTAATGTGTAAGTCGTGAGTTGTACGAACTACTTCAACACCAAGAAAATATGATAAATCGCCTAAGTCTTTAATTGAAAAACGATGAGAAAGGGTATCGATAAACCGGTTTATCTGGGAGGCGTTGTTTCCGGTGATGACGATGTCGTCTACATAGACCAACATGTATAGGAGGATGTCGTCTTTGTTGTAGATGAGCAGGAAATTCCGTAGCTCATTGTACCATGCTCTCGGGGCTTGCTTAAGTCCATAAATGGCCTTTCGAAGCTTACATACGGCAGTTGGGTTATCTGCATCAACAATGCCCGGTGGTTGTGCCATGAAGACTTCTTCAGCTAGGTGACCCTGAAGGAAAGCTGTGGTGACATCGAGTTGTCTCAGAGGCCATTGTCGAGACGTAGCTATGCTGAGAACGAGGCATATTGTCGCAGGCTTCACCACGGGACTGAATGTTTCATGATAATCGATGCATGGCTGTTGAGTATATCCCTTGGCAACCAAGCGCGCTTTGTATCTGTCGATACTACCATCAGCCTTCCTTTTGATGATGAAGATCCAACGACAACCTACAACATTTGAAGCATGAGCAACATTAGTGAGATCCCATGTATGTTGCTTGATTTGAGAGTCAATTTCCTCAGACATGGAGATTTTAGAGCTTGTGCAACTGTTTGGGGAGGAGCCGTTGGTGGTTGTGAGACAATTGTGTGTAGATTTATTTTTTGAACAGGCTTTCTTGTTCTGGTGCTCGCACGCGTAGGAGCTGGAAGTTGCTGTTGTACTGGAACTTCTGCTACTGGAGGAGCTGCGACAGTCTGAGGTAGGGAGGTAGTTTGATCTGCAGGTGGTGATGATGGCGATGAAGGTGCCATTGGTGATGATTCAGGAATTGCAGCAGGGACATTTGGAGCCGTAGGTGAGACCTACAATGTAGAAAATGGTCTAACGAGAGAAACAATGGGGTTAGGTGGGATTGTCAAATCTGAATCATCTTGAGGTTCTTTAACTTCAGCTAATATTGAGAAGGGAAAAACTGATTCATGGAAAAGAACATGCCGTGATGTATAGATACGATCAGTGGCTCTATCAAAACATAAATAAGCACTTTGGGTGATGGAGTAGCCGAGGAAGACACATGGTGTCGACCGAGCATCTAACTTGTGAGATGCATAGGGTTTTATCCATGGAAAACATAAACACCCAAAGATACGGAGTTTGTGAAAGTTAGGAACAGTTCCTTTTAAATGTTAAAAAGGAGTTTTGAAAGACAAATTCTCGGCTGGCACCCGGTTGATAAGATACACAGCCGTGGCAAAGGCAAATTTCTAATAAGACTTGGGCACAGAGGCATGTGACAAGAGAGCTAGTCCGATTTCGACTATATGTCGGTGACGACGCTCAGTAATGCTATTGTGCTGAGGTGTATGCGGTGGACTTGTCATATGAGAAATACCATGAGTTGATAAAAAATTTGCAAGACCAATAAATTCACCCCCATTATCAGTATAAAAGGTGCGTATCTTTTGTGAAAACAGATTTTCAACCAAACTTTTGAATGAAGTAAAAATATCAAACACTTGAGATTTTCTTTTTAAAGGATATAATCAAGTATATCGAGTAAAATAATCGACAAAAATTACATAATATTTAAAACCATCAACGGAATGTATTTGAGATGTCCAAACATCCGAAAAAATTATATCTAAAAGATGAGAAGACTTAAGAGTAGAGATTTTGAAATGCAGTTTGTGCATTTTATTAATGGAACAAGCATAACAAGGATGAGCAAGCAAAATTTTAGAAGCAAGAGGTAAATCGAAATCAGAAACAATTTTTCTAAGAATAGTAAAATCTGGATGGCCTAAACGAGAGTGCCAATCCGTTAACGTAGTTTTAACAACTGAAGCAAAACAAAGAGAAGATGGTCTTGTCTGAGTGGTTGCCGGTCACACATAAGTTTTGTTTTCTGGTTTGCCTTCCATACGAAGAGTTCCTGTTTAGAGATCTCTCACCTGGAAATATGTCGGTGTAAAAATAACAGCAGCATCATTAGTTTTGCACAATTGAAAACAGATAATAAATTTTTGTCAAGAGACGGAACACAAAGAACATTGTTGAGATAAAATGGTTTAGTATATGAGGGAAGAGAGATGGAACCAGTATGCGAGATCTGCAAGGCAGAGCCATCACTGAGGAGAACATCGCCGCCGCCGGAATATGGATTGTGAAGCGAGAGGTTGGCCAAGTCCGACGTCATCACCACTGTCGAATAACCAGGTTGATGAATCGGACATCATGGCAGCGTTTGCTCTAGGCGCCCATTGCTGGTGAGATTGCGAAGTGTGCCATGGTTGAGGAGAATGTTGCTGAGCCGACCATGGTGTCGAGGAACCAGATCCTTTAACAATGCGGAAGTCCGGACAGTACTTCGCGCTATGACCTTAAACCCCGCAAGCTTGACAACGGCCAAGATAAGGCTTGGAGAAGCGGTTTTGTTGCTGATGTTGTGAACCAAAACGTGGCTGATAGCTTTGTTTTTGACGGTTCTGATTGTGGTACTGTCGTGGACGAGTGTCCATAGCATGAGCAACGATCAGAGCGACTGGAGCAGAGTCATTACACAAAATCATTGCCTTTCTATTTAGCAGACGCTCGTGCAATTCAGAGAAGGAAATCGGCTTGTCTCGAGCATTGACTGCATCGATCTCTGGTTTGTATTCATCGGTAAGCCCATCTAGTATTTGCCCCATAATGTCTTCTGGATCCATAGGCTTTCCGAGAAGACCAAGCTCATCTGTCTTTCTCTTGATAAGGCGCAGGTATTCACTTACTGTTTTGGTACCTTTATAACACATACGGATCTGATATTTCAATTGTTGTATGTGGTCCCTAGTCGGTTTTTCGAATGTCTCTGCAAGAGTATCCCATACTTCTCTAGTTGTGGAAGCACTTGAGAGCACCGATTGGACAGGAAGCGAAATTTCTCCGATCATGGCACTGTAAAGGAGGCGATCTTGATGCCGTCATGGAGCATACATCGGATTTGGTGATGAAACACCATCAACAACGATTGTAGGATTAGGTATGTCTCCATTACCATCAATGAATTGTTGTAATTCATGTCCTTCAAGTAACGCATGGACTTGACGTCCCCACATCAGATAGTTTTGAGTCGTCAATTTTGTGACGCTCGACATGTTCACCGAGAGGAGAGTGATTTGTAGATCTTGGGAGTTGAAGACAGAGGTTCTTTCAGCCTTAGATTCCGACGCCATTGAGAAGTTTTAGAGAATTACTAAGAGTGATGAAAAGAAGCATGAGGAGTAGAAGAAGAAGAAGAATCGGAGAATAAGAGAAGAAGAAGTTTTGTGCTGGCGGCGGAAAAAAAATTTCAGACCCAAGAGGGTTCTGATACCATGTTACTGTAAATGGAATGCTTAATTTCTATTGAGTAATGAACCTCTGCTATATACAGAGTCGCAAGTTACAGGTAAGGAAATGAGAATATATGCAGGTATTAATATAGCATATTCACATGGATTTCAATATAGCCGTTGTATAACTATATACGGTAATTCCATGAAGGTATATCACAGATCTATAAAAGAGAGGGTTGTGAAGGCATAGAGTCCATCAAGTTCGACTATGTCAAGAAAGGAGTACCTAAAGCTGGGCCAATCCATGGTGGCTCCGGTCATATTGAATTCACCGAATGTGTATGTTTTCAAACCCCATCTCATACGCTTTCTTTGTCGATTTCTCAATTAAATTTTGCATGATTTTTGCTGCGATCTTAGAAATACGGACCGGTTCAATGTGTTCGAATAACGATTCAATGTATTGAGAGTCTGGTTAGATTCTGTATAAATGTTTGGTTTGTTCGTCATCTCCTTTAAATCAATCTGAATTGTGTTTTCATGTATATTCCATTTTGCAGGTTGATCTGAACCATACCATTGATGAACATATCGTATCTATTAATTGTTACTTCGACGAGGGTGCGATACAAGGCTTAGTGATCAAAACCAACATTAGGACTTCTGCACTCATGGGATATAATCTTGGTACTAAGTTTAAACTTGAAGTCAAAGGCAAGAAGATCATTGGATTTCATGTATCTTCTGACAAAAACCTTCATTCTCTCGGTGCTTATTTCGCACCACTTTCCCCTGCTAATTTGAGCTACTAAGCTTAGTCACGAGCTTCATCGGTTTAATCTAGTGTTTCTTTTGAGTATGCACTACTTTAGTATCTATCATCTTGTTTTGGCGTGCCTTGCAGTTTATCAACTACTTGTGAACCAAACATCAACTCAACGCTTGCTAAAAGAAGCATTTGAACGTAACTTAGAAACACTTAAATCTTATTACACTAGACTGTCCACATATACACTCAAACCAACACAAGAGACGCCATACTGAGTAGAGTTTCAATCCACAAAATAAGTAAAGAATACAATCAAACTTGGTACTCCAGTAATGGGCAGGACATGAACACCAATCTGAAGAAGCATATTACTTGATTTTCCATGAAAACCAATAGAGCTGTCAAATGGGTGGGCTGTCCACGTCCATTTGGACATGTACAATATTATCCATTTTGATTGTGGACAAATAGTGATTGTGTTCACAAATGACCTTGTTTATTAAACGTTCATGTCCATTAACGACCATGCCCAAATATAATGTCGATAGTCGCTAATGAACATTACATTAACCTTTTCAAAATTATAATCTTTTAAATTTATATTTAATATTAAAATTTAATAGTAATAATTTATTTAACTTATAAAAAATATTTAACTAAAAGCCCATAATTTCATTTGTTTGACGGGAAATCTAGAATTACGTTTTAGGGAGGAGAAATGCGGAATCACAGTTTTGATGGAAAAAAGCAGAACCATGTTTTGGCGGAAAAATACAGAATCATAATTTTGGTGGAAAAATGCGGAATCACAATTTTGCGCAAAAATGGGGAATCACAATTTTATTGGAAAATACGGAATCACATTTTTTGCAGTTTTTATGAAAAACACAATATCACGTTTTTTGCGAGAAAACGTAGAATCATGTTTTGGCGGGAAAACGTGAATCGAATTTTTGACAAGAAAATGTGAAATCACGATTTTTACGTGAAAACAAGATTTTATGTTTTGGCTAAAATCTTGATTTTGCGCTTTTTGGCAAGATAACCAGATTTTGCGTTTTGACGAAAAAACAAGATTTTACGTCTTTGGTATGAAAACGATATTTTACGTTTTTGGCGGAAATTTCAACTTTACGTATTTGGCGGAAAAATGAGATTTTACGTTTTTTTGGTGAGAAGTTTTTTTGTATGTTTTTGCCTTGAAACGGTATTTCATTTGTTTGACGGGAAATCTAGAATTACGTTTTAGGGAGGAGAAATGCGGAATCACAGTTTTGATGGAAAAAAGCAGAACCATGTTTTGGCGGAAAAATACAGAATCATAATTTTGGTGGAAAAATGCGGAATCACAATTTTGCGCAAAAATGGGGAATCACAATTTTATTGGAAAATACGGAATCACATTTTTTGCAGTTTTTATGAAAAACACAATATCACGTTTTTTGCGAGAAAACGTAGAATCATGTTTTGGCGGGAAAACGTGAATCGAATTTTTGACAAGAAAATGTGAAATCACGATTTTTACGTGAAAACAAGATTTTATGTTTTGGCTAAAATCTTGATTTTGCGCTTTTTGGCAAGATAACCAGATTTTGCGTTTTGACGAAAAACAAGATTTTACGTCTTTGGTATGAAAACGATATTTTACGTTTTTGGCGGAAATTTCAACTTTACGTATTTGGCGGAAAAATGAGATTTTACGTTTTTTTGGTGAGAAGTTTTTTTGTATGTTTTTGCCTTGAAACGGTATTTTGTGTTTTTAACGGAAAACCAATTTTGCGTTTCGAAAAAAAAAAAACTTCAAATTGATTTTAACCTAAAAGGTTAAATGTATTGGACTTTCCATTTTCAATTGTCTGGTCCATTTTGCATGTGGACATTATTGGTCCGTTGAACAAGGAGGGGGCGCGTGAACCCAACGTTGTTTTCCAAATTTGGTATAACTTTGTAAAGCCCCAAATTAAATGCCCCTATCATTTGATAATTTATGCCCCCATTCCTTTAATTCTTATATAAACCCAAAAATCATTATGGCCCAGCTAACTAATTCAAATTGAAAACATACTAAATGAAATCCCATATACATTATAAGTGTAATTATGTTATGTGGCCCAATTAATTAATAAACCCTACACAAAAGAAACGCCAACCCTATTCTTATTTTTTTGCTATCGTCCCCCGAGTAAAATTCTAAAATTCTGAATGTTCGTTTCTTTGACAAAGATAAGTAGGTAAAGTTGGTTGAGTTCTATCCAGACGATTTTAGTTTTTTTGAGCGTTTTTCTCTTGAGCAGCAACTTGATATCTACATTGACAATATACGAGAAGATGAAAGATTTAATAATTTGGAGATTCTTGGAGATATTTCTCGTTTGATGGTGGAAACAAAGAAACATCTTGTACATCCTCTTGTTTACATGCTTTTGAAGTTAGCATTGACTTTGCTAGTTGCTACGTACGGCTACTGTTGAGAGATGCTTTTTTTTTTTTTTGAATGAAAGATGCTTTTTTGCAATGAAGTTTGTGAAGACAGCTTCGCGCAACCGAAAACATCTTATTTTTTTTTGTTTCGTTGAGAAGGACATCTTTGCATCAGTCACTGTTGGATCCCACTGGATCTAGGGTTTGATATATTGAATGAAAACCAACCTCGTTCTTACCTTTCTGGCAGCGGAATGGAGATGGTGAACGAGATCAGTGGAGCAACGCAAACGCCTTGCCTCTACCAGATACACACGCACGCTCGCTGGAAACGGGATGCTAGTGCCGGATCAACTGGAATCGATTCTCTCTGGTGTTTCTACTATTTCTGTCAAGAAAAGTGGACGGCTCCGTGTTTAGGTCGAAACTTACTTGTTATATTCGACCTAAAACACAATTAACGGGCCAGACTTAATCAAGTCTTAATTCGAAAAGCCTTTCGAAAAACCCGAACTGTGTCGACCGACACACAAGCTGTGTCGATCGACACAACACCATTTTGTCGATTATAATGTGTATCCAATACACATTAATATGATCATTACCATAATGATCATTCCCATATCGTAGCTTCCAGTTTGCTTAGGTGTGTGACCCTATAGGATCATATAGTACTGGTAGTAAGTCCATAACTTACAGATTGCAAGAGGCTTCTAGCAAAACATTGCAACCGCCCAGTACTATACGAATTTCTGATCTCGACTCACAACTATCATCAGGAGTGAGTACAAGTGTGATTTCTGGACACTATCCCAGCAATCTCCCACTTGTACTGGAATCATCAATTCCTATAATCCTTTTGTCTCTATATCTCGATTTGGCATAAGTGATATATCATGGTTTTTACCCATTTTAGACCATGATATAGTTGTGTTTTTAGTGTCTTTTGTATTCGTTTAGAGTCTTTTACAGGTTTAATCAAGTTTGGAGCTAATTGGAGATATTTGGAGCATTTTGGGACTTTTGGGACGTTTTGGCCGAGAGCTTAAGTCACTGTCCGATTTATTGATCATGCATCGACCGACACACCTTGTGCATCGGTCGACACACTAGCGAGATGGGCCGTACACGTCGGTTTAATGAAGATATGAAGATTTGCAAAGAAGCCCAAGATAGTTCCAGTATTTACACAGAAGCCCCATCCGAGATTTGGCCTATATATACTAGTTTTTGGTGTTTAATTTAGATATGCTTTACATTACGCTTTGATACTAATAGCTAAGAGATTTCTAGAGCTTTTGGGGCTGATCTATTTCCTGTATTCACTTATTTTGGAGAAGATTTCGAACCCCTTTATCTATTTAATTTCTTATATGCATTCTATTATTTCTTTGATTATGTTTTCATTAATCATGTCTGAGTAGATCCATAGTTGAGTTTAGGGTTTCTCACATAGGATTTCATGACTTGCTAGACTTGTTCAAATTCAGTTAAGGATTCATAACTATATCTGTTCTTCAATTTAATTGTGCTTAAAGCTAGTTCTAACCTGATCAATTAGAATCTAGATCTTAGGTTGCTAAATACGTCACGGAAGTGGGGTTTAGGAATCTGAACTAATTAAATTGGGCAATTAAACTTTGCGCAAACGGAAGTTTGGTTTAGGATAATTGTGAACATATCAAACTTGGGATTAATGCTAGTTTAATCTGTTAGTTCTCGCAAACGAAAGTTTGGTTTGCTGCACTTAGACTTAGAGAATTATCGCAAAGGAATTTGGTTAATTCTATATCTGTGTTTTGAGTTCTAGAACTGTGCTTAATTAGATCCTTGCTGAATGAACTGTCTGCTTGTCTGATCTCCTGAGAATACCCTAGGCTTGACGCTTTTAGTTTATTGCTTCTCAACCGTTAATCTCTGCTACTGTTTACTTTCTTGCTTCGCAATTTATTTACTTCACCATCTGCTTATTTCTAGTATTAATCTCTACGTTTCTGTTTCTATTGAGACCAAGTGTCCCTGTGGATTCGATAGCCCTATATACTACTTTGACATTGCTGTTCACTTGCAGTTTAGAATAGGGTAAAACTTAGAACCTATCAAGTTTTTGGCGCCGTTGCCAGGGACTCTTAGAGTCTTCGATAGGACCGAACTTAGGGTTTTTACTAGAAATTTTTCTTTTTGTTTTTGTTCTTTTTCGTTTTTATTTTTTTGATTTTGCTAACTTTTTCTCTGATTTCTCTCTGTCGCAGGTACGAATTTCGCCTTGCGTCGATCGTTGCATCCCTTGCGTCGATCGTCACTAGGCGATTCTGAGATTGAATCGATCGTTGCACTGATAGCATCGATCGTTGCTGGACGATTACAGACAGTTTATGCCAACGCAGAAAACTCGAAGTAATCCGAACTCGAGCTTGGTTAATCTCAATCTAGAGGAACTTGGATGTCTAGAAAGGACTATCAGAAGAGAAAAGAGAGAGAGAATGGTTCGAGAACGTCTGATCTTGATACCAGATGCTGAAGGTACCCTGAGGGACCAAGATGACAACCCGTACAATGCTGCTGGGCATCGGGTTGATGCTGAAGGGAATGTCATCCCTGATCCTCCTGAGCAACAGCAACAGGAGCTGAACCAAAACCAGGGTCAAGGACAGGCCCAAGGTAGAGAGATGGTGGTTCATGAGAGGACACTAGCTGATTACAACAGACCTGACGAGTTTCATGCAAACCGAGCAGCTTTAGTGCTTCCTGCCTTTGAGAGGAATGATTTTGAGGTAAAGACCATCTACTACCAGCTGATGAGACAGATTGCTTTTCATGGTCTTCAAGCAGAGCAGCCTATGGACCACATTGACAAGTTTGAGGACATAGTCACTGGCATGAAGTATGAAGGAGTATGCCCGGACTATCTGTTCCTTAAGCTATTTCCGCACAGTCTTGCTGGAGACGCTAGTGCATGGCTGAGACAACTGGCACCTGGTCAGTATACTACTTGGGCAGCCTTAAAGAGTGAGTTCTTGCGTCACTTTTATGATGATGTGCGCTCGGATCAGTCCAGACAGGACATACTCACTTTCTCCCAAGGAGCTGTGGAGCCCTTGAAGACTGCCTGGATGAGATTTAAGCAGTACCAGCGTGACTGTCCACACCATGGATTCACAGAAGTACAGCTGATTGGTATTTTCTTCAGAGGGATAGATCTCCCTTATCAGACTGCGCTGGATAATTCCAGTAATGCTAATTTCAACACCAGGACTCCTACACAAGCTAAGCAGTTGATTGAGAACCTGATTGGCAGCAACAGTTGCAAGACAATGGATGAAAGGAGGAAGAAATCTGGTGGAACTGTAGAGAATTCTGATATAGCTAATATAAGATCCAGATTGGACACAGTCTACAATCTCCTGACAAGTAAGAAAGCTGTCCACTTTGCCCAAGATGTAGAGGTGATTCAGGATGAGGAGGAAACTCAGGAAAAAGATGTGAATTTCATAGGAGGTTCTGGTTTCCAAGGTAATAGATTTGGTAATCAACAGGGGAACAGATTCTCCAATGGTGGACAGACTGGTGGTTTTCAGAAGACCTATGGACAAGGTACTCAGAGAACCTATGGATCTACATCCTATCAGACTCCTCCTGCGCCTACAGCCCATGAGAGCAAAATGGAGGCTATGATGGAACAACTGATTGAGAGTCAGACCAAGATTTCTGTGGACTGCAACAAGAAGTTGGACGCTGTCTATGAAGACCTCAATGGGAAATTTGAGTCTCTGAGCACTCACATGAAGCAGTTGGACACTCAGGTAAACCAGATGTCCAGCTCACTGAAGGGAAAAGGAGTGGCAGACACTCATGTTAAGGCCTGGTCTGTGTGCATTAATGATGGATCTCACCTAGGTGAAAGATTTGAGCTAAGTACAGCTGAGTTGGTGACAGAACAGGAATTTTCGGATATTTGTGAAAAACTCTCGGGTGAAATCTGCTGCAGTGCGTCGATCGATGCAACATTTGTGCCGATCGATACACCCGTCGGGATGGCAACGATCGACACACCCTTAGTGTCGGTCGTTGCAGGGCGTGAATGGACAGAACTGTCGGATGATAATAGCATAAATGCTGATTTGGAGCTTGATCGCCTATTCAATGGAGCCTCTGAGATTACTCAACAGGAGATCTACGAGCAGATCTTTAGACAACACTCCTCAGTGTCTGAAGTGATTAGGCAAGAGATTGAAGATCTGAAGAAATTAGAAGGTATTGGTGAAGAATTGGAAGAAATTCCAACTTCTGATGATCCACCTTATCATCCATGTGTGCAAAGGTACCTGAACAAGATGTTGCCCCTGGATGATGATCTGAAAGACTGGGTGATAATAGTTCCTCAGCATATCAGTGATGTTCTGCTAACTAAGGTCCCGAAGAAGCTATCTGATCCTGGAGTCTTTGTGCTGGATTGTTCTATCTTTGAGGATAGTTTTAGACGCTCTCTGTGTGATTTAGGAGCTGCTGGAAGTTTGATGCCTTACTCTGTGGCAGAAAAGCTGGGTATGCTGGATTTTACTCCTACTAGGACTTCTCTTGTCCTAGCTGATCAGTCCATACGAATTCCTGAAGGACTCCTTATGGACATTCCGGTGAGAGTTGGAAACTACTTAGTTCCAACGGACTTCCTTGTGCTGAAATATGATTGTGATCCGGATGAAGCATTATTGCTTGGGAGACCCTTTTTGGCTACAGCAGGAGCGTTGATTGATGTTAGGAACAGCTTGATAGACCTCCATCTGGGAGATGAACCACTGCACTATGAGATGGATAAGCTGCGAAAACCACTGATAGATGGGCAGACATTCGCCATAAGGGACGCAGATTTTGAGCAGCCTGATCATACCATGGTTATAGATGCTGGAGCACATTTCACTCCATCTTTTCTTGGACATGAGCATTCCGCAACAGCCTACTCACCACCTTGGATGAGGAGACTTGAACAGAGACAGAAAAAGTCTCTGTCAAGACCTCCTGGTGCTTGAAAATTCCCATCCGTCCGGTCAAGCTATTGACCTTAAACAAGCGCTGGGTGGGAGGCAACCCACCATTAGGTACTGGTGTTTTTCTACTTAATTTTTGGTGTTTTTGTTAGGATTTTACGTCTGTTTTTGTTTCTGGTGAGTTTATGTTTGCAGGTCTCGGATTAAATCGCAGTGCAATGATCGATTCACTTCTGTGTCGATCGTCACAACACGAAAGGAATCGCATTGCAGCGATCGTTGCGGTCCTGAGCAACGATCGACTATACACGAAAATCGCCAAGTAACGGTCGATGCACTCAGTGCAACGATCGATGCTCAGCGACAGAGGTAACCCGACAGACATAATTTCACCTTTTCAATTTTTATTTTCTTTTTACCGATCCTTCGCTGGACACTACTGGGGACAGTGTGTCTTAAGTGTGGGGGAGGTGCTACTGACTTTTGTTTTCTGTTTTCTTAAGAGTCAGTCCGTTTTTCAAAAAAAAAAAAATTGGTTTTATTGAGTCAAAATTGTTTAAGTAAGAAACTATGATTTTCTGAGAAGATTTACAAGTCTTGCAGGAACTTAAGTAACCATTGGGATGAAGTTGCAAGATCTATCTATGACTATTAGAAAACCCCATCACAGATCAACCTACTGGGAACACCCACATCACTTCAGGTATCAGAGGATCCTTTACTGACTTCACCCCTAATACTGACTTAGATTTCTCACCTAAGGGCTTGGTATACTTTGTGTCGGATTCCCTTGTTAGTTCTGACACAGCCTGTAAACCTGTCCTATTTAGTTCCCTTCTCCCCTTCTGTAAAGTAAAAAAAAAAAAAATAATAAACTGAGGATGAGTTGGTAACTCCGAAGTGGTCATGGGAATAGTAGCAAACACTATTATCTCTCATGTGATCCATGGAATGTGTCCAAAGTACACCCCATAATGGGAAGAACACTGATAAAAAAAATAAAATGATACCCAGTGGGGAAAAATCAGTTGTTAAAGAAGGGAAAGAGAAGAAAGGGACTAGAGAAAGATAGTATGGTGGTCTAGAGCTGATAAGGTAAGAATCCATGTGCCCTTTGATCGATACTCCTTAGGTGAGACCGCACTTAAATACTTGCAGAAGTCAGTAGGGAGAATTTGAATGCTTGAATGTGATTGTGGAGTTTACCTAGGACAGTTGCTAAGTGTGGGGGAAGTACATTGTGGTCTTGATATCCTGTGATTGATTTTTGCAGTGGTTTACTAAGGGGAATCTGAGTATTGTAGCTTCTAGGATGAAATGAGTTTCTGAAGAGTTTTCAAACCTCTTCACCATGTTTTAGTTCTATGTTTTGCTTGAGGGCAAGCAAAGGCTAAGTGTGGGGGAGTTGATATATCATGGTTTTTACCCATTTTAGACCATGATATAGTTGTGTTTTTAGTGTCTTTTGTATTCGTTTAGAGTCTTTTACAGGTTTAATCAAGTTTGGAGCTAATTGGAGATATTTGGAGCATTTTGGGACTTTTGGGACGTTTTGGCCGAGAGCTTAAGTCACTGTCCGATTTATTGATCATGCATCGACCGACACACCTTGTGCATCGGTCGACACACTAGCGAGATGGGCCGTACACGTCGGTTTAATGAAGATATAAAGATTTGCAAAGAAGCCCAAGATAGTTCCAGTATTTACACAGAAGCCCCATCCGAGATTTGGCCTATATATACTAGTTTTTGGTGTTTAATTTAGATACGCTTTACATTACGCTTGGATACTAATAGCTAAGAGATTTCTAGAGCTTTTGGGGCTGATCTATTTCCTGTATTCACTTATTTTGGAGAAGATTTCGAACCCCTTTATCTATTTAATTTCTTATATGCATTCTATTATTTCTTTGATTATGTTTTCATTAATCATGTCTGAGTAGATCCATAGTTGAGTTTAGGGTTTCTCACATAGGATTTCATGACTTGCTAGACTTGTTCAAATTCAGTTAAGGATTCATAACTATATCTGTTCTTCAATTTAATTGTGCTTAAAGCTAGTTCTAACCTGATCAATTAGAATCTAGATCTTAGGTTGCTAAATACGTCACGGAAGTGGGGTTTAGGAATCTGAACTAATTAAATTGGGCAATTAAACTTTGCGCAAACGGAAGTTTGGTTTAGGATAATTGTGAACATATAAAACTTGGGATTAATGCTAGTTTAATCTGTTAGTTCTCGCAAACGAAAGTTTGGTTTGCTGCACTTAGACTTAGAGAATTATCGCAAAGGAATTTGGTTAATTCTATATCTGTGTTTTGAGTTCTAGAACTGTGCTTAATTAGATCCTTGCTGAATGAACTGTCTGCTTGTCTGATCTCCTGAGAATACCCTAGGCTTGACGCTTTTAGTTTATTGCTTCTCAACCGTTAATCTCTGCTACTGTTTACTTTCTTGCTTCGCAATTTATTTACTTCACCATCTGCTTATTTCTAGTATTAATCTCTACGTTTCTGTTTCTATTGAGACCAAGTGTCCCTGTGGATTCGATAGCCCTATATACTACTTTGACATTGCTGTTCACTTGCAGTTTAGAATAGGGTAAAACTTAGAAGCCTATCAATAAGGCAAGATTGGTTTCATCCTTATTAAGCCAACATCGTGTTTATCGAACTCCTGATCTCATACTGAACATTACAAACAACTGAACTACAGTTCGTTTGAGTGCGGCCACACATTTTCTCAGTATTAAATCTTCGATAGGCCCTGAGATATTTATCTCCCGTTATAAAGGAGGGACAAATCCCATCTTGTTCCATCCCTGTTTCAACGCACACTTCATTATATACTTGAACAATGCCGTTATAGTCGCCAGTTACGGGTCGACGTTTGACAAAGTTAAAGTGTACCAATTCATATGCAAGAAAGCATGATGAACTCAGGTCTAAGGACTATACTCTATAGTCGTAATGAGAACCTCTTATGACAAAGATATAACTATCTTGTAGACTTCTCATTTGCGGGTCATGTCCGATCATATGTTCACTAACATATATCTATGTGACTGACTGCGATAATCATATCACTGGCTCCATGAAACTTAGCCAACAGTCACCTCACAATCTAGTCTCTTACGGTTGTCAGTGTCCCAATTTTACAACCTCGACTAGGGACAAAATAATTTATTAACTTATAGGGTTTCATGATCAAGTCCTCAACTTGATGACCTATAATATGTCATAAACTTATTTTGGGACCATTATTTAGATCACAATAAATAATGCTGAAATCAAATTTCATTAAACATTTCCAAAAGAATGTTTACAAGAGCGTCTTATTATAACTAAAACAAAACTAAAACTCCCACTAGAATCAAGATTACATCTTAAGATCTCTAATGCCTACAGCAGTCGTATGACTCTCATGCTTAGGCCTTGGGAGTGACTTAGTCAGAGGATCAACGACATTCTCGTCTGTCGGAACTCGGCTGATCTTCACATCACCTCTATTGACGATATCACGAATCAGGTGATATCTCCTCTCCACGTGTTTGGACTTCTGGTGTGACCTGGGTTCTTTCGCCTGAGCAATGGCTCCATTGTTGTCACAAAATAAAGCCACTGGCTCCAAGATACTAGGAACCACACCAAGCTCAGTCATGAACTTCTTAATCCAAACAGCTTCCTTTGCCGCTTCTGAAGCAGCAACATATTCAGCTTCCGTTGTGGAATCAGCTACGGTATTCTGCTTAGAGCTCTTCCAGCTCACTGCACCGCCATTTAGACAGAAGACATATCCAGATTGTGATCGGAAATCATCTCTGTCCGTCTGAAAACTCGCATCGGTGAATCCATTCACCACAAGTTCTTCACTTCCTCCATACACAAGGAATTTATCCTTAGTATGTCTCAAATACTTGAGAATATTCTTGACAGCTGTCCAGTGTGTTGGAATTGTGTCCAGTAATCTCGGTACTGTCTCTAGAAAGTAAGAGTATGTCAATGATCAGACATAAGTCATATAATACTGGGGGTCATGATGGCTTGCTAGAGTCCGCTCATGATCTATAAGTCTTGGACTTATTGCCTTTATTATATGATCCCATATGGGTCACACGCCTAAGCTAACGGGAAAATACGAAAGAACGGTTTAGCAGAAGTACGGTAAAAGTGCTAGGCATTTACTGTGCTTAGAGAGACTAAAGGGCCTTAATCAGACTGGGAATTGGGCCTAAAAGCCCAATAGAGTTAAAGAAGGGTTTTATAAACTAAAACCAAGTCTTTTCTCCTCTAACCCTTCTCCCCTGCGCCGCCAACTCTCTCTCTCTGCGCCTCCTTCTTGCTCGGTCTAGCAGCCAAATTCCCGGTGTGCGTGTGTGAGCCTTTGGAGGATCCATCTCTTGGTGGTTCTGCTGATCTCTGACCTTACCTCCCATTCCGCTGCATAAACAAGGTAAAAGGTGAGATCCATTAAGTTTCTAAATAAGAGAACCTAGATCTGCATGTTTAGTAGGATGAATCAATTCACAATTGAATCAGGAAACACTAAACGATCCAACAGTGGTATCAGAGCCATTGGTTCTTTGGTTTTTCTTGTTTAGAATCTTGTTTAGGATTGTTTAAGAAGTGTTTTTGAATCAATCTACTGATAAGGAAAAACACTTAAGAAACAAAGAATTAAAACCTAAACAACAAGAAATCGCATGATCCAATCTATATGAATTGGTATGCGTCGGAGTGTTGATCGCCAAAGGATCACGCGTCCGGATCGTTAGACACACAACCGATCACGGATCGGGTTGTATCGTCGACACGATCGACGACACGGACGAGCGCATGATCGCGTGGTCGGATCGGATCGGATCGTCCGATCGTACGATCGATCGCGATGGATCGTCCCGCATCGTCCCGTCGCGTCTCGGCCAAGCCAGCATCGTCCCGCTCTCGTCCCGGCTGTCCCGATCGCTCGGCGATCGCGTGAAGCCACACGGGCCCGAGCTCGCCGATCGTCCCGTCCCGTCCCGTGAAGCAGCCGTCCCGATCATGGATCGAACGCGTGCGGCTTGCGGCTGACGTGATCGCGTGAACTCACGGCTAGGTCGTGATCGGTTCACGTGATCAATCGGTTCGGTTCGTTTTATGGTTCGGTTTAAAACTTGATTAAAATCAAAACGTCACGGTTTAATAAACAGACTTAATAAGTTTATTAAGTTCTGGTTAAACCGGGATAAGAAATCCAAAGTCGAAAATTGGATTTTGTGCCTAAACCAGTGGTCTAATTTGATTTGGTTGGACCAAATAAATTGAGAAAATCCGGTTTAGTAAATAACCGGTTGACAATTGTGGTCATCGTAGTAATTAACTTTGGTTAAGACCAATTTTAATGAACCAGACCGGTTATGTCATTTAATTGGGCAATTGGGTTATGTCTTGGACATAGACCAATTCTTGGGCCTCGGGCCAAGAAGTTAAAACAATTGGGCCAATTATTTGAGTCTTTTCTTCAGATTAATTTAAAATTTATTTTTATAAAATAATTATAAAAATCGATTTTTAAAATTAATAAGTTTCCAAAATTTTGAAATTAGAAAGTTTCTTAAATTAGAAGTTTCTAGATTTGCATGTTTTGGATTTTAGGAAATTTCCATTATTAGAAAGTTTCCAATTTTAGAATGTTTCCAAAATTAGTAGGTTTCCCAAAAAGGAAAGTTTCCCAAAATAGTAATCTTCTATTTTGGGATGAAATTTTAATAAACCTACAAACCTCAAATAATATCAAGCGCTGGATGTCTTGTCCAGTCTATGTCAGCTGTCGAAGCCCATTCAATTGTATTCATGGCCTTACAGTGTGAGGGTGTCTACTTTTGCGTGGATAAGACGGTTTGTGATTCATAAATGTCATTGGGAGTCCCAGACATTAATGATTACATGACTGTATAGTCTGGTTTTCTTGACTAGGCCATCGGGAGTCCCGGGCCTTGAGACATCAGAGTGGATTGGGCCTCGGGCCCAGATTCACAACCAAGAGTTATATCACGGATATAATTAGCCGACATAGGGCTTACCGATATAAGCTAAGGTTGGGTGATGGCCAGTGGCCCACTTTGATCTTAGTTATATGTGGATCTTGGAATCATTATATTCTATTGAGGGTAACTTAAGTTATTGAATATAATGCGTGATTAATCATATTAAGTATAATATAAGATTAATCATATTGAACATATTAACTAATAACCTTTTTATCTTATATATTTCAGCTATGACTACTACAAGCACACAAAACACATTCTCAATCCGGTCTGTTCTCGAGAAGGAGAAGCTGACTGGAACGAACTTCCTGACGTGGTCAAGGAACTTGAGGCTGGTCCTCAAGCAGGAGAAGAAGGATTATGTCCTTCGTGATCCCCTCCCCGAGAGGCCTCCTAACAATGCCGCCAGGACTCTGCATAATGCTTGGGAAAAGCATTCGTCAGATGAAAATGATGTCTATTGCCTGATGTTGGCGACAATGACTGCTGAGCTGCAAATGCAGTTCGAGAGTGTGTTGTCACCCATCGAGATAATGGCAAGCCTGAAATCGCTTTTTCAGGAGCAAGCAAGGACTGAGAGGTTTCAGACAGTTAAGAACCTCTTAGACTGTAAGTTGGCTGCAAATGCGGCAGTGAGTCCTCATGTCTTGAAGATGATGGGTTATCTCGATCATCTTCAGAAACTCGACTGCCCTATCAGCCAGGAACTTGCCTGCGACATCGTTCTGCAGTCTTTACCTGCAAGCTATGATCAGTCCATTCTGAACTTTAATATGCATGGCTTGAGTAAGACATTGCCTGAGCTTCACGGAATGCTCAAGACTGCAGAGCCCAACTTGAGGAAAACCGCCAAGGACCCTAATGTGCTTATGGTGCAAAAGGGCAAGGGCTTTAAGAAATCCTCTGCTAAGGATAAGGGAAAGGCTAAGGCTGTCCAAGTCTCGGACAAGGACACGCCAAAGCCCAAGCCCAAGTCTAAGGCTGGGCCTACTGACATCTGCAGGTTCTGTAAAGAACCAGGGCATTGGAGGAGAGAATGTAAGAAATTCCAAGAAGGTCTAAAGGAATTGAAGAAGAAGACTCTCGAGACTTCTTCATCATGTATTTTTGTTATAGAAGTTAATACAACTACTTCTGATAATACCTCATGGGTTATGGATACTGGTTGTGGGGCTCATATTTGTACTAATATGCAGGCACTCAGCAACAGTAGAAGGCTGAAGCAAGGACAAGTGGAGCTACGAGTTGGGAATGGAGCGAAAGTTCCTGCACTAGCTGTAGGCACATACTTGTTGTCTTTACCTTTGAGATTGATTTTAGAACTCAATAATTGTTATTTTGTACCTGCGATAAGCAGAAATATTATTTCAATTTCTTTGTTGGATTTGGAAGGTTATGATTTTTCAGTTAAGAATAAATTATGTTCCTTCAATCGCAACAATTTGTTCTATGGTTGTGCCCCTCTTACGAATGGGCTTTACATACTTGATCAATCCGCGCCAATTTATAACATTGATACCAAACGGTTCAAACCTAATGAGGAGAACCGAACGTTTCTATGGCATTGTCGTTTAGGGCACACCAGCGAGAAACGCATCAAGAGGCTCCATTCGAATGGACTTCTTGGCTCATTTGACTTTGAGTCATGTGAGAAATGCGAATCCTGCATGATGGGCAAAATGACACGGGCCCCCTTTAATAAACCTAACGAGAGGGCCAGTGACTTATTGGGCCTGATACACACTGATGTGTGTGGCCCAATGTCCACAAATGCAAGAGGAAACTATCAGTACTTCATTACCTTCACTGATGATTTCAGTAGGTATGGATATGTTTATTTAATGAAACATAAGTCTGAATCTTTTGAGAAGTTCAGAGAATTCCAAAATGAAGTACAGAACCAACTTGGCAAAAGCATTAAGTCTCTTCGGTCCGACCGAGGAGGAGAATACTTAAGCCAAGAATTCAGTGATCATCTAAGAGAGTGTGGGATCGTGTCCCAACTCACTCCTCCTGGAACACCTCAATGGAATGGTGTGTCTGAGAGGAGAAATCGGACCTTATTGGATATGGTTCGATCTATGATGAGTCACACAGACCTTCCAATATCCCTTTGGGGATATGCTCTGCTAACAGCAGTGTTCACTCTAAATAGAGCGCCATCGAAAGCAGTAGCAAAGACACCATATGAATTATGGACTGGAGTGGCTCCAGTACTGTCTTATCTTAGAATTTGGGGTTGTGAAGCATATGTCAAGAGATTAATCTCAGACAAGCTTACACCAAAGTCTGATAAATGCTACTTCATTGGTTATCCGAAGGAAACCAAGGCTTATTACTTCTATCTACGTTCCGAGAACAAGATCTTTGTTGCCCGGGATTGTAACTTTCTTGAGAGGGAGTTTCTCTCTAAGAAAGACAGTGGGAGTAAGGTACAGCTTGAAGAAATTCAAGATGAGCAGGATACTGCTCAACCTGAAGAGGAAGAGCAGCAGGAGGACCTACAAGAAATTGTAGTGCCTGAACCTGTAGTACCTGAAGTTCGAAGATCCGAGAGGATCCGTCACGAACCCGAGAGATATCAAGGATTCATCGTGACTAACTGTCATGATCTTTTGATCATTGATGGTGATGAACCATCGAACTTCAATCAAGCCATGATGGGCCCAGATTCCTCGAAGTGGCGCAAGGCCACTCATTCCGAAATGGACTCCATGTCGGTCAACCAAGTGTTTTCGTTGGTTGACTTACCCGCTGGTGTAAAAGCCATCGAGTGCAAATGGATCTTCAAGAAGAAGATTGACGTGGATGGAAATGTCCAGATTTATAAAGCCAGGTTGGTGGCAAAAGGTTTCAGACAAGTTCACGGTGTGGATTACGATGAAACCTATTCCCCAGTGGCTATGATGAAATCTATTCGGATTCTACTAGCAACTGCAGCTTTTCATGATTATGAAATTTGGCAGATGGACGTGAAAACCGCCTTCCTGAATGGAATTCTGGAAGAGGATGTGTATATGACACAACCTGACGGTTACATAGATCCAAAGAATGCTGGGAAAGTATGCAAGCTTCATAAATCCATTTATGGATTGAAGCAAGCATCGAGGAGCTGGAATCTTCGTTTTGATGAAGCGATCAAGCAATTTGACTTCATCAGAAACGAAGAAGAACAATGCGTGTATAAGAAAACTAGTGGGAGCAAGATAGTATTTCTTATTCTGTATGTCGATGACATACTGCTTCTCGGAAACGACGTTCCAATGCTGAAATCGGTAAAGGACTGGCTTGGAAGTTGTTTTTCCATGAAAGACATGGGTGAAGCCGCATACGTTCTTGGAATCAGGATCTACCGGAATAGATCTAGAAGGCTGATAGGCTTGTGTCAAGATTCATACATTGACAAAGTCCTACAAAGATTCAGCATGAAAGATTCCAAGAAGGGCTTCACGCCAATGGTACATGGCACAACGCTAAGCAAGAAGCAGAGCCCAACGACGGCTGCTGAGCTTGAGCGCATGAAGAATATTCCTTATGCATCTGCAATAGGATCTATCATGTATGCCATGATCTGTACTCGTCCTGATGTTGCTTATGCATTGAGCATGACGAGTAGATACCAGTCAAATCCAGGTGAAAACCATTGGATTGCCGTCAAGAACATCCTGAAGTATCTAAGACATACTAAGGATAAGTTCTTGGTATACGGTGGAAGTGATGTGCTTAAAGTCAGTGGATTCACGGACGCAAGTTTCCAGACAGACCAAGATGATTTCCGGTCACAGTCCGGTTATATCTTTTGTCTGAATGGCGGTGCAATCAGTTGGAGAAGCTCCAAGCAAGACACCGTTGCTGATTCCACTACAAAAGCTGAATATATCGCCGCCTCAGAAGCAGCGAAGGAAGATGTTTGGATACGAAAGTTCATTATTGAACTAGGTGTGATACCAAATGCGGCTGAGCCTCTGGCACTGTTTTGTGATAACAATGGTGCTATAGCTCAGGCAAAGGAACCAAGATCACACCAGAAATCCAAGCATGTTCTAAGAAGATTTCACTTGATACGTGACATCATTAATAGAAAGGAAGTCAAGATCAGCCGAGTTCAGACAGATGATAACGTCGCTGATCCGTTGACAAAGCCACTCCTAAGGCCTAAGCTCGAGTTCCTGACTGAAGCTGTAGGCATTAGAGACATTGAAATGTAATCTAAATTTGAGTGGGAGTTTGAGGGCTTTATTTAGTTTTTGATATGTTCTTGTAAAACATTTTATGATGTTTAATGAAATTATTATTTCAAGATTATTTTAACTGTGATGAAATAATCGTTCCAAAGTGATATAAACCATTTTATAGGTCATCGAAGTAAGTGACTTGATCTTGAGTTATCAAAGTCATTTAGCTTGATCATGAGACCCTATATTTGATAGATGGCTTATATCATCATGTCCCTAGTCGAAGGTTGTTGAAATTGGAACACCAACAACCGTGTGAGACTGGATTGGTATGTGACTTATGACAAAGTCTCACTGTGTCATAGATGCACGGCATCAAAGTCAGTACATAGGTGTATGTAGGGTACATACGACCGGACAAGACCCGTTTATAAGAACTCTTCAGGATATTTATATATGTGTCATAAGAGATTCTTACTACGACTATAGAGTATAGTCCTTAGACCTGAGTTCGCATGCATGTGACTGCACATGAACTAATGCGCTTTGATCATTGTCTAATGCTGTCGTTAAGCGATGGTTATAAGGACCTTGTTTGGGTGTATTATGAAATGAGTAGTTTACAGTGATGGAACAAGACGGGATTTGTCCCTCCAATATAAATGGAGTGAATATCTCTAGGCCAATCGGAGATTTGAATACTGGAAAATGCATGGCCATGCTCAAACGGACTTTCCCGAGTCGTTTGGATTGTCAGTATCAAATCAGAGTCCGATGAACAAGATTAGGCTTTATAAGGATGACACTAATCTTGCCTTATGACTAATCGAGATATTGAGACAAAAGGATTATGAATACAGAGATTCCAGTACAAGTGGGAGATTGTTGGAATTGTGTCCAGTAATCTCGGTACTGTCTCTAGAAAGTAAGAGTATGTCAATGATCAGACATAAGTCATATAAATCTGGGGGTCATGATGGCTTGCTAGAGTCCGCTCATGATCTATAAGTCTTGGACTTATTGCCTTTATTATATGATCCCATATGGGTCACACGCCTAAGCTAACGGGAAAATACGAAAGAACGGTTTAGCAGAAGCACGGTAAAAGTGCTAGGCATTTACTGTGCTTAGAGAGACTAAAGGGCCTGATTAAATCCAAGGGATTTAATCAGACTGGGAATTGGGCCTAAAAGCCCAATAGAGTTAAAGAAGGGTTTTATAAACTAAAACCAAGTCTTTTCTCCTCTAACCCTTCTCCCCTGCGCCGCCAACTCTCTCTCTCTGCGCCTCCTTCTTGCTCGGTCTAGCAGCCAAATTCCCGGTGTGCGTGTGTGAGCCTTTGGAGGATCCATCTCTTGGTGGTTCTGCTGATCTCTGACCTTACCTCCCATTCCGCTGCATAAACAAGGTAAAAGGTGAGATCCATTAAGTTTCTAAATAAGAGAACCTAGATCTGCATGTTTAGTAGGATGAATCAATTGACAATTGAATCAGGAAACACTAAACGATACAACACAGTGAACTTCACCTGGATCAGATTGGTATCTACTCGTCATGCTTAACGCGTAAGCTACATCTGGACGAGTGCAGAGCATGGCATACATAATAGATCCTATTGCAGAAGCATAAGGAATCCTATTCATGCGTTCTCGCTCAACAGGTATCGCCGGACACTGCTTCTTGCTGAGACTCATGCCATGAGACATCGGTATGAAGCCCTTCTTGGAATCTTGCATCCTGAATCTATGCAACACCTTATCAATATAAGTGTCCTGGCACAATCCAATCAGCCTGTTCAATCTATCTCTGTAGATTCTGATTCCAAGAATGTATGCGGCTTCTCCCATGTCTTTCATGGAAAAACAACTTCCGAGCCAAGTCTTGACAGACTGAAGCAACGGAACGTCATTACCGAGGAGGAGTATGTCATCGACATACAGTACAAGAAACGCAATTTTGCTCCCACTAGTCTTCTTGTAAACACATGGTTCCTCTTCGTTCTTGATGAAACCAAATTGTTTAACTGATTCATCAAAACGAAGATTCCAACTCCGTGATGCTTGCTTCAATCCATAAATGGATTTATGAAGCTTGCATACCTTCCCAGCGTTCTTAGGATCGACAAAACCCTCAGGCTGTGTCATATACACATCCTCTTCCAGAATACCATTCAGGAATGCGGTTTTGACATCCATTTGCCAAATCTCATAATCATAATGAGCGGCAATCGCTAGAAGAATCCGAATGGATTTAAGCATAGCGACTGGGGAATAGGTTTCATCATAGTCAATACCATGAATTTGCTTGAAACCTTTAGCCACCAACCTCGCTTTGTAAATCTGTACATTGCCATCCACGTCAATATTCTTCTTGAAGATCCATTTACACTCAATGGCTTTTGCACCATTAGGTAAATCGACCAAGGACCATACTTGGTTTTCTGACATGGATCCCATTTCAGATTTAGAGGCTCCAAGCCACTTTTCGGAGTCCGGGCCCATCATTGCTTCCGCGAAGGTCGCTGGTTCGTCACTTTCAATGATCATCAGATCATTTGAATCGGTCACGAGAAATCCATAGTATCTCTCGGGTTCGTGACGGATCCTTCCGGATCTGCGAACTTCAGGCTCCACAGGCTCCGGTTCCACAGAACTTTGTGGATCCAACTGCTGCTCTTCCTCTTCAGGTTGAGCAGTATCCTGTGCATCTCGAATTTCTTCAAGATGTACTTTACTCCCACTGTTTTTCTTAGAGAGAAACTCCCTCTCAAGAAAAGAACAGTCCCGAGCAACAAATATTTTGTTCTCAGATTGGTTGTAAAAGTAGTATGTCTTGGTTTCCCTAGGATAACCAACGAAGTAGCATTTATTTGATTTGGGTGCAAGCTTGTCAGAGATTAAACGTTTGACATAAGCCTCACAACCCCAAATCCTCAGGAAAGACAGACTAGGAACATTCCGAGTCCACATTTCATGTGGTGTCTTTTCCACTGATTTAAATGGCACCCTATTTAGTGTAAACGCAGACGTTTCTAGAGCGTATCCCCAAAAGGATAATGGAAGATTAGAATGACTCATCATAGACCGAACCATATCCAATAAGGTTCGATTCCTCCTCTCTGACACTCCATTCCATTGGGGTGTACCAGGAGGAGTGAGTTGTGAAATAATTCCACACTCGCTCAGATAGTCGCTGAATTCTTGACTCAAGTATTCTCCTCCGCGATCTGATCGCAGAACTTTGATACTTTTGCCAAGTTGATTCTGTACTTCATTCTTGAATTCCTTGAATCTATCAAAGGATTCTGACTTGTGTCTCATCAAATAGACATAGCCATACCTACTGAAGTCATCAGTGAAGGTAATGAAGTACTTGTAATTTCCTCTGGCAACAGTACTCATCGGCCCACATACATCAGTATGAATAAGGCCCAATAAGTCACTGGCCCTTTCATTTGGTTTGTTGAAAGGGGCTCTAGCCATTTTGCCCACCAAGCAAGATTCACATTTCTCACATGATTCAAAATCAAATGAACCCAGAAGCCCATTTCGATGGAGCCTTTGGATGCGTTTCTCATTGATATGGCCCAAACGACAATGCTATAAGAAAGTCGGGTTTTCGTCATTGGACTTAAACCGCTTTGTATTTATGTTAAAGTTAGGCATTTCTTGGTCTAATACATATAAACCATTATCTAATGGGGCGCTACCATAAAATGTACCATCACGATTAAAAGAACAAACTTTATTCTTAAAAGCAAAATCAAAACCTTCCAAATCCAAAACGGAAACTGAAATTATGTTTCTGCTAATCGCAGGTACAAAGTAGCAATTATTTAAAATTAAAACCATGCCCGAAGGTAAGGACAACTCGTAGGTGCCTAAGGCCAGTGCAGCAACCTTAGCTCCATTCCCGACCCGTAGCTCTACTTGTCCTTTCTTCAGCGTCCTACTGTTTCTTAGTGCCTGCACATCAGTACAAATGTGAGCACCGCAGCCGGTATCCAATACCCACGAAGTAGAACGAGAAGATATAACATTAAGTTCGATAACTTAAATACCTGAATCAGACGCATCATACGTCTTTTTCAGCTTCTTGTAATCTTCCTTGAACTTCTTGCAGTCTCTCTTCCAATGCCCCAACTGCTTGCAGTAGTTGCACTTATCCTCAGGAGAAGGCCCGGATTTGGGCTTGGGCTTGGGCTTGTCTTGACTCTCAGTATCGAGAACCTGGGCCTTTCCCTTGTCCTTCTTCGGTTTCTTAAACCTTTTACCCCCTTGTACCATCAGTACACTGGGAGTTGCCTTCTTGAGATTCGGCTCTGCTGTATTCAGCATGCCGTGCAACTCAGTCAATGTCTTAGTCATGTTTTGCATGTTGTAGTTCATGATGAACTGATCAAAACACGACGGCAAAGACTGCAGAATCATGTCAGTGGCTAGCTCCTGGCTAATGGCACAGTCCAGTTTCCCCAGGTTATCAATGTAACCCATCATTTTAAGGACATGAGGACTTACTGGACTGTCCTTAGCCAGCTTTCAATCCATGAGAGATTTAACCGTCTGGTATCTCTTTGTGCGAGCTTGCTCCTGAAACAAAGCTTTCAGGCTGTTAATCATCTCAATGGGTGACATCACGTTCTCATATTGCTTCTGCAGCTCAGAGTTCATAGTCACCAGCATTAGATAATTAACATCTTTGACATCAGCTGAATGCTTATCCCAAGCATTCTTTTCTGTCTGCGGGGCATTGGAACGTGGCCTCTCGGTGAGAACTCTTTCAAGGACA
Source organism: Orychophragmus violaceus (assembly GCA_030180135.1). Classification (NCBI taxonomy): domain Eukaryota; kingdom Viridiplantae; phylum Streptophyta; class Magnoliopsida; order Brassicales; family Brassicaceae; genus Orychophragmus; species Orychophragmus violaceus. The sequence continues at coordinate 87,761,158 of CM058229.1, read as the reverse complement.
TATTCCTTGTTCTCCTGCCTGAGAACTATTCTCAGGTTTCGATACCATTCCAAGAAATTAGATCCATTTAACTTGTCCTTCTCAAGGACGGATCTTAGTGAGAAAGTGTTGATGTGAGTTGAGACAGACATAGCTGTAATTAAAAGGGTAGAGTTTTAGTTATAATGCTCAAGAAATGAGAATTCTTATCTAATAAGAAAAACTCGCATTGTATTCAAAACTATGTTTCCTCAGATGAATACAATGATCCAAGATCCTCAGATTACTAAAATTCGAGTGGGCGACTCGCCGTTACTCAAACTTTAGTCATCTAGGTAAGCAAATCATTGCTAATTGTACCCAGTACAACTCCTGGTCGTGGATAAGACAAACTATGTTTAATCCACTCTGATGTCTCTAGGCCCAGAACTTCTGACAGCCCAGTCAAGTAAAACCAATCTCTTCTGTCTTGTGATCATTAATAGTTGCACTGCAAATCTATCAATGATCACCTGCATTTCTTATGTTGCTGTGGACACCAAGGACTCCTAGGAAGTCCAACAATAACACGAGTCGTGACAGTAGACGAGATCGGGCAAGACATCAAGATCACTTGATATTTAGTTGAGGAAAAGAACTATTTTATCTTGATGCATATCCAATATACGTCCAAGAAGTTATTAATTTAGTTTAAAACATTCAATTTTAATAGATTAGGTTCATCTAGAACTTTCAGGATTGAACTTTTCTGGTATATGCAAATTTATGGTCCAACCATTGGCATCGGTCGACGCAACCATACTTAAACCGGTTTTTCGATAACCGGTCGAACCGGATCAAATTTACACAATCGATTCAATCCAATTGAACCGATTCGGTTTAATGGTCCATGTCGATCGTCACATTCTGTGTGTCGATCGACATTACCAAACCAGAACCAATTTGGTTAATTAAAATTAACCGAGCGAGATAACCAGTTCAATCCAATTGAACCGGTCTATCTAATCGCTTTGCCTGTGTCGACCGATACACCCAGTGTATCGACCGACACAGCACGAAAACAGGTACTCGATCTCAGATCGAAACCCTAAAATTATTTGCGGATTTTCGCCTTGTGTCGACCAACACAAGCTTTGTGTCGATCGACACCCTGCGACAAACCCTAAAGTTTTACGTTTTGTTTCGCGGCGTGTCGACCGACACACGCTTTGTGTCGATCGACACAGTGCGATTTCAACAACATTATCGTTTTCAACATGAACAAAATCCGAGATTAACATTCAATAAAACGATTTTAACAGGCAAAATTCAATCCAACAACTTCAAGTTTTGAATTAATTTCACCAGGTTCAATAGCTAAACCCTAACATGCTCTGATACCACTGTTGGATCCCACTGGATCTAGGGTTTGATATATTGAATGAAAACCAACCTCGTTCTTACCTTTCTGGCAGCGGAATGGAGATGGTGAACGAGATCAGTGGAGCAACGCAAACGCCTTGCCTCTACCAGATACACACGCACGCTCGCTGGAAACGGGATGCTAGTGCCGGATCAACGGGAATCGATTCTCTCTGGTGTTTCTACTGTTTCTGTCAAGAAAAGTGGACGGCTCCGTGTTTAGGTCGAAACTTACTTGTTATATTCGACCTAAAACACAATTAACGGGCCAGACTTAATCAAGTCTTAATTCGAAAAGCCTTTCGAAAAACCCGAACTGTGTCGACCGACACACAAGCTGTGTCGATCGACACAACACCATTTTGTCGATTATAATGTGTATCCAATACACATTAATATGATCATTACAATAATGATCATTCCCATATCGTAGCTTCCAATTTGCTTAGGTGTGTGACCCTATAGGATCATATAGTACTGGTAGTAAGTCCATAACTTACAGATTGCAAGAGGCTTCTAGCAAAACATTGCAACCGCCTAGTACTATACGAATGTCTGATCTCGACTCCCAACTATCATCAGGAGTGAGTACAAGTGTGATTTCAGGACACTATCCCAACAGTCACAAATGAAACAGTGGTGAAAAAGTTTCAAACCATGGCTGAACGTAAAGTATGTTTGTAAGGTTTTTTTATAATATTTGTGAATTGTTTTTTTTTACGAGAACAATTTTTTTTAAAAATATTATTGTTTTTTTAATATTTGATATTTTTGCCCCCAATAAATTTTTTTCCTGGCTCCGCCACTGTATTGGTCTCGTTTTAGTCCATTTAAAATATGGGCTTGTCCATGATCGGTCCATAATGAATTGGACATGGACGGTCATGGACAGCCCCACCCATTTTGACAGCTATAAAACCAACAACCTTGTGACCTTATGGAAAATGTAGCTTGAGGTTGTGACATGTCCAAAGGTTGAGAGGTTCACTTGTTGGTTTTGAACTTAAGCATTACTCAAACTTTAGATTCACTAAAACAATTGCAATGATAGGATTAATAGAGCGGCGCATCTCAGCCTCCAAGTTTAAGTCCTTCTGATCTTTTCGAATCATGATTCTAGTTACAGCCCAGCAAAAGGAGTGGTCAAGATTAAACTCATTACCAGAACTAACCTTGTAGAATCTGTAGATGTTGTTTCGAGTTACAGCCCAACAAAAGGAGTGGTCAAGATTAATTGATCTACTTTGTTGTCTTATAATCCCAATACCGCCACGAGGAAATTAATCATTACCAGAATGAGTATCAATAAGATCACTCCATGCAGCTAAATGTTCATTAAAGATCGTATTGGTATCAATCCAAAACCAGAGTATTTTCACCATTGCCAATGATTCTTTTAAGACCTAGACTGATCAGTTCAAGGCCAATATGGAAAATTCTTTAAACATAAAATGCCCTACTACTATACAGAGCATTCAGAATATGGGATCTGAATATTATATCTCGAAAAATTTAGAGAAGTTATTCGTATCACAAAGTAGACGGCATGCCTGTTTCCCAAAAATACTTTGGTTAAGGCATTTCAAAGCACGAAAACCAATACCTCCAAGTTCTTTAGGGAATGCTAACTTCTCCTTACTAACCCAATGGATCTTTTTTGTGATCACAACTATTCCACCAGAAATCCATCATTGCATTAGCAAGTTTTTTTTTTTTTTTTTCAAATGTAAAATTATATTCACCAAAAACACATTTTTACATCAAATGCTTTAATTTCTAAAAGTAAAACAATAACGAATCAAAAACAACAAAAGAATTTCATCTACTTGACTACTTCCTAAGCTTCCATCATTAGCTTGGTACTCTTGGTACAACGTTTCTTACAAAGCTCTTTAGATAATCTGAAGCATGACATCCCAAACCTACATTTTTTTTGGGAACAAAAATCCCATAAACCTACATTGCATACCATCATATCATGTGAATCGGTTCTGAAGCTTGTCCTTAACATTTAATTTATGTCAGGATATATATATATATAGACTTAGCATTAAATACATATATATATATATCTAAGGGGATTTTCAGCCAAGCACCTCATTTTAAAGGGAGCAAATCATCAAAATGAAGGGAGAAAATCAAGATTTGATGATGGATTGTTCCAACCATAAATTCTAAAAAAAAATCTTTAAATTTTTTTTTCATTTCAATATATTCTTTGCTATTGACAAAAATTACTAATAATTATAAAACTTCACAAATATATATATAAACACACATTTAACATATTATACAACACACAATACTACATAATAAAGATAATATAAATTACATATATAATAATAACATGCATAAACACAAATTTTACAAATATAATACAAAATTATTTAAGGATTATTTCCGTAATGCTCACATGATATGTGCTCAATCAACTTTGAAGTGATAAATGAGCCTCGTTATTTTTTATTTATAGAGTACGAGCTAGAAATTGTTGAAATCATGTACTTTCATTTACTGCTCTTTTAACAGTTACCTATAGCGTTGATCTTACATCTCTAATTGGTGTGTTGATATCACATTCATCCTCGATTATCATGATGCATTATGATACACTGTCATTATATCATGCATGTATTCTTTCTTCCAATAACGTAATAATCCTAATATGATAGCAAACTAAGATTGTAAAACACCAAAGACATGCTCGACATCTTTTCAACATGCTTTTTGTTTTGTTGCAAACATTTTTTCTTTGGACCTTGAGATCCTATTTTATTTTATTTGTGTGTTAAGTTATCCTAAATTAAATTTATACATTTATTTGTGGAAGACATAATTATAGAAACAAAAAAATATAAAAAGCTTTGAGGTTTTGAATAGTGAAATTTGAAGATTGGTTGGAATGCCAAAAACCTCAGAAATTTGAGTATTTGGGGTTGGTTGGAGATGAATAATGACATACACATATATATATATATTAAAATTTGATTTTACTTACTTTTATATAATAAATCAGCAGTAGGCAAAACTTGTCTACAAATGTCACCTTCATTCATTAAGTCTTATAGATCACCATCGCAGTCTCTCTCCTCAACTCCAGCTCTCTCTCTCTCTCGCTCCCTTGTCGACTATTTGAGGTCAACTCTCTCTATTTCTCTCCCTGTACACGACTTGATTTTAAATACATCGATGATTCATATTCCTTAAGATCTGATCTAAAGTATTGTAAGGTTAATATGAGCATAATTTAGAAATTAAAACATAAACATCGTCTTCAAATGTGGACAACCAGTTGGAACTTCTTGTTTTTCACCCAAAACACTAGATTTTCTTTGCTATATTTTCTGACATTGGCGTGTTAATCCTTGGCTTGAAACGGTTCTTTTTCAAAATCCGAACCTAATGAAAAAATGTCGACATTGATAAATTTATTGACTAAGAAAGACAATATCCATCATATGTGAAGTTTCAAATCAATTCCAGATGACCCAAAGGCTGGAAGCTGAAGGAAGCAAGAATGGCCGATACAAGTGGGATGACCGATTCGACCATTGTTATATATGGGTTTAGCACCCCATTCATTTAGAAGGCCCAATACTTATTCCCTGAACAAAGGCCGGCCCAACAGAAGCAAAATGGCCCAACAAGCAGTAAGGGCCCGAATGCAGACGCCCGAACCAAGCCCATCACTATCGGCTCGGCTCGGCTCAACTCAAACAAACCGGTTCGGCTACGCTAACATCCAAAGGAACATACGGCTCAGCCCATCTCGTCGCCAAGTACGTCCCAATCCGCACGAGCTCGACAAGCGGTCAACGGCCTGTAAAAAGTACGACCGTATTTTACTATAAATAGGAGTCGTCACTGTACATTAAGGTAACTTTTTTGGGGATTTGTGCACTTCTTACTACTTTCTCTCTCTAGAGTCAAATTCCCGAATTGTAAACCGAGCACGTCTTTCAACCTGCTCGGGAATCTGAATACCAACTACGCTCGTCCCGAGCATATTACTCTCGACAAAGAACCCCGAACACAATCTTCTCTTCTTTCACCCCGAGCACTGCTTTACTCTTGCTTATCTCTGAATCTAGTCGGTTCTCTCTCAAGAACAACTTAGTTCCTTCGGACCGAGCACGTCAACTCTCTAGCAAGACGCGCATCCCGACCTCGTGACCACCTCGGTTATCACAATTGGCGCCGTTTGTGGGGAACTTTAAGTTTTTCTTCACTAACGGACAGATTCAGCGATGACAGGAGCTCCATCGAACAAGGATTACGTCCACATCGAAGACATCACAAGCTCGGAAACAGCCTCCCGAGCAAGAGGGCAACCCATCACGTTTCTCAGGTTGCAGATCCAATCATTCAGCCGGCCGGCGCCGAGCAGCAACCTCTAAATACCGAACGACCACAACAAGCCGCGGAAACTCAGACAAACGAGCAGGACATGTCCACCTTGCTCAAAACTCTCATGACTCAAATAGCCGAACTCTCTCAGGGAAGCAACGAACGCTTCGATCAGCTCGCCACGGCACATGCAGTATGCCAAGGGCAAATCAACGATCTACGAATGACAAGTCAACAAGGATCCGTCCCCTGAACTCATCTTCACCGAGCGTTATTTGAAGAAACGCCACCTCCAAATCCGAGAAACCGAACGGTAACGCAGCAACAGACCGAGGACGAACAACCTCCCAACACGGATATCCCGAGTAGCTCAGCGCCCGACGCACACAGAGACATCGAAATTGAAGACATAAAGCTAATGCTGAAAAATATGACGTCCAAAGTCCATCAAGCGATCATCTCGGCCCCCGAGATCGACCGTGTACTGGAAGAAACTCAGAACACTCCGTTCACTCGCCGCCTCATGGACGTCCAGTTTGAGCATCCTATCTCTGCGGTCAAAATCAAGATGACGACCTACGACGGTAAATCCGACCCAAGGCAGTTTCTGACGGCATTCCGCATTGCAATGGGGAGGACAAAGTTCAGTGTTGGGGAACGTGACGCAGGCTACTGCCAACTGTTCGTCGAGCATTTGACCGGCTCGGCCCTGGATTGGTTCTCCCGCTTGGAACCGAACTCGATCGAAGGATACAACGACTTAACGCACGCCTTTCTCAAACATTACTCGATGTATATCCAGGAGGAGGTATCAAACGCCGACCTATGGGCTATCTCCCAAGGACCGAGGGAAAGCCTCCGATCGTACATCACCCGCTTCAAAAACGTTTTGGCCAAAATCACGATCACCGACAGCGAAGGTCTACCCGCACTCCGAAACGGCCTCTGGTACGAATCAAGCTTCCGAGAAGAACTGAAGAAAAATAGACCAAGCTCGCTTGAGGACGCCCTCCACCGAGCATCGATCTTCGTCGAACTCGAGGAAGAAAAAGAAACCCTAGCCAAGAAGTTTGGACCCAAGAATTCGACTTCGAAAGACAAAACCGAAAAGAGTACCGAGCAATACGAGCCTCGGCAACACTACGATCAGGATTACAAAAAAACCAAGGAAGAAGAAACCGCGAGAAGAGGGAAATCGTCGTATTACGTCAGCGATCAGTTGCAGGGACACCGGCAGGACGAGGAACGTCCCCATCAGGATCAACGACAAAGTCATCCCGACCGCTCTCAAAATCATCAGCAGGAACGACCCACGCAGGGATACCAAGGTCAAAATCAAGGCAAGCCGTGGAACAAGTTCATCCGAGGAGCCGATAAAAACAAGTTATTCTGCGAATATCATCAGCGAGCGGGTCATAGCACCGAGGAATGCAGAAACCTTCAAGCCCTCTTCTTCGCCGATTACCAAAAAGATGGGAAGAAACTAGTGCTGGATCGCAACAAACCTCACCCGAAGCAAATCACTAGGTCACGCAACCAAGGAACGAGGCCGAGCGCTTCAGGATCGTCCAGGAAGAGCGAAGGAAACAGGTTGCTTTCGACGAGGAGACCGAACAAATCAACGCAGCGGCAGCCGCAGATAAAAGAGCTCGCGACGAAGAAGAGGAAGACGGAGCACGTCCAAGGAGACGAATAAACATGATTATGGGAGGACTGCCTATGGTCAACGATTCAGTTCGATCGATAAAAGAATACGAACGGAGGGCCACGGCCGCCCAGCACTACCGACGAAACGCCACTGACGAGCTCAGAATCGGCGAGGAAGTAAGTTTCACCGAACAGGATGCCGAAGGAGTGGACCGACCGCATAACGATCCACTCGTCGTCGCCATGCGAATCGGCGACTGCGAGGTAGAAAAAATTCTGATCGACACCGGCAGCTCGGTCGACCTAATTTTTAGAGAAACACTGCAACATATGGAGCTCAGCGACTACCGTATCAAACCATCGACGAGACCACTAACCGGCTTCTCGGGAGACTCGATCAACACAATCAGAACAATCAAACTTCCAGTCTACGTCGGCAGAATCACCAAGCTGATCAAATTTGTAGTCGTCGACCGACCAGCTATCTACAACGTCATCCTCGGCACGCCTTGGATTCACGAAATGAGGGCGGTCCCATCCATATTTCATCAATGTGTCAAGTTCCCAACCCCATTCGGCGTGTATACACTACGAGGAGATCAGAGGATATCCCGCACATGCTTCCGTATCGAGCACAAAATGCGCCATAAATCACAAGCATACCTAGTCGCAGAGCCTCGAATCGAGCTGCCACCTCCCGATCGCCCGCAGAAGGACGCGATAGTACAAATCAATATCGACATTCGCGATCCCGAACGCTGCGTCGGAATAGGAGCCGACCTCCGAGCTGACCTACGAGACAAGCTGATAGAATTCCTGCAGGAAAATGCCACAACCTTCGCCTGGACGACGACTGACATGACTGGAGTCGACCCGACCATCGCATGTCACGAACTGCACGTCGATCCGATCTTTAAACCAGTCAAACAGAAAAGACGAAAGCTCGGCCCCGAACGCGCCAAAGCTGTCAACGATTAAGTAGATCGACTTTCAAAGGCAGGTTCGATCACCGAGGTGAAATATCCGGACTAGTTGGCAAATCCCGTCGTAGTGAAAAAGAAGAATGTTAAATGGAGAGTATGCGTAGATTTTACCGACCTCAACAAGGCGTGCCCAAAGGATAGCTTCCCGCTTCCGCACATTGATCGACTCGTAGAAGCGACCACCGGCCACGAGCTGCTATCGTTCATGGACGCCTTCGCAGGGTATAATCAGATTATGATGCACCCAGACGACCGAGAAAAGACTTCCTTCATCACTGACCGCGGCACATATTGTTACAAGGTTATGCCCTTCGGGCTCAAGAATGCAGGAGCAACTTACCAGCGCCTCGTAAACCGAATGTTCGCCGACCAGCTCGGCAACACAATGGAAGTTTATATTGATGATATGCTCGTCAAATCCGCTTTAGCCGACGACCACATCAGTCACCTCACAACGTGTTTCGCGAGCCTGAACAAGTACGGAATGAAATTGAATCCAGCAAAATGCACTTTCGCGGTCACATCGGGAGAGTTCCTTGGTTACATCGTCACAAAGAGGGGCATCGAAGCAAATCCGAAGAAAATAACGGCGATCACCGAGCTCCCATCTCCAAGGAACACCAGAGAAGTCCAACGACTAACTGGACGTGTCGCAGCCCTGAATAGATTCATCTCCCGATCAACGGACAAGTGTCTCCCTTTCTACAATCTTCTTCGTGGGAACAAGAAATTCGAGTGGGACGCTAAGTGCGAGGACGCGTTTCAACAACTAAAGACCTACCTCTCCACCCCACCAATTCTGGCCAAACCCGAGGAAGGAGAGACGTTGTACTTGTACATCTCTGTGTCAACCTCGGCAGTCAGCAGTGTGTTCGTCCGCGACGATCGAGGTGACCAAAGACCCATTTTCTACACAAGCAAAATCTTCGACGACGCGGAAACACGCTACAACACACTCGAGAAGCTCGCGTTAGCAGTCGTCGTCTCAGCTCGGAAGCTCCGCCCTTATTTTCAATCACATTCGGTGGTCGTACTCACGAACCAACCAATCAGAACAATCCTGCATAGTCCGAGCCAGTCAGGAAGAATTGCTAAATGGGCGGTAGAGCTAAGCGAGTACGACATCGAATACAAACCCCGAACCAGCGCAAAGGCACAAGTCCTGGCTGACTTCCTCATCGAGCTACCACCCGAACTCACTTTCAACGAAGCTTTGCCTCCAAAGGAGAAATGGATTCTGTTCGTAGACGGTTCCTCATCAAGAAACGGTTCGGGCGTAGGAGTCAAATTGACATCCCCGACCGGCGAGCTAATCGAACAATCCGTCCGCCTAGGATTTCCAGCTTCAAACAACGAAGCCGAATACGAAGCACTGCTCGCTGGACTACGACTAGCCGAAGTGGTAGGAGCAAAGCAAGTAGATGCGTTCGCCGACTCGCAGCTGGTCGTAAACCAATTCAACGGGGAATACGAAGCAAAAAACGAGCGCATGGATGCATACTTAAAGCTCGTCCAGGAAATCACCGGACGGATCGGGTCGGTCACGCTAACCAAGATCCCGAGAAGCGACAACTCCTCTGCCGACGCACTGGCCGCCCTAGCATCGACTTCGGACCCGATCTTCGTCGAATCATTCCAGTCGAATGCATAGCTCGACCAAGCATCGCACCGAACGAAGATGTACTTCTCATTACCGAGGAAGAAGAAGGATTGGACGATGCTCATAGAAGCAACGAGGAGGTAATTAAGGATACCGATCCCGAGCATGCTACTACCATCGACTGGAGAGACGAAATCAAGGACTATATACTAACGGGGAAGGTCCCCGAGGATCGTTGGGCAGCTCGCCGTTAAAAAGCTCGCTGCGCTCGGTACGTAATAATGAAGGACGAACTATTCCGTTGGAGCGCGTCCAAGGCACTATTGCGATGCATAAACGGGCAGGAGATCAAATGGGTCACCGAGCAAACTCACGAAGGAGCAGGCGGAAATCATACAAGCGGCCGAGCATTGGCCGCAAAGATAAAGCGACACGGTCACTTCTGGCCAACCATGATCGCTGACTGCGAGAGCTATGTCGCCCGATGCGAGAAATGTCAGAGGCACGCCCCAAGCATACACCAGCCAGCCGAGCTCCTCACCACCGCAGCCACACCCTACCCATTCATGCGATGGGCGATGGACATTGTCGGACCTCTCCCGGCTTCGCATCAAAAGAAGTTCATCCTAATAATGACCGATTACTTCACCAAGTGGGTCGAAGCCGAATCCTACTCGGAAATCAAAAACCTCGACGTTCAGAAGTTTGTTTGGAAGTACATAATCTGCCGTCACGGTGTTCCCTACGAGATCGTAACCGACAATGGTTCCCAGTTTATCTCCAATCTGTTCGAAGGATTCTGTGCGATGTGGAAGATACGTCTGAGCAAATCAACACCGAGGTACCCACAAGGTAATGGTCAGGCCGAGGCGACCAACAAAACGATCATCGACGGTCTGAAAAAGCGAATGGAAAGTAAGAAAGGCCTCTGGGCCGACGAGCTCGATGGCGTCCTCTGGTCTCATCGGACCACCCCGAGAACATCAACCGGCCATACACCTTTTTCACTTTCTCACGGAATGGAGGCAATGTCCCCAGCCGAGATGTGTGTCCCGACAATACGCCTGAGTATCGCACCCGAGCACAAAGACCTTAACAACAACATGATCATCGACTGCCTTGATCAAGCAGAGGAACTACGAGACCGAGCGCTCCTACGTCTCCAGAACTATCAGCAGCAAATCACGAGACACTACAACAAGAAGGTCAAAGGACGCCGCTTCGTGGAAGGCGACCTCGTTTTCCGGAAAGTGTTCGAAAACACACGGGAATACCGAGCAGGGAAACTCGGCGCAAACTGGGAAGGTCCGTACATCGTTTCAAAGATAGTAAAACCCGGGGTTTACGAGCTCGTAACGATGAAGGGAGAAGCCATTCCACGCTCTTGGAATGCAAACAAACTCAAAAGGTACTACTACTAGGCCGAGCATCTCTCGCTCACAAAAAAACCGAGCATCACGCTCAAAAAAAAAAAAAAAAAAAAAAAAAAGAAAAAAACGAGCATCTCTCGCTCACAAAAAAAGCCGAGCAAAAAAAAAAAAAAAAAAACGAGCATCTCTCGCTCACAAAAACCGAGCTCGCTATACACGAGTTCGAGTAATATGTAAAGTGAACTACGATCGGCTTGATCCCCTTTCGGGGTACGTAGGCAACCTCTCACGAGGCTCAGCTATATCAATAATAAAATTTTATTAAGTTAAATTTTGTTTCAACCACACCGAACAGATCGACATCCTGGCCAGATGCTCGATACATTGTAAGCCGGGCCAAGTTCCCGCACAAGGCTGATCGACAGTAAATAAGCCGAGCATAGCCCTCGCATACCGTCCCGGTCAGACCTTAGGGGTAAGCCGAGCACTTACTCGCACCCGACCTGTGGTACAACGAGCATAGTCTCGAACCCCATAACTAAGTAAGCCGGGCCCAGCTCCCGCACAAGGACGACTGACAGAAAAAATAAGCCGAACACAGTTTCGCATAACTGTCCCGGTCGGTCCTACGGGATAAGCCGAGCATCGTTGCTCGCTCCTTGCTGAAACTCGCATATCTAACCCAAACCGAACACCTTCTTTCGTTGTTTATTCCGACTTGGGCATATATATAAAAAAAAGAAAGAGCGAGGAAAAACAAAATTCATTTAAAAGTGCTCAAAGCCACGAATCCGGTTACAAACAGGCATTACAAAAAAGGGGGGAGAGAGAAGACAACAAAAATTCACAAGGAGAAAATCTAGGAAGCCTCGGGAGCTCGATCTTCAGCCGTATCCTCGTCTTCACTCCCGGTAATCCCAACCGCCCGAAGATTGTCCACCACCGAGGATGCCACGAGCGCACGATTCGAGACAGGCTGATCCAAAACAGGCATCGAAGAAGCCCCATCGGCCCGACCTGAACTACTTGGTGGAGTCATAGTAAAGTCCTCGTCAGCCAAGTCGGTGAACTGGATCGAGACGAGCTGTTCCTTGAAACGATCGAAATCGGAATGAGCCTTGGCTATCCTATCCGCGGGAACTGAAAAACCTTCCTTGACGAGCGTCTCCAGCATTGACGCAACAGCAGCAGCTTGGTTCATCAGTATCTGAGTTCTCCTCCCGAGCTCTTTCTCTTCATTGGCTTTCCTGATTTTGGATAGCCGAGCCTGTGCCTTATCAGAAACTCGCTCCCTCTCCTTCTGAACTTCGCGCGCACAGGAAGATTTAAGCCGAGCGCATTCGGATTCGAGCTTACCCTGCAGATCAGACACTCGAACAGTCAGCTCGTCAGCCTCGGCCCGAGCATTCGAACAATCGGCCAGACACTGTCTGTTCTCGACATCCAACCGAGTATTCTCGGTGGAAAGCTCAGCAACCTTCTTCTCCAGAGACGACACCTTCTCCTCCTCGACCTTAAGAGACGAACGAAGCGCCTCTGCAGCAGCCGCCACTTCGCGGAACCCTTCTATCTCGGAAATATACCTTTCGGCTTTACCGAGCTCCCTCTTCAGACTGCAGATCGCCCTCTCAAGATCGACCTCTCTCTGCTCGTACTCGTCACAAAGCAGATTATAATTGGCAAAACCCTGGAACAGAAAAGAAGTCAAAATCGAATGCTATCAGATAATCAAAAAAAAAGAGGAAAGAGAACAAGAGAACACACCCGAACGAAATCCTTGGCCACTGCCTGTTTACGGTCGGAGAAGTGCGTGTGCGTAACAGAAGGCAACGGCCTCGGAGGACTATCTCTCACCAGCCGAAGTAAATCTGCGCAAGCCTCCCCATCGCGAAAGAGCGGCTTCGAACCTTCATACCTCACAAAAAGCCATAATCCGTGAGCGCGCCCTCACCAGGACCACCAAGAAAAGTGAGTCCGGCGATCTCATCCAGGTCGGGAATATCGCGTTCGTTTTGAGAACCAGAATCTTCATTCCCCTCCCGACCATCCGTTTCACCTTGGTCAGCGACCTGATCATCACCCGGACATTCCAGAGGAGTAGCCTCGTCGATATTCAGGCCCTCAGCATTCCCAACCTGAGTATCCGCGACCTCAGGAAGAATGGCCAGATCCATCCTACCACCATCAGCACGCTCGATGGCATCAACCATTTGGTCCTCGGTAGCAACAGTCTTCTTCTTCTTCTTTCTCCTTACTAGAGAAGGAACATCGGCGGCCTCCTCGGTTTCCTGACCATCTTCAGGAACAAGGGTCCCGGGCTCAGCGGCAGCCGTTTCTTCGGGTCGCGACCTCTTCTTCTTCTTTCTCTTTTTCTTCTGAGCCTCGACCGCCTCAACCGCCTCGCACACCTGACGAAACAAATCTCGGTGAAATTCGTTCACGAAAACCATTCCACGGGGTACCTCCCCAACCCAAGGCGAGAATGGTCGGTTCGGATCCAGGGGGACAGGATTTACCTGTGGTTCAGAAGGGTTAGCCTGTTCCACGACCAGGTTTCCTTGCGGAGTAGCAAGATTCTCCTCGACGTAATTCACAACTTCAAGATCCATTCGGCCCATCTCTTTCTTCCTGCTCTTCTTCGGGACAACTGCAACGAGGGGTCTGTTGTTATACTCGGCTAGGGACTCAACCGAACGAAGATGACAGCCTGCAAAGTATATATACATATTAAAGGAGCCCGAGCAAAAAAAAAAAGAGAGGAGAAAAAGCAACAGAGAATACCTTCGTCTAAACACTCTATAGCTCGCTTGACCTGACTGGCATGAACGTCTGGCCACTTTTGAATACTCCGAGCAACGAGCCTATGAAGATTCGTTAAGAAACTGTCCGGTGCTGGGAGATCAAAAGAATGACGGTCTGCAAGAAGAAAAAACGAGGATAAGTTAGTCTATTTAGAGGAACGAGCAAAGCAAAGTGTTTACCATGGAGATGATTCCAAAGAACTCTGTACGGCCTTTCCGGATCAGGAACCGAGGCCGAATTGACCCGAACATAGAAGTAGCGGTCCTGCCAATCGTCGACTTTCGACGGCTTCCCGATGACAACTTTCTCCCCGAAACGGGTCCTCATGCAAACATACCGGGTCCCGACGGTCGTAGGATTCGTCGAAATCGTTGTGATCTCCTCGAAAAACCGAAGAGTCATCTCCACTCCACACTCAGAGGCCAGAATCATAGAGCCGACCATGTTCTGAACAGCAGCCGGACACAGCTGGGACATGGCAATCCTCCTTTCTTCACAATATGCCACGAGCAGCCTCGGCAAAGGAAACCTTAGATGGATATCCTTGAACCAAAAGTCGTACAAGCATATCCATCCTTCCGGACAATTCCAAGGCCTCTCGTATGGCTCGGGTTTGCGAAGCTCGAGCCGATCAACGCCCCCAGGATCGCAATTATCCTTCAACCAAGCCAAATCGTCGTCCGAGCACTTCGTTGGAAGAACAGGACGAACGGGACGCGTTTTCTTTTCCGAGCCATCCGCAGCCTTTCGCTGAGTTTTCTGAGTTTTCTTGGACCTGCTCGGCTCCAACACCATCCTGTCGCACCGAGCCTGGTCAACTATGGCCACTACTTCCACCTTTACTGGGAGAGAACCTAGATTCTGAACCGGTGGGAGGAGCCAAGGCCGAGCACCGTCGTCTTCCGAGTCTATCAAATACGGCACCCGGAAGCTCTGCACGCTACCCGAAGCCGAAGGAGTCCGAGCTCGACTATCCTCGGGATTCCGGGAAATTATCTCTGTTCGCCCCGAGCCAGATGAAGAACCCTGCTCCGCAACTGACAAGCTAGGTTGAGCAGAATTGCCCTCGGACAACCTTACCGAGTAAAGGTCCTGACCCGAGGACGATGCTGAACTGGAGTCAATTCTCATGACTTACGACTAATACAACAACAAGCTAGAGAGAGAAAATAAATTCTAGATAGAAGGGAGAGCGAAGTACCTGCGAAAGGAGAGAAATGAAATCGAAGAAGAGCGGAGCGCGATATATATAAGCAAGCGGGGGAATTTCGAGACAAGCACAATGATGACCCCTACGCAACCCTCCAGCTTCCCGCGTTCATAGTTGCCATCATTACAAAGATGCGACTCTTCAGTATCCAGCTGCTTCCCAAGAAACCTTTCGAACTACCCGAGAAAGAAGCAACAAAGCAAGCGAATTCAACTGACCGACCAGGCCTACACCGAATAAGTATCGGCCCAACTAAGAAACACTGACCAAATCCGCCGACTTCGAGCATCACGAAGATCGACGAACTGGGGGGGGGGGCTTACTGTTATATATGGGTTTAGCACCCCATCCATTTAGAAGGCCCAATACTTATTCCCTGAACAAAGGCCGGCCCAACAGAAGCAAAATGGCCCAACAAGCAGTAAGGGCCCGAATGCAGACGCCCGAACCAAGCCCATCACTATCGGCTCGGCTCGGCTGAACTCAAACAAACCGGCTCGGCTACGCTAACATCCAAAGGAACGTACGGCTCAGCCCATCTCGTCGCCAAGTACGGCCCAATCCGCACGAGCTCGACAAGCGGTCAACGGCCTGTAAAAAGTACGACCGTATTTTACTATAAATAGGAGTCGTCACTATACATTAAGGTAACTTTTTTGGGGATTTGTGCACTTCTTACTACTTTCTCTCTCTAGAGTCAAATTCCCGAATTGTAAACCGAGCACGTCTTTCAACCTGCTCGGGAATCTGAATACCAACTACGCTCGTCCCGAGCATATTACTCTCGACAAAGAACCCCGAACACAATCTTCTCTTCTTTCACCCCGAGCACTGCTTTACTCTTGCTTATCTCTGAATCTAGTCGGTTCTCTCTCAAGAACAACTTAGTTCCTTCGGATCGAGCACGTCAACTCTCTAGCAAGACGCGCATCCCGACCTCGTGACCACCTCGGTTATCACAACCATGATAATGTAACAAAGATTTATGTACGAAGTGGCACTGATGGCATACAGTTCGTCCGTTTTGACTACATCAAGAATGGACAACCCAACAATGGATCATTCCATGGTGAATCATACAAGGGGTGCATACAGACGGTATGACTTAGAAAATAACATTTCTAGTTAGACTCCTTTTTTTTTATTCAAACAATTATATAATGTGATCTTTTAAAAAAAATTGCAGTTTGAGATTAATCATCTAAAACATGAACATCTTGAATCTGTCAACGGCTACTACACAGAGTCAAGTGGGATTCAAGCACTTCAATTCAAAACCAACTTGAGGATTTCTGAACTGATGGGATATGATGACAAGGGTACTAAGTTTACTCTAGCAGTGGATGGAAAAAAGATCACTGGGTTTCACGGATCGAAACTATCAAATATCTATTCTCTTGGAGCATATTTCACTTTGATAACTCCTACTAGAATGGAAGCAAAAGGCGGTAAGGGAGGTAAGGAATGGGATGATGGATCCGACCACGACGGTGTAACAAAGATATATGTACGAGGTGGTCGTAAAGACATACAATACATTAAGTTTGAATATGTCAAGGATGGACACCTGAAAGATGGGTCAGTCCATGGTTCTGTCTCGGCTGGAGGTTTTGATCCCGTAGTATGTATACATTTCATGAAAAATATACTAAACTTATAATTGAATGCTATATGTTATCTTTGGTTTACCTTCATTTTGTATGTTTGTTTGCAGTTTGAAATTAAATATGATGACCAGGAAAGCCTAGTATCCGTGGAAGGTTACTATGATGAAGCTTCTAGGGTCATTCAAGGTCTTCAATTCAAGACTAACCTCAAGACTTCAAAACTGATGGGATATAAGAATGGTAAGAAGTTTCTAATTGCGGAAAATGGAATGAAGATCATTGGGTTTCATGGATATGCTGAGAAGAACTTAAACTCTCTTGGTGCATATTTCGCAAGGCTTACTCCAATGAAACTGGAATGCCAAGGTGCTACTAGTGGAGGCATCGTTTGGGATGATGGTGCTTTTGAAGGCATTAGGAAGATCTATTGTTACTATGAAAACAACTACATCATGTTTATTAGTTTTGAATATGAAAACGATGGCAAAGCAGAAAAGCGTGACCATGGGTTTAAAGATGGATTCACAGGACAAGAAGCTGAGGTCAGAACATATTCTTCAACTATACATATGACCACATGTGTGTGTGTGTTCTTAAATAGCTTATACAAAGTGTTTTAATGTTGCAGTTTGTGGTTGACTATCCGAATGAATGTATCACTTCTGTGGAAGGGACATTCAGTACCGAGAGTGAAGCATGGATTACATCATTGACTTTCAAAACATCCAAAGGGAGAATCTCTCCGAAATTCGGAAATGAACGTTTTGGAGATCTTGGAATGGTGCTCGAGAGAAAAGGTTCTGCTCTTGTTGGGTTCCATGGACGGTCTGATGATTCTGTTCTGATGGCTATTGGAGCATATTTTTATCCCATGTCTTCTCCTCTACCTGATGCAAATAAACTAGAAGCAAAAGGTGGTGATGGAGGAGCCTTTTGGGACGATGGTCGCTTTGATGGTGTTAGAAAGATATACATTGGAGTAAGCCAAGATGCCATATCCTTCGTCAAGTTTATGTACTACAAAGATTCTCGAATGTTCTTTGGAGATGATCATGGGGACAAGACCCACCTGTTTGGAGTCAAAGAGGTCACTGATTCTATATCATTTACTTAAAGCTACTAGCTATTTACTTAATAGTTAAATGTTTTGGATTTTTTTTTCTTTCTTGTTTTGCAGTTTGAGCTGAATTATCCAATTGAATATGTCACATCAGTGGAGGGTACTTATGATAATAAATCCGGAGCTATAACCATGCTTAGGCTCAAGACCAACAAACAAACTTCTCCAGACTTTGGAGTCAGTACAACATCAAGTTTCGTGCTCCACAAGGATGATCACATGATTGTAGGGTTCCATGGAAACTCCAGTAACTTGCTTCTCCATAAAATTGGGGTCCATGTCATTCCTATCTGATAATCTTTTGTACCCTCGGCCATTAACTTTGATCCTCTTCTTAAATGGTCTATCATCTTTTACTGCTCTAAGTTCTATCTTTGTTGTCTTAAGCAACAATTATTGATCATGGTGTATCAATGTGCAAAGTATGGATGCTGAAAAGAATCCTGAGTTTGTGTGTCACTGACGGTGTCAACGACATGGATACAAAAAATAATTCTGAACAATATGTGTCATCGATGGTGTCAGCGACATGGATACAGAAAAAAATTCTGAACTACATGTGTCATCGACGGTGTCGACGACATGAAGTCTGGAGTGAAATCTGGACGATTTATATTCTATCATCTACAATGTCATCGTCGATGATAGAATAGAATCGATGATATCATCGACGATGTCAGCGACATCGACGATGTCACTGTCGATGTCATGACGATTCTATTCTATATAACAGTTGTAAAATAGAATAGAACGTCGTTGACAGGCTGTCTATTTTGTCTTGTATCAAATTAGGTCTAGACTTGGTTCTCTTTGCATCCTTTAAAATGCCTTGCAGCCACCAATAAAGAAAATAGACGTTGGGAAATTATTCTCCCCAGTTTTCTCTTGTTCAAACTCTCTCATTTCTAAAATCTCTCAAGCTTAATCTCTCAAAATCTAACATGGTATCAGAACAATAAAGTTATCAATAAAGTTATTGTTCTTGATTCTCTTTATTCTCTCTTCATTCTATTACTCTCACAGTTCAAATTCTTCATTCTCTCTCTCTCTGTTTCTACCCATCTTCAATCTCTGATCTTAAGCTTCCTCAACCGCATCCATGGAAGATACAGTCCAAGTTAACTCCAGCTTGAAGCCTACTGTCATCCCAGTTGTTCTCAGGGGTCTCAAATACATAACATGGCAGAGAACTACCAAGACATCCATTTGTGGAAGAGGACTTTGGGAACACATCCTTGAAGATAGAACTCCCAAGCTTGGAAGATTCAACAAAGAAGAAGGATGAGGAGACCAAGAAAGAAGAGGCAAGATGGTTTCAGGAAGATCAATCAGTCCTTGGCTTTCTTCAAAACTCTCTTGACTCCTCCATCCTTGAAGCTTACTCCCACTATGAAACAGCTAAGTCACTTTGGGATACTCTCAAGAAGGTTTATGGTGATGTCTCTAACCTCAGCCGTGTATATGAAGTGAAGAAGACTATTAGTGATCTTCACCAAGAGGATTGTGAGTTCACCAAGTATCTTTGGAAGTTCTCTTCTGCCTGGTCTGAGCTTGACATGCTAAGACCGAGTACTATGGACCCTAAGGTTCTTATTGAGAGAAAGGAGCAGGACAAGATCTTTGGCCTTCTACTCAACTTGAATCCGGTCTACAATGAAGTTATCAAGTCCATCTTAAGGGAGACTACACTCCCTGACTTTGAAGAGGTGTGTTCAAGGATCCAAAAGGAGCAAGGAAACATTGGATTGTTTGGAGGAAAAGGGGATCTTGTCACTCCAACAAGAGTGTGTTCAAGCAAGAGGAAAGGAAGGTTACTTTCTGTGACCATTGCAAGAAGAAAGGACACGCCAAGGACAAGTGCTGGATCCTTCACCCTCATCTCAAGCCATCCAAGTTCAAAGACTCAAGGGCCAACATCTCTCAAGAAGCTGTGAATGAGCATGTGACTTCATCCAGACAAGGAGGAGAGCTTGTGATAACAGAAATTTTACTAATCTCCGAGGTATCAATTCCTCTTACTTATCGCGTAGTAAGAGGTATCGAACCTTTTTGAGAATGGATAATGACCAATTGAATGCACCTAACCACAAAAGCCAAGCAAATCAAATCAAATAAAAGTTCTAACAGTTCTAAGCGAAACTAATCAAGATAAAGCAACTAAACAAGCAAGATATCACTAATCAAGATAAAACAAAGATAATCAAATGAAGAAGACAAGGCTTATGGGCTAAGGTCAATGACTAGAACCATCTAGAGCTAACAAGGATGTCTAAACAATCAATCAAGAAGCAAATCTCAAGCATAGGAACAATAACATTTGACTAATCCAATTTCTTGGTACTAATCACTTTCCCTAATCACATTTCAAGATCAAATTCTCATTTGTGAAATAAGATAAGGCAAGCATTAACAATCAAGATCCATAAGCTAATAATCATTCTAAACATTCATTCCCATGAGCTAGAATATGAAAATTCCCTAATAGATCATACCTTGCATTTCATCAAACACTTGGTGTGCAACAAAAACCAAAGGATCTAGATTAACTTGATCATGGATAACCTAGCATTAAGAACATCTAGAAGGGTGAGATCAATCACAAATAAACTTTAAACATCCTTGATTCACTCTAAATAGCCCTAATCTACCTAACCCATAATCCTTGAAGAAGACTACTCACTAATCATGATGTGATCAACAAAACCCATAGAGATAGTGTTAATCATTGATGATTAATGAAATTAGAAAGATTGAAAGAAGAAATCTCAAAAGAAGTACTTAGATTCAAACAAAGATTCAAACTTGTTCTTACAAAGAGTTTTAGAAACAAAAACAAGCTTAAGGCCAACAAAAATCAGGTTTTTGACCTTAAATAGTAAAGGGAAAACGAACTGGGTCAACCCGGAATAAACCGGGTGTTGACCCGGATCCAATGGGTAAAACTGGTCAAAGACTCGGAAGTCAACATAAATCTGGGCGTCTCGCGGTTTAGCTCAAACCACTACACAAACCGCTACGCAACACGTTCACAAATTGCCATAGCCTCGCGGTTTGTGTCCGGACCGCTGCTCCAACCGCGACGATCGTGGACGAGGGGTGAGTGGCTCTCGCGGTTCACTCCGAACCGCTGGGGTGGCCGCTGGACTACACGTTCGGAATTTTCGTCCTTCTCGCGGTTAGCCTCAAACCGCTGGGCTAACCGCTGGCAGCTACACTCGACCATTCTTGCACTCTTCCATACCTCATTATCCTCAAATGCTCTCAATGCTTCAAACTTCCACAACAACTCATTTTGTACCTGAAAACCAACCTAGAACACACCAAAACAAACCAAAATACAAACTCCTAGTCCTAGATGCCTAAACTCTAAATGCAATACAAAGAAACAACAAAAGAAGGAAGAATGAAAGGAAAAGAAAATAAAACAAGAACAATTGCTATCCTAAATGCATGAAAATATGAACATATCAATTCCCCCAAACTTGAACCTTGCTTGTCCACAAGCAAGCATAAGACAATTAATCCATTCGGGATAAAGGTTTGAAGGTGGGAACTCATATCCAAAGGTTAAATCAAGCTACAACAAGTTTCAAATCTATACAACCAAAGTGCAACCGAGAAAAGCCTACTCCAAGGATTTAGCCATACTCATCAAAGCAAAGCTTCTAGCTTAACCTTCAACCTACACAAGCATTCAAATCCACTAGCTCGTTGACATTCATTAGATTTTTCAAGTGAATCCTTATTCAAAGCAAAGTGATCAAACTCATTTGGCTTAAGGGTCAAGGTCTTGAGACAAAGATGGTCTCAACTGAAAGAAAGGCTACTCCATAATCATTTAGGTTCTCTCGGAGGAAATGTGAACAAGCTATAGTAAAATGCTAAGAGTTAGAGGCAATTGGTGCATACTAGGATAGATTCCCATCTACCCATACCCCAAGAACTTCAACTCCTAATCTAAACCCTCCTAAATGAGTTCTACCCTTTTTCAAGGCTTTTGTTGACTTTTCCTTCTTTCACAATGCATAACTTCCCAAGAACCCCCAAAGGATCACTCAAAACACTTTGAAAACATTGGTAACTTCATTCTTTTCAACTTAGCTCAAAACTCTTCTTTCTTTTCTTTAGTCTCTTCTTTCACAAACTTTCTTTTTGGTGAGCACATTGGCTTCTTTTCATTATAAAACTTGAGACACTTTCTTTTTCAAAACACATAAGAGCTTTCAATTATTTGTTACCAAACAATTTTTGATCCCATTCAACCACTTCTTCCTTTTCTTTTTACCCTCTTTTCTCATTCCCATTTTTCCCAATAAACCCCCAAACTTAAACTCTAACCTATTGCAAAGCCAAAGGTGAAGAGCTTGCATCTAAAATGGAAATTTTCTCCTAGTCGCCTCATACTCAACACTTTTTACCTAGCTTGTTCCAAATAGGCCTACCACTCAAGATAGTGTTTGGGGCTTGAAATAAGGGTGGTGAAAGGTGTGGAAATCTATTAGAGCAAGTAGAGAGGGGTAGAAAGGATAAGCTTGCTCAAATATTCTATGGTACCCATGAGTTTATCACACAAAGCATGAACAAGGATAATTAGATGATTCAATTAAGGTTCTCACTTAGGTGGAGCTAGCTTCAAATCACAACAAGTTTTGGAATCAAATCAAGTTTCAAAGCAAGTTATCCAAGCATGGTTCGTTCTAGCTTTCAATGCAATTCTCGAGTTGCAACTTTAGTGTGGTCTATCTAGCCTAAAGCTAGCATGTGAAACGAGTTTGACCCAATTGAACCTTACAAGGAAAACCGATCATTGTTCCCAATGCATGCATCCTATACTACTAACTAGACTCGATCCTACATGCTTCTTTTTGTGAATTTTTTTTTGTTGAAATTTTTCAATTTTTTTGGTTTTTCTATGCCTTAGATGCATGAGACTCAAATAAGATTAAAACAAAACTAAGAACAAAGAACACAAGATTAGCGACTAGTCTCTCCCCCAAACTTACCTCACACCGTCTCGGTGTGAAAGCAAACTTGAGAAAGAGACTCAAAAGAAACGAAAAGAAAATCTAAACTGCAAGTATTTACAAGATGGTGCTAGGTTGGTACCTCAAAAAGTCTCAGACTCGGGAGATGGTTCCCGAGTTGGTGGTGTGGAGAGCGAAGGTGACTCGTTGCTGGAGGTTGGTTCGGGGAGCTCGGGTGAGTAGCGAGCACTGTATCTCGGCCCGCTGATGGAAGCTCGACGACGCTGACGGGGTGCTGAACTCGATGCTCCGTCTCCTTGATAGGAGTGTCTCCTCTCTGCCGGAGGCTCATCAAAATCGAACATCGTCATGGTTAGAGGCGCGGGTTGTCCCGCTGATGCGTCTGCTGCGGAAGAGGATGCACAGCCAAACTTATCTGTGAGATGCTTGAGCTGCCTCTGCATTTCTTTGCAACCGTTCTTATGTGCTCATACCCTTTCTTTAGCTCATCATACCCTTTCTTCAGGTCCTTGCACCCCTTGATCACTTTCAGGTTCAACCTGTCTTGGAATTTGCTCCAACGTTGGAGCACTTTGATGTGAGTATGTGCATCACGGATTGGACCCGGTGGAAGAGCATCTTGGTAGGGTTGGAAGTGATAGCGCACACTCCCGTACAGACGCTCGGGAGACTCTTCGTCTTCAAGCTCTTCTAGCTCATCAAGCAACTCTTCATCCAACTCTGCTTGGGTATGATCTCCCCTGCTCCTCTTAGAAGCGCGTATGCGTTCCATCATCTCAACTTCCTCAGTGATGAGTAGTGACTGGTCAAAGTGAAACCGGAGATTAACCGGGTTGGAGAGCGACGTGATAGAGGTATTCGGAAGGAAAACCCTTGCCTTCACTTTGGATCTCACGAAGAAGATGTAAGCAAGTCGCGTCGTCAACTTGGAGTCTAGGAAACGTCTCTTCTTCAGGTGAAGTATATCTAGCAATTCATAACCACAAGTCCTTGGACCCAAATCTATTCCCTTCTGCATTAGAATGGGTGTGATGAGACCACCAATGCGCATCTGAGGGGCTTTATCCGTAGTAGTCCAAGCCCATTGCTTGTAGTGCAACAACCGGTTTGCGAATAGTCCGGCTGTTCCAAGGCTAGGGAAGTCTGTCAATGCACCCTCCTGCAAATTCTCCAACGGGAGGTATTGGTGTATCATCCATGCCATCAACCCCATCTCCTCATCCACAGGTCCTCCGAGGTCGTTTCTGGCGTACAATGTGTGCGCTAAAACCTGATGCACGTAGCGCATCCCGGGGTGACAAATATGGGTGCTCTTGCTGTGACCCGGACGCCAAATCCCTGCACCAATCTCTCCCCATGCGATCGCTGATAATCCCGGTACCGTAGGAACTCGGGAGAGTCGCTCATCCTTAAACCCGAAGATCTCAACCAATTCTTCAAACGTGGTCTGATACTCCTGCCCGTTGATCCTATAAAGGAGGGAACCAGATCCATCATGGGGATCATGCTCTATGTCTTCCCTTTGGACTTCGAGGGAGGCTAGGAATTGGCTCGCCACATCCTGATGAGTGGGGTAAGCCATGCGGATAAAACAGTCCAGTTTGAGGATGCTAAGAAGGTTGTGCACATCCTCGAGAAGTCCAAGCTCGGTAAGTGCCTCAGGATCTCCAAATCTGGTTGCAACCCATGTCATTCCATTTAGGTGGTCGTACAACCTCTTGTAAGATGGAAGCTTGGACTTGTCTCTTGGTAAATTGGCTTTCCTTGTCGCTCCGGAGCTTTCACCTCTTTTCTTCTTACTCGGTTGCTGAACCGGGGCCTCGTACATCTTCTCTTTTGCCTTGTCTTGCGATGCACCAGCTTGTTTTCGTGTCTTAACCATAATGATCCTACAAAACAACAAAACTCGGAAATGTCTTAGTGTCTCGTTCAACTTGATAGCACATAAATTTCTCAAGCAATGCGTTAAAACAATGAAAGCACAATGTCAAGATAGCATCAAGAGACACACATACACATCACAAGACAAATCATTCATCACCAAGATTGAGCACATTGACAATTTGCTTAAAAAGTGAAAATTTTCAAATTGGATAATCACACAAGTTGTCAAGCTTCATACAAACTTCTCACAAGCAATCAAGCATACAATCAAACCCACATTATGCTTAAATTCAACTTCAAACTCATTTCCACTTCTTAAAGACACATTTTCATGCAATTTCAAAAATTTTGTGAAACCAAACTCAATAGAATCAAGTAGTCTCACACATACAAGCTATAAACAACCAATTGCACCTTTAGAAACAATCAATTCTAGAATACCCCAAAATTTTCGAAATTCCCAGTTCTCAAGAACCCTAATTCACCAAAATTCAAATCCATGCATTCCTAGAGTGAAATTGGTGATGGGTATTCATGTAAACATCTTTGGGGATCATTCTCAAGCATTATCAACAAGAAATCAAGTCTAAATTTGAAGTTCAAAAATTTGCACTTTTCAAACTCGAAAATCACTAAGGGATTTGAGAGTTTTACCTTGATTTGTTGATGTATGGATGGAGTAGATAGCTAGAGGATGAAATAGAGCCTTAGAAATGATGAAAATTGAGCTTAAAACCTTTGAAAACCAAGTTGATTAGAGAAAGAGAGATGAGTTTGAGAAACTTTGTTCTTGAGAGAAAAAAAAGTTTTGTTTTTGGGAAGATGAAGAGAAGAAATGGCGTTTGGAGGAGAAAACAAGGGGAGATTTCGGGTTCCAGCCGGTTTAAGTCGCAAAATCCGGTTCAAATTGGTTTAGAAATCTCGATTTCGGTTAAGGGAGACTTACCTGGGGACGTCCCGCGGTTTGTGATCAACCGCGAGATAAACCGCTGGACTACACGGTTCGTTTGCGTTGCTGTCTCGCGGTTTACTCCCAACCGCGACATTAACCGCGACGTCTCGGTCCGTTTACTCCCAACGTCTCGTGGTTCGGGACAGACCGCTACACCGACCGCGGGACGTCACGTTTGATACGTCGACTCGTCTCGCGGTTAGCACCAAACCGCTACATGAACCGCGAGACATCACGTTTGGTTTCACTAGTGTCCCAGCGGTTTTGCCTAAACCACTGGGCAAACCGCTGGGGACAATTTCCTGTTCACCGCACCAAATGAGTTACCCTTCCAAATGCCCGTAACCTGTCCTTGACCAACTCAAACACCATAAAACATCATAAACCAAAGCTTAACTTCAACAAAGACAATAAAAAGAATATTTACAAGGATAAACATGGGAATGTCTCCCAAGTGCGCTTTTGTTTAAAGTCGTTAAGCTCGACTGTTCAAACCGGTTTTTTTAGGCGGTTGAAGAGTGAATTCTACCCTCGAGAGTGATGGTCAGGACCTGAGAAGTTAGCTCACTGAGATTAACTGAGTCACCTTGAAACCTTGGACTGATTGAAGCTTTAGCACTTGCAAATAGCCTAGACTTTCCCTTGGTCTTGACCTTGTACTCAATGTAGTCACCCTTCAAACCCAATGGATGCAAGCTGAGATGGTTGAGAGAAGTAGGAGTGTCAACAGCTATTAGAGCTTCCATCTTATCCTTATATCCTTGTCGAGCTCTCTTAACTCCGTCTAGTCCATTGTTTGGGGTATTTCCATTATGCCCATCAAACAAGGATTGTAGACTCTCACCATCCATTATCTCCTTTTCAAACTCCTGAGTCCTTGGAGGATTGTTGACAGCCTTATCCTTTCCAACTTTTGCCATTTTTGGAGCCCTCTTTGTCACCATATCCACAACCTTCTCTTTTGGTCCTTTATCCTTCTTGGTAGTCAGCTTCATTGAGGATATGGACCCAACATACTCAGTGGTTATGGGTATAGGAGGAGTTCCACCAGCTCTATCCACCCCCTTCTTTTGAGCACGTCCCATGTGCTCACTTAATGATTCATAAGGAATGGGTTTATGCCAAATCTGCTTCCCTACATTTGCAAAGAGCCTTGCCTCCTCTAAAACATCATCCTCATTTGGAGATAGGATGACACCACATGTGTGGAGAGTTGTGCTCCTCAAAGGATAGTAAACCTTGTTGTCAACATTATTCAGCACAACACGTTTCTTTTTGAAGTCCATAGAAGCTCCAGTGGTATGGAGGAAAGAGGTACCAAGTAAGAGAGGTAGTTGGGTACTCTTCTTCATCTTCATGACAATAAAGTCAGTTGGGATTGTGCACTCACCAATCTTCAGTGGATAGTCCTTGATCATTCCCATTGGAGTTTTTGAGTAAGAGTCTCCAAATGTAATAGAAGATGGGTATCTTTCCATGCTCTTGATCCCAAGACTTTCCACCATGTCAAGAGATATCACACTCACAGTAGAGCCGGAGTCACACAATGCATCATTAATCTCCAAGTCTCCCAAAGTACAACTGATGGTAAATTTACCCGGGTTGCCAAGCTTTGGGAACCCGTGGTGTTGTTTGGATAGGAAGCACAGTATCTTCAGCAAGGATTTTAGTTGCACTTATCTTCTTAGCTGGTACAATATAGGGAGGCTTAACTACAGTGGCCTTCATCTCCTTGAGAGGGACATGTGCAGCCGGAGGGAGTTCATAACCATAGAGAAGTGCTTCAAGTTCATAAACCTCTCTCTCATGGTCTGGTTTCTCATGATCAACAGTAGAGAAGATTGCATTGCAGTAATCTTTCGGGTTCTTCTCCGGGTTTCCGGGCAATGTACCAGTAGGTCTAGAAGTGGAAGCGTGCGTGTTTTCAACATTGATCAAGCGTGAAGTCAAATGCTGCAGCTCATTCTTTAAGTTCTTTACTTCCAATGCCCCACTTGCTTGCCCTTGGATGAGTTGCTGCATCATACCCTTTAACTCGCTGTCCAAACCTGAGGAAGAAGAGGCTTGTGTCTGTTGTTGGCCAAATCCGGGTGGAGGGTATTGTGGCTTTGGAGCATATCCTTGTTGACCTTGAAACTGAGCCTTATTTCCAAACCCTTGCTGGTTAGTATAAGGGACAAAAGGCTGTTGTTGCTGAGTTTGTGTGAAACCATGTTGCCCTTGTTGTTGAGCTTGAGCTTGGGGTTGAGCTTGGGGATAAACCTGATCTTGTGGGTTGGCAACATTGGGGTTTCTGTAAGAGAAGTTGAGGTGATTCCTGTAGTTTGGGTTGAAACCTTTGTTGAAACCTCCTTGGCCAGCAATGAAATTGATCTCTTCTTGGGTCATATCACCTTCAAGACTATAGAGAACGGGCTGAGAATCTTCGTAGTTGCCTACAAAGCTGATTTGCTTCTGACTAGAGCTGATCATCTTGTCTATCTTGTCATTTAGAGACTTGATTTCCTTCTCGTACTTCTCATCCGTAGAAGATGATCCTCTACTAGTCCGCTCATAGTCCTCATTGTAATTCCCGTCACTTGTAGCAAGGTTTTCAATCAATTCCATAGCCTCATCAACTCCCTTGCCTAGGAAGTGTCCATTGCTGTAAGAATCAAGCATTGCCCTCATTCTAGGAAGCACACCGTGGTAGAGGTTACTGAGTAGTGTCTCCTTGGTGAAACCGTGGTGTGGGCATTGAGTAGTGAGCTTATTGAACCTTTCCCAAGCTTCAGCGAAGGTTTCGTTGTTTCTTTGCACAAACCCGGATAACTCATTGCGGAAACGGGCAGTCCTTGTAGTTGAGAAGAATTTCTTCAAGAAAGCCTTCTTAAGGTCTGCCCATGTAGTGATGGAACCCGGTGGAATGGTGCTTTCCCAATCTTTGGCTCTGTCCGCCAAGGAGAAGACAAAGAGGCGCATCTTGAGACCCTCATCAGTCACGCCATTGAGCCTAGTTGTGGCACAAATTTTATCGAAGGTATCCAAGTGTTGCAACGGGTCTTCTGAGGCAAGTACATGGAATTGATTGTTCTGCACCATATTCATCACCATGGCCCTGATTTCAAAATTGTTGTTGTTCACTGGTGGTGGAATGATGCCCCTTCGATTAGCATTAGTATCTGGTGTATCGCCATCTCCAATGGCCCTGAAAGGTCTCTCACGATGAACCGGTATCCTGTTTCCCTGTCCATCCCTAGCATCCTCATCCTGTTGATGCTGCTCTTGATGGCCCTGTTGGCCCTGTTGGTCCTGGTGACCCTCGAGATCCATAACTGGCTGCTCTTGAGGCTCAAGCAAAGGCTGAACTACTTCTTCCTGTTCCAACCCAAGTCTCTCTAAGTGAACAGCTCTTTCTAGTGCTCTTCTCTCTCTTGCTAACTGTCTTTCGAGTGCTTTTATATCTGAAACCCGCGCAACCAAATCTGTAGGGCCTCGGCTCCGCAAGTTCATGCACCTGACATCAAAGAGAAATGAAGAAGCAAAGTTAGTAACCAAAACTTGATCTAAATAGGAAAGGAAATCGAATTGATCTATCCAAGTTCCCAAAATGGCAACGGCGCCAAATTGATAACAGAAATTTTACTAATCTCCGAGGTATCAATTCCTCTTACTTATCGCGTAGTAAGAGGTATCGAACCTTTTTGAGAATGGATAATGACCAATTGAATGCACCTAACCACAAAAGCCAAGCAAATCAAATCAAATAAAAGTTCTAAGCGAAACTAATCAAGATAAAGCAACTAAACAAGCAAGATATCACTAATCAAAATAAAACAAAGATAATCAAATGAAGAAGACAAGGCTTATGGGCTAAGGTCAATGACTAGAACCATCTAGAGCTAACACGGATGTCTAAACAATCAATCAAGAAGCAAATCTCAAGCATAGGAACAATAACATTTGACTAATCCAATTTCTTGGTACTAATCACTTTCCCTAATCACATTTCAAGATCAAATTCTCATTTGTGAAATAAGATAAGGCAAGCATTAACAATCAAGATCCATAAGCTAATAATCATTCTAAACATTCATTCCCATGAGCTAGAATATGAAAATCCCCTAATAGATCATAGCTTGCATTTCATCAAACACTTGGTGTGCAACAAAAACCAAATGATCTAGATTAACTTGATCATGGATAACCTAGCATTAAGAACATCTAGAAGGGTGAGATCAATCACAAATAAACTTTAAACATCCTTGATTCACTCTAAATAGCCCTAATCTACCTAACCCATAATCCTTGAAGAAGACTACTCACTAATCATGATGTGATCAACAAAACCCATAGAGATAGTGTTAATCATTGATGATTAATGAAATTAGAAAGATTGAAAGAAGAAATCTCAAAAGAAGTACTTAGATTCAAACAAAGATTCAATCTTGTTCTTAAAAAGAGTTTTAGAAACAAAAACAAGCTTAAGGCCAACAAAAATCAGGTTTTTGACCTTAAATAGTAAAGGGAAAACGAACCGGGTCAACCCGGAATAAACCGGGTGTTGACCCGGATCCAATGGGTAAAACTGGTCAAAGACTCGGAAGTCAACGGAAATCTGGGTGTCTCGCGGTTTAGCTCAAACCGCTACACAAACCGCTACGCAACACGTTCACAAATTGCCATAGCCTCGCGGTTTGTGTCCGGACCGCTGCTCCAACCGCGACGATCGTGGACGAGGGGTGAGTGGCTCTCGCGGTTCACTCCGAACCGCTGGGGTGGCCGCTGGACTACACGTTCGGAATTGTCGTCCTTCTCGCGGTTAGCCTCAAACCGCTGGGCTAACCGCTGGCAGCTACACTCGACCATTCTTGCACTCTTCCATACCTCATCATCCTCAAATGCTCTCAATGCTTCAAACTTCCACAACAACTCATTTTGCACCTGAAAACCAACCTAGAACACACCAAAACAAACCAAAATACAAACTCCTAGTCCTAGATGCCTAAACTCTAAATGCAATACAAAGAAACAACAAAAGAAGGAAGAATGAAAGGAAAAGAAAATAAAACAAGAACAATTGCTATCATAAATGCATGAAAATATGAACATATCAGCTTGCCCTCATCACCAACACTGATTATGTGAGGAGGAGTGATTTGGAGGACCTCATCAAGGCTTATGCCTCTAAACTCTCTGGTATCACTTTATTGTCTCATAAACTTCTTGCTAAAACTAATCAGAACTTGGTAGTAGATTCAGGAGCATCTCACCACATGATTAGTAATGCTAAGTTGTTAAAAGAAATTAAACCTGCTCTAGGAAGAGTAACTATTGCTGATGGTCAAGGTATTCCCATTGTAGGAACATGAAAGTTAAGACTATTTAACAAGGAAAGTGATGCATTCTATGTTTCTAAGTTTAAGTCTAACTTGTTGTCGGTTAAAAGGATTACTAAAGACCTGAATTGCAATGTTATTTTTGGGCCTAATGAAGTTTGATTTCTGGATATTAAGAATGGGAAGGTTATTGGAAGAGGTGGTACACAAGATGAGCTTTATCTCCTTGAAGACACTTCTCTAAGCAATTCGGATTCCTTAGCTTTCAATTCCTGTTTTTCTGTTAATCAAAATGTTTTGTGGTATGCTAGACTTGGACATCCTCATGCTCGTGCCCTCAGTTTAATGTTGCCTAATGTTAACTTTGATCATTCAACTTGTGAAGCTTGTATTCTTGGCAAACATTGTAGAACTATCTTTCCTAAGTCTGCTACTATCTATGAAAACTGCTTTGATCTAGTGCATTCTGATGTTTGGACTTCACCTTGTCAATCTAGAGATAGGAACAAATATTTTGTGACATTCATAGATGAAAAATCGAAATATACTTGGGTCACTTTGCTTCCATCTAAAGATAGGGTTTATGAAGCTTTCATTCATTTTCAAAATTACATTACTAATCAATTTAATGCAAAGATCAAAGTGTTTAGATCAGATAATGGAGGAGAGTATACAAGTCAAAGATTCAAAGCTAACCTGAATAAACATGAAATCCTACATCAAACAAGCTGTCCACATACACCTCAACAAAATGGAGTGGCCGAGAGAAAGAATAGACATCTCATGGAGGTTTCTAGGTCCATGATGTTTCATACTAATGTGCCTCAAAGATTTTGGGGAGATGCGGTCTTAGCAGCTTGCTATCTTATCAATAGGATTCCAACAAAAATTCTCCAAGACATCTCACCATTTGAGGTATTAAACAAAACCCAACCTTTTATTGAACACTTACGTGTGTTTGGGTGTGTGTGTTTTGTCCACAATTCAGGTGATCAAAGAAACAAGCTAGAAGCTAAGAGAATCAAGTGCATGTTCCTTGGATATTCAACTACTCAGAAGGGGTACAAATGTTATGATCCAATCAACAACCGCACCTATGTCTCAAGGGATGTCAAGTTCATAGAAGAAAAGGGTATTTTGAAAAGAGGGATTGGGATGGATTGAAAGACCTCTCAAAATCACCTTCTGACCTTGCTACAAGTCTGAGGTTTCTCTTGGATCATTTGGGGAATGACTCTCCTAAGGTACCAAGACAAAGGGAAACAGAAACAAGAAGTCATCAAGAAGAGATGCAATAGGAAGAACCAGTGACAGTTAATCAAGAACCCACTCAAAATCAAGAGGAAGTTCTACCTCAGAATCAAGATCAAGACAACTTGAATATGAATGATGGGGAGACTATTCATCATGAAGAAGAAGAGATGGTTGTAGAGGAAGCTGCTCAACTGGTCCAACAACTCAGAAGCAGCAATAGAGAAAAGAAAGATCCATCAATCTGGATCAACAAAAGATTCTACTTCAACAATCAGGCTGTTGCCCATCCCAACTAGTTTGTGTGTTCCATTGACTTGTTGCCATCAAGTCATTGCACTTTTCTTGGGAAGATAGAGATGAATCATGTTCCTAAAACCTATGAGAGGCCAAAGATACCAAGGAGTGGATGGATGCTGTGATTGATGAGAAAAAGGCTATGGAAAGGAACCACACTTGGAATGTGGAGTCTTTACCAAAAGGAAAGAAGGCTGTCAGCTCTAAATGGGTATTCACAATCAAGTATAAGAGAAATGGGGATATAGAGAGGTACAAGGCAAGATTGGTTGCTAGAGGATTCACTCAAACTTATGGAGAAGACTACACTGACACCTTTGCACCAATAGCTAAGCTTCACACTGTAAGGGTAACTCTCTCCTTAGCCACCAACCTTTCATGGGATCTATGGCATATGGATGTCAAAAATGCTTTCCTACAAGGAGAGCTTGAGGAAGAGGTGTACATGACTCCACCACCAGGTCTTGAACACCTTTGTAGACCAGGGGAAGTGTTGAGGTTGAGAAGAGCTATATGGTTTGAAACAGTCTCCAAAGGCATTGTATCACAAGTTGAGTCACACTCTTATGGATCATGGATTCAGGAAGTGATATATCATGGTTTTTACCGGTTTTAGACCATGATATAAGTGTGTTTTAGAGTCTTTTAGTGTTTCTTTAGAGTCTTTTACAGGTGTTATTAGGTACATGCACGTTTGAAGTGGATTTGGAGTTATTGGAGCTATTTGGAGCATTTTGGTGTTTTGACCCGAGAGATAGAGCTCACTGTCCGAAACAGAGTAATGCATCGATCGACACACATCGTGCATCGATCGACACACTAGCGTGATGGGCCTTCTTCGACGGTTTAATGAAGAGTTGATATTGCACTTTAGCCCAGAAGTTTCCAAGAATTACAAAGAAGCCCCAAGACGTGATTTAGCTATATAATTAGGTTTTTACATCAGTTTTTGGATACGCTATTCATACGCTTTCATACTTTAGAGCAGAGAGTTTTTAGAGCTTTTTTGGGCTGATCTAATCATGTACTACATCCTGTTTTTGGAGATGATTTCGAACCCCTTTACTTCTTTATTCTCTTTTCTGCAATCTATTAATTCATTGATTATGTTTTCATATTCCATGTCTGAGTAGATTCATAGTTAGGTTTAGGGATTCTCATAGGGATTTCATGACTTGTTAGATTTATTTAATTCAGTTAGGATTCATAACTTTATTGTTCTTCGATCTAAATTGTGCTTAATGCTAGTTCTAACCTGATCACTTAGAATCTATATTTTAGGTTGCTAAGTTGACACAAAAGTGTGATTTAGAATCTGAACTATTTAGGTTGAGCAATTGAATTACTTGCAAAGAAATTTGGTTTAATTGAATTGTGAACATATCGAACTTAATATTAAAGCTGGTTTAATCTGTTAGGAATTACAAAGACATTTGGATTTCTGCAATTAGGCTTAGAGAATTCTCACAACGAAAGTTGGTTAATTCTATATCCGTGTTTGAGTTCTAGAACCGTGTTTAATTCGATCCTGACTGAATAATTTATCTGCTTGTCTGATTTCCTGAGAACTCCCTAGACTTAGCGCCTTTAGTTAATTGCTTTCGAACCGATATTGCTACTGATTTACTTTCTTGCATTGCTTTTAGTTTCTCACTACACTTGCTTTCTCATAGTTTAATCTTGACCGTTCTTAATCTATCGTAGCTCAGAGTCCTTGTGGATTCGATACCCTAAGTACTATAACTACATCACTGTGCACTTGCAGTTATTATAGGGATTAAAACTTTACAACCTATCAAGTTTTTGGCGCCGTTGCCGGGGACTCTTTTGAGTCTCCGATAGATTGGAACCTAAGGTCTAGACTAGGATTTTTATTTTTTTGTTTTAGTTACTAATATTTCTCTGTTTTTCTCTGTCGCAGGTTTGAATTTTGCATAGCATCGATCGTTGCATCTTTGTGTCGATCGTTACTAGGCAATTTGAGTTGAATCGATCGTTGCATCTCAGCATCAATCGTTGCACTGCGATTACAGACGGTTTATGCAGACACGTGACACCAGAAGTAATCCGAACTCGAATCTCGTTAACCTCCAACTTGAAGAGCTTGCTAGACTAGAGAGAACTAATAGGAGAAGTCAGAGAGCAAGAATGGTTCAAGAACGTCTGATTCTGAAACCTGATGCTCAAGGTACCCTAAGGGACAAAGACAACAATCCATACAATGATGCTGGGGAACGGGTTGATGCTGAAGGGAATGTGATCCCTGATCCTCCTGAAGCACGACAGGAACAAAACCAAGGTCAATGACAAGGCCAAGATCAAAGACAGGAGCAGAGGATGGTTATTCATGAGAGGACTTTAGCTGACTATAACCGTCCGGATGAGTTTCATGCTAACCGGCCAGCTCTTGTACCTCCTGGTTTTGAGAGGAATGATTTTGAGATCAAGACCATCTACTACTCTCTTCTGAGGCAGAATGCCTTTCATGGGTTTCCGACTGAGCAGCCTATGGATCATATAGATGAGTTTGAGGACATAGTCACTGGAATGAAGTATGATGGAGTGAACTATGACTATCTGTTTCTCAAGCTCTTCCCCTACTCTCTCGCTGGAGATGCTGCTGCCTGGCTGAAACAACTTCCACCTGGGAAGTTTGATACATGGGATGCTGTGAAGAGTGAGTTTCTGAGACATTTCTATGATGATGCTCGCTCTGATCAGTCGAGACAGGACATTCTCACTTTCTCCCAAGGTCCTGTAGAGCCTCTTAAAGCTGCCTGGATGAGGTTTAAGAAGTACCAACGTGACTGCCCGCATCATGGATTCACTGAGGTAACATTGCTGGGTATTTTCTTTAGAGGTATAGATCTCCCTTATCAGACTGCGTTGGATAATTCCAGCAATGGAAATTTCAACACTAGGACTCCTGTGCAAGCTAAGCAACTGATAGATAACTTAGTAAGCAGTAATAGCTGCAAGACTACTGATAGGAGAAGGAAAGAGTCTGGTGGGAAGATAGAGAATTTGGAGATTGCTGATATTAGGAGTAAATTGGACACAGTTTGTAATTTGCTAGCTGAGAAGAAGGCTGTCCATTTTGCTAGGAGTAAATTGGACACAGTTTGTAATTTGTAATCCAAGCGGAGGAGGACACTTAGGAAGAGGATGTGAACTACATCGGAGGATCTGGTTTCCAAGGTAATAGGTTTGGAAATCAGCCGGGAAACAGGTTCTTCAATGGTGGAAAGAAGAGTGCATTTACAGGCAATCAAAACTCTTCTGGCTTTGGACAGAATGCTGGATTTCAGAAACCTTTCCAACAAGGTAATCAGAGGACTTATGGATCTTCATCTTATCAGACGCCTCCTACTGCTAATGCTCATGAGAGCAAGATGGAATCAATGCTGGAACAGCTGCTAGAAGGGCAGACTAAGATTGCTGTGGACTGCAACAGGAAGTTAGACGCTGTGTACGAGGACCTTAATGGGAAATTTGAGTCACTAAATACACATGTGAAGCAATTGGACACTCAGGTAAGCCAAATTGCAAGTTCTGTCAAAGGAAAGAGTGTTGTAGACACCCACATTAAGGCCTGGTCAGTGTACATTGATGATGGATCACACCTAGGTGAAAGATTTGAGCTAAATACAGCTGAACTGGTAGAAGAAGCTGAAAAGTCTGAATTTGAGGAAAATCTCTCGGGTGGAATCTGTGAAAACTTATCTGCATCGATCGATGCACCTCTGGTGTCGATCGTTGCATGTCGTGGACATACAGATTCACATGATTCTCATGGCATTGATGCATAGACGGATCAAGAGCTTAATCGTTTATTCCCTGGAGTGTCTGAGATAACTCAACAGGAGATTGATGAAGTCAAATCGTTAGGAGAGATAGATGAGAAGTTGGAAGAAATTCCACAATCTGATGATCTACCTTATCACCCTTGTGTGCAGAGATACTTGGAAAGGGTGTTGCCAATGGACGAGATGCTGAAAGATTGGGTGATAGTGATTCCTCAACAGATCAGTGATGTGTTGCTGATCCAAATTCCTAAGAAGCTACCTGATCCTGGATTATTTGTGCTAAGTTGTTCTATTTTTTAGGATGGTTTCAAGCGCTCTCTGTGTGACTTAGGAGCTGCTGGAAGTCTCATGCCATACTCTGTGGCAGAGAAGCTGGGGATGATGGATTTTTCACCCATTAGGACATGTCTTGTCCTAGCTGATCAGTCAATAAGGGTTCCGGAAGGAGTTCTTGAGGACGTCCCAGTGAGAGTTGGAAACTACTTGGTTCCGACAGACTTCTTTGTGCTTAAGTACGACAGTGAGTAGGATGATGCTTTGATATTGGGAAGACCATTCTTAGCCACAGCTGGAGCGGTGATTGATGTGAAGCACATTCTGATTGATCTCCATCTCGGAGATGACACTCTACACTTTGAGATGGATATGCTGCGCAAGCCACATATTGATGGTAAGACTTTCACCATTGTGGATGGATATTTAGAGCAGACGAGTGACACTTTGGTTCTGGATCCTGGAGAGCATTTCATTCCTTCTTTTCTTGGACGAGCTCACACTGAAGACGCTTATTCTTCGCCTTGGATGAGGAGACTTGCACAGAGGCAATCACAGTCTCTGTCGGGATCTCCAGCAACCTGATCTTGTTTGTCCGGTCAAGCTAATGACCTTAAACAAGTGCTGAGTGGGAGGCAACCCACTGTTAGTTTTTAGTATTTTATTTATTTATTTTTGGTGTTTTTCTTAGGATTTCACGTTTTGATTTTATTTTTGCTAAGTTTTTAATACAAAACCTGTCTGGAGATGTGTGACGATCGTTTCCTACATTGCAACGGTCGTTGCAAGGAGATATGACGAAGAGATGAAATCGCATTATGACGATCATTGCTATATGTGCAACGGTCGTTGCAAATGGTTCAATTGCAAAAATTAAGGTACGCGTGCTAAACCGGAACCAATTTGGTTCATCAGCGTCGATCGTTGCTTCAGTGCATCGATCGTTGCATCCACGATCCAGGTAAGTGCCTTAAACCCTTTCTCTCTTCTTCTTCCCCAATTCGCCGTCCGTACAACTCGAATCCCCTATCCCTCAAATCACTCAAATCTTCACCATTTCCATTGATTCAAAGCTCTAATCTCATTGTTTTAAAACGTTCTATCTGTTTCTCTAACCCATTTGAAGCCATTCCGAGGTAAAGTGTCTCAATTTTATCATTTTCGGATTCAATTTTAGGGTTTCAGAATTTGAGATTTTTAGGCTTTAGAATGGTGAACCGTACTGATATAGACTCGAATTAGGATGACTGAAAATGCATTATCATGTCTATGTGATTTTAGGACGGATTTTGTTGCGGTTTGAAGAAATAATTTCGCGACTGTGAAATCGCCTTGCAACGATCGTCGCACTTGTGCAACGGTCATTGCATTGCGACTTCACAGGGAGACTGCCGAGACTAATATGCTTAATTCTCTTTTGCAGATGCCTCCTCGTGGACAACCCCACAAACGCAGAGCTACTACAGCAGCTGCAGATCGTGCTCAACCGCCAATTGAGTGATTTCCACGCGACTCACTGATATACCATGGATTTTAGGGTTTTTAACCATGGTATATGTGTTATTTATCGAGTCTTTTACTATGTTTTGGAGTCTTTTAGTTATGTTTACAGGTCTAGACACGTTTGGAGCGGAATTGGAGTTGTTGGAGCATTCTGGAGCATTTTGGAGATTTAACCCGAGAGATGGACTTCACTGTCGAATTCACAGACCTGCATCGATCGATACACTTGTGGCAACGATCGATGCAAGGTCGACGCAGACATTCTCGCGAGCGTTTAATGAGAAGAATTGGATATTGCAACTTTGCCCAGAAGTTTCCATAATTACAAAGAAGCCCCAGCCGACTTTAGACCATTATATAAGAGTTTTTAAGCCATTGTTTAGGCGACGCTTTTCTTAAGTTTTATTTTATTTCAGAGAGCCTTAGGGGCTGATCTTGTTCTCGAAAGAGACTTGATTTCGAACCCCTGTTGATTATTCTGTTTAATGATATTTGGTTTTCTACTTATGATATTTTCTGTCTCGATGAACATGTCTGAGTAGTTTACCTGTTAGGTTGAAGGATTCTCATTAGGGATTTCATGGAACTATAGTTTAAATCAATCTGTAGGGATTCATATATGCTAGTTCTTTGTTTAGTTTGTTCTTAATGCTTAATCTGAAGTAGCTAATCAGAATTATGATGTTAGGCTGATTAATGCAGCGAAAGTTGGTTAATTTAGCTAGAAAGAACCTAGATGAGCAATTAAACTTCTCGCAAACGAAAGTTTGGTTTAGGTTAATTGTGAACATATCAAACTTGGAATTAATACTGGTTTAATCTGTTAGTTCTCGCAAACGAAAGTTTGGTTTGCTACACTTAGACTTAGAGAATTCTCGCAAAGAAATTTGGTTAATTCTATATCTGTGTTTGAGTTCTAGAATAGTTATTGATTAGATCCTGATTGACTGATTGCTTGTGTTCTTGATTTCCTGAGAACTCCTGAAACCTAACGCTTCGCTTCCTTGCTCACAAA
Source organism: Orychophragmus violaceus (assembly GCA_030180135.1). Classification (NCBI taxonomy): domain Eukaryota; kingdom Viridiplantae; phylum Streptophyta; class Magnoliopsida; order Brassicales; family Brassicaceae; genus Orychophragmus; species Orychophragmus violaceus. The sequence continues at coordinate 87,721,808 of CM058229.1, read as the reverse complement.
CTCGCCTGCTACTGATTTACTTTTCTGCTTGCTTTAGTTTCTCATTGCTTTCCCCTAAGTTTAATCTTAATAGTTCTAAATCTATCGTTGACCGGAGTCCCTGTGGATTCGATACCCTAAGTACTACAACTACATCACTGTGCACTTGCAGTTAGAATAGGGTTAAAACTACACCTATCAAGTTTTTGGCGCCGTTGCCGGGGACTCTTTTGAGTCCTCGATAGATTTGAACTTAGGGTTTAGACTAGGATTTTCGTTTTTAATTTTTGCTACTAATTTTTTTTTCTTTTTTTCTGTTCTTGCTTTTCAGGTACGCCTGTAATCGCTTTGCATCGATCGACACTGTCCTGTGTGTCGATCGTTGCATTCTCGAGCTTGCATCGATCGACGCTACTCTGCATCGATCGACACAGTGCGAAAGAATGATGGGAATGATGGAACGGATGTTGGAATATCAGCAGAATAACTCGTTCTGCAGAGGCTATGGTTCCAATTCATTCACCAGAGACTATGAATCTCCATCATATCAGTCTGTTCCTCCTCACAATACACAGTCTAATAAGCTGATGAGCATGATGGAGCAGTTACTGGAAAGACATGAAGAGGAGAGGAACTACATAAATGGTTCTGGGTTTCAAGGAAACAGGTATGGAAATCAGCAAGGTAATTCCTATCAAAGGACTTATGTATCACCCTCCTATCAGGCATCTCCTGCTGCTAATGCTTGTAAGAGCAAGATGGAATCCATGATGGAGCAGTTCCTAGAGGATCAGGCTAAGAACGCTGCAAACTTCGACAGGAAGCTGGAAGCTATACATGAAAATCTGAATGGGAAGTTTGAATACTTGAGCACACATTTGAAGAAGCTAGATGTCCAAGTTCAACAAACAGCTGGAGCAATACAAAGGCATAATGAAGCTAGGAAAGCTGAACAATACAAATCCATCAAAGCTGTGACCTTAGGGGATGAGATTGAGTTGCTAGGTGAAGAAGATAGCATAATCTCGGATTTTCTGGATGAATATTGTCTGTCTGAGACATGCATCGATCGACACCCTCTTAGTGTCGATCGACACGCCGTTCTGACGGCAATTTCGAGTTCTTACGACAAACAGAATCGCCTGCATCGATCGACACACATCATGCAACGATCGACACAAAACGCAGACATGACCAGAAACCTGCAAAAGTACCAGAACAAGTCTACAAGCCCATTGTGCCATATCCTAAGGTTCCTAAACCCTCTAAACAGGAGCTAGAAGTGGCTAACTGCATGAAAGTGATGGATAAGAAGGTGAATAAAACACCACCAGTACTTCGCGAGTTCATGCAAAGAAGATGATCTCCACTGATGGTCATCTGAAAGAAGAAGTTCAGATTGGTGGAACTACAGTATCTGATAGTGGAAAGAAGAAGATGGCGGTTCCTCTTGAACCTGCTCTAACATCTTCAGTACCTGCAACTGCTCATAAGCAGAAAGCTCCAGACATCAGATATACATCAAAGGTAAGGTACAAATCACCTAAGCTTAAACCTTCTGATCACATTGTTTTGAAAGCAGGAAAACGCAGTAGACCGCCCAAGCTTCGCTCCCGCCCTGATTCTGATTACTCTTTCCTTGGAAAACCTCATGATCTGAAAGCCTATACACCTCCTTGGATGAAGAGATATTCACAGAGACACTCAAAGTCTCTGTTGAAACTGCCTTGAGTCAAATCTCTTCCAATAGTCAAGCTAATGACTAAAAACAAGCGCTGAGTGGGAGGCAACCCACTGTTAGAGCTGAGGGAAACATGAATAATCGCATTGCATCGATCGACACATATAGTGCATCGGTCGATGCAGTCACGATTTGTGGTTTACCGATTCAATTGCGGTTCAGACACCGGTTATCTCAATAACCGCTTGCATATTCGCCTTGCATCGATCGACACCCTTGTGGCATCGATCGACACAGGGCGACGACAGGTAAGTAATCTGCAACTTTTCGGTTTGTTCTTCAATTTGATTATTCTCACCGAGCTCATGCCTTGATTACACTGGGGACAGTGTAGTTTAAGTGTGGGGGAGGAAGCTACTGACGCACACTTTTGTTTTCTTAGTTTTTCAAAATTTGTTTTATTGAGTCAAAATTTGTATGAAACTATGATTTTTCGAGGAAAATTTTCGCTTGAACATGAACTAAGTGACCATTGGACAGACTTGCAGAGCCTCTATGACTGTTAGAAAACTCAGACACGGATCAGCCTACTGAGGACACCCACATCACTTCAGGTATCAGAGGACCCTTTTACTGACTTCACCTTAATACTGACTTAGATTTCTCACCTAAGGGCTTGGTATACTTTGTGTCGGATTCCCTTGCTAGTTCTGACACAGCCTGTCAACCTATCCTATTTAGTTCTCTTCTCCCCTTCCATTAAAAAAAAAAGATAATAAACTGAGGATGAGTTAGTAACTCCGAAGTGGTCATGGGAATTAGCAAACACTATTATCTCTTATGCGATCCATGGAATATGTCCAAAGTACACCCCTTAACGGGAAGAACACTGATAAAATAAAATAAAATGATACCCAGTGGGGAAAAATCAGTTGTTAAGGAAGGGAAAGAGAAGAAAGGGACTAGAGAAAGATAGTATGGTGGTCTAGAGCTGATAAGGTAAGAATCCATGTGCCTTTGATCGATACTCCTTAGGTGAGACCGCACTTAAATACTTGCAGAAGTCAGTAGGGTGAATTTGAATGCTTGAATGTGATTGTGGAGTTTACTTAGGACAGTTGCTAAGTGTGGGGGAAGTACATTGTGGTCTTGAGTTCCGTAGGAAAGTTTTCAGTGGCTTACTAAGTGAATGTGATTGTGAAAGTTCCTAGGACGAAATGAGTTTCTGTGTTTTCAAACTTCTTTTCTTATGCTTTGGTTCTTTACTTGCTTGAGGACAAGCAAGAGCTAAGTGTGGGGGAGTTGATATACCATAGATTTTAGGGTTTTTAACCATGGTATATGTGTTATTTATCGAGTCTTTTACTATGTTTTGGAGTCTTTTAGTTATGTTTACAGGTCTAGACACGTTTGGAGCGGAATTGGAGTTGTTGGAGCATTCTGGAGCATTTTGGAGATTTAACCCGAGAGATGGACTTCACTGTCGAATTCACAGACCTGCATCGATCGATACACTTGTGGCAACGATCGATGCAAGGTCGACGCAGACATTCTCGCGAGCGTTTAATGAGAAGAATTAGATATTGCAACTTTGCCCAGAAGTTTCCATAATTACAAAGAAGCCCCAGCCGACTTTAGACCATTATATAAGAGTTTTTAAGCCATTGTTTAGGCGACGCTTTTCTTAAGTTTTATTTTATTTCAGAGAGCCTTAGGGGCTGATCTTGTTCTCGAAAGAGACTTGATTTCGAACCCCTGTTGATTATTCTGTTTAATGATATTTGGTTTTCTACTTATGATATTTTCTGTCTCGATGAACATGTCTGAGTAGTTTACCTGTTAGGTTGAAGGATTCTCATTAGGGATTTCATGGAACTATAGTTTAAATCAATCTGTAGGGATTCATATCTGCTAGTTCTTTGTTTAGGTTGTTCTTAATGCTTAATCTGAAGTAGCTAATAAGAATTATGATGTTAGGCTGATTAATGCAGCGAAAATTGGTTAATTTAGCTAGAAAGAACCTAGATGAGCAATTAAACTTCTCGAAAACGAAAGTTTGGTTTAGGTTAATTGTGAACATATCAAACTTGGAATTAATGCTGGTTTAATCTGTTAGTTCTCGCAAACGAAAGTTTGGTTTGCTACACTTAGACTTAGAGAATTCTCGCAAAGAAATTTGGTTAATTCTATATCTGTGTTTGAGTTCTAGAATAGTTATTGATTAGTGATGGGAATGTTTAGGGTTAATCCAGATTCAATTCTCAGATTCAACAGTCCTAAACATGCAGATCTAGGTTCTCTTGATTAGAAACATAATAGATCTCACCTGTTACCTTTTTATGCAGCGGAAATATGAAGAACAGGTCAGAGATCAGCAGAACCACCAAGTGATAGCTCCTCCAGAGGTTCACACACGCACACCAAGCAGGAAGAAGGCTGCTAGACCGAGCTGAGGAGGGAGGCCGCGCAGGGAGAGAGAGTTGGCGCAGGGGATTAGGGTTTTTGGGACTCAGACTTAAGTTTTATTTATAAAACTTGTCTAGTTCCTTTTGGGCTTTTGGGCCCAAATACCAATCTGATTAAATCCCTTAGATTTAATCAGACCCATTAATCTCTCTCTAAGTACGACAAATGCCTGGCAGTTTTACCGTACTTCTGCTAAGCCGTTCCAACACATTTTCCTGTTAGCTTAGGCGTGTGACCCATATGGGATCATATAATAAAGGCAATAAGTCCAAGACTTATAGATCATGAGCGGACTCTAGCAAGCCATCATTACCCCCAATATTATATGACTTATGTCTGATCATTGACATACTCTTACTTTCTAGAGACAGTACCGAGATTACTGGACACAATTCCAACAATCTCCCACTTGTACTGGAATCTCTGTATTCATAATCCTTTTGTCTCAATATCTCGATTAGTCATAAGGCAAGATGAGTGTCATCCTTATAAAGCCTAATCTTGTTCATCGGACTCTGATTTGATACTGACAATCCAAACGACTCGGGACAGTCCGTTTGAGCATGGCCATGCATTTTCCAGTATTCAAATCTCCGATTGGCCTAGAGATATTCACTCCATTTATATTGGAGGGACAAATCCCGTCTTGTTCCATCACTGTAAACTACTCATTTCATAATACACCCAAACAAAGTCCTTATAACTATCGCATAACGACAGCGTTAGACAATGATCAAAGCGCATCAGTTCATGTGCAGCCACATGCATGCGAACTCAGGTCTAAGGACTATACTCTATAGTCGTAGTAAGAATCTCTTATGACACAGATATAAATATCCTGAAGAGTTCTTATAAGCGGGTCTTGTCCGGTCGTATGTACCCCACATACACCTATGTACTGACTTTGATGCCGCGCATCTATGACACGCTGAGACTTTGTCATAAGTCACATACCAATCTAGTCTCACACGGTTGTTGGTGTTCCAGTTTCAACAACCTTCGACTAGGGACAGGATGATATAATCCATCTATCAAATATAGGGTCTCATGATCAAGCTAAATGACTTTGATGACTCAAGATCAAGTCACTTACTTCGATGACCTATAAAATGGTTCATATCATTTTGGAACGATTATTTCATCACAGTTAAAATAATCTTGAAATAAAAATTTCATTAAACATAAAATGTTTTACAAGAACACATCAAATAACTAAATAAAGCCCTCAAACTCCCACTCAAATTTAGATTACATTTCAATGTCTCTAATGCCTACAGCTTTAGTTAGGAACTCGAGCTTAGGTCTTGGGAGTGGCTTTGTCAACGGATCAGCGACGTTATCATCTGTCTGAACTCGGCTGATCTTGACTTCCTTTCTATTAATGATGTCACGTATCAAGTGAAATCTTCTTAGAACATGCTTGGATTTCTGGTGTGATCTTGGTTCCTTTGCCTGAGCAATAGCACCATTGTTATCACAAAACAGTGCCAGAGGCTCAGCCGCATTTGGTATCACACCTAGTTCAATAATGAACTTTCGTATCCAAAAAGCTTCCTTCGCAGCTTCTGAAGCGGCGATATATTCAGCTTCTGTAGTGGAATCAGCAACGGTGTCTTGCTTGGAGCTTCTCCAACTGATTGCACCGCCATTCAGACAAAAGATATAACCGGACTGTGACCGGAAATCATCTTGGTCTGTCTGGAAACTTGCGTCCGTGAATCCACTGACTTTAAGCACATCACTTCCACCGTACACCAAGAACTTATCCTTAGTATGTCTTAGATACTTAAGGATATTCTTGACGGCAATCCAATGGTTTTCACCTGGATTTGACTGGTATCTACTCGTCATGCTCAATGCATAAGCAACATCAGGACGAGTACAGATCATGGCATACATGACAGATCCTATTGCAGATGCATAAGGAATATTCTTCATGCGCTCAAGCTCAGCAGCCGTCGTAGGGCTCTGCTTCTTGCTTAGCGTTGTGCCATGTACCATTGGCGTGAAGCCCTTCTTGGAATCTTTCATGCTGAATCTTTGTAGGACTTTGTCAATGTATGAATCTTGACACAAGCCTATCAGCCTTCTAGATCTATCCCGGTAGATCCTGATTCCAAGAACGTATGCGGCTTCACCCATGTCTTTCATGGAAAAACAACTTCCAAGCCAGTCCTTTACTGACTTCAGCATTGGAATGTCGTTTCCGAGAAGCAGTATGTCATCGACATACAGAATAAGAAATACTATCTTGCTCCCACTAGTTTTCTTATACACGCATTGTTCTTCTTCGTTTCTGATGAAGTCAAATTGCTTGATGGCTTCATCAAAACGAAGATTCCAGCTCCTCGATGCTTGCTTCAATCCATAAATGGATTTATGAAGCTTGCATACTTTCCCAGCATTCTTTGGATCTATGTAACCGTCAGGTTGCGTCATATACACATCCTCTTCCAGAATACCATTCAGGAAGGCGGTTTTCACGTCCATCTGCCAAATTTCATAATCATGAAAAGCTGCAGTTGCTAGTAGAATCCGAATAGATTTCATCATAGCCACTGGTGAATAGGTTTCATCGTAATCCACACCGTGAACTTGTCTGAAACCTTTTGCCACCAACCTGGCTTTATAAATCTGGACATTTCCATCCACGTCAATCTTCTTCTTGAAGATCCATTTGCACTCGATGGCTTTTACACCAGCGGGTAAGTCAACCAATGAAAACACTTGGTTGACTGACATGGAGTCCATTTCGGAATCAGTGGCTTTACGCCACTTAGAGGAATCTGGGCCCATCATGGCTTGATTGAAGTTCGATGGTTCATCACCATCAATGATCAGAAGATCATGACAGTTAGTCACGAGGAATCCTTGATATCTCTCGGGTTCGTGACGGATCCTCCCGGATCTTCGAACTTCAGGTACTACAGGTTCAGGCTATACAATTTCTTGTAGGTCCTCCTGCTGCTCTTCCTCATTAGGTTGAGAAGTATCCTGTTCATCTTGAATTTCTTCAAGCAGTACCTTACTCCCACTGTCTTTCTTAGAGAGAAACTCCCTCTCAAGAAAGTTACAATCCCGGGCAACAAAGATCTTGTTCTCGGAACGTAGATAGAAGTAATAAGCCTTGGTTTCCTTCGGATAACCAATGAAGTAGCATTTATCAGACTTTGGTGTAAGCTTGTCTGAGATTAATCTCTTGACATAGGCTTCACAACCCCAAATTCTAAGATAAGACAGCACTGGAGCCACTCCAGTCCATAATTCATATGGTGTCTTTGCTACTGCTTTCGATGGCGCTCTATTTAGAGTGAACACTGCTGTTAGCAGAGCATATCCCCAAAGGGATATTGGAAGGTCTGTGTGACTCATCATAGATCGAACCATATCCAATAAGGTCCGATTTCTCCTCTCAGACACACCATTCCATTGAGGTGTTCCAGGAGGAGTGAGTTGGGACACGATCCCACACTCTCTTAGATGATCACTGAATTCTTGGCTTAAGTATTCTCCTCCTCGGTCGGACCGAAGAGCCTTAATGCTTTTGCCAAGTTGGTTCTGTACTTCATTTTGGAATTCTCTGAACTTCTCAAAAGATTCAGACTTGTGTTTCATTAAATAAACATATCCATACCTACTGAAATCATCAGTGAAGGTAATGAAGTACTGATAGTTTCCTCTTGCATTTGTGGACATTGGGCCACACACATCTGTGTGTATCAGGCCCAATAAGTCACTGGCCCTCTCGTTAGGTTTATTAAAGGGGGCCCGTGTCATTTTGCCCATCATGCAGGATTCGCATTTCTCACATGACTCAAAGTCAAATGAGCCAAGAAGTCCATTAGAATGGAGCCTCTTGATGCGTTTCTCGCTGATGTGCCCTAAACGACAATGCCATAGAAACGTTCGGTTCTCCTCATTAGGTTTGAACCGTTTGGTATTAATGTTATAAATTGGCGCGGATTGATCGAGTATGTAAAGCCCATTCGTAAGAGGGGCACAACCATAGAACAAATTGTTGCGATTGAAGGAACATAATTTATTCTTAACTGAAAAATCATAACCTTCCAAATCCAACAAAGAAATTGAAATAATATTTCTGCTTATCGCAGGTACAAAATAACAATTATTGAGTTCTAAAATCAATCCCGAAGGTAAAGACAACAAGTATGTGCCTACAGCTAGTGCAGGAACTTTCGCTCCATTCCCAACTCGTAGCTCCACTTGTCCTTGCTTCAGCCTTCTACTGTTGCTGAGTGCCTGCATATTAGTACAAATATGAGCCCCACAACCAGTATCCATAACCCATGAGGTATTATCAGAAGTAGTTGTATTAACTTCTATAACAAAAATACCTGATGAAGAAGTCTCCAGAGTCTTCTTCTTTAATTCCTTTAGACCTTCCAGGAATTTCTTACATTCTCTCCTCCAATGCCCTGGTTCTTTACAGAACCTGCATATGTCAGTTGGCCCATCCTTGGACTTGGGCTTGGGCTTTGGCGTGTCCTTGTCCGCGACTTGGACAGCCTTGGCCTTTCCCTTATCCTTAGCAGAGGATTTCTTAAACCCCTTGCCCTTTTGCACCATAAGCACATTGGGGTCCTTGGCGGTTTTCCTCAAGTTGGGCTCTGCAGTCTTGAGCATTCCGTGAAGCTCAGGCAATGTCTTACTCAAGACATGCATGTTAAAGTTCAGAATGAACTGATCATAGCTTGCAGGTAATGACTGCAGAATGATGTCGCAGGCAAGTTCCTGGCTGATAGGGCAGTCGAGTTTCTGAAGATGATCGAGATAACCCATCATCTTCAAGACATGAGAACTCACTGCCGCATTTGCAGCCAACTTACAGTCTAAGAGGTTCTTAACTGTCTGAAACCTCTCAGTCCTTGCTTGCTCCTGAAAAAGCGATTTCAGGCTTGCCATTATCTCGATGGGTGACAACACACTCTCGAACTGTATTTGCAGCTCAGCAGTCATTGTCGCCAACATCAGGCAATAGACATCATTTTCATCTGACGAATGATTTTCCCAAGCATTATGCAGAGTCCTGGCGGCATTGTTAGGAGGCCTCTCGGGGAGGGGATCACGAAGGACATAATCCTTCTTCTCCTGCTTGAGGACCAGCCTCAAGTTCCTTGACCACGTCAGGAAGTTCGTTCCAGTCAGCTTCTCCTTCTCGAGAACATACCGGATTGAGAATGTGTTTTGTGTGCTTGTAGTAGTCATAGCTGAAATATATAAGGTAAAAAGGTTATTAGTTAATATGTTCAATATGATTAATCTCGTATTAAATTTAATATGATTAATCACGCATTATATTCAATAACATCAGTTACCCTCAATAGAATATAATGATTCCAAGATCCACATATAACTAAGATCAAAGTGGGCCACTGGCCGTCACCCAACCTTAGCTTATATCGGTAAGCCCTATATCGGCTAATTATATCCGTGATATAACTCTTGGTTGTGAATCTGGGCCCGAGGCCCAATCCACTCTGATGTCTCAAGGCCCGGGACTCCCGATGGCCTAGTCAAGAAAACCAGACTATACAGTCATGTAATCATTAATGTCTGGGACTCCCAATGACATTTATGAATCACAAACCGTCTTATCCACGCAAAAATAGACACCCTCACACTGTAAGGCCATGAATACAATTGAATGGGCTTCGACAGCTGACATAGACTGGACAAGACATCCAACGCTTGATATTATTTGAGGTTTGTAGGTTTATTAAAAAATTAATCCCAAAATAGAAGATTACTATTTTGGGAAACTTTCCATTTTTGGAAACTTTCCATTTTTGGAAACCTACTATTTTTGGAAACTTTCTAAAATTAGAAACTTTTAATTATAGAAATTTCCTTAAATCCAAAACATGCAAATCTAGAAACTTCTAATTTTAAGAAACTTTCTAATTTCAAAATTTTGGAAACTTATTAATTTAAAATCGATTTTATAATTTTATAAAAATAAATTTTAAATTAATTCTGAAGAAAAGACTCAAATAATTGGCCCAACTGTTTTAACTTCTTGGCCTGAGGCCCAAGAATTGGTCCATGTCCAAGACATAACCCAATTGTCCAATTAAATAACATAACCGGTCTGGTTCATTAAAATTGGTCTTAACCAAAATTAATTACTACGATGACCACAATTGTCAACCGGTTATTTACTAAACCGGATTTTCTCAATTTATTTGGTCCAACCAAATCAAATTAGAAAATCCTGGCTTAGGCACAAAATCCAATAATTATTTCGACATTGGATTTCTTATCCCGGTTTAACCAGAACTTAATAAATTTTATTAAGTCTGTTTATTAAACCGTGACGGTTAAAATTTTAATTGACTTAAACCGAACCATCACAAAAACCAAAACGAACCGACCATTAGGTCATGGCCGCAAGCATACCGCGATCGTGCATGATCCGGACAGCCGCAAGCCTTGTGATCGGGACGAGCTCGGCTTGTGATCGGGACGGGAGCGTGATCGTCGAGTCGGGTCGTTGGCTTCACACGATCGCCGAGCGATCGGGACAGCAACACACGCGAGCGGGACGACGAGGCAACGGGACGCGATCCTTGTGATCGATCCAATCGATCCGATCGGTCCATCCTCGCACGCAAGCGATCGATCGGCCATGATCACGCGATCGATCCATGATCGATCCGTGCATCAAAACGATCGGCCGACGCATACCAAACCTTGTTTGGTCCATGCGATTTCATAGTTAGGGTTTTAGGTTTTTAATTTGTTTCTTAAGTGTTTTACAAATCAGATTCAAGCAATACTCAGATTCAAAACACTTCTTAAACAATCCTAAAACAAGATTCTAAACAAGAAAAACCACAGAACCAATGGCTCTGATACCACTGATGGGAATGTTTAGGGTTAATCCAGATTCAATTCTCAGATTCAACAGTCCTAAACATGCAGATCTAGGTTCTCTTGATTAGAAACATAATAGATCTCACCTGTTACCTTTTTATGCAGCGGAAATATGAAGAACAGGTCAGAGATCAGCAGAACCACCAAGTGATAGCTCCTCCAGAGGTTCACACACGCACACCAAGCAGGAAGAAGGCTGCTAGACCGAGCTGAGGAGGGAGGCCGCGCAGGGAGAGAGAGTTGGCGCAGGGGATTAGGGTTTTTGGGACTCAGACTTAAGTTTTATTTATAAAACTTGTCTAGTTCCTTTTGGGCTTTTGGGCCCAAATACCAATCTGATTAAATCCCTTAGATTTAATCAGACCCATTAATCTCTCTCTAAGTACGACAAATGCCTGGCAGTTTTACCGTACTTCTGCTAAGCCGTTCCAACACATTTTCCTGTTAGCTTAGGCGTGTGACCCATATGGGATCATATAATAAAGGCAATAAGTCCAAGACTTATAGATCATGAGCGGACTCTAGCAAGCCATCATTACCCCAGTATTATATGACTTATGTCTGATCATTGACATACTCTTACTTTCTAGAGACAGTACCGAGATTACTGGACACAATTCCAACAATTAGATCCTGATTGACTGATTGCTTGTGTTCCTGATTTCCTGAGAACTCCTGAAACCTAACGCTTCGCTTCCTTGCTCACAAACTCGCCTGCTACTGATTTACTTTTCTGCTTGCTTTAGTTTCTCATTGCTTTCCCCTAAGTTTAATCTTAATAGTTCTAAATCTATCGTTGACCGGAGTCCCTGTGGATTCGATACCCTAAGTACTACAACTACATCACTGTGCACTTGTAGTTAGAATAGGGTTAAAACTACACCTATCACTCACCGCCACCTGAGGCCTATGTGCGACATTGCGAGGCCATACAGTTGCCTTGGCCTCAGGCAGATAAGAAGCCGATCCCAACAGACAAGGAATGGGGTATGGAGATTAGCGAGCTGCTTAAGACTGACACATTCACCGAGAGGCCGCTACATGAGCATTGGGATGAGTCTGATACATTGCTCTACAATGGTTGGTGTGACATGGAGATCAAACCGACCAAGTTTGCTGACTACTGGACTTGTAGAGGGCTGGGCATTGATAAGCAGGTACTGACATTGGTTAAGGGCATTGGTCTGGGGACAATGCCTATGCAGCATTACGAGTTGTATCCTGATTTGGTCAGACAATTGGTGGCCACCTGCAGAGTTGTTTATCCAAACCCAAAGCGCAGGAAAGCTTCAGGAGGTATCTTTACCTTCATGTGCCTAGGAGCTAGGTATCGAGTTCCCCTTATTGATATATGCCGGATTTATGGATTCAGCGTTGAGCCTACACGCATCGGTATGTCGCTTGAGTGGGATGTGCCGAAAGCTCAGTATTTCTGGGACTGTATTGGCAATGGTCGATACGACTCACGGACTACAAAGGTGATTCAGGTTAGGCATCTTGTTCTCAGATATATGGCACGCATCTTGGGATATACTCTGTTGTGCAAAGCTGAAGCCAACAAGATGCGTAAGAACGAGTTGGAGATGCTTTTTATTGGGCTGAGAGAGCAGTTTGCTGATACAGATTTGAGAGATCCCACCAGAGGACTCAACTTAGGAGCTGTGTTTGCTCATCATCTGTGCTCTCTGCAGAAGAAAGCATACGATGGGAAGGGCACTGAGTCAGTAGGGAGTCTGCTCACTCCTATCTTTAGACATTGCAGGATCCCTTTGGAGGGTACGGAGTGTAATGACAGTATTGAGTTCTTGGATTCTACACATCTGCAGAGTGCGACATGGCTGAAGGAGGGACGCATATGGATCTATTACGATCCGGCTGCTACGAAGCATGGTATAGATCTTCCTGCTGATGAGCTGACCATGATTGATACGTTGGATGCCTTGAGTTTCCGGCCTCCTCCGCTTGCTCAGCGCAGTGTGCCCACTATGGCTCATCCGCTGGGAGAGCCTTCTACTCGCCCATCCTCCTCCTCTACGCCTGCACCTGAGCCTACTGCTGATGCTTATGATATCGGACCTTATCCAGCTCCATATGTGCCATTTAGTGAGATGTCTGAGACTGAGTGGAGAGAGAGACAGGATGGTATACTCCAGAGGATTTGGGAGTTCATGCGTACCTGCACCTGTAGGAGACAGCCACAGATCCATCAGCCTGGTCCCTCCCGTCGATGTAGACAGCGCTCTCCGACTCCTATTCTTTCGAGTGATACTGATCGTTATGATGACATAGATGACGAGTGAGAGTAGTGGCATTTTCAGACTACGGTTCTGGATTTTTTTTTTCACCTTTTCTTTTGCATTTTTCTCTTGACTTTCTTAGGATTCTACTGTTTGGATGATGTTTTTATTATGAGACTATCTGTTGCTTTGATTCTACTTGTTTGCATTGGTTTTCAGCTTGCAGGATTGAAATTTGACAAATTTTTACGGACTAACCTGCTAACTTGGTGACTGTTCTCGGATGTCGCAATGCAACTATCGACACAGCCCTGTGTGTCGATCGTCACAACACGAAAATCACATTGCAGCGATTGTTGCGGTCCTGAGCAACGATCGACCCATACGCAATCGCCCTACAACGATCGACGCACCTAGTGCAACGGTTGATGCAGGAGCGACAGGTAAAACCCGACAGAACTTAACTCATCCAAACATTTTTATTTTCTTTTTACCGAACCTTAGCTTGACACTACTGGGGACAATGTGTTTCAAGTGTAGGGGAGGTGGTACTGACTTCTATCTTTCTGTTTTCTTAGAGTCAGTCCTATTTTTCAAAAAACAAAATTGTTTTATTGAGTCAAAACTAGTTTAAGTACGAAACAGTGAATTTTTGAGAAGTTAACAACATCTTGCAGGAACTTAAGTGACCATCGGGATGAAGTTGCAAGTTCTATCTATGACTATTAGAAAACCCAACAAGGATCAACCTACTGAGGACATCCATATCAATTCAGGTATTCAGAGGATCCTTTACTGACTTCACCCTTGTAAACCTGACTTAATTTTCTCACCTAAGGGCTTGGTATACTTTGAGTCGGACTCCTCTGTTAGTTCTGACACAACTTGTAAACCTGTCCGAGTAAGGTTCCCTTCTCCCCTTCTCTAAGTACAGTAAAATAATAATAATAATAATAAACTGAGGATGAGCTACTAGCTCCGAAGTGGTCACGGGAGTGGTAGCTACCATTATTACCTCCTGTGCGATCCATGGAACGTGTCCAAAGTACGCCCCATAACGGGAAGAGCACTGATAAAAAAAAATGATACCCAGTGGGGAATAATCAGTTGCTGAGAAGGGAAAAGAGAAGAGAGGAACCAGAAAAGATAGTATGGTGGTCTAGAGCAAACAGAGTAAGAAACCATGTGCCCTTTGATCGATAATCCTTAGGTGAGACCACACTTAATATTCTTAAGAAGTCAGTAGGGTGAATTTGAATTGCTTGGATTGATTGTGGAGTTTACTTAGGACAGTTGCTAAGTGTGGGGGAAGTACATGTTGGTCTTGATGCCTTGCAGGTGATCCTTTCAGTGGCTTACTAAGGGGAATCTGAGTGTTGTTGCCTCTAGGATGAAAAGAGTTTCTGAAAGTTTTCAAACCTCTTCACCATGTTTTAGTTCTCTGTTTTGCTTGAGGGCAAGCAAAGGCTAAGGGTGGGGGAGTTGATTATCATGGTTTTTACCGGTTTTAGACCATGATATAAGTGTGTTTTAGAGTCTTTTAGTGTTTCTTTAGAGTCTTTTACAGGTGTTATTAGGTACATGCACGTTTGGAGTGGATTTGGAGTTATTGGAGCTATTTGGAGCATTTTGGTGTTTTGACCCGAGAGATAGAGCTCACTGTCCGAAACAGAGTAATGCATCGATCTACACAAATCGTGCATCGATCGACACACTAGCGAGATGGGCCTTCTTCGACGTTTTAATGAAGAGTTGATATTGCACTTTAGCCCAGAAGTTTCTAAGAATTACAAAGAAGCCCCAAGACATGATTTATCTATATAATTAGGTTTTTACATCAGTTTTTGGATACGCTATTCATACGCTTTCATACTTTAGAGCAGAGAGTTTTTAGAGCTTTTTTGGGCTGATCTAATCATGTACTACATCCTGTTTTTGGAGAAGATTTCGAACCCCTTTACTTCTTTATTCTCTTTTATGCAATCTATTAATTCATTGATTATGTTTTCATATTCCATGTCTGAGTAGATTCATAGTTAGGTTTAGGGATTCTCATAGGGATTTCATGACTTGTTAGATTTATTTAATTCAGTTAGGATTCATAACTTTATTGTTCTTCGATCTAAATTGTGCTTAATGCTAGTTCTAACCTGATCACTTAGAATCTAGATTTTAGGTTGCTAAGCTGACACGAAAGTGTGATTTAGAATCTGAACTATTTAGGTAGAGCAATTGAATTACTTGCAAAGAAATTTGGTTTAATTGAATTGTGAACATATCGAACTTAATATTAAAGCTGGTTTAATCTGTTAGGAATTACAAAGACAGTTGGATTTCTGCAATTAGGCTTAGAGAATTCTCACAACGAAAGTTGGTTAATTCTATATCCGTGTTTGAGTTCTAGAACCATGTTTAATTCGATCCTGACTGAATAATTTATCTGCTTGTCTGATTTCCTGAGAACTCCCTAGACTTAGCGCCTTTAGTTAATTGCTTTCGAACCGATCTTGCTACTGATTTACTTTCTTGCATTGCTTTTAGTTTCTCGCTACACTTGCTTTCTCCTAGTTTAATCTTGACCGTTCTTAATCTATCGTAGCTCAGAGTCCTTGTGGATTCGATACCCTAAGTACTATAACTACATCACTGTGCACTTGCAGTTAGTATAGGGATTAAAACTTTACAACCTATCAGGAAGCCCAATCTGACCATACCTTGTTCACTCTCGAGAGCTCTTCAAGCGTGGTTGTGGTACTTATATATGTTGACGATTTGATAATTACTGGCAGTGATAAATCAGGGATCCAATCCACCAAAGCATTTCTCAAGAGTTCATTTGACATCAAGGACCTTGGTGAGTTAAAATACTTCTTGGGAATTGAAGTGTGCAGATTTCAAGATGGCCTATTTTTGTCTCAAAGGAAGTATGTGAAGGACTTGTTGACAGAAACAGGAATGCAAGAAAGCAAGATAGCTAAAACTCCTCTTGAAGATGGCTACCAAGTCAATCGAAAGGGGGAGAAATCAGATAATGAGAAATTTAGGGATGTGTCCCTATACAGAAGAATGGTTGGGAAGCTCATCTACCTTACACTCACTAGACCAGACCTTTGTTTTGCTGTGAATCAAGTTAGCCAACACATGCAAAGACCTACTGTCTACCATTGGAGCATGATAGAAAGGATACTTAGATATGTCAAAGGCTCTCAAGGACAAGGCATTTGGATGGGTAAGAATGATAGCACTGAGATTGTTGGATATTGTGATGCTGATTGGGCTGGTGACAAGAGTGATAGTTGATCCACAACCGGTTATTTCACCTACATTGGTGGGAACTTAGTGACTTGGAAGACTAAGAAGCAGAAGGTTGTTTCCTGCTCAAGTGCTGAAGCTGAGTATAGAGCGATGAGGAAGCTCATAAGCGAGTTAACTTGGTTGAAGGCTCTACTTAAGGACTTTGGCATTGAGCAATCATGTCCCATTACCTTTCATTGTGACAATCAAGCTGCGATCCATATAGCCACAAACTCTGTGTTCCATGAAAGGACTAAACACATTGAGATTGATTGTCACAAGACCAGGGAGAAGATTGAAGTTGGAACCATCCTACCCTGTTATACAAGAAGTGAAGATCAGTTAGCAGACATCTTCACCAAGGCTGCAAGTCTCAAAGTTTGCGATCATATCTTTAGCAAACTAGGACTTGTAGACCTCCCTACTCATGATTAGAACTTCCTTGATTCATGTGCAGCATACTCTTTTTCCCTTGATATGGTTTTGTCCCAAGTGGTTTTCCATATCAAGGTTTTTAATGAGGTGTTGCCATGATCATTCCAAGTTCAGTCTTTAGGGTGATTCCAAAGTCTGAACTTGAGGGGGAGTATTGATCATAGTGTATCGATGTGCAAAGTATGGATGCTGAAAAGAATCCTGAGTTTGTGTGTCACCGACGGTGTCAGCGACATGGATACATAAAATAATTATGAACTATATGTGTCATCGATGGTGTCGGCGACATGGATACAGAAAAGAATTTTGAACTACATGTGTAATCGACGGTGTCGACGACATGGAGTCTGGAGTGAAGTCTGGACGATTTATATTCTATCATCTACAATGTCATCGTCGATGATAGAATAGAATCGATGATATCATCGACGATGTCACTGTCGATGTCATGACGATTCTATTATATATAACAGTTGTAAAATAGAATAGAACGTCGTGGACTGGCTGTCTATTTTGTCTTGTATCAAATTAGGTCTAGACATGGTTCTCTTTGTATCCTTTAAAATGCCTTGCAGCCACCAATAAAGAAAATAGACGTTGGGAAATTATTCTCCCCAGTTTTCTCTTGTTCAAACTCTCTCATTTCTAAAATCTCTCAAGCTTAATCTCTCAAAATCTAACAACAATTTCATCTCTCATGTAATAAGACAAAGGTTTTCTGTAATTTGTGCTTCTCAGCAAGCGTAGATCTTCTTTCCCATGTTAGGATCCACATCGGTTGGTTTGTTTCTTATCCACATACTCCTCTACCGCTTCTAGCCTTTCATCCCTTGGCCGCTAATCCGCCTTCCTAGTAGGGCACCCCAATAGGGTATGTTGCCGGTCATAGAAGAACCGCATCTCGAAGGGTGTGAAGGATCCCGCGTCGGAAGTTTTAAGACATCAACACTAATATATAAATGACATGTATCATTCATTTATTGCCAATTGATTTTGAGTTGGAAGTCCATAATAAGTCCAAATTTAACATACCAAGCTGCAAAAAATCACATTCTCATAAACTCATCTTAGTTTCACAAATTTACAATTCTGAGCTATATATTTATACATACATATAGAACTTTAAACAATGTGTGTTATACGGTCAAAAGTAATTTAGTGTTTCTACTTACTCTCAGAAAAAGAACGAAACAGATTTCTTATGCAGCTTCTTCGTGGAACGAGACTTCCTAAGCGCTTCTGCGAATTTAATCAGCTATTTCTTCCTCTTTTGATCTAATTCCACACAGTGTTCTTCTCTATGGTTGGAAGATTCTGCAGCTTCGCTGTTACGACGTAACATCCTGATGTGATCCTAGAAGTCCTCCTCCTCATCTTTGCCACGCAGCAACATCTGAAAGTCCATCGAATGAGATGATCTAAGCCTCGTAGGAGTCGAATGAACACCCGTGCTTGAGCTGCTTGGTTCTGATGAACCAGCTCTCTTCTTACTTTCTTGAGTATCTTTACAGTGTAATATCTTCATCAGCTTATGCATAAGCTTCTTCTTACCTGACTTTTTGGTTTTTGACGCAAACAAAGTGTCGATACAAGAATCATCTAAGAACATTGAGTCAGTGATCATTCATGATTCCTCCTGAGAAGATGACTATTGGTCATAATCGGTATGATCTTCCTCGTGCCCTTCGCTATGTGCGTATTCAAGATCTAAAAGGCACAACTATACGAATAACAATTCGTGACTCTTCATTTGTAACTAATTATACAAATGTGACTATGTGTTATACGAATGTTAATACGTGTTACACGAGATTTGATTATACTTCAACACTCCCCCTTAATCATATCTCGTTTTGACTCCAAACTTTCTTCTAAGACCTTCAAATCTTGAGACACTTAATGCTTTTGTAAGAATATCTGCGAGTTGATCTTCGCCCTTGCAGTATTCCAATTGGATGAGTCCTTTGTGTTCTGCTTCAAGTACAAAGTGATACTTGATTTCTATGTGTTTTGTTCTTCTATGTTGTACCGGATTCCTTCCAATTGCTATTGCTGATTTGTTGTCACATAAGATAGGAATACCTTCTTCATTTTTCAGTCCAAAATCCTTCAAGAGTCTTTGTAACCATACGGCTTGATTTGCTGCTGCACATACGGCGATGTATTCTGCCTCTGCCCTTGATTGAGCCACCGTTTGCTGCTTACTTGACTGCCAACAAAACATAGCCGATCCAAGACTAAAAGCATAACCTGTTGTGCTTCTCTTGTCTTCAGTAGAACCACCCCAATCGCTGTCCGAGTAGCCTACTAATCTTGGTGTTTCCACGCTTGTAAACCATACTCCAAGTTTTGAAGTTCCTTTGACGTATCTTAGCACTCTTTTGGCTTCTTGATAGTGCTTCATACGTGGTGATGACATGTATCTTGAGAGATAGGAGCTTGCATACATCACATCCGGCCTTGATGCACATAATTACAAAAGTCCTCCAACAATGCTTCTGTACTTAGTCGGATCTCCATACTCTTTGTCATCTTCTTCTGCTTTCTTCTATGGTGTAAGTGGAGTGCTTACACTCTTGCTTTCCTTCATTCCAAACTTATCAATAAGTTTGTTTGCATATTTTTCTTGTGAATGAAATATGCCTAGATCATCATGGGTTACGTCCATCCCAAGGAAGTAGTTCAATAATCTGAGATCAGTCATCTCGAATTCGTTCTTCATGTTTTCCTTGAATGTGTTGATAAGTTGAATGTTGCTCCCTGTGATGATGACCTTGCTTCAGGATGTACAAGGCCGCATCATTCATGCTACTTTCAAAACCATTTTGAATGAAGTATGAGTCTATTCTTCCATACCATGCCCGTGGGGCTTGCTTCAAACCATATAAGGCTTTGTGTAGCCTTGACACCTTTTCTTCCTTTCCTTCAATCACAAACCCAGGTGGTTTTGTGATGTAAACTTCTTCTTGTAGTTCTCCATTTAGGAAGACTGATTTGACATCCATTTGATACAATCTCCACTCCATTTGAGCCGCAAATGCAAATAAGGCTCGTATTGTATCATGTCTTGAGACTGGGGCAAATATCTCAAGATAGTCAACTCCATATTCTTGAGAAAAACCTCTTACAACTAGCCTTGCCTTGTGTTTGATCATATTGATGTTTGCATCTGTCTTGATCTTGTAGATCCACTTTACACTTATGACATTCTTCTTCTCCGGTTTGTCTACTAGTTTTCATGTCTTGTTCTTCTCAATCATCTCTATTTATTCACTCATGGCCTTTCTCCATTCCTTGCTTCCACAAGCCTCATTATAAGTTTGTGGTTCTTCATGTGCAAGAAGATAAGCTTCTATTATTTGAGCCGCTTCTTCAATCTCTGCCCTTGGTGCTATTTGCATGATCTCCCTCATGGACTTGTATTTCTTTGGTTGTTCAGACGTTTCTTCTTCTTCATTCTGATCACCATCTTCAGACGAAATAGGGCTGGAGACACTTTTGGTCTGAACTCTCTGTGTTTGAGAATCATTCATGGGTAAGATAATGGTCTTCTTGACTTCTTCTTGTCTATCCCAATCCCACTTCTTATTTTCTTCAAACTCGACATCTCTTGAGAGTTCAATCTTCTCATTCTCCAAGATGAGAACTCTATAGCCTTTGGATTGATTGCTATAGCCAATGAGGATTCCTCGCTTTGCCTTTGCGTCTAGTTTACTCCTCTTTTGATCTGCAATATGCACATAGCATATGCTTCCAAATACTTTCAGGTGTGACACATTTGGCTTGTGTCCACTCCACTTTTCTAGAGGCGTCACATCATCTTCAATTGCCTTTGATGGTAGACGGTTCTGAATGTAAGCTGAGGTGTATACTGCTTCTGCCCATAACTTGAGTGGTAAGCCTTGCTCAACAAGCATCGTTCTTGCCATCTCCACCAAGGTTCTGTTTTTGCGTTCTGCTGCACCATTTTGCTGTGGTGAATAAGGCAATGTGACTTACTTATTGACTCCTTCCTCTTCACAGAATTGGTTGAATTCTCGTGAAGTGAACTCACCACCACCATCGGATCTTAATGTCTTGATGGTACAATATGATTGTTTTTCGACCATTTCTTTGAACTTCTTGAACATTGAGAAGGTCTCAGATTTTTGCTTAAGAAAGTATACCCAACACATGTGAGTATAGTCATCCAAAAACAACAGAAAGTAAATGCTTCCATTAAGCGATTGGTGCTGCATGGTCCACATACATCTGTATGCACAATCTCAAGCTTCCCTCTTGTCGTAGTTTGAGATTCTTTTGGAAAACTCTTTCGTGATTGCTTTCTAAGATTACACGCCTCACATACTTCTTTGTTGACTTTAAACTTTGGTAATCCTTTGACCAAGTCTTTGTCTTGCATTTGTTGCAATCGTTTGTTGCCTACATGACCAAGTCTCTTGTGCCATGTCTCCATTTCCTCTGGTTCACTTGTGTTCATAGCTTCTTCTTGAACTGAACTTAACTTGATTCTGAAACTCTTGTGAGTCATTGGAATATGCATAATCCTCTTTCGATTTGCATCTAGAATTATGCATCTCTTGTCTTCAAAACAAACTTGATAGCCGCTTGAAATGATTTGGGGAACACTCAACAGATTTTTCTCCAAACTAGGCACCAAGAAAACGTTTTTGATGACTCTCTTGCCATGCTTAGTCATAACGGTAATATCTCCTTTACCGGTTGTCATGACTATTTCTCCATTTCCGACTTTGATCGGAACCATGATACTTCTATCAATCTTAGAGAAGTATCTCTCTTCTTTTGTCATATGGTTAGTGCACACACTGTCTACTAACCAAATGTATTCTTTTTAATGCTGTTGGTGCTTCTTCACTTGCATTGAATAACATATGATCTTCATCCAAGTCTTCCTCTTCGAGACTTACATGTGCCCTTTCTCTTTTTTTTGAGCGACACACATTTGCGTAGTGGCCGACCTTACCACACTTGTAACACTCCCTGTTACTGCATTTATTTTTGCCATGGTCGTTTTCCTTTGGTTTCTTCCAACAATCTTTTTATGTGTGGTTGCTTCTCTTGCAAAACTCACACCACTTCTTGCCTTGGGTGTCACGGCTTTTGATGTTGTCTTGTTTGAAACCGGATTTCCTTCCTTTTGTGTGAGCATTAACGCTCATTCATTAGTGCTTTCTTCTCTTGCAGCCACTCTAGCTTCATGTGCTTTCATAATACCGATTAGTTCTGTCATTGTTAATGAAGTCAAGTCACGAGTTTTCTCCAAAACACTGACGACGCTATCGAACATGGTTGGGAGAGAGATGAGTATCTTCTATATGAGTTGATAGTCAGTCTTCTTTTCACCATGATAAGTTAATTGATATGTCTTAATGTCTTCATTATCATACATCTTCAAGTTTTCGTATTCCCTACGCAACGATTGAAGTTTAACCAATCGAACTTCGGGAGAACCTTGATACTCCGCCTACAATACATCCCATGCCTGTTTAGATGTTGTTGCTGCTGCAATTCGTGAGAATATCTGATCAGTCACGGCAATTTGCAAAGCCATCGTATCATTTGACATCGCTTCCTCTCTAAGCGATTTTGCCCTAGCTGTTTCTTCTTCATGTGCCGGTTCGACCGGTACACCTTCTTCAACCACATACCATATTTTTCTAGTCCTCATAATGGTTGACATCTTAATGCTCCAGAAGTCGCACTTCTTCGCATCGAATATAGGGATTACTTGATGTGTGGGGCCTTGCATCGTTTTGACTTAACGTTTGCGATAACTTCTTGTTGCTTGTGTTTTAAACTAGTGATTTTTCTTTTGTCCTCTTCAATCATAAAGCTCTGATACCATGTTGGTGGTATGATGCAATTACGGTTTGGAAGAAAAAACAGTATATATGAAATCAAACTTGATTGTATTTCACTCTTAAAACTTGTTGTTACAATAGTTAGACTCGATCTATACTTATACAAAACGAAACAATGTGACTGTATAATCTAAAAGACACAACTATACGAATAATAATTCGTGACTCTTCATTTGTAATTAACTTATACAAATGTGACTATGTGTTATACGAATGTTAATATGTGTTACACGAGATTTGATTATACTTCAACAATCAAAAGGAGGCTTTGATGTTATTCGATTAGTTGAAGAACACTGTGTATAACTAAGATTCTGAGCTCATTTGTAAGCTCATGCTTGATTGTAGTGAGTGAGAGACGTGATGAGTCTTTGCTTGGCCGATCGCTATGAGATCGAGATCTAGGTTTACATACGTCTTGAGTGTGTAATTCGAGATCTTACATTCAAGTTGTTCTTCATTCATAATATCAATCGAAGTATCATTCAGTCAGATTACAGAGTATAGATATCTTAAATCTATCATTGGTGCGGTGAAATTGCGATCGAATCCAATGCATGGAAGAACGGGACGAATCAAACACGACGGTGATGAATTTGAGTAAATCGGAATCGCAAATGGAGAGAAGCAGTGGATTTGTTGGTGGTGTTACAAAATTTCACGGAGGTTCGACACAGAACTTCGATTCGATAAAGGCGAAGCTGGATTGGTGCATGACGAGGCTGGAGAAGATGACGTCTCATCATAGCGGCAACGATTTTCAATTGTTTTAGGAGACGACTACGCATAATAGCAGGGCTGATTATCACAAGAATCGTTCAGGACTTCCTGATTATCACAAGAATCGTTTGGGAGTTCCTGATTATCACAAGAATTGCTCAGAAGTTTCTGATTGTCACAAGCTTCATTCAGGAGTTTCTGATTATCACAAATTTCCTCCAACGGTGAATTACGGTTGTCCGCGTGAGAGCGAAGGTGATCAGAAAATATCAATGACACCGGGAAAATCTCAATTTCAGGTAGAATTCTGATCTGGAACTAAACCGGGATGATTTTCCACTAGGATATCGACCTGGATCTTTGAATGTTGCGAGTATAGAAAGTAAGTTGAAAAAGATAGAAATGCCAAATTTTGATGATTCCCATGCACATGATTGGTTGGGAGAGATTGGACATTTTTTTTTGCAGTTGGTCAATTCTGTGAAGAGGATAAACTGGATGTGGTAGCATTTTCTATAAAAGGGAAGGCCAAGAAATGGTTTGCATGGGTGTGGAGACACGGTGGATTCAGTGATTGGAGTGATTTTAAGCACAAATTATTGCTCGATTTGATGGTCTAATCCAGAATTGTTCTGCACAAGAAGTTACTTTCAAGCATGGCTCTGTCTCTAAGATTCATCAAGATTCTGGTTTGAGCTGTGAAATGGCAGGCATTGATTGTGTGGATTCAATTCTGGAGCATGAAGTGGTGAATAGCATGAATAATCTGGAGCATGAAGAGGTGCAGAAAATATGTTCACTATCACCAACTCAAGCAACAGTGGAGATTCAGCAACTTACATCGAGCCAGAACTCGAAGTTGTGTGATGAAGCAGTTTTGTAGAAAGATATTGTTCTTGGGATAGATGTGGTGCTGGAGAACAAATCATCATTTGGGGAAGATCCTGCAGAGAGATTTGGCGATGTTGCAACTTCTTTAGTGAACATAGAAGCTTCAGAAGACAATGTTTTTATTGCAGACATAATGCACATGAACGGTTCACTGTTTGAGGCTGAACAAGAGGCTGGCAACTCATGGTTGAGGCAGACAGTTGAAGAATTGGCAGAAATGCCTCAGTACTGGTCTGATATTGTGAAGCTTGCGATAGTGTAGGAAACTTACGAGGAATGGGCTAGCAAAAGAGTAACAAGCGCGCATAATTAGAGGAAGTTGTATAAAGCTTGGAAGTTCAAATACAAATCTAGAATTCTGCAGCGGCATAGCAACCATCGTGATCAGCCGAAAATCTTGGATCTACTTATATTGAGATACGCCAGCTCATGCCTGATTTCACCAAAGAGGGTGGCAGTGATTCAATGGAACTTGAGGCATTGTTCACAGGACATGAATCGACTTGGTTCGGGTAAAACAACGTCCTCGATATGGCATAAATGGAAATCTAAGTCTGAGAAATTGCAACATATTTCAGCCAATATGACGTTTCCGGTGGTCAAGTATCAGAGGGTGCAAGTAATCCAACCTGTCAGTTCTGCAATATGGTTAGCTCTTCAAATGTCTACACATACGAACATTAGCATACCTCACAGGACGTATACAACACAGAGATTGTTGGCAGTCAAGGAAATTGGTAGAATTCAAAAAACATGCTGTCATATTGCTGCTGTAATGACACTGCTCATTCATGTGGTTCTTTCTCAAGTTCAGGCTCGAGTTGTGCAACTACGAGTGATGTTGCTGTTCCACGACAGTGTTGCCACATCTTTTAAAAGTTGGTTTTGTTTCAAGTTGCAAACACACATATATTATCATGAGAGTTCTGCCCTCATTCTTCTCAGAGTAAGCTTGAGAGCAAGCTTATTTTAAAGGATGGGAGTATGGAAGGGAATACTTACTAGTTGTCTAATAATGGATATGCTGATTTGGCTGTCTTCAACAGCAATCATATTCCAACAATTGACACATGAGCATTCAAGGTGGCCATGTTCTGAATCAGAGGAAAGGAAGCCGATGTTCCGAATAATAGTCTCTTCAGTTCTAATACATCAATTGCTTGAAGGAAGAAGAATCATGTTATTGATGTTTATCTAGAGACTACAATTGCTGATACACTATAACCAACATTGGGCAAAAGGTTACAAATCTAGAATGTTCAAATATAAAGAAAGGTTTCTTGAAATCATGGATGTGGGTACAAAGGTGAATCTGAAAGTAGAAGTGTGTCACAGCCGACAGTACATGAAGTGGAGATATAGAGTTCTTGTTTGGTGTAATTTTGCTGATGAATATGCCTTAGCTCACAGTGGACTGCAGCTTCAGTTGATTCTCCAATTTATAAGCTTGTGGGCAAGCTTATTCTTGTTGGGGGGAGTATTGATAGACATTGTGTATCATGCTGCTGTTGAAGAGAAGAAGATGAGGAAAGCTTCTACAACAAAAGGAGGCTTTGCTGTTATTCGATTAGTTGAAGAACACTGTGTATAAATAAGATTCTGAGCTCATTTGTAAGCTCATGCTTGATTGTAGTGAGTGAGAGACGTGATGAGTCTTTGCTTGGCCAATCGCTATGAGACCGAGATCTAGGTTTACATACGTCATGAGTGTGTAATTATGGATCTTACATTCAAGTTGTTCTTCATTCATAATATCAATCGAAGTATCATTCCGTCAGATTACAGAGTATAGATATCTTAAATCTATCAGAAACACATCTTTTTTATCAACATCACATTCGCTTCTTGGTGAAAAACCGATTGAATGTCCTCTCTCCATCAACAAGAAAAACACAGAATCAAATTTGTACATATAGTTATAACATGTGCAAAAATATACTTTAACACAAGTTTATTTCAAATTTCATACTTTAACTAATAAAATTAGCATAAATCATACATTGACTTATTGTCTATTAGTAAAATTTTGTTAGTACGGGTATAAAATTTGAAACAAACTTGTATTAAAATATATTTTTGCATATGTTATAAGTTTATATACTGATCGGGATCACAGAATTATGTTTAGGTATGAATTGGCTGATTTGCAAGTCTTCTTCAGCTGAATGGTTTACTTGTTGCGGTGTATTTGCTTCAAATAAGACATATTTGATTTTTCTTTTTTGTTTGGTCTTTCCAAGTTAAGGAAAGGACATAAAAATCAAAACTTTATGTTTATTAAACTAAGATAAATATCTATGTAATATTATTATTTTAAATATCTGTAGTAAACCGACGTTAATAGTCGGTTATTGTATGCTATATAAAGGCATGCTCCACTCTTGTATAACCACACACAAGTAATAATAAAGTGCACTTCTACCCTCTATCTCTAGCTCTCTTGCTCTCGTATCTCTCTCCCTCCATATACACATATATATATATATATCAATATACAATATTAGATAACATATTTTACAACACGTTATCAGCACGACCGTCTCTTAATCCGGTCAAATACCAAAAAGGTGAGGTTTAACTATGACTAATTTTTTATGAAACAAAAAAATTGTCTTTTATATTTTCGTTTATATATTATTTCGGAAAGATATGCACTGCCTTCTCTGAACCAATCGTTATGGTAGGCTATGCCTTCACGATCATGATCAATGGTAGACTATGTCACCTCAGATCATATTTATGGAGTGGTAGGTTAAGCCTCCTCCTTATTATTATGGTAAGCTATGCCTCCACAATCATGATCCATGGTAGACTATGTTACCTCAGATTATATTAATGGAGTGAAAATTAAGCCTCCCCCTTGAATTTATGGCAGGCGCTGCCTATTCAATTATTTTAATTTTGCTTTTTAATTATGCACTTAAATTCTGCATTTATATTTATGCCTTTAAATTATGCATTTATATTTATGCCTTTAAATTCTGTATTTATATTTATGCTTTTAAATTCTGCATTTATATTTATGCCTTTAAATTATTGTATTTATATTTATGCTATTAAATTCTGAATTTATTTTTATGCTCTTAAATTACTGCATTTAAATTTACCTTATTTTCTTTAAAATAAGCTTAAATTTTAAATGTTTAAATCATATAGAGATAATGTCAAACTTGGCAAAGCTCGATATCATTGCACTTGACGTTGCTGGCAAAAATTATATGACATGGGCATCAGATGCAAAATGGCGTCTGAAATCAAATGGTCTTCTGGAGACCATTGATCCGTCGAAAACGATGATTGATGAGGCTAAAGCTAAGGCCATGGTGTTTTTACGCCATCACCTCCATGATAATCCGAAAAATGAATACATCACAAAGGAGGACCCATCGGATCTCTGGCAATCACTCAAGGAAAGGTTCGATCATCAATTATATGTGATCTTACCAAAAGCCAGATACGATTGTTTGAACCTCTGATTCATGGATTACAAAAATGTTGAAGATTATAATTCCGCCTTGTTCGGAATTACTGCCAGGATGGCATTATGTGTAGAAAAGATGAGTCATTATGATATGATTGAGAAAACACTCACCACATTCCATTCTGGAAATGTAATCCTGCAACAATAGTACCGGGCAAAAGATTACACCCAGTACTCGGAGTTGATGCAAATCCTCCTTGTAGCAGAACAAAATAATGAACTCGTGATGTTAAACCATCAGACTCGTCCAGCTGGATAAGCTCCATTCCCTGAAGCGAATGTCGTAGCATCCAGAAATAATGATAACTCTCACAGACGAAGATATGGATGTGGCAGAGGCTGCGGACGAGGACGATATCATGGACGTGGTCAAGGAAGAGGTTTCAACACTGGAAGAAATAATAATATCCAGATAAATGAAGGTGGCCGTGCCATAAAGAAGCCGGCCGATAATGCTTGTTACAGATGCGGCATGAAAGGGCATTGGGGACATATATGCCGCACACCAAAGCATTTTGTCGTCTGTATCAAGCATCACAAAAGGCCGCGGTTAATAATGTTGAAACCAACTTCATCGATGATAGGCCGGCCCTTCCTCTAGCGGCGTAAATGAGGATACTCATATGGATGTCGCAGATTTCTTCATCGATGAACCATAAATGAGTTGCCAAGGATACTATATATATGATAAATCTTAATGTTTTCATATTGTCTAATATGTTTTTGTAACAAAATCTATTCGCACTTTTAATAAGCTTGTGTAATATGCTTTTGTTGTAATATAAAAGATATTTTAATATATCTTTGTTTTATGACACAGAAGATGTCGCATATTAAAAATCATAATGGAGATATATGTCTAGCAGACAGTGCTACGACACACACTATCCTTAAGGATAGACGATATTACTCCTGTCTCAAAATCAAAGACTCCGTCGAAAGCGTGAGCACCATTTCTGGTAATGCAAAGATAATACTAGGCTCTGGAAAAGCCAATTTTTCAATGCCAAGGGGAACTAAATTTGAGATAAATAATGCATTATATTCTCCTAAATCTCACAGAAACTTGATAAGTTTCCAAGATATCCGTAGAAATGGATATCACATAGAAATTATGGATAAGAATGGCATTGAATATTTACGCATTACGCCTGTGACAAAATATGTATTGGAAGAGCTACCGATGTTAGCCTCTGAATTATATTGCACAAAAATAAACATTATTGAATCCTATGCTATAATAAATAAAGAGGTTTCCAACACCTTTCGAGTCTGGCATGAAAGGTTAGGACATCCAGGATCAGTAATGATGAGAAGAATTGTGCAAAATTCTAGTGGTCACCCACTGAAAAACGAAAAGATTTTTCAATCGGGAGAGTTTCCATGTAATGCTTATTCTCAAGGGAAACTCATTACTCGGCCATCACGGGCAAAAGTTGGGAATGAATCCCCATTATTCTTAGAAAGAATACATGGAGATATATTTGGACCTATCCATCCACCATGCGGGCCGTTTCGATATTATATGGTATGAGTTGACGCATCTAGTAGATGATCACATGTGTGTCTGTTGACCACAAGAAATACGGCTTTCGCAAGATTCATTGCCCAAATAATCAGGTTAAGAGCACAGTTCCCTGATTATCCAATTAAGAAAATAAGGCTTGATAACGCTGGTGAATTCATTTCACAAGCCTTCAATAATTATTGTATGTCAATGGGAATCGATGTTGAGCATCCAGTACCCCATGTGCATACACAAAATGGCATGGCCGAAAGTTTAATAAAACGATTGCAATGGATTGCAAGACCACTGATATTGAGAACAAAACTCCCAATTTCTGTATGGGGACATGCTATATTGCATGCGGCCGCATTGGTCCGGATAAGACCAAGTGCATATAATAAATATTCCCCATTACAATTGACATCTGTTCAAGAACCTACTATATCCAATCTCCGAGTTTTTGGGTGTGCAGTTTATGTTCCTATATCGCCACCACAAAGAACAAAAATGGAGCCGCAACGGAGATTGGGGATATATGTCGGGTATACATCACCAAGTATAATAAGGTATCTGGAACCACAAACCAGTGATATGTTTACAGCACAGTTTGCTGATGGCTATTTTCATGAAGATGAATTCCCCGCGTTAGGGGGAGGATTGAGAGAATGACCAAAAGATATCACATGGTGTACAAAATCTTTGGCTTATCTTGATCCCTCTACTAATCAATGCGAGTTGGAAGTTCAGAAAATTATACATTTACAAAGTTTGGCAAATCAATTACCAGACGCGTTTACATATACAAAGAAGGTGACAAAATCATATATACCCGCTCCGCTGCAAATGCTCCATCTAGAATTGAAATTCCAAAAGAACAAGGTGATGGAAGCATTGCTAGTGAACCCAAGGTTCAGTTGAAAAGGGGGAGGCCATTGGGCTCTAAAGATAAAAATCCCCGAAAGAAAAAAAAGTTGGGAGAACAAAATGAAAAGGTTCAAGAGGAACCGGATGAAAAATTTCCAAAAGACATTTGTGAACGGATCATGAAGAACCTGATGATGAGAAAAACCTCGAAGTCGAGCATGATGAAGAAAAGTGTGAGATTTTCATTAATTACGTCCATGACGGAAAATATGGACTAGATATGAAATTGATGATGTAGATGAAACATTCTCCTTTTCTATCTCCAAAGACATTGATAATGATAATTATGATCCGGATCCAAGATCCACATCGGAATGCCAGAAAAGGCCCGATTGGGAGAAATGGCAAGAAGCCATGAGAAATGAATTACTCTCCCTTAATAAGAGAAACGTTTTCGGACCAGTTGGTATTACAGCTGCAGATGTAATACCAGTGGGATGTAAATGGGTCTTTGTGAGAAAAAAAATGAAAATAATGAAGTCACCAGATATAAAGCTCGACTTGTGGCACAAGGGTTTTTTCAAAGACCAGGAATTGATTATGATAAAACATATTCTATGGTAATGGATGCAATCACATTCATGTACTTAATGAGCCTAACGGCATCGAAAAATTTAGAAATGTACCCTATGGATGTTGTGACTGCATATTTATATGGATCATTAGATATATATATATATATATATATATATATATATATATATATGAAAATCCCAGAAGGATTTAAGATCCCAGAAGGATCGGAGATTCCAAAGGAATCTGAGAAAATTTGTTCGGTCAAATTACAAAGATCACATTATGGATTGAAACAATCCGGACGCATGTGGTATAATCGCTTAAGCGAATTTTTGTTGACGAAAAGATTTATCAATAATGCAATATGCCCTTGCGTATTTATAAGGAAATCCACATCTGGATTTATGATCATTGCTGTTTATGTTGATGACATGAACATCATTGGAACTCAAAAGGAAGTTAATGATGCAAGAACTCATATGAAAGGAGACTTTGAGATGAAAGATCTTGAAAAGACAAAATTTTGTCTTGTGCTCCAAATAGAGCATTTCCAAGATGGTATATTTGTGCATCAATAAAATTACACAACAAGGGTGTTAAAACATTTTAATATGGATAAAGAAAATCTTTTGAGTACTCCAATGGTCAATAGATCGCTTAATGATGACAAGGATCCATTTTGACCTTGTGAAGATAACGAGGAAAAATTGGGTCCATAATACGTTATATGAGCGCTATAGGTGCACTCATATATCTTGCAAACTGTACCAGACCAGATATAACATTTGATACTAATCTGCTTGCAAGATACAATTCATCTCCTACACAGAGATATTAGACCGGGATAAAACATATCCTACGATATCTTCGAGGTACGACTGACTTGGGATTATATTATTCTCGAAATTATGCTCTTGGTCTAGTTGGTTTTGCAGATGCAGGATATTTATCCGATCCGCATAAAGCTCGATCGCAAACTGGATACGTTTTTACAATGGGAGGAACTGCGATCTCGTTGCGTTCTCAAAAGCAAACCCTAGTCGTCACATCTTCAAATTATGCGGAGACAATTGCGCTTCATGAAGCATGTCGAGAATGTATATGGTTGAGATCTTTGACTCGTCATATACAAAAAGCTAGCGGAATAATTACGAACAAAGAACCAACGATAATATACGAAGACAATTATGCATGTGTTGCTCAACTCAAAGAAGGTTATATCAAGAGCGACAGAACAAAACATAATCCCCCAAAAATTTTCTCTTACATTCAAGAGTTCGAGAAAAATCAAGAAGTAGACATCGAGTATATCCGCTCAAGCGATAATGCAGCAGATCTCTTCACAAAAGCGCTTCCCAGTACAACATTCATGAAACATATTCAAAGCATTGGAATGCGCCATTTGCGAGATTTATGAAGATCTATTTTTCCAGGGAGTGTTTACGTTACTGTACTCTTTTCCTTGTCATGATTTTTATCCCATTGGGTTTTTTCATGATAAGGTATTTAACGAGACAATACGTATTATAAAATAGATATTTAAGGGGGAGTATTAAACTAAGATAAATATCTATGTAATATTATTATTTTAAATATCTGTAGTAAACCGAGGTTAATAGTCGGTGATGGTATGCTATATAAAGGCATGCTCCATTCTTGTATAACCACACACACAAGTAATAATAAAGAGCACTTGTACCCTCTATCTCTAGCTCTCTTGCTCTCTTCTCTCTCTCCCTCCATATACACACACATATATCTATATTTATACAATATTAGATAACGTATTTTACAACAATATTTTGGTTTTTTTTGATCAGCTCTTTGGTTTTTTTTTTCCTGGCAATGAGTAGATTAAGTTTATCCTTTTAATGGGCTCTTTCATCCTATCGTCAAAGTTTTGTCTTTTGACTAAAAATCTGAACTTGCAGATGTAGTCCGACGAGGAAGAACAAGACAGATGATTTCGGTTTCTTCTTCCAATTGAATATCATGATGATTATTAGAGATATAATCCTGTTTGTGCTTCAATTAGGAGCCGCCTTAGCCGTATCTTTCACCGGATTTATCTTTTCTCGATTTAGAAACCAAACGAAAAGAATCATACCCATTATGCCTCCTCTTCGACCTCCTCAATCATCTGGTTTGTGTTTCTTTCTTATTGCTTTTGTACTATACGATTTGATTTGATTTTACCTATTTATGAAAAGGGTGTCCGTATTTTGAGATCATGGATACAGAGACAGTTCCAACAAATCCATCTATGTAAGTTAAAACTTTCATCTTATGAGCAGTTTATGCTATAACTTGCTATTTATCGATTGATTATTTGGCTTCTGATTCGTTTCATTACTCTGATTGGTGGTCAATAATGTTTGAAAGTACTGCAGAGTTTTATTGATGTATGAATTGGCCGATTTTACCTCTTCTCACGATTTGGGTTTTGATTTTTGTTTTTTTTTCTCGAGAAAAATATGTTAGTAGCAGATTCGAAATTTGTAATGGGTCATATTATCTCAAGCTCATCAACAGAATGACAAAGTAGCAATGGGCTACTCTTCACTCGACAACTCACTTTCAGCCGTTCAAAACATTCAACAGAAAGCATAACAAAAAAAGTGTAATGGCCCAAATCCACCCTTTTAAAAAATTTATAAGAAGAAGGAGAAAGCCCAAGTCCAAAGCCTTGCCAAAACTCTATGGCTCCTCTTCCTCCTTTTCCTATTTAAAGATTTGGCCACCATTGAGAATGTAAAGAGAAATGATTTCTGGCGAAGCTCTGCCTCCGTTCTGTCTAAGTCATCATGCCCAAAATTCAGATCTACCCATCCTCCGTCGTTTGGTATCGAAAGAATTCCGATGAGCCCTTTTTCAGATATTTTTTCCCCAACCCGAGCACTAAAAGCCACATATCGCGTTCCTCTCGACAAGACGAAGCCGTAGCCATCAACCGCTGCTCTGTAGGCAACCAGACACGCCCGAAATCGCCATTAAAGTGTCCCCGGTTGTCCACGCGCCTCCCACGCGCCGCCGAAGTCGTCCGCCAGAGCCGCCGTCGTCGGTTACCGGAGCCGCCGTCGCCGGTCACGGGATCCGCCGTTGCCGCCGCCCGGAGCCGCCATTTGTTGCCGAGTTATATTGATGTATGGCTCGCCGGCGATCGAGTCGACTTGGGTTGACCGGGTCAGGTCGTTGACTGGTTTGGTTGACCCGATTGAGTCGGTTCAGTCTGGTTCAATCCAATTCGGTCTGGTTTAATCTTGTTTGACCCAATTTCCAATTTTAATTTCGGTTTGGTCCAATTACAAATTAATCCCCGCTTTAGTTTGGTTAGGATCGGTTTAGGATAATTGGGTTGGTTATGGATTGGACCTGGTTAAGTCTGGGTTTGGGCCTGGGTTGACAGGTTGACTTTGATCTAACCGTTGACTTTTAGTCAACCAAACTTTAAGTGGCCATAACTTGCTCATCCCTAACCCGATTCAAGCAAAATGAAGAGCCAAAATTGATTTTTTCCGGCCTCTTTCCAGTTATAAAGTCCGTTCGGATAATTAGAATTCCTAAATTACACTTTTGCCCTTCTTTGGCCAAGGTGAGGACCGAACTTAAACCCTTGCCTATTAATCCATTTCAATTTCGGGCGCAAGTCCTTTGTTAACATCGTCTTTCCTAGGTAGCGTAGGGATAGTTAAGTACACGATGTGATTGATTGACGAACATAGAATTGCTATGTTATCACTTAAACCGAAAAGTTTCTTGTGTATGATGGCTTGTGTGGATTAGGTTGCGATAGAAATGGGTTGACAAGACAAGGTACGAGGTTTGTTCCATAATTGTAGTGGTGTGTTGTGGTTTGAAGGTCCGGGTAGTTTGGTTGCTGTGGAAAGAGCGTAATGGCCGGTCCATGGGGTGCAGTTAGGGCTGAGAGCTCTAGGTCCGCAACCATATGCATGTAGTTATTCATAGGTTTATTGTAATGTGCCTTCAGGCATTGCGTGTAAGGTGATATTAGCTTAGAACTTGTCTCATAATTGTTTTGCGTAAGACGGGATCGTGGATTCCTTAATCCGCCCTCACTGGGTAATTGTGTTTAAAACAATTACTGAGGCCTCTCTTTTCCTTTCTCGTGCCTTTTTCCCTCCCAAGTCCGGATGCAGGATTGACGATCGATCGATGTTATTGGTGGATTTTAACCGAAGAAAGCGCGCTGGATTCCAGGGACCAGATTGAGAAGGCAGTCGGTTGGACTGTTCCGGTTCAACGAGTGACCTAACGCCGCGTCTCCGGTTTTCCGGGAGACGGTGTTACAATTTGGTATCAGAGCCTAGGTTAAGGTCCCCCAGTGATGTCCTGGGGGATCAGCTTTCGTTGTTTTCCCAAAATTATGTTTTCAAGAATTGCAAAAGTGTTTGCGAAAGTTTATAAAATGGTTACTTTGCGAAATGATTTTTCAATCACCAACTATATCATCGATTATTCTCCGCATTCGTTCTAGTCTAATTAGATTTTCTTGCAGGTTTTGGTTAGTGCCCTTAGTCCTTAGTGGTACTACTACCCATAAGATGTGTGCTGGGACGTATGTCGCGATGTGTGCCATTGAGGTGTATGGTTGGACGTGTGTTGCGGTGTGCGCCTAGAGGGTAGTCAGTACTATTGGGGTGCATCTGGGGGTCATCGTCTGTTTAGAGTATTGTCCAACCAAGCAGTCCAAAGCGATTAAGATGTGGAGACGGTCAGGCGAGGGGCTAATGCGGGAGTGCTGCTAGGAGCATTGTAGGAGCTGCAAGGAGTTATGCAGGAGCCTGCAGGAGCTACAAAAGGTCGATGGAAACACCGGATTGAAAGGAGGCCATTTGGAAGTGGCGGTGTTCCAATTGGATTAAGCGGCAGGAGCTGTTCGTGGTGTTGGGGAACAAGGAGCAGTAGGAGGTTGTTCGAATCTATTCTAAGTATGGAATCTTAGAATCAGATTTGTGACATCAACTTCAATGAGTTATGGACGACTC
This sequence comes from Orychophragmus violaceus, assembly GCA_030180135.1. NCBI lineage: Eukaryota > Viridiplantae > Streptophyta > Magnoliopsida > Brassicales > Brassicaceae > Orychophragmus > Orychophragmus violaceus. Next base: position 87,685,895 of record CM058229.1, on the reverse strand, counting down.
TTTGGAAGATTGATCAAGCTGGAAGTTGGAGGAGGTCTTCGTGGCATGGCGGGCACGAGATTCAATGGTGGAATCGGAAAGGAAACGGTCTGCCTTGGATCTCTTGGTGTGTTGCTGGAGCAGCTATGGAGTTCTTCAAGAGGGAAAGAAGGTCGTAGAAGCGTTTTGGAAAGCGGCATGTGGCATTTTGAATTTCCTTGTGATATATCATGGTTTTTACCGGTTTTATGCCATGATATAATTGTGTTTTAGAGTCTTTTTGTGTTCTTTTAGAGTCTATTACAGGTATAATCAGGTTTGGAGCAGAGTTGGAGATATTGGAGCATTTTGGGGATTTTTAGAGTGTTTGGCCGAGAGATTGAGCTCACTGTCCAGAAATCAGGATTGCATCGATCGACACACCTTTGGTGTCGATCGACACACTAGCGAGATGGGCCGATTCGGCGGTTTAATGAAGAATGAAGATTTTTCACTTTGGCCCAGAAGTTTCCAGTATTTACAAAGAAGCCCCAGCCGAGATTAAGCCTATATAATTAGGATTTTGGTGTTTATTTTACATACGCTTTCATACTTAGAGCTAAGGGAATTTTAGAGCTTTTGGGGCTGATCTGATCCTGTACTTCATCTATTTTGGAGAAGATTTCGAACCCCTTTATCTATTTAATTTCTTATATGCAATTTATTAATTCTATGATTTCTGTTTCATTAATCATGTCTGAGTAGATTCATAGTTAGGTTTAGGGTTTCTCATTAAGGATTTTATGACTCGCTAGACTTGTTTTAAATCAGTTAAGGATTCACATGAATAGAATGTTCTTCGATCTAAATTGAGTTTAATGCTAGTTCTAACCTGATCAATTAGAATATAGATCTTAGGTTGCTAAATACGACACGAAAGTGTGGTTTAGAATCTGAACTATTTAGGTTGAGCAATTAAACTTCTCGCAAAGGAATTTGGTTTAGTTTAATTGTGAACATATCGAACTTGAAATTAATGCTGGTTTAATCTGTTAGTAATTGCAAAGGAATTTGGATTGCTGCACTTAGACTTAGAAAATTCTCGCAAAGGAATTTGGTTAATTCTATATCCGTGATTTGAGTTCTAGAACTGTGCTTAATTAGATCCTGACTGATTGATTTGTCTGCTTGTCTGATTTCCTGAGAACGCCCTAGACTTAGCGCCTTTAAATTGACTGCTTTCACCACCGATAATCTGCTACTTGTTTACTTTCTCGCTTTGCGATTTAGTTTACTACAAATTGCTTTCTTCTTAGTTTAAATCTCTATAGTTCTAATCTATCGAGACCAGAGTCTCTGTGGATTCGATACCCTATATACGACAATCACTTAACTGTGCACTTGCAGTAGAATAGGATTAAAACCTGACCCTATCAAGTTTTTGGCGCCGTTGCCGGGGACTCTTAGAGTCTTCGATAGGATCGAACTTAGGGTTTCTACTAGGATTTTTATTGTTTTTGTTTTGTTTTGTTTTTATTTTTGTTTTTAGTTACTAATTTTTCTCTGTTTTCTCTCTGTCGCAGGTACCGATTTCGCTTTGCGTCGATCGTTGCACCTTTGTGTCGATCGTCACTAGGCGATTCTGAGATTGAATCTATCGTTGCATCTCTAGCATCTATCGTTGCTTGACGATTACAGACAGTTTATGAAGAAACGCGAAACTAGAAGTAATCAGAACTTGAACCTCGTTAATCTCGAACTTGAAGAACTTGGACGTCTAGAGAGGACTAACAGAAGAGAAAGAAGAGCAAGGATGGTGGTACAGAAGGTAATCATAATGCCTGAAGCTCAAGGTACCCTAAGGGACCGAGATAACAATCCGTACAATGCTGTTTGGCATAGGATTGATGCTGAAGGGAATGTAATCCCTGATCCTCCTGAGCAACCGCAACAGGAGCAGAACCAAGGTCAAGGACAGAACCGAAATAGACAGATGGTAGTCCATGAGAGGATTTTAGCTGACTACAATAGACCGGATGAGTTTCATGCAAACCGGTCAGCTCTGGCGATGCCTGGTTTTGAGAGGAATGATTTTGAGATCAAAACCATCTACTACTCGCTGATGAGACAGAATGCCTTCCATGGTCATCCCACGAAGCAGCCTATGGATCACATTGATCAGTTTGAGGATATAATCACTGGCATGAAGTATGATGGAGTTTGCCAGGATTATCTGTTTCTCAAGCTCTTTCCATACAGTCTCGCTGGAGACGCTGCTGCATGGCTGAAGCAACTGCCACCTGGGCAGTTTGATACTTGGGCAGCCCTGAAGAGTGAGTTCCTGCGTCACTTCTACGATGATGCACGCTCCGATCAGTCCAGACAGGACATACTCACCTTTTCCCAAGGTCCTACTGAGCCTCTTAAGACTGCCTGGATGAGATTCAAAAAGTACCAGCGTGACTGCCCACACCATGGATTCACTGAGGTCACATTGCTAGGTATCTTCTTCAGAGGCATAGATCTTCCATATCAGTATGTGCTGGATAACTCCAGCAATGCAAATTTCAACACCAGGACTCCTGCACAAGCTAATCAGTTGATTGATAACTTAGTGAGCAGCAACAGTTGCAAGACTATGGATGAGAGGAGAAAGAAATCTGGTGGAAGTGTAGAGAATTCGGAGATTGCTGATATTAGATCTAAGATGGACACAGTTTGTAATCTTCTAGCTGGTAAGAAAGCTGTCCACTTTGCCCAAGATGTTGAGGTAATTCAGACTGAGAAGGACACTCAGGAAGAAGATGTGAATTACATAGGAGGATCTGGTTTCCAAGGTAATAGATTTGGTAATCAGCAGGGAAACATGTTCTTCAATGGAGGACAGAAAATTGCCTTCACAGGCAATCAGAACTCAGCTAGTTTTGGACAGACTAGTGGTTTTCAGAAACCTTTTGGACAAGGTACTCAGAGAACCTATGGATCTTCATCTTATCAGACTCCTCCTGCAGCCACTGCTCATGAGAGTAAGATGGAGGCAATGATGGAACAGCTGCTGGAGAGTCAGACCAAGATTTCTGTGGACTGCAATAAGAAGTTGGATGCTCTCTATGAGGATCTCAATGGAAAGTTTGAGTCTCTGAACACTCATATGAAGCAGTTGGATACTCAGGTGAATCAGATTTCCAGTTCTATGAAGGGAAAAGGAGTGGCAGACACCCATATTAAGGCCTGGTCTGTGTACATGGATGATGGATCTCACCTAGGTTGAATTTTCGGATTTTGGAGAAAATCTCTCGGGTAGAAACTGTGAAAATAGTGTTGCATCGATCGACACACCTCTAGTGTCGGTCGATGCAGGTCGTGAACAGACAGACTCGCCGAATGTTGATGGAATTGATGCAGATTTGGAGCTTGATCGCTTATTCCCTGGAGTGTCTGAGATTACTCAGCAGGAGATTTATGCACAATCCATTAGACTATACCCCTCAGTATCTGAAGTGATTAAGCAAGAGATTGAAGAGCTTAAGCAGCTAGAGGAGATTGGTGAAGAGTTGGAAGAAATTCCATCATCTGATGATCCACCTTATCACCCATGAGTGCAGAAGTACTTGAACAAGATGTTGCCTTTGGATGAAGAGCTGAAAGATTGGGTAATTGTAGTCCCTCAACAGATAAGTGATGTGCTGTTAACCAAGGTTCCCAAGAAGCTGCCTGATCCTGGGATTTTTGTGCTAAGTTGTTCTATCTTTGAGGATAGTTTTAGGCGTTCTCTTTGTGATATGGGAGCTGTTGGAAGTCTTATGCCATATTCTGTGGCAGAGAAGCTGGGTATGCTGGATTTTTCGCCTACTAGGACCTCTCTTGTCCTAGCTGATCAGTCTATACGAGTTCCAGAAGGACTCCTTGAGGACATCCCGGTGAGAGTTGGAAACTATTTAGTTCCAACAGACTTCTTAGTGCTGAAGTATGACAGTGATCCTGATGATGCGTTGATATTGGGAAGACCATTCTTGGCTACAGCGGGAGCAGTAATAGATGTTAGACACAGTCTGATAGACCTCCATCAGGGAGATGAGCCGCTGCACTTTGAGATGGACAAGCTGCGCAAGCTGCGCAAGCCATTGATAGATGGGCAGACCTTCACCATTATGGATGGAGATGATGAGCAGTCAAGTCACACTACGGTGTTGGATCCTGGAGAGCAGTTTACTCCTTCTTTTCTTGGACAGGATCATTCTGATACAGCTTATTCTCCACCATGGATGAGGAGGCTTGCACATAGACAATCAAAGTCTCTGTCAGGATCTCCAGCATACTGATCTTGTTCGTCCGGTCAAGCTAATGACCTTAAACAAGCGCTGAGTGAGAGGCAACCCACTGTTAGGTTTAAGTGTTTTTCTTTCTTATTTTTGGTGTTTTTCTTAGGATTTCACGTTCTTGTTTGTTTTTGCTAAGTTTCAGATACAGAACTCGAGTCTGGAGATGTGTGACGATCGATGCACTTGTGCACCGGTCGTTGCAATGAAATTACGACGAGGAGAGGTGATCGCATTGTGACAATCGTTGCGGTCCTGTGCAACGGTCGTTGCAATTGGTTCAAATGCAATAATTAAGGTACGCGCGCTAAACCGGAATCGATTTGGTTCAACCAGCATCGATCGTTGCCCCCCAAGCAACGGTCGTTTCACCCACGATCGAGGTAAGTTGCCTCAAACCCTTCTCTTCTCTTTTCTTCTCCATTTTCGCCGTCCGTACGAACCAAGAGCCTCATTTGCCTAAATCTCTCATTTCTTCGTCATTTTCTTCAATTCCAAGTGCTATTCTCTCGATTTTACACTCTCAATCTATTCCTATAACCCATATATCACGAATCCAAGGTAATGTGTCTTGAATTTTATGATTTTCGGATTCATTTTTGGGGTTTTAGAATTTGAGAATTTTGGATTGAAATTGATGAATGCATGCTTAAATAGACTAAATATAGGATGGTTGGTGATGATTCTAGGCTGATTAGAGATAATGTGGAACGAATTTAGAACGATTTAGGGATTTTGATTGCGGCTGAAATCGCCTTGCAACGGTCGTTGCTTTGCGATTTTGGGGATATGTTCGATAATGCGAAATCGCCTTACAACGATCGATGCCTTAGTGCAACGGTCGTTGCTTCGCGATTTCACAGAGAGTTTGCCGAGACTAATTTGTTTTAAATTTCTTGAATACAGATGGCATCTCGCAGACAACCCCGCAAGCGCCGAGCCACAGCAGCAACAGCCACACGACAGTACATTCCACCACCAGGGTGGTTCCATAGAGAGTCACAGCCACCTAAGCCTTATGTGAGAGTTGGTCCAGCAGTAGCACTGCCTTGGCCCCGAGCAGACAAAGCAGATATCCTGACAGCCAGAGAGTGGCCACAGAACATTGCTGAGTTCCTTAAGACCGCTGATTTTACAGAGAGGCCACTGCCTAACCAGTGGGATGAATATGACATGCTGCTATACAACGGTTGGTGTGGGATGCCTATTAAAACAACCAAGTTCGCAGATTTCTCTACCTGTAAGAGTCTGGGGATAGATGAGCAGGTACTTGCAGTGTGCAAGGGCATTGGTCTAGGGACAATGCCTATGCGTCCTTATGATTTTTATCCAGAGCTGGTCAGACAGTTGCTAGCCACTTGCAGAGTGGTTTACCCAGATCCAGACAGCAGGAGTGCTACAGGAGGTATCTTTACCTTCATGAGTTTGGGAGTCAGGTATCGGATTCCTTTACTTGATATCTGCAGGATCTACGGTTTCAGCACTGAGCCGAGACGCATTGACATGCCACTTGAGTGGGATCCAGAGGAGGCTCGATCATTTTGGGAGTGTATTGGCAGTGGCCGATACAACTCGAGGACTACACCGGTGAAGCAGGTTAGGCATCCTGTACTGAGATATGTCTTGCGTATCTTGTGTTGGAGTTTGTTGTGCAAGTATGAGGCCAACAAGATGCGCAAGTATGAGATGGAGATGTTGTTCATTGGGCTGAGGGACCAGTTTGAGGGTTCTGGCGTTAGAGATCCCACTAAGGGTCTCAACTTGGGAGCTGTTTTCACTCAGCACTTATGCGATCTGCAGTTGAAGCCATTTGATGGTGTTCTTACTGAGACAGTGGGGAGCCTGCTTACTCCCATCTTCATGCACTGCGGGATTCCCCTAGAGGGCACAAAGTGTAACACAACCAAGGAGTTCCTTGATTTCAGCCACTTGCAGAGCGCTACCTGGCTCAAGGAGGGACGCATTTGGGTTTACTACGATCAGAGTTCTGAGAAGTGTGGTTTGGATCTTCCTGCGCCTGGATTGACATAGATCGATACACTGGAGGCCCTGAGATTCCAGCCTCGTGAGACCGAGCAGCGTAGAGTCCCTTCTATGGCTCATCCGCTGGGAGAGCCTTCCACACGAGCTTCATCTTCCTCTGCCCCTGCGCCTGCTGCTGCCCCTGTGGATGACATTGGACCATTTCCTGTCCTTCGGTTCCTCTTGGTGAGATGTCTGAGGCTGAGTGGAGAGAGCGTAACGATGGGATACTGAAGACCATTTGGGAGTGGATGCGTGGCTGCACTTGCAGGAGACAGCCACAGATTCATCAGCCCGTCCCTGACAGACGACGCAGACAGCGTTCTCCTGAGGACTCCGGTGGCACTGATCCATATGCTGGGATAGATGATGATAGCGAGTGAGCGTAGCCTCCATTTTCAGACATTCGGTTCTGTACTCTGTTATCTTTTTCTTTTTCTTTGCACTTTTTCTTTTGATTTTTAGGATGCTATTACGTTTGGATGGTTGTGCTTGATTTGATACATTAGTTGCTTCGATTTTACTCTGTTTTCAGTGTTTTCAGCTTGCAGGATTCGAAATTGATAAATTCCAACGGACTAACCTGCTAACTTGCTGACTGATCGAGTTTACGCAGTGCGTCAATCGACACACCACTGTGTCGATCGTTACACAGAAAAATCGCACAGCAACGGTCGATGCACCTAGTGCAACGATCGATGCCTGAGCGACAGAGTTAAAAACCCGACATAACTCAACCATTCCATAAACAAATTTTTCTTTTTGCCAATCCTTCGCTTGACACTACTGGGGACAGTGTGTCTTAAGTGTGGGGGAGGTTCTACTAACTTCTTTCTTTCTGTTTTCTTAGAGTCAGTTTAATTTTTCAAAATTTATTTTATTGAGTCAAAACTGTTTAAGTAAGAAAAAATGATTTTTTTAGAAGATTAGCAGTACTTGCAGGAACTTAAGTAACCATTGGGATGAAGCTGCAGATTATCTCTGACTATTAGAAAACCCAGACATGGATCAACCTACTGAGGAAACCCACATCGCTTCAGGTATCAGAGGATCCTTTTACTGACTTCAAACTTAATACTGACTTAGATTTCTCACCTAAGGGCTTGGTATACTTTGTGTCGGATTCCCTTGTCAGTTCTGACACAGCCTGTAAACCTGTCCTATTTGGTTCCCTTCTCCCCTCCATAAAAAAAAAAAAAAGATAATAAACTGAGGATGAGTTAGTGACTCCGAAGTGGTCATGGGAATGGTAGCTACAACTTTCATATCCTGTGCATCCATGGAATGTGTCCAAAGTACACCCCTTAACGGGAAGAGCACTGATAAAAAAAAAATGATACCCAATGGGGAAAAATCAGAATGCTAAGGAAGGAAAAAGAGAAGAAAGGGACTAGAGAAAGATAGTATGGTGGTCTAGAGCTGATAAGGTAAGACCATGTGCCTTTGATCGATACTCCTTAGGTGAGACCGCACTTAAATACTTGCAGAAGTCAGTAGGGAGAATTTGAATGCGTGAATGTGATTGTGGAGTTTACTTAGGACAGTTGCTAAGTGTGGGGGAAGTATATGTTGGTCTTGATGTCTGCAGGTTGATTCTTTCATGTGGTTTACTAAGGGGAATCTGAGTGTTGCTGCTTCTAGGATGAAAAGAGTTTCTGAAGAGTTTTCAAACCTCTTCACTACATTTTAGTTCTCTGTTTTGCTTGAGGGCAAGCAATGAGTAGATTCATAGTTAGGTTTAAGGTTTCTCATTAAGGATTTTATGGCTCGCTAGACTTGTTTTAAATCAGTTAAGGATTCACATGAATAGAATGTTCTTCGATCTAAATTGAGTTTAATGCTAGTTCTAACCTGATCAATTAGAATCTAGATCTTAGGTTGCTAAATACGACACGAAAGTGTGGTTTAGAATCTGAACTATTTAGGTTGAGCAATTAAACTTCTCGCAAAGGAATTTGGTTTAGTTTAATTGTGAACATATCGAACTTGAAATTAATGCTGGTTTAATCTGTTAGTAATTGCAAAGGAATTTGGATTGCTGCACTTAGACTTAGAGAATTATCGCAAAGGAATTTGGTTAATTCTATATCCGTGATTTGAGTTCTAGAACTGTGCTTAATTAGATCCTGACTGATTGATTTGTCTGCTTGTCTGATTTCCTGAGAACGCCCTAGACTTAGCGCCTTTAAATTGACTGTTTTCACCACCGATAATCTGCTACTTGTTTACTTTCTCACTTTGCTATTTAGTTTACTACAAATTTCTTTCTTCTTAGTTTAAATCTCTATAGTTCTAATCTATCGAGACCAGAGTCTCTGTGGATTCGATACCCTATATACTACAATCACTTAACTGTGCACTTGCAGTAGAATAGGATTAAAACCTGACCCTATCACCTTGTCAGCTGGACTTCGATTTATTGCAAGCGCAAGTAGACAAAGCAGGATATTGGAGATGGAAATCCAACGGAAGAGTGTCAGGAAAACACTATGGCGGATTGGCGAGAAGTTGGAAGGGAGAGCAAAGGAGGACAAGTTTAATGGGGGAAGGAAACCCCAAGGATGGTGCTTGGAAAACACCACAACATGGCCATAAGATAAGAAACCTTGACTGAAAGTCAGATCGGAAGTCGATTTAGGAATCAAAGTGCGCAGCGGAAGCGTGGTGGGTTTTTCCCCCACATGCCAGGTAGGCATTATGAACATGGTTAACCTCATCGTTCACCAAGGAAGAGCATGGGTGTCGGTTTATGCGACAGTCAACACAATAGTACACGGTAATGGAAAACCGTCGAGGAGAACTCATTTGGAAGTGGGTGATACACTATGGCATGGGTATGGAAACCGTCGAGGAGAATTGGAGTGGAAGCAGAGTATCTTATTCAGTCTTTGGACCACTAAAAGGATGAGTGATGTTCTAAATGTTGGAAGTATTGGCTATGACAATGGTCGTTTCTTTGTCATATTGATAAGCGTCAGTGTCGACCAGTCACAAATACATAGATAATAACTCGTTGGCTTAAGCGGAAAATGAAATGTGGTATCAGGACTCTTTCTAGCAATGGAAGAAGAAAATGCAAATCATCTCATCATGTGGCAACCGACCCTAATTGACATGGGCGGTGATAGGAGATATTCATAAGGCACCTTAGAGGATGTTGATCGCATGGTACTGAGGAGAAGGATTGCATAGTGTGGTTTGGAATAAAGGGGGGGGGGGGGGGAGAAGCAGTTTTCTGGATCTGAAGATAAGCTCTCTTCAAGGAAGTAAGCGACCCTAATGGAGATGGGTGGTAGTGTGCGGCGTTTGTGTTGCATTCTAGAAGCTGTTGTTGGATTGGTACCGGGAAGTAGGACACTTCACAGCATGGGTTGGAAATAAGGAGGGGGGGGGGGAAGCAAACTTCTGGATTCAAGGATAAGCTCTTTTCAAGCGAGTAAGCAATCGGGATCAGTTTCTGTTCAGCAAAGTTGCAGAGTTGCGGTTGGTAAGAGTTGCTCTGGAAGCCTCTCGCAGCAGAAATCGGGGACTTGGCCACCATTAAGAATGTAAAGAGAAATGATTTTCCGCTAAGCTCTGCCTCCGTTCTATCCCAGCCATCACTCCCAAACGTCAGATATACCCATCCATCGTCGTTTGGTGTCGAAAGAATTCCGATAAGCTCTTTTCAGATCTGTTTTTCTCCAACCTGAGCACTAAAAGTCTCATATCTTTTTTTATCCGTAATGAATCTAAAAAATCCCAGACACAGTCGCGTTCCTCTCGACAAGACGAAGCCGTAGCCGTCAACCGCTTCTCCGTAGGCATCCGGACACGCCTGCAATTGCCTGAAGAAGTCGCCAATTGTCCAAGAGCCGCCCAAGCGCCGCCGCGCCATCGCCTTGCGCTGCCGAAGTCATCCGCAGGAGCCGCCATCGCCGGTCACCAAAGCCACCGGAGCCGCCGCCCGGAGCCACCATCCGTCGTCGGAGAGCCCCCGCCGCCGACCGCCGGAGCCGCCGTCCGCCCCCGCCAGACCACCGCCGAGTCGAATCGCCGGCGATCGAGTTGGGTTGACCGAGTCGTGTTGATCGGGTCGGGTCGTTGACCGGTTCGGTTGACCCGGTTGAATCGGCTCGGTCCGGTTCAATCCAATTCAGTCCGATTTAATCTGGTTTGACCCAATTTCCAATTTCAATTTCGGTTCGGTCGAATTTCAAATTAATTTCTGGTTTAGTTTGGTTAGGATCGGTTTAAGGTAATTGGGCTGGTTATGGATTGAACCTGGTTTAGTATGGGTTTGGGTCTGTGTTGACTGGGTTGACCAGTTGACTTTGACCTGACGACTGACTTTTAGTCAACCAAACTTCAAGTGGTCATAACTTGCTCATCCCTAACCCGATTCAAGCAAAATGAAAGCCTAAATTGATTTGTTCTGTCCTCTTTCCAGTTATGAAGTCCGTTCATGCAATTGGAATTCCTAAATTACGCTTTGCACTTTTTGGCCAAGGTGAGGACCGAACGTAATGCCTTGCCTATTCCATTTCAATTCTGGGCGCAAGTCCTTTGTTAATATCGTCTTTCCTAGGTAGCGTAGGAATAATTAAATACTCGATGTGATTGATTGATGAACACAGAACTGCTAGGTTATCACTTAAACTGAAAATATTGCTTGTGTATGATGGCTTGTGTGGATTAAGTTGCGGTAGAAATTGGTTGACAGGGCAAGGGCAAGGTACGAGGTTCATTCCATACTTGTCTTTGTACGTCGGAGGAGGGTCCTGACGAGCCCTCTCGTGGTGGTGTGTTTTGGTTCGAAGGTCCGGGCCGTTTGGTTGCTGTGAAAAAGGCGTAATGGCCGGTCCGTGGGGTGCAGTTAGGGCTGAGAGCTCTAGGTCCGCAACCATAGACATGTAGTTATTCGTAGGTTGATTGTAATGTGCCTTCAGGTATTGTGTGTAAGGATATATTAGCTTATAACTTGTCTCGTAGTTGTGTGGCGTAAGACGGAATCGCGGATTCCTTAATCCGCCCTCCTTGGGTAATTGTGTTTGAAACAATTACTCAAGCCTCTCTTTTCCTTTCCCGTTCCTTTTCCCCTCGCAGGTTCGGATGCAGGATTGACGATCGATCGATGTTATTGGTGGATTTGAACCGAAGAAAGTGCGCAGGATTCCCTGGACCAGATTGAGAAGGCAGCCGGTTTGACCGTTCCGGGTGCTCTAACGCCGTGTCTCCGGTTCGCCGGGAGACAGGTTTTAAAATTTAGTTTTTGAGCCTGGGTTAAGGTCTCCCAGTGCCGTCCTGGGGGATCAACTTTCGTTGTTTTCCTAAAATTGTGTTTTCAAGAATTTTAAAAGTGTTTGCGAAAGTTAATAAAATGGTTACTCTGCGAAATTATTTTTCAATCGCCAACTATGTCATCGATTATTCTCCGCATTGGTCATAGTCTACTTAGATTTTCTTGCAGGTTTTGGTCAGTGCCCTTAGTCCTTAGTGGTACTACTTCCTGTAAGATGTGTGTTGGGACGTATGTCGCGATGTGTGTCGTTTAGGTGTATGTTGGGACGCGAGTTGCGTTGTGCGCATAGAGGGTAGTCAGTACTATTGGGGTGTGTGTGGCGGTCATCGTCTGTTCAAAGTGTTGTCCAACCTAGCGTGCCAAAGTGATGAAGATGTGGAGACGTTCAGGCGAGGGGCTAATGCAGGAGTGCTTCTAAGAGCATTGTAGGAGCTTCAAGGAGTGATACAGGAGCCGCAAGGAGTGCTACAGGAGCTGCAATAGGTCGATGGAAAGACCGGATTGCAAGGAGGCCATTTGGAAGTGGCGGTGTTCCAATTGGATTAAGAGGCAGAGCTGTTCGTGGTGTTTGGTGCACAAGGAACAGTATGAGTATGTCCGAATCTATTCTAAGTATGGAATCTTGGAATCAGATTTGTGACATTAACTTCAATGAGTTATGGACGGCTCGTTGGAAGATTGATCAAGCTGGAAGTTTGAGGAGGTCTTCGTGGCATGGCGGGCACGAGATTCAATGGTGGAACCGGAAAGAAAACGGTCAGACTTGGAGCTCTTGGTGTGTTGCTGGAGCAGCTATGGAGTTATTCAAGAGGGAAAGAAGGTCGTAGAAGTGTTTTAGGAAGTGGCGTATGCCATTTGGAATTGCGTAGTCAGCTGGACTTCGGTTTGTTGCGAGCGCAAGTGGACAAAGCATGATATTGGAGATGGAAATCCAACGGAAGAGTGTTAGGAAAATACTATGGCGGATTGGCGAGAAGCTGCAAGGGAGAGCAAGGGAGGGAAAGTTAATGGGGAAGGAAACCCAATGCGATGTCATACTCACTTAATTCGACTGCCCACTTGGCGATCTTACCCAATTGACTTCGGTTGTGCAAGATTGTCCTGATTGGCTGGTTCGTGAGTACCACCACCGAATGTGATTGAAACTAAGTTTGGAGCTTCCTTGCCGAGACAACGATGGCTAGCTCGAGTTTCTCGAGCGTGTTGTAGTGAGTGTCAGCATCGTCAAAAAAATTTCTTGTGTAGAAGATGGGTTTTTGGTTGTCTCGGTCCTCCCGAACAAGGACACTGCTGATGGCCGAGCTTGATATTGAGATGTATAAATAAAGCGTCTCTCCCTCCTCAGGCTTAGCCAAGATTGGTGGGGTGGATAGGTAGGCGTTCAGCTATTGGAATGCGTTTTCGCACTTTGCATCCCACTCGGACTTTTTGTTTGCTCGAGCATGTTATAGAAAGGGAGGCGTTTTTCGGTTGATCGAGAGATGAATCTGTTTAGCGCTGCGAATCGTCCAGTCAAACGCTGAAGTTCCCAAATTTTCTTTGGTGAAGGGAGCTCGGTGATCGCCGTTATCTTCTTTGGGTTGGCCTTGATTCCTATTCTCGTGATAATGCAGCTGAGAAACTCTCCTGATGTTTCTGCGAACGTGCATTTGGTCGGGTTTAACTTCATCACATACTTGTTTAAGCTTTCGAAACATGTTTCCGGGTGGCTGACGTGATCGTCCGCCGATGTTGATTTGACGAGCATGTCATCGATATAGACTTCCATGGTTTTTCCGAGCTGGTCGGCGAACATGCGGTTGACAAAACGTTGGTATGTTGCCCATACGTTCTTGAGTCCGAATGGCATCACTTTGTAACAGTAGGTGCCACGATCGGGGATGGATGAAGTCTTCTCGCGATCATCGGGGTGCATCATGATTTGGTTATATCTAGCGAAAGCGTCCATGAACGATATTAGGTCGTGTCTGGCGGTTGCTTCGACGAGCCGATCGATATGTGTGATATATCATGGATTTTAGGTGTTTTGAGCTATGATATATGTACATAATCGAGTCTTTTATTAGAGTCTTTCGAGTCCTTTCAGGTATCTTACAGGTTTTAGCACGTTTGGAGCATATTTGGACATTATGGCGCATTCTAGAGCTTTATAGAGCATTCATGCCATTGCAGAAGAGTTGATATGATCGTCTGGCATTGGTGTCGATCGACATCACTATTGTGTCGGTCGACACAGATCGCGAGCAGAAGGTTTTGGCCGATTAATGAAGACTTCGAAGAATCTGCAAATTAGCATAGAAGTTTCTCATAATTACAAAGTGACCCAAATCGTGTTTTAGCTTTTAATTAGGTTTTCCAGCCATTGTTGAGGCTAAGTTTTATTCTAAGTTTTATCTACAGATTATTCTACAGATCGCGAGCAGAAGGTTTTGGTTGATTAATGAAGACTTCGAAGAATCTGCAAATTAGCCCAGAAGTTTTTTATAATTACAAAGTGACCCAAATCGTGTTTTAGCTTTTAATTAGGTTTTCCAGCCATTGTTGAGGCTAAGTTTTATTCTAAGTTTTATTCTACAGATTATTCTATTAGATTATGAGATTTGGGGCTGGTCTTGTTCTCGAGAGAGAGGAGATTTCGAACCCCTGTTCTTACTCTATTTGATTTATATATAATATCTATTTTGACTATGTTTTCTGTTATGATTGCTATGCCTGAGTAGATCTCTTTTTAGGTTAGAGAATTCTCATTAGGGATTTGAAGGAATGTTAGAATGACTGATTAATTTGGATTCATCATCTAGTTCTTCATCTAAATCGTTCTTAACGCTTAATCTGAACTGGCCATTTAGATTACTGATCTTTAGGTTGATTTCCACAACGAGAGTTGGTTAATTAGCTAGAAAGGATTTAGGTGAGCAACTTATCTATTCGCAAAGAGATTTGGTCTAGAGAAGTTGTGAACAAACGAACTTGGAATTAATGCATGTCTAGAACTCTAGGATTCGCAACGAGAGTTGGCTTGCTAGGTTGTTAGACATAGATAATTATCGCAGCGAGAGCTGGTTAGTTTTACTTCTGTGATTCTAGTTCAAGAACGCTATTAGATCGAATCCTGATTGTTTGTTATCTGATTTCCTGATATCCTGAGAACTTCCCGAAACCTAACGCCTTCCCTAAATTGCTTAAATTCACCTCACTTCACTTGTTTACTTGCTTTCTTGTTTACTGCTTACAATCTGCTTCACTTAGCTTAATTCGATTGCTTATAATCTATCGTGTGACCGTGAGTCCTTGTGGATTTGATACCCTAAATACTACAATAGCATAACTGTGCACTTGCAGTAGAATAGGATTAAAACTCTGAGCCCTATCAATGTGGCAGTGGGAAACCGTCCTTAGGGCAAGATTTGTTTAGATCGATGAAATCAATGCATACTCGCCATTTGCCGTTCTTCTTCTTTACGATTACGGGATTAGATAGCCAATTTGGGTACTTGACTTTGGTTATCGACCCTGAATTCGAGAGTCTTTCCACTTCGTCATTTACTGCTTTGGAATGCTTGGTGCCGAGCTTTCTTCTCTCTTGCTTGATTGGTTTGAATCCTGGGTTGACGTGCAGCTCGTGGCACGCGATTGATGGATCGACTCCGGTCATGTCGCTGGTGGTCCATGCGAGGTTCGTGGCATTTTATTTGAGGAATTCGATGAGCTTGTCTTGCAGATCTTCATGAAGATCGACGCCAATTCCCACGCAACGTTCATCATCGCTGATGTGGATGTTGACTTGAACGACAACGTCTTTTTATGGTCTGTCAGGTGGTGGCAGCTCGATCCGAGGTTCGGCGACCATGTAAGCTTGTGACTTATGGCAGAGTTTGTGCTCTATTCGTTGGTCTCCTCGGGAGAGTAAAGATGCCGAACGGCGTAGGGAACTTGACGCACTGGTGATAGGTGTATAGGGCCGCTTTCATCTCGTGTATCCACGGTGTGCTCAGAATGACATTATAAATGGCCGGTCGGTCGACGACCACTAACTTGATGAGTTTGGATATCTTGCCGACGTAGATAAGGAGCTTGATAGTTCTGATATAGGTGATTGAATCCCCAGAGAAGCCTGTTGGGGGTTTCACGGATGGCTTTATTCAGTAATTACTGAGCTCCATGCGTTGCAATGTTTCCTTGAAGATTAAGTCGACTGTGCTTCCAGTGTCGACTAAAATCTTGGAGACTTCGCACTCGCGTATTCGGAGTGCGATGACGAGCGGATCGTTGTTTGGTCGGTCGAGCCCTTCTTCGTCTTGCTCGGTGAAGGTGATGTCGCTACCAATTTTGAGATCATCGTTGTTTTGTTCCAATGTTGTTGAACGGACGCTCGTCGCCCATACTCCTTGATCGATCGTACTGAGTCGTTTGTTAGCGGTAGGCCTCCCATTATCATATTGATTTACCTTCTCGGTGGAGGCATTCCTTCCTTGTCTTCTTCGTCACAATCACGTTTATGTGTTTTTGTTGTGTTCGCGTCGATCTGTTCGATTTCTTTTGCGAAGGCCACTTGTTTCTTCTTCTCTTCTTGGACGAGTTTGAAACGTTCGTCTTCGTTCTTTGGCTGTGTCACCTGGTTTACTTTCTTTGCGGGAGGTTGGTTGCGGGTTGCCACAACCTTTTTGCCTTCCTTTTGATAATCAGCATAAAGCAGAGCTTGTAAGTTTCTGCAGTCGACCGTGCTGTGACCTGCTCTTTGGTGATAATCGCAGTAGATCTTGCTCTTATCGCCTCCCCAAACGTACTTATTGCTCCAGGGCTTGCCCTGGTTTTGATCTTGTTGATAGCCTTGGGGCGGACGATCTTGTTGATAGCCTTGGGGCGGACGATCTTGGCGATAGTTTTGGGTGGGTCGCTCCTCTTCTTCCTCCTTCGTCCTTTTGTAATCTTGATCGTAGTGTTGGCATGGTTCGTGTTGCTCGGCGGTTTTCTCTGCCTTTTCTTTTGAGTTGGAGATTTTTGGTCCGAACTTCTTCGCTAAGGTTTCCTTTTTTTCTTCGAGGTCGATGAAGATTGTTGCTCGGTGAAGGGCGTCTTAGAGCGATCTCAATTTGTTTTTCTTTAGCTCTTTTCGGAAGCTGAATTCGTACCATAGTATGTTCCTTAGTGCAGGAAGTCCTTCACTGTCGGTAATTGGTATATTCGCGAGGATGCTCTTGAAATGGGTAATGTATGATCGGAGACTCCCCTTTTGTCCTTTTGTGATGGTCCAAAGGTCGGCGTTAGACACTTATTCCTGGATATACATCAAGTAGTGTTTGAGAAATGCTAAGGTTAGATCCTGGTATTCGGCGATCGATTTCGGTTCTAAGCGAGAGAACCAATCCCAGACAGATCCGGTCAGATGCTCGACGAATAGCTGGCAGTAGCCTGCACAGCGTTTCCCGTGGTTAAACTTTGTTCGGCCCACTGATATGCGCAAGGCGGTCATAAATTGCCTTGGATCGGAGTGTCCGTCGTATGTTATCATCTTGATCTTTCCGGGATGTTGGACTTGGACGTCCGTGAGACGGTGGGAAAAAGGAGTGTTTTGGGTTTCTTCAAGCATGCGGTCGATCTCGGGTGTCGAGCTGATCGCTTGATGGACTTTTGATGTCATACTTCGCAGAATTAACTTTAGATCCTCGATCTCGCTGTCTCTATGAGCATCTGCTGCTGAGTCGCTCGGGGCTTCAGTGATGAGAGGTTGATCGTTGGTTTCCTCGGTTTGATGTGTTGAAGAATGTGAGAACGTTTGTCTGCCTTGTCCAATGTTCGGGGTCGGCGATCCTTCAAATAAGACACGTTGAAGATGTGGTATGAAGTTAGTCGACCGAGGCACGGTTGCCTGTTGGCCCGATGCTTGGATGTCGTTGATATGTCCTTGGCATAATGCTTTTGCTGGGACGAGTTGGTCAAAACGAGCGTTGCTCCCTCGGGATAACTCATCCACTTGGGTCATGAGAGCCTTTAGTAGGACATACATGTCCTACTCATTGGATTGGTTGCTTGTAACCTACCAAGCTTGCTCGGTATTTGAGGGTGTCTATGTGTTCGCCGGTTGGATGATCGGGTCAACGACCTGAGAACCATGGTGAGCCTTGTCGGGTTGGCCCTTTGCTTGAGAGGTTGTCCCAGAGCTTTATTTGCTTGGGATGATGATGAAATCCTTGATCGTTGGAGGTCTTGTTATTATCGATTTTCCGTTAGTGAAGAAAAACTTAGAATCCCCACAGACGGCACCAATTGTGATAACAGTGTTCCTCACAAAGGCCAGATGCTCATCTTGCTCGGTGAGAGTTGACGTGTTCGGGGAATCCGTGGGTCAAAGTTTGTCTTAAGAGGAACTGACTAAGGTCGAAGACAAACATGAAACTGTGAAGGTCGTTTGGGAGACGAACGTGTTTGTATTGAAGTAAAAGGGGTCCGCGCAGGTCGAGAGACGAGCTCGGGTTATAGTTCAGGATGCGTTAATTCTAGAGAGAGAAAGTAGTAAGTTCAAAAATCCCAAAAAGTTACATTAATGTACAATGCTCAGTCCTATTTATAGTAAAATAAGGTAATACTTCGTACGGGCCGTTGACTCCTTTTCGAGCTCGTCCGGATGAGCCGTACTTCTGATGACAAGATGGGCCAAGCCAAACTCATCTATGTATGTTAATAGAGCCGAGCTGGTCCGTGGTTGCGAGAGCCGAGCCGATCTTGACGAGCTCGGTATGAATGACCGTGATGATCGAGCCATCTTTGTTTTGTGGGCCGGATTTGCTTCTGTTGGGCCGATCCTTTGTCCGGAAAACATGTATGGGCCGAGCTAATTGGATGGGTGCTTAACCCATGTATAACAATAAAAATAAGAAACATTAAGATATGGACATGAATAGAACACTACGACAAAGCATACCCATCTTGATCCCAAGCTTTTACAATGTGACACCTTGTATGGCTTTCCACCTGAAAAAGCAGATATTAATTTGATCATTTGACAACTTACATTTGAAATAAAGCCACAAGATAAATAATAATATTCACCTCCATGGGAAAAACATCCATCTGAGTGTGGATCACATCTGTGCAATTTCTAAACATTATCACTGTGCAAGTAATCAATCCCAAAATAAAATCATTAATTGAAGCACATTAAGAATCACCAAGAAAAAAAAGAAGCAATAGACTGTGATTTCGACTTCGCAATCAACATCCACTGGTGAACCTGTTACATAATCAAGAGCTACCTATGAACAATGTAATGGGAAAAATCTTATCATTTTCCAAAACAGAGATCTCATCAAAAATTGGCAAGCTTTCCGGAATTAATACCAAATTTAGCAACCCAAACCTTGTTGATATATCAAGGGCGTATATAATAACTTATATCATAAAGACAAACCAATATTCACTCTTACTTTCAGTCTTTGATGACATTTAAAGAAATCAGAAAATAGTCTGATTCAATCGACAAGATTTATAGAATAACTACAAAAAACTACAAAAATAAGGGTTTTAACATCACTTCTATAATCACTTAGGGGGTGTATTGAACTATGGATTTTAAAAGATTTTTAGGTTTTTTTAAAATCCGTTGTTATTCAACTTATGATTATAAAATGTCTTCCCAAATCCGGTGTTATTGAACTTGAGATTTATGTAAAGTCACTCAAAATCATTTACAATCCACTGTTATTCAAACAAGAATTTGCTAAAATCATATCAAATCCACTGTTATTGAAAATGTTTTAAGTATTGAGATTTTAATGACTGCAAAGGGTTTTAGGGGATTTTAGGTGACTTTTCTAGTTAAAAATACAAAGATTCAAATCTCATGGTTTTAGGTGGGATTGTAGGTGATTTTAATACAAAATCATAACAACTCCTTTAAAATCACTCAAAACCATTAAATCATTCAAAATCTTATAAAAAATCAAATCACTCTAAATACAAAGTTCAATACACCCCCCTTAACATTACTTTTTGGGGGGTGTATTGAACTAAACATTTGAAGTGATTTGAGTTTAATAAAGATTTTAGATGATTTTGATGGTCTTTGGTGATTTTAAGGAAGTTGTTATGATTTTATATTAAAACACCCTACAATACCACTTAAAACCATGAGATTTGGATCTTTTTATTTTTAACTAAGAAAGTCTTCTAAAATCTTCTAGAATCCCCTGCAGTCGTTAAAATCCCAATACTGAAAAAAATTCCAATAACAGTGGATTTGATATGATTTTAACAAATTGTTGTTTGAATAACAGAGGATTTTAAGTGGTTTTGAGTGATTTTACATAAATCTCATGTTCAATAACACTGGATTTGAGAAGACATTTTAAAATCCTTAGTTGAATAACAATGAATTTTAAGAAAACCTCCAAATCACTCCAAATGTTTAGTTCAATACACCCCCCTTTAAGTAATGTTAATAATTTAGCATTACTTGCTAAAGCAATGTATTATCCAATGATGCTAATTATATTAACATCACTTAATTAATATAGTAATGTTAAGTTTAGCATTACTTAATTAACACCATTTTCTCTATGATTTAGCATCATATACTTTATATTTTAACATCATTTTCCCTATTTTAACATCATTTACCATTTTTTGACCTCATTTTCCCTGTAATTTAGCATCATTTTTAAAATGATACAAGTCAACAATAAAAAATGATGCTAAAATAAATTAATTGTAATTAAAATAAAATCCACAATAAAAAATTTATAAACGATCATGTTTATATATATAGTAAGAGTCAATACATTATTTTTGTAGACAAATACAATATCATATAATCCATTTATGTGAAAATCTTAGCATAAAGTGATGAGAAATTAGCATAATATGAAGCCTTTGGCCTGTATGAAAAGCAAACACCTAGATCAATTGTAATCGGTTTATACAAAAGAAAGAGTGGATAATGGACTCTAAAATTGACTGGTACCACGACTTGGGTGCATACGTACATCCAGATGTTTAAACATGAGATTATTCTAACTTGTAAGAAAAAAAGAAACACCGTCATCATGAAAGAAAGTAAACAAGTGCTTTCAAACCATACAAAGACAAGAAGATACAAGAAAACACGAAGACACTGATCATACCATAGATCACATCTCAATTCTAAAAAACGGCAGAGAATTTATGCACATCTTCAAGCTTCTAACCATAGATCAAAGTCTATTAAACATTGATCGAATCTCTGAACAAGCATATAACAATCTCAGAACAAGCACTGTTCTTATGTGTTTTCAATAACCAGATAACAAGTATTGTTCTTGTGTGTTCTTAGCCTAATCATTCTCATTCCAAGCCAGATCATTCCAAACCAGAAACACTATACTCTTAGCCTAATCATTCTTCAGATTAAACCTGGTTCTTATGTTTCCTCTATTTCAAAACATCACAACTACAATAACATCATTACGTAAAATCTGGTTTTACATTATATAAATCTTTATTACCTGAAATCCAAATCAATTTTAAGTCTTTGAAATGCTACTTTCCTGAAATCTAAATCAATTCAATCTAGTCACAAATCTGTGTGTTTGAATCACATAAAATTTTATTTCTTCTAGTATACACAAAGCTTTCTTACCCGATCACTGTTGACACTTGATGATTGATGAATATTAATCCTTTTCTTCTCATCTTTTGAATTCTGTAAGAAAAAAACAAACACAAGAGATTAAATTACCTATATAAAACCAGACACAAGAGCATAAAGAGTCATTACATGTTTCATCATAGCATAAAGAGCATCAGACATAATATCTAGTTTCTGTCTGAATCCATTTATGTTGGTCTGCGTAGCTGCTAGCTTCTCTTCGAATCCATTTATATTGGCTTGCGTATCTGTTATGGTCTCTAGTTTCTCTTGGAATCCATCTAGGTGGGCTTTCACATCTGTTATAGTATTTGTTATATCACCAGAAAATGAATTGCATTTGAAATTGGAGAAATCCTAAACATCGAACTCGTCCCGAACTCTCAGAACCAAACACTTGCTCAAATGCATCTTTTGGTCTAGACTCATGACTTGATGATTCACCTTGAATATTTTGAGTCATAACTTCTTTAAACTTATCCTACAAACAATAACAAAACATAAGTGATTACACAGATAAGTTACAAAAATCAAGTGAAAATAGAAAGCTTACCACAGAGAATCTTTCCTAACCGCGAACCAAACAAACCGCCACAATCCTTGATAAGCTGTCCTTTTCTATTGAAATCAATCATAACATGTTGATTCCGCATGCTCCAAACTTATTTTCCCGACACCACTTCTTCTGTAATTTTTGCATCACCATCTAAACATGAAAATAATCATTACAAGTTAGAGATAATTAGGTCCAGCTTGATATTAATTATGTAGAAACAAATGTCACGTTTCTTTTCAGCTATAGAGACCAGACGTTTGATAGTAGAAATAATACAAAAGAACCATAATTGGTAAAATCATAATGGGAAGAACCAAAAGGGAAAAACAGAAGATGGCAAACTACATAAAATAATACTCCTAGAGACTTATAGCTACACCTTTAGAAGAATATCTGCTACTACACATTAAACAATTTCAATATATAGGGACGCATCACGTTTGCTTGGTGACATGCATATATAAAACTTCTAAATATATCACACATGACCATAACTTTATAATATGCTATTGTTGATTACACATGACCATTACTAATCATTATCAAACTTTTGGTGTAGTGAGTAGGCTGTGCTGATGATCATAGAATATAAAAACGTAACAAAATAAGCCACAAAGAATACTCAACAAAGATCCCACAAAAGAAAAAAGAAGCCGTAGATTGAGAAGAGATATAGGTTACACCTAGAACAGAAAGCATAAAGTAGAATGGAATCCGAGCAAGAAAACAACCATGGAGAGTCAAATCAGACGATAACAAAATGGGTGGAGTTTACCTGAGCTTTCTGGTCAAATCTCAGTTGCCGATAAATCTTATTCGTCCCTTAATGATTTAATGATTTATCTGAATGCATCAGTTCTTAAGTCTTATAATGTAACATACATAGATCGTAGTTCTTAATCAATAATACAACAAGATAGAGAGATTACCTAGAAACGTAAAGCTGCTTTCTTTGTATGAGCTTCCACCAGGAACATCAACATCAAACCTTCAAAAAACAAAAGTTTTCATTTGCCAAATAGAGCTGATAGTCTGAAACAGTTTAAAAAGGCAACCCAAAAATTAAAATATATTTCTAAAAGCCACGTAGAGTAGAAAAATAGTTACAAATGCATTTTCTGATAAGTGCTTTGGATCATTCTAAAATCGATCACAACATGTGTATTACAAGTAAAATGGTACGATAAATTCACAACCAGTGTTGGTGCTGTCAAAATCTAGACCATTAAGTGCCAAAAACAACAGCGTGATAAATCTAGTTCGTGATAATCAGAAAATCCTAAAAACTTCATGATTTGATTCTAGTTAGCAAACAATAACAGTGTTCGTGAGTTTTTTTTCCTAGTCTAGATCAATACAACTGATCACATAAACAAAAAATCTTAAGAGATCTAATCAGAGAAAACAAATCCATCTTGCAGATCTAGTGAGCCGAAATCGAGAAGCGAGCTTAAAATTGAAGAACCGAGAAAGAAAAATCATTGTAGAAATAGCTTCTGAAACCTTCAATGTTAGCTAGAATCAACAAAAATGGAGAGAACTCACTGAACGAAGGTAGTATTACGAAACTTGAATGTCGACTAACTTCTCAAAACCTTCACGACCTAGCTTCTTAAACTTTCAGCAAAAAATCTCAATGTTAGACCTTCGAATTACCAGAGCAGAGATCAATTAACAAGAACAAGAGAATGAAAGTAAAATCTTACGACGAGAATTTCTCACAATTAGAAATTGAAGCTTTGTTTTTTAGCTGAATGGAAAACTACGACGTTAGACAAAAAAAATACGATGAGAAATGAATTGGACATTTGTTGGGCCAAAATAAGCAAGGAAGAAAGCAACTCTCGCTGGAGGGACAACTCCAGCTCAGGCAGAGCTAACCTTTTTAACATCTCTACTTAAGTCAGTTAATGAATTGACGTTAAAATCCATCTTCATAAAAGATTTAAAATCAATTATAGGACTAACGCTAATAAAGTAACGCTAAATAGCTTGTTTTTATGTAGTGAAAGGTTATAAACATCCGATATGCACGGAAGCGATCGAAAGAAAAGCTTTTCTCTCTAAAATATTGTGAAGGAGAGAAAAGAAACAGAGCTTCCTTATTATTTAAACAATGCAAATCAACATAATGTTTGGATACCTTTGTTAGAGTATACGCATCAGTTAGAACCTTTTTGGGGTTCTTAATCTAAAATAATACTATTATTTATAATTTAATTTAAATATTGAATTAAATTTTAGTTTTTTACATCAAACAAATAAAACAATGACATGCGTGAGATAGAGTTCTTAATAAGATACCAAAGGATGGAGGGTTCTTAATGGAGTTTTAAGAATTAAAATTTAGGAAATAATAAAAAGGTGGAAAGAGAATGTGATGGAGTTCTTAATAAGATACTCAAAGTTCTTATATAAGAACTATTGGTATTTTATTAAGAACCTCATCCCACACATGTCATTGTCTTATTTGTTTGATTTATTTTAAAATTAAAATTTAATTCAATATTAAAATTAAATTAGATATAATAATATTATATTAGGTTAAGAACTCCAAAGAGATTCTAACCATTGATGATGCTCTTAAAATATATGCAATGGGAGTATCTAGTTGTGGTTCTGAAAACAAAATATTAATAAAAAAAATAAAAAAGAGGAGAAAGAAAGAGGAGAAAGAAGGATTTGGGGTTGAACCCCAAATGACAAATGTCACCATTTAATTATTCTAATTATTTATTTTACATTAAATTTAAATGATATAATAAACTAAAATTAAAATGATAATATAAAATGTTATAAGAAACCCAATAAATGTTCTAAGCGTTAAAGATATTCTTAAGAACTCCATCCCACTCTCTTTCCATTTTTTTATTATTTTCAATTTTTTAATTTTAACAACCCCATCAAGAATTTTCTATTGGAGATGAGATTAATTGCACCCAGTGTATCTTTTTCAGAAAGTAATAGCAAAGATGTATCTTTCAAAAGCTTGTTTCAATTTTGTATATTTTTTTTGTCTTTTAGTAAGTTAAAATGTCTATTTTACCCTCTCTTTTACAGTCAATTTACCAATCTAATTACTTAGTTCATCTAACTATTTACTCTTTTTAGTTATACATTTGCTTCTAATTTAGTTTGTTGTGAACTAGTTTTAACTTAACTAAGTAATTCATACACATTGTACAATATGAATATATGTCGGACCTGTTTAGAATTTTTTATATATTTGCTCCCAACTCATGGATACCGAAGCTTATCCAGACGAAAATATGAAATGTGTTGTGGTTTGTGGCTCTTGGCTCGTCACCGGCGATGGAGAATGGAAATTCATCGTGGACATGGAAAGGGTCTCTCGGGTCGTCCCAATGAACATGAGCATGAAGATGAAAGAGGTCGTCGCTGCTGTTATGGCCGAGTTTGGTTTGGAATGTGCTTCGAAGTTAAAGCTCAGTTACACGCCTTCTCTTACTTTGTCCTCTGTTTGCAATGACAGCTCGCCGCCTATCATCGTCACAACAGATTTCGGGCTTTCCTGTTTTCTAGATATACTGTCATCTGACCGGTCAACGAAGCTATTTTTGTCACTGGGTAAAATAGTTAGGAAAGAAGGTGACTCTGTAAAGAAAAAGGCTTCTAAGTTAGTTCACCGAGTTGGGTCCATAACTCCTAGGAATCTATTTGGTGATGCAACTCCCTCTGGAAGCAGAGACTCTCCTGTCATACTCGACGATGACATTGTTGAAGCGCTTGACTTGATGTTTCGTTCATGTTCACCTCCAGTCAAACGTTCTGATGGATTAATAGTTCCATCTGTAAGCCCATTCGTTAAACAAGAATTTGTTGATAAGGTTTCAAATTCTCGAAACGATTCACCGTTTCAATGTGGTAAGGTCATTCCTTGTTTTCTGATGAACTTCGATCCCGATAAAATTCCCACTTTAACAACTTTATTTGTCTTCGGTTTCAGAGTATCCATCCAACGCTGATTTAACGGACATAAGTGAGAAACATTTGGGAAACAACAAGCCACCATTCAGCTTTGAATTATTGGACAGCGATAGTCAAGAAGATGACCTCCTCAACCAGAATATAATAACAAAAGCGCTACCAAACATTCCACCTAGCGACGATTTAGTGGATATAGAAGTTAATTACGTTTCGGGTATGAAAGAGAATGTCTCCAATGACTGCGGGAGAAATAAAATAACGCTCCCCAACCCCCCAAATTCCACTGCATTAGTGGATAGTTCTGTTGAGAACGCTCCAGACAAGAGGGCCCCATTCAGTTTCAATTTGTTAGATAGCCAAGAAGATGTATCCACCGATATCGCAACTGTTAATCACCCGGTGCCTGACCATTCTGATATGGCAGTAGGAGGTGAAGAAGATAACTGTACGCCTGATATTGATGAGAATGGATCGTCAGACGAGGTACCAGTGGATGTTGGCAATGTGGATCGTGAGTTTTGGTCCAACCTCATCGATGATGAGTATGGAGGCTCCAACGCCCTGGATGTGATGTCTGAAATCCCCGTTGGAATAGGTAATACATCGAAACATAAGGCTGTTGAATCCCGTCCTGTACAGCAAGAATACGTGTTTAGGTGGCGCGGTACTGAATCTGGTGGCACTTCATACCCTACCGACGAAGAACCAGCTGATATCCCGCCATTGGTGGATGACAACAGTTATCAACGAGATCCCGTCCCTGACTTAGATTTAGACTCAATGGGTGATGATCTTTACAAGGGTAAACTATTCAAGAGCAAAGACGATTGTTTGGTATGGTTAGCAATCCATGCCATAAGGAACAAGTTTCATTACATAAAACCTGTGTCCACTCTTCACAAGGTTGTTATCCATTGCCCGGATAATAGTTGCAACTGGCGTGTTATGGTTCATGAGTCGAAGGACACAGGCTTTTGGGAGGTACGCAAGGCAGAGTTACATAACTCTTGCTGTATTGATACTAGGAATAGGTACCGGAAACTTGGGACGACAAAGGTCATTGCCACTGTTTTCAAAGATAAATATTCAGATCCCGCATCTGGTCCGAAACCAACTGGACTCAAAGCCTTATTGATGAAGGAACTGCGTATCGATACATCTTATAACAAGTGTTGGCGCGCACGGTCGAAGGCAATCACTATGCTACGAGGTACAGATGATGGATCGTATAGGAAGTTGCCAGAGATTTTACATATGCTAAAACTCGCTAACCCTGGCACGATTGCTGATCTCGAAACCGAGGTAGACGTATTAGGCTGCGAGCGGTTCCTTTATCTGTTCTTAGCATTTGGCGCATCCATTAAAGGTTTTGCGAAGGTTCGCAGAATGATTATAGTGGATGGTACACATTTGAGTGGTAGATACGGGGGGGGGGGGGGGGGGGGGGGTTCTGCTTACGGCAAGTGGACAGGATGCAAATTTCCAAGTCTTTCCACTGGCGTTCTGTATCGTGGACAAAGATAATGAGGAGTCCTGGACGTATTTCTTTTTCAAGCTTGAAAAGATTATTGCTGACAGCCCCACATTAACCTTTATCTCTGACAGATGCCAGTCAATATACAAAGCAAAAGATAGGATTTTCCCGCGATCTCACCATGGAGCATGTCTTGAGTGTTGGATTATAGTGTTTTTCATGGTTCAATTCCCAAATTGCAACCTAGCACATAATCTTAAACAGATCTAGGTTCTTGTAACTGAATCATAAACACAAACCTGATCCTTACCTTTGCAGCGGAATGATTGGTGGTAATGACAAGATCAGATTAGAACAGATGAGAACCGGTTCCTCCTTGGTATCCACACTCTTACAAGCGAGGGATGGCTGCTAGACCGAGATGGAAGAACAACAAAGAGAGAGGCTCGAGAGAGAGATAGATGAGCCGCGGCTCCCTTCTCTAAATCGCCAACTTAAAAGAATACCAGGGTTTCTCAACCCTTGTTTCTGTCTTATTTCACTAATGGGCCCAAGTTTAATCAATTAATTAAACTAATGGCTCATTAGTCTTTTGGGCCCAAGACACAAATCAGACAAGAGCCCATTTGTTGTCTGCCCAACTCTCTGTACAAATACAGTAAATGCCTTAGCATCTTACCGTATTAATTCCATCTTAACTTTCCCGTTAGCTATGGTGTGTGACCCCTTGGGATCATACAATACTGGTAATAAGTCCTAAACTTATAGATCAAGAGCGGACTCTAGCAAGCCATCATGATCACCCAGTATTTATGACTTATGTCTGATCTCGACATTTATCATACTTTCTAGAGATAGTACAGTAGATTTCAGGACATTCCCAACAATCTCCCACTTGTACTGGAATCCTACATTCCCTAATCCTTTTGTCTCAATATCTCGATCTGGCATAAGGCAAGATGCGTGTCATCCTTATATAGCCAGACCATTTTAATCGGACCAGATTTGATACTGACAATTCAAACGACTTGGGCAAGTCCGTTTGGGAGTGGCCACTCTCTTACCAGCTATCAAGTCTCCGATTGGCCTAGAGATATTACCTCCGTTAAACGGCAGGGACAAATCCCGTCTTGTTCCATCACTATGAACTACACACTTCGTAATACACCCAACCAAGGTCCGTATAGCTCCCAGTTACGAAACAGCGTTAGACAATGATCAAAGTGCATCAATCCATGTGCAGCCACATGCATGCGAACTAAGGTCTAAGGACTATACTCTATAGTCGTATATGAGAACCTCTTATGACACAGATATTAATATCTTGTAGAGTTCTCATCAGCGGGCCATGTCCGGTCATATGCTCCCCTACATATACCTATGTGTCGACTTTGATGCCGCGCATCTATGACCCCTGGAAACTTGGTCATAAGTCTCAACACAATCTAGTCTCAAGTGGTTGTTGGTGTTCCAATTTCAACAACCTTCGACTATGGACACTATGATTTATGTCATTTCGTTAAATATGGGGTTTCAGGATCAAGTCTTACTCATGTACTTCGATGGCCCATATATAATGACATGAATCATTTTGGAACGATTATTTATATCACAGTTAAAATAATCCAGAAATCATAGATTTCATAAACATAAAATATTATGTTTACATGAACCTTTCAAAACAACTAAGTAAAGCCCTTTACAAACTCCCTCTGAAATTAAGACTACATCTTAATTTCACTCATCCTACAGCTACAGTCCGCCACTCGTGCTTAGGCATAAGGAGTGGCTTCGTTAATAGATTAGCAACGTTCTCATTCGATGAAACTTGCTTATCTACTTAACACCTCTGTCATTTATCTCACGGAATAGGTTATACCTACCCCCAAGGTGTTTGGACCTCTGATGTGCAGCTAGTCTTATCTATGCTGGGAATCACATCAAGTTCAGTGATGAACTTTTCTTTCCAAACAACCTCTTTCGCCGCTTCTCAAGCTGCGAAATGTTCAGCTTAAGTCATGGAGTCAGCAACAGTGCCTCGCACCGCCAGACAGACACAAGATATAGCCGGACTGTGACCGAGAATTATCTTTGTCTATTGGAAACTTGCCTTTAAGACTCTACTGACTTGTAGCACCTCACTTTCTCCGTAAATCAAGAACTTATCCTTAGTATTTCTCAAATACTTTAGGATATTCTTTACTGCAATCCAGTGATTCTTTGCTGGATTTGACTGGTCTTTACTTGTCTTGCTTAACATTAAAACAACATCAAACAAGTACGTTTCATGGCATACATGATAGATCCAATTGCCGACGCATATGGAATCTCATCCATGCATTTAAGCTCAGCAGTTATCGTAGGACACTGTATCTTGCTTAACGTAATGCCATGTGACATTGGCATAAAACCCTTCTTGGAATGCTGAAAACGTGTAGGACTTTGTCAATTTAAGAATTCTGACTTTGTCCTACCAGCTCTTTTGGATCTCTATCTTTAGATCCAAAATCCAAGAATTATGTGGCTTTACCCATGTCAATCATAAAACCAACTCCCAAGCCAGTCCTTTACCGACTGCAACATTGGGACGTTATTTTTCGAGAATCAGTATGTCGTCGACATACATTATGAGAAATGCAACATCGCTCCCACTTATCTATTAGTATACGCACAGTTCCACTTCGTTCCTGTCCAAGTCAAAACTTTGACTACTTCAACAGAACGACGATTCCAACTCCGATGTGTTTGCTTCCATCCATGAATGGATCAATGAAGCTAACTTACACATAGTGTAATTTTTCGGAGTCCTGGCTTACTTTCGCTTCTTTGAATTTCGCAGGTTGGTCGCTTTCAATGATCATCAGATCATGCGAACTTTCAATGATCATCAGGTTCAACTAATGACGAGAAATCACTCTCGGATTAGTGACTGATTCATTCATATCTGCGAACTTCAGGCTCCACAGGTGTAGATTCTACAGAAATCTGTAAATCCATCCGCTACTCTCCCTCAACAGGTTGAGCAGCCACCTGTATTTCTCGAATTTCTTCGAGTTATACTTTTACTCCCACTGTTCTTCTTGGAAAGTAACTTCCCTTCTTAGAAAACAGAATGGACGTAAAATTAACAAGCCTTGGTTTCCCTAGGACAACCAGTGAAGTAGCACAACTACAAATACTCAGTAAAGACGAATTTGGATCGATTCCAATCCACATTTACGTGGTGTCTTTCAACTGATATTTGTGGAACTATTTCAGCGTAAACTTAGATATTTCTAGAGCGTTATTCTTAAAGAATATCATGGAAGATTCGTGTGACTCATCTTTAATCATTTCTAATAAGATCTGATTCTTTCTCACAGAAATACCTCAAGGTTTTCAGGAGAATTGAGCTGTGAAACGACTTCACACTCATTTAGATGATCACACCATTAATGACTCAAGTATTCTCACTCGTGATCTAATCCAGAGTCTTAATACTTCTGTCACTCAGATTCTATACCTCATTCTGGAACTCTTTCGACCATGTCAAAGAATTCCGACTTGTGTCTCATCAAATGAACACAGTCTTACTCACTGAAGTAATCAGTAGAGACAATGAAGTACAGGAAATTTTCTCTGGCATTACTGCTCATCGGACCACATACATGAGTATGTTCAATCTCCAATAAGCCTTTGGGCCTTTCTCTAGCTCGGCTAAGATGGGCCCTTTGTCTTTTGGTCTAGTAAGCAGAATTCAAGTCTCATAAGATATCCATTCAAATGAGCCCAAAAGTCCATAACTATGGGGTTTCTGAATCTGACTTACTCTATGTGACCAAAACATTTATGCCAAGAAAAATCAGGTTTAATTCATCAGATTTAAACCAATTGCGGTATTTATGTTACTTTTAGGCACTCTATAGTTTAAGATATAAAACCCATTCCTTGAATAGGGTGCTACAATTAATATTTCATTAAGATCAAAAGAACAAAACTTGTCTTTTATCAAAATGAAAAACATTCAAATTCTTACAAGAAAATGAAAGACAACTCTGCTTAAAGCAGGTACATTGTAGCAATTACTTAATACAAAACCAAGCCTCAAAGGGATCTATAAGTGAAAACCCTACGGCTGAGGCAGCATCCCAAGCTCCTTCCAGACACGCAGTTCCACTTGCCCTTCCTTCAACGTTCTACTGTTGCTCAGGCTCTGCATATTATAACAAATATCAGTGCCACAACCAGTATCCAATACCTATAAGGTATAACTTGAAGTTATAACATGAATACCTGAGAAAGTAGTCTCATACATCAACTTCAACTCCTCATAATCTTCCATGAATTTAATGCAATCTCTCTTCCAATGCCCAGTCTCTTTACAGTAGCAGCACTTACCAACGTAAGAGGTATCTGACTCGGGCTCAGAAGACACACGCTTGCCATGATTCAAAATCTGGACAACTTTGTCTTCACCCTTGTCAGCATTAGGTTTAGTAAACCTACCCTTCTCCTTCACGAGATTATACAGGGTACTCTTCACGTTTGGCTCAACTGTCTTGAGCATATCATGCAGTTCAGTCAGCGTCTTCGTTAAGCCTTTCTTGATATAGTTCCTTCTGAACTTATCATAGCTTGACGGCAGTGACTGCAGAATGATCTCAGTTGCCAATTCTTGGCTAACTGGATAATCCAGTTTCTTCAGGTTATCAATGTAACCCATCATTTTACTGACATGAGGACTTACTGGATGATCATTTGGTAGCTTGCAGCTAGTGAGAGACTTAACCAACTGGTATCTCTCCACTCTTACCTGCTCCTGAAATTTCAATTTCAGGCTGCTGATCATCTCTATTGGCGACTCCATGTTCTCATATTGCTTCAGCAAATCTGAGTCCATGGTAGCCAATATCAGACCACGCACATCTACCGCATCATTATAATGCTTATTCCAAGCATTATATACTGCATGAGAGGCATTGGACCCGATCCTCACGGGGAGAGCTCTCTCAAGGACATAGTCCTTTCTCTCCTGCCTGAGGTCTAGCCTCAGGTTCCGCGACCAAGTCAAGAAATTTGATCCGTTCAGTTTGTCCTTCTCAAGGACAGACCGGATCGAGAAAGTGTTTTGATTGTTTGTGCTAGTCATAACTGAAATTTAGAGATAAATAGAGTTTTAGTTATTCAGTTCATAAAAGAGTAATCTTAATAACTTATAAGAAAACTCGCATTGCATTCAAATTTTCTTTGTTTAACCTCATAAGAATGCAATGATTCCGAGACCCATGTTCAGCTAAAACCAAAGTGGGCCACTGGCCGTCACCCGGAATTGGCTTTACTTGGTAAGCATACACACAGCTAGTTATATCCAATAACTCTCGGTTGTGAATTGGGCCAAAGGCCCAATACACCAGATGTCTCAAGGCCCGAGACTCCCGATGGCCCAGTCAAGGAAACCAATCTCTTACAGCCAAATAATCACTAAAGTCTGGGACTCCCAATGAAATTAGTGACTATATACTACTTTACTTACGCGAAAACAGACACCTCACACTGTAAGCCATATCTGTAATCGAATAAGCGTTAAGTAGTTGACAAGATTGGAAAGACATCCAAGCTTGATATTGGTTTTGAGGATTTTAAGTTTTATTTCCAAAAATAGAAGATTGCTATTTTGGGAAACTTACTTGTTTTAGAAACTTTCTAAATTTAGAAACATTCTAAAAGTAGAAATTTCTAATTTAATATTTTATTAATATTTTGGGTTGGGTCACAAATTATAGGCCCAATTCTTGGCCCAAGACCATAGAATTCCAATTGGCCCAATAATTTGACATAACCGAGTCGGTTTATTAATTCTGGTCCAAGACCAAATTAACTATCAAAACCATCGGTTATTTACTAAACCAGACCAGCTCTAAATTATTTGGTCCAACCAAATCAAACTTAGACCAGCCTTCGGTTTAGGTTAAAATTCAATTTTATGAATTTCAATCCGGCTTAACCAGAAATTAAATAATACCAATTGTATTAAATAATTTTCAGCAAACCGCGATTTGGGTTAACCGCTTGAACCACCAATTAAATTGGATCAGTTCAGTTAAGTCCAAAACGGGGAAGAAACACCTAGTGTTTTAGCCAATTTTGACCTAACTTGCGGTTTAAGGCTTTAAACACTCGATTAACCGCCAATTAAATGGACCGGATTAATCGGTGCGGTTTGGGCAACGAACCGCGAAGCTCGGTTTAACCGATTGACTATTCGCGGGACGTAATGAATTAACGGGCCAAACGATTTGATCCATGATTGGATCATGGACCCACGATCCAACTCGGCCCATCACGTATGATCCGTCCACGGCCTCACGATCGATTGATCGATCTCGGCTATGCACGATCACGCGGCAAAGCGATCGATCATCGATCGATCCCATCGATCTCACGCATCACTCGGCACGCATTAATCAGCCATGATCACGCGGCCCATGCTTGATCACCCGATCGCTCGATCCAACATGAACCAAGGCATCACGATCCACGATCGCATGATCCGAGATCCATTAACGATCGATCATACACTTTCGGCAATCGATCGATCACATAAAACGATCGATCCATCGATCGCTTTATCAAACATGATCGGCCGAGACCTTTTTCATGCGATTAGGGTTTTTAACACAAGCATCATACGGCCGACTTAGGGTTCCTTTCTTGCTATGCAAGAAATCGATGGCATCAACATCTCAATGATCCGAGATCATAAAGCATGCAAGGCGATTTAGGGTTCAATGATTTTAATCAATTTTATTCATTAAAATGATTCAACAAACCATTAAACAATCCAAATTACAAGAAACTAATAACCTGGCTCTGATACCAGTGTTGGATTATAGTGTTTTTCATGGGTCAATTCCCAAATTGCAACCTAGCACATAATCTTAAACAGATCTAGGTTCTTGTAACTGAATCATAAACACAAACCTGATCCTTACCTTTGCAGCGGAATGATTGGTGGTAATGACAAGATCAGATTAGAACAGATGAGAACCGGTTCCTCCTTGGTATCCACACTCTTACAAGCGAGGGATGGCTGCTAGACCGAGATGGAAGAACAACAAAGAGAGAGGCTCGAGAGAGAGATAGATGAGCCGCGGCTCCCTTCTCCAAATCGCCAACTTAAAAGAATACCAGGGTTTCTCAACCCTTGTTTCTGTCTTATTTCACTAATGGGCCCAAGTTTAATCAATTAATTAAACTAATGGCTCATTAGTCTTTTGGGCCCAAGACACAAATCAGACAAGAGCCCATTTGTTGTCTGCCCAACTCTCTGTACAAATACAGTAAATGCCTTAGCATCTTACCGTATTAATTCCATCTTAACTTTCCCGTTAGCTATGGTGTGTGACCCCTTGGGATCATACAATACTGGTAATAAGTCCTAAACTTATAGATCAAGAGCGGACTCTAGCAAGCCATCATGATCACCCAGTATTTATGACTTATGTCTGATCTCGACATTTATCATACTTTCTAGAGATAGTACAGTAGATTTCAGGACATTCCCAACATTGAGCACGTCAAAAGGAATGTTAAAGCAAGGTTTAAATCTGGAGGTCTCGTGCAACTGGTCAATTTGGCTTGGAATTCATACAGAATTGGTACCTACCGTGAAACATACAATCGTATACGCAACAACAATGCAGAATGCGCAAAGTATCTTGACAATATAGGCGTTGGACACTGGACCAGAGCCTATTTCAAAGGTGAATGTTACAATCTTATGACAAGCAATATAGCCGAGACATTGAACAAAGCTCTACTTGATGGTAGGAGCGAACCTATTGTAGATCTTCTCAAGTGTATACGGTCTATGTTGACTAGGTGGTTCAGTTGTAGACGAAAGAAATCAGCGGCACACAAAGCTGAAGTTTCCATCGAGGTTGATAAGCTAATGGATGAACATATGCAGTCTGTCCACGGTTCTAAGATAGCTAGTGTTACAAACTGGAATTTCGAAATTGTCGGCCAGTTTGGGAGGGAATCGTTTCATGTTCTTCTGGAGGACAAGCGATGCACATGCAGGTTATTTGACAAGCTTAAAATCCCATGCGGCCACGCCTTAATAGCCGCGGACAGTCATGACGTATCCTACGCGTCTCTATGCGATTCTCATTATAAGACATCCACTTGGAGGGCGACTTATGAAGGAGTGGTCAACCCAGTTGGGAATCCTAACGAGATCGATATACCGGCTGATGTTCGCAACCGGTACCTTTATCCACCAGACGTTAACAGACCCTCTGGTAGACCTAAGGAAGGAAGGTATCCATCCATCGGCGAATCCCAGGCAATACCCTTACCCTTTGATGTTTATATACATTTACTCTTTATAATTTTCTCATTTTTATCTCTGCAATATTGTATTCAGAAGGAGAAAACCCCTCGATCAACCCCAAACCGATGTTCCAAATGCGGAGGAGTTAATCACAACCGTGCTACTTGCAAAACCTAATAACAAGCTCTTTATAACGAGCCATGTATTTTGTTTGATTAAGAATGGCTACTTAAAACGCTCTTCATCTTGGATGGCACCTTTTATTGTTTAGTTGTCCATCATTTTCGATGGATACCTGTTGCATTACTTCGTTTTGATTTGACTTGATGTTGACTATTTTTGAAACTATTGATGTGGGTTTTGTTTTCCCCCATAAAGCTACTACTACGATTTACTAAGCAGGCGGCCAAAACTTTTTCTTTTGACCGAAATCTAAGTATATTAAACTTAGCTTCAACTATACTTGATTTACCCATACTTACTTACTTCTTTCGGTTCCCTTCAAATTATCCATTTTACATACCTGTCGTGGATGGTTCTTTTTGTTTAATTTTCGTAGCTACATCACTTTCCTTATATATTGAACATGTTTCAGAATACTTTGGACCTCCTACCACATGAGTTATACCACTGAGACCCCCTGTTACGTATTAACAACTTTTCACAAAATGAGTTTCGCTTCTGTTTCTACTGTTCCCACTTCTGATGAACCATTACCCTGCAGATCGGTAGGCATCGCAGCCCCAACCATGTGTTGGTGTGGGGAACGCATTGAAGTAGGATATGCTAGAAATCTTGCTAACCTTCATCGAAGGTGGTTCAAATGCCCACAAGCTAGCCGGGTTAGAAAAAGATATAAGATTTCTCTTCTATTCTACTTAATTATTTTCCCATCTTTTCTTTAGAAATCCACTTTCATTTTTCTGAACAGTTCCCAATGGAAGGTCATGTTCGCGATTGGGTTGACGACGCGATTATGAAAGAGGTAGACAGGGTTTCAAAGGATTTCAAGAAAATACAACAGGACGTTAGTCTTTTACAAAATTGGTCAAACGAAGTTCGAGACGAATTAGCGTTCAAAATTGCTAGAAAGATCTCCGTCGAGGTCGCAAAGAACAACAACTCTTTTCCTACAAAGAAGCATGTGGAGGAAAAGATGACCAGGTTGTGTTTTATATGGGTTACCGCATTGTCTTCTTGTGCAGTTGTTTGGGCTTTTGCCTAGTTGAAGGAGCACCAATATCCCGGCTGATTGTAGTGATTTTATAATAAGCGAGGATTCGACGCCAGTAGCTTTTTGTTGTACACTTTGCCATCTTCTATACCCCCTACCTTATTCAATCAACTTAAACTCATTTCTTTGTTTTGTCTTTCTTTTGCCACTTTTCGTTATGTAATTGAGCTGGATACACTCTTTATCATATTTAACGCACAAAAATGGATACAAATCTGAACTAGTTGTTAAAAACTACAACTACATATATTGATACTCAAGTTCTATTTCAACTTTTTCTATGTCCATGGATACTCAAGTTATATTTGACCTTCTATATATGGCCATGGATACTCACTCACTGTATTATCAAATAGGGCTCATATTTTATACCCATTAAGTTGTTTAAATTGTCATTTTCCCTATTTACTTATATTTCGTTTATGTACTCCTACACTGTTTTGCTTGTCATAATCATTTAATGAGTTGTTTTAGTATTATTTTAAGGTCTAAAGCAATATATAAATATGTTATGTCTGCTCACATATCCATCTGTCCACACTTGCCCTTCGCATTACCCAAGATGAGCTCAATGAACCCCTCCCCTTTCATCGTTCCCTCTCCGACTCTACTCGACTTGCCAGCTGCATTAAGGAGGTCTATACTTGCAATAAATGCTAGTGAGAACATACTCGAGCATTTCAAAATCCGAGCTGTCTGCAAGACACTTCGCGACGATGCTGATCACATGGATACCTTGTTTGAGGTTGACCTTATCAAGACGCACCACGATTATCAAGGGATACTCCATCTTGAACGCGCATGTCTAGATGCGAAGAATCCAACCGCAATTTTTTTGAAAGCGATATCGGATTTTTTGTACACAGATGGAAGAGCTAATGCCTTTGCACGCCTTAAGCAATGTGCGGTCCTGGGAATCAAGCCCGCCTTATATTGTTACGAAGTCATACGCCGTTCCATCTTTCCTGAGCTGGATTCAAATTCAAAGATTCCTTTTCTTTCTCGTTTTGCTATTCGTAACCTTAGAAAGCATGTCCGCAAATTTCAGCGCATAACTTGGCCCATGAACATCTCCGCGCATCTAACCGCGATATCTGACTCTATTAACCATGGTAGAATTGCATCATGCCCGTGCTCTGTCCATCGCTATTGGCTTGACTTTCTAGACGAAAAAGTTAAAGGTCTCGGTATGTGCGACCTCTGCTTTTGGTCTATTGAAACTTATGTTTTCTTCCGTGTAATCCCGGGTACTTTTTTTCAAATGGGTGGACCACATTGACTGGGAAGCAAATGCCGAACTATATGAAGCACCCGCCCTAAACGACGCTTTTGTTTGGGCAGCTTTTGTTGATGGTGTTGTTGATCATGAACAAGGCGCCGCCGTGTTGGTCGGCGTTAATGGGCAAATCACCATTCCTGCGGTTCAGGGCGTTTAGATATAACCGTTTTTTTACGCTTTCTTAGTTATTCGCGAACAGTATTGTCACTTTTTGTTATTCTATCCATTCATCTATGGTGGATATGTAGACCCTTTAGTATTGTAACTTTTTGTTATTCTATCCATTCATCTATGGTGGATATGTAAACCCTTCTTCTTCTTGTCCTATCAATTATATCATCAGTTTAGTATCAATTGTACCAAAAAAAACGTTATAATTCTCAATCTGTCATTACTTTAGGTTGTTTTGGCATTTTAATAATAAAATTTGTACTTTACTATCCATTTTAAAACTTATCTTTCCTATTTATCCATCCATTGAAACAGACTAGCCACTACCTCCCCCATATATTTAATAACGTTAGTCAACCTCACAACTTTTTCATTATGATTGTCATTCCGGTGTTTACTTGGGAAATCGGGGACTTAAACACTCTTCATTAATTAATGTCTACTTTATGTGTCAGCATGTCTGCGTCATTTCTTTTCAGCCACTTAACTTGTCTAATCATAGCTTTTGTACTCAACCCAATACCAACGAAGGATAGTAATTAGTTAAATAGTCTCCACCTTTCTAGTTACACGCCAATTTGTCTACAGTTAGTTTATATCAACGACTGACTATATTGGTTATTGTTACACAATCCATTTTACGTCCATTTACAACAAGGTATTACCCCAAAACTAATGTTATGCCTTTCTCTTCTCGACTTTTATATCCATTATCATGGATACACATCAAAATATATTACATGGATAATACTTACGACATCTTCCTAATTTTAATGGATAGGAAATAGAAGAAACAGTTCTCGCACCTATCCCCACTATTCTCACCCATCATCGTGTGAACCCACCAACAATCATCCAAATCGCTGCAGCTCCAAGAATCATGCCAACTGTCAACTTCTTTTGGCATAACCGCACGCACGTGGTACACCAGCATCTCACCAATAGCCATTGCCTCATCATATGATCGTTTAGATCTGAAAACCTTATACTCAGCGTTACAGCTTCTACCTGCGCACCAGTTAAGAATAATATACATTAGCTCCGCATGGGGATACGCTTCCCTCACCCCATGTAAAATTGCTATAGCTTTCTCTAGATCGCCCAAATTGAATGCAGTGCGCAGACTTTCGGTGTACATCGCAAACTGATTTTTGTGCTCTACGCACTTCCTGTAGAATTTGTAATACCACGATAAATCTTCGTCTGCAAACCAAGTGAAGTCATGCCGCCTATCCAGTCGGACTCTTGAATACACCTCCGGTGAACAAACTGTTGGAATTATGTCCAGTAATCTCTGTACTGTCTCTAGAAAGTAAGAGTATGTCAATGATCAGACATAAGTCATATAATACTGGGGGTCATGATGGCTTGCTAGAGTCCGCTCATGATCTATAAGTCTTGGATTTATTGCCTTTATTATATGATCCCATATGGGTCACACGCCTAAGCTAACAGGAAACTATAAGGGAATGGTTCAGCAGAAGTACGGTAAAAGTGCCAGGCATTTACTATACTTAGAGAGATTAAAGGGCCTGATTAAATCTAAGGGATTTAATCAGACTGGGACTTGGGCCCAAAAGCCCAAAAGAACTAGACAAAAGTTTTATAATTAAAACTTAACCTAGCTGCTCTCTCTTACAACTCTCTGCGCCTCCCTCCTCTCTGGTCTAGCAGCCATCTTCCTGAAGTGTGCGTGTGTGAACCTCTGGAGGAGCTGTCCCTTGGCAGTTCTATTGATCTCTGACGATACATCTCTAATCCGCTGCATAAACAAGGTATTTACTGAGATCCCTTTATGATTCTGCAAAGAACCTAGATCCAATATGTTTAGTAGAGTTTAATCTGACAGAATTAAACCAGGACAAACACTAAACAAATCCTTCAGTGGTATCAGAGCCATTGGTTCTATTAGGATTTCTTGTTAGAATCATGTTTAGGTTGTTTAGAAGTGTTTGAATCAATCATAGCTTGTGATATTTGATAAGAAAACACTTAAGAAACATAATTAAAAACCTATAAAAACCCTAATCGAAAACCGCATGAACCGATCCATTTGGATTGGTATGCGTCGGAGTGTTGATCGGAAAAGGATCACACGTCCGGATCGGTACATGACGCACGGACCGATCGCTTGCTGGATCGTGTCGCGTGGTCATTCCGATCAGCGATGAAGCGCGAGAGATGGACCGATCTGCAATGCGGATCGCATGGATCGCCTGCATCATGCGATCGCGTCCTGCTCTCGTCCCGCTCTCGTCCCGATCGCACGACCCGAGCTTGCCCGATCGCGTGAAGCTTGCGCTGTCCGGATCGATGGTCACAACTTGTGCCGGTTCGGTTTGGTTTGTGGTTCGGTTTAAAAAATTATTAAAATTTAATCGTCACGGTTTACAGACTTAATAAAAATTATTAAATCTGGTTAAACCGTGATAAGAAATCCAATGTCGTTTAAAATTGGATTTAGTGCCTAAACCAGTGGTTTTCTAATTTGATTTGGTTGGACCAAATAAATTGAGAAAATCCGGTTTAGTAAATGACCGGTTAACAATTGTGGTTATCGTAGTAATTAATCTTGGTTAGACCAATTTTAATGAACCAAACCGGTTATGTCATTTAATTGGGCAATTGGGTTATGTCTTGGACATAGACCAATTCTTGGGCCTTGGGCCAAGAAGTTAAAACAATTGGGCCAGTTATTTGAGTCTCTTCTTCAGATTTAATTTAAAATTTTATTTAATAATTAAAATTCGATTTTAAATTAATTTGTTTCCAAAATATTAAATTAGAAAGTTTCTTGGAATAGAAGTTTCTAGATTTGCATGTTTTGGATATTTAGGAAATTTCTATAGTTAGAAAGTTTCCAATTTTAGGAAGTTTCCAATTATGAAAGTTTCCAAAAACAGAAGGTTTCCCAAAATGGAAAGTTTCCCAAAATAGTAATCTTCTATTTTGGGATGAGATTTTAAGAAAACCTATAAACCTCAAATAATATCAAGCGTTGGATGTCTTGTCCAGTCTATGTCAGCTGTTGAAACCCATTCAATTGTACACATGGCCTTACAGTGTGAGGGTGTCTATCTTTTGCGTGGGTAAGACAGTTTGTGATTCATTAATGTTATTGGGAGTCCCAGACATTAATGATTACATGACTGTATAGTCTGGTTTTCTTGACTGGGTCATCGGGAGTCCCGGACCTTGAGACATCAGAGTGGATTGGGCCTCGGGCCCAGATTCACAACCAAGAGTTATATCACGGATATAATTAGCCGAGATAGGGCTTACCGATATAAGCTAAGGTTGGGTGACGGCCAGTGGCCCACTTTGATCTTAGTTATATGTGGATCTTGGAATCATTATATTCTTTTGAGGGTAACTAATGTTATTGAATATAATGCGAGATTAATCATATTGAACATATTAACTAAAATCCTTTTATCTTAAATTTCAGCAATGACTACAACAAGTACACAAAACACATTCTCAATCCGGTCTGTTCTCGACAAGGAGAAGCTGACTGGAACGAACTTCCTGACGTGGTCAAGGAACTTGAGGCTGGTCCTCAAGCAGGAGAAGAAGGAATATGTCCTTCGTGATCCCCTCCCCGAGAGGCCTCCAAACAATGCCGCCAGGAATCTGCAGAATGCTTGGGAAAAGCATTCGTCAGATGAAAATGATGTCTATTGCCTGATGTTGGCAACCATGACTCCTGAACTGCAAATGCAGTTCGAGAGTGTGCTGTCGCCCATCGAGATAATGGCAAGCCTGAAATCGCTTTTTCAGGAGCAGGCAAGGACTGAGAGGTTCCAGACAGTTAAGAACCTCTTAGACTGTAAGATGGCTGCAAATGCGGCAGTGAGTCCTCATGTCTTGAAAATGATGGGTTATCTCGATCATCTTCAGAAACTCGACTGCCCTATCAGCCATGAACTTGCCTGCGACATCATTCTGCAGTCTTTGCCTGCAAGCTATGATCAGTTCATTCTGAACTTCAATATGCATGGCTTGACTAAGACATTTCCTGAGCTTCATGGAATGCTCAAGACTGCAGAGCCCAACTTGAGGAAAGCCAAGGACCCCAACGTGCTTATGGTACAAAAGGGCAAGGGCTTTAAGAAATCCTCTGCCAAGGACAAGGGAAAGGCTAAGGCTGTTCAAGTCTCGGACAAGGACACGTCCAAGCCCAAGCCCAAGTCCAAGGCTGGGCCTACTGACATCTGCAGGTTCTGCAAAGAACCAGGGCATTGGAGGAGAGAATGTAAGAAATTCCTGGAAGGTCTAAAGGAATTGAAGAAGAAGACTCTGGAGACTTCTTCATCAGGTATTTTTGTTATAGAAGTTAATACAACTACTTCTGATAATACCTCATGGGTTATGGATACTGGTTGTGGGGCTCATATTTGTACTAATATGCAGGCACTC
The DNA here is from genome assembly GCA_030180135.1 of Orychophragmus violaceus. Lineage (NCBI taxonomy): Eukaryota > Viridiplantae > Streptophyta > Magnoliopsida > Brassicales > Brassicaceae > Orychophragmus > Orychophragmus violaceus. Next base: position 87,643,298 of record CM058229.1, on the reverse strand, counting down.
AGCAACAATAGGAGGCTGAAGCAAGGACAAGTGGAGCTACGAGTTGGGAATGGAGCGAAAGTTCCTGCACTAGCTGTAGGCACATACTTGTTGTCTTTACCTTCGGGATTGGTTTTAGAACTTAATAACTGCTATTTTGTACCTGCGATAAGAAGAAATATTATTTCAGTTTCTTTGTTGGATTTGGAAGGTTATGATTTTTCAGTTAAGAATAAATTATGTTCCTTCAATCGCAATAATTTGTTCTATGGTTGTGCCCCTCTTACGAATGGGCTTTATATACTTGATCAATCCGCGCCAATTTATAACATTGATACCAAACGGTTCAAACCTAATGAGGAGAACCAAACGTTTCTATGGCATTGTCGTTTAGGGCACATCAGTGAGAAACGCATTAAGAGGCTCCATTCGAATGGACTTCTTGGCTCGTTTGACTTTGAGTCATGTGAGAAATGCGAATCCTGCCTGATGGGCAAAATGACGCGGGCCCCCTTTAATAAACCCAACGAGAGGGCCAGTGACTTATTGGGCCTGATACACACTGATGTGTGTGGCCCAATGTCCACAAATGCAAGAGGAAACTACCAGTACTTCATTACCTTCACTGATGATTTCAGCAGGTATGGATATGTTTATTTAATGAAACATAAGTCTGAATCGTTTGAGAGATTCAGAGAATTCCAAAATGAAGTACAGAACCAACTTGGCAAAAGCATTAAAGCTCTTCGGTCCGACCGAGGAGGAGAATACTTGAGCCAAGAGTTCAGTGATCATCTGAGAGAGTGTGGGATAGTTTCCCAACTCACTCCTCCTGGAACACCTCAATGGAATGGTGTGTCTGAGAGGAGGAATCGGACCTTATTGGATATGGTTCGGTCTATGATGAGTCACACAGACCTTCCAATATCCCTTTGGGGATATGCTCTGCTAACAGCAGTGTTCACCCTAAATAGAGCGCCATCAAAAGCAGTAGCCAAGACACCATATGAATTGTGGACTGGAGAAACTCCAGCGCTGTCTTATCTTAGAATTTGGGGTTGTGAAGCCTATGTCAAGAGATTGATCTCTGACAAGCTTACACCAAAGTCTGATAAATGCTACATCATTGGTTATCCGAAGGAGACCAAGGCTTATTACTTCTACCTACGATCCGAGAACAAGATTTTTGTTGCCCGGGATTGTAATTTTCTTGAGAGGGAGTTTCTCTCTAAGAAAAACAGTGGGAGTAAGGTACTGCTTGAAGAAATTCAAGATGAACAGGATACTACTCAACCTAATGAGGAAGAGCAGCAGGAGGACCTACAAGAAATTGTAGAGCCTGAACCTGTAGTACCTGAAGTTCGAAGATCCGGGAGGATCCGTCACGAACCCGAGAGATATCAAGGATTCCTCGTGACTGACTGTCATGATCTTCTGATCATTGATGGTGATGAACCATCGAACTTCAATCAAGCCATGATGGGCCCAGATTCCTCTAAGTTGCGTAAGGCCACTGATTCCGAAATGGACTCCATGTCGGTCAACCAAGTGTTTTCATTGGTTGACTTACCCGCTGGTGTAAAAGCCATCGAGTGTAAATGGATCTTCAAGAAGAAGATTGATGTGGATGGAAATGTCCAGATTTATAAAGCCAGGTTGGTGGCAAAAGGTTTCAGGCAAGTTCACGGTGTGGATTATGATGAAACCTATTCCCCAGTGGCTATGATGAAATCTATTCGGATTCTACTAGCAACTGCAGCTTTTCATGATTATGAAATTTGGCAGATGGACGTAAAAACCGCCTTCCTGAATGGAATTCTGGAAGAGGATGTGTATATGACACAACCTGACGGTTACATAGATCCAAAGAATGCTGGGAAAGTATGCAAGCTTCATAAATCCATTTATGGATTGAAGCAAGCATCGAGGAGCTGGAATCTTTGTTTTGATGAAGCGATCAAGCAATTTGACTTCATCAGAAACGAAGAAGAACAATGCGTATATAAGAAGACTAGTGGGAGCAAGATTGTATTTCTTATTCTGTATGTCGATGACATACTCCTTCTCGGAAACGACGTACCAATGCTGCGGTCGGTAAAGGACTGGCTTGGAAGTTGTTTTTCCATGAAAGACATGGGTGAAGCCGTATACGTTCTTGGAATCAGGATCTACCGGGATAGATCTAAAAGGCTGATAGGCTTGTGTCAAGATTCATACATTGACAAAGTCCTGCATAGATTCAGCATGGCAGATTCCAAGAAGGGCTTCACACCAATGGTACATGGCACAACGCTAAGCAAGAAGCAGAGCCCAACGACGGCTGCTGAGCTTGAGCGCATGAAGAATATTCCTTATGCATCTGCAATAGGATCTGTCATGTATGCCATGATCTGTACTCGTCCTGATGTTGCTTATGCATTGAGCATGACGAGTAGATACCAGTCAAATCCAGGAGAAAGCCACTGGATTGCCGTCAAGAATATCCTGAAGTATCTGAAACATACTAAGGATAAGTTCTTGGTGTACGGCGGAAGTAATGTGCTTGAAGTCAGTGGATTCACGGACGCAAGTTTCCAGACAGACCAAGATGATTTCCGGTCACAGTCCGGTTATATCTTTTGTCTGAATGGCGGTGCAGTTAGTTGGAGAAGCTCCAAGCAAGACACCGTTGCTGATTCCACTACAGAAGCTGAATATGTCGCCGCCTCAGAAGCAGCGAAGGAAGCTGTTTGGATACGAAAGTTCATTATTGAACTAGGTGTGATACCGAATGCAGCTGAGCCTCTGGCACTGTTTTGTGATAACAATGGTGCTATAGCTCAGGCAAAGGAACCAAGATCACACCAGAAATCCAAACATATACTAAGAAGATTTCACTTGATACGTGATATCATTAATAGAAAGGAAGTCAAGATCAGCCGAGTTCCGACAGATGATAATGTCGCTGATCCATTGACAAAGCCACTCCCAAGGCCTAAGCTCGAGTACCTGACTAAAGCTGTAGGCATTAGAGACATTGAAATGTAATCTAAATTTGAGTGGGAGTTTGAGGGCTTTATTTAGTTATTGATATGTTCTTGTAAAACATTTTAAGATGTTTAATAAAATTATTATTTCAAGATTATTTTAACTGTGATGAAATAATCGTTCCAAAATGATATAAACCATTTTATAGGTCATCGAAGTAAGTGACTTGATCTTGAGTCATCGAAGTCATTTAGCTTGATCGTGAGACCCTATATTTGATAGATGGCTTATATCATCCTGTCCCTAGTCGAAGGTTGTTGAAATTGGAACACCAACAACCGCGTGAGACTAGATTGGTATGTGACTTATGACCAAGTTTCAGGGTGTCATAGATGCACGGCATCAAAGTCAGTACATAGGTGTATGTTGGGGTACATACGACCGGACATGACCCGCTTATAAGAACTCTTCAGGATATTTATATTTGTGTCATGAGAGATTCTAACTACGACTATAGAGTATAGTCCTTAGACCTGAGTTCGCATGCATGTGACTACACATGAACTGATGCGCTTTGATCATTGTCTAACGCTGTCGTCAAGCGATAGTTATAAGGACCTTGTTTGGGTGTATTATGAAGTGAGTAGTTTACAGTGATGGAACAAGACGGGATTTGTCCCTCCAATATAAATGGAGTGAATATCTCTAGGCCAATCGGAGATTTGAATACTGGAAAATGCATGGCCATGCTCAAACGGACTGTCCCGAGTCGTTTGGATTGTCAGTGTCAAATCAGAGTCCGATGAACATGATTAGGCTTTATAAGGATGACACTCATCTTGCCTTATGACTAATCGAGATATTGAGACAAAAGGATTATGAATACAGAGATTCCAGTACAAGTGGGAGATTGTTGGAATTATGTCCAGTAATCTCTGTACTGTCTCTAGAAAGTAAGAGTATGTCAATGATCAGACATAAGTCATATAATACTGGGGGTCATGATGGCTTGCTAGAGTCCGCTCATGATCTATAAGTCTTGGATTTATTGCCTTTATTATATGATCCCATATGGGTCACACGCCTAAGCTAACAGGAAACTATAAGGGAATGGTTCAGCAGAAGTACGGTAAAAGTGCCAGGCATTTACTATACTTAGAGAGATTAAAGGGCCTGATTAAATCTAAGGGATTTAATCAGACTGGGACTTGGGCCCAAAAGCCCAAAAGAACTAGACAAAAGTTTTATAATTAAAACTTAACCTAGCTGCTCTCTCTTACAACTCTATGCGCCTCCCTCCTCTCTGGTCTAGCAGCCATCTTCCTGAAATGTGCGTGTGTGAACCTCTGGAGGAGCTGTCCCTTGGCAGTTCTATTGATCTCTGACGATACATCTCTAATCCGCTGCATAAACAAGGTATTTACTGAGATCCCTTTATGATTCTGCAAAGAACCTAGATCCAATATGTTTAGTAGAGTTTAATCTGACAGAATTAAACCAGGACAAACACTAAACAAATCCTTCACAAACCGCATTCAAGCCCTCAGGGCCTGCCTTAAGTAGATTCGCACAAGCATCAACGCCATCTTCTGCGACCCTAGCTGCGATTTCGGCTAGTAGCGAACTTGGTAACCACATTGCTTGTTTTTACTCTCGGCTAATGCCTACTTTTGGACCTTCTTTGTTTTTGTTTTTTAACTACAACTCTATCTTCTCTCCTTCTCTTTTAAGTTAATGTCTCTTTCCTTTAGTCAAATCCTATTTCTTTCGCTTTGACCAGTTTCGTCATTAAGTTTGAACTATCTACATGGATAGACGTATTCTCTATTTCACTATTCGTGTATAAGACAACTAACATCCTTTTTACCCATCTATCCATCCAATTAGTACTTGTTAAATAGAAACACTGTACCCAATCTTTTTAACGTTCACTTTAACTCTTTTTGTTTTCACAGTCCAACATTTCTATTCTTGATATAAGTAGTCTACCCAACGAACAAAATCACCACTCAACCTACTCCGTTTCCCCATCTTTTGGTTTCCTTCTTACAGTATGAGTGATACAGCTAACAAAATTAGCTACAAATGGGGACAGCCTGTCTCCGATAAAAGGCCAGTTATTCAAACCACTCGTCAATTAGGTATTCCTACGAGCTGCGATTGCAAGGCTTCCTTGTTCCTAACGACCTCTACATTACCTGAGAGTAAAGGAAGGCGCCTCTATACATGTCTTTACGATCTATCGGATGTATAACTTTTTACTAAATTCCATAGTGCTAATGCATTTCTATATTTTCTTTTTACCCATTATCCACCGGCAACCGTCTACCTTCTCATTCGTAGGGTCCAGATCATGGATGTGCATTCAAAAAGTGGTGGGACGACGCAGTTACTGAAGAAATTGAAAAGTTTAAAGTTGAGGCTCTCCTGAAAGCAGAATCAAACAAGTCTCAAATGGCAGGTTTAATTGATAGGGTCGACTTTCTCCTTTCAAAGATTGAAGACCTTGAAACCAAACTAACAGATATGAGTCATTTACTCTACTGACTTTTAAAGTTATCTACTTCTTCGATTTCCGATTCCACATATATTGCTGTGTCTATCTATGCTTTAGAATCTGCTTCTGTATCCATGTATAATATAACAAACTGCAGATTTTATTTCAATCTAATCTTATCTATTAGTAAATGAATATCATTAAAACAGATCCCCTTTACACATCCAACTTCGTGAATTATTTATCCCAAACTTAATGCGGCCTCAAATTCACGAATTATTTTTTATCGCTTAATGTTTATTGGCAATCTCAATTACCATCCACTCTCACTTATTCTCTTCCATTCATAGATGTTACTCGATATAAGACATGGTATTCCCCTAAGTATCCATCAGTTAACCAGTTTATATTCAACAATCACCTATCCATATGTCTTTCCCTTTGGCTATAATACCTATACATAATATGAGCAATATAATTAAATAAAATTGAAACGTGTTTTAAAATAAAATTGATCAATATGAGCAATATAAAATGGATACGTGTTTGTCTTACGAAATTTATATTCACGTTGGAAACTGAAACGTGGCCACCTTCTGGCTTCGATGAAAACAATATTTGTCTATCCATCTTTCGCAGCCCCATGTCTCTCCATCAGTTAACCAGTTTATATTTAACAATCACCTATCCATATGTCTTTCCCTTTAGCTATAATACCTATACATAATATGAGCAATATAATAAAATAAAATTAATTTCCAATTTTACTTGTTTTGCAATTCGGATTCCGCGTCCAATCAAATTAACAGTTTTATGGATACGTGTTTGTCTTACAGAATTTATATTCATGTTGGAAACTGAAACGTGGCGACCTTCTGGCATCCATAAAAACAATATTTCTCTACGCATTCACTCTCTCCATAGTCCCAAATCTGTTCATTCAGCATGACTTCTGCTAACCTTCTAAACCTGCCGCCCGAAGTAAGAAGAATAATCCTTGCGAAGAATGCAAGTGATCATATTCGAGAACACTTCAAAATCCGCGTTGTCTGCAAAACTCTTTCTCAAGACGCCGATCACGTGGATACTATTTCTCGAATTAACCTTATCCAGGAGGGCCAATCCGAAGGAGACCAAAGAGGCATCACGCTTTTGTACAATGCTTGCTTGGATGCCAAAAACGTATCTGCTTTGTTTTTGAAGGGAATTTCCGACTTCATGTACACATACGATGGAAGATTAGAAGCTTTTCAAAAGATTAAATCTTCTGCCATCGCCGGTTGCAAATCCGCCATGTATTGTTTCGAAGTCATCCGGCGATCTATTTACCCATCCTTTGACTCAGGTTCGACTATCCCATTTCTTTCCCGTTCCGCTATCCGTGCTCTTAGGAAGGACGTTAGGAAATTCGAGCGCTACTCCTGGCCTATCGGAATAGCCGTCGACCTCGCTCTCATAAGGGATGAAACTGATGTTGGAAGTTTAAGATCATGCCCTTGCTCCGTTTTTAATTATTGGCTTAGTATCACCGCCGAGAATATCAAAGGTTGCGGCATGTGCAATGCTTGTTTTTGGACTATCGAGCAAACTGTTTTCTTCCAAATAATCCCGCAGACTTTTCTTGAATGGCCTGTGCTACCCCCAAATCCCCTCGACGGTGTTTGGCCTGATTTTGAGCAAAACGTTGGTGGTTGGGGTCATGATGACAACGGAGGCGGTTGGGGCCAGGTCGTAGTGCACAATGGTGGGGGACAAAACCATGGTAAACGCAGGCGGCTGGGAAGGCGGTGGCGGTTGGGCCAACGTCGCAATGTAAAACGCGTCTGTTTATGCTTTTTCACACAATTAAAATTTTATATTTTGTTATTATTTTGCGTAAACATGTTTAATATTATTTATAACTATGACTTACTTTTCTATTACATTATCCACCAATACATCAAACTATCCATCCAGTATTAATTTTGGCTTTCCTCTATCCACTAAACTTCTCGAGAAGTCTGAGAGATATTAAATTTAGAAATTTAATTTATAAAATTATAAAAAAATATTTTTAGAGAAATTTTGGATCCAAATCTAACCACTTAAGGTATATTTGATTAGATACACCATGTATCTTTATCTATGCATGACATATGAAGTTGGATGTCATATTTTCATATGTAGGGTTAGGCTGAGGGTTTGTGTATTTTCATCCATATTGTTACATTTGCATATACTGGCTAGGTTGTGACTATATTAAACGAGTTTGATGTTTTTTGTAGGTTTTCTATATAATATGATTGTATTTTAGTAGTAATTAGTATATTTAGGGTATATCAGACTTCCATTTTAGTCTGATTCACGTATATGTTTTGTTAGACTTACCGAAGAAGTTGACCACCAATAAGTTACCCTACACCGCCGTCGTCATATTTCTAAACTCTTCTTTCTGAAATTTTTTGAGATCTGTACGGTTTTTAGTCCGAGTCATCCCCTTCTCCCTATGTACTTTGTCTATGTACTTTCTCGTTTTAGATCCATACGGTTTTGTTTTTGAGTTAGCCCCTTCTCTGTATTTACTTTGTCTAGATCTGAACAAAAATATAGATTTTATATATTTTCCTTTTATATCCAGACGGCTTTGAGTCCGAGTTAACCTCTTCTCCGTATCTACTTTTTCTAGATTTGAACAAAAATATAGGTTTCTCGTTTTAGATCCAGACATTTTTTTTGAGTTAGTCCCTTCTCCGTATTTTCTTAGTAAAGATCTGAACAAAAATTATAGGTTTTATATATTTTTCCTTTTATATCCATACGGTTTTGAGTCCGAGTAAACCTCTTCTCCGTATCTACTTTGTCTAGATCTGAACAAAAATTATAAAATTCTCGTTTTAGATCCATACGATTCTCCGTATTTTCTTAGTCTAGATCTGGAAAAAAAATATAGGTTTCTCGTTTTAGATCCATACGGTTTTGTTTTTGATTTAGACTCTATGAAGTCTGAAGCTTAGATTTTTTTTTTTAATTAGACTCTATTAGAAGTCTGAATCTTGGATTTGTTTTATAATTAGACTCTATTAGAAGTCTGAAACTAGTCTCTGTTTTCAATTGTTTCATGGTACACAGGATGGGACGATTCAGTCAGGTTCCAACGTCGAGTAGTAGTTCATACGCAACTTCCACATTTCGACAACGATCCGGATCATGCAATGGATTCCCCAAGAAATGTTTCTGCGGTCTGGAGCCTGTCATGCGAACCTCCACTACTGCCGATAATCCGGGAAGAAGATTCTTTGGATGTCGTAACTGGGATGTAATTACCTTTCTCTGTTATGTAGCCAGTTTTATTTTATCTTTACTCATTGGAAATCCGAAGAGGATTGTAAATTTAAAATGTGGCTGTATAGGATGGTGGCTACCATATTATGAAGTGGTGGGATGAGGCTATGATGGAGGAGTTTAACGACCTCACGCCGAGAGTGGACCAACATGGTGAACAAATTGATTACATCTTCCTTAGTTATGCTGAAATTGCCTGTGTTACCCACTTGGACGACGAGCTCAAAAAATTGCAGGCAGAGATAGCTCAATTAAAGGAGCTGTTGGCTGAAAAACCATCTACTCCGACAAATGGCGTCAAGTATGAGTATCTGATGTTTGCTGGTGCTATTATTATCATCCCGATCATCTTGAGGGCATTTTGTCAGTTGTAATATGTTAGTCCTGTGAATCCAGCTACAATTTTATGTAATATTACACGAATTTCAGTCATCTTTTGAATTTCCCCACCCTTTCATTATGCAAATTGTCCTCTTTTAAAGCTACTTACCTAAAAAACAAGAAGTAATATGTTTGAGAAAATAGAGTGTCAGACATCATATGAAGTCTAACAATATTTTGTCAGACTTCAACTAATAAAAACTATAGTGTCAGACATCATATGTAGTCTGAACAATATTTTGTCAGACTTCAACTAATAAAAACTATAGTGTCAGACATCATATTAGTCTAACAATATCAGACTACATATGATGTCTGACAATATTAAAATGCGCGGGAGTTCAATTGTTTTGTAATTTAGGCCCCAAAAATGCCCGGGAGTTATGTAAAAATGCGCGGCAGTTACGTATGTGGTAAAACCGTCGTTTCAACTGCTCTTATGACCCACATATAAATATTTGAAAATTTCCGTCTTGTGCGGCCGCCACTAGCATAACACCCCCATACTTTCCATTAAGATGAGTACCATCCACCACAATGACTCTTCTAAGAAACGTAAACCCATATATGGAAGCTCCAAATGCTATAAATAGATATTTAAATCTATTCTTCTCATCTAGTTCAAGAGCAGTTACTGTTCCCGGGTTGGTTTGCCTGATTCCATGCAAAAAAGAAGGAAGTCTCTCGTACCCATCCTCCGATGTTCCTCTCACAATCTTTTGAGCATGTAACAATGCTCTGTATGCGGTTGTGTAGCTCATCCTAATCCCAAACTGCTTCTTCATTGATACTTTAACATGCTTTGGTGTTATACCCTCAATTATACCAAAAGATTCAGTAAACAACCAACCAATATAAACTGGAGTATAACGTTTGCGCGTAGACATCCGGTCCACCATCGAACATGTATGGGTTTTTGAATAGCTCATCACCCAATACTTGTTTGGTTCGCTCTTCACACACGCTCGAACCATCCACTTGCATCCTTCCACACGACATTTAGCCACAAAACGTGTCTTGTCAGACTTCTCAGTCATGAATGCGAATTTCTTCAATATCGCCGTCAAACGTATCTCTGATATTAGGTCATCTTTGCTATCAAAACACTTATGGAGAAAGATACCCTCAGACAAGTCCCTTTTGCCACCCCACCGTTTACTAGTATCCTCCAACTCATATTTCTTATAATCTTCATCTTCTTCCACATCTACATCTTCATGTTTCACTTTCCCATATAAGCTATAATCATCATCGTCATGGTAAGCCTCAGCGTGTTTCCTGAAAACATTTTCAGGCACATCCAAATTTCCAACACCATCGTTTCCACCACCACCACAAACAGAATCATCCGAGATTGAGTCCACATCTTCCTCATCCTTGACTTCATCATCTACGTCATCTTCGTCCACATCTTCAACTTCAACTTCAACTTCATATTTTTCATCACAATTCACCGCATCATCTACTTCCATAGCGGATCGGCTCGAGACACAAAGACGGATTAAATGCGTATTAGCTAACTCGACCATGCTCCTTACTTGTCTATCATTTGTGACATAAACCGGAGGGCTATCCGGATCCATTAGTTTCAAGAGTGCTTCCGGCAATTGATATGATAACACCACCAACTCGGTTGTCCTGTCCAGCATATAATCATCTTGTACAATCTCAACAAGTTCTTGATGTGTAGAACCATGGCGCAAAGTGATAAACCGCCCTCCTTTCACCTTATCAACCACAAAATGCCAAATCTGGTCTCTCACGACCCATTCACCAAAGTTAACAGGTAACTGAACCATTATCTGTATAAACAAACACATATAAACCACATTAGAGATCTTTTGGTTAAAGCCAGACTTCTTGGCGAAGTCTGATGAAATTCGCTATCTTGCCAATATTATTCAAAAATTAATTTAAAAATAATTACCATATATAACAATGTAAAACTAACGCAGGAGGAACATATAAAACTAACACACATTTATAAAATTTAAAATCAGCGAAATTAATCACAAATATAGAATAAAATGCATTTTTAAGTTTTTAACATTTCAGACGGCTATAGCTGTCTGTTAAAAGTGAAACCAGACCTCTATGGCTGTCTGAAAAAAGGGGTATTTTTACAATTGAAATCGAAATGTCAGACAGCGGATGCAGTCTGAAATCTATCAGACAGCGTCAACTGTCTGCTTTGGAAATTTTGTCAGACATCTTATGAAGTCTGGAAAAAAAAGGGTAGTTTTGCAATTAAATTTGAAATGTCAGGCTTCTTAAAGAAGTCTGAAACCTTTCAGACTTCTCGGGGAAGTCTGACAAGTAGTCGAGGGTAGTTTTGCAATTGATTTTGAAATGTCAGACTTCAACAAGAAGTCTGAAAACTTTCAGACAGCTTGAGCTGTCTGACAAAATTTTCAGACAGCTATGGAAGTCTGACATAAAACATCGCATTTACGGTTTTTATCCATCGTTGACCAAAATTCGGATTTTCAGATGTCTATAGCCGTCTGGCAAAAGTTTAGAATTTCAGATGTCTATAGCCGTCTGATACTTTTTTTGCTTATTTTCAAACAGCTTTAGATGTCTGATGATTTTTTCGCTAATCCTGGTCAACATCTGAAAATTTGGGTCAATTGCTATTTCTACCCCTCCTTTTTGTCAGACATCGGATTCCGTCTGACAAAAAGTCAACAATCGGTCAATTTTTTTCCAGACAACATAAGAAGTCTGACGAAAAAATCAAATTACAATCAATTGCAAATCTACCCTTTTCTTATTTAGACTTTTTAGTGAAGTCTGGTTTTTTTTTTTTTTTTGCAAAGGATTTTGACAGACCTCTATAGAGGTCTGGCAATTGAAAGTCAATTGCAAAACTACCCTCACGTTGACCATATTGAAGTTTACGAAAAAAGATAAGACATAAACGGCAGACTGAAAGTACAATTCAGATCTGAAAATCGACGATATGAAAAAAATTCTTACCAATGTCCGTTTTTAGTTTGTTCTTAGCCTCGACGATTTCCCAGAACGTCTAATATCACCGGAAACACGAATCCGAGACGTGTTTAGCTTTTTTTATAAGATGATACACGATTTCGCAACTTTTGAATCGAAAAATCAAAGGGGAAAAGGGAGAAATCGGTCGGGATAACGTCCAAGCTCTATTCTTGAGCTTTAATTGAGCTTTAATGGTGGCAAAACGAGCTGGATTACACATTAACTCGTCGGCGATGGTGGGTGTCGTGGTTGTTGAGCATTGATGGTGATGGCATTTTCGTGAATATCCAAACAAATTTCGGGCCCTTTTGTCTTTTACCTAAAATGTCAGACTTCATATGAAGTCTGACGATGGCATTCTCGTGAATAACTAAGATAACTAAGGGGATAAATTAGCGCGAGAGAGGAAGGAGAGGGCCGAGGGTATAATCAGGGTTGACTTCAATTTCAGGGGCATTTTTGCAAACAGCCCTCGAGGCTACAACATTTACCCCCGTCATTATTACCCTCTACTACAGTCAATAACAAGGAAACCAATAAATTACTTCTTTCTTTAATAAATCAAACCTCTCGGTGTATAATCTTCCCCAAATATGGATACGTTGCTCTTATTACCCTCCACGCTATCCATTTGTTTTACTCTACATTATCCCCTATTTTCATATATTATATTCCCATCCATTATTTACATACAAATAATAATATCAACAACGTTATAAACTCAACATGTTGTCTATCAACGCACTTTCTAGGTTCAAACATGTAAGATGCTAGCCACATACCTTTCTTAGATATATCCACTCATTAATATTCCTCTCAGTTATTAACTATCTATATCGTCCCTATATCTATTTCATTTATCATTTTAAGTCCAACGTCAATTCATACCTTCACCAATATCGCTATCCGTCCTAATTTGCATTTTACCATTTCATAAATATTGCTAAGTATGAATCCATAGACTAACTTCATATCACCTGTCCACCCACACTTATCTTCAATTTGTCTATCCACCCATATTCGAATTGATACCTATCAAAATAGCAACACGTAATTTATGTTATCACACATAAACCAAATACTCCAAGTTCGGAAAGACAAACATTTCCTCACATCTCAAACACATAACTCACAATCCATGAATGTTACAAATCACTCAGAATAGATAAAAGTTCATTCGTAAATTTGTGGTACTATCCACTTCTTATATATCTCCATGGCATACTCCTGCCTAAACTGGTCCACAAATTCATCTGTCATCGCTTCTATTCCATCTGATCTAGCTAGGGCATTCAGCTCAAGAAACTTCATTGTAACAGGTCCGCAATCACCTACTCGATCATTCGTGTACACTGTCTTTAACCGACTCCATGAATAAGGCGGTAAATTCCCTTTCAGTTCCTATTTCCCCGGCTTCGTTTTCTCCCTCGGCTTCATACTGTTACTCTCTGGGTCGAGCTTGAAGAATGCCTCCACAATGTAGGGAATCATTTCAACTATTGGCGCAATGTTTGTATCAGCTTTGGCACCACTGTTATGGATTGGCAACGGGTCTAATAGTTCAACGGTCTCTAAATCTAAATTAATAACAACCTCAACCCAGTGATCGTCGTCCCAATTCATGGGAACGTAAGCTGTTGAGACATCTTCAAACCACCTTGCCTTTGCCCGGCCGTGCGTCCACTCCCCGTATACATACTTCTTCATGCGTTCGTCCCAATGGTACTCTCGCGGTTTTTTTGACTTCATAAAGCTCCTATGTCGCCCTTGCAAATGGTTGGAAAACCAAGGTGGAAGGAACACCACCCTCTCCGTTGCGAAGTACCTAGCATGTTTGAAGTATATGTATTCTGCAAGTACCTGCATATGCTGAAGTACCCAGATACCATACATGTTACTCTTCTATTCCATTATATTTAACAAACTTAAAAATTTCTTCGGCTCAGCAATGTCAAGCAAGAATTGGTTATTGATAGCCACCTCCCCAAACATCAAGTTCTTCAGATCGTATTTCCTACAAATTGCACGGCATGTCAGTACATCTATCATACTATCCTTTTCTATAAGCACAGTTATTTATTACCTCGTTGGGAATAGTTTCAGCGTTTCTTCCCAGGCGTCCTTGTGCTCAAAATACATATCTTAGCTTTCCCTTAACCCTACAAATACCCGAGCTAGCTCAATCTCATCATTCGATGGACTTTCTTTAACACGCTTGGGTGGGGGAGAAGAATCGCTTAGCTCAACCGGTTCTTCAGTCCTACCACTCAATATTTTCATTTTCCCCGCCTTCTTTTTGCGGCCGTGGTTCTTATTTTTAGGCTTGTTCCTTGTTAAGCTAACTGCTTCATTAAAGGGTACACCTACTGTTTCCTGTCACACACAAAAATTAATTTCTTTATTCTGTAGTCCAAATTTTTTATACACATTTACTAAACTACCTTCGCTGGTTCCTTTGTCGTCTGTCCATCTACCTTTTTGTTATCCTTAAAGGAACTGTCCACCTTGCCTTCCATGGCTATCTCCTCATCTTTTTGTTCACAGACAACTTCGGACTCTCTTCCCGTTGCCTGTTCTTCACCACACACAGACTTTGGTCCATCCATCATTCTTCCGAGATCGCAACAGATGGATACTCCCTCCTTATTTCCTTCAACATGATTCCCTGGATTGCTCTGCCCAAAAAAAATACACTAACCTTGTTATTCCCTTTAATAAGGACATTTATACAAAAGCTTATCTTCAACAGCCTCTATTAAGCGTTACAAACCTCCATCGCAGTACACACTTCATCGTCAGTGGATACTTTCTTACTATCTTTCTACAGTTCTCCATCTCCCGTGGAATCCTGACTTAATGAACTCTCAATTTGGCTTTGCATCTGTCCATTTGTTTGTTTAAGCCCGGCAGCAGCATTATCACTTTTGTTTCCAATGGATGCTTTCTTCACGCTCTTCTCTATTAACCTGCCAAACATCCATACAAAACTTATATCTACCAAATCTAGCAAATGGATAATACTCCAATTAATCCAAGGTTTCAAAGGTATCCATAAAGGTAGTACACACTTCACTATCCATCGATACTCTCTCGCCAGCTAACTCCTCTTGTCCTTCTTCGTCATTGACCCTGGAAATATCCACTGCGATTTCCATGCGTATGTCATCAGATTTTGTTTGCAATGGAAGCTCCGAGTCCTTCTGTACCTTAAAACATGCGAACGTATCCATAAATATCTATCTACTTAAAGCATGCAATCGTCTCCATAATTACCTGATGCTGAATGACTTCCCTTTCTTCTGTATCATAAATTTCACTCTTGGCCAACACATCGCCTTCATATCCCTCCACAGGGCTGCCTGTTTTGGACTCGCCATGCTAAATCTCAAAGATTTAAGACCACCGCAAAGTAAAAATTATGTACAATTAGTCAAATACCATAACTTATGGATGCAAACTCAGCATATCAGCATATCACCTGGTTTGATGGATTCAACATAGCACTGTTTACAACCCCACCTTTTCCTAGGTTTTCTAAACTTTGAGCTGCATACAAAACATCTTTCGAGTGCTTTTCCTCCTCCCCATCTTTGATCATTCCCATATGCTGCATCGCCCTACCAACAATTGATTCATCCCTTGTTTTACAAGGATCAATTGTGTCATCCAGCTGAGTACAAAAGTTGCCAATGTTAAATTCAGATCCCAGATTTTCTTGATCGAAAAAAGTTTCATCAACACTGTTGATAACTTGAGAAATAATAGAATTCACATTATCCCGATTAGTGCCCTCGTCTGTCGCATGACTTCCAACACCTTGATCACCAACTCCAGTATTAACATTCTCCGCCCCTTTGGAATTACATTTATCCTTCTTCCCCTTTTCTCTTTCACCTAAGAAAATTCTCTTCATCCTTGTCAACGTACACTTCTGGCCTGGGCTGTTCAGCCGTTTGATTCCACGCAACCTACAATCCTTTGACGTCTTTCTTTCCTTCAACCACGCCACCTCTTTTTCCAAATTCTCGATTTTCTTCTCCACCCAACTCTTGAATTTATCATCACCAACAGAACTTGTCTCTGTTATACTTCCATATTCAATAGCAAGTAACGGTAGCTTTCTCTTCTTGTTCTCCCCAACAGTCTTTGATACGTGTTCAATGCCATCTTCAATAGCGACTAATGAAGGTTTTCTTTTTTTTTTGTTCTCTACAATAGCCTTTCGGACGTATTTAATGAGCTTCTGCGAAGAATCTCCCCCAGGCCACTCCTCCTTCTTAAAGTTGTGATCACTATCCACCAGATTTTCAAGATACACCAACTTCTTATCTTTAATCTCGTCTATCCACTCCCCCCAGCCCTCTCCAAATGGTCCCATTGGTTTTAAATACGGTACCACTTTTACCTGTACATAGAAAAATACCACATCTGTATGGATACACGGATTTGTTTTAATATTCACAATACGGAACTACACATACCTCAGATCCAAACTCTATGTCTATTACAGTCTCACTACTAATCCAGTTGTTTTTCGGGATCCTTTCGAAAGAAGTATCCATGAAGCTCATAGTTGATTCATGGTCAGGCATCCTCTCCAAGAATCCGGGAATACATCGGAAAACTAGAAGTTGGAATGCAAGCGGGAATCCATAGACGACCTTTGTTTGCTGCTGCAGCTGAGTTATGAATGTTTTAACCGGATCTTCACCAATTTTTCCCGTTCTCGGGCCAGGTTTCATTGAATTAATTGTTTTAAGAAACGACACTCTTCCCCATGGATAGCTCAAAAAATTATCAACATCGCTAAGCATCTCAACAAATTCCGGCGTTGCTTTTGCAACCTGGTTGCTACAAATAAGCACTCCATCAACAATACATATCAGCGCAAGCTTCAACCTTTTTGTTCCATCCATGTCTCTATCCTCAAGCATTTGAAGTATGTCTGAAATCTTAACACCTTGTTCCCTCTTCTTCATGGTCTTACTCATCTGTCCAAATAAATCTTCCCATTCCGAAGTACTTCTCACCACCACTATACTCCGATCTTCTGTGTCTTCTTCTTCCGGGAACTCGCAACAATTCAAGCATGTTATCATTCCAAACTCAACTAATGAGAATCGCAGTGGTTGCCCTGCAAAAACTGTACTCAACTCGTACTTCTTTTTCGTAATTAGTTGTCTCCCCAGTAGCCCATGTATCAATTTCCCTGAAATTGAACACTGCTTTACCGGGAACCTAAACAAATCTCCAAAACTAGATCCCATAATATCTCCCACTCCGGCTTATCCTTCAATAGCTGCCAACTTTGTTTAGTATCTCCGGTTTGGAGTATATATTCAGTCTACCATCTGGATATCGATCTGTTTTGTACAATCTGCTCGGTAGTTCTTTGTCCACCATTGCCTGAAAAATACAAAATCAATCGCATGAGTTTCATTCTCAGATTGGGGGTCGAAACAAAATTGGTTATTTCTAATCGTGTCAAGCTTACCTTACTGTTGATGTAGAAGAGAGAAGATCGAAAGAGAGAAGATCGAAAGAGACCAGCTTTTTTTTTTCCCTTTTTGTTTTAGCCCTAAATTAAAAGCCTCTGATCAATTATTAAATTACCCCAACTATAAAATTTCTAGTTAGCAATTGAGTAATTGCTCAGGTCATTTAGTCTTAAGGGCATTTTTGACTTTTTATTGTCTCTCTCATCACAAAAAGATACACAATTGAACAAACATTTAAGAAGATACCAATTTGCAAGAAAAATATATAAAAGATACACTCAGTGCAATTCACCCATTGGAGATGCTCTTACTGTCCATAAAGCGTTTCATTTTCTTCGAAAGTGAATTAATTATTTTTTTATTCAAAACTAGATTGCTAAAATGGCTCCCCATATATTAAACAAAAAATTGTTCCCACTAAAAGTGCCACCTGACATCATTTTAGATTAGTTTTATTTGTTGAGGTGGATAGCTTCTCAAACCTCAAACAACGTTTTTATAGAATAGGCTTCCAATATATTAAATAAAAAGGTGTTAATGCCACGTGACATCATTTTTATTAGTTTTATTTGCTGAGGACCTGGGACGGATCCGGATATCCGGTTCCGGATCCGGTTCCGGTTCCACCGGATATGCAATATGACTATCCGGATTCGGATCCGCTTGTTTCGGATATTCGATTTGCGGATATCCGTAATAATACAGGATATCCGCGGATATCCACGGATATCCGAATCCGATCTGAAATTTAACTAAATTTTTTAGAGTTTACATTTTTCACACAAAAATATAATAACAAAAGATCATATGTAATTATATAGTAGCAAAAGATCATTGTGAAAAAGATAAAAGAAAATAGTTTAACTAACAAAAAGATCAAGTAACATAAGATAAAATAGCAAAAGAGTTTGTATCTTCAAGTCCATGTCTATCTTCTGCATTACGACTGAAAAAAGAAAATCTATACAATCAATTCAAAGAACAGCAATACAAACAACTCAACTTCTGTATTAATTTCATGTGTTTATATGACTGGAAAAAACAGCTAAAATTACGGTTGGATTTTCGAGCCCATCAAAAATTTCAAGCTTAACAAACAATATACAATCAGTTTAAGGAAAATGACATGACCGCAACTAGTGTTAACTTCCAAAATAATTTTACCCAGTAAGCACTCATTTGTACATATCCATTATCACATCATCCAACTGTACATTTGTAACAAACCGCAAGATCTAGGATCTATCTTGGCATAAAAGAACCAGTAATATAATAAGGTTTAAGTCCACAACAAAGACACAACATAGAAGAATATGAACAATCAGATATAATTCCACGTTTCCATAATTTATGGTTAATACAAATAAATTTAAAATATTTACTATAACATATATAATAAAAAAACATATTATAATATAATATAAACGGATATCGGATATCCGGTTCTGAAATTTTCTATTATCCGGATCCAGATCCGGTTCCGACGGATCCGTGATTTTATTATCCGGATCCGGATCCGGCACCCCGGATATCCGCTTTTTCGGAGCGGATTCGGAGCGGATACCAGATCAGATCCGGATGCCGGATAATAATCCCAACCCTAGCGGAGGTAGATAACTTCTAGAGCCTATAGTATAATTAAATATAATATTTTTCATTAATTTTTATATAATTTGTATACCTTCTTCACGTTGTTAGTTTTTATTTTACGCAAAAATATGCATGAATTTTAACCTATTATAGTATTGAATTTAGAAGCCCATAAAAAGATCTGAGGTTAAATTATTGATAAACGAATAACAAAAAACACTAATATGTTTTATAATCAATTTTATTTTATTATTACTGACTTAATTATTATAAGCACATGGCTCAAAACACATACCAGATTAAAAAATCTGAAAAATCTATTTCCAAAAGGAAATTGAGCATGCGTTATCTATTCAATTAGGAGAAAATTAGATAAATATGGAGTTCTTCACGAGCATTCAATTTTTTATTGGATGCACGTCGCGGTTAGACAAAAAAAAAGTTTTATCTATTCAATTATATGTCATCGTCCATTGGGCTAGTACAAAAAAAACAAAATTATTACAAGATTTTTAAAAACAAAATGAGCCAAAGTTGGGTGTTTCTCGATTCCAAACAACTTGTAAGGAGGAGAGCGAGCCACGTGGCGAGAGAAAAGATATGCGTCATCACCAATTGCTGAATGCCATGCACCACTGATGTCTGAGATTTTTGCCTATCACCGACGCCAGAGCAAAAACCTTGTAATAATCCACTTCTTTGTCGATCGACTTCCACCAAAGATGTTGCCTGAAAATGCCGTGGAGGAGATTAGCACAGCTTAGAGCTCCAATGAAAACTCCAAGGGATGCCGGGAGATCCGAGCCGACAGATCCAACTCAAGGAACCGCATGTTACACCATTGCAGTGCTGCGAAACTCGAGCAAAGCAGAGACTAACAGATAATTAAATTCACTGATCCAAGAGAGACACAATCGAAACTCAAAGAAAATGAGTTAACCGGCAAATAGAAACAAGGAAATCGTTCAAATTCGAGACTAACCCGGAACACGAGTCCGATAGAAGGTCGGAAGAGTGGATCGGACAAAAGCCCGAATTTATTGAATCCGATATGAAATCGGAAGACAAAACAAAAGAAAACCAATATGTACAACCGAAGAATCCGGCTAGAAGTGATGTAAACATCGGGGAAAAAAAATCTCTTTCTGAAGGATAAGAAGGTGAGAAGAAGGAGAGATCAGAAAAAATCAAAGGGTTTGAGAGAAGAATCTTTCTCTAGAGAAGAGAGAGAAACCCGACGGTCCCTGCCATTGTCGATTGAACTCGAACAAATAATAAAATGGGAAACATTTGTGCGAAAAAAAAATGATAAATTAGAACTATTATGAGTCCAAATGGTTGTCATTTTAGAGGATCAAAATTGAGTGGAATTACTAATTATGCTGAATTCTATTTATTCCGCTCAAATTTTTACCATTTACACCCTATATATACGAATATATAGCAACGCAAACCATGAGTCATAGTCTCATAGATAATTAAGGAAAAAATTAGGTTTAATGTTAACATCAAAGCAAATTATACAACAAAAAACCTTTTACACAGTAGCGAAAATTTGTGTTTTCCTATGAACTGTTGTGAATAGAAGAGAGATAGAAGAATTGATGATGTTTATTCCAATGAATGAAGACTCCTTTATATAGGAGTACAAGAACTTGGAGACCAAGTAAAACCTAGAAGAACTTGGAGACCAAGGAAAACCTAGATTACAAGTAATGGGCCTTATAATGGGCATCTACTAATTATTCATAACACTCCCTCTTAGATGTCCATTATAATGAAATGGTTTGTAATGCGTTTAAGATGTTGCCTCATTAAAAACCTTACCAGGAAAACCCAATGGAAAAAACCATGGTTAAGGGAAAAAGAGTGCAACACGCAATTACTCCCCCTCTTGAGTACACGTGTCGAGATCTTTGAGACGGCGTAGCCCGATCTGATGAACTAACTTCTTGAAAGTAGAAGTAGGTAGCGCCTTTGTAAATAAGTCAGCCAAATTATCGCTCGAACGGATCTGTAGAACATGTATATTGCCGTTCTTCTGTAGATCGTATGTGAAGAAGAATTTTGGTAGAATGTGCTTTGTTCTATCACCTTTAATGTATCCGTCTTTGAGTTGTGCGATGCATGCTGCATTGTCTTCATACATAATTGTTGGAGCTTCTTTCCCTCCAGAAATATCACAGTCTTCTTTTATATGATGAACGACAGATCTTAACCATACACACTCGCGACTAGCTTCATGGATGGCTAAAATCTCTGCATGGTTAGAAGAAATAGCGGTGAGAGTTTGCTTCATAGATCTCCAAGAAATGGCTGTACCTTCGCAAGTGAACACATATCCTATTTGCGATTTAGCAGTATGGGGATCGGATAAGTATCCTGCGTCTGCAAAACCAATTAGGCATTCCTTGGATAAGTTAGAAAAGAATAAGCCCATGTCTTTTGTACCTTTGAGGTAACGAAGTATATGCTTAATCCCATTCCAATGCCTTTGAGTTGGGCAGGAGCTAAACCTTGCTAACAAATTCACCGAAAATGATATATCTGGTCTTGTGTGACTAGCAAGGTACATTAATGCTCCTATTGCACGTAAGTATGGTACTTCAGGGCCAAGAACCTCTTCATTGTTTTCTCGAGGACGGAATGGATCCTTTGACACATCAAGTGATCTTACAACCATTGGACTACTCAAGGGGTGTGCTTTATCCGTATAGAACTTTTTGAGCACATTTTCTGTGTATGTTTCTTGATGTACTAGAATTCCATTCTTTACATGTTCAATTTGTAGTCCTAAACAAAATTTTGTTTTCCCAAGATCTTTCATCTCAAATTCTTTCTTCAAATACTCCACTGTATATGAAATCTCTGCAGGAGTTCCAATAATATTTAAATCATCAACATATACTGCAATTATCACAAATCCTTTCTCAAATCTCTTTATAAAGATGCATGGACTAACACGGTCATTTTTGTAGCCTTCTCTTAACAAGTATTCACTAAGGCGATTATACTACATACGCCCTGACTGTTTTAGTCCATAAAGAGATCGATTTAGTTTTATGCAATATTGTACTCGGGAATTCGATTTTACTACTTCAGATAGTTTAAATCCTTATGAGGTTTCAACTTTAAAAACTTCTGGAAAAAGAGTACAACCACACATCATCACATTTCTCCCCCTGAAAGCATCATCTCCAAGATATTATCTTTTGGGAATTACTATAAGCATAACCTTATTGAATAACTCAAATGATTATCATATGATCTCTTAGATCATTGGACTTTTGGTTCATGTCATCCTTTTCACATAAAAGGTCATTCATTCCGTTTCTTTACAATCCAATCTAGGTCTTTGTGAGAACCCTTGTGCTAATACTGTTTTGCACCTCATAATTTCATCTCATCAATTCTTTAACATAAAGACCTCTTCATATTTCTCGCATAAAAACTTATTTATGCGCCACTGGTATTACATCATTAGGTGTACGGACTACTGGTCCGAATACCCTTTTCTTTCCAAGAGATTTTAACTCTGCATCTATTGTTTCTTTCCCTTTTGGCCAATCATTACTTTGTGTACACTTTTCAATAGATGACTTGTGATCCTCATTCTCATCAACTGCTATATTTCATGCATAAATCTTAACGACGTCGATTTGATATCGGTTCCATATTTTTCCATATATGACATAACTATTTGAGATTTCTTTATTCTCAGGTACCTGAATTTCTTTCTTGTCATGTTTACCATCTCTTCTTGAGATCCTTAATATCATTCCTCGGTCCTGCCATTCTCATTCATGCTCCTTTTTTTCCGAGGATTATTATATTTAGAACCGATATGTCTATCACGCTTCATGCGCTTTTTAGACTCACTAGCAGTTTGATATTGTCCTTCTAGGACATCCAATTTAACTGGAGCATTTACAGCTGGTATGTGACTTTGTCACTCTATTAGGGTCAGTCGAAGCATCTGACAACAAATTGCTTAACCAATCTACTTGAATTATCTTTCGTACATTCATTTGGACTTCTATTCACGCTCTTTAGTACGAGGATCATAGATAATTCATTTATTTTCCAGCTGTTTATTTTCTCTCCCTAAAGTTGGATAAATTGACTCATTAAAAGAGTCTAATCATCAATGGAGAATCATATCCAACATATATTTATAACCTCCTTTGAGGTCTCATCTTTTGTCTTGTCGTGGAGCAACTTATCCAACTTCTCTAGATGGGGATTTATGGTTCCTGACCCAAAACCAATTTGATGGGGAGAGCTATTTTACTCTTTGGCTATATGCGAATCAATGCTGCTCAGTTTCACCAGTATTACCAATTAGTCTCGCACACTTTAAGTTGCGGATTTATGACAAGGATACATACATACGACAATCTTATCGATGTGTTAATATATAAACATATGGTGGATGATCAGTCCACCAGTGGGTGATCAAGCCCACAAACATTTCCTTGTATACTTTCCATAAATTAAATAGATTCCAAATCTATTTTGGCTGGTGAAATCGTTTTATCAACGAATGTCGCATCATTACAAAACCGGGATGGCATAACCGGTTTGCCAAAAATTAAAATTTCAGTAAACTTCTGGTTTACTATAACATTTATCTCCATTTTAATAATCTGTGTGTAGTAGTGTAGTACAATTCAATAGATAATGCATGTATTTTCTCCAAATTACATTTATTGCCTCGGGTATTACTTCTGTTGAAGGCATTCAACATTTCCCTTATTGTCTCAACATGATTAAATTTAAAATCCCTTTGGATTTCTTTATAAATGATTCATCAAGTCTATTTTCAGTGTGAACATAATCTTCAGGATGTTCCACTTAGTACTTAGAATGGATGTGGGATTCTCTAGTTCTCCCCCTCGAGATAGTAACACTCCAGGTTCATCTATCTCGAATTGAATCCCACAAAATCAACAACATACCTAACTTAGGTCATGTGTATCTTAGATTCTTTTGACCTTTGAGACTTGGGAAAATATAACGCATTAATGATTTCAAATTGCGTTCCCATAGGAAATTCGCTCTTCTAGAGCTGTCAATAATCTTTATAAAACCTGATATTGTACTCACACAAATTTCTTTCATCATCACATATTGCTACCATCATTATTTTCTCACTTCTGGTGAGGATATGATTTCTTGAAAGAAACTCATCGGGGCTCGACCTTGACCATATCCATATTCATATCCACATATACGTCTACAACTACTTATATAGCTACTCCTCAGGTATTGTCATTACTGTGGTACTTTTCTTTTTCAAAAAAAAGATAAAATATAAACTCATAGTACGTCTCAAACACTTTTCATGATATTGTGTCTCCAGAACAACAATATTTGCATGAAAGATAGAGCATGACTTCTATAACATATCTATATGAGTACTTATTCACAGACTTAAAGTCTTATAATCTTATATTAACCAATCAAGATGAGTTTATGACTATATCACATTCTGGTGATCATATATTTCTTTCGCATTAATGTTCCAAAGAACATGTGGATATTTTACGTCAAGCCACCAATATCCAAAACCTCATGAAATTTGATGGCAAAACAATATGATCATGAACTTTAAATTTATAATCAAACTACACATGCTACGAGATATTTGTTTGGAGTTGATATGCAAGTTAGCAAAAAGGAAAAATATAAACTTAAATATTTTCCTGAAAATAAAAGAGAATATATTGATATTTAAAAATAAAAACTTAAATAGTTTCCTTAAATCAGAATCTAAAATTTTGGAAACGATTAAAACAAAAGGGAATATATTGATATTTAAAAATAGAAACTTAAGTATTTTCCAAAAATCAGAATTAAAATTTTGGAAACACAATGCAACATAATCTTTTATTATATGAAACATTAAAGCGTGTTCATCGAAAATAATTACTACAATTTAATGTAATATAATGTATGAATATAAGTTATTGAACACAAGCAAAAATATAGAGTTGAATCCATTAAGATAAACCATGAATCGATAATAAACATGGTTTAAATACATGTTTAAATCATGACAAATATCAATAAATTGTTATTCTAGATAAGTGATAACAAATGATTTTAGCATCCTTTGAGGTACCAATTCCTCAAGCTTATCGATGTAGCTTTGAGGTATCGAACCTATTCTGGGATGGATAAAACCAATAAGCAAACACTAATCCTCTAGAGTCAAATCAAACAATTTAGTTTTTGTTCTAACAGTCCTAACGAAAACAATTCAAGCCGAAGTAAACAAAAGCAAATAAACAAGTGATTCAATCAATGATAAAGATAGGGCATAAGGTTAAGGTCAACGGATAGGTGACTCGGGATGATCAAGGATCCTAATTCAAACTTCAAACAAGCTAATCTCCTAGCAAGGAACACAACAGTACGATCAGTTTAATCTCTTAATACTAATCTCTTTACTTAATCCTAATCCAAGAACAAATTCTCATTTGTGAATTAGAATCAAGCAAGCAATCAAACAAGTTCCAAACAACTAACAATCACTCTAAACATACATTCTCATGCGCTAGAATGTGAAAGTTCTATCAAAGCTATGAACAGGAATTTCATCGAACATGTTGTGAACAAGAAATCTTAAGTATCCTATTCAACTTGATCAAGGCTAATTAGGCATTACACGCACTTTGACAGATGAGATTTCATACAATTAAACACTAGAATCCATTGATCACCCCTAAATCAACCTAATCCTACCTAACCCATAAGCCCTATGAAGAACTACTCACTAATCATCATCAAACCAACAAATTCCATAGAAATAAGATTGATCATAGAAAAGTAGAGTTTGATTGAAAGATTTGATGAAGGAATCACAAAAGAAGTACTAGATTCAATCAAGAAATCAAACTTGTTCTTACAAAAGGTTTAGAACAACAAAAATAGCATAAGAGACTGTAAAAAGATAGGTTTTTGGCTTAAAAAGTCATTAGGGTTCGAGCCGGGTCAACCCGGAACAAACCGGGTGTTGACCCGGATCCAAGGCAATTTCTGGGACGCGTATCGGTCGGCGTATCGGTCGGCCAGACCGATATGGACTCTCGGATTTTTCTGGGAAGGGTCGTATCGGTCGGCGTATCGGTCGGCCAGACCGATACGGACTCTCGGATTTTTCTGGGAAGGGTCGTATCGGTCGGCGTATCGGTCGGCCAGACCGATACAGACTCTCGGATTTTTCTGTGTTGAGATGCATCCAGTAAATCAGGCATAACTCTCTCCATATAGCTCCGAATGACTTCAAACCACCTCCATTAGAAAGCTAACTCAATTTTCCATGATTTTTATTCAGAATCCCAGAGCTAAAAGTCAATGTAATATCTTCATATGACTCAATCTTTCAAGCTCATCGATTTGGTCCTTCATCACCATATCACTTGCAATCACTCCTTTAGCCTCCAAACTCTTCCAAACATCCTTAGCAACTCCAAGAACCTACAAAACAAAGGAAACACTCCAAATGCAAGCCTAGAATGCCTAAACCTAGCTCTAGATGATCCTATACTCTAAACACATCAATGACCAAAGAAATGAAGTTAAAGGAAACTAAAAAGAAGTAAAACATGATCCTAACATTAGCCTAAATGCACGAAAATACAAGTATATCAATTCCCCCAGACTTAAACCTTGCTTGTCCACAAGCAAGCATAGGACTATCACAACAAGTTGGGGAAAAGGTTTGAAGGCGGAAGCTCATATCCAAAGACAAAACTGAGATCAACAAGTTCCAATTCGAGTCAACGTCACCAAGATGCAACCAAGTTAGGCTTACTCCAAAAATTTAGCCATGCTCATCAAGACAAAACTCTTAGCTCAATTCTCAACCTAGACAAGCATTCCTATCAACTAGCTCTTTAACATTCATTAGGTTTTCAAGTGGATCTTACTCAATGCAAGGTGATCAAACTCATTTGGCAAAGGGACAAGGTTTTGAGATTAAAGTGATCTCAATCAAAAGAGGGGTTTACTCCAAAAGCATAAAGGTTCTCTCATAAAGAAGTGAATGAGCTATAGTAAAATGCTAAGAGTTAGAGGCAATTGGTGCATACTAGGTTGATTTCCATCTACCCATGCCCCAATTACTTCTTCTCCTAATCTAGCCCACCTAAATGGATACTACCCTTGACCAAGGCTATTTTTGCCTCATCCCATTTTCTCAATCAGACACTTTCCAATCAAACTCCCCAAGGATCAATAAAGACTTTTCAAAACAGTGGCAAATCTTTTCTTTTTAACTTAGCTCAAATCTTTTTTTAGCAATGGTCTCTTTTCTTTCTCTAAGGTGAGCCTTTGGCTTCTTTTCATTTCAAAATATAAGACACTTTTCTTTTCTTTAAACACATAAGAGCTTTTCTTCTTTTAAAACACTTTGCCAACAAACATAAGATCCCAACCAAAATCCCTTTTTATTCTTTCTTTTCTTTACTCTCTTTCTTCCATTCCCAATTTCTCCCCCAAACTTGGATTCTAGCCTATCGCAAAGCTAAAGGTGTTGAGCTTGCACTATATGGAAATTTCGCCTAGTCGCCTCATACTCAACACTTTTTACCTAGCTCATTCAAAAAATAGGCCTACCTCTCAACAAGAGTGTTTATGGTTTGAAAGAAGGGTGGTGAAAGGTGTGGAGTCTATTCAAGCAAGCGAGAGTGGTAAAAGGGATAAGAATGCTTGAATATTTTCAGAGTATCCATGAGTTTAACACACAAAGCATGAGCAAGATAATTAGATGTCATCATTAAAGTTCTCACTTAGGTAGAGCTAGTGTCAATTCAAAGCCTATTTCAGTTTCAAACCAAGTTTCAAAGCAAGCAATCCGAGCATGGTTCGTCTTAACTTTCTAGCCTTTCTTGAATTACAATCTTATGATAATCAACTAGCTCAAACAACTAGCATAAAGAACACGTCAACACTCAATCAGTCTTACAAGGAATTTCAATCATTGCTCCCTATGCATGCGTCCTATATGATGCAACTAGACTCGATCCTATGATGCAAGTGCAACTACATGCTTTCTTTTTGAAACTTTTTTTGAAATTTTTCAATTTGTTTGGTTTTTTCTATGCCATAAATGAAATGCATGAGACTCAAGTGATAGAAAAGAAAAATAAGATCAAAAGAAACATGATTAGCAACTGGTCTCTCCCCCAAACTTAAATCACACAGTCCCTTGTGTGATCTACGAAAGGAAAAGAGACTGAAAACACACAAAATGCAAACAAAGAGAAGAAACTAAATATGTACAAGGATGGAGTGTTACTTGGCTAGTTGTGGAATGATGGTGGGTTTGATGAAGAGCAGGGCTCAATCCCAAAACTCATTCTCTTCTTCTTTGCATTTACCTCAAAGCTCCCCAAAAGGATAGACATGGGAATTCCTCCCAAGTGAGCTTGTTTTGAGTCACTTAGCTTGACTATCCCTTCACTCTTTTTGTTTAGGGATGTGGCATGAGTTTGTATCACCGGGATCATACTCATCGTAGAACCACCCCTTAAACTCCTTCAGCCTTATCTCCTCAAAAGGGATCTTCCTTGGATCATGAGAGCTCAATGGTGTGGTAGAGACTATATCAAGAAGCTTGTGAGGGGGTTGAGCCATTGGAGATCCATCTTCTTCATCCTCCTTGAAGGCGTCTTCCTTGAGGTCATCTTGATTCTCTATAAGATTTCCTCCAATTGGATCTTTCTTGTGAATTGGTTGCTTTGGCTCTTCTTCCATGATTGAGGGCTCGTCTTGTATGCTCTCTTCCTTGATGTTCTTGCACTCAACAACCGACTCATCTTCATAAGGCTCCTCCTCATCTCTCACAACTTCTCCTACTTCTTCATTGTTGATATTGGTTGAGTGACCCATGATTGTCCCTTCATCATCATCATCTTCATACCGCACTACAAGGTCTTCACCAACTGTACAACCAAGAAGCAATTCAAATTCCTTAATAGTCTCTTCAGCTTCTTTCAGGAAGTCATCTTGGACTTGAATATTCTCCTCATGTGTTGGCTCAACAATACTTGCACCTGACATCAAAGCTAGAAGAAGGAGCAAATTTAGTAACAAAGACTTGAACTAAAAAGGATTAGAAATCGAATTGATCTATCCAGAATCCCAAAATGGCAACGGCGCCAAATTGATAACAAATGATTTTAGCATCCTTTGAGGTACCAATTCCTCAAGCTTATCGATGTAGCTTTGAGGTATCGAACCTATTCTGGGATGGATAAAACCAATAAGCAAACACTAATCCTCTAGAGTCAAATCAAACAATTTAGTTTTTGTTCTAACAGTCCTAACGAAAACAATTCAAGCCGAAGTAAACAAAAGCAAATAAACAAGTGATTCAATCAATGATAAAGATAGGGCATAAGGTTAAGGTCAACGGATAGGTGACTCGGGATGATCAAGGATCCTAATTCAAACTTCAAACAAGCTAATCTCCTAGCAAGGAACACAACAGTACGATCAGTTTAATCTCTTAATACTAATCTCTTTACTTAATCCTAATCCAAGAACAAATTCTCATTTGTGAATTAGAATCAAGCAAGCAATCAAACAAGTTCCAAACAACTAACAATCACTCTAAACATACATTCTCATGCGCTAGAATGTGAAAGTTCTATCAAAGCTATGAACAGGAATTTCATCGAACATGTTGTGAACAAGAAATCTTAAGTATCCTATTCAACTTGATCAAGGCTAATTAGGCATTACACGCACTTTGACAGATGAGATTTCATACAATTAAACACTAGAATCCATTGATCACCCCTAAATCAACCTAATCCTACCTAACCCATAAGCCCTATGAAGAACTACTCACTAATCATCATCAAACCAACAAATTCCATAGAAATAAGATTGATCATAGAAAAGTAGAGTTTGATTGAAAGATTTGATGAAGGAATCACAAAAGAAGTACTAGATTCAATCAAGAAATCAAACTTGTTCTTACAAAAGGTTTAGAACAACCAAAATAGCATAAGAGACTGTAAAAAGATAGGTTTTTGGCTTAAAAAGTCATTAGGGTTCGAGCCGGGTCAACCCGGAACAAACCGGGTGTTGACCCGGATCCAAGGCAATTTCTGGGACGCGTATCGGTCGGCGTATCGGTCGGCCAGACCGATATGGACTCTCGGATTTTTCTGGGAAGGGTCGTATCGGTCGGCGTATCGGTCGGCCAGACCGATACGGACTCTCGGATTTTTCTGGGAAGGGTCGTATCGGTCGGCGTATCGGTCGGCCAGACCGATACAGACTCTCGGATTTTTCTGTGTTGAGATGCATCCAGTAAATCAGGCATAACTCTCTCCATATAGCTCCGAATGACTTCAAACCACCTCCATTAGAAAGCTAACTCAATTTTCCATGATTTTTATTCAGAATCCCAGAGCTAAAAGTCAATGTAATATCTTCATATGACTCAATCTTTCAAGCTCATCGATTTGGTCCTTCATCACCATATCACTTGCAATCACTCCTTTAGCCTCCAAACTCTTCCAAACATCCTTAGCAACTCCAAGAACCTACAAAACAAAGGAAACACTCCAAATGCAAGCCTAGAATGCCTAAACCTAGCTCTAGATGATCCTATACTCTAAACACATCAATGACCAAAGAAATGAAGTTAAAGGAAACTAAAAAGAAGTAAAACATGATCCTAACATTAGCCTAAATGCACGAAAATACAAGTATATCAATAAGTATTGACAATCATCTCTATTATGAATAAGATCAGAGATCATAATCGTGAAGGCATAGCCTATCATAACGATATTCATAGAAGACATCACTTATCATCCCAGAATAAGATATAAACTAAACATAAACTAAATCTCACATTTTCGGTGTAAGAAAATAGGAAGAGAGAGACTATCGTGCTGATAACGTGTTGTGAATAGAAGAGAGATAGAAGAATTGATGATGTTTATTCCAATGAATGAAGACTCCTTTATATAGGAGTACAAGAACTTGGAGACCAAGTAAAACCTAGAAGAACTTGGAGACCAAGGAAAACCTAGATTACAAGTAATGGGCCTTATAATGGGCATCTACTAATTATTCATAACATGAACAAATTTGAATTTTATTTATTTAGCTTGTGTGGTTAAAGTCAAATGCTCGTAAAACCGTTGTAAGTATGAGAAAATTAGATAAAAACAAAAATTTAGAACTGCGTTTTAAATGCATTTAAGCCGACTGCTCGTTACCTGCGAATTTAAAAGTCCGAAAAAATTAATAAAATACTTTTAAAGTGAATTTTAAGAGTATAATTAAAACTAAATTTTGTTTGATTAGGAGAGCCCATTATATGGCATCGTTATGATTATTATTGTATAAGAGGGCTCCTCAGGTTCCACACCTTCACTACTTGCTTATACATCATCACTCCACACTGGTTCATCAGTTCTCTTTATCTTTATCTACTCCAGCATAAGAGGTAATGTCTCTCTCTCTGTCTCTCTCTCTCTCACATATTTTATAAACTATATCAAAACAACTTATAGAACGTTACGAAACTTGTAGAAACTGCGGAAGGCGATATATATATATTATAACTTACATAGTAGTTAACTGTACTTTGAACCCAAGAAACATATGTTTGCTTTGTTTCTACAAAGGATTTTGCATTTTTTTTTCTCAAGTGGGTAATGATTCAAATAAAAATGAAATAATTAAGACACAATATCTCCAGATTAGAATCAGTGCGCGATGGCCCTAATGGTGGAAGCTAAAGGTGGAAATAGCGGGAATCAATGGGATGATGGGTTCGGTTATGAGGGTGTGACAGATATACATGTCCGAGGTGGTCGTGAAGGCATTCAGTTCATCAAGTTTGACTATATAGCCAAGGCTGGATACACTATTGTTGGACCAATCCATGGTGTCTCCGGTCGTGGTTTGACACAAACGGTATCTAGTTTTTTCTTAACGTAATATCTTTATATATATCCAATTTTATTGGCGTCATATCTTAATTTTTTTTTCATTTTTTTTCCTTACGCAGTTTGAGATTAACCATTCGGAAAAGGAATATCTGTTATCTGTTGAGGGTTACTACGACAAATCCACGGGTGTTATTCAGTCAGTCCAATTCAAAACTAACAAGAAGACTTCTGATCTCATGGGGTACAACGAGGGTACGAAGTTTGTACTAAGCGCCAACAGGAGCAGGATCATTGGGTTTCATGGATTTGCTGACAAGAATCTCAACTCTCTTGGAGCATATTTCATCAAGATTCCTTCAACTAAATCGGCAATGCAAGGCGGTCAGACTACAGGCAAAGGTTATGATCATGGTGGTGACTATGATGGCATAAAAAAAGTGTACGTTAGATTTGATGGAACTGCAATTAGGCATATCAGGGTCGACTATGACAAAGCCGGTCAAGTGGAATGCCATGGGCACGGGTCCAAGACCGGGACACGATATGAGGTTATCCTACACCTCTAATTAAATATTGGTTTACGTTTGATATGTTATTTTTCTTGAACATTTGGAACAGTAATCAATGTTTACTCCGTTCTACATGTTGTTTTCAGATTCAGCATATAGCTGTTGTTAATTAGTATCCAAATTTACTAAACCTTTTTCTGTTCCTATTACAGTTTTCAGTCAAGTATCCATACGAATATATCACATCTGTGGAAGGAAGCTACGCAGTAACCAATCCTTATGGATGTATTGTCCTTAGGTCATTAACTTTCAAAACATCAAATGGGAGAACCTCATCAATTGGAACAGTAGATGGTACCAAGTTCGTGCTGGAGAGCCAAGACAATGCTATTGTTGGGTTCCATGGACGGGTAGGTTCTTGTGTTGATAGTATCGGGGCATATTACGCTCCTATTTCTCCTTCTCCTCTTCTTTCTCCTCCTTCAGAGAAACTAGAGGCAAAAGGTGGTGATGGCGGAGCTTCTTGGGACGATGGAGCTTTCCTAAATGTGAAGGAGATATTCATAGGACAAGGCCAGGTTGGTATCGTCTCTGTTATGTTTGAGTACGAGAACGATGCTAATGAGGTGGTTGTGGGAGAAGTACACGGAAATGGAAAGCAAACGTTGCTTGGCTACGGGGTGAGTAACAACTTCACTTCCTCTTTTACGTTTTTATCTCTTACCTCTCTCTCTCTCACGTGAGATTCATTCATGTAACAATTTTTCTTGCACTTCATAGTTCGAGCTGGATTATCCAAGTGAGTACATCACATCGGTGGAAGCTTGTCACGATAATGTTATGGGAGCTGAAACTGGAGTTATAACCATGCTTAAGTTCAAGACAAACAAACGAACCTCTCCACCCTTTGGATTCAAAACTGCTTCCAACTTTGTCCTCCAGAAGGAAGGTCACAAGATCACTGGTTTCCATGGAAAATCTGGTGATGTGCTTCATAAGATTGGGGTCCATGTCGTTCCAATCACCGAGTGACCGTCTATAGCTAGCTAGCTTCATTATCGAAGGAACCATCCGCAGACAAAGTTTGATTATGTTGCTTTCATATGAATCTGTATTAGTCTCTCTCTATTGTTGTTTCCGAGTTTTTTTTTTCAGTTATGCATCGTGATATAAGATAAGGTTTCCTTGAACCTATTTCGATTTTTTCAGGTAATAAAAGACAGTTATGTCACAAATATCATAGTTGATAATTTAATAATTAGTATTAAGTGGTTTTAATTGATTAGGAGCAAGCAAATGGAAATTCAGGACGACTTTGCGGGAACGGAAACGAGATAGAAATTTGAAAACTGAAAAAGTTATGTCATTTATATCTCATTAAAAACTTGGAAAGAGACGGAAACGAAACGGATAGGACAGAAACGGAACATGAATTCAAAAAAAAAACTTAAAAGTAAAAATATAAAAAAATTGATAATTATTTTTATATTAATTGAGAAATGTTTTTGGTCTTATATTCATTTTCAAAATGGTTGATTACTAATTTGCCATTAATGAAATGGGGAAAATGCCAAACAAATCCTGAACTTTGCAAAACTGACAAAAAATACCTGAATTACTGAACCGACCAAAAAATACCTAAACTTATTGTTGACTTCCAAATAAACGTTAATACAAAACGACGTCGTTTTGGTTTAATATAAAAATAAAAATGGTTTAATATAAAAATAAAAATCCAGACGGTGCCTAGGCTCAAACCCGGGTGTAGTGTGATATGGGAACATGATTGTCGCCACTAAGCTAATGGAATTTCATTGATAATGTTGACACACAATTTTACTTAAAGTGTCTTTCATCTTTATTCCCAATTAAATTTCCAAATCGAAAACTTAAACCCTAATTTTTAGAAATGCAAATCGATTCCCAGTAATCTCCAGTAACAACTAGAAATAGAAAGGGATCGGATATCCGTGAAAACTGGAATATTTGGATTTGGCTCGAGATTCGTTGGACTCCCATCTATTAAAAAAAAATCACGTATCCATAAATATCCAGATTCATTTGGTTTTATATTTCAAAATTTAAAATCTCGAATCTTAATTTCCACAAGAAAATATGATAATGAAATTCTTCATAGATGAAGAAGATTAGAGAGGTTGTCCCAGCCAATGTTCCACTGCCTTTTATCAGAAGGCACAGCGAAATTGAGCTCAAACATCTCTTTAGAGATGTTACCACTTTCGCAGAACCCAAAAAAGCTTCGCAACTATCTCTGCACTCTCTTGCACGTGCCTTGAGTCGTAAGGATCAGTCCATAGCTTGTTCACGAACTGGAGCTTCCTCTGTTCCCTTCCAATGGCACGTCCCATTTCATGTACAACTCTTCTCTCTCCTCAGGCGTCAATCTCGAATTGATCCTTCTCGCCAAAAACTCCCTCTCTCTTCTCAATGCTCTTATACTGCGTAAACAATACATTGAATTAACATCACATTTCAGGAGCTTAAATGAAGTGATAAATGTCAGAAATTCACTTATATGTGTGTGTACCTTGATGATAGAGATACAACTGCAGGTTCATCGGCAGTTCAAGCTGAAATCGAATTGGGTTTTTAGAAATTAGGGTTCAAATTTTCGATTTGGAAATGTAGTTGGGAATAAAAATGAAAGATACTTTAATTAAAATTGAGTGTGAGCATTTGCAATGAAGTGCCATTAGCTCAGTGGCGACGATCCTGTTTCCATATCACATCACACCCGAGTTCGAGCCTAGGTGTTGGTTTGGTTTTTTTTTATTTATTAAACCAAAACGACGTCGTTTCGTATTAACAGAACAGTAAACGGCAAATTTAACGTCATCTAATTATTCTGTTAGATTAGTTAGCAGTGTGTTAATTTGGCTAGGTCAACGAAAAAATTGATGTTTATTTGGAAGTCAACAAAAAGTTTAGGTATTTTTTGGTCGGTTAAGTAATTCAGGTATTTTTTGGCCAGTTTTGCAAAGTTCAGGATTTGTTTGACATTTTTCTCTTAATGAAATTAGGCTAATTAATGTGTTAACTTTAATTTATATTGGTAATTTTATTATATTTTTAAATTTTATTATGGAAATAAATATAAATTTGGATAAAATAAAATGAGATGATAAATATGAAATATTTATGAAAATATTTTAAATTTTATTTTAGAGATATACATAACTTTGAATAAAAAAATAAAAAGTAAGATTAGATGATAAATAAGAAAATCTTTATGAAGATTTTAATTTTATTTTAGAGATATACATAATCTTCAATAAAAAATAAAAATAAGATGATAAATATGAAAACGTTTATAAATATTTTTAAATATTAATAAATATATTTTTAGATTTTATATATTAATTCGTATTATTTATATAAATTTTAAATTTATATATATATATATATGATAAAATATAACAAATTATAAAGTACCTTATTAAATATAATAATGTATGTATGTTTAATTATAAATAGTTTTGTATAGTTTTTTATAATATTATTGTTTTTAAATGAATTTGATAATTTTTTATTTTTTTAAAAAAATTATATTTAAGAATATTTGTGCTCGCACATGGTGCGAGCGAATCACACTAGTAATTCATTAAAATCAAAACATAATTGTCGGATACAATATTTTTTTTAAAACATATATGGTCATGTTTATGAAATTTAGAAAGGTTTTAAAATCTTATTTAAGTACGACAAAATTAAAATTTAATAATTAGTAACATACTAATATACTAGAATGATTAATATATTTTTCTGACAGATTATCGACGGAAACCGTTATCCATCAGAATTCAGTCGGTTAGTTGTCGGTTCAATCTAACCGTTTATAGATATGTTAATATAGCCGTCAAGGTATCCGTTGGACCGACCAGAAAGCAACGGATTACCGACGAATAACGGCTATATCCGTCGGTTGCATCTAGAGTTTAGGTGAATTTAATGTTAGGAACTGCATAATCTTTTGTTTCTTGGAGTGTTTCTTGAGGTTTTGTAGGTCTTTGGAAGTGCATTGAAGTTTTGGTGAACTAAGGAAGCAAGAGAGGAGCTCAAAGAGTGAAGAAGAAGAGTCACGAAGTCATCCGGGAGATCCATCGGCCTGACTCATCGGCCAGATGACCCCGATGCCACGCACCTCTTCCCATCGGCCAAACACATCGACGTGACGCAGCCGATGTGTTTCTTCGTAGATTCACAGGGAATCCATCGGCCTAAGACAACGATCAAACGCGGCCAATGGAAACACTCACTCGAAGTTCACATTTTGGCCTGGGAATCCATCGACATGCGACATCGACCAAACGAAGCCGATGGATATCCCACGATTCACATCGGCCTGCCACACCGATCAAACGCGCCCGTTGGAAATTCTCACGCATTTCTAACATTTTGGCCAGAGATTCTATCGACGTCCCTCATCGACCAGAACCAGCCGATGGATCCATTCTGCACACATCGGCCTGTGACATCGGCCATGTTGGATCTCCTAGGATCTAAGGGTTTGATATATTGAATCACTAACCTCGTTCTTACCTTGTTACTGGCAGCAGAATGAATAGTGAACGAGATCAGTAGCGACACAGGTGCCTCGCCTCTACCAGATACACACACACACACACAAGCTGGAAACGGGATGCTAGTGCCGGATCTATGGGATCTAAGAGTTTCTGGTGTTTCTTCTTCTTCTGTCAAGAAAAAGTCGACAGCCTTCATTTTAGGTCGAGACTATCAAGTTTTTATTCGACCTAAAACACATTTAACGGGCCAGACTTGATTAAGTCATAATTTCGAAAATCCCTTTCGAAACCCGAACTGTGTCGACCGACACACAAGATGTGTCGATCGACACAACACCATTATCTCGATAATAATGTGTATCCAATACACATTAATATGATCATTACCATAATGATCATTCCCATGTCTTAGCTTACAGTTTGCTTAGGTGTGTGACCCTATAGGATCATATAATAATGGCAGCAAGTATACAACTTACAGATTGCAAGAGGCTTCTAGCAAAACATTGCAACCGCCCAGTATTATACGAATGTCTGATCTAGATACACAACTATCATCAGGAGTGAGTACAAGTGTGATTTCAGGACACTATCCCAACAATCTCCCACTTGTACTGGAATCAACAATTCCTATAATCCTTTTGTCTCTATATCTCGATTTGGCATAAGGCCAGATTAGTGTCATCCTTATTAAGCCAACATCGTGTTTATCGAACTCCTGATCTCATACTGAACATTACAAACAACTGAACTACAGTTCGTTTGAGTGCGGCCACACATTTTTTTCCAGTATTAAATCTTCGATAGGCCCTGAGATATTTATCTCCCGTTATTCAGGAGGGACAAATCCCATCTTGTTCCATCCCTATTTCAACGCACACTTCATGATATACTTGAACAGTGCCGTTATAGTCGCCAGTTACGGGTCGACGTTTGACAAAGTCAAAGTGTACCAATTCATATGCAAGAAAGCATGATGAACTCAGGTCTGAGGACTATTCTCTATAGTCGTAATGAGAACCTCTTATGACACAGATATAACTATCTTGTAGACTTCTCATTAGCGGGTCATATCCGATCATATGTTCACCAACATATATCTATGTGACTGACTGCGATAATCATATCATTGGCTCCACGAAACTTAGCCAACAGTCACCTCACAATCTAGTCTCTCGCGGTTATCATTGTCCCACTTTGACAACCTCGACTAGGGACAGAACATAATCTATGTCATCTATGACTTATAGGGTTTCATGATCAAGTCCTCAACTTGATGACCTATAATATGACATAAACTTATTTTGGGACCATTATTTAGATCACAATAAATAATGCTGAAATCAAATTTCATTAAACACTTCTAAAAGAATGTTTACAAGAGCATCTTATTATAACTAAAATAAAACTAAAACTCCCACTAGAATCAAGATTACATCTTAAGATCTCTAATGCCTACAGCAGTCGTATGACTCTCATGCTTAGGCCTTGGGAGTGGCTTAGTCAGAGGATCAGCGACATTCTCGTTCGTCGGAACTCGGCTGATCTTCACATCACCTCTATTGACGATATCATGAAACAGGTGATATCTCCTCTCTACGTGTTTGGACTTCTGGTGTGACCTGGGTTCTTTCGCCTGAGCAATGGCTCCATTGTTGTTACAAAACAAAGCCACTGGCTCCAAGATACTCGGAACCACACCAAGTTCAGTCATGAACTTCTTGATCCAAACAGCTTCCTTTGCCGCTTCAGAAGCAGCAACATATTCAGCTTCCGTCGTGGAATCAGCTACGGTATTCTGCTTAGAGCTCTTCCAGCTCACTGCACCGCCATTCAGACAGTAGACATATCCAGACTGTGATCGGAAATCGTCTATGTCCGTCTGAAAACTCGCATCGGTGAATCCATTCACCACAAGTTCTTCACTTCCTCCATACACCAAGAATTTATCCTTAGTATGTCTCAAATACTTGAGAATATTCTTGACAGCTGTCCAGTGAACTTCACCTGGATCAGATTGGTATCTACTCGTCATGCTTAACGCGTAAGCTACATCTGGACGAGTGCAGAGCATGGCATACATAATAGATCCTATTGCAGAAGCATAAGGAATCCTATTCATGCGCTCCCGCTCAGCATGTGTCACCGGACACTGCTTCTTGCTGAGACTAATGCCATGAGACATTGGTATGAAACCCTTCTTGGAATCATGCATCCTGAATCTGTGCAACACCTTATCAATATAAGTGTCCTGGCACAATCCAATCAGCCTGTTCACTCTATCTCTGTAGATTCTGATTCCAAGAATGTACGCGGCTTCTCCCATGTCTTTCATGGAAAAACAACTTCCGAGCCAAGTCTTAACAGACTGAAGCAACGGAACGTCATTACCGAAGAGGAGTATGTCATCGACATACAGTACAAGAAACGCAATTCTGCTCCCACTAGTCTTCTTGTAAACACATGGTTCCTCTTCGTTCTTGATGAAACCAAATTGTTTACTGCTTCATCAAAACGAAGATTCCAACTCCGTGATGCTTGCTTCAATCCATAAATGGATTTATGAAGCTTGCATACCTTCCCAGCGTTCTTAGGATCAACAAAACCTTCAGGCTGTGTCATATACACATCCTCTTCCAGAATACCATTCAGGAATGCGGTTTTGACATCCATCTGCCAAATCTCATAGTCATAATGAGCGGCAATTGCTAGAAGAATCCGAATGGATTTAAGCATAGCGACTGGGGAATAGGTTTCATCATAGTCAGTACCATGAATTTGCTTGAAACCTTTAGCCACCAACCTCGCTTTGTAAATTTGCACATTTCCATCCACGTCAATCTTCTTCTTGAAGATCCATTTACACTCAATGGCTTTTGCACCATTAGGTAAATCGACCAAGGACCATACTTGGTTTTCTGACATGGATCCCATTTCGGATTTAGAGGCTCCAAGCCACTTTTCGGAGTCCGGGCCCATCATTGCTTCCGCGAAGGTCGCTGGTTCGTCACTATCAATGATCATCAGATCATTGGAATTGGTCACGAGAAATCCATAGTATCTCTCGGGTTCGTGACGGATCCTTCCGGATCTGCGATCTTCAGGCTCCACAGGCGCCGGTTCCACAGAACTTTGTGGATCCAACTGCTGCTCTTCCTCGGCAGGTTGAGCAGTCTCCTGTGCATCTCGAATTTCTTCAAGATGTACTTTACTCCCACTGTTTTTCTTAGAGAGAAACTCCCTCTCAAGAAAAGAACAGTCCCGAGCAACAAATACTTTGTTCTCAGATTGGTTGTAAAAGTAGTATGCCTTGGTTTCCCGAGGATAACCAACGAAGTAGCATTTATCTGATTTGGGTGCGAGCTTGTCAGAGACTAAACGTTTGACATAAGCCTCACAACCCCAAATCTTCAGGAAAGACAGACTAGGAACGTTCCCAGTCCACAATTCATGTGGTGTCTTTTCCACTGATTTAGATGGCACCCTATTTAGTGTAAACGCAGACGTTTCTAGAGCGTATCCCCAAAAGGATAATGGAAGATTTGAATGACTCATCATTGACCGAACCATATCCAATAAGGTTCGATTCCTCCTCTCTGACACTCCATTCTATTGGGGTGTTCCAGGAGGAGTGAGTTGTGAAATAATTCCACACTCGCTCAGATAGTCGCTGAACTCTTGACTCAAGTATTCTCCTCCGCGATCCGATCGCAGAACTTTTACTTTTGCCAAGTTGGTTCTGTACTTCATTCTTGAATTCCTTGAATCTATCAAAGGATTCTGACTTGTGTCTCATCAAATAGACATAGCCATATCTACTAAAATCATCAGTGAAGGTAATGAAGTACTTGTAATTTCCTCTGGCAACAGTACTCATTGGCCCACATACATCAGTACGAACAAGGCCCAATAAGTCACTGGCCCTTTCGTTCGGTTTGTTGAAAGGGGCTCTAGCCATTTTTCCCATCAAACAAGATTCGCATTTCTCACATGATTCAAAATCAAATGAGCCCAGAAGCCCATTTCGATGGAGCCTTTGGATGCGTTTCTCATTGATATGGCCCAAACGACAATGCCATAAGAAAGTCGGGGTTTCGTCATTTGACTTAAACCGCTTTGTATTTATGTTAAAGACATGCATTTCTTGGTTTAAAACATATAACCCATTATCTAATGGGGCGCTACCATAATATGTACCATCACGATTAAAAGAACAAACTTTATTCTTAACAGCAAAATCAAAACCTTCCAAATCCAAAACGGAAACTGAAATTATGTTTCTGCTAATCGCAGGTACAAAGTAGCAGTTATTCAAATCTAAAACCATGCTCTAAGGTAAGGACAAATCGTAAGTTCCTACGGCCAGTGCAGCAACCTTAGCTCCATTCCCGACCCGTAGCTCCACTTGTCCTTTCTTCAGCGTTCTACTGTTTCTTAGTGCCTGCACATCAGTACAAATATGAGCACCGCAGCCGGTATCCAATACCCACGAAGTAGAACTAGAAGACATAACATTAAGTTCGATAACATAAATACCTGAGTCAGACGCATCATACGTCTTCTTCAGCTTCTTGTAATCTTCCTTGAACTTCTTGCAGTCTCTCTTCCAATGCCCTAACTGCTTGCAGTAGTTGCACTTATCCTCAGGAGAAGACCCGGATTTGGGCTTCGGCTTGGGCTTGTCCTGACTCTCAGTCTGGACAACTTGGGCCTTTCCCTTATCCTTCTTAGGTTTCTTAAACCTTTTACCCCCTTGTACCATCAGTACACTGGGAGTTGCCTTCTTGAGATTCGGCTCTTCTGTCTTCAGCATGCCGTGCAACTCAGTCAATGTCTTAGTCATGTTTTGCATGTTGTAGTTCATGATGAACTGACCAAAACACGACGGCAAAGACTGCAGAATCATGTCAGTGGCTAGATCCTGGCTAATGGCATAGTCCAGTTTCCCCAGGTTATCAATGTAACCCATCATTTTAAGGACATGAGGACTTACTGGACTGTCCTTAGCCAGCTTGCAATCCATGAGAGATTTAACCGTCTGGTATCTCTCTGTGCGAGCTTGCTCCTGAAA
The DNA here is from genome assembly GCA_030180135.1 of Orychophragmus violaceus. Classification (NCBI taxonomy): domain Eukaryota; kingdom Viridiplantae; phylum Streptophyta; class Magnoliopsida; order Brassicales; family Brassicaceae; genus Orychophragmus; species Orychophragmus violaceus. The sequence continues at coordinate 87,601,021 of CM058229.1, read as the reverse complement.
CAAAGCTTTCAGGCTGTTAATCATCTCAATGGGTGACATCACGTTCTCATATTGCTTCTGCAGCTCAGAGTTCATAGTCACCAGCATTAGACAATTGACATCTTTGACATCAGCTGAATTCTTATCCCAAGCATTCTTTTCTGTCTGCGGGGCATTGGAACGTGGCCTCTCGGGGAGAACTCTTTCAAGGACATATTCCTTGTTCTCCTGCCTGAGAACCATTCTCAGGTTCCGATACCATTCCAAGAAATTAGATCCATTTAACTTGTCCTTCTCAAGGACGGATCTTAGTGAGAAAGTGTTGATGTGAGTTGAGACAGACATAGCTGTAATTAAAAGAGGCAGAGGTTTAGTTATAATGCTCAAGGAAATGAGAATTCTTATCTAATAAGAAAACTCGCATTGTATTCGAACTATGTTTCCTCAGATGAATACAATGAACCAAGATCCATACTTCACCAAAATCTGAGTGGGCGACTCGCCATTACCCAAACTTTAGTTATCTAGGTAAGCAAATCATTGCTAATTGTACCCAGTACAACTCTTGGTCGTAGATGAGACAAACTATGTCTAATCCACTCTGATGTCTCTGGGCCCAGAACTTCTGATAGCCCAGTCAAGTAAAACCAATCCCTTCTGTCTTGTGATCACTGACAGTCGCACTGCAAGTCTATCAATGATCACCTGCCTTACTCATGTTGCTGTGGATACCAAGGACTCCAAGGCTATCCAACAAACAAAACGAGTCTTGACAGTAGACAAGATCGGGCAAGACATCAAGATCACTTGATATTTAGTTGAGGAAAAGAACTGTTTGATCTTGATGTACATCCAATATACATCCAAGAAGTTATTAATTTAATTAAAACATTCAGTTTTATTAAGTTTAGGTTCATCAGGAACTTTAGGATTAAATTTGGTCTGGTGTATGCAAATTTACGGTCCAACCAGTAATACTGCGAATGGTGTGTCGATCGACGCCAACCATTGGCATCGGTCGACACAACCCAATTTAAACCTGTCTTCGATAACCGGTCAAACCGGATCGAATTTCCTTAACCGATTCAATCTAATTGAACCGGTTTGGTTTAACGGTCCATGTCGATCGTCACACAACTCTGTGTCGATCGACATTACCAAACCAGAACCAATTGGTTAATTAAAATTAACCGAGCGAGATAACCGGTTCAATCCAATTGAACCGATCTATCTAATCGCATTGCCTGTGTCGACCGACACACCCAGTGTATCGATCGACACAGTAGGATTACGGGTACTCAATCTCAGATCGAAACCCTAAAATTATTTACGAGTTTTCGCTCGGTGTCGACCGACACACGCTTTGTGTCGATCGACACTCTGCGACAAACCCTAAACATTTTACGAGTTATTTCGCGGCGTGTCGACCGACACACGCTTAGTGTCGATCGACACAGTGCGTTTTTTTAACAATTCATCATTTTTCAACAGGCACATAATCCGAGATTAACACTTGAAAACACGATTTTAGCAGGCAATAATCAATTCAACAAACCCAGTTTTCGAATTAATTGCATCAGATTCAATAGTCTAAACCCTAACATGCTCTGATACCACTGTTGGATCTCCTAGGATCTAAGGGTTTGATATATTGAATTACTAACCTCGTTCTTACCTTGTTACTGGCAGCATAATGAATAGTGAACGAGATCAGTAGCGACACAGGTGCCTCGCCTCTACCAGATACACACGCACACAAGCTGGAAACGGGATGCTAGTGCCGGATCTATGGGATCTAAGAGTTTCTGGTGTTTCTTCTTCTTCTGTCAAGAAAAAGTCGACGGCCTTCGTTTTAGGTCGAGACTATCAAGTTTTTATTCGACCTAAAACACATTTAACGGGCCAGACTTGATTAAGTCATAATTTCGAAAAGCCCTTTCGAAACCCGAACTGTGTCGACCGAGACACAAGCTGTGTCGATCGACACAACACCATTATCTCGATAATAATGTGTATCCAATACACATTAATATGATCATTACCATAATGATGATTCCCATGTCTTAGCTTCCAGTTTGCTTAGGTGTGTGACCCTATAGGATCATATAATACTGGCAGCAAGTATACAACTTACAGATTGCAAGAGGCTTCTAGCAAAACATTGCAACCGCCCAGTATTATACGAATGTCTGATCTCGACACACAACTATCATCAGGAGTGAGTACAAGTGTGATTTCAGGACACTATCCCAACAGGCCAGACTTGGCCGATAGATTTCTCTGCCAACCAAAATATTATCCAATTGAACCGGGTCAATACCCGGTTTGTCCCGGGTTGACCCTGTTCGACACTGTTCACTATAAAACCTAAAAACCTGATTTTTTTTTTGTCTCTTAAGCTTTCTTTTGTTTCAAAAAACCTCTTGGATGTTTTAGTAAGAAAGTTTGAATATTTTATCAATCTAAGTGTTTCTTTTGTGATTTCTTCATCTCCTTCTATTAATCTTTCACAAATCATCATGCTTAACATCTTTCTCATGGATTTTGTTGGGCTAAGCATGATTTGTGAGTAGTCTTCTTAAGGCTTATGAGTTAGGTAGATTAGGGCTATTTAGAGTAATTCAAGGATGCTTAGGGCTTATTTATGATTGATCTCACCCATTTAGATGTTCTTAATGCTAGGTTGACCATGATCAAGTTAATCTAGATGCTTTGGTTTTTATTGCACACCAAGTGTTTGATGAAATGCTAGATAGGATCTTTATGGGGATTTACACATTCTAGCTCATGAGAATGAATGTTTAGAGTGTTTATTTGCTTAATGGAACTTGAGATTAATGTTTGCCTTATCTTATTTCACAAATGAAAATTTGATCTTGATTTATGATCAGGGAAAGTGATTAGTGTCAAGATATTGAATTAATTAACTGTTTAGTGTTCCTTGCTTGAGATTAGCTTCTTTGATGATTGTATTAGTGTCCTTGTTAGCTCTAGATGACCTAATTCTTTGACCTTAACCCATTAGTCTTGCCTTTAATCTTGATTTCTAGTATTAATCTTGTTTGTTTCACTTGTTTGCTTGTTTGAATTGAATTTAGATTGTTAGACCTTTGAATTTGAATTGGTTGCTTGACTTTATTGGTTTAGTGAATTCTTGATTGGTTTAATCCCATCCTGAATGGATTGATATCTCGTGCTACACGATAAGCACTTGAGGAATTGATACCTTCTCAAGGGAGCAAAATCCTAGTATCAATTTGGCGCCGTTGCCATTTTGGGATTAAGGATTGACCAATTAGATTTCTATTCCTCTTTAGTTCAAGTTTTTGGTTACTAATCTTGCTACTTCTTCTTGCTTTAATGTCAGATGAATGAACCTTCGAAGCAGAGTACCTACAAACTTAGTTGCAAGGGTTAAAGACATCAAGGCACACGAAAAAAGGCTAGGAAGAGAAAGAAGGGCATTAGAGAGAGTTGTTCACTTGGAAAGACTTGGGTTGGAACAAGATACAGAGGTTCAGCCACAGTTAGTTGAGCAGCCGGTTATGGATCAACAAGATCAAGGAGGTAACCAAAAGGCTACAAGGAGAGGATGCTCGCGATGCACAAGGCAATATGATACCTAATAATCCTAAGAGGCCAGCAAGGGCAATTGGTGATGGTGATGCCCCGGATACTATTGCATATAGAAAAGGCATCATCCCTCCTCCTGTCAACAACAACGACTTCGAGATCAGAGCTGTTTTGATCAACATGGTTCAGAATAAACAATTCCATGGTTTGCCTTCAGAGGACCCTTTGCAACATCTTGACACCTTTGACAAGATCTGTGCAACTACTAGACTCAATGGAGTCACTGATGATAGCCTGAAGATGCGTATGTTCTTCTTCTCACTAGCAGACAGAGCTCAAGAGTGGGAGAACAACCTACCTCCCGGTTCCATTACTACCTGGGCTCAACTTAAGAAGGCTTTCCTCAAGAAGTTCTTCTCTAGCACCCGAACTGCAAGATTCAGAAATGAGTTTTCCGGTTTCATCCAAAGGAACAATGAGAGCTTTGCTGAAGTATGGGAGAGGTTCAAGAGACTCACAAATCAGTGTCTCCATCATGGTTTCACCAAAGAGACTCTTCTCAGCAATCTCTACCGCGGTGTACTCCCCAAGATGAGAGCTATGCTTGATAGCGCTAGTAATGGTCACTTCTTGGGCAAAAGAGTTGATGAAGCCATGGAGCTCATTAAGAATCTTTCCACAAGTGATGGAAACTATAATGAAGACTATGACAGAACCAACAGAGGATCTTCATCACTTAAAGTATGAGAAAGAAATCAAGTCTTTACATGAGAAGATGGACAAGATGATCAACTCTAGTCAAAAACCAGTCAGCTTTGTGGGAAACTATGATGATACACAGCCCTATCTCTTAAGTGTGGGGGATGAGATGACCCAAGAGGAGATGAATTTTGTTGCTGGACAAGGAGGATACAACAAGGGATTCAACCCCAACTATAGAAACCATCCTAACTTCTCCTATCGAAACCCCAATGTTGCTAACCCACAAGACCAAGTGTATCCTTTGTTAGAATTTCAGAAGCATCCATGAGGAAGCTCTGATCATCTAGTTTGGTTCATGAGACATTCATAAGAAGCTCTGAACCATAACTCAACACAAGAACAAAAACGGATTAAAGAAGAGTAATGCAACCGGTTCTGCTCAAACAAAAGACAACTAGTTTGTACTTAAGAAAGCCATTAATCTAGTTGTTTAAAGAAGTCCTTAGCTATATGAAAACACTTCCAAGAGCTTAACATCTCAACAAGGAGAGTCTACTCATAACATGGAAGAGAATCAGTAATTAGCTCAAGGAACATCCAAGAGAGAAGTAAGGAACTATCTATGAGCGATTCTCTCATCATACTTGGACTAACTTTGGAAGAGTTATCCAAGCATGATGAGAGGCTGCCTTAAGCAGCCATAACCGTGGCTATTTAAGGTCTACATTGAGTATGAACTTGTATAAACAATGGAGACAAAGAGTGAAAGCGGCTACAAGAAGAAGAGAGAAAGAGAGAAGAGTTTGTATCAAGAATCTTGTTGATTTCTTATGAAGTGACTTAGCAACCTTTACAATGTCGTGTGAGGCCTTTAAATAGGCATACAATTAGGTTAAACTCATAAACTAAGGCTTTGAATCACATCCATTGATTTAATGGAGGGAAAACTAAGTTTGAATGAATGGCTGGATCTTCTTCTTGTTCAGATCCGAATTGGGTGTGTTCACACCTTGATAGTGACTTGTCTTTAGCCACTTGCTTCTTGAGAGAGAGTGAACACTCCCAAGGGTGAGTGTGACATGTCCTTGTAACCACTTTCCTCCTTAAACACATATGTGACTCTTCTTGAGTCTGATTCTTGACAGACTTCTGTTTGGCCCCAACTTTGCACATACTTATCTCTGATTATCTAAGTGCCCCATCTTTGCACTTCACAACTTTGGCCCTAACTTTGCACATGATGATCTTGCCCCAACTTTGCACATTGATCATCTGTCTGTCTGGTCCCCAACTTTGCACAGACTTCTCTTATGGTTTATCTTCACTTCAGTCTTGTCTATGCCTTCATCTTACCTTTGGCTAAGTGATTGATGCATCTTGGACTCTTGTGATCAACACCATATCTTCTTCATGGAATGAGGCTCGGCTTTGTCTTCATGACTTCAGCCTATCCTCTTCCATTTCATCTTCCTCTCTAATACTCCCCCGCAATCTTGGTCGTCGGGACTCCAAAAGACCAAAGGGAGAAGAGAGGACCAGAGGCCAAGCTTGGAGCTGTGGAACTACCTCATTAAAAACCTCCTTAAGGAAAACCTCTTTGGGATAAAACCTTAAGGAGGACAAAAAGAGTATAGTCCACATACTCAAGATGTAACTTGACCTTGGCATATGAACATCTTGGACCACGGCTACTCCTTTCCATAACTCTTTCATCCCTTAGAATTCCTTGACTTGACTTCTCTTGATATGAACTTCTTGCTCTTGTTGTGTCTTTTGAAACTTGGAATCCATAGGGCTCCGGCTTTTAACCCCAACTTCCATCATCCTTCTCTTCTTGGAAGAACTTCAAGTCGGTCTTTATTCCTTTTGGATAGACTTCAAGGCTTACGGATGCTCCTTATGGCTCCTTCACTTCCTAATGCTCCTTAAGCATGCTTTTCTCTTCTCCTTATAAACCTTCAACACAAAGGTTTAAAGGAAACTTGTTAAAGTATATGCAATGGCATTTAGGAACATTAGCTATGAATGAAACCTTTAAGTTTGAAACCTTTTAGAGAATTGATTGTAAAACGTTTTATCTTTGAAACACATGATCACAACAATATGCAAATGAAAGATTCAAGTCTGAAAACGTTTTGAGAATAAGGTTTAAAACGTTTTTTGACTTTGAAAGGATGAAACATGATCATAATCAAGAGAACCACAAGAGTTTGAACTTCAATAGGTTGCAAAACGTTTTGAAAATTGATTAGAAACGTTTTCAACACTTCAAACACAATCAAACAAAATCAAGTCTTTAAGCAATCCAAGGTAATGTCCAATGACATGAAAAGAATGACAATAGAGAGTTTTAGAAGTAGCCTGATCATATTGATTTGAGTTGCGGTTTGGATTTAAGCTTAAACTCCCCCGCACTCTTGAATTGTTCATGGCTCTTCACCATGACTACACAACTTGTGCAGTCTGACTTTGCACAACCAATCTTGAAACACAAGATCACAAAATGAGTTGGGCTGATTCATCGTGTCACCAGCTTGCATATCCACTAGATCTTCCACCATAGCCATCTCTTTGGGTCTGCTATCTTCTTGTATGCCTCTTTGGTCATTCATCTTCAAGAGTCCGAATTAAACTAGGTTGGGCTTATCTTGTGGTCTTACTCCACTAGTTGAACCATGATTCTAACACCAACTTGAACAACAAAACAAGGCCTCTCCCTTCTTGAATGGACAGCTTGTAAACCGCCATGCTTCCTTGGGAAGATCCTTCAACAATAAGCACATCCACCAACTTGATGAATGCTCCATGAGGATTTCAGCTAACCCACAACTATCCATGAGGATTTAGGCTAATCCACAACCAAACTTAAGCTCACTGATTTGTTGGAGACTTCTTCAGCTCCTCAACCACGTCGCCCTTTAACTTCAGCATGAACCGCCATTAAGACTGATCCTTACTGCCAACAACTCGCCATTCCTCCTAAGAACACCTAAACACAAAACAACACTCAAGCAACACAAGTTTGATCAGGACTAATGAGCTTGAATTAAGTTTCTGTGCAAGAATAAGATAGTTCTTTAGGAGTAAACTTTAGAGTTAAATAGAAGTAACCAAGAGTATAAGAGTATGGGATGTCACACAACTCAGATTAAGAGAGTGTGCATCAGAGAATGAGAGTATAGAGAGATTGTGAGTTTGGAATGCAAAAACTCAGATTAAGAGCATGTAAACCAAACTCAGAGAATAGTAGAATGTGAGAATGAGAGAATGAACCTGAAACAAAGAAAATAAAAGGTTAGAGAATATGTTTAAGGTTCAGGGACTGAGTTTCTTGCTCAGTTTAACTCATAAACATTTTAAAAGTTCAGGGACTGAGTTTGCTCAGTTTGAAGCAAGCAACAAAGAAAGACACAATCATATGCTCTTGTTCTTCTTTGATTTCTTAACAACAACTTGTTAACTCTTCAACAAGAAAGAGCACAAGACTTTAGAAACAGGAACCAACAAAAAAACAGGACCTTGATCCATAGAAACAATGCAGAAGTAAAAGATTAAACAAGACAGATTTTGCTCTCTATCTTGAAACGATTTGCAGCCAAGAACTTGTTGCTCTGATACCATGTTAGAATTTCAGAAGCATCCATGAGGAAGCTCTAATCATCTAGTTTGGTTCATGAGACATTCATAAGAAGCTCTGAACCATAACTCAACACAAGAACATAAACGGATTAAAGAAGAGTAATACAACCGGTTCTGCTCAAACAAAAGACAACTAGTTTGTATTTAAGAAAGCCATTAATCTAGTTATTTAAAGAAGTCCTTAGCTATATGAAAATACTTCCAAGAGCTTAACATCTCAACAAGGAGAGTCTACTCATAACATGGAAGAGAATCAATAATTAGCTCAAGGAACATCCAAGAGAGAAGTAAAGAACTATCTATGAGCGATTCTCTCATCATACTTGGACTAACTATGGAAGAGTTCTCCAAGCATGATGAGAGGCTGCCTTAAGCAGCCATAACCTGTTGGGATTATGTCCTGAAATCATGTTGTACTAACTCTGATAGATAGTTGTATTGTCGAGATCGGACAATTCATGTGATACTAGGTGGTCATAATGTTTTGCTAGAAGCCGCTTATGACAAATGAGTTGTAACTCATTGCTAGTATTATGTGAACCTACAGGGTCACACACCTAAGCAAGCTGGATACACTTTGTATGGGATTGATCATTGGCATATGGTCTGGTAAATGTGTATTGGATACACATTGATATCGAGTTTTAAGAGGTGTGTCGATCGACACAGTAGTGTGTCGATCGACACAGGCCGGGTTTCGAAACTGATGTTTCGATTTGATGACTTAAACGAATTGGAGTTAGTCTAATGATCGGTTTAGTCATTCCAGGTCTATATATAGGTTCATATGAACGACCTGGAACCCTCGTCGTTGATTTTGGCAGCCACCTCTCAAAACACAGGTTTCCCAGGAGATCCGATTTCCGGCACTAGCATCCCGGCGGATTCCAGCTTGTGTGCGTGTGGACTGCAGTAGAGGCGCAGCATCTGAGGCGCTGGAGATCTCGTTTATCTGACCCTGTTCCACTGCAAATCACCAGGTAAACACGAGATCATTGGTAAGGATTCAATTAACTAAACTCTATATCCTAGGCTATCTGGAACTAGTTAGGATTCAATCTGATGATAGAATGACACAAGATCCAACAGTGGTATCAGAGCCTTAGGGTTTTTCCATTGAATCAAACATGCTGATTGAATTTGATGAATTGAATTCGAATCATATAAGTTGTATGAATAAGAAGCCTGTTAGATCGATTTCTCTGCAATCGAATTCTGTGTTTTCATCTTGTGTCGATCGACACAGAAAGTGTGTCGGTCGATGCAGCGTAGAAAATCATAATGAATTAAGTTTATTTGAAATTGGCGGCTAGGGTTTTTTGCGAAGTGTCGACCGACACCAAGCTGGTGTCGATTGACACATGAAGAAAAACCTAATTAAAATTTAGGGTTCGATCAAAGGATCGAAAATTCCATGTTGCCCTACTGTGTCGATCGACACAGGTTGAGTGTCGATCGACACAGGTTGAATGTCGGTCGACACAGGCCTTGCGATTGGTTGATCGGTTCAATTGGATTGAACTGGTTATCATGCTTGGTTAAGGTAGATCAGATCGGTTTAAATTGGATGAATTGGTTCAATTGGATTGAACTGGTTATCTCAATTAGCATAAACCGATTTGATTGGTTAAGATCAGTTTAACTGGATGAACCGGCTAAATTGGATTGGACCAATTTGACCGGTTAATTTCGGTCCAATTGGATTGACCGGTGATTAACCGGTTATTGAAGTCTGGTTGTTTGGTGGTATCGATCGACAGACATGGTCTGCATCGATCGACACATTGCTCGCAATTCTGGTCATTGGACCTTGAATTTGCAAAAACCAAACTCGACCTAACCCACTTATTAGAACAATTAAAACTCAATTAAAATTAAAAGTTAAAAATGTTCTAAATCTATTTGGATACACATTGGATGTGTATTAGATCAAAGATTAGTTTTCAATATGGTCAACTGTCAAGACTCATTTCGTTGTTGTGATACTCTTGCCAAGAGCTTGGTGTCCACAATTACATGAGTAAGGCAGGTAATTGTGTTGATGGACTTGCAGTGATTGACATCAACAATTACATGACCTTAGAGATTGATTTACTAACCTTTTAGAGTTCCGTTTCCTCAACTAAATATCAAGTGACCTTGATGTCTTACCCAATCTTGTCTACTGTCAAGACTCTTTTCGTTGTTGGATAGTCTTGGAGTCCTTGGTATCTACAATTACATGAGTAAGGCATGTAATCATTGATAGACTTGCAGTGCGACTGTCAATGATCACAAGACTGAAGAGATTGGTTTACTTGACTGGGCTATCAGAAGTTCTGGTCCCAGAGACGTCAGAGTGGATGAGACAAGGATTGTCTTATCTGCGACCAAGAGTTGTACTGGGTACAATTAGCAATGATTTGCTTACCTAGATAACTAAAGTTTGGGTGATGGCGAGTCGTCCACTCAGATTTTGGTGAAGTATGGATCTTGGATCATTATATTCATAGAGGAAACATTGTTTGAATATAATGCGAGTTTTCTTATTAGATAAGATTTCTCACTTCCTGAACTTCATAACTAAAATTTTCTTTTCTTAGATTTCAACCTATGTCTAAAACTACTTTCTCGTTGCGATCCGTCCTTGAGAAGGACAAGTTAAATGGATCAAATTTCCAGGATTGGTATCGGAACTTGAGATTTATTCTCAAGCAAGAGAGTAAGGACTATGTCCTTGAGAAATCTCTCCCCGAGAGGCTTGGGACCAATGCCTCGCATGCAGTATATGATGTGTGTGGTCTGATGTTGGCTACCATGAACTCGGACTTAAAGAGTCAACACGAGAACATGGAGTCGCAAATCGAGATGATCACCAGCCTGAAACTGATGTTTCAGGATCATGCACGAGTTGAGAGATACCAGATGGTTAAGTCTCTCATTGGGTGCAAGCTACCAAAGGATGCTCCAGTGAGTCCTCATGTCATTAAAATGATGGGTTACATTGATAACCTGGGGAAACTGGATTGTCCTGTTAGCCTAGAGTTGGCTACTGAGATCATTTTGCAGTCACTGCCGTCAAGTTATGATAAGTTTATCAAGAGCTACATCAAGAATGGCTTGACGAAGACGTTGACTGAGCTGTATGGCATGCTCAAGACAGCTGAGCAAAACATCATAAAGGGTAAAAGGTTTGAGAAATCTTGTATAGACAAGGGTGGAGGCAAGGCCATCCAGATTTGGAATCAGGATAAGCCTGTGTCATCTTATAAGCCCAAGTCTGGCCCATCTGATGTTGATAAGTGCTGCTATTGTGAAGAGTTTGGGCATTGGAAGAGAAATTGCATTAAATTCTTGGAAGATTCACAAGAGATGAAGGAGATGTACGGAACTTCTTCTTAAGGTATTGTGTTATTACTTCAAGTTCTACGTAGGTATTGGATACTGGTTGTGGTACTGATATTTTTGAAATATGCAGGGCCTAAACAACAGTAGAACGTTGAAGAAAGGACAAGTGGAACTGCGCGTCTGGGATGGAGCAATGGTTGCTGCATTAGCCGTAGAAATTCTCCACTTGTAGGAGCCTTTCAAGCTTGGTTTTTGAATTAAGTAATTGCTGCTATGTACCTGCTTTAAGCAGAGATGTCTTTCATTTTCTTGTAAGAATTAGGATGTTTTTCATTTTGATAAAAGACAAGTTTTGCTCTTTTGATCTTGATGAAATATTCTATGGTAGCACCCCTTTTTGAAAAAATGGGTTTTATATCTTAAACCAATGTACGCCTGTATATAACATAAATACCAAACGGTTTAAGTCTGATGACTTGAACTCGATTTTTCCTTAGCATAGTCGTTTAAACCAAGTAGAGTGAAGCGGATTCAGAAGTTCCATAGTTATGGGCTTTATGGGCTCATTTGATTATAAATCATATGAGATATGAATTCGCTTACTGGGCCAAATGACTAAGGCTTCTTTAGCAGAGCTAAAGAAAAAGGCCAGAGGCTTATTAGGCCTTGCTTATACTGATGTATGTGGCCCGATGAGCATTAGTGCCAGAGGAAATCTTCAGTACTTCATTACCTTTATTGATGACTTCAGTAAGTATGGATGTGTTCATTTGATGAGACACGAGTCAGAATCTTTTGAAATGGTCAAAGGAGTTCCAGAATGAAGTATAGAACCGATATGACAGAAGTATTAAAGATCCTCGATTAGATCGCGGAGGAGAATACTTGAGTCAAGAATTGAGTGATCATCTAAGTGAGTGTGAAGTCGTCTCACAGCTCATCTCTCTTGGAAAACCTGAATGGTGTTTCTGAGAATGAATCAGACCTTATTGGATATGCTTCGATTAATGATGAGTCACACGAATCTTCCATTATCCTTTTAGAAATACGCTCTAGGAATGTATGTATTTACGCCAAATAGTTTTCTATCAGAATCAGTTGAAAGACACCACATTGGATGTGGACTGGAAGTTTTCCAAGTATGCTTTCCTGATTAATTGGGATTGCAAGGTTTATCTAAAGCAGTTGACAACAGACAACCTTGAACCCAAATCTGATAAGTGCTACTTCGCTGGTTGTCCTAGGGAAACCGAGGCTCATTACTTTTGCAACCTATCCGAGAACAAAGTTTTGTTGTTCGGAACTCTGTTTTTTCCTAGATAGAAATTTTCTTTCCAAGAAGAACAGTGGGAGTAGAAGTACAACTCGAAGAAATTCGAGAAACACAGGAGGCTGCTCAACCTGTTGAGGGAGAGCAGCAGTTGGATCAACAAAGTGCTGTAGGACCTACACCTGTGGAGCCTGAAGTTCGCAGAGCCGAATGGATCCGTCACTAACCTGAGAGTGATTTCTCGTAACCAATTGCTGTGATCTGTTGATCATTGAAAAGTGACGAGCTTGCGAAATTCAAGGAGCGATGGTGAGCCCCAACTCCGAAAATTTGCTAGGTATGCATGTTAGCTTCACCGATCCATTTCTGGATTGAAGCAAACATCTTAGAGTTGGAATCTATGTTCTGTTAAAACGGTCAAAAGTTTTGACTTGATCAGGAACGAATAGAAACCGTGCGTTTACAAGTAGACTAATGAGAGCGTAGTTGCATTTCTCACACTTTATGTATATAACATACTTAATCTCATAAATGACATTCCGTCACTTAAGTCTTATCAGGACTTGGGTCGGAAGTCATCTTAACGATAGACATGGGAGAAGCCGCGTGAGTTCTTGGAATAAGGATCTATTGAAATAGATTGGATAGGCTAATTGGATCATGTCAGAATCCTTATGTTGATAAGGTATTGGACAGTTCCAATATGCATGATTCCAAAAATGGCTTCACGCCAAAGGTCTTATGGCAATAATCTTAGCGAGATGAAGTGTCTTGGACACTGGCTGAGCTAGTACATGTGAGTGTGATTCCTTATGCTTCTGCAATAGAATCCATCATGAATGCCATATTTTGCGCTCGTCTAGATGCATCTTACGCATAAAGCATGACGAGAAGATACCAATATGTTCCGGTAAAAGTCACTGGACTGTTGTAAGGAATATCCCCAAGTGTTTGAGAAACACTAAGGATAGGTTCTTGTTCAACTGAGAAAGTGACGAATCTGCTATGAGTAGTTAGACGGACAAAGACGATTCCCGGTTCCCGCTTGGTTATGTCTCTTTGTCTGTGTAGCGGTGCTATCTGTTGGAAGGGCTCCAAGCAGGGGACCGTAGAATAGGGCTTATTAATGAATAGCGGTGTGGTTTGATGGAATGGTTCCAAGCAAGAACACCGCAGCCTCTCTCACAACCTAAGCAAGAGTTTTATACCGTTGATGTAGGTACTAGATATCTAAAGACGTGGTCTTGATTCTAGTGGGAGTTAAGTTAGTTATGATGTTCACATAGACATGCTATGGTCATGTTTATGAAAAACTGACATCAGCATTATTTGATTATTGAATAATTAAATAATGGTCCCAAAGTATTTTATGTTCATTTTATAGGTCATCAAGTTGAGGACTTGATCATGAAACCCTATAAGTGAATATGACATAAAATTATGTTTGTCCCTGGCCGTAGGTTGTTAAAGTGGGGCACTAACAACCGTTAAGACTAGTATGTGAGGTGACGTATGACTAAGTTTCATGGAGTCATTGATATGAGTATCAACGTAAATCACATAGATATATGTTGGTGAACATATGATCGGACATGACCCGCTAATGAGAACTCTACAAGATAGTTATATCAGTGTCATGAGAGGTTCTCATTACGACTATAGAGTATAGTCCTTAGACCTGAGTTCATCATGCTTTCTAGCATGTGAATTGGTACGCTTTGACCTTGTCAAACGTCGTTCCGTAACTGGCGGCTATAAAGGCATTGCTTAGGCGTATCATGAAGTGTGTGTAGAAACAGAGATGGAACAAGAAGGGATTGTCCCTCCTATATAACAGGAGATAAATATCTCAGGGCCTATCGAAGATTTGATACTGAGAAAATGCATGGCCGTGCTCAAACGAGGTGATTGTCAGTCGTTTGTTTTATCAGTATAGATCAGGAGTTCGATGAACATGATGTTGGCTATAATAAGGATGACACAGTCTCTTGCCTTATGCCATATCGAGATATAGAGACAAAGGGATTAGGGGAATAGATGATTCCAGTACAAGTGGGAGATTGTTGGGATTATGTCCTGGAATCATGTTGTACTAACACTGATAGATAGTTGTATTGTCGAGATCGGACAATTCATGTGATACTAGGTGGTCATAATGTTTTGCTAGAAGCCGCTTATGACAAATGAGTTGTAACTCATTGCTAGTATTATGTGAACCTACAAGGTCACACACCTAAGCAAGCTGGATACACTTTGTATGGGATTGATCATTGGCATATGGTCTGGTAAATGTGTATTGGATATACATTGATATCGAGTTTTAAGAGGTGTGTCGATCGACATAGTAGTGTGTCGATCGACACAGGCCGGGTTTCGAAACTGATGTTTCGATTTGATGACTTAAACGAATTGGAGTTAGTCTAATGATCGGTTTAGTCATTCCAGGTCTATATATAGGTTCATATGAACGACCTGGAACCCTCGTCGTTGATTTTGGCAGCCACCTCTCAAAACACAGGTTTCCCATGAGATCCGATTTCCGGCACTAGCATCCCGGCGGATTCCAGCTTGTGTGCGTGTGGACTGCAGTAGAGGCGCAGCATCTGAGGCGCTGAAGATCTCGTTTATCTGACCCTGTTCCGCTGCAAATCACCAGGTAAACACGAGATCATTGGTAAGGATTCAATTAACTAAACTCTAGATCCTAGGCTATCTGGAACTAGTTAGGATTCAATCTGATGATAGAATGGCACAAGTTCCAACATAACCGTGGCTCTTTAAGGTCGACATTGAGTATGAACTTGTATAAACAATGGAGACAAAGAGTGAAACCGGTTACAAGAAGAAGAGAGAAAGAGAGAAGAGTTTGTATCAAGAATCTTGTTGATTTCTTATGAAGTGACTTAACAACCTTTACAATGTCGTGTGAGGCCTTTAAATAGGCATACAATTAGGTTAAACTCATAAACTAAGGCTTTGAATAACGTCCATTGATTTAATGGAGGGAAAACTAAGTTTGAATGAATGGCTGGATCTTCTTCTTGTCAGATCCGAATTGGGTGTGTTCACACCTTGTTAGTGACTTGTCTTTAGCCACTTGCTTCTGGAGAGAGAGTGAATACTCCCAAGGGTGAGTGTGACATGTCCTTGTAACCACTTTCCTCCTTAAACACATATGTGACTCTTCTTGAGTCTGATTCTTGACAGAATTCTGTTTGGCCCCAACTTTGCACATACTTATCTCTGATTATCTAAGTGCCCCATCTTTGCACTTCACAACTTTGATCCTGACTTTGCACATGATGATCTTGCCCCAACTTTGCACATTGATCATCTGTCTGTCTGGTCCCCAACTTTGCACAGACTTCTCTTATGGTTTATCTTCACTTCAGTCTTGTCTATGCCTTCATCTTACCTTTGGCTAAGTGATTGATGCATCTTGGACTCTTGTGATCAACACCATATCTTCTTCATGGAATGAGGCTCGGCTTTGTCTTCATGACTTCAGCCTCTCCTCTTCCATTTCATCTTCCTCTCTAATATCCTCAACAACAAGGTCAAGTTCAACAACAAGGTCGAGGACAACAACAAGGCTTTACTCAAGCTATTCAACAAAAGCCATATGTTCCCTACAGCAACCAACAAGGGTTTGTTTCTATGCCTCAATTTCAGGGACAATAAGGATATGTACCCAAACAACAATTTCATCCACCCGGTTTTGCACCTCAATAGCAACAAGCTTCTACCTCTTCTAGTATGGATGCTGAACTTAGGGGAATGATGCAGCAACTAATCCAAGGGCAAGCAAGTGGGGCATTAGAAGTAAAGAACTTAAATAATGAACTGCAACATTTGACTTCTAGCATGATCAATGTCGAAAACACCAATGCTTCCACTTCTAGACCTACAGGTACATTGCCCGGAAACCCGGAGAAGAACCCCAAAGAGTACTGCAATGCAATCTTCTCTACTGTTGATCATGAAAAACCAGATCATGAGAGAGAGGTTGATGAGATAGAAGCACTTCTCTATGGTTATGACATCCCTCATACTGCATATGTGCTTGTCAAGGAGAAGAAAGCAAATGTAGTTGAGTCTCTTTCTGCTGAACCCGCTGAGGAGTTGAGTGCCACTGAAATATCAGATGTCGATACTGTGCCTACTGTCCAGACCACACCAAGGGTGCTTCCCAAGCTTGGAAAATCCGGGTAAATTCACAATCATTTGTACTTTGGGAGACTTGGAGATTAAGGATGCATTGTGTGACTCCGGATCTACTGTGAGTGTGATATCTCTTGACATGGTGAAAACCCTTGGGATTAAGAGCATGGAAAGGCACTCATCTTCTATTACATTTTGAGAATCTTACTCCAAAACTCCAATGGGAATGATAATGGACTATACACTGAAGATTGGTGAGTGCACTATCCCAACTGACTTCATTGTCATGAAGATGAAGAAGAGTACCCAACTACCTCTCTTACTTGGTACCTCTTTCCTCAATACCACTAGAGCTTGTATGGACTTCAAAAAGAAATTTGTTGTGCTGAATAATGTTGACAACAAGGTTTACTATCCTTTGAGGAGAACCACTCTCCACACTTGTGGTGTCAACCTATCTCCAAATGAGGATGATGTGTTAGAGGAAGCAAGGTTATTTAAAAATGTAGGCAAGGAAGCTTGGCCTAAACCCTCTCCTTATGGATCATTGAGTGAGCACATGGGACGTGCTCCAAAGGAGAGGGGTGGATAGAGCTATTGGAACTTCTCTTATGATCATAAGGACTGACTATGTTGGATCCATCTCTTCAACGAAGCTGACCACCAATGAGGATAAAGAACCAAAAGAGAAGGTTGTGGATATGTTGAAAAGGAGGGCTCCAAAGGTTGCAATGGCTGGAAAGGATAAGATTGTCAACAATCACCCAAAGGATCAAGAGTATGAAAAGGAGATAATGGATAGTGAGAGTCTACAATCTTTGTTTGATGAGCATAATGGAAATGCTCTAACCAATGGATTAGATGGAGTTAAAGGAGCTGAGAAAGGACATAAGGACAAGCTGAAAACTCTGATGGCTATTGAAACTCCCTCATCTCTCAACTGTATAAGCTTGCATCCATTGGGTCTAAAGGGTGACTACATTGAATACAAGGTCAAGTCTAAGGGAAAGTCTAGACCTTTTGAAAGTGTAAGGGCTTTAGTCAGTCCAAGGTTTCATGGTGATTCATTCAATCTCAGTGAGCTGACTTCTCAAGTTCTAACTATCAGTCTCGAGGGCGGGTCACACTCTCCAAACGCCAAAAAAAAAACTCGGTTAGAACAGTCGAGCTTACCGACTATAAACAAAAGCGCACTTGGGAGATATTTCCATGTTTACCGAACAGGTTTCTCAGGATGGCTCCTCCAACCCATCCTACTCCATGGGAGACTCGTCTTCCTCATCCCACCACAATTTAACAAGTAACACTCCAACCTTTGTAAATATTTTCTCTCTTTTCTCTTCTTGCATTTGTGTGTTTTCCCGGTCCTTTCTTCCTCTCTTAGATCACAAGGGACTGTGTGATTTATGTTTTGGGGAAGGACCAATTGCTAATATTGAGTTTTCTTTGATCTTATTGAGTCTCATGCATTCATATATGTGCATCCAAAAAACCAAAAAAAATCGAAATTTTTTAAAATTTTTCAAAAAAAGAACATGTAGTTGCATTTGCATTCTAAGATTGAGTCTAGATTATCATATAGGTTGCATGCATAGGGGACAATGATGACTTTGCCTTGTAGAGGTTCACCAAATAAGTTGCTTGTTGCTTTAGTTAATTTTCGAACAAAGGAAAACCCATTGCTTGATCTTTAACCTGAAATTCCCTATCCTTATGAAACCTGCATAATCTTAACTCAATTCTGTGATAATAGACTTAATATTGACTTAATTGACTCACTTAGGGTCTTGATGAAATGCAATCTCATGGTCTTTGCCCGGGTTGTCTTATCCATTTTGCCACTCTTTTGTTAACCCGGGCAGCCATTGATCTCTTGATCATGGTTCCCCTACCCAATGACCCAAACCTTTCCTTAAAGCCTAAATTATTTGATGAGTGAGACCTTTTCTTGATAGCTTTGACATGTGCAAAATCTTGAGAGTATCGGGAACGACAAAGGTCAATTTATCATTATAGCTAGCTCTAGTGCCAACATTATGATGGGAAATAAGTTTGGGGGAGAGATGAAAGATGTTTTGGGACCAAAAGATCAATAAAAAAGAGAATGAAAAGAGTTCAAAAAGAAAAGAATGTCATTAGGGAATCAAATCGAAGAGAGCAATGAGTAAAAAAAAAGTGGAATAAGTAAGTCCCCTAAAAGTGTTATCAAAAGAAAAAACAATCAAGTGAGAAGGGGTAAAAGAAATGAAAAATGTGCTCAAGTGTAAATTCAGTTGAAGTTCCCTAGTTGGCAACAAGAAAAGAAACAAAAGCTATTTGGGTGAATGTTTGTGATGAAAAGAAAGATCATGAGTGTGGGTTGGTGAGTGAATGTTTATCAAAATGGGAATGTGTAGAAGAAATCATCTAGGAAAAGGGTAGAACAATGAGGACTGAACTTTGTATGCATCAAATGTTCCCTTTCTTAGATAGATTTTGTGTAATGTCAATTGCTCATTTTTTGAGAGGTAACCACCCCAAAAACTCTATTAAGCCACCTCAAATAGCCCTTCTTGAACATTGCCAACTGAGATTGATTGATTGCCCTTTTGTGAGAATGCACTTCATATCTTAATGAATGTAAATGATTGAGTTGTTTGATTGCTTGCACTGTATAGGATCTCGAGAGTTAGAGTAGAGATTAAGAGAGATGGTAATGTGGAAGTACATGATTAGATGATATGATTGGAGCAACTTGTAACTTGTTTGAAAGACTTTGAGCTTAATCTTGTTTGTGAGCCTTGTGGTTTTGAGTCCCCATTTTCAAACTTTTCTCCCTAACTTGTTTTGAGTGCTTGATGCTTGCGTGTGGACAAGCAAGGTTTAAGTTTGAGAGAATTGATATCAGTGTATTTTGGTTCATTCAGATTTGCATTTTGTTCATATTTTGATCTCATTTGTCATTCATTCTTGTTCTTTAGTTTTCTCTTTGTTGCATTTAGGGTATAGGTGCATTTAGTATTAGGAACTGCATAATATTTTGTTTCTTTGAGTGTTTTTTGAGGTTTTGTAGGTCTTTGGAAGTGCATTGAAGTTTTGGTGAACTAAGGAAGCAAGAGAGGAGCTCAAAGAGTGAAGAAGAAGAGTCACAAAGTCATCCAGGAGATCCATTGGCCTGACTCATCGGCCAGATGACCCCGATGCCACACACCTCTTCCCATCGGCCAAACACACCGACGTGACGCAGCCGATGTGTTTCTTCGTAGATTCACAGGGAATCCATCGGCCTAAGACAACGATCAAACGCGGCCGATGGAAAAACTCACTCGAAGTTCACATTTTGGCCAGGGAATCCGTCGGCCTGCGACAACGACCAAACGAAGCCAATGGATATCTCACGATTCACATCGGCCTGCCACACCGATCAAATGCGCCCGATGGAAATTCTCACGCATTTCTCACATTTTGGCCACAAATTATATCGACGTCCCACATCGACCAGAACCTGCCGATGGATCCATTCTGCACACATCGGCCTGTGACATCGGCCAGACTTGCCCGATAGATTTATCTACGAACCAAATCTGATATAATTGAACCGGGTCAACACCCGGTTTGTCCCGGGTTGACCCGGTTCGACACTGTTCACTATAAAACCCAAAAACCTGATTTTTGTTGTCTCTTAAGCTTTCTTTTGTTTCAAAAACCCTCTTGGATGTTTTAGTAAGAAAGTTTGAATCTTTTATCAATCTAAGTGTTCCTTTTGTGATTTATTCATCTCCTTCTATTAATCTTTCACAAATCATCATGCTTAACATCTTTCTCATGGATTTTGTTGGGCTAAGCATGATTTGTGAGTAGTCTTCTTAAGGCTTATGGGTTAGGTAGATTAAGGCTATTTAGAGTGATTCAAGGATGCTTAGGGATTATTTATGATTGATCTCACCCATTTAGATGTTCTTAATGCTAGGTTGACCATGATCATGATAATCTAGATGCTTTGGTTTTTATTGCACACCAAGTGTTTGATGAAATGCTAGATAGGATCTTTATGGGGATTTACACACTACAAAAAAGAGGCATGTTGCATCATTTATTTTTTATATTTACATTAGTTATAAGTGATGCAAAAAGAATTTACATCACTTAAAAAATGACTCTGAAAGTGATGATGCAAATAGTTTACATCAGTTTAAAGAATTGTTATAAATATTTACATCATTTACAAAAAGTGATGTTAATTCCGCATCAATTTCTATAATTGATTTTAATATTTGCTACATTTGTAATAATTGATGCTAAATATTTATATCATTTATAAAAATTGATTGTAAAAATGACACTATAAATAATTGTATTTTTAAATATTAATTTATTTGATTAATATTTTTTTATTTAAGATTTTTAAAATTATTTAACAAAAAAAAAATTATCATTTCATAATTAGTTGCTTATTTGTAGCAAACGATAGTCGATATATTCATCCAAGAATCAATCGTTTTATACTATTACAAAATATTTAGAAGATTTTGATAATACATCATCATAAATAATAAGTCTTCATTTACAGAAATAAAATATAAAATTTATGGTGGTATGAAATAAAACAAAACGAAAGAGTAAATTTAGCATCTTCTCCAATTCCTTCATCTTAGACTCCAATTTCTTTCATCTTGGACTCCAATTTCCTTCATCTTGGATTTTTTTTTTTCCAGCGTTGTCTCAATTCTTCTATTGGTAGAACAAAGGTTGTAAATTGTTTCATACTTGCGGAACCCTTGAATCATCCTAGATGAAGAAAATATCTGTTTTGCAAATTTCGGACCAAAATAAACTGATATAGACTTCTTAGAAATTCTTAAAAGATATAATCATTTTAAGTTTATTTAGCATAAGTATCGATGTACCGTTTTCTTTTGTTTCCCCAAACGTGCAAGCAGGACTGATGATTTCTCTAAAATGATCTTGTGATTCACGGATTCACCAGATGTACCCATAGCCAACATTCAAGGTAAACTTGATGAGTATGAAAAACAAGACAGAAAAGAGTATATAAAACATTAATTGA
Source organism: Orychophragmus violaceus (assembly GCA_030180135.1). Taxonomy (NCBI): domain Eukaryota; kingdom Viridiplantae; phylum Streptophyta; class Magnoliopsida; order Brassicales; family Brassicaceae; genus Orychophragmus; species Orychophragmus violaceus. The sequence continues at coordinate 87,579,323 of CM058229.1, read as the reverse complement.
AAGAGTGAAGGTTTTAAGAAATCTGGTGATCGGGTACATAAAGAAAAAAAAAAGTAACTGAATATTTCTACAAGATCTTTTTGACAGCTTTCTTGAATATAATGTAGCATTTATTTAGGAAGATTGTGAGTGGGTAATGAGGTTTGTGCGTGAGAAAAAAAAGGAAACCAGTCGGAATAAATTACAATTCAGTTATCCTGAGAATAAAATGGAGATATTAATAGATTTCAAGCCAAATTAAATCTTTATTTGAAAACATTTTTAAATCTCTTTTTTTCACTAATGGATTATATTTCATTCAAAGAGTAGCCAAGACATTACAACGTATTAAGACTGATGCCGGCGGGTATAACAGATCAACCCCCAGAGACAAAGGCCGACGGATTTAAAGGAAATCCTCGGAGACTAAGCATAGTACACAATAAACGCAACTAAATCACAATTTGAAGCTAACAAAGACCAAGTCAAGACCCTAGAAACAAGACACCCAAAATGGAGCCACCACCGCGAACCGAGAGAGAGGAGAAGAGAGCAGCATCAAGACCGAACTTTATTGGGTGTTATCCACCTGGACTCATTATATTGCTCCAACTTTAGAAGCCACGAGAACCGTATGCAGATAAACCGTGGAAGACGAAAGAGTAACTTTAACCATTCGAAGACCGACAGGTAGATGCGAAGAGAACCGAAACATCAAATCCTATAGAAGGAGCCGAAGCACCCAAACCCAAAGGCAGCGGGAACCAACCGTAAAACCAAATATAGGACGATAACTCACCCAAGCCGCAACAATAACACCACAAGAAGCAGACATGTAAAGCACATAACAGCCAGAGCAAAGAAGCACAAAAACGAGCCAAGCCGGGCTAAACACGGGAAGACACCCGTCACTCTAACCCCGCACAGCTAGTCACAAGGTCAAGACCACATAGGCTGAGAAAGGACATCGAGAACTGACCCTATCTAGTTCCAATTCAAGACAGAGCCGCATAATCATTCCAATAATACGAATGGAAAACAGATCTAAACCATAAAATTCTACCCGAGAACACCATTTTCAGAGACAACCTGAGCTCAAGTGACACAAAAAGGAAGAGACAGCTCACCACTCGCCACAGACCACGCACCACGACGGAAACCTCACGAGCCACCCTCGGACCTACAACCCCATGGGGAGATCTGAGCAGAGGAGCTTCACCGAGGAGATCCAAAGACAACAACCAAACAATCCACAAACCATTCGCCGGATATAGAGAGAGCGACCATCACTCTCACTCGAACCACGATCAACCGCACAACTATCACCGGAGGGGGGGTCGAAACTACCACCACCGATCTATAGAGAAGTCGAAAATAGATTTCTCGGCACCGGCAAAGGTCTCCGGCCACCGGAGAGCTCAAAGATCGAACACAATAAAAACCTCCGGCGGCACCTCGGGAATTGGGCTCGGGAGAGAAACTATGGCACTACCACTATAATTCACTTACCACTATAATTCTATTTTGCCGATAAAAGCCCCACTATATTTACTTTTTTTGTTGTTGCTCACTACCATTATATTTACTTAAAAAAAAAAAAAGAATTAACAGTATAGTTAATGTATGTAGTATTGTATGCATTTCATTTTTTTTTTCTTGAAAACCTAATTTCAACATAAAGCAACCAAATGTAAAATGTGACTACAAATTATATTAGAGACTTTAAAAAAATATATTAAAGTTTCAAAAATAAAATTTACTTTTGTGAAATCCAGTTTTGATTTCTTATTTGTGGTAAATTTTGTTGAAAAGTTCATAAAAATTATAGTTCTAAAGTTTAAATGTTGCATTAATTTTATTCAAAAAAAATGTTGCATTAATTAAATTTTGTTAGCATCGATTTTTTATTGATGTAAATTTGTATCATTTTCTAAGTAATGTTAATTAGAATATTCAAATAGATCAATTATTTAATTGATGTAAATTAATATTTTATATCAATTTCTGTTAAGTGATGTAAACTAAAACAAATTTGTGTCAATTATATGGATTTGATGCTAAACGAGTGAAAAACAATATCAGTTGTTATAAGTGATGTTAAACCATATATTTTACATCATTTTTAAATATGTAATGTAATTTAGTATTATTTAATTTTTTGATACTATTTAAGTGATGCAATAGATCTCTTTTCTTGTAACTTTGCCTACCCGAAGACAGATGAAAAAGATGCAATAACCAATTTCGTTTAATATATTTTAATTTGATAAAAATATTTAAACTATTCAATTTTTATGTTATTCAAATATATCAATACTGTTAAAAAAATAGAGTGTTTTGGAAACTAACATTTATTTGACGTGTACATTACGAAAAATCTTTTTTAAAAAAGAGTATATTACGAAAAATGACATTAGTATTAATAATTAATTACATTATTCATTACGGTTGTTTTTGGGTTTAATATATTTAGACTATTTGTGCGCCATACTAAATATTCTATAAAGTCGATCAAGAAAGGGGATCGAGAAAGTCGCTACCAACTACTTTTGTGATCTCTTCACTACATCCAACCCAACATACTTTCGCGAATCACTCTGGTATATTACCGAGAAAGTCCCAGATACGGTTAACTGTAACCTGGTGAAAGATCCCTCAAATGAGGAAATTAGGAAAGCTCTTTTTGACATCAACCCAGACAAGGCCCCTAGACCGGATGGGATGACGAGTAGATTGTATCAACGTTTCTGGCCGATTGTGGACCGGATAGTCTTCCCAGACAAAGCTCTTTTTGAAATCACAAATGAAGGTGGAATGGGATTGTACCTGGGACTTCCTGATCAGTTTTTCGGATCAAAGCGAAAGGTCTTTGCGTTTGTTAGAGATCGCCTTAATGGCCGAGTTAATAATTGGAATTCGAAACTCCTCTCTAAGGGGGGGAAAGAGGTTCAAATTAAATCAGTGGCACAAGCAGTACCAACTTATACGATGTCATGCTACCTTCTTCCCTAGGATACGACAAACAAATTGAAGAGCGCCATCTCCAACTTCTGGTGGAGCTCCAAACGAGATTTCAAGGGTCTCCATTGGATTGCATGAAATAAAATATGTATTCCCCAAGAAATGGGATGCTTGGGTTTCAGAGACCTCAGAGATAAAAACCTTGCGTTACTTGCAATACAATTATGGAGACTAATCCAATACCCGAATTCCTTACTAGCCCGTGTGTTATGTGGGAGATATTACAGGCGATCGAACCCTTTAGAAGACCGAGATGTTTATTCCCCTTCCTTTGGGTGGCGTAATATCACGGACGCGCGTCAGACACTCAGACATGGGCTGCGGAGGACTATTGGCTCGGGGTACAATATAAGAGTCTGCTGGGAGCCGTGGGTTCCGGATAACCAAGCCAGACCACCGAGAGGACAAGATAACACGACTTATAGAGACCCGTCACTTCTTGTCCATACTTTGATTAGGCATGATACAAAAGAGTGGAACGAACAAGCCCTTCGTGAGCTCTTCCACCCTGACAATATCCCACTTATTTTGGAGATTCGGCCTAGCAGGGACGTTAAGCCAGATGGCTATGCTTGGAATCATACAAAATCTGGGAAGTACACTGTGAAGTCGGGTTACGAACTCATCAGACGTAAGAATCTGGAGGTTTTGAACCCGAAAATCTTAGAACCTGGTACTACTTGCCTGAAAAGCCAAGTATGGAAAACTCAAGCCCCAAGAAAGATCAAACACTTCATGTGGCAGATAATCTCAGGATGTTTGGCAACTTGTCAACACCTAACCTTTAGACACCTGGGGACGGATCTGTCATGTCCCAGGTGTGGAGCTCAGGAGGAAACGATAAATCACCTCCTGTTTGAATGCCCCCCTGCTTTACAAGTATGGGCTCTTTCGGACTTTCCGTCCATTCCGGGATGCTTCCCGAGTACATCTTTATTTAGTAATATGGATTTCCTCTTTTGGAGGACAAAAGACGTGGGTCTCTCTGAACCACAAAGAAATAACTACCCTTGGATCTTATGGTATATTTGGAAAACCCGAAATAGTAAGTTTTTTGAAGGAAAAGAAGTTTCCCCTACAACAACACTTCATCGAGGCGGAAGAGTGGAGGGACGCGAACAAGAAAGAGAAGGGAGAAGAATTATTTTTTATGCGACCTTTGGAAAACCGCCGGACCACTAGCATGCCTTCGCACGTCCCGACGTGTCAAATTGATGCCTCTTGGGGGGAAAATGGCGCGACAAGTGGGCTAGGATGGTTTTTAAGGACCCGTCAGGATGAAAATACAAGGGAGCACAAGGATGTAGACGAAGCCTATCACCGCTACACGCCGAGCTGGACGGATTGCTTTGGGAAATGTCATGCACCCTGAAGGGGAGAATCGTCTCGGTGGTAATCGAGACAGACTGCTCAGTCTTGTTAGCTATGACAGAGCATCCAGAAGAATGGCCGGGTTTTAAGACGGAGTTGGAAATTTTCAATTCCCTTAGAGTTCATTTCACTTTCTTTGTTATAATTTTAATTTCTAGGAAATTAAATGTTCGTGCCGACATCCTTGCAAAAAGGGCGAGAGCACAGGGTACTATCTTTTCTCATGTAAGTCACGACGAGTCGGATCTGTTTACTCTTTTGAATGATAACCCGAACCGAACAACAGTGATTTAATATATGGTGTTTTTGTTGACAAAAAATGATTTTATTCTAAAATATATTCATAATATCTTTTAATATATTTTTTAAATAAAAATATTTTTTTTATTTTAATAAATCTTATAAAATATTTTATTCAATTTCATAAAAATATAATTATTAATTTCGAATTTATAATTTATGATTTTATTAAAATATATTTATAATATCTTTTAATATTTTTTTTATTTTAAGTGAATATATATATTATAACAAAATCTACAAAAATAATTGAAATTTCTTTATTTCTTCATAAAATATTTACTAATTTTTATTTATTATTAAAATATATTAAAAATAATTTTAGTTACATTTTTATCTATAAAATAAATATAATTGTTTATATTTAAACTATTATAAAACGGATTAAAATATAGATTAACCAGCTTAAAGTATCAATACTATTAAACAAATTATAAATTTCTTAATTTGATAAAATTGTAAAATTATTCAGTATTTATATTATTCGAATATATGCTGAATTAGATTACAACTGATGTTTTTTGTATCGTAATTTTTAAAGTATTGTTATATCAAAATTTAAAATATTTAGACTATTATAAGATATGTTGAAATATAGATTAATTTTTATTATTATAAAAATATTTAGAGATTTGTGTTCATTGAAATACAAGTTAAAAAGTTGAATGTACCAATTCTAATTATAAAAACATTAAAATTAACTTAAACCAATCTAAAAATGTTAAATGAACGGATTATCGTATTTTAATCACATTTTGATATATAAAATAATTTTTTTTTATATTTAGACCATTATAAAACAAATTAAAATAGATTACTTAATTTTAATTATCTATAAATTAAAAACAAACTTTACCTACTCGAAGACGGGTGAAAAAGATGCAATAACCAATTTTAATTAATATATTTTAATTTGATAAATATTAAAATAATCAATTTTTATGTTATTCAAATATATGATGAGTTAGATTACGTTTGATGTTTTTACGATCGTAATTTTTGACGGATTGTTTTATCAAATTTTCACCTTAACAGATGATATAACGGTGTGCTGTTTTGGCCAAGTCAACCATAAGTTTGAGTATTTTCGAAAAAATCAAACAAAATTGAGGTATTTTTTGCCAGCTCTGTAGTTCAGCTATGTTTTGGCCAAAATAAAATAGTTCGGGTATTGTTTGGCATTTTTCCCATTATATAATGGGTTGAAATATAAATTATTTTTTCAATTATATAATATTTACAAAGCTTTTTATTCATTGGAAGACAAGTTAAAAAGATAAATTAAGCAATTTTAATTATAAAAATATTAAATGAAGTTAAATCAATATAAAATTTTAAATGAACGGATTATCATATTTTAGTTACATTTTGATCTATAACATAAAAATCTTATATTTAGACCATTATAAAACAGGTTAATAAGTTAATAAATTTTAATTATTTATACTATTAAAAATTATGTCAACTAGAAGACAAGTTACAAAAGTGGATTAATCAATTTCAATTACTATATTTTTGATTTGATAAAAATATTAAAATTATTCGAAATTTATATTATTCGAATATATGATGTGTTAGATTTGGTTGATGTTTTTATGATCACTGTTTTTGACGGGTTGTTTTATCAAATTTTAAAATATTTAGACTATTATAAGATGTATTGAAAAATAGATTAGTTTGTTTAGAATAGTTTTTTTTTTTAAATCTGTTCATTAGAAGACAAGTTAAAAAATAAATTAACCATTGCAAAAAATTTTAAAGAACGGATTATCATGTTTCGACTTTTATAAATTTGTAATTATATTTATATGAAACTATAAATTTAATTATTAAAATATTAAAAATATAAAGAAATTTCATATATAGACATATGATGTTCTATAGAAATAAATATTTTAAATCAAAAAACATATATTAAATTTATATCAAAGAACTCTTTAATGACTGCTTTATTAAAGTAAAATATTATAAAATTATTTTTAAACAAAAATAATTTATACATTGTATTTATGCAGTGAACACATAATCATCATAACATTCAATTAATAAAAATTTGTGTTGAATAATTAACAAGCTTATTATCAAAATAAAATATTGATTTAAAAATTATAGTTTTTTTAATATATACTCGCATCTTTAACGCAGATTAAAATCTAGTAGTATATTATTAAACTTTTAAAGACTTAATTAGTGTATAGTATAACATTATCTAGGCACAAAACCCGAACCGATAATCCAACGGACATGTTTATATATATATATATATATATGAAGAGTAAAGACATGTATAAGGATAACAATATATATTAGAAATATCTATATAAATTGGTCACATTGATCACAGGATAAATTTATTATTATTAGTTTCAGTTGTTTTTACCAATACATATTAAGATTAAATAACATCAGTTTTATCTAATTGGTTTAATATGATTGAATACTTTTATCAATTTTTATAATCGATGCTAAATCACATAAATAATTTTAAACAAATTAAATAAATTAATATTTACATCGTTTATTATTGATGTAAATTTATATCATTTTACTGAAGTGATGCTAAAAGAAAAAAAAATACATCGATTGTTGAATTGATGTAAATCCGTTTTTTGTATCAATATTTTACAAGTGATGCAAATTTACATATATTTGTATCAATTTTAATGAAATGATGTTAAATAGGTCAATAACAACATCATTTATCATAAGTGATGTTAAACAACAAAATTTGTATCATTTATTAATAAATAATCCAAAATAGCATCACTTGATTTTTTGATGCACTTTAATTGATATAATTTGGCTGTTTTGTAGTGGGGACACATTCTAGCTCATGAGAATGAATGTTTAGAGTGTTTATTTGCTAAATGGAACTTGAGATTAATGCTTGCTTTATCTTATTTCACAAATGATAATTTGATCTTATTTATGATTAGGAAAAGTGATTATTGTCAAGATATTGAATTAATCAACTGTTTAGTGTTCCTTGCTTGAGATTAGCTTCTTTGATGATTATATTAGTGTCCTTGTTAGCTCTAGATGACCTAAGTCTTTGACCTTAACCCATTAGCCTTGCCTTTAATCTTGATTTCTAGTATTAATCTTTTTTTGTTTCACTTGTTTGCTTGTTTGAATTGAATTTAGATTGTTAGAACTTTGAATTTGAATTAGTTTCTTGACTTTATTGGTTTAGTGAATTCTTGATTGGTTTAATCCCATCCCGAATGGATTGATACCTCGTGCTACACGATAAGCACTTGAGGAATTGATACCTTCTCAAGGGAGAAAAATCCTAGTATCAATCATTCGCCATTATCATCTGCAACTAGATTAATGGGCATAAAGACGGACTACAATTTGGCGAAGGAATGTGTGGATTCCATTTGCGATTTTGTGAAAGATATTCTTCCTGAAGACAATCTTGCGCCAGGTTCATACAACGAGCTCAAGAAACTTGTTAAAGGGCTTGGATTGTCGCACCAGATGATAGATGTGTGCATCGACAACTGTATAATATAGACTGGCGAGAAGATGAATACCGTATGGTTGTAAATTTTGTAAGCATCTGCGCTATCAGAATACAAGGGGAAGAGTTAAGGTTCCGTTCAAACGAATGTGGTGTTTGCCGTTAACCGATAGGTTGAAGCGTTTATACCAACCGGAACGAACTGCGGAAGAAATGAGATGGCATGCCGAACATAGAAGAGGAGAAGAGATTGCACATTCGTCAGATGCTGAAGCTTGGCGACATTTTCAGAGAATATATCCAGATTTTTTGTATGAGCCACGTAACATGTATCATCGACCGTACAGCGGAAAATTGACTTTGTAAGTTTCTTTATTAATATTTTTCCATAGCTTAATACTCTTTTCTAATCAATGATTTCTTTTTGCAGAAACGGCGAGAAGGACGAAACTCGACGTTTGTTGAGCTCGTCGAGGGCGGCCATAAAAAAAAGCATATCGGCGAGATCTAGGATCCGATCGCTCGGAGAATTGTTGAGTCGTTGAAGAGGCGAGTGGAGGAAGTGCTACCCCAGAAGTCCGAGGGAGTCGGCTCTATGGAGTCTTCTCTATCGCCGAAAAGTCAACGAAATCTTGCTCAAGGTAAATTTTAATGTTAGCTAAAATTTGATATTATTCTTAGATTTGATTTCTAACTACTATCTGTAAATCTTTTTTGCAGGAAACGCAGAGGACTAAGGGCTTTGTATACGGCTTAGGAAACTTGGTGGAGAAATTCTTGACACAGCTTTCCCGCTTCCATCCAGACACCGACTCTTTCGCCGAGGCCTTGAGGGAGAAAAACGAGGAAATCGAAGCGTTGTGGGCAAATCAGGCGTGGATGGAAGCTCTGATGCAAGAGGAGAAGGTAGAAACCGACCACAAGATGCAGGCGATACAAGCTCAGTTTATACACTTCATCAAGTATGACACTCTTCCGGCAGGAGTGGAAGAGGTAGCTTCGGAAGCGGCACCGATAGTGGGAACGGGAGCTTCGACGACGGGGGTGGGTTCGGGATCGGTAGAGGGAACGGGGACGGGATCAGGATCCGCAGCGGATCCCGGTCTTATGTAATTTAAAGCCTTTTTATTTTTTGAATATTTTTATAAATTTATTTTTATAATAAATTTTTGTATTTAATTATTTTTATTAATAAAATTATTATATAAATTAGAAAATATATTATTTAAAAATATATATTTTAAGAACCTTCGGTAATCCGTCAGTTTAATTCCATCGGTAAACCGTCGGTTATCAACCATCGGTAATCCGTCGGTTTAAATCCCTCGGGAATTGATAGGTTCAGGTTTTAATCCTATATCTAACTGCAAGTGCACAGTTCAGTGGTTGTAGTATATAGGTATCGAATCCACAGGGACTCTGGTATTCAATAGCTCAAGAACAAGAAATTAAACTAGGTAGAAAGCAATGTGATTGAATTAAAAGCAATGCGAGAAAGTAAAGAGAAAGCAGAGATTGTTGGTTGTGAAAGCAAGTTATTAAGAGCGCTAAGTCTAGGGTGTTCTCAGGAAATCAGACAAGCAGGCAGTTCATTCAGCAAGGATCTAATTAAGCACAGTTCTAGAACTCAAAACACATATATAGAATTAACCAAATTCCTTTGCGATAATTCTCTAAGTCTAAGTGCAGCAAACCAAACTTTCGTTTGCGAGAACTAACAGATTAAACTAGCATTAATTCCAAGTTTGATATGTTCACAATTATCCTAAACCAAACTTTCGTTTGCGAGAAGTTTAATTGCTCAACCTAAATAGTTCAGATTCCTAAACCACACTTCTGTGTCGTATTTAGCAACCTAAGATCTAGATTCTAATTGATCAGGTTAGAACTAGCTTTAAGCACAATTAGATTGAAGAACCGATATAGTTATGAATCCTTAACTGAATTAAACAAGTCTAGCAAGTCATGAAATCCTATGTGAGAAACCCTAAACCTAACAAGGAATCTACTTAGACATAGATAATGAAAACATAATCATATGAAGAATAAATTGCATAGAATTAAAGGGGTTCGAAATCTTCTCCAAATACAGATGAAGTAAAGGTTCAGATCAGCCCCAAAAGCTCTAAAAATCATCTGCTCTTAATTATGAAAGCGTAAGTAAAAGCGTCTCTAATTAAAACACCAAAAACTCAATAATATAGGTCTAATCTCAGCCAGGGGCTTCTTTGTAAATATCAGGAACTTCTGGATCAGAGTGCAATATCTTGACTCTTCATAAACCGCCGAGTTTTGGCCCATCTCGCTGGTGCAACGATCGGTGCTAGTGTGCAACGATCGACGCATTACTCTGTTTCGGACAGTGAACTCTATCTCTCGGCCAAACACTCCAAAAATCTCCAAAATACTCCAATATCTTCAATTCAGCTCCAAACCTGATTATACCTGTAAAAGACTCTAAAAGAACACAAAAAGACACTAAAACACACTTATATCATGGTCTAAAACTAGTAAAAACCATGATATATCAACTCCCCCACACTTAACCTTTGCTTGCCCTCAAGCAAAACAGAGAACTAAAGCATGGTGAAGAGGTTTGAAAACTCTTCAGAAACTCATTTCATCCTAGAAGCTACAATACTCAGATTCTCCTTAGTAAACCACTGAAAGAATCAATCACAGGATATCAAGACCAACATGTACTTCCCCCACACTTAGCAACTGTCCTAAGTAAACTCCACAATCACATTCAAGCATTCAAATTCTCCCTACTGACTTCTGCAAGTATTTAAGTGCGGTCTCACCTAAGGAGTATCGATCAAAGGGCACATGGATTCTTACCTTATCAGCTCTAGACCACCATACTATCTTTCTCTAGTCCCTTTCTTCTCTTTTCCCTTCTTAACAACTGATTTCTCCCACATTGGGTATCATTTTTTTTTTTTATCAGTGTTCTTCCCGTTATGGGGTGTACTTTGGACACATTCCATGGATCGCACATGAGATAATAGGGGTCTCTACCACTCCTGTGACCACTTCGGAGTTACTAACTCATCCTCAGTTTATTATCTTTTTTTTTTTTTTTTGGAAGGGGAGAAGGGAACTAAATATGATAGGTTTACAGGCTGTGTCAGAACTAACAAGGGAATCCGACACAGAGTATACCAAGCCCTTAGGTGAGAAATCTAAGTCAGTATTAAGGTTGAAGTCAGTAAAAGGATCCTCTGATACCTGAAGTGATGTGGGTGTTCCCAGTAGGTTGATCTGTGTCTGGGTTTTCTAATAGTCAGAGATAGATCCTGCAACTTCATCCCAATGGTTACTTAAGTTCCTGCAAGTCATGTAAATCTTCTCAGAAAATTATAGTTTCTTACTTAAACAATTTTGACTCAATAAAACAAATTTTTTTTGAAAACTGGACTGACTCTTAAGAAAACAGAAAGATAAACGTCAGTAGCACCTCCCCCACACTTAAGACACACTGTCCCCAGTAGTGTCAAGCGAAGGATCGGTAAAAAGAAATAAACATTGTTAAGGTTTTGTTGAGTTCTGTCGGGTTTACCTCTGTCGCTCAGGCATCGATCGTTGCACTAATTGCATCGACCGTTACACTAAGTGCATCGACCGTTACTAGGCGATATTCGTGTATGGTCGATCGTTGCTCAGGACCGCAACGATCGCTGCAATGCGATTCCGATCGTGTTGTGACGATCGACACAGAAGTGCGTCGATCGACGCACTGCGAATTTGTCCGAGACCTGCAATCATAAACTCACCAAAAACAAAAACAAACGTAAAATCCTAACAAAAACACCAAAAATTAAGTAGAAAAACACCATTACCTAATGGTGGGTTGCCTCCCACCCAGCGCTTGTTTAAGGTCAATAGCTTGACCGGACGAACAAGAATTTTCAGGCAGAGGGTGCATCATCCAGAGGCAGAATCTGACCTCTTGGAATCTCGGCTTTGGCCCAATAATGTTTTACCCTCTGTCCATTTACAGCGAACTCATTACCTTCCTTGCCGACTAGAATGACAGCTCCATATGGACGCACTTCTTTGATCGTGTAGGGACCGAACCATCTTGATTTCAGCTTACCTGGAAACAAATGCAAATGAGAATTATATAAAAGTACCTGATCATTAGGCTCAAACCGTCTAGAAACAATCTTCTTGTCATGATAAGCCTTAATCCTCTCCTTGTACAGCTTTGAGTTCTCATAGGCAAAATGTCTAATCTCATCCAACTCATTAAGCTGTATCAATCTCCTTTCTGCAGCTGATTTAAGGTCAAAGTTCATTTGCTTTACAGCCCACGCTGCTTTGTGCTCAAGTTCCACTGGCAGATGACAGGCTTTTCCATACAGCAAATGAAATGGAGTAGTCCCTAATGGTGTCTTAAATGCAGTCATGTAGGCCCATAAAGCATCATCAAGCTTAGCTGCCCAATCTTTTCTTGTCTTTCCAACTGTCTTCTCTAAGATCTCCTTGATCTGTCTGTTAGAAACCTCGACTTGTCCACTAGTCTGAGGGTGATAAGGAGTAGCAACTCGGTGATGAACTCCATGCTTCCTTAGGAGCTTCTCGAAGACCTTATTAATAAAGTGAGATCCTCCATCACTAATCACTATCCGAGGTACTCCAAATCTAGGGAATATGATGGACTTAAACAGCTTAATGACTACTGAAGAATCATTGGTTGGACTAGCTATTGCTTCTACCCACTTAGACACATAATCCACAGCAACCAAGATGAATTTATTCCCATAAGATGAGGGAAAAGGACCCATAAAGTCTATGCCCCAGCAATCAAAAACCTCAACCTCAAGAATGAAATTCTGAGGCATCTCATGCTTCCTACTGATTTTCCCTCTCCTCTGACAGGCATCACAATGAGAAATGAAAGAGTGAGTATCTGCAAACATTGTAGGCCACCAGAAACCTGCTTGCAAAACCTTAGACACAGTCTTAAAAGTAGCAAAATGTCCTGCATAATCTGATCCATGGCAGTGGAATAGGATATTTGGAACCTCTGATTCAGCAACACATCTTCTGTAAAGGCCATATGAACAGTTCTTATAGAGGTAAGGTTCATCCCAATAGTATCGCCTAAGGTTCATCCCCGGCAACGGCGCCAAAAACTTGATAGGTTCGGGTTTTAATCATATATCTAACTGCAAGTGCACAGTTCAGTGGTTGTAGTATATAGGTATCGAATCCACAGGGACTCTGGTATTCAATAGCTCAAGAACATGAAATTAAACTAGGAAGAAAGCAATGTGATTGAATTAAAAGCAATGCGAGAAAGTAAACAGAAAGCAGAGATTGTTGGTTGTGAAAGCAAGTTATTAAGAGCGCTAAGTCTAGGGTGTTCTCAGGAAATCAGACAAGCAGGCAGTTCATTCAGCAAGGATCTAATTAAGCACAGTTCTAGAACTCAAAACACAGATATAGAATTAACCAAATTCCTTTGCGATAATTCTCTAAGTCTAAGTGCAGCAAACCAAACTTTCGTTTGCGAGAACTAACAGATTAAACTAGAATTAATTCCAAGTTTGATATGTTCACAATTATCCTAAACCAAACTTTCGTTTGCGAGAAGTTTAATTGCTCAACCTAAATAGTTCAGATTCCTAAACCACACTTTTGTGTCGTATTTAGCAACCTAAGATCTAGATTCTAATTGATCAGGTTAGAACTAGCTTTAAGCACAATTAGATTGAAGAACAGATATAGTTATGAATCCTTAACTGAATTAAACAAGTCTAGCAAGTCATGAAATCCTATGTGAGAAACCCTAAACCTAACAAGGAATCTACTCAGACATAGATAATGAAAACATAATCATATGAAGAATAAATTGCATAAAAAATAAAGAATTAAAGGGGTTCGAAATCTTCTCCAAATACAGATGAAGTAAAGGTTCAGATCAGCCCCAAAAGCTCTAAAAATCCTCTGCTCTTAATTATGAAAGCGTAAGTAAAAGCGTCTCTAATTAAAACACCAAAAACTCAATAATATAGGTCTAATCTCGGCCAGGGGCTTCTTTGTAAATATCAGGAACTTCTGGATCAGAGTGCAATATCTTGACTCTTCATAAACCGCCAAGTTTCGGCCCATCTCGCTGGTGCAACGATCGGTTCTAGTGTGCAACGATCGACGCATTACTCTGTTTCGGACAGTGAACTCTATCTCTCGGCCAAACACTCCAAAAATCTCCAAAATACTCCAATATCTTCAATTCAGCTCCAAACCTGATTATACCTGTAAAAGACTCTAAAAGAACACAAAAAGACACTAAAACACACTTATATCATGGTCTAAAACTAGTAAGAACCATGATATATCAGGAATCCGCCGGTTTAAATCCCTTGGGAATCCGTCGGTGGAAATCCTTCGGGAATCCGTCGGTGGAAATCCCTCGGGAAACCGTCGGTAAATTTCCATCGATAAACATCGATCGGTAAACCGTCGGTTATTCGTCGATTAAGGTTTTCTATTATCCATCGTTTAACCGTCCGTAATATCCGTTATTTTTGATGGCATACCGACGGATTACCGACAACCTAAATGTCAGTTATGTCGTCGGTTATCCGTCGGTTTAATACTCGTCGATAATCTGTCGGTTTTTATCTCTTCGATAATCCATCGGTAATTACCGACAAGAAACCGATGAATTTCGATTTCCGACAAAATAGAACCGACGGATTATTTCTGTTGGGAATCCATCGGTAATGGCCATTTCTGACGGATATCCAGTGGATTCGTCCGTTGGTTATGGCGTGTTTCTTGTAGTGAGATATGCTTACAGTTCATGATGTACATTTATATTACGTAACTCAGATCTAGCACGCACATGATTTTTAAATGGAAGTAACACCTCTGTCGAGAATGGTTGTGGTGTATTTTATATAAAAAATGTAGGTTCTTTTAGTCAGTTCCTCAAACCTACAAGACAAACGCCATTGTAGTATATGTTGAAGTTGTCAAATCCTAACTGGGTAGAGTTAAAAACAAAAGGAATGCATACAACTCATTAAGCTAAGCCAAGCAAAATTAGTTTTTGAAACTAACAATATAATTGATCAAGCAAATAGCAAACAAGAAAGCAAATAAGACAAGAAGTTAAACAATAACTAAGATGATCTAAGATGAGATCAATGTACCAAGGCTTTCTAAAGATGATCAAGGGTACTAATCAATAAATCACACAAGCAAAAGATGGCTAAAGACCCATAACTTAGCTAATAATAATTCTAATTTTAGTTCTCATCACTCAATGCAAGATTCTCAACTAGCTCTATTCCTTCGTTTACATCCTTTCCTAGAAAATGTCCATTGCTAGCGGTGTTAAGAAGCATTCTTATCTTGGGGAAGACACCACGGTACATATTACTAAGGAGAGATTCCTTTGAGAACCCATGGTGAGGGCACTAGTGTAGATAGCCCTTGAATCTCTCCTAAGCTTCAGCAAAAATCTCGTTGTTATTTTGAGTAAACCCCGAGATCTCATTCCTAAGCCGTGCAGTCCGAGAGTTCGAGAAGAATTTTGGCCAAGAAGGCTTTCTTGCATTGGTCCCAAGAGGTTATGGTACCTGGTGTCAATCTCCCAATTATGTGCCTTATCTCCAAGAGAGAATGGGAATAATCTGAGCTTGAAGCCATCCTCTGAAACTCCATAGAGCTTGGTCATGTTACAAATTCTGTCAAACTGATCAAGATGTCTAGAGTATCCTACATAGCCAACACATGAAACTTGTTTCCCTGCACCATTGAGATGAGCCCTCCTTTGAATTCGAAGTTGTTGTTACCTACCGGTTGAGGCAAGATTTTTTGTCGGTTTTGGTGAGTGTTTGGAGCATCACCCGCTCCAATAGGTCTAGCTCTCCTTGGTGGATGTTGTTGGTGTGGAGGAGGGTCAGGAGGAAGTTCCTGATTTAGGGGCGCACCATTATCAGCTTGGTGTCCTTGGCCACCTTGGCCTACAAAATCAGCTTGCTCATTGTGTTGGTGATCCTTGATGTGTCCCACCTTTCCATATGACATAGTCTCTCTTGATCTCTTCTTGCTCTAGCTATGTCCCTTTCAAAAGCCCTTATGTCTTCAATCCTTTCCACTAAGTTTGTAGGACCTCTAGACCTTGTGATCATTCACCTATTTGAACAATAAATATAAACAAGTAGAGAGATTAGTAACATAACAAAAGAAACTTAGTCTCAACAAGATGTAAAATTTGAATGACTAAAGCTAAACCCAATTGGCAACAGCGCCAAATTGATATAAGAATTTTATAGGTTCTTTTAGTCAATTTGGTCAAACCTACAAGACAAACGCCATTGTAGTATATGTTGAGGTTGTCGAATTCTAATTGGGTAGAGTTTAAAACAAAATGAATGCATAAAACTCATTAAGCTAAGACAAGCATAATTGGTTTTTGAAACTAACAACCTAATTGATCAAGCAAATAGCAAACAAGAAAGAAAATAAGACAAGAAGTTAAACAATGATTAAAAGAGGGTATAAGATGAGGTCAATGTACCAAGGCTATCTAAAGATGATCAAGGGTTCTAATTAATCAATCACACAAGCAAAAATGGCGAAAGACTTATAACTTAACTAATCACACTTTCATGCTCTTAAGCCTCTGTTAATTATGTAATAATTCATTTCTCAATTTCAAATCACACTTT
Source organism: Orychophragmus violaceus (assembly GCA_030180135.1). Lineage (NCBI taxonomy): Eukaryota > Viridiplantae > Streptophyta > Magnoliopsida > Brassicales > Brassicaceae > Orychophragmus > Orychophragmus violaceus. The sequence goes on along the minus strand of CM058229.1, from coordinate 87,562,496 downwards.
AACATGCATTCAATCTCAATCATAACACCATCAAGAAAGCTCAAACCTTAATCAAGAACACTAGTCTAGATCAATCTTACGTCTAGGCAAAAATCTTTAATCAACTCCTAATCAAGAACAATCTCTCAGTTATGATTAAGAATCAATTAAGCATGCAAAACAAGTTCATATGACTATTAAACACCTTAGACATCAATTTCCATTGGCTAATCATGCAAAATCCCTAAACAAGTTCTTTCAAGCATTTCATCGAACACCTTCGGAAAACAAAAAGCCTAATATTAAGATTCAACAATTACTTGCAATATAGCCTAGAGAACAACCTAATCGAGAAGGATTAACATTAATTATGCACTAAACACCCTAGATCATCCCTAATCAAGCCCTAATCTACATCATCTCAAAGATCTAAAGTGGCTACTCACTAATCGTAGAGATTCCCACTAAACCCATACATATAATATGAGAAATCAGGATTAGGAATAGAAATAAAGAAGAAATTAAGATTTAAAGAAGAAATACTTCATTAAACTTGAAATAAAAGAGTTTACAAACTTAAGAACCCTAAACAATGGGTAAAGAAAAAGCATAAGAGAGAAAAGAGGCTCAAAATAGGTCTAAAACATATATATAGTGAAGAGGACCGAAGTGGCAATTTGGTAAATAAAGCTTCGGAAGGCTCTGCATCGGTCGAAACATCTCCATGAAAACGTGGTCGATGGGAGCTTGTGAAGGGCATCAGACGCGTCTGCCCAATGCAGCCATGTCGATAGAAGCTCCGGAAATTGACGTTGTCTTGGGCGGGGTTCGACATCGGGCAAGAACGACCAATGTGAGGTGATCGATGGGAAGAGCATGCAGATATCGGACGAGTCAACCCGATGTTTCCAAGCAAATGGAATTGCTGTGATGATTCGAGGCTCAAATCGTCTTGCCATCGAACTTGTTTGGTCGATGTGACATGTCGATTTCTTCTTGCTTCATTTGTCCTCTAACTCCTACCAATATCTCCTTAGCATCTCCAAGAACTCTTCAAATCTCCATTTGTATCTAAAATTTTTCAAGAAAGGACAAAACAATGCAAACTTTAATCCTAAATACACTAAATCCTAAATGCATGAATATCTAATAATATGCTTAAGTATGAATTCAAAATGTATGAAAACCATGCAAAGTATGATCTTTGAAACCTATAAAATATGACTCTATCAATTTCTACAAACTTATCTTTTGCTTGTCCGCAAACAAACAATCAAAGACAAGAAGGAAGAAAGTGAGAACTCAAAACTTCCAAAAGCAATTGTCAAGTAAAAATGAAAACAAAGTCTTGACATGAAATTGAGAGGTACAATCAAGATCACTCTACTTCAAAAGAATAGGCCATTCTCATCAACACATGCATCAAGTTTAAGTATCAACCTACACATGAATTTCTATCCTCAATCCTTTTAACATTCATTAGGCAATGGTGAATCATGATTGTGCAAATGAACACATTTGGCTTAGGGTTTAAGGTCTTGAGATAAAAATGATCTCAAATGATTTGTGGCTTTCAAGAACTAAAAGATCTCTCAAAAAGGAATGCACTATGGAAAAATGCAAAGAGTACGAAACAACTAATGCATACAAGGATAAATTTTCATCTACCCCAAATACCAACAATGATCCTAATTCTTTTCTACTAAACCCACATAGCTCCCTTCTTAGGCTACCCTTTCGTTAAGATACTTTTTCCTTCTTAACCCAACTTTGATCACTTTCTTTTTCTTTAAACACTTAGAGGATATATTTTCTTTGTTTAACTCTTTTCTTTTTATTTTTTACTTGTTTTTTATTTTTTTTTGATGATTGAGCCAACTTTAGCTTCTTTTCTATATTTAACACTTGAGATTTATTCTTCTTAAAACTTAGATCTATTCAAACTTTTCTTTTTCTTTTGTTATCCCCCATTTATTTTCTCAATATTTTCCTTATTTCCCATTCTTTTTGTCTTTTCAATCCTATGCATAGCCCAATGATGTAAGGTTAGCTCTAAAATAAAACCTATCCTTGTCGTTTCAAACTCAACATTTTTTTGTTTAGTTGATTCAAGAAAAGGCCTCACAACTCTCACTAGAGTGTTTAGGATCGAAAGAAAGCTTGGTTTAGGGTGGGGAAAGCTACTTGGACTAACAAAAGAGTGGTAAAAGGAAGAAGATAGTCCAAGTATGGTATCCATGAGTTCACCTTTCAATGCACAACATGATAATTCAAGTCAAGATTAAGAGTTCTAATAGATAGTGAATGATTTAAAGCATGAGATCCAAGAATGGTTCTTCCTTAACTTCAAGCTCACAAGATTCATCAAACAACCACATGCTAGATGATGATCCAAATTCACAAAACAATTCTATACAAGGAACACATGTCTTAGCCCTCAAGTGAAAATGAATTCAATCATAAATGACTTCTAGACTCAATCCTAAGCATGCCTATGCAACTATATGCTTTCTTTTGTGAAAAGTTTTCAAAAAAATTCAAATTTTTATGGTTTTTCTATGCCTTAGATGGATGAATGAGACTCAAGAGATGCAAAAGGGAAAATAATATCACAAAACACGTCATTAGCAACTAGCCTCTTCCCACAACGTAAATCACACAGTCCCTTGTGTGATGGAAGTAAGAGAAAGAGACCAGAGACAAAGAAAAATGCAAATAGAAAACTAGATATGTACAAGAGTTGGAGTTGTTAACTTGGAGATGGAGTGATAGAATGGGATGGAGGAACGTGAGGTAGAGGCAAGAGATTCTCCCAAACTTGAATCAAGGCCCGGTCGTTCTTGGAATTTTCCCATGACCTTCCTTCTTTCTCCATGTGCCAAGACCTATAAAGACCTAAAACCTGAAAAGACCTAAAAGAGAGATCAACAATGACTAGGAAACTTAAAAAGTTAAATCAATATGTAAAAGAGATAGATATGAGACTTTCTCCCAAGTGAGTTTGTTTTGAGTCACTAAGCTTGACTACCTTTCGTTCTAGTGAGGAGATGGAGGTGGCTTGACCTTTTGGGTGATGGTCAAGACTTTGTTGAGATGCTTTTGGAGCTTGATTGAATCGGCTTAAAGCTTGGGAGTGAGAATAACTCTTTCACTAGAGAATGGATTGGACCTCCCTTTGCATTTCACCTTGTACTCAATGGTCACATCCTTGAGCTTCAAGGGGTATAGAGTGAGAGTGTTAGAAGCTATATGGTAGGGTTTTGGGAGCTTTGACTTTCTTCTTCTTGTTCATAGGAGGAGCTTCATAGGCTCAACTCACCCCCTCTAATGGAACACTTTACAAGTGTTCACTCATCAATTCTTTACTGATCTCTCCAATCAAAGCACCCTTCTCAATTTTGTAATTCCTTGGAGAGTGAAAATCCCCAGCCATTTCAGCTTGTGGCTCCTCAATCCTCAACTCTCCCAAAATAATGGATACACAATACTCAATATTGGCAAGACTAGAAAAAGTTTTTTCTTCCTCAAGATCAAATTCACATGTGATTATCAAGTGTTTATAGAGTAAGTCTCCATAAGATAGAACACCTTATCATTTACCTTAGTGAGTACTACCATTTTGTTGTTAAAATCCATTGTTGCACCGATAGTGTTGAGGAAATCAGTTCTGAAGAGTAGAGGAAGCTTTTTACCCTTCTTCATCTTCATGACAACAAAATCAGTTGGTACGGCACAATCCCCAATCAGTTGGTTTCTTACAAGTTTCTCTTAATTAACAGAACTTTTGCTTGATAAATCTTTATGCAAACTAATACATAGGGTTATTTAGTGTAGATGTTGAAGGTGCTTTGGACAAAGCAAGAAAACATAAAATGGTGGAGAAGAAGAGAAAGGTAATTTCCAAGGAGGTTCACCATATATCAAGGAATGTTTATGGTGGGACTGACATTGTAGACATGGTAGACAAAACTGAGGAACATGATGTGTATGGCGATACAAGGAAGACAAAGCAATCAAAATTCTAATATCAGACTACAATCGAAGTCTGAGAGTGAAAATTCAACATGAAGTCTTATATTAGACTACTTTTGAAATCTGAAGCCTGATACTAAATTAGGTGTTTTCTCATTTTTGTAGATTTTTGCTGGTTATTAGTCTTCTTATTGAACACATTGTATTGTATTGGATTATTGGATGATCAAATCAAATAAAGGAAGTTCTCCTTGTGTACCGCGCTTGTAGAAAAATACAAAGTTGTATAAATTTACTTTTTGTTTACTCAAATCAACAAGGAATTTTGTTCATTGAAAGTATACAATATCAGAAAATGGGTCACCTTAACCTTGGAAGAAAGCATTACTCCTTAGATTACATACACTAACATATGACAAACTAAAATAACCATAAGTGGTGGTGAATTAGTCGTCAGACCTCTACTGCTGTCAGATTCTTATGAGCTAAAAGTTTATAAAATTAACAAGTCCAAATGTCAAGTTCGTACTCTCATCATCACATTAGCGATCTTATCTGAAAAATCAGCTTGTAAACGCTCTGTATGTGGTTGTGTAGCTCATCTTAATCTCAATATGCTTCTTCATTGATACTTTGATATGCTTTGGTGTAATCAGTTCAATTATATCAAAGCATTCAATAAACAACCAACATATATAATGTGGAGTATGACGTTTACGCATAGACATCCGTTCCACCAGCTCGGTTTTCTTGTCCAGCATAGTCTCTCACAACCCATTCACCAAAATTAATAGGTAACTGAACCATTATCTTTATAAACAAACACGTATAAACCACATTAGAGATCTTTTGGGAAAAGTCAGACTTCTTTGCGAAGTCTGATGCTATTAGCTACATTGCCAATATTATTCAAAATTTGATTTAAAAATAATTACCATATATAAGAATGCAAAACTCACACATAAGAAACATAGAAACTAACATAAATTTATAAAAATTAAAATCAACCAAATTAATCAAAAATATACAATAAAATGCATTTTTAAAAGTTTTTAACATTTCAGACGTCTATAGAAGTCTGATCGTAGTGAAACCAAACTTCTATGGCAGTCTGAAAAAAGAGGGTATTTTTGCAATTGAAATCAAAGTGCCAGACAGCGGATGCAGTCTGAAATCCATCAGACAGCCTACGCAGTCTGCTTTTAAAAGTTTTGAACTTTTTGTCAGACAGCTTATGAAGTCTGACAAAAAGGGTAGTTTTGCAATTGAATTTCAATTGTCAGACTTTTCCAAGAAGTCTGATAATTTTCAGACTTCTTATGCTGTCTGACAAGAATTTCAGACAGCGAGGGAAGTCTGATAAAAAACATCGCATTTTCGGTTTTTATCCAGCGTTGACCAAAATTCGATTTTTCAGATGTCTATAGTCGTCTGGCAAAAGTTTGGAATTTCAGATGTTTATAGCCGTCTGATATTTTTTTCCTTATTTTCAGACAGATTTAGAAGTCTGACGATTTTTTCGCTTATTCTAGTCAACATCTGAAAATTTTGGTCAACTGCAGTTTCTACCCCCCCCCCCCCCCCCTCTCCATTATTTTTAGACATCGGATTCCGTCTGACAAAAAGTCAAGAATCGGTCAATTTCTTGCCAGACTACATCAGAATCTGACTAAAAAAAATCAAATTTGAATCAATTGCAAAATTACCCTCTTCTTATTTAGACTTCTTGGTGAAGTCTGATAATTTTTTTTTTCAAAGGAATTTCACAGACTTCTATAGAGGTTTGTCAATTGAAAATCAATTGAAAACTACCCTCCTTGACCATAATGTTTTTTATCAGACTTCATGGGAAATCTGAAATCGCGAAACAGATCTGAAAATCGGGGGATCTTGTGAAAAATCACAAAAATCTGGTTTTGAGCTCATTTTTACCTTCCCCAAACACTCAAAACTTTTAGTTACTTCAATACCCAACAAACCCAACCATTTTATGCAAGAATAACCACAATCACAAGAGATCCAAATTTTAAAAAAATTTAAAACGTGAATTAGAGAGCTTTTTGGATGAAATTGGAGAGAAAATAGGAGAATAGAAGATTGTGAGCTCTAATACGGAGTTTTGATGGCTCGAAATTGGTTGTTAATGGTGGTTGGGTGAATTGGAGAAGATGACAGTTTCGTAATTAAGTTAGATCTGAAAGGTTTTTTTTTGTCTTTTGGTAAAAATATCAGACTTCATATGAAGTCTGACGATGGCATTATCGTGAATACACAGATTATTAGGGGATATATTAGCGAAGGAGAGAAAGGAGAAGTAAGAGGGTACTTTCAGGGTTGGCTTCAATTTCAGGGGCATTTTTGCAATTAGCCCAATTTTTAAAAAATTTAGGATGAAGAAAATAATAATATTTGAAATTTGTTATAAATGTTGGATTTGTTTTTACATAGGTTTAAACTCTTAGGGTTTGTATCATAAACATAATAGGTATAATTATATGCTTATATACTAAACTTCAAATCATATACCCTAAACTAATTAGTGATGTTTAAATAGTTTGTGTATGATTAAATGTTTAGAATTTTAGGGTTTAGGTTTGTGTTTAGGGTATATAGTTAAGGTTTAGAGTTTAAAATTTTAGTTTTATGATTAAAGATTAAAATTTTAGGGTTTAGGGTTTGTGTTTAGGGTATAGAATTAATGTTTTAGAGTTTAGGTTTAGAGTTTAAGATTTGGAAAATAATTATAAAGTATTTCAAAAATTTGAATATAATTAAACACTCATTAATAAATATAAAAAAATATTATATTATTATTGTTAATTTTGAAGGGAAAAATGAGAAATCCTATTTTGTTAGTGGAAAAGAAAATTAGAGGAAACAAAGTAGAGAGGAGGAAACTAAAAAAACAAGGGAGGGAAATAAAATTTCTTGGCGCTCATTTTTCCGCGTAGTTATAAATAGCGTTTCATGTCAAACCGAGTAAACATAGCGTTTGTATTTTTGTAAACGCTATCTAAAATACATGAGTATATCAACCATAGCATAAACACTAAAAACGCTATCTACTGCTATTAATACGCGAATTTCTTGTACTGGTTGTTGGTGTGGAGGAGGAGGTTTAGGAGGAGGAGGTTACTGATTTAGGTGCCCACCATTACCAGCTTGGTTTCCTTGACCACCTTGGCCTACAAAATCAGCTTGCTCATTGTGTTTGTGATCCATGATGTGTCCCAATCTTTCGAAATGAGCTAGTCTCTCTTGATCTCTTCTCGCTCTAGCTATGTCCATTTCAAAAGCCCTTATGTTTTCAATCCTTTCCACAAAGTTTGTAGGACCTCTAGACTTTGTGATCATTCACCTATTAGAGCAAGAAAAATAGACAAGTAGAGAGATTAATAATATAACAAAAGAGACTTAGTCTCAACAAGATGTAAAATCTGAATGAGTAAAGGTAAACCCAATTGGCAATGATGCCAAATTGATATAAGAATTTTATAGGTTCTTGTAGTCAATTCCTCAAACCTACAAGACAAACACCATTATAGTATAAGTTGAGGTTGTCAAATCCTAATTAGGTAGAGTTTAAAACAAAATGAATTCATAAAACTCATTAAGCTAAGCCAAGCAAAATTGGTTTTTGACACTAACAACCTAATTGATCAAGCAAATAGCAAACAAGAAAAAATAAGACAAAAAGTTAAACAATGATTAAAAGAGGGTCAAAGATGGGGTCATTGTATCATGGCAATCTAAAGATGATCAAAGGTGCTAATCAATAAATCACACAAGCAAAAGATGGATAAAGACTCATAACTTAGCTAATAATAATCCTCATTTTAGTTCTCATTACTCAATGCAAGATTGTCCACTAGCTCCATTCCTTCGTATACATCCTTTCCTAGGAAATTTTCATTGCTAGCGATTTCAAGAAGCATACTTATTTTGGGGAAGACACCACGGTATAGAGTACTAAGGAGGGACTCCTTAGAGAACCCATGGTGAGGGCATTAGCGTATATAGCCCTTGAATCTCTCCCCAACTTCAACAAAACTCTCGTTGTTCTTTTGAATAAAACCCAAGATCTCATTCCTAAGCGGTGCAGTCCGTGAGTTGGAAAAGAATTTGGCCAAGATGGCTTTCTTAAATTTGTCCCAAAAGATTATTGTACCTGGTGGAAATCTTCCAAGTATGTGCTTTATCCCCAAGAGAGAATGAGAATAATTTAAGCATGAAGCCGTCCTATGAAACTCCATTGAGCTTGGTCATGTTTCAAATTCTCCCAAACTGATCAAGATGTCTAGAGGATCCTCCATAGCCAACCCATGAAATTTTTTTCCCTACACCATTGAGATGATCCCTCCTTTGATTCGAAGTTTTTGTTCCCTACCGGTGGAGGCAAGATTCATTGTCGATGTTGGTGAGTGTTTGGAGCATCACCCGCTCCAATAGGTCTATCTCCCATTGATGGATGTTGTTGGTGTGGAGGAGGGTTAGGAAGAAGAGGTTGCTGATTTAGGTGTCTACCATTATCATCTTGGTTTTCTTGGCCACCTTGGCCTACAAAATTAGCTTCCTCATTGTGTTGGTGATCCATGATATGTGCCAACCGTTCCAAATGAGCTACTCTCAATGGATCCTCAGCATGTGTCCTATGAAAGAATTCTGCTGCCAAATCACTGAGAGTGTCTACATAGAAGGTATGCCCGTCGATGGTTGGCCTCTTCACCAGCTTATCATGTTAAAACTCATCTTCAGATCACCCACATTCAGAATGATTGTTCCTTTCTTGCAGTCAATCATTGCACCAACAGTATCCAAGAAGGATCTACTCAAGATAAGTGGATCCTTTGGTTGCTCTCTATACTGCAGAACCACAAAGGCTGTATGGATCACACAGTTGCCAATCCTGATTGGCACATCCTCCAATACTCCTTATAGGATCTTGACAGTCATATCAGCTAGAACCAATGAGATTCTAGTAGGCATGAAATATATCAACCCAAGCTTCTGAGAAAGAGAGAAAGGCAGGAGGTTCACACTTGAACCAAGATCACATATTGACCTCTAAAATATATCTCCTTTGATAGAAAAATCCAACACAAAACTCCCTGGATCCTTTAGTTTCTCAGGAATCATGCTTTGAATCACAACACTGCATACTTCAGAGATCATCAGTACACCTTCCTCATCAGTCATGTTTCCAGAAAGCATGTCCTTTAGACATCTCTTCATCACATGAGTGGTCTTAAGAGCATCAATCAAAGGGACCTCAATTAGCACTTTGCTCATCATCTCCTTGCACTTAGCCAACTGAAGCTCGTACTTTGACTTCCTAGGGTTCTTACGGAAGGGAACCTTAGGCTTATAGACTCTTTCATCTGCAGTCTTAAGCTTTTCAGCATCTGATTTATGTGCACGGAACTTGCATAGATCGACGCTAGGAGTGCGTCGGTCGATGCTTGACTCAGGTGTGTTGACCTTTGCGTTGACCTTTGTCGTGACTCCTTTTTCAAATCTCTGTCAAAACTCTAAGAAACCTCAGGATTTACGTCCTGATTAAAACATAACGTGACAAATATACATTATTAAAGAAGAAGTATGATTAAAACATAACGTTATACATTATTAAAGAAGAACATGACAAACAAGCATGATTAAAGCATAACGTGACAAACACGTATTATTAAAGAAGAAAACGACAAACATTATCAAAGCAGATCATGACAAAAAGCATTATTAAAGCATAACGTGACAAATAGACAATATTAAAGCAGAACGAGACCAATCACAAACATATATTTGATAGTAATTAATTTCCAAACAGATCTTCGCCCAACTTTTGCATTAGCTTTTTGCTCTGGTCGTCGAGATTCTCTTTCTCACTAAGCTTCATCCACATCTTCATCTTCTTAGCATGATTCTTTTCTTTTATCAGTTGGTTTGCCTCCTCTTTCATCATGGCTATTTTGTTCAATAGCTCCAACTCTAGCGCCTTGCATTGCTTGAATTCATTCCACTTTTTGTTAACCGCTTCCAAAGCTACGCCATTACCTTTCTTTTTAGCTTTTTCTTCGCTTCATCCCTCCCCATTGGATGAGCGCTAGATCCTACAGAGTTGGAGTCGCTAGCATCACTCTCGCGGGCTCTTTTTGATCCACTGCTTCTAGAGATAGTATTTCCTCCTACTTAACTTCCAGAGCTGGTATTTCCTCCTACATGGCTACCATAACGTGGTTGATCACGGACAGCGAGCCATTCTTTCATATATTTGAAATTTCCAGTGCCAACACTTGAATATTGTTCATTTGCTTTCGCCAATACATCTTCCTCCGACCACCCGATTTGTTGCATACATTTAGCTTTATCGTAAACGCCAACCCATTTGACCAAACTTTTGTTCACATAGTTGTAGTGATTTCTACGTGAATCTCCACACCGCGAAGGATCAAAAGAGCAATGCTCATTACAATAGTCATCAATTTACCCCAATATGAATCTCCTTTTTTGTTTCTTCCAACAACGTTGTATGTTTCTTATTTAATCCACCCACTTAGTAGCCCAAAATTTTTCTGAGTGTACCATTTGGAGTTTCTCCGACGATTCGGAGTTAGATCATTTAAATCTGGAATGGCTACATGAACACCAAGAGCCATTTGTGTAGAAAATTCTGGAAATTCAGTTCCTCCGATATTAATTATATTATCCGTTGGAGTAGAAGAATAAGGAGTTTGAGATAAATATGACAGCATGAAGAAATTTGGTGGATAGTTTGGAACAACTAACAGCATAAAGAAGTTTGGTGGTTAAGCATAGTTTGGTATATTTTAGGGTTGGTTAGAAAATTGATTTTGAAACTGATAATGGTTGGGATTTGTAGTTGAAAGGGTAATTAGAAGAATTTTGGGTATGGAAAGAGTTTTTGTTAGGATCCATTTTACGAAATCGGTGTTTAAAGCTAAAAACAAGGTTTTGTTTAGAACTTATTGAAAGAGTATAGTTTAAAAAACGATTTTTTTGAGTCCAAATCAATTGAAACGAATTTCTATGTATAGAATATGAAAATGATGAATTTATATATATATATATGTATAATTATTATAAAATAAGTAAAGTTAAATAATTTGGGGGGAAAATCAGAAATATGCCTACTAATGAAAATGCATCTTTTATCTTTGTCTATATATTATTATATATATTTTTCCTTCGCCAATAGCAGTTTGCCACATGTATCAAAGGAATACCCTTTATGTTCGCAGAACACTGCACTTACCACCTAATTTTTTTTTCCCAATTTCAACAAACCATTGCAGATCATTCAACTGTTGAAATATTATTTTAACACCCTCATTTGTGACCGTCTAAGATATAGCTTTGAAGCTTTGAAATTTATGTAAAAATCTCTGAAAGTATCATCTTTAGTTAAATTTTTGTTTTTGTTTATGTAATTTGTTTCTGATTCTGATTGTTTTTAAAGATGTCAAACCTTAAAAGTGAGAAATAAATTTTTAATAAATATATAGGTTTTGATTGGTAATTTCTGATCGTTGCGATTAAAGCTATACTATTTTAATTATTACAAATCACAAAAGCGGTATCAATAGCTACAATAAAAACGGTTCTTTCAGTTTTTTTGTTACCGTTTTCATTAACAGCTTTCTCATATTCTCTCATGGTTTTGCACTATTCAACCGTTTGCCGCTTCCAGTAACAGCTAATATATTTGTTATGCTTTTATTCACGAATCAGATCCATAGTTTTCGAGAAAACAAATCAAAGTTAAAATAACAATCAATTGATATTCCAAATGTTAAAAGCTGACAGGATTTATACAATTTTACAAGAAAAACAATCCAGATTCCATTGTAAAATAATATCCATCTTTTTGGGTTTACTAAAAGGGATTATCATTAAAATAATATAACATTTGAAAAGTAAACTCTTATGATAAACAAACAAGCTAGAAGTTAAGTTAATCTAAGAAACTTCATCATACAACGAACACGTGAAGATTGCGGGAAAAGTGACCAACAATTAATAATTTATATAAACACTCCATGGTCAAATCCATGGTCCAATATATTCATACACCAGATCTGAGATCAAATTAATTAAATACAAGTAGGTTTACAATATATCTTTCGTAATCATGAATCAATTCAGATATACGTTTTGGGATAAAGAGTTATTGGCCAAATTTTCCAAAAATATATTTTATCAAGATCAATAATAAAATCTTTATATATCGTCAAAATTATAGTATTTTATTAATTTATAAAAGATAAATAAAATTGAAAACATTATTTAAGAAGTTATATTAATTTACCGAGTTATTAATTTATCAAATAAAAATTTATAAAAACAAAATAATTAAATATTCTAGTGGCGGATAAATATAAAGACACTCCAATCAGAGAATCACGGTTTCGATTCTCATCAAACAAAAATATTTATCTTTGTCAAAAAAATAATTTATGAAATGAAACTATATATTTAAACTAATATTAAAAATTAAAATAACATCTTATGTTCATCTTATCATATCAAATTATATTATTTCTATTTTATTGTATACTAGTAATTAAAAACATTTGAAAAGTCTAACATTTAATATTTTTGTATCAAATTAAATTCATGCTTTTATAATGTTTAATATTTTATATCAAATTAATACATGCCGATGGGAGATAGCAGGTTGTATCTCCGATATCGAGTGATCGATAGAACCTCTTTTGTTCTTCTTTGAATTATGTGTGATCTTCTATCGGAGCAAGCTTGTCGATGGTGGAACATGAGGCGCATCGGTGCATTTCTCTGACGTGGTCTGGGCGATAGAAGCTCTGCGATGAAGTCATGCTTTCAGTGTGGTCTTCACTTCGGTTGGGACAAACCGAAGAAAACTGCCGATGGGAGATGGTAAGTTTCATCGGCTGCATTTGACTGGTGTGCATGGCGATGTTTACGTGAAGTTGCACATCGGCTGATATGTGCCGATGGCTTTGATCGATATCTTCTCCAACACTTCTTCCCCATTCTTCTTTGCTCCAAAACAATCCCAAGTGCCTCCAAATCATCCTAAAATCTTCCAAATCATCCAAGACATAACCCCAACTCATAAAATGAACAAATGCAAGTATATATACACATAACCATGCCTAAAATGGCGTTTTGGCGATAAGGGCGAAAATTTGGCGATTGTGAAAATTAGGTCAAAGTTGACCTCTGAAGCTGGTGATGGTGCCGCCTTCATCGCCGGTGGTGGATGGGGAGGATCCGGGCAGTACGAAATCGACGGTGGGTAAAGGAATGTCATGGGCAGGAGTAGTTCAATCAACGAATCAGCTAAGGAAATACAAAATTGAAATTCTGGAGAAGGATGGTCAAGGTTGCGTTGAAATCCCAGATGATGTAATCAACAAAGGCATCCCTCTATGGGAAGATTTCCTTGTGGGCAAGTTCTTGTCTACAGTTCCGCATATCGCAAAGGTTCATGTAATCTTAAACAGAATCCGGACAAGTGGGGACAAAATTGATGTTATTGCAGTTGACTCAAAGACAATGAGGTTCAAAGTAACGAGTGAGCAGATGAGAACAAGGATTCTGCATCGCGGAATGTGGACGATAGCGGGTGTTCCTATGATGGTTTCGAAGTGGTCTCCAATGGCAGAGGAGGAGCTGCCAGAGATCACGACGCTTCCTCTATGGGTGCATCTAAAGAATTTTCCTCTAAACATGTACTCTTGGGATGGACTAAGCTTTATATCAAGTGCAGTTGGTGAACCAATTAGACCTCACCCAGATACAGTTGCTTGTTTAGATTTGGAGAGGGCAAAGATCTTTGTGAAAGCTGATCTTTCTAAGGAATTACCAAGGAAGCTCAACTTCTCAAAAAAATGGTAAGTCATTTCTGGTTGAATTCTCTTACCCTTGGCTGCCGCAGAAATGCAAAACGTGTGAGAAATGGGGACACTTGGAATCGGTATGTATCACAAATAGTAAGAGGAAGAGTCCATCAAAAGAGTTAGCCATGGTGGTATACGAGGGAGATGTCGGAAACAAGGATCATTCGCATACAATGGGACCTTCAGGGAATAACAGTATGGTGGAACCAATTGGAGAGACCATGAAAAAGTCTGTCGTGGAAACTGGAAGCTCTATAAAAGAGCAGACCGCAGATGTAACCAACTTATCAACTTCTGGAAATTTTAAAAGCGACGTGTGTGATGATATTGAAGATGGACAAATAGTTGAAAATTGGTCAATAGTTCTGCCAAAAACAGGTAAAAGTCCTGTTAAGCCATTGAGATTGGAGTATATGCAGGATAAAATAAGTTCCCCATCACGATATTCTGCCCTAGTGGATCTAGATGAGGATGGGCTTCCACAATCCTTGGATGAAGTCCCTGATGCGGAGGAAACAACCCGAGAAACTACAACGGTTATATCATCTGATGTAGAGGAAGTTTCGACAGCAAATGGGAAGGACACTGAGCTAAATACAGAGGACGCTCTAGCAGATGTGGGGGAGGCCCAAATGGATGAAAGGGGAAGAAGGACATTGCGACCAACTCTACCACGGACGTCTAAAGCAAATCACAAGTACTTAGGGGATGCATTAGCTCCGGGGAAACCTGGAAAACAGAATCAAAACACTCGGAAAGGTACCAAAAACTCTTCTCAATGACGGGATTTTTCTGGAACATCAGAGGGTTCAATAAGTTAACAAAGCATGATGTAATTCGAAAGTGGATAAGAAATAAAGGTCTACAATTTGGATGTTTGCTGGAAACGCGAGTCAAGGAAAGGAAGGCAAATAAGATTATCAGCTATGTTTTTAATGGTTGGTCGCATCTAACTAATTATGAAGAGAGTAATAGAGGAAGAATTTGGCTAGTATGGAGTCCTCAAATCCGAGTGACTCCGGTGTATAAAACTAGCCAACTGATCACTGTTTCGATAATGATGGAAGGCTTGGAGGAAGAGTTCCTTTGCTCTTTTATTTATGCAGAAAATACAGTTGAGGAGAGAAGAGAACTTTGGAATGATCTTAAACTTCATCTGGATTCTCCTATGTTTCGTGGTAAAGCATGGGCCATCATGGGGGATTTCAATGAAATCTTATTTGGGAATGAGCACTAGGGTTTCGGAAATACGGTCTTCTCGGCTGCAGGAATGAGAGATTTCGAGGAAGTTGTGCGATATTGTAATTTCTCAGATATGGGATCACAAGGTCCACAGCTAACTTGGTGTAATAAGCGGGTGGATGGGCTAATTGTTGGGATAGTGTCCTGAAATCACACTTGCACTCACTCCTGTGATAGTTGTGTGTCGAGATCAGACATTCATATAATACTGGGCGGTTGCAAAGCTTTGCTAGAAGCCTCTTGCAATCTGTAAGTTGTAGACTTACTGCCAGTATTATATGATCCTATAGGGTCACACACCTAAGTAATATGGAAGCTACGACATGGGAATGATCATTATGGTAATGATCATATTAATGTGTATTGGATGCACATTATAATCGATATAATGGTGTTGTGTCGATCGACACAGCTTGTGTGTCGGTCGACTCAGTTCGGGTTTTTCGGAAAGGCTTTCCGAATTAAGACTTAATTAAGTCTGGCCCGTTAAGCAAGTTCAGGTTGGATAAAACTCGAGTCTGTCGACCTAAACAGGCGAGCCGTCCACTTTTCTTGATAGAAAGAGCAGAAACACCAGAGAGATTAGATTCCCGTTAATCCGGCACTAGCATCCCGTTTCCAGCTTGTGTGCATGTGTATCTGGTAGAGGCAAGGCATCTGCGTTGCTCCACTGATCTCGTTCACCATTCTCATTCCGCTGCCAGTTCAAAGGTAAGAACGAGGTTGGTTTTAATTCAATATATCAAACCCTAGATCCTAGGAGATCCAACAGTGGTATCAGAGCGTTGTTAGGGTTTAGACTATTGAATCTGATGCAATTAATTCAAAACTGGTTGTTGTTGAATTGATAAATTGCCAGCTAAAATCGTTTTTCTTATGATAATCTCGAATTGTATGCATGTTGAAAATCGATGAACGTTGAAATCGCACTGTGTCGATCGACACAAAGCGTGTGTCAGTCAACACGCCGCGAAATAACGCGTAAAATATTTAGGGTTTTTCGCAGAGTGTCAATCGACACAAAGCGTGTGTCGGTCGATACAGAGCGAAAACTCGCGTAAAATATTTAGGGTTTGTCGCAGAGTGTCGATCGACACAAAGCGTGTATCGGTCGACACAGAGCGAAAACTCGAAAATAATTTTAGGGTGTGCTGTGTCGATCGATACACTGGGTGTGTCGGTCGACACAGGCAATGCGATAAGATAGATCGGTTCAATTGGATTGAACCGGTTATCTCGCTCGGTTAATTTTAATTGACCAATTGGTTCTGGTTTGGTGATGTCGATCGACACAGAGTTGTGTGACGATCGACATGGACCATTAAACCGAACCGGTTCAATTGGATTGAATCGGTTAAGCAAATTTGATCCGGTTTAACCGGTTATCGAAGACCGGTTTAAAATTGGGTTGCGTCGACCGATGCCAATAGTTGGCGTCGATCGACACGACATTCGCAAACATGCTGGTTGGACCACAAATTTGCATATACCAGAACAATTTAATCCTAAAAGTTCTAGATGAATCTAAACTTAATAAAACTGAATGTTTTAATTAAATTAATAACTCCTTGAATGTATATTGGATATACATCAAGATTAAATAATTCTTTTCCTCAACCAAATATCAAGTGATCTTGATGTCTTGCCCGATCTTGTCTACTGTCAGGACTCGTGTTGTTGTTAGATATCCTTGGAGTCCTTGGTATCCACAGCAACATGAGTAATGCAGGTGATCGTTAATAGATTTGCAGTGCAACTATTAATGATCACAAGACAGAAGAGATTGGTTTTACTTGACTGGACTGTCAGAAGTTCTGGGCTCAGAGACATCAGAGTAGATTAGACATAGTTTGTCTCATCTACGACCAAGAGTTGTACTGGGTACAATTAGCAATGATTTGCTTACCTAGACAACTAAAGTTTGAGTAACGGCGAGTCGCCCACTCGAATTTTAGTGATCTGAGGATCTTGGTTCATTGTATTCATCTGAGGAAACATAGTTTTGAATACAATGCGAGTTTTTCTTATTAGATAAGAATTCTCATTCCTTGAGCATTATAACTAAAACTCTACCTCTTTTAATTACAGCTATGTCTGTCTCAAATCACATCAACACTTTCTCACTAAGATCCGTCCTTGAGAAGGACAAGTTAAATGGATCTAATTTCTTGGAATGGTATCGGAACCTGAGAATAGTTCTCAGGCAGGAGAACAAGGAATATGTCCTTGAAAGAGTTTTCACCGAGAGGCCACGTTCCAATGTCCCGCAGACAGAAAAGAATGCTTGGGATAAGCATTCAGCTGATGTTAAAGATGTTAATTGTCTAATGCTGGTGACTATGAACTCTGAGCTGCAGAAGCAATATGAGAACGTGATGTCACCCATTGAGATGATTAACAGCCTGAAAGCTTTGTTTCAGGAGCAAGCTCGCACAGAGAGATACCATACGGTTAAATCTCTCATGGATTGCAAGCTGGCTAAGGACAGTCCAGTAAGTCCTCATGTCCTTAAAATGATGGGTTACATTGATAACCTGGGGAAACTGGACTGTGCCATTAGCCAGGAGCTAGCCACTGACATGATTCTGCAGTCTTTGCCGTCGTGTTTTGATCAGTTCATCATGAACTACAACATGCAAAACATGACTAAGACATTGACTGAGTTGCACGGCATGCTGAAGACAGCAGAGCCGAATCTCAAGAAGGCAACTCCCAGTGTACTGATGGTACAAGGGGGTAAAAGGTTTAAGAAACCTAAGAAGGATAAGGGAAAGGCCCAAGTTGTCCAGACTGAAAGTCAGGACAAGCCCAAGCCGAAGCCCAAATCCGGGCCTTCTCCTGAGGATAAGTGCAACTACTGCAAGCAGTTAGGGCATTGGAAGAGAGACTGCAAGAAGTTCATGGAAGATTACAAGAAGCTGAAGAAGACGTATGATGCGTCTGATTCAGGTATTTATGTTATCGAACTTAATGTTATATCTTCTAGTTCTACTTTGTGGGTATTGGATACCGGCTGCGGTGCTCATATTTTTACTAATATGCAGGCACTAAGAAACAGTAGAACGCTGAAGAAAGGACAAGTGGAGCTACGGGTCGGGAATGGAGCTAAGGTTGCTGCACTGGCCGTAGGCACCTGCGAATTGTCTTTACCGTCGGGCATGGTTTTAATTTTGAATAATTGCTACTTTGTACCTGCGATAAGCAGAAACATAATTTCAGTTTCCGTTTTGGATTTGGAAGGTTTTGATTTTGCTGTTAAGAATAAAGTTTGTTCTTTTAATCGTGATGGTACGTTTTATGGTAGGGCCCCATTAGATAATGGGTTATATGTTTTAAACCAAGAAATGCCTAACTTTAACATAAATACAAAGCGGTTTAAGTCAAATGACGAAAACCCGACTTTCTTATGGCATTGTCGTTTGGGCCATATCAATGAGAAACGCATCCAAAGGCTCCATCGAAATGGGCTTCTGGGCTCATTTGATTTTGAATCATGTGAGAAATGCGAATCTTGTTTGATGGGCAAAATGGCTAGAGGCCCTTTCAACAAACCAAATGAAAGGGCCAGTGATTTATTGGGCCTTATTCATACTGATGTATGTGGGCCGATGAGTACTGTTGCCAGAGGAAATTATAGGTACTTCATTACCTTCACTGATGATTTCAGTAGGTATGGCTATGTCTATTTGATGAGACACAAGTCAGAATCCTTTGATAGATTCAAAGAATTCAAGAATGAAGTACAGAACCAACTTGGCAAAAGTATCAAAGTTCTGCGATCGGATCGCGGAGGAGAATACTTGAGTCAAGAGTTCAGCGACTATCTGAGCGAGTGTGGAATTATTTCACAACTCACTCCTCCTGGAACACCCCAGTGGAATGGAGTGTCAGAGAGGAGGAATCGAACCTTATTGGATATGGTTCGGTCTATGATGAGTCATTCAAATCTTCCATTATCCTTTTGGGGATACGCTCTAGAAACGTCTGCGTTTACACTAAATAGGGTACCATCTAAATCATTGGAAAAGACACCACATGAACTGTGGACTGGGAATGTTCCTAGTCTGTATTTCCTGAGGATTTGGGGTTGTGAAGCTTATGTCAAACGTTTAATCTCTGACAAGCTTGCACCCAAATCAGATAAATACTACTTCGTTGGTTATCCTAGGGAAACCAAGGCATACTACTTTTACAACCAATCTGAGAACAAAGTATTTGTTGCTCGGGACTGTTCTTTTCTTGAGAGGGAGTTTCTCTCTAAGAAAAACAGTGGGAGTAAAGTACATCTTGAAGAGATTCAAGATGCACAGGAGGCTACTCAACCTGCAGAGGAAGAGCAGCAGCTGGATCCACAGAGTTCTGTGGAACCGGCGCCTGTGGAGCCTGAAGTTCGCAGATCCGGAAGGATCCGTCACGAACCCGAGAGATACTATGGATTTCTCGTGACCAATTCAAATGATCTGATGATCATTGATAGTGACGAACCAGCGACCTTCGCGGAAGCAATGATGGGCCCGGACTCCGAAAAGTGGCTTGGAGCCTCTAAATCCGAAATGGGATCCATGTCAGAAAACCAAGTATGGTCCTTGGTCGATTTATCTAATGGTGCAAAAGCCATTGAGTGTAAATGGATCTTCAAGAAGAAGATTGACGTGAATGGCAATGTACAGATTTACAAAGCGAGGTTGGTGGCTAAAGATTTCAAGCAAATTCATGGTATTGACTATGATGAAACCTATTCCCCAGTCGCTATGCTTAAATCCATTCGGATTCTTCTAGCTATTGCCGCTCATTATGACTATGAGATTTGGCAAATGGATGTCAAAACCGCATTCCTGAATGGTATTCTGGAAGAGGATGTGTATATGGCACAGCCCGAAGGTTTTGTCAATCCTAAGAACGCTGGAAAGGTATGCAAGCTTCATAAATCCATTTATGGATTGAAGCAAGCCTCACGGAGTTGGAATCTTCGTTTTGATGAAGCAGTAAAACAATTTGGTTTCATCAAGAACGAAGAAGAACCATGTGTTTACAAGAAGACTAGTAGGAGCAAAATTGCATTTCTTGTACTGTATGTCGATGACATACTCCTCCTCGGTAATGACGTTCTGTTGCTTCAGTCTGTTAAGACTTGGCTCGGAAGTTGTTTTTCCATGAAAGACATGGGAGAAGCTGCGTATATTCTTGGAATCAGAATCTACAGAGATAGAATGAACAGGCTGATTGGATTGTGCCAGGACACTTATATTGATAAGGTACTGCACAGATTCAGGATGCACGATTCCAAGAAGGGCTTCATACCAATGTCTCATGGCACTAGTCTCAGCAAGAAGCAGTGTCCGGCGACACATGCTGAGCGAGAACGCATGAATAGGATTCCTTATGCTTCAGCAATAGGATCTAATATGTATGCCATGCTCTGCACTCATCCAGATGTAGCTTACGCGTTAAGCATGACGAGTAGATACAAATCTGATCCAGGTGAAGATCACTGGACAGCTGTCAAGAATATTCTCAAGTATTTGAGACATACTAAGGATAAATTCCTGGTGTATGGAGGAAGTGAAGAACTTGTGGTGAATGGATTCACCGAGGCGAGTTTTCAGACGTACATAAACAATTTCCGATCACAATCTGGATATGTCTTCTGTCTAAATGGCGGTGCAGTGAGCTGGAAGAGCTCTAAGCAGAATACCGTTGCTGATTCCACGACGGAAGCTGAATATGTTGCTGCTTCAGAAGCGGCAAAGGAAACTGTTTGGATCAAGAAGTTCATGACTGAACTTGGTGTGGTTCCTAGTATCTTGGAGCCAGTGGCTTTGTTTTGTGACAACAATGGAGCCATTGCTCAAGCAAAAGAACCCAGGTCACACCAGAAGTCCAAACACGTGGAGAGGAGATATCACCTGATTCGTGATATTGTCAATAGAGGTGATGTGAAGATCAGCCGAGTTCCGACAGACGAGAATGTCGCTGATCCTCTGACCAAGTCACTCCCAAGGCCTAAGCATGAGAGTCATACGACTGCTGTAGGCATTAGAGATCTTAAGATGTAATCTTGATTCTAGTGGGAGTTTTAGTTTTGTTTTAGTTATAATAAGACGCTCTTATAAACATTCTTTTGGAAATGTTTAATGAAATTTGATTTCAGCATTATTTATTGTGATCTAAATAATGGTCCCAAAATAAGTTTATGACATATTATAGGTCATCAAGTTGAGGACTTGATCATGAAACCCTATAAGTTAATAAATTATGTTTGTCCCTGGTCGAGGCTGTCAAAGTGGGACACTGACAACCGCGAGAGACTAGATTGTGAGGTGACTGTTGGCTAAGTTTCATGGAGCCAATGATATGATTATCGCAGTCAGTCACATAGATATATGTTAGTGAACATATGATCGGACATGACCCGCTAATGAGAAGTCTACAAGATAGTTATATCTGTGTCATAAGAGGTTCTCATTACGACTATAGAGTATAGTCCTTAGACCTGAGTTCATCATGCTTTCTTGCATATGAATTGGTACACTTTGACTTTGTCAAACGTCGACCCGTAACTGGCGACTATAACGGCACTGTTCAAGTATATCATGAAGTGTGCGTTGAAACAGGGATGGAACAAGATGGGATTGTCCCTCCTATATAACGGGAGATAAATATCTCAGGGCCTATCGAAGATTGAATACTGAGAGAATGTGTGGCCGCACTCAAACGAACTGTAGTTCAGTTGTTTGTAATGTTAAGCATGAGATCAGGAGTTCGATAAACACGATGTTGGCTTAATAAGGATGACACCAATCTTGCCTTATGCCAAATCGAGATATAGAGACAAAAGGATTATAGAAATAGATGATTCCAGTACAAGTGGGAGATTGTTGGGATAGTGTCCTGAAATCACACTTGCACTCACTCCTGTGATAGTTGTGTGTCGAGATCAGACATTCGTATAATACTGGGCGGTTGCAAAGATTTGCTAGAAGCCTCTTGCAATCTGTAAGTTGTAGACTTACTGCCAGTATTATATGATCCTATAGGGTCACACACCTAAGCAATCTGGAAGCTACGACATGGGAATGATCATTATGGTAATGATCATATTAATGTGTATTGGATGCACATTATAATCGATATAATGGTGTTGTGTCGATCGACACAGCTTGTGTGTCGGTCGACACAGTCCGGGTTTTTCGGAAAGGCTTTCCGAATTAAGACTTAATTAAGTCTGGCCCGTTAAGCAAGTTCAGGTTGGATAAAACTCGAGTCTGTCGACCTAAACAGGCGAGCCGTCCACTTTTCTTGATAGAAAGAGCAGAAACACCAGAGAGATTAGATTCCCGTTGATCCGGCACTAGCATCCCGTTTCCAGCTTGTGTGCGTGTGTATCTGGTAGAGGCAAGGCATCTGCGTTGCTCCACTCATCTCGTTCACCATTCTCATTCCGCAGCCAGTTCAAAGGTAAGAACGAGGTTGGTTTTAATTCAATATATCAAACCCTAGATCCTAGGAGATCCAACATTAATATGCAAGAAGCTCGATAGGATTCTCATAAATGATGTTTGGCTAAAAAAATACACTCAGTCTTATGCAATCTTTGAAGCCAGAGGATGCTCGGATCATTTGCGATGCATATTCAATTTGAAGGCTGAGGAGAGTCAAAAGAAGAGGCCCTTTAAATTTTCAAATGTAATCACCACCACTACTGAATTTAATCCTATGGTCGATTCTTATTGGAAAGATACAGAAGTTCTATACCATTATACATCAGCACTCTTCAGATTCTCGAAGAAACTCAAAGCTTTGAAGCCACACATAAGATCACTGAGCAAAAATAAGCTGGGAGGCCTCCAACATAAGTCAAAAGAAGCTCTGGAGCACCTCTGCGCAACACAAGAGTTACTCCTAACCAATCCCACCCGAGATAATATAGCTGCGGAAGTTGAAGCTAATAAAAGATGGCAGCTAATAAGTGACTTGGAAGAAGGTTTCTTGAGACAAAAATCCAAGTTTCATTGGTTAAAGGTGGGGGACAGAAATCACAAAGCATTCCATAATGCAGTGAAATTACGGCAGATAAAGAACACCATCAGGGAAATCAAATGTGGTTCAGGTGAGGTAGTGGACTCGGATGCAGGAATAAAGGAGGAAGCCGAGAGATTTTTCAATGAGTTCTTGACTATTAAGCCACCGGATTACAAGGGCATTGATATTATAGAGCTGCAAAACATTCTGGATTTTATATGTAGTTCTGGTGACAAAGAGATGCTCATACAATCAGTATCTACAGAAGAGATCAATGACGTACTTTTCAGAATGCCGGGAAACAAATCCCCGGGCCCGGATGGATACACTACCGAGTTTTTTAAATCTATCTCGCCAACCGTGGGGAATGATCTGACCATCGCAATCCAATCCTTTTTTCAGAAGGGCTTCCTGCCTAAGGGACTTAATGCCACTATTTTAGCCCTAATACCTAATATGGAGAATGCAATGGAAATGAAGGATTATAGACCGATCTCTTGCTGCAACGTCTCATACAAAATCATTTAAAAAATCTTGGCTAATAGAATCAAAGGTATGCTTCCGAAACTAATATCTTGGAATCAGTCTGCTTTTGTTCAAGATAGGCTGCTAGTGGAGAATGTTTTGCTTGCAACGGAGTTGGTCAAGGATTATCATAAAGACTCAATTAGTCCTAGATGTGCAATACAAATCGATATTTCAAAAGCCTTCGATTCTGTTCAATGGGATTTTTTGTTGAATGCTCTAAGTGCCATGGATTTCCCAGAGCAATACATCAAGTGGATCAGATTGTGTATTTCTACGGCTTCTTTCTCAGTCCAAGTCAATGGGGAACTAGTGGGTTTTTTCAAAAGCGAAAGAGGGCTGCGACAAGGCTGTGCCTTATCACCTTATCTATTTGTGGTATGCCTAAATGTACTCTCAAGAATGCTCGACAGAGCAGCAATACAACGGAAGTTTGGTTACCATCCAAGGTGCAAAAATATATCCCTCACTCATATTTTTTTTGCTGATGACTTGATGGTCTTTACTGACGGAACAAAGAGATCAATAGAGGGTTTTTTGGACGTTTATAAGAGGTTCGCAGAATGCTCAGGCTTGAAGATCAGCTTGGAGAAGTCGAAGCTCTTCATGGCAGGCGTGAATGCAATTAATCAGGATGAGATTCTCTCATGCTTCCCCTTCGCTTCTGAGCAGTTACCAGTACGCTATTTGGCCTTCCTTTGCTTACTAAGCGTATGACAATCGCGGACTACTTACCCTTAGTTGAAAAATTTCGGCAGCGTATGAGTTCTTGGACAGGAAGATTCTTGTCTTACGTAGGACGGCTTCAGTTGATCAACTCGGTGATCATGAGTCTAACAAATTTCTGGCTTGCAGCTTTTCGACTTCCTAGCAGCTGTTTGAAAGAAATTGAGAGGCTGTGTTATGCTTTCTTGTAGTCAGGACCCGATCTAAACACAAAGAAAGCGAAGATTAGTTGGCACGATTCACACAAACCCAAGAACGAAGGAGCTTTGGGGCTGCGATCATTAAAGGATGTGAGTGTATGTTACGAGAAGTCTGAGAGATAATTAAGTTGGAAATTTAAATTATAAAATTATTAAAAAATATTTTAAGGAAAAATTCGGATACATAAATTAAACATGTGACTTTTGGACATATGTAAATTAAAATTACATAAAATTTAGTCAATTGTAACCATTTAAGGTATATTTGGTTCAAAACACCATGTAGCTTGATCTATGCTTGACATATGAAGTTGGATATCATATTTTCATTTGTAGGGTTAGGCAGAGGGTTTGTGAATTTTCATCCATATTGTTACATTTGCATATACTGGTTAGGTTGTGACTATATTAAACGAGTTTGATGTTTTTTATAAGTTTTCTATATAATATGATTGTATTTAAGTAGTAATTAGTAGATTTAGGGTATATCAGACTTCCATGTTAATCTGATTAACGTACATGATTTTTCAGACTACCAAAGAAGTCTGACTAAACTCGACCAAATACTAAACCCTACTTGGGAATTTACCCCATATATAAACGGAAGTTACCGACATTAGTTCGTAAAAGTCATTATCAAACTTCTCTCTCTAAAACGGAAACACACTCCCTCTCTAAATACTCTCTAATAACTCTCCGAGAACCCTCAGCCGCCACCGCCATCATTCATGTAATTATCTCTGCTTTTTCGTCTCTCGTGACCAGTCCCTACACCGCCGCCGTCGCATTCTAAGCTCTTCGTTCTGAAAATGTTTGAGATCTATACGAATTAAGTCATTTTTTCTTTGATCTTTGTCTAGATCTAAACAAAAAATTGGTTTTTATATATTTCTCATATTAGATCCGTACGGTTTTGAGTTCGAGTCATCCCCTTTTTCATATGTACTTTGTACTTTGTCTAGATCTGAATAAAAATAGATAGATTTTTATATATTTCTCGTTTTAGATCCATACAGTTTTGAGACCGAATAATCCCCTTTTTCACATGTCTTTTATCTAGATCTGAACAAAAAATTGTTTTTTATATATTTCTCGTTTTAGATCCATACGGTTTTGAGTCCGAATCATCCCCTTTTTCATATGTCTTTTGTCTAGATCTGAACAAAAAAACTGTTTTTTATATATTTCTCATTTTAGATCCATACGATTTTGAGTCCGAATCATCCCCTTTTCATATGTCTTATGTCTAGATCTGAACAAAAATAGATAGGTTCTAGGGACCCTAGGTTCTATGCTTGAGTTAGACTCTATTAGAAGTCTGAAATTGAATTTGTTTTTGTTCAGACTGTTTTAGAAGTCTGACTTTTTACAATTGTTTTATGGTACACCGGATGGGGTGATTCAGTCAGGTTCCAACCTCGAGTAGTAGTAGTTCATTCTCAACTTCCACATTTCGAAAACGATCCGGTTCATACAATGAATTCCCTAAGAAAGGTTTATGCGGTCTGGACCCTGTCATGCGAACATCCACTACTGCCGATAACCCGGGAAGAAGATTCTTTGGATGTCGTAACTAGGATGTAATTGCCTTTCTCTTCTGTTTTATAGCCAGTTTTATTTTCTTTTGACTTATTCGAGCTTATATTCGGAATTCGAAGATGATTGCATATTTAATATGTGGATGTATAGGATGGTGGATACCATATAATGAAGTGGTGGGATGAGGCTATGATGGAGGAGTTTCACGAGTTAAAGCTGCGTGTGGACCAACATGGCGAACAAGTTGATTACTGATGGATTCGTTTAGTGTTAATCCTGATTCAATTCTTCAGATTAAACTCCTAAACATGCCAGATCTAGGTTCTCTTGCTAGAATCATAAAAGATCTCACCTGTTACCTTGTTACGCAGCGGAATTAAGAGGCACGGGTCAGAGATCAGCAGAACCACCAAGAGGTTGTTCCTCCAAAGGCTCACACACGCACACTTCGGGAAGAGAGGCTGCTAGACCAAAAGAGAGGAGGCGCAGAGAGAGAGGAGGGAGGCGCAGAAGCTTGAGAAAAATAAGAGCTAGGGCAAGTTTTATTTAATAAAACCCTTGTCCAGTTCTTATGGGCTTTTGGGCCCAATTCTCAGTTCTGATTAAATCCCTTGGATTTAATCAGGCCCTTTAGTCTCTCTTTAAGTACAGTAAATGCCTAGCACTTTTACCGTACTTCTGCTAAACCGTTCCTTCGTATTTTCCCGTTAGCTTAGGCGTGTGACCCATATGGGATCATATAATAAAGGCAATAAGTCCAAGACTTATAGATCATGAGCGGACTCTAGCAAGCCATCATGACCCCCAGTATTATATGACTTATGTCTGATCATTGACATACTCTTACTTTCTAGAGACAGTACCGAGATTACTGGACACAATTCCAACAATCTCCCACTTGTACTGGAATCTCTGTATTCATAATCCTTTTGTCTCAATATCTCGATTAGTCATAAGGCAAGATGAGTGTCATCCTTATAGAGGCTAATCATGTTCATCGGACTCTGATTTGATACTGACAATCCAAACGACTCGGGACGGTCCGTTTGAGCATGGCCATGCATTTTCCAGTATTCAAATCTCCGATTGGCCTAGAGATATTCACTCCATTTATATTGGAGGGACAAATCCCGTCTTGTTCCATCACTGTGAACTACTCATTTCATAATACACCCAAACAAGGTCCTTATAACTATCGCTTAACGACAGAATTAGACAATGATCAAAGTGCATTAGTTCATGTGCAGTCACATGCATGCGAACTCAGGTCTAAGGACTATACTCTATAGTCGTAGTAAGAATCTCTTATGACACAGATATAAATATCCTGAAGAGTTCTTATAATCGGGTCATGTCCGGTCGTATGTACCCAAACATACACCTATGTACTGACTTTGATGCCGCGCATCTATGACACCCTGAGACTTTGTCATAAGTCACATACCAATCTAGTCTCACACGGTTGTTGGTGTTCCAATTTCAACAACCTTCGACTAGGGACAGGATGATATAAGCCATCTATCAAATATAGGGTCTCATGATCAAGCTAAATGACTTTGATGACTCAAGATCAAGTCATTTACTTCGATGATCTATAAAATGGTTCATATCATTTTGGAACGATTATTTCATCACAGTTAAAATAATCTTGAAATAATAATTTCATTAAACATAAAATGTTTTACAAGAACATATCGAATAACTAAATAAAGCCCTCAAACTCCCACTCAAATTTAGATTACATTTCAATGTCTCTAATGCCTACAGCGTCAGTCAGTAACTCGAGCTTAGGTCTTGGGAGTGGCTTTGTCAATGGATCAGCGACGTTATCATCTGTCTGAACTCGGCTGATCTTGACTTCCTTTCTATTAATGATGTCACGTATCAAGTGAAATCTTCTTAGAACATGCTTGGATTTCTGGTGTGATCTTGGTTCCTTTGCCTGAGCAATAGCACCATTGTTATCACAAAACAGTGCCAGAGGCTCAGCCGCATTTGGTATCACACCTAGTTCAATAATGAACTTTCGTATCCAAACAGCTTCCTTCGCAGCTTCTGAAGCGGCGATATATTCAGCTTCTGTAGTGGAATCAGCAACGGTGTCTTGCTTGGAGCTTCTCCAACTTATTGCACCGCCATTCAGACAAAAGATATAACCGGACTGTGACCGGAAATCATCTTGGTCTGTCTGGAAACTTGCGTCCGTGAATCCACTGACTTCAAGCACATCACTTCCACCGTACACCAAGAACTTATCCTTAGTATGTCTCAGATACTTCAGGATATTCTTGACGGCAATCCAGTGGCTTTCACCTGGATTTGACTGGTACCTACTCGTCATGCTCAATGCATAAGCAACATCAGGACGAGTACAAATCATGGCATACATGATAGATCCTATTGCAGATGCATAAGGAATATTCTTCATGCGCTCAAGCTCAGCAGCCGTCGTAGGGCTCTGCTTCTTGCTTAGCGTTGTGCCATGTACCATTGGCGTGAAGCCCTTCTTGGAATCTTTCATGCTGAATCTCTGTAGGACTTTGTCAATGTATGAATCTTGACACAAGCCTATCAGCCTTTTAGATCTATCCCGGTAGATCCTGATTCCAAGAACGTATGCGGCTTCACCCATGTCTTTCATGGAAAAACAACTTCCAAGCCAGTCCTTTACCGACTTCAGCATTGGAACGTCGTTTCCGAGAAGCAGTATGTCATCGACATACAGAATAAGAAATAATATCTTGCTCCCACTAGTTTTCTTATACACGCATTGTTCTTCTTCGTTTCTGATGAAGTCAAATTGCTTGATCGCTTCATCAAAACGAATATTCCAGCTCCTCGATGCTTGCTTCAATCCATAAATGGATTTATGAAGCTTGCATACTTTCCCAGCATTCTTTGGATCTATGTAACCGTCAGGTTGTGTCATATACACATCCTCTTCCAGAATTCCATTCCGGAAGGCGGTTTTCACGTCCATCTGCCAAATTTCATAATCATGAAAAGCTGCAGTTGCTAGTAGAATCCGAATAGATTTCATCATTGCCACTGGGGAATAGGTTTCATCGTAATCCACACCGTGAACTTGCCTGAAACCTTTTGCTACCAACCTGGCTTTATAAATCTGGACATTTCCATCCACGTCAATCTTCTTCTTGAAGATCCATTTGCACTCGATGGCTTTTACACCAGCGGGTAAGTCAACCAACGAAAACACTTGGTTGACCGACATGGAGTCCATTTCGGAATCAGTGGCCTTACGCCACTTAGAGGAATCTGGGCCCATCATGGCTTGATTGAAGTTCGATGGTTCATCACCATCAATGATCAGAAGATCATGACAGTCAGTCACGAGGAATCCTTGATATCTCTCGGGTTCGTGACGGATCCTCCCGGATCTTCGAACTTCAGGTACTACAGGTTCAGGCACTACAATTTCTTGTAGGTCCTCCTGCTGCTCTTCCTCTTCAGGTTGAGCAGTATCCTGTTCATCTTGAATTTCTTCAAGCAGTACCTTACTCCCACTGTCTTTCTTAGAGAGAAACTCCCTCTCAAGAAAGTTACAATCCCGTGCAACAAAGATCTTGTTCTCGGAACGTAGATAGAAGTAATAAGCCTTGGTTTCCTTCGGATAACCAATGAAGTAGCATTTATCAGACTTTGGTGTAAGCTTGTCAGAGATCAATCTCTTGACATAGGCTTCACAACCCCAAATTCTAAGGTAAGACAGCACTGGAGCTTCTCCAGTCCATAATTCATATGGTGTCTTAGCTACTGCTTTTGATGGCGCTCTATTTAGAGTGAACACTGCTGTTAGCAGAGCATATCCCCAAAGGGATATTGGAAGGTCTGTGTGACTCATCATAGATCGAACCATATCCAATAAGGTCCGATTTCTCCTCTCAGACACACCATTCCATTGTGGTGTTCCAGGAGGAGTGAGTTGGGATACGATCCCACACTCTCTCAGATGATCACTGAATTCTTAGCTTAAGTATTCTCCTCCTCGGTCGGACCGAAGAGCCTTAATGCTTTTGCCAAGTTGGTTCTGTACTTCATTTTGGAATTCTCTGAATTTCTCAAACGATTCAGATTTATGTTTCATCAAATAAACATATGCATACCTACTGAAATCATCAGTGAAGGTAATGAAGTACTGATAGTTTCCTCTTGCATTTGTGGACATTGGGCCACACACATCTGTGTGTATCAGGCCTAATAAGTCACTGGCCCTCTCGTTAGGTTTATTAAAGGGGGCCCGTGTCATTTTGCCCATCATGCAGGATTCGCATTTCTCACATGACTCAAAGTCAAATGAGCCAAGAAGTCCATTCGAATGGAGCCTCTTAATGCGTTTCTCGCTGATGTGCCCTAAACGACAATGCCATAGAAACGTTCGGTTCTCCTCATTAGGTTTGAACCGTTTGGTATTAATGTTATAAATTGGCGCGGATTGATCAAGTATGTAAAGCCCATTCGTAAGAGGGGCACAACCATAGAACAAATTGTTGCGATTGAAGGAACATAATTTATTCTTAACTGAAAAATCATAACCTTCCAAATCCAACAAAGAAATTGAAATAATATTTCTGCTTATCGCAGGTACAAAATAACAATTATTGAGTTCTAAAACCAATCCCGAAGGTAAAGACAACAAGTATGTGCCTACAGCTAGTGCAGGAACTTTCGCTCCATTCCCAACTCGTAGCTCCACTTGTCCTTGCTTCAGCCTCCTACTGTTGCTGAGTGCCTGCATATTAGTACAAATATGAGCCCCACAACCAGTATCCATAACCCATGAGGTATTATCAGAAGTAGTTGTATTAACTTCTATAACAAAAATACCTGATGAAGAAGTCTCGAGAGTCTTCTTCTTCAATTCCTTTAGACCTTCCAGGAATTTCTTACATTCTCTCCTCCAATGCCCTGGTTCTTTACAGAACCTGCAGATGTCAGTAGGCCCAGCCTTGGACTTGGGCTTTGGCGTGTCCTTGTCCGAGACTTGAACAGCCTTAGCCTTTCCCTTGTCCTTGGCAGAGGATTTCTTAAAGCCCTTGCCCTTTTGCACCATAAGCACATTGGGGTCCTTGGCGGTTTTCCTCAAGTTGGGCTCTGCAGTCTTGAGCATTCCGTGAAGCTCAGGTAATGTCTTACTCAAGCCATGCATATTGAAGTTCAGGATGAACTGATCATAGCTTGCAGGTAAAGACTGCAGAACGATGTCGCAGGCAAGTTCCTGGCTGATAGGGCAGTCGAGTTTCTGAAGATGATCGAGATAACCCATCATCTTCAAGACATGAGGACTCACTGGCGCATTTGCAGCCAACTTACAGTCTAAGAGGTTCTTAACTGTCTGGAACCTCTCAGTCCTTGCTTGCTCCTGAAAAAGCGATTTCAGGCTTGCCATTATCTCGATGGGCGACAACACACTCTCGAACTGCATTTGCAGCTCAGCAGTCATGGTCGCCAACATCAGGCAATAGACATCATTTTCATCTGACGAATGCTTTTCCCAAGCATTATGCAGAGTCCTGGCAGCATTGTTAGGAGGCCTCTCGGGGAGGGGATCACGAAGGACATAATCCTTCTTCTCCTGCTTGAGGACCAGCCTCAAGTTCCTTGACCACGTCAGGAAGTTCGTTCCAGTCAGCTTCTCCTTTTCGAGAACAGACCGGATAGAGAATGTGTTTTGTGTGCTTGTAGTAGTCATAGCTGAAATATAAGATAAAAAGGATTTTAGTTAATATGTTCAATATGATTAATCTCGTATTATACTTAATATGATTAATCTCGCATTATATTCCATAACTTCAGTTACCCTCAATGGAATATAATGATTCCAAGATCCACATATAACAAAGATCAAAGTGGGCCACTGGCCGTCACCCAACCTTAGCTTATATCGGTAAGCCCTATCTCGGCTAATTATATCCGTGATATAACTCTTGGTTGTGAATCTGGGCCCGAGGCCCAATCCACTCTGATGTCTCAAGGCCCGGGACTCCCGATGGCCTAGTCAAGAAAACCAGACTATACAGTCATGTAATCACTAATGTCTGGGACTCCCAATGACATTTATGAATCACAAACCGTCTTACCCACGCAAAAATAGACACCCTCACACTGTAAGGCCATGAGTACAATTGAATGGGCTTCGATAGCTGACATAGACTGGACAAGACATCCAACGCTTGATATTATTTGAGGTTCGTAGGTTTATTAAAAATTCATCCCAAAATAGAAGATTACTATTTTGGGAAACTTTCCTTTTTGGGAAACCTACTAATTTTGGAAACTTTCTAAAATTGGAAACTTCCTAAAATTGGAAACTTTCTAAAATTGGAAATTTCCTAAAATCCAAAACATGCAAATCTAGAAACTTCTAATTTAAGAAACTTTCTAATTTCAGATTTTGAAAAACAGATTTAATTTAAAATTCATTTATATAAAATTAAATCTGAAGAAAAGACTCAAATAATTGGCCCAATTGTTTTAACTTCTTGGCCCGAGGCCCAAGAATTGGTCCATGTCCAAGACATAACCCAATTGTCCAATTAAATGACATAACCGGTCTGGTTCATTAAAATTGGTCTAACCAAAATTAATTACTACGATGACCACAATTGTCAACCGGTTATTTACTAAACCGGATTTTCTCAACCGGTTATTTACAGTGCCTCTCTCGCGTCTCGGCCAAGCCAGCATCGTCCCGGCCGTCCCGTCCTGCTGTCGTCCGAGCATCGTCGCGTGATCGAGATGGACCGATCTCGGATCGCGTCCCGTCCCGTTCATGCGGCTGGCCGATGTCTCGTCTCGATTGCGAAGCTAGGTCACGACCGTGATCGGTTCGTGACCAATCGGTTCGGTTCGGTTAATGGCTCGGTTTAATTTGATTAAAAATCTTAATCGTCTTGGTTTAATAAACAGACTTAATAAATTTA
Source organism: Orychophragmus violaceus (assembly GCA_030180135.1). Classification (NCBI taxonomy): domain Eukaryota; kingdom Viridiplantae; phylum Streptophyta; class Magnoliopsida; order Brassicales; family Brassicaceae; genus Orychophragmus; species Orychophragmus violaceus. The sequence continues at coordinate 87,529,451 of CM058229.1, read as the reverse complement.
TTAAGTTCTGGTTAAACCGGGATAAGAAATCCAAAGTCGAAAAATTGGATTTAGTGCCTAAACCAGTGGTTTTCTAATTTGATTTGGTTGGACCAAATAAATTGAGAAAATCCGGTTTAGTAAATAACCGGTTGACAATTGTGGTCATCGTAGTAATTAATTTTGGTTAGACCAATTTTAATGAACCAGACCGGTTATGTCATTTAATTGGACAATTGGGTTATGTCTTGGACATGGACCAATTCTTTGGCCTCGGGCCAAGAAGTTAAAACAATTGGGCCAATTATTTGAGTTTTTTCTTCAGATTGAATTTAAAATTTTATTTAATAATTAAAATGTGATTTTAAATTAATCAGTTTCCAAAATTTTAAATTAGAAAGTTTCTTAGAATAGAAGTTTCTAGATTTGCATGTTTTGGATTTTAGGAAATTTCCAATTTTAGAAAGTTTCCAATTTTAGGAAGTTTCCAATTTTAGAAAGTTTCCAAAATTAGTAGGTTTCCCAAAAAGGAAAGTTTCCCAAAATAGTAATCTTCTGTTTTGGAATGAATTTTTAATAAACCTACGAACCTCAAATAATATCAAGCGTTGGATGTCTTGTCCAGTCTATGTCAGCTATCGAAGCCCATTCAATTGTACTCATGGCCTTACAGTGTGAGGGTGTCTATTTTTGCGTGGGTAAGACGGTTTGTGATTCATAAATGTCATTGGGAGTCCCAGACATTAGTGATTACATGACTGTATAGTCTGGTTTTCTTGACTAGGCCATCGGGAGTCCCGGGCCTTGAGACATCAGAGTGGATTGGGCCTCGGGCCCAGATTCACAACCAAGAATTATATCACGGATATAATTAGCCGAGATAGGGCTTACCGATATAAGCTAAGGTTGGGTGACGGCCAGTGGCCCACTTTAATCTTAGTTATATGTGGATCTTGGAATCATTATATTCTATTGAGGGTAACTGATGTTATTGAATATAATGCGAGATTAATCATATTAAGTATAATGCGAGATTAATCATATTGAACATATTAACTAAAATCCTTTTATCTTAATTTTCAGTTATGATTAGCACAAACAATCAAAACACTTTCTCGATCCGGTCTGTCCTTGAGATGGACAAGCTGAACGGATCAAATTTCTTGACTTGGTCGCGGAACCTGAGGCTAGTCCTCAGACAGGAGAGAAAGGACTATGTCCTTGAGAGAGCTCTCCCCGTGAGGATCGGGTCCAATGCTTCTCATGCAGTATATGATGCTTGGAATAAGCATTATAATGATGCGGTAGATGTGCGTGGTCTGATATTGGCTACCATGGACTCAGACTTGCGGAAGCAATATGAGAACATGGAGTCGCCAATAGAGATGATCAGCAGCCTGAAATTGAAATTTCAGGAGCAGATAAGAGTGGAGAGATACCAGTTGGTTAAGTCTCTCACTAGCTGCAAGCTACCAAATGATCATCCAGTGAGTCCTCATGTCAGTAAAATGATGGGTTACATTGATAACCTGAGGAAACTGGATTATCCAGTTAGCCAAGAATTGGCAACTGAGATCATTCTGCAGTCACTGCCGTCAAGCTATGATAAGTTCAGAAAGAACTATATCAAGAAAGGCTTAACGAAGACGCTGACTGAACTGCATGATATGCTCAAGACAGTTGAGCCAAACGTGAAGAGTACCCAGTATAATCTCATAATGGAGAAGGGTGGGTTTATTAAACCTAGTGCTGACAAGGGTGAAGACAAAGTTGTCCAGATTTTGAATCATGGCAAGCGTGTGTCTTCTGAGCCCAAATCAGATACCTCTTACGTTGGTAAGTGCTGCTACTGTAAAGAGACTGGGCATTGGAAGAGAGATTGCATTAAATTCATGGAAGATGATGAGGAGTTGAAGTTGATGTATGAGACTACTTCCTCAGGTATTCATGTTATTACTTCAAGTTCTACCTTATAGGTATTGGATACTGGTTGTGGCACTGATATTTGTTGTAATATGCAGAGCCTAAGCAACAGTAGAACGTTGAAGGAAGGGCAAGTGGAACTGCATGTCTGGAAGGAGCTATGGATGCTGCCTCAGCCGTAGGGTTTTCACTTGTAGATGCCTTTGAGGCTTGGTTTTATTAAGTAATTGCTACAATGTACCTGCTTAAGCAGAGTTGTTTTTCATTTTCTTGTAAGAATTTGAATGTTTTTCATTTTGATAAAAGACAAGTTTTTGTTCTTTTGATCTTAATGAAATATTAATTGTAGCACCCTATTCAAGGAATGGGTTTTATATCTTAAACCAAAGAGTGCCTAAATGTAATATAAATACCAAATTGGTTTAAATCTGATGAATTAAACCTGATTTTTCTTGGCATAAAAGTCTTGGTCACATAGGGTAAGTCGGATTCAGAAATCCCATAGTTATGCACTATTGGGCTCATTTGATCGGATATCTTATGAGACTTGAATTCTGTTTACTGGACCAAAAGACAAAGGGGCCTATCTTAGCCGAGCTAGAGAAAGGCCCAAAGGCTTATTGGAGATTGAACATACTCATGTATGTGATCCGATGAGCAGTAATGCCAGAGAAAAATTTCCTGTACTTCATTGTTTCTACTGATTAATTCAGTGAGTAAGACTGTGTTCATTTGATGAGACACAAGTCGGAATTCTTTGACATGGTTGAAAGAATTCCAGAATGAGGTATAGAATCTGAGTGACAGAAGTATTAAGACTCTGAATTAAATCACGAGTGAGAATACTTGAGTCATTGATGGTGTGATCATCTGAATGAGTGTGAAGTCGTTTCACAGCTCAATTCTCCTGAAAACCTTGAGGTATTTCTGTGAGAAAGAATCAGATCTTATAAGAAATGATTAAAGATGAGTCACACGAATCTTCCATGATATTCTTGAAGAATAACGCTCTAGAAATATCTAAGTTTACACTGAAATAGTTCCACCAATATCAGTTGAAAGACACCACGTAAAAGTGGATTGGAATCGATCCAAATTCGTCTTTACTGAGTATTTGTAGTTGAGCTACTTCGCTGGTTGTCCTAGGGAAACCAAGGCTTGTTATCTTTTACGTCCATTCTGTTTTCAAGAAGGGAAGTTACTTTCCAGGAAGAACAGTGGGAGTAAAAGTATGACTCGAAGAAATTCGACAAATACAGGTGGCTGCTCAACCTGTTGAGGAAGAGCAACGGATGGATTTACAGATTTCTGTAGAATCTACACCTGTAGAGCCTGAAGTTCGCAGACATGAATGAATCAGTCACTAATCCGAGAGTGATTTCTCGTCATTAGTTGAACCTGATGATCATTGAAAGTTCGCATGATCTGATGATCATTGAAAGCGACGAATCTGCGAAATTCAAAGAAGCGAAAGTGAGCTCGGACTCCGAAAAATTACATTTTGTGTAAAGTTAGCTTCATCGATCCATTCATGGATGGAAGCAAACATATCGGAGTTGGAATCTTCGTTCTGTTGAAGTAGTCAAGGTTTTGACTTGAACAGGAACGAAATGGAACTGTGCGTTTACTAATAGATAAGTGGGAGCAATGTTGCATTTCTCATATTGTATGTCGATGACATAGTGATTCTCGGAAATAAAGTCCCAATGCTGCAGTCGGTAAAGGACTGGCTTGGGAGTTGGTTTTAATGATTGACATGGGTAAAGCCACGTATGTTCTTGGATTTTGGATCTAAAGATAGAGATCCAAAAGAGCTGGTAGGACAATGTCAGGATTCTTAAATTGACAAAGTCCTACACGTTTTCAGCAATCCAAGAAGGGTTTTATGCCAATGTCACATGGCATTACGTTAAGCAAGAAACAGTATCCTACGATATCTGCTGAGCTTGAATGCATGGATGAGATTCCATATGCGTCGGCAATTGGATCTATCATATATGCCATGACACGTACTTGTTTTGATGTTGCTTTAATGTTAAGCAAGACAAGTAAAAGACCAGTCAAATCCAGCAAAGAATCACTGAATAGACGTAATGAATATTCTCAAGTATTTGGAAAATACTTAGGATACGTTCTTAATTTACGGAGAAAGTGAGGTGCTACGAGTCGGTGGAGTCTGAAAGGCAAGTTTCCAACGGACAGAGATGATTTCCGGTCACAGTCCGTTTATATCTTGTGTCTGTCTGGCGGTGCAAGGCACTGTTGCTGACTCCATGACTTAAGCTGAACATTTCGCAGTTTGAAAGCGGCGAAAGAGGTTGTTTGGAAAGAAGAGTTCGTCACTGAACTTGATGTGATTCCCAGCATAGATGAGACTAGCTGCACATCAGAGGTCCAAACAACTTGAGGGTAGGTATAACCTATTCCGTAAGATAAATGACAGAGATGTTAAGTAGATCAGCAAGTTTCAACGAATGAGAACGTTGCTAATCTATTAACGAAGCCACTCCTTAGGCCTAAGCACGAGTCGCGGACTGTTGCTGTAGGATAAGTGAAATTAAGATGTAGTCTTAATTTCAGTGGGAGTTTGTAAAGGGCTTTATTTAGTTATTTGATATGTTCTTGTAAAACATTTAAGATGTTTAATGAAATTATTATTTCAAGATTATTTTAACTGTGATGAAATAATCGTTCCAAAATGATATGAACCATTTTATAGGTCATCGAAGTAAGTGACTTGATCTTGAGTCATCAAAGTCATTTAGCTTGATCATGAGACCCTATATTTGATAGATGGCTTATATCATCCTGTCCCTAGTCGAAGGTTGTTGAAATTGGAACACCAACAACCGCGTGAGACTAGATTGGTATGTGACTTATGACAAAGTCTCAGGATGTCATAGATGCACGGCATCAAAGTCAGTACATAGGTGTATGTTGGGGTACATACGACCGGACAAGACCCGCTTATAAGAACTCTTCAGGATATTTATATCTGTGTCATAAGAGATTCTTACTACGACTATAGAGTATAGTCCTTAGACCTGAGTTCGCATGCATGTGACTGCACATTAACTGATGCGCTTTGATCATTGTCTAACACTGTCGTTAAGCGATAGTTATAAGGACCTTGTTTGGGTGTATTATGAAATGAGTAGTTTACAGTGATGGAACAAGACGGGATTTGTCCCTCCAATATAAATGGAGAGAATATCTCTAGGCCAATCGGAGATTTGAATACTGGAAAATGCATGGCCATGCTCAAACGGACTGTCCCGAGTCGTTTGGATTGTCAGTATCAAATCAGAGTCCGATGAACAAGATTAGGCTTTATAAGGATGACACTCATCTTGCCTTATGACTAATCGAGATATTGAGACAAAAGGATTATGAATACAGAGATTCCAGTTCAAGTGGGAGATTGTTGGAATTATGTCCAGTAATCTCTGTACTGTCTCTAGAAAGTAAGAGTATGTCAATGATCAGACATAAGTCATATAATACTGGGGGTCATGATGGCTTGCTAGAGTCCGCTCATGATCTATAAATCTTGGATTTATTGCCTTTATTATATGATCCCATATGGGTCACACGCCTAAGCTAACAGGAAAATGTGTAGGAACGGTTTAGCAGAAGTACGGTAAAAGTGCTAGGCATTTACTGTACTAAGAGAGACTAAAGGGTCTGATTAAATCCAAGGGATTTAATCAGACTGAGAATTGGGCCCAAAAGCCCATAAGAACTGGACAAGGGTTTTAATAAATAAAACTTGCCCTAGCTCTTATTTTCTCAGCCACTTTTGTGCCTCCCTCTCTCTTTCTCTGCGCCTCCCAACAGCTGGTCTAGCAGCCAATTTCCTTTTTGTGCGTGTGTGAGCCTTTGGAGGAGCTATCCCTTGGTGGTTCTTCTGATCTCTGACCCGTGCCTCTTAATTCCGCTGCATAACAAGGTAACAGGTGAGATCTTTTATGATTCTAGCAAGAGAACCTAGATCTGGCATGTTTAGGAGTTTAATCTGAAGAATTGAATCAGGATTAACACTAAACGAATCCTTCAGTGGTATCAGAGCCATTGGTTCTGTAGGTTTTCTTGTTTAGAATCAAGTTTAGGATTGTTTAAGAAGTGTTTTGAATCAATCTACTGATAAGAAAAAACACTTAAGAAACAAAGAATTAAAACCTAAACAAACAAGAAATCGCATGATCCAATCTATATGAATTGGTTGCGTCGGAGTGTGGTCGAACCGCACGTCCGGATCGAATAGACGCACGGACCGATCGATGGATCGAGTCGCGTGGTCGAGTCGATCACGGCGAGATGGGCAGCGAGATGCGTGGCCGATCCGATCGCTTGCATCGATCGCGGATCGATGGCTTGGATCGATGCGATCACGCCGTGCCTCTCTCGCGTCTCGGCCAAGCCAGCATCGTCCCGGCCGTCCCGTCCTGCTGTCGTCCGAGCATCGTCGCGTGATCGAGATGGACCGATCTCGGATCGCGTCCCGTCCCGTTCATGCGGCTGGCCGATGTCTCGTCTCGATTGCGAAGCTAGGTCACGACCGTGATCGGTTCGTGACCAATCGGTTCGGTTCGGTTAATGGCTCGGTTTAATTTGATTAAAAATCTTAATCGTCTTGGTTTAATAAACAGACTTAATAAATTTATTAAGTTCTGGTTAAACCGGGATAAGAAATCCAAAGTCGAAAAATTGGATTTAGTGCCTAAACCAGTGGTTTTCTAATTTGATTTGGTTGGACCAAATAAATTGAGAAAATCCGGTTTAGTAAATAACCGGTTGACAATTGTGGTCATCGTAGTAATTAATTTTGGTTAGACCAATTTTAATGAACCAGACCGGTTATGTCATTTAATTGGACAATTGGGTTATGTCTTGGACATGGACCAATTCTTGGGCCTCGGGCCAAGAAGTTAAAACAATTGGGCCAATTATTTGAGTTTTTTCTTCAGATTGAATTTAAAATTTTATTTAATAATTAAAATTTGATTTTAAATTAATCAGTTTCCAAAATTTTAAATTAGAAAGTTTCTTAGAATAGAAGTTTCTAGATTTGCATGTTTTGGATTTTAGGAAATTTCCAATTTTAGAAAGTTTCCAATTTTAGGAAGTTTCCAATTTTAGAAAGTTTCCAAAATTAGTAGGTTTCCCAAAAAGGAAAGTTTCCCAAAATAGTAATCTTCTGTTTTGGGATGAATTTTTAATAAACCTACGAACCTCAAATAATATCAAGCGTTGGATGTCTTGTCCAGTCTATGTCAGCTATCGAAGCCCATTCAATTGTACTCATGGCCTTACAGTGTGAGGGTGTCTATTTTTGCGTGGGTAAGACGGTTTGTGATTCATAAATGTCATTGGGAGTCCCAGACATTAGTGATTACATGACTGTATAGTCTGGTTTTCTTGACTAGGCCATCGGGAGTCCCGGGCCTTGAGACATCAGAGTGGATTGGGTCTCGGGCCCAGATTCACAACCAAGAGTTATATCACGGATATAATTAGCCGAGATAGGGCTTACCGATATAAGCTAAGGTTGGGTGACGGCCAGTGGCCCACTTTGATCTTTGTTATATGTGGATCTTGGAATCATTATATTCCATTGAGGGTAACTGAAGTTATGGAATATAATGCGAGATTAATCATATTAAGTATAATACGAGATTAATCATATTGAACATATTAACTAAAATCCTTTTTATCTTATATTTCAGCTATGACTACTACAAGCACACAAAACACATTCTCTATCCGGTCTGTTCTCGAAAAGGAGAAGCTGACTGGAACGAACTTCCTGACGTGGTCAAGGAACTTGAGGCTGGTCCTCAAGCAGGAGAAGAAGGATTATGTCCTTCGTGATCCCCTCCCCGAGAGGCCTCCTAACAATGCTGCCAGGACTCTGCATAATGCTTGGGAAAAGCATTCGTCAGATGAAAATGATGTCTATTGCCTGATGTTGGCGACCATGACTGCTGAGCTGCAAATGCAGTTCGAGAGTGTGTTGTCGCCCATCGAGATAATGGCAAGCCTGAAATCGCTTTTTCAGGAGCAAGCAAGGACTGAGAGGTTCCAGACAGTTAAGAACCTCTTAGACTGTAAGTTGGCTGCAAATGCGCCAGTGAGTCCTCATGTCTTGAAGATGATGGGTTATCTCGATCATCTTCAGAAACTCGACTGCCCTATCAGCCAGGAACTTGCCTGCGACATCGTTCTGCAGTCTTTACCTGCAAGCTATGATCAGTTCATCCTGAACTTCAATATGCATGGCTTGAGTAAGACATTACCTGAGCTTCACGGAATGCTCAAGACTGCAGAGCCCAACTTGAAGAAAACCGCCAAGGACCCCAATGTGCTTATGGTGCAAAAGGGCAAGGGCTTTAAGAAATCCTCTGCCAAGGACAAGGGAAAGGCTAAGGCTGTTCAAGTCTCGGACAAGGACACGCCAAAGCCCAAGCCCAAGTCCAAGGCTGGGCCTACTGACATCTGCAGGTTCTGTAAAGAACCAGGGCATTGGAGGAGAGAATGTAAGAAATTCCTGGAAGGTCTAAAAGAATTGAAGAAGAAGACTTTCGAGACTTCTTCATCAGGTATTTTTGTTATAGAAGTTAATACAACTACTTCTGATAATACCTCATGGGTTATGGATACTGGTTGTGGGGCTCATATTTGTACTAATATGCAGGCACTCAGCAACAGTAGAAGGCTGAAGCAAGGACAAGTGGAGCTACGAGTTGGGAATGGAGCGAAAGTTCCTGCACTAGCTGTAGGCACATACTTGTTGTCTTTACCTTCGGGATTGGTTTTAGAACTCAATAATTGTTATTTTGTACCTGCGATAAGCAGAAATATTATTTCAATTTCTTTGTTGGATTTGGAAGGTTATGATTTTTCAGTTAAGAATAAATTATGTTCCTTCAATCGCAACAATTTGTTCTATGGTTGTGCCCCTCTTACGAATGGGCTTTACATACTCGATCAATCCGCGCCAATTTATAACATTAATACCAAACGGTTCAAACCTAATGAGGAGAACCGAACGTTTCTATGGCATTGTCGTTTAGGGCACATCAGCGAGAAACGCATCAAGAGGCTCCATTCGAATGGACTTCTTGGCTCATTTGACTTTGAGTCATGTGAGAAATGCGAATCCTGCATGATGGGCAAAATGACACGGCCCCCTTTAATAAACCTAACGAGAGGGCCAGTGACTTATTGGGCCTGATACACACTGATGTGTGTGGCCCAATGTCCACAAATGCAAGAGGAAACTATCAGTACTTCATTACCTTCACTGATGATTTCAGTAGGTTGGACATAAGTCATATAATACTGGGGGTCATGATGGCTTGCTAGAGTCCGCTCATGATCTATAAGTCTTGGACTTATTGCCTTTATTATATGATCCCATATGGGTCACACGCCTAAGCTAACGGGAAAATACGAAGGAACGGTTTAGCAGAAGTACGGTAAAAGTGCTAGGCATTTACTGTACTTAGAGAGAGACTAAAGGGCCTGATTAAATCCAAGAACTGAGAATTGGGCCCAAAACCCCATAAGAACTGGACAAGGGTTTTATTAAATAAAACTTGCCCTAGCTCTTATTTTTCTCAAGCTTCTGCGCCTCCCTCCTCTCTCTCTGCGCCTCCTCTCTTTTGGTCTAGCAGCCTCTCTTCCCGAAGTGTGCGTGTGTGAGCCTTTGGAGGAACAACCTCTTGGTGGTTCTGCTGATCTCTGACCCGTGCCTCTTAATTCCGCTGCATAACAAGGTAACAGGTGAGATCTTTTATGATTCTAGCAAGAGAACCTAGATCTGGCATGTTTAGGAGTTTAATCTGAAGAATTGAATCAGGATTAACACTAAACGAATCCATCAATTACATCTTCCTTTGTTATGCTGAAATTGACTGTGTTACCAACTTGCACGATGAGATCAAGAAAGCGCAGGCAGAGCTAGCTCAACTAAAGGAGCTCTTGACTGAGAAACCATCTAGCCAGACAGTGCGTGGCGCCAAGTAAGAGTATCTGATGGTTGATGGTGTTGTTATTATTGTCCCGATTATCTTGAGGGCATTTGGTTCTTGTAATATAAGTCCTATGTATCCAAGTACAATTTTATTTTATGTATTGTAAGACGAATTTCATCCAATTTCATTCATCATCCAATTTCATTCATCTTCCAATTTCAAATATGCGAATTGTCCTCTATTGAAGCTAATAAATTCTATATTCTCAGACTTCATAAGAAGTCTGAGTAATAAATAATTTTCCTCAGACTTCGTATGGAGTCTGAATCTACAATAATTAGTTTTCAGACCAAATGATTTTCCTCAGACTTCGTATGGAGTCTGAATCTACAATAATTAATTTTCCTCAGACTTCGCGTGTACATGACGACACGTGGCCTCTTGCATGCCCGGGAAATTAATTTTTTGTAAATTAAATGCGCGGGGGTTATGTAAAAAGGAGACGAAAAAAGCGCAGCAGTTACGTCTGCAGTAAAACCGTCCGATAGTGGTAAAACCGTCTCGTTTTAACTGCCCCTTATTAGACATCTATAAATATGATTTTTTAACCTTTTTTTTTACAGTTTCGCAGGAAAGATAAAAAAAAACATATTCTCTCTCAAAGCCACTCAACCGACATCTTATACTTTTTCTGGGTATCATTTCCAGATCTGGTTTCTCTCTGCCCCGCCGCTTACATTCGACAGTAAGATTCATCTAAAACTTCTTCGGGGGAATTCTATGTAAAACTATTAGTAATCAGACGGCTAATAGTGTCTGATTGTAGATCTCAGACCACATATGGAGTCTGATTACATCCTCAGACTGCATGTGGAGTCTGAATATCTCTCATACTTGCGCTGAGCTTTTTGTTTTTTCTAAATTCCAGATCTTGTTGAGCCCCGATCTTGTTTCACTCTTCTCCTCTGTCGTCTTCCTTCGACAGTAAGATTCCTCGACTCTTCTCGTCTATATATTTACATAACTATAGTAGCCAGACGGCATAAGATGTCTGACTGTGTAAGGCTGACTGCAAATGGCTTATGGCTAGTAGTATTGAGATTGTATTTTTTGCGTGGCCCTTGTTGTTTCAGGTTTTCGTTATGGAAGATGTTGAATTCCCACAAAGGATGTTCACTGCCGGTTATGAACCGGTTCCGGATAAAAGCATACACTACTTTAGTGGAAGGAGAGATCTGATAATTGATGTTAAATTAGCGATGTTACCAGATGAATGGCAAGAACTCCTCGATTCAGAACTTGGGGTTTTTTTGAGATTCCATGAAGTGAATTTCAAATGGTGTTCAAGGATGGTGCACTATATGCTCTGTCTGCAGTTAGACTGCAAGAAGAAGTATGAGTTATGGTCTCTTCTCGGCGTTCATCCAGTTAGGTTTTCCTTGAATGAGTTTCATGCCATAACCGGAATCAAGTGCGACTATATTGAGAACCTGGAGTACCTTGAAATTCATTATACCGATGAGATGAGAGCAATGTGGAAGCTTCTTAGGGTGGATATCGATTTAGGCCCAAGTTTTACGCAACTAATGGATGCTTGTACAATATGTTCTGATTGGGACCGGCAACAAAGGATATGGCTGGGCTATCTAGCCATCTATGCAACCTTCATTGAGGCTCAACACTGGACAACCTCCACAAGGGGTGACATGGCCAAGCTTCTGCTGGTTCCAGGATCGAAACAATCCTATCCATGGGGACGATTCGCCTTCAAGGTTCTGATAGATTCTGTTAAAGAGGCAAACAGAAAACTCGTGGATGGAAAAAATTATCAGATCGGAGGTTTTGCTGAGGTCCTGAACATCTGGATATACTGGGCATGTCCCGCTATGGCGACAACTTATGGAGAGCCCTTTCCGGATGCCCCAGACCTACCATTGCTGGCGTACCATGGATCACGGAGTCGAAAGAAAGTCGACGAAACCTTACGCATACATGTATTTCTTATACTTATGAACTCTGACTTTTATATCAGACTTTATAAGAAGTTTGACATTATGTGTCAGACTTCATAAGAAGTCTGACATTATGTGTCAGACTTCATAAGAAGTCTGACATTATGTTTCAGCCTTCAATAGAAGTCTGATACATTTTTCCCAGTCTCGTATGATGTCTGACATTTTGATATTACAAATGCTTATATTTGTTTTGCTATGTGACTTGTAATTTGCAGACCCGCGTCAACAGCTTTGTTATCAAGGAATACGATGACATGTTTTCCGAGTGGGACAACCCTGATGAGGAGGACGACAAAGTTGAGAACATTGTGAAAGCAATGTTAGGACAGCTAGGGACTGTGCATTGGAGGTGGGGTTCTAAACACTGTAAGAGTGAAGGTGTGTTCAAGACCAAAGCTGGAGGTCCTGTTAAGCTTGAGATTAAGTCAGAGAAAGTTGCTGATGAGACTGGTGAGAAAAAGCGTAAGGTTGTGGGAGTCAAGAGGAAGTTGGTACAAGCTGTTTCTGATGATGAAGATGAGGAAAAAGAGGTTGAGGCAGTTAGTAAGAAACCTAGAGTAGGGAAGGCTGGTCCTACGAATGGGGATGTTGTTCAAATGATTGAGGGTTTGCAAAAATCATTTGAAACTCGGATTGGTGTATTGGTAGATGTTTTCAACGAGGGTTTACGTCTGATGGGTATCAAAATTGTTGATATTGCCAAGAATGTCCAGAGTTTGAAGAAAGAAAGTGTTGGAGTTGAACAGAAGGAGAAAGACCAGAAGAAAGATTCTTCTGAACTGAAGGAAAATGAGAAGAAGAAAGCTGCTACTGGAGGGAAAGGAAGAGAGAAGAAGAAAGATGCAAGTGTAACTGCTGGTGCTGCTGCTGATGAGATGAAGAAGGCTGAAGTCGGTGAGGATGAAGAAGATCCAGCTGAAGATCTTCAGGATCAAGATAAAGTAAAAGCTGTTGCGGTTGATGAAGAGGGAGGAAGAAAGAAGAAGGAAAGGCCTCAGAGGAGCCTGAAGAAAGTTGTACTGAAGGTATCCGAACCTGAACATGCAGGGAAAGCGAAGCCTAAGAAAGCAGCAGACAAATCCGCCAATCTCTCTAAGGCCACCAAACCGACTGCGACTGATGATGGGGTTAGTCTCCAAAACCCTCAATCTCTGGATACAAATAAGGAAAAGAACGATGGGCCTAAGAGAAGTAGCAGACTTATGAAGAAATCACTTGAGGGGAAGTAGCCTTCTCTTGCTTTATGAACATCCTTGATTGTAAACACATAAGCATAATCGTATTTGTTTTTCCCCCTTGGTTCTTGTATTTGCTTTGAACATGGATTCCTGGCATTAGACTTATATTGCATTGGTTTGCTATGATTTTTAGTTGGCATTCAGCACATGTCAGACGTCTATGGAGGTCTGACATGTTAGTATTCTAGTTACCAGACGTCTAGTGAAGTCTGGTTCTTATGTGAATTTTAGATCGAACACTATGTTTAACATGGGTTGTCAAATTGTCTATGCAGAGTATACCCGAGAGCACAGATCCGAGTGTCCTGGTCGTTGCACAGTCGGCTACGGGAATAGACTTCGATTCTATGCGGATGTTTAAACAGGACACTAAGCAGGCAGTAGCTGAAGTTTACATGCAAGCGAAGGCAACCCAGGTTAAACAGAAGGAGAAGGTGAAGACTCCAGTTAAACCTGTTGTCCAAGCACAGGTTACACCGAGATATGACCCTTGTGCTGCTCTCACCAGGATGCAAGTGAAGGCGCTTAATGATTACAACAAAAGACAGCCGTATGTGTTGATACTCTACTTAGATTGTAAGTATGCACACCCAATCTCTTAACTCGATGTCTAACAAGCGTATTGTTCTTGATAGGGGTTATCCGAATAGGAAAGTGAACACATCACTACAATGGTATTATGATCTTCGCACTCCAAAGGAATGGCTGCATGACATGGTCAGTATCACTCCAATGGTTATGAATTAAGAACTCCATTCCAATCTGGATGTATATTCAGACTTCCAAAGAAGTCTGGTTGTATATCCAGACTTCCAAAGAAGTCTGGTTGTATATCCAGACGTCTATAGCTGTCTGGTTGTGTTTTATATTTTTGTATTAACACATGCTTGGCTTGATGCAGCAAATTGATGCGGGGATTGATCTGTTGAGGCTTCGCCAACACAGCCATCCGGAATGGTTCAGGAGCGAGAGGCTGTGTTTCATTGACATACTCCTTCAAGCCTTGTGGCGTCAACACTATCCAGATTTTATTAAGAGCGGTGCAGAAGAGAATGGATCAGCCGCAACTAGAATGTTTCCTGCTGGTTGTTTTGATTACTTCACTGGTGACCTACCACTATTCTGCAAATCACCGAAGGCTTGGGCGGTGGAAATTGATTATATTTACACCGCACTGCACATTGGCGGAAATCATTGGGTAGCAATTATGATTTCTATCCCGAATAGGCACGTAACAGTATGGGACAGCATCATTAATGATAGGACTAATGAGTTGGTCGGAGCGGCAGTGGCACCAATCTGTGAGATGTTTCCTTATGTGATGCACGTCTTGAAAATAGCTGATGCTGATGGGTGGCCATACCCAATCGAACGTTACACCCACTCGATTGTTAGGAGCGACGATCTTCCTCAAAACCACCAAACAGGTGATTGTGGAGTGTTCTGCTTGAAGTTCATCGAGTTCCATTCACTTGGAATGGAGTTTTCAAAGTATCTTTGTGATAAGAACATCAAGTCAATCAGGGACAGGCTAGCTTTCGACATAATGACTGAACTCAGGCGAACAGGTGAAGAGCAACGTACCGAGTATGCTTTGCTAGACACTTACGCTGATAAATAGACCGCCTCTATCTTTTGGATTCCTAAACTATGGATTTCTTGCATATGAAATATCTATCTATTGTGGTTGTAAAAAAACATATGCATCTTTTGGCCTACTTTTGTGCTTGTTTTTAGTTATGTAACAAACTTAAGCACTAATCCTAGTTATGTTTATTACTATGCTTGTTGAAACAGAACCCAAACAATTGAGACAAGTTTAAATATCAGACTTCTGGAATACATTACTACGTCAGACTTCAGTGAACCCTAAAAAATATCAGACTTCTGTGAACCCTAAAACTTATCAGACTTCACTGAACACAAACATAATATCAGACTTCAGAAAACCCTAAAGCATATCAGATTTCAACCATTTCTAGTTAGCCTCAGGTTGTGGAAAATTAGGTTGTTTGTGGCCTGGTTATTTGCAATTCGAACAACAATATTGCTTGTATAGTTTCCGCGGTTTACTGCTCTTCTTCTTGGCGATTTCTAGCATAGATTGCCATCTCGACTTCTTTTGTCTTCCAAGCTTCCGCCTCTGTTCTGGCAAAAAGACATGCACGGTGTCATGATTAGCTTTGCCAGTAACATTTTTTGGTAAGATGTTGCGCGAGTATGCAGCGTACAAGTAGTTCGTTCTGTAAGATGGATATACAAGGGTAGAAATGTGTAGCTCAAGTTCCGGTGCAGCGCATATGGCATGTGAGCAAGGTATATTTTTGTAATCCCAAATACCACATTCACACTTCTGATGTTCCAAATCGATAACACAATCCCTATGTCCTCCCTTAACAATGAACGTATACGTATCTACGCGTTCTACCGTCATCATATCTGCATAATATTCACGAATAGCCAGCAAATATTCAACTCCTCGGCTAAATGTTGTTGATAGACTCATTGCATCTAGCCGCCTTTTACAAAACCACATCCCTAGTTTCTCTTGTATAAACTCTAAAAGGAAAGATATGGGATATCCTTTTGCCTTCTTAACTGCGGAGTTTATAGACTCAGCAATGTTGCTCGTCTTTATATTGTACATGTATCCACCAATTTGAAAGAGGTTAACCCAAGTAAGAATTAGAAAGTATCATAAAAACATTATGCTTTCAGACTTCTCCAGTCGTCTAGAAAAATAATCAGACATCAAGTGAGGTCTGATAATTGTATCAGACATCACTATAAGACTGATAATTATTGTCAGACCGACAGGTACCTGTCTCCGTTGAAATGCACGCGTGACCATAGACTCACATCCGCCTCCTCCAAGTAATCAGCAAGTTCAGGATTTACCGCTCGTAAGGAAGCCATGTTTCGGTCAAAATCGTAAATCGTATAAGCGTAAGCCGCGTTTTTCACCAAGTACAGAAGATGTTTTCCCCTGAACTTGGTAACTATGTTATTTTGTAGATGGTAATAGCATATCCCTCGCTGTGCCCAAGAGAAAACTGCTTCACACGCATTCTTGATCAACTCGCATCTATCCGAGACTATGACCAAAGGATATTGGTCTGAAATGCATTCTTTCAGTTTGGTGAAAAACCATTTCCACGAGTCATCATTCTTAGAGTCTACAATTGCGAAAGCTAGTGGAAATATTTGAAAATTTTCGTCTTGTGCGGCCGCCACTAGCATAACACCGCCATACTTTCCATTAAGATGAGTACCATCCACCACAATGACTCTTCTAAGAAACGTAAACCCATGTATGGAAGCTCCAAATGCTATAAATAGATACTTAAATCTATTCTTCTCATCTAGCTCAAGAGCAGTTACTGTTCCTGGGTTGGTTTGTCTAATTCCATGCAAAAAAGAAGGCAGTCTCTCGTACCCATCTTCCGCTGTTCCTCTCACAATCCTTTGAGCATGTAACAATGCTCTGTATGCGGTTGTGTAGGTCATCCTAATCCCAAACTGCTTCTTCATTGATACTTTGACATGCTTTGGTGTTATCCCATCAATCATACCAAAACATTCAGTAAACAACCAACCAATATAAACTGGAGTATAACGTTTGCGCGTAGACATCCGGTCCGCCATCGAACATGAATGTGTTTTTGAATAGATCATCACCCAGTACTTTTTTGGTTCGCTCTTCACACACGCTCGAAGCATCCACTTGCATCCTTCCACACGATATTTAGCCACAAAACGTGTCTTGTCAGACTTCTCTGTCCTAAATGCGAATTTCTTCATTATCGCCGTCAAACGTAGCTCTGATATTAGGTCTTTCTTACTATCAAAACACTTATTGAGAATGATACCCTCAGATAAGTCCCTTCTGCGAACACTCTGATTACTCATACCCTCCAACTCATATTTCTTATAATCTTCATCTTCTTCCACATCTACATCTTCATGTTTCACTTTCCCATATATGGTATAATCAGCATCGTCATGGTAAACCTCAACGTGTTTCATGAAAACATTCTCAGGCACATCCAAGTTACCAACATCATCATTACCAACACCACCACAAACAGAATCCTCCGAGACTGAGTCCACATCTTCCTCATTCCAGTCTTCTTCTTTGTCATCTTCGTTTACATCTTCAGCTTCATATTTGTCATCATGATTCACAGCATCTTCATCATCCATACTGGATCGGCTCGAAACACATAGACGGATTAAATGCGTATTAGCTAACTCAACCATGCTCCATACTTGCCTATCATTTGTGACATAAACCGGAGGGCTATCCGGATCCATTTGTTTCAAGAGTGCTTCCGGCAATGGATATGATAACTCCACTAGCTCGGTTTTCTTGTCCAGCATATAATCATCTTGTACCATCTCAACAAGTTCTTGATGTGTAGAACCATCACGCAGAGTAATAAACCGCCCTCCTTTGAGCTTATCAACCACAAAATGCCAAATCTGGTCTCTCACAACCCATTCACCAAAATTAACAGGTAACTGAACCATTATCTGTATAAACAAACACGTATAAACAACATTAGAGATCTTTTGGGAAAAGCCAGACTTCTTTGTGAAGTCTAATGCTATTAGCTACATTGCCAATATTATTCAAAAATTTAGTTAAAAATAATTACCATATATAAGAATGTAAAACTCACGCAGAAGGAACATAGAACACTAACACACATTTATAAAAATTAAAGTCAACGGAATTAATCACAAATATACAATAAAAATGCATTTGAAAAGTTTGAAATATTTCAGACGTCTATAGAAGTCTGATATTAATGCAACCAGACGTCTATGGTAGTCTGAAAAAGAGGGTATTTTTGCAATTGATTTTGAAATGCCAGACAGCATCCGCTGTCTGAAACCAATCAGACAGCGAAGGCAGTCTGCTTTGGAATTTTTTAAATTTTTTGTCAGACAGCTCAAGAAGTCTGAAAAGGGGTAGTTTTGAAATTGATTTTCAAATGTCAGATTTCTCACAGAAGTCTGAAGCAAAAGTAGAGGGTAGTTTTGCAATTGATTTTGAAATGTCAGACTTCTTCGGAAGTCTGATATCTATCAAACTTCTTCTGATGTCTGACAATTTTTTCAGACAGCGAGTAAAGTCTAATGAAAAACAACGCATTTTCGAGCGTTGACCAAAATTCAATTGTTCAGATGTCTATAGCCGTCTAGCAAAATTTTGGAATTTCAGATGTCTATAGCCGTCTGAAATTATTTTTCTTATTTTCAGACAGATTTACATGTCTGGCAATTTTTTCGCTTATTCTAGTCAACATCTGAAAATTTGGGTCAATTGCAGTTTCTACCCCCCCCCCCAATAATTTTCAGACAACGGATTCTGTCTGACAAAAAGTCAAGAATCGGTCAATTTCTTGCCAGAATACATCAGAAGTCTGACAAAAAAACAAATTTGAATCAATTGCAAAACTACTCTCTTCTCATTTGGACTTCTTAATGATGTTTTTTTTTTCAAAGGAATTTAACAGACTTCTATGGAGATCTGGCAATTGAAAGTCAATTGCAAAACTACCCTCTCGTTGACCATATTGAAGCTTACGAAAAAATGCAGACTATAATTCGGATCTGAAAATCGAAGATATGAAAATGTTCTTACCAATAACCGATTTCTGTTTGTTTTTAGCCGCGTACATTTCCCAAAACGTCTAATATTACCGAAAACCCCAAATCCGAGACGTGTTTTGCTGTTTTTATAAGGTGATAAACGATTTCGCTACTTTTGAATCGAAAAATATCGAAAAATCCCCGAAAATCAAAGGGTAAAGGAGAAATCGGTGAGGAGAACGTCCGAGCTCAGATTCTTGAGCTTTAATTGAGCTTTAATGGTGAAAAAACGAGCTGGATTACACATTAACTCGTCGGCGATGGTGGTTGTCGTGGTTGTTGAGCATTCATGGCGATGGCATTTTCGTGAATATCCGAAAAAATGTTGGGTCCTTTTGTCTTTTGATTAAAATATCAGGTATGAAGTCTGACGATGGCATTCCTGTGAATACCCAGATTAATAAAGAGATATATTAGCGATGGAGAGGAAGGAAAAGGCCGAAGGTATAATCAGGGTTGACTTCAATTTTGAGAGCATTTTTGCAAACAGCCCATATAACAAAGAGTTTGATGATTCCGAAAGATTCAAAATTTCACTAAACTACAATTGACTAATCAAGGCTTTGATAAAGGTTGAAAGAAGCATGTGTGTCATGAATAAATATTCATACCTCTTTCCTCTGTTTGGAGCTCTTAGAAGCAGAAACCGTAGTATAAACAAAAGAGACGATATCTTCAAGTTTGACTTCACATGTGATTGATTGTTTATTCTTGTAAAGATGCACATCCATAGTTTAAAAAATTTTGTCATTTTTATATTGTAAAATTCTTAGAAATACACAACATTCTATATTTGGTTTTCACTATTGTTAACTTTTATATTGTAGTAATTCCTAAAACAAATTAATTTTTATTTATAATAGAGCAAGTATAAGGAATTAAATTTGAATTTTTTTGGTATATTGACAATTTAAAACCTTTATAACAATATAGATTCAAAATTTATAAATGTGAGATTTAAATAGAAACCTTTTAAGTTATTAAGGTTATTCAAAATATAAATTTCTACAAAAATGGTTTTTTCCTTCCAGTTTTTGATAATGTGACATCTTAAGTAGCAATTGACTAAGCAATTAGAAATGTTTCATCTTATATGACAGCTGACTCAATATTCTAAGTCATTATTTGACTAGGAAAATAGTGAATATTATTTGAAGTTTGTGTATGTAAATTACAAAATAAATGAGTTGATTATGTATGGGTATTCGAGTTTAAACACTAATCGTCATACTTGAATGTTGAAACAAGAATCGAGAGAACGAGTACTTGATCACACTATCACAGTCATTTTTTTATGTCAATTACGAAATGAAGGTCTAAGTTCCTTTGTCTCTAGATCCTAAAATCACCACCAAACAATTATTTTCTGATCTAAACTAGTAAACTATACTGATTTCAAAATTATAACTAATACTAATAAATATCAAAGTTCTCTCTTTGGATTAACTAAAGTGGGCCTTAGATGAAGAACAAATATGTGTATATTTTGGTCGATTTTATGGCTTATCTTTTCTATAACCAATATCATCCTAAGCAAAAACCCAGATTAATTCCTGAAACCACAAAAGTCCGGACTTTTTTAGCATTTAAAACGTCTACGTATGGTCAAATGAAACGGTTAAATAATTTCACGCTTAAGGTGAATCGATATCTAGCCTAAACCAACATGTCCAATCTTCAACAAATAAAAATCATTAGCCCATAACCACTTGATTTTATTGCTTATATGCCCATTATAAAGTTGATAATATACATCATACTTATCGGTCTTTAAACTTTTGTATTAAAATAATACTCCATCTGTTTCTTAAAGATTAATGTTTTAAAATTTTCACACAAATTAAGAAATAATTAATATTTAGTTATTAATGCATATTTCTCTTTTATTGAAACACTTTTTTCATAACAATTAATCAATAGTAATTTAATATAGATTTTGAAATTCACAATTTATAAACATTAATTAATAAAAGTTGCATAGAAAACCTAAAACATAAATTTTTATGAAACAATTTTTTTTTCTAAAACATCAAACATTAAGAAACGGAGGGAGTATTAGGTAAGTAATCAGTGAAACAAACTTATAAGAGTATTATACTTTTTTCACGTCCAAACAAAATTTTATTATTATTATAATTAACTTGCTTTCAAAGATTAGTTTATTTAACAAAATCTTTATAAAAATGAAAACTTGAGAACTGAGAAACATTATTATAAAATACCACAAATTCCACTAGTCAAATATATTAGTAATTTGCATAAGTAGAAGTGATGAAAGTTGTGTGTATAAATAAGCATCTTCATCCCGGTTTCTTCATCAATCACTACAACACATCGATCATGTTTATCATCTATATGTTTCTCTTTCTCACCTCAGCCATTATAGGTGATTAAGTTATTTTCTCTCTTTTTCTCTCTTATCACTGTTTTTTTTTAACTTTAAAAATATTTTTTATTGTAGTTCAGCCGTCCATTCTTATCTAAAATGTATGCAAGAAAAATCGGAGTCTCTTTAAAAAGAAATGCTTAGCATGAATATATGTATTTTTCAAAATTCTCATGATAGATTGTATCATAATAAGATGCCTTCAATATTTGAAGATTCCGATGTGCTAGCCATGGCCCAAAAGTTGGAACCGATTGGTGTTATATTCTGAACTATTTTTGATTCTTAGCATGAAAATATATTATATTTTTTCACAATTCTCCTTTTTTATCAACTCTGTTTTTCTAAAATTCTCATCATAGATTATATCATAATACAATGTATTCAATATATGAAGATTTCAATGTGTAGCCAAGGCCCAAAAGTTTTAACCAATTGGTGTTATATATATATTCTGAATTATTTTGATGCTTACCATGAAAAGATGTTCTATTTTCAAAATTCTCATTATAGATTATATCATAATAAATTGCTTTCAATATATGAAGACTCCAATGTGCTAGCCCAAAAGTTGGAACCAATTGGTGGGAAAGGGGGCAAGCAGTGGGATGATGGAGGGGACCAGGACTATGTAACAAAGGTTTATATACGAGGTGGTCGTGAAGGAATTCACTACATCAAATTCGATTATGTCAAAGATGGACAATCCATAGATGGATTAATCCACGGTGTTTTGGGTGATGGTTTCACGCATACGGTATGTTTCATATTTTCATCTGGAAATATAGAGAGAGGAAAAAATCACTTTTTTTGAGAAAAGTTACTTTATACCTAACACAATTAAAAACAACTAATCGAATCTACCATTGTACTTTATAAGCATAATAATATTGTTATACTTTATAAGCATAATATTGTTGTTTCACCATAATATTGTTATTACCATTTATCTAAACAATCATATTAAAAGTAAAAAGATAAATTTAAAAATACTAATGTAAATTGAGATGAGTGTTAAAATTTCATGTATAATATATGTATATATGTTATTTATGTACTTTGAAATCTTTGTTAATAGTAACAATGTTTTTTTGGTTTGCAGTTAGAGATTGACCAATCCAGCTATGAACACATTGTGTCTGTTGATGGTTACTACGATGACAAGACCGGTGTGATGCAAGCCCTTCAATTCAAAACAAATCTGAAGACTTTTGACTTGATTGGATATCCAAAGGGAACTACGAAGTTTTCACTAGGAGTCGATGGAAAGATTATCATTGGCTTCCACGGGTTTGCTGGAAGATTCCTAAACTCTCTCGGAGCATATTTAACAAAGGCTCCTCCTACTAAATCAGAACTCGTAGGTGGTTTATATGGTGGCATATATTGGGATGATGGTCCTAATTATGACGGTGTAAGGAAGGTGTACGTTACTTATACTAACACTCTTATAAGGAGTATTAGCACTGACTATGACAAAGACGGCCGAGTTGTAACATCTTATCACGGGAGCAAAGATGGAGAGACAAAAGAGGTCCTAAATTTCTCAAACCTTATGTTTATTGTTCCTCTTCCTTATATATATATATATATCTTCTTAAATTTCTATAACATAAAATTTAGGATTTTCGAAAAGATTAATACTTTAATAAAATTTATTTAGTTAGAGCCACTGTTTATATATTGTGAACGTAAAAAAACTAATATATATCCACGGATTTTGGGTGAATTGGTTCTTTTTAAAAAAAAAATGTTAGTTCTTTAACACTTTTTGGATAAGTGTTTATTCGCTTACTACTTTTACATTTTATATAGATATAGTTACTCAAAATGGCACAAATTCATCGATTCACTAACAAACAAAACTTAAGAGCATAGCATATATTTTTGGAAAAAGACTTATCCAAAATGAATATTTGAAAAAGACTTATCTAAAATGAATATTTAATAGAATAGCGTATATTTTTGTCTGTGTTGCAGTTCGCTATCGACTATCCAAATGAATATTTGACATCAGTGGAGGGCACCTACAACACAATCCCCGATGATGGCGTTTTGGTTGTTAGGTCATTGATCTTTAAAACATCTAAAGGGAGAATCTCTCCCACTTATGGATTCGTGTCTGGTACCCAATTCGTGTTGGAGAGGCAAGGTAATGTTATTGTCGGATTTCATGGACGTGATGGTGGTGCTTTCGATGCTATCGGAGTTTATTTCTCACCGATTATTACTTCGTAATTCAGAATTATGAAGATTGTGATTGCTTAGGGTTCCATGAAAAACCTAGTTAATCACTAGTTTGACCATGGTGCTTTAATGCTTTCTCGTATCGTGTACTCAATTATGTCTCTAATGTTGCTTATTTGGTGTTCTTTTTTTTCCATTATGAAAATCTCATATAATAAAATTTAACTAAATCAAGGTTTCATTACTTTTAACTAAATCAAACCTATTTCAAGGTTTCATTATTCAAAAATGTTTCAATTCATACAAAAAGAATTCTCATCACTACAAGAAAACAGGCCATTACCGAGGGAAAAAACCGACGGGAAAAATCCGACGGATTTTCGACCAAAAATTCAGTCATTTCTATTTCATCGAAAAAAATTATCCGTCGATTTTTCGTCAGTAAAAACCGACGGATTACCGTCGGAAACAAAACCGACGGATTATCGACAGGGTTTTGACTTTGGCATTTTATAATGTTCATATTTATATGCAACAATAACATTGAAGTTTTTGATTATACACCTCAGTTTAAAGAAAATTATAAAAATAAAAAGTTAGATAAAGTTAGACACTAACTACGTCAGAAATATAAATATCGCTCAATCCATCATTCTCAACCTAAACTACCTTTCAACGGATTTCCGTCGGCGGTTGAAAGGATCACTTACATGTTCATGATGAATTTGGCGGTCGGAAATATAAATATCGACGGATTTCCGTCGGAAATATAAATAGAATTTTGCTCACTAAGATTAAAAAGATAATTAACTAATTTCATTTATATAAACTTTTTTAAAAAATAAACCAATGCAAAGATATAAATGTATTGTTCTATTTATACTTTTGTAAATAATTAATTATTAAAATATTAAAAACATAATAAGTTTTTTATTTTAACTAAATGCTGTTTTATAAAAATATTTTAAATAAATGCAATACAAATTAAATTTATTATCACATAACTTCTACAATGGTTGTTTTCATAAAAAAATAAAAAAAAATATTATTATTTCCAAATCATGATCTTATATTACAACGCGGATTACAATGTGAAATCGTTATTTTAATTTATTTATTTTTATGTTATATATTTTCCTAAATAACACACAATTTGTTTTTAATATTAAATGACTAAGCTCATGTTTATAATAATAGATTAACTTTTTTATATGATAAAAATGTAAATATTATTAAGAAATGAAAGTTTAGGTATTAAAAATTGAGTTAACAAAAAGCATGACGTAATAAATTGGTCTCATGGCAAAAAAAAACATAGAAACAAATTCCAAAAAATATTTTGACACTTTACTTGATAACAAAATTAGGTTATCAGAAAAAGAACTATTAATTGAAAAAAATTAAATTACTAACAATAAAATAATTATTGAATTATACTTTTTAATCGACGGATTTCCGTCGGAAATATAAATATCAACGGATTTCCGTCAGAAATATTTTTAAAAACAAAAAAAAATTTCCGACGGATTTCCGACAAACTATTTTCCGACGGTTTATCAATGGACACTAAACCGACGGTTTACAGACGGCGGCCCGACGGTTATTAACCGACTGTTTACCGACGGTAAACCGATGGTTCTTAAAATTATTTATTTTTTAAAAATTTATTATATATATATATTAAAAGTATTTAAAATTTATTATTACATATATATTAAAATTTAATATTTTATATACGAAAGATTTTATAAATTTTTTATTAAATTTATTAAAAGTATTTATTTCAACTACATAACATTGGGATTCCCATCGGGTCCCAATCCCGTTCCCATCCCCGTCCCAGTCCCCGTTCCCGAAGCTCCTGTTCCCACTCTCGGTTCCATTACTTGAGTTGTCCCGCCCGATCCTCCTCCTGGAGCAGGTCCGCCAAACTGGATGAAGTACATGATTAGATCTTGCATCTCCGCCATCTTTCTTTTATTTTCCGTCCTTTCCTCTTGCAACCGAGTTTCAAAACTCGTCTTGAGAGCTGCAATTTTGATGTCTTTCTCGCGCAAGGCTCCGGTGAAGACGTCGTTTTTGGGTCAGAAGCGGGAATGCGGAGTCGAGCCTCCTTCCCCCAAGTTGCCTAACCTGAAAACACGGCCCTTCCGGCGCTGCGTTTCCTGCAAAGTAAATAACAAATATTAGTTACACAACCAAGTAATGAAGATGTTATGTAAATTTTTAGT
The DNA here is from genome assembly GCA_030180135.1 of Orychophragmus violaceus. Lineage (NCBI taxonomy): Eukaryota > Viridiplantae > Streptophyta > Magnoliopsida > Brassicales > Brassicaceae > Orychophragmus > Orychophragmus violaceus. The sequence goes on along the minus strand of CM058229.1, from coordinate 87,503,858 downwards.
TAACTCACATACTTACCTCGAGAAAGATCTCGTTGATCCTTTGCGACAGTAACTCCTCCGTTGAGCCGACCTCCTCGGACAGTTGCGTCTGCACCTCGTCCACCTGCCTCTTTGCCGATTCTACGATTCTCCGAGTGATCGGATCCTGGATCTCGCCCGTAATCTTGTTAGTATGGCCCTCCTCGGTGAGCTCAACAAACGTCGGATCCTTCCCAGTCTTTTGTTTCTGCACATTTTTTAAACGGTCAACCGTAATTCAATTAATTACATTAATAAACATTCTAAAAACGATACTTACAAATTCAATCTGCCGCTGTGTCGTACTCTTTGCTCCCGCGTTATGCGTTGCTATCCCCAAACCGCCTCTCTGACTCAAACGGTTCTCGGAGTGCGTCGTAGAGTCCGCTGCTGTAGCAGGTTTGGACCAATGACAGATGAACCCGACTAAAAGGTTGAGATTGACTCCCTTCGGGTCTTCCGCTTGAAGCCACTTTTGCTTCCACTCGTTGAGGACGTGAGAGTAGTGGGACCTTGCCTTCCGAATGAAAGCCTTTTCCACAATCGACGTACGGTTCTTATCCCAAGTGTACTCTTGCTACAAAAAAACGATTGATTTTAGTTAAAATTCATAATAATTACAAAATTTTAAGGAAACCGAACGGAGATATATACATACCGCGAATTGGCGGAACCAAGTATGCTGTTCGGACCTGGGCATCTTCGCATATTTCGGGTACGGGTTACAGAGCATGCTACACATCATTCCTAAAATGCTCTTTGTGATCTTCGAAGACATAATATTGAACCTGTTTCAAAACAATTGAAAAACACTATAAATTAAATTGGCGTTTAAAAGCATATAGAATATAAACGAATTTGTTAGAGTAAAAAAACTTACCAGTAAGTACCCGGGTTGTTGAAAGGATCTGGATGAAGTCGTTTAAGCGTCTCCCGCCCCAGCTGCTCGACCAATAACTCTATCTCAGCTGCGATCGAGGGCGGGGCATCGTCGGCTTGTGTCTCTGGCACCTGGGACACCGTATGGCTCCCGCTAGGAGCTTCTTGCCACTGAATCGATGGCACAGGTCGGGACGGTCTAACTTAAGTCGATCGATGTCGCCGTGGAGGTACGGCTCATTCGGAAGATGTTCACGGTCCTCGGCACCAGACAAGAAAGCCTCGAACTCTCCGTAGTCGTTCCTACATCACAAGAAAAAAACCTATAGTCAATCGTTTGCAGAAACGTTATAAAAACGGTTCATATAAATAACAAATTTATATAAACTTTTATTATAATCTTAATAATTCAAAAATCAGTTTCAAATATTACAGAAAAAAGAAAATTGTTTTTAAATATATATTAAAAACTTTTTAATATCTTAAAAATTTATTAAACCGTTTTTAATATACAAAATTACTAGAAAAATGTTTTTTTTTATCTTAAAAAATTATAAAATCGTTTTTATAAATCCAAAAATATCCAATTTTTTTTAAACTACTAAAAACGTTTTTAAATCTAAAAAGATTATAAAACGTTTTTATTAATCAAAAAATATTTTATTTTTAAAAATAATACAAAAAACGTTTTTAAACTTAAAATTTTATAAAATCGTTTTTATAAATCCAAAAAATATCTAAATTTTTGTAAATATACTAAAAACGTTTTTAATCTAATAAGATTATAAAATCGTTTTTATAAATAAAAAATATCTAATTTTTTTTAAATATACTAAAAACATTTTTTATTCTAAAATTTTATAAAATCGTAGTCCACACATGGCTCCGCCAAATTGTAGTCTGTCTTTATGCCCATTAATGTAGTTGCGGATGATAATGGCGAATGTCCCTCTTTACAACCGTCATAAAGTGGCCGCTTCGCTGCATCTAACATATCAAAAAATCTCCTAGATTCTTCACTAGGTTCCTCATCTACCCTACGAATTTGATATTCACCTACTTCCGGAATATTTTCTCTAAATGCATCATTAACCATCTGAATGATACCTACACCAAAATCTGCATCCGCAGTATAGGGTTCGCTAGAACTAACAATAGGTTCCCGCGTACTAGTACTACCAAAAGGTTCTCTACTACTACTTGCATAATCCAATGTTTCTCGTGAAGATACCAAATCTTATAACCCACCATAAACCCAACTGAGTACAAGTGATGCCATACTTCGCCAATCGTAGGATTTCTAACATTTCGGCAGTGAACACATGGGCATTTCATCTTACCGATTTTCTGCGTATGAGGTTGATTGCAAGCCATCGTCATGAATTCCACAATACCGAGTGCATATGGTTTGTGCACTAAGTTCGTCATCACATCAACCCTCGGTCCGTCCATCCACTATCTGAAATAATTGGAGGAAGATATTTTCCGTACAGAGTATCAGAGAGAGTGGGAGAGTGGGAGAGATATTGGTGTGGAGGAGAAGAGAGATTTTTGATATATATTGAAATTTAACCGACGGAGAACCGATAGAAAACCGACGGATATAGCCGTTAGCATCGGTAATTCGTCGGTTTTTTTGTCGGCGCAACGGTAACAATAACGGCTATGATAACGGTAACATCGAACCAACGGATTTACGACACCGTCGGATTACTGTCGAAAATTTTCCGACGGAATTGTTCTCCGTCGGAAATTATTGACGCAAAACCGACGACTTCTAATCCGTCGATACGTCGTCGGAAACCCGTCGATATTTCCGACGGTAAAATTTCTGTCGGAAATTCCATCGGTTTAAGGCTTGTTTTCTTGTAGTGAGAGACCACGCATCACCATTCCAAAACCGTATTACCTCCTAGAAAATCTAAAAAAACGAACCGCAAAACCAAAAACGAAAAACCTAAACCATTTGATTTAAGTGCAAAAAATTGATGTATGTATTTGCAAGCGTTAGGGTTGATAATATTGAAAATAGCGTGTATTGGTGATACTTTATAGTGCTCAAAATGTTGGAGATGGATTGTGTACTCTCATTAAATCCCTTTCAAAATTAAAATCTGTTTGTCTAAATATTTAACAAAATATATGTTAGCTTGTCATTAAAGAGAAGATCGGCGAGAAAAAATATATGAGAGGAAAAAAGAAAAACTTGGCCGATATCTCAAATGGAAAAGGAAAGAAAACCGACTAAAAATCTGTATAAATAAAAAGGGTCATCGTCGAAGAGGATTCATTCAGAACTTTCACACAAGACCTCAATCCTCTCCTCAGTCTTCTGCTAATCCTCTGCCTTCGTTGGCTCTTACTGCTCCAGTTACTGCTCATGTAGTCTCTACTGTGGCTCCACTCCAAGGTCCCTCTACTGCTGATGTTATTATGACTGATGCCATATCTATTGTTTCTGGATCTAGAAAAGTTATTATTCATGTTTCTGGATCTGAAAAAGTTACAGGTCCCAAAAAGCTCGTGGTCATTCAATCCAAGAAAATGTCAACATTGCATTCAAACAAAGCAACTAGTCTCCAACTTTCAACCAACCTCATCACTAACCCGAATCCACCTTTACTCAAATCTCCTTCACCTTTCATTTCAAACCCTTAGCAAACCACCAAAAGCTTACCTTCCCAAAACCAAACCTCACCTTCCCAAACCGAAACCTTACCTCCTTTGTTTCCGCCATTGTTCCCTGTTTCTCCGGTAGATATCCCTCCCCATTTTCAACAAAATGTAAAATCGTCAGAGAACATTGCGGCTTCACAGAGTAGTCGTTCTCTCATGGACCGGCTACGCGCTTCCAATGATAAATCTTTGGAACGTTTAGCTCCTATCACTCTCTCAGATACTGGAAGACCGCGGGTCTTAATACCTGAAGAGGTCTTTCATGAAGGTGCTCAACTTCACAAAGACTTCATCATCTGCTACTTTAACGGTAGACCCCCTCCTTTCTCCCAAATTTAGAGTGTCCTCAACCACATGTGAGGGAAAGGTAGGAGATTGGAAATCCATAACAATCCTCTATCTCGATCGATGTTATTTCGCATTCCTAACGACTTTATCCGTGAAAATATTCTCGAAAAAGGAATATGGTATGTGGGTGATTATCTTTGTCACACTGCTCAGTGGTCATCTAGCCCTCAGTTACTGCAACTCCTCCTACAACAATCAAGCTTTGGGTCACTTTACTGATATCCCCTTGGATTTGCGCCACAAGACAAGGTATAGCCTCATTGGTGGGCTTGTAGGAGAACTAAAAGAGATTGATGAATTTACCTTAAATCTTGTGAATCTATCTTTGTCCCATATAAAAGAAGAGATTGAGTTAGACAAAGTTCTTCCTAGAGTATTTGAGTTCCAGAGACAAAATGGGCATGTCGTGGAAGTTGATGTCGATTATCCTTGGATTCCTCCTCGTTGCTCCCATTGCAATGAGCTCAGGCATGTGGAGCAGAACTGTCTTTTGTTACCCCCACCAGCTCGCCCTTTAAAGCATGTTTCTTCACCTGCAATCGTTAAAACAAATCAGAGTTTTGCAAAGGAAAAATGGAAAGCAAAAGCAAAATCTAAGGATCTAGCAGTTGCAGAATCATCTAATGCGGTTTCTGAGGCTTCTGCTCCTATTGTCTCCCTCTATAATTGTGCTCAACCAAGTAATCATGCTACCATGTCTGCCAATAAACCTTATGTTCCTGTAACTGTTATCCCTGAGAAGGCTGCTTCGGCACCTGACATGCCTATATTGAATGAGGATCTTAGTGTTGGGCAAGTTGGCCAAATTGATTCAGTTAGCGCTTTTATTGGAACTAATGTTGGCTCAGAAGTTTTGAATCAGCTGATATCTGATCTAAATAATACTACCACTCGGGTTCTTCCTTCTTATTTCAACTCTCTTTTACCACCTTCCTCAAATAGAATTTCCTTGTTGCCTCTTTCTTCTGCTCTGCCTGTTTTTATTCCTCCTTCAGGAGAGCAACCACCAAACTCCCCACCTCCTGATTTCAACCGTAAAAAATCCCTGAAACGTTCTCGTTCAAGTCCCACTCTCCTTTTAAACCAATCCGTTTTAAACTCTCCTCTTAAACTGCTCCTGTTGTACAAAATCCATCTTTTGTTTTTTCATATGTCCCTCCTCACGAGGTGCCCCACCCCTATGATTATTAAAACTTTTTTTTGGAATGTCTGTGGACTGAATGATATGGACAAGCATACCTCTTTTGTAGTTGGTTGACTAGCCATCATCCACTTTTTGGATATCTACTTGAAACACACATAAAGGAGCAGAACCTGAACCAGTTAATGTCTAAGCTCTGCAAGGATTGGCATTTTGCTTTGAATCATCTATCCGACACTGATGGACGGATAATTTTTATCTGGAAGGACCATCTTACTGTTAAGCTCATCCATCAGTCTGATCAGTCCTTTACTTGTGAAATTTCCTTGCCTGAGGTTCATAAATTATCTATACTGTCGTTTATACTTCGACTCTTAGTGAAAAGAGAGCTGATTTATGGGTTGAACTGCTGAATCTGCAAACTTCTATGTTCCTTGATTCGCAACCTTGGATTCTCGGAGGGGATTTCAATGAGATAATTCACCCGTGTGAACACTCGATCCCCTTGATGATTTCTCAAAACAATGTGATGGTGGTTTTCCGTGACTGCTTAACTCAGCTTGGGTGTTTTGATTTGAGCTTCCAGGGTCCATTTTACACTTGGACAAACTGCCGCCCCCAAGAGCCTATTGCCAAGAAACTTGATCAAATTCTGGTGAATAACCAGTGGATTACCTCTTTCCCTAACAGTGCTGCTCAATTCATACCCCCTAACTTCGGATCACAGCCCAAGCCTGGTCAACCAAGCCATGTCCCTTCCCAAATCTAGCTCAAGACCCTTTAAATTCTTTAAATACCTATCCAAGCACCCTAAATTCCTCTCAGTGGTGGCTGATGCATGGATTCAAGCTGGAAGCGTTACTAGAAACCTTATTGACTTTTGCTGGAAGCTAAGAAAAATAAAAAAGAGCTAAAGAAACTAAATAGAGAGATTTTTTCCCAAATTCAGGAGAGAGTGCGAGAGAATAACGATTTGTTGCAGTGTTTGCAGGTAAATGCGCTACTGAATCCCACTACTCAGTCATTTCTGGAGAAAAGAGATCTTCATGTCAAATGGAACTTTATGCGAACGATAGAGGCGTGTTACTACATACAGAAATCACGTATCCAATGGATTAAAGAAGGTGATCAGAGTACCGTTTTCTTCTATCGTGTAGCAATGACAAGGAAAAGCTACAACGCTATACGATCCTTCACTTTACCCTCAAGTGTGGTAGTCACTGATGCGGTGTAAATGAGCTTGATAGCAGTTCAACATTTTAAATTTATCCTCGGCCCTGAAGATCTTGCTCCGCCAGTTTTTTTCTCTTCGCCTTTGTGGTTCCAGAGCATCTTACGGTTCCGGTGTACCCAAAATCAAGCGTCTGCCATGTCATCTCTTCCCTCTTCTTTTGAGATTTCCCACTGCCTTCTTAGAATGAACCCAAACAAAGCTCATGGCCCTGATGGTTTTACTGATGGTTTCTACAAGGAAGCTTGGAGTGTGTTAGCTCGTGAAACAGTTGATTGTATCTCCCAGTTCTTCAAATCGGCGTCCCTCCCTGCTTGCACAAACTCTACCATTTTGTCTCATATTCCGAAGAAGCCTGGTGCATCAATGGTGTCGGACTTCCGCCCCATTTCTTGCCTTAACACCATCTTTAAAGTGATCTCGAGGCTGCTCATCAGAAGGTTAAAACCGATCTTGCCTGAGGTAGTTATGCCTAATCAAACTGCTTTTTTTCCAAGGAAGACTGCTTGTGGAAAGCACTATCTTAGCTAGTGAAATTGTCACCGGCTGAGGACCGAAAAGAATCACCCTAAAAGTGGACATAGCTAAAGCATTTGACACGCTCTCTTGGGACTTTCTGTTCAATTGTCTTCAAGGATTACTTATTTCGATGGACTATATAAGGTGGTTGAGAGCTTGTGTCTGTTCTACTAGCTTCTCAGTAGGCTATAATGGCTCTGTCCATGGTTATTTCAAAGGCAAGGGAGGTTTACGGCAAGGTGACCCACTCTCACCATATTTATTTGTCATTGCTATTAATTGTCTATCCCGATGCTGAACCAGGCTGCCTCTGAAGGAAAATTTAATTACCACCATCAATGTGAAGGATCTAAATTGACCCATCTAAGTTTCGCCGATGATTTGCTCATCTTCGTATAAGGTTCTCTATCATCTGTCCAAAATGTACTTCAAGTGCTCCACGAGTTTGAGTTGAGGTCTGGTCTAGCTATCAGCATGCAAAAGACTTCATTCTTTGCCTCAGGATTAACATAAGTAGAAACTGATTCGATTAGTTTCTCAACTGGAATGCAGCGGGGATCTCTACCGGTGTGTTACTTAGGTGTCCCGCTATGCACTAAGAAACTAACTTTACTCAATTGTGCTCCTATGATTCAGCAAGTGAAAGATACAATTAGCTCCTGGAGCGCAAAATCGTTGTCCTTTGCTGGGCGATTGCAGCTACTAAAGACAATCATAACTGGGATTACAAATTTTTGGTGTAGCTCTTTTGTTATTCTGAAGGCCTGTATTAAGCTGATTAATGGGATGTGTGGGGCTTATCTTTGGCATTGGACATTGGAGGGTCAGAATGGCGCTAGAGTGGCATGGTCATCAGTAACAAAACCGAAACAAGAAGGAGGCTTGGGTCTAAAAGACCTAGTCATTTGGAATAAGGCCTGCATTATGAAACTAATTTGGCTCCTATTTTTCAAAGCAGGTTCTGTATGGGTTCCTTGGTTCAAAAAGGAGGTCCTAAGTGGGTGCTTAAGCAATTTTTAGACAGCCAAACCTAAAGCTAAGTTCTCTTGGATCGTTAATAAGCTTTTAAAGTTGAGAGAAGAAGCATTTACCTGGATCAAATTAAGAGTGGGAAATGGGGTGGACTGTCGCTTATGGTCTGATAATTGGTCTCCCTTTGGATCTCTAGATGCATTCCTTAATGAGGGCCAGAGAACTCGCTTGGGCATCAGTAAGTCAGCTACACTGGCGGACTTTTGCAACTCGGTTGTTTGGGTTATCCCTCCTGCGAGAACAAACAACCAACTTCACGTTCAAATTTTCATGACTACATTGGTGCTAAATCAAGAAAGTGATAGGTATTTATGGCTACCAGGTGGTAATCTCAGAGACAAATACTCCACTGGTGAAATCTACTCGATTCTAAGTATCCATGATGCTGAGGTCCAATGGTCAGAAATCGTCTGGTTTCAAGGAGGTATTCCTAAACACCAATTTCTAACATGGCTAATGGTGCTTGATAGAAGTCCTACTAAAGATCGATTATTGAGTTGGGGAATAATAGTAGATTCAAGTTGCTTACTCTGTAACTCAGAACCAGAATCAAGCGATCACATGATGTTTAGTTGTCCCTTCAGTTGGAGGATTTGGTCAAGAGTGGCAAGCAATTGTCGATTATCTCTTGTTCGAAATTGGTCAATTCAACTTCAAAATCTGTATCAATTGACAGGAAGTAGAGAGAAGAGATTATCCTTATTGGGCTGGCAATGTTCCATTCATAGTCTTTGGACAGAGAGGAATAACAGACTCCGTCGAAGCACCTTCAAATTGGTGGACAACTTGCTCTCCGGGATTGACCTTACAATCAGAAATCGTATTGCAAGTATACAACAAACTAACCCGCGACTCTCATCTGCCATGTTCAATCTCTGGGTTTCAGCTACATAATTAAATGATGCTTTCTCTAGGTTTCTTTCTCGGTGATCATCATCGAAAGCGATCATCGCATCTCCTCCGACTGGTTCCTTTACTGGTTCTCTGGAATCCGACATCGTCTGCTCATGCTTGGGATCATCAGTAACATCAACCTCATCTTTTGGCTTGTCGTCTGATTCTCTGCTAGATGATTCTCTCTTGTTTACTAGCTAATTCCTTCATTGTCGTCAAGGGTGATAAGAAGTCTTTTGCTCCTTATGGGCTGTAATGGGCTGGTTCTATGTTTCTCCCTTATTGTGTGTAAAAACTTGGGTGTGGTCCATTAGGGGTTCTTTACCCAATAGCCTAGACTGGGTTTGTAAACATTTTTTTTCATTCTTTCTAATTGAAACCCCCGTGTTTCAAAAAAAACCTAATAAATAGCTTTGAGTTCTTTAGCCTTGTTTCTAGGGTTTTATTCGCTTTCTAATTAGACTCGTCTTTCCGATGACCTAGTCCATCATTCCGATAACTTTTTTTTATATTTCGAGCCAGGCTTCTATTTTTAGGATGTGTTATTCAATCATTAGAACCCATTCAAAATATTTTATAATCTCAAATATTATATCATTTTAAGAATTTATGTGTGAGAATTTTAATATTTCCGTATCATACTTTAGATTCTAGTTTTAGGGTGCAAATGGATGGTTTACTAGAGAAACAAATTCTAGTGGAATAGCATATTCCACTTAATTCCTCTAAAATCTCTTCATTTAACATTTTATTAATTTTTAGTAGAATTAGTGGGACCTACATTTCGGGTGGAAAAAATTAAGATTCTGCTGGGATTTTGGTCCTCTCCTGTAGGGAAGAGGAAAACCATTTAGCATAACAAAATTTTTAATATACTATTTTTTATTTAATATTTAGTACAAATAAAAATAAAATCACTCACCTGCTCGTTAATTGGTATTACCTATTACAGATTTAAACTCTTTTTGGAAATAATCAAAGATTTGGTTACAACAAACTAGATATTTTATAGGTTTACTAATTTTTTTATTCAAAATAATTAAATAAACAAAAAGCATTTATTTGCTTTAAATACACTACCATCGTAAAGAGTTACCATCAACTTCAAACAAAAAAAAATTCTATCTTAAAAGCAGATCACGAGCTAAACAAATTTGAGTAATGAGTAAAAGGTATATATATATTTTTGATATCTAAAGTTATACATAGGTTTAATCTCCTTTTGTCTTTAACAAATATGTGTTTTTTATTGTTTACAGGAACTAAACAAATCTGAATTATGAGTGAAAGGTAAGTATCTTAATTTTTCATCTAAAAGTACTTATATATATGAATAATCTCGTTTTGTTTTAACATATGGGTGATTTTTGTATTTTTGGATTTGTTTTGCATTCTTGGGGTGGAAGAAGAGACAGAAGCAGGGACTTATATGAAGATTGTTCGTGATCAAATTGCTAAGGATATGTGATTAGCAAAACAACGTGAAATTCGCTGTAGCATTTAAATTTTTTTTTCCAAATAATATTGTTACATATTTATTTATGATTAATACTTTTTATTTTTTTTTTGTCAAGTATGAGCATTTTTAGTTAAAAAATTAGTTATTTAATTACATAATTTCATAATTATATATATTAATTTATTTGAAAAATTGGACGAGTTATATAAACATATGCGTGTACACTAAAGTATATTATGGCAACACTAAAGTATATTACGTCAAGATCATTTGCATATTTAATAATTTATAATTTTGTGTTTAAATATATATATTTATTTTAATTTTGTGTTTTCACCCTATTCAACTAAATTGTTACCATTTTTTTTTAAAACATTTTGTTTTTTAAAACTATTCCACTGATTTTTTTTATTCCTCTCAACTACCATTATTTCACTAATTTATATTACACTAATACTTATTCCACCTATTCCACATATTCCTCTCATGTACTACCATTTGCATCCTTAGTAATGTACTCATGACGTTCAAAATTGGAATTCATTTAAATTGGGTCATACAAAAAAATTCAAAATCATTTTGTTGGGGATGATTTTACACTGGCCAATCCTCACGCTAATGATGAGTGATGGGGTAAGTAGGAGAAGGAAAATCATCTCATGGAGAAGGTCATGGGATGGTTATCCTATAAATATCACTCTCAAAGGATAATGAGAAGGGGATTTGTTGGAGTCAAGATTAGCACTTTCCCTAAAAAGGCCTATTCAGGAATTTAGGTCGGCCCAGAATGGAAAGACGGTTTAGGGTCCAAGTCGGTAAAACATGGGTTAAACCTGACCCGGTTCAATCGGCTTACATCTAGGGTTTTCGAGGGAGCAAGTCGGAAAGAGAGAGAAGGCGGCGCAAAGCGGCATCGAGATACGGAAATATTCTGTAAAATTAGAACTGAGATATTAGGGAATATTCATGTTTATCTCTATTTACCTTTATTGTTAAACCGACTTTGTAACCCTTTAAAAGGGGATCTCGCTATTCAATAAACTCACGCTTTTCATAATACTTTTAGCCCGAGAGACTTTAGAACAAACCTAAACCTAAAACTCTCTCCGGCGACTTACAACTTCTTTTCACCACTTTATTCCATCCCGGAAACCTAAAGCGAAACCCTAATTTCCATCTTCTCACCGTGTTCTTAAATCTTCTTTTAGAATCCCTTAAGAAAAAACCCTAAAATTCTTGCTATCTTTGGACACGCGGAATTGAGATATTACAATTGGCGCCGACTGTGGGGATTTCTAGAATAAATTTATGAATGAGATGTCTGGAAACAACAACGAAATCGATCTGGAGAACCCAAGGGTTGAAACGGAAGGAAGTGATTACGACCTAAGTGATCACGAAGACGACAACGCGGAACTCGACGGACAGGCGCGAGACGCTAAGTCAAAAAAGGGTCGAGACAACGGTAAACGTATCCCGTCACTCGACAAAACATCGGAACAAGTCGAAAGAGACGAAGTTCTGGCCACTTTGATATCCAAAATCGATTCCCAGAACGATTTAATCAAAGAGTTTTCGGAAAGAATTGACATGTTGCAGTCGGAACAAGATCGAATCCGATTAGACCAATAGTCAAGGAAATGCAAGCGAGAAGTGCCTCCAAAGGTGAAAGATAAAGTCGCCAAACGACTGATCTACGATACACCTGAAGGAGACCATCAAGGACAAAACCGAGATAGCGAGCCCAAGAGAAACTCACACAGAGAACACGATGAGGGGGATAAGCACGAACGGAGCTCGCATCGAAAGAGGGACTCGGAAGAATCCGAGCGGAATTCACACCGGGAGAAGGACGACTGGTATGAAGAAAGGTACTCACCCGACAAGGACGAGCGCGCTGGTCATGAGACACGGCACGACCGAGGCTCGCGTCACAGACGGAATTTGCGACATGAGAACGACTCGCACCGGGATAACCATCGCCACGAGCGAGGCACATCCCACGAGAAAGCTCATGAAATGCCTATCCGCGGAGCAAGCCGCAACCAAGTTGAGAAGCAGCTGACCGAGCTTAGATATACCCTAAAAGAACTGAAAGGTGAAGTTTACAGCATCAAAGGATCCGCTCCCGAGATTGATCGGATCATTGAGGAGACTCAGAGGACACCTTTCACGTCGCGCATCACAGACACGTATATACGCCAGAAAGAGAAGCTCAGACTGCCAATGTACAACGGAACGAAGGATCCTGCTACTCACTTAACGACTTTCAAAATCATGGCAGCTAAAGCACGGTTCTCGTCATCCAGAGAACGCGACATCGGTTTTTGTCAGTTATTTGCTGAAACCCTAGAAGGAGATGCACTGACCTGGTTTTCTCGGCTACCACCTAAGTCGATTAACGATTTCTCAGACCTAACAAGAGCATTCGTAAGACATCACTTCGCTTACGTAAAAAAGGATACGTCGCTAAATGCACTAATGTCCATGTCGCAAGAAAAGAAGGAAACATTAAGAACCTTCATAGACCGGTTTAAGGCAACTATGACACGAGCGGAAGCACAAGATAAGTTCACCATCGCGGCTCTGACAAATGTCGTCTGGCACGAGTCACCGTTTTATCAAGACCTGGTCGTCAACCCACCGTTGACCATCGAGGACGCCCTTCACCGAGAAAACAAGTTCGTAGAATTAGAAGAAAAGAAGGTAGCCCTAGCAAGAAAATTCGGTACGACTAAACAGGCCGATAAAAAGGAAGACAGAGAACCCAAGCAACATTACGACAAAGGGGCCAAGATAACAATGGTCATCGGCGATACTCACAAACCACGTTCCTCCAAACCTTGGAACAAGCGAAACAAAGAAGGAAAATAAACGGCACAGCAAGCCGCTTCCAACACGGAAGAAAAGTATTGCGAGTACCATAAGGCCACCTCGCATGATACTGCTGAATGTCGGAACCTCAAAAACGCACTGTACGCCCGACTCTCTGCTGAAGAAATCAAGGCGGCAATTGACAGATTGAGGGAAGAATCCGGGAAACGAGAAGAACGAAAAGTTGATGGGCAAGCGCCCAAGCAAGGCAAACAACAGCAGCGTATCAAGAGCATAGCCTTAAAACGCAACCGGGAGGAGGAAGAAGAAGACGGAGATGAAGAAGAAACTCCTAAAGCCGTCCGGAGAATCAACATGATTATGGGCGGTTTAATCTCTGTAAACGATTCGGTTCAATCAATCAAGGTATATGAGCGCCTTGCATTAGCCGCGCAAAATGCGCCTCAGCCAATCCTATCAGATGATCCTCCTGTCGTCTTCACTGACCAGGATATCTATGGAACCCATTACCATCACAACGATCCACTCGTGGTTGAGCTGCTAATCGGAAGTTGCCAGGTGTCTCGGATATTAGTCGACACCGGCAGTTCAATAGACCTGATCTTCCTAGACACACTCAAAAAAATGGAGATCAAGGAAGAAGATATCAAGCAGAAAGCAAAACCACTCACGGGTTTTACAAGCGAAACAACATACACGATTGGAACAATCAAGCTGACGGTTTACGCAGGGGGAGTTAACAAAATGGTGAAGTTTCATGTCATCGACAAACCGACCATTTATAACGTTATTCTCGGCACCCTATGGTTATACAGCATGAAGCCGGTGTCCTCGACATATCATCAATGTCTAAAGTTCCCAACACCTAAGGGAATCCAGACGGTTAAAGGATGCCAAAGAGCAAGCCGGTCATGTTTCACAAGAGAATGAAAGATAAGAGTACCGTCATGTATGATCAATACAGAACAAGGAAGAAAAGGTCCCGAGAAGGAACTTATCCAGAAAGTCATCATCGATGAGTCTGACGCAAACAAGCGTGTGGGAATCGGCGCAGAACTACCCGAAGATATCAAAAGGGAGTTGATCACTTTTTTACAGCAAAATGTTGCGACCTTCGCATGGTCAGTCAAAGATATGAAGGGTATCAACCCAACAATCACGACTCATGAGCTCAATGTTGACCCAACTTATAAGCCGATTAAACAGAAGAGGCGTAAGCTCGGTCCTGAAAAGGCTAAAGCGGTCAACGACGAAGTAGAGAAATTACTCGATGCCGGTTCAATTCAAGAGGTGAAATATCCTGATTGGCTTGCTGACCCGATCGTCGTCAAAAAGAAGAACAGGAAGTGGAGAGTATGTGTCGACTTCACGGACCTCAACAAGGCATGTCCAAAGGATAGCTTCCCATTGCCGCATATCGATCGACTTGTTAAAGCAACCGCTGGAAACGAGTTACTATTATTCATGGATGCGTTTTCAGGATATAATCAAATCCTCATGAACCCGGATGATCGAGAAAAGATGGCTTTCATCACTGAGCGCGGTACGCACTGTTATAAGGTCATGCCGTTTGGCCTCAAAAACGCCGGCGCAACATACCATCGGTTGGTCAATCGAATGTTCGCAGGACAACTCGGAACGATAATGGAAGTTTACATAGACGACATGTTGGTTAAATCCTTAGTCACCTCTCAGCATGTCGACCATTTGAAGGAATGTTTCAACATCCTCAACCGATATGGGATGAAGCTCAACTCGGCCAAGTGTACTTTCGGGGTAACATCAGGCGAGTTCCTTGGATACGTGGTAACCCAAAGAGGAATATAAGCTAATCTGAAACAAATCTCAGCCATAATCGACTTACCATCTCCCAAAAATACGCGAGAGGTACAGCATCTGACAAGCCGCATAGCCGCTCTGAACAGATTCATATCTCGTTCGATGGATAAATGCTTGCCTTTTTACGAACTCCTCCGAGGAAACAAAAGGTTCATATGGGATGACAAGTGTCAGGAGGCATTCATCCAGCTCAAGGACTATATGTCAAACCCACCAATATTATCAAAGCCCGAGAACGGTGAAACACTATTCTTGTACATCGCGGTCTCAACGACTGCAGTCAGCGGTGTACTAGTTCGAGGGACCGAGGAGAACATAAGCCGATCTTTTACGTAAGCAAAACGATGCACGGAGCCGAAACCAGATACCCCGCAATGGAAAAACTGGCTCTCGCAGTTGTTATCTCGGCACGGAAGTTACGACCTTACTTTCAATCACACTCAATCGTTTTGCTGAGCAGCCAGCCTCTTCGGACAATCTTGCACACCCCATGACAATCTGGCCGCCTGGCAAAATGGGCAGTAGAACTAAGCGAGTACGACATCGAATACAGAAACAGGACGACCGCCAAATCACAGGTAATAGCCGACTTCCTTGTAGAGCTATCACCTGAATTAGATGTCGATACTCAGGTAGAAGATAAAAACTGGAAACTATTTGTCGACGGTGCTTCATCAAAAAAAGGAGCCGGGGTAGGAGTATGTCTCATATCCCCAACCTGAGAAGTAGTGGAACAATCATTCAAGCTGGGTTTCACGGCATCCAACAACACAGCTGAGTATGAGGCTCTGTTAGCCGGTCTTAGGCTAGCTAGAGAAATCGGAGTACAACATCTCTTGGCTCATTGTGATTCCATGCTTGTCGCAAATCAGATCAACGGAGATTATGAAGCTAAAAACGAGCGAATGGAGGCCTAACGAAAGGCGGCATTAGAACTTACCAGCTCCTTCGAATTTTTTGATATCGTCCAGATACCGAGGAAAGAAAATTCCCCAGCAGATGCACTCGCATCTCTGGTATCAAATCCTGACCTCTGCCGACGAATCCCAGTGGAGACAATCCACGAACCAAGCATCCCGCCTCCCGAAAGCAATCACGAAGAAACTGACGATATCGCAATCCAACAAGATGGCGAGGATGACATGTGCTTTGGCATTCAAGCAAAAAATACCGACCTCATTGCACTCTTAACAGACGACAAAGAGGATTGGCGACAGGAAATAAGAACATATCTAACTGAAGGAAAGCTTCTAGAAGACAAATGGGCAGCGAGACGACTTAAAGTCAGGAGTGCGCGATACACTATACACAACGGTATCCTCTACAAATACTCGGCCAACAAAATCCTTCTCAGATGCATACACGGAGATGAGGTACGTCGAGTGCTCGAAGAAACACACTCAGGGGAATGTGGCAATCATTCCGGGGGTCGGTCTCTCGCTCTTAAGATTAAGCTAAATGGTCATTATTGGCCGACTATGATAGCTGATTGCGAGACTTATTCCAACAAGTGTGAAAAGTGTCAGCGTCATGCGCCATTCATACATCGACCTAAGGAATTGCTTACAACCTCGACTGCGGCTTATCCATTGATGAGATGGGCAATGGACATCGTTGGACCGTTACCATTATCTAATCAAAGGCGTTTCTTACTTATCATGACCGACTACTTCACAAAGTGGGTCGAAGCTAAGGCTTATGTCGCAATTCATGACGTCCAAGTTCAAAATTTCGTTTGGAAATATATCATATGCCGGTTCGGACTACCGTACGAGATCGTCACAGATAACGGGTCACAATTCACCTCGAACATATTTGAAGGGTTTTGCAAAAAGTGGGATATACGACTCAGCAAGTCGACACCGAGATATCCTCAAGGGAACGGACAAGCTGAGGAAACAAATAAAACCATCATTGCCGGCATTAAGAAACGGCTTAAAAGCAAAAAAAGAGTTTGGGCCGACGAGCTAGATGGAGTCCTTTGGTCACATAGAACGACTCCTCACCGCGCAACAGGAGCTACCCCATTTTCCTTGGCCTTCGGCGTGGAAGCAATGGTCCCAGCAGAAGCAAACATTTACACTCTCCGCCGATCTCTTATGCCGCAGCATACCGAGATCAACGAAAAAATGCTGATTCAAGCTCTCGATACCATAGAAGAAGAACGAGATCGAGCTTTACTCCGGATTCAAACCAGCAGCTCGCAACTCGTTACTATAACCAGAAAGTCAAGGAGCGACATTTTCAAGTCGGTGACTATGTTGTCCGCAAGGTTTATGAAAACACCAAAGAGTGGAGAGCGGGTAAACTCGGTGCAAAGTGGGAAGGACCCTACAAAGTTACGAAAGTCGTCAAGCCTGGAGTTTATGAGCTCGAATCAATGAAGGGCAAAGCCTTACCGCGTTCCTAGAATTCGGCGAGCCTGAAGGAATAATTCTAAGATAGCAAGGTGCAACAAAAAAAAATCCTATGTATGAACAACGAGCGACTTGATTCTTCCCAGGAAGATACGTAGGCAGCCTTCATCGGCACAGTCGCAAAATCTAATAAAATTTTATCTCACAGCCTATGCCGCGTTGAAAGCTCACCAAAGCCAAATCAGGTTAGTCTTTTTCTTAAAAATCAAAAACTCTCAAATACAAAATAAAGCCGAGTTCTAACTCGCAAACTAAAAGCTGAGTTCTAACTCGCAAACTAAAGCTGAGCTCCTTAGTTCGCAAAAGCCGAGTCTAAGCAACTCACAGAAAGTCGAGCTCCTTAGTTCGCAAAAGCCGAGTCTAAGCAACTCGCAAAAAGCCAAGCATCCAAATAAGACTCGCACTAGCACCGTGCCCCCTGGCCAGGGGCGTGGTCTTCCTTGCACATGAGGTGCACATCGTGGCAAGGAAAAGCCGAGATCCGTCTCGCACTAAAAAACCGGGCTCGTACCCGTACGTTCTCTGTGGTGGGCGATAACAAATAAGCCGAGCATTTAAGCCTCGCATATTCGTCTGTCCTCTGAACAACTAAGCCGAGCACACACAAGTCTCGCAAAAGTCCTTACATCATGGTTTAAGTCGCTATCTGTTTTAAATTGTCAAAGGAAAATTTAAATACAAGGTTAGTCCGATTTAAACCATGATGTAAGCATACTTTAGATCGCTATCTGTTTAAATTTGTCAAGAACAAGTTTAATACAAGATTAGTCCGATTTAATTACAAGTATGACAACAACGTATTTAAGACGCCACCAGTTTGAAATTGTCAAGAACAAATTTAAATACAAGAATAGACCGATTTGATTACAAGCATAGCAAAACGTAATTCAAATCGCTATCTGTTTTAAATTGTCGAGAACAAATTCCATGTAGCCCAACTTAAAATGCAAACGAAAATCAGACTTAGAGGATAAACGCAAAAAATAACTTAAACTTTCCTCTCAATAAGAGGACAAAAGTCTTACAAAAAAAAAAGGGGGAGAGAAGGAATCATTACAAAGCCGATACAAAACATATTAAAAAAAAGGGAGGAAGTTAGTCGGCTCCAGCTGACGGGTTCTCCGGGTCATCAACCTTCTCGGCTTCGTTCCTCCCGACAATCGCGTCCTGCGCCTTAGAAGCACTGTCCAGAGCCGCGATCTCCGAGCTAACGGACTGGACAAGATCGGCAGGGACCGCCTACGGGATAACTCCACGATTGGTCCCGAATTCATCAACGTCTCTCGGAACTGGGGGAGGAGAATCGTGAGTAAGATTGAGAAGGGGGTGACGAACTGGGGATAGAACAAATGTAAGTTCGTCTTTCGTCACGACGTCCAGCAGATTCAATTTAGCCTCAACTGCAATCTCATCTGCCTCGACTTGATCAAGGACCAGCTTTGGAATCAGCACACCCTCCTCACTAAGCTTCACCAAACATTTTTTGAGACCGGAGATTTGACCCTGCTCAACCTGCAACACGGTAGCGGTTTCCTGGTCCTTCACAAAACGCTGGAAAAGGTCAAAATTAGACTGCGCTTTCGCCCTAACCGCGGATTCAACGCGATCCATCTCCTTTCGGATAAGGTCGGCACATGACTTTTGCTGGTTCTTCTTATATGATTGGAACTTAAGAAGGACCGTCTTCGCCTTCTCCTCAGCAAGTCGCAGCTTCTCTCCCGTTTTGCGAAGCTTTTTCGAAAGAACCAGGTTGCTCGCCTCCAGCGTCTCTTTCTCCTTCTTCGCTTTTTCGAGAAGATCATCTCTCCTGTTGATAGTATCGGTCATTTTCTTGGCCGAATGAGTACTCTCGAGGGCTACGCGATTTGACGCCGCAATCATCTGTAAAAAAAAAAGTTAAAACAACGAAAAGACGCTCTTCAGAAAGTAACTACGATAATAAACTTACTGTCGCCTCGGCCTGTTTCAGCTTGATAATGGCATCAGAATGAGGGAGCTCCTGCAGCTTAGGCCAGTCTTGTTGGAAAGCCTAGGATCTAGGGTTCGTTATAATTGAATCCTTACCGATCTGTTTACCTTGTTCTGGCAGCGGAAGGATGAGCATGTAAACGAGATCTCTAGAGCGCCTCAGATGTTGCGCCTCTACTGCAGTCCACACGCACACAAACTGGAATCCGCCGGGATGCTTGTGCCGGGAATCGGATCTCCTAGGGATTTCTGTGTTTCGAGAAGTGGCCGCAACTGTTCTGTCAAGAACTCCCCTACCAAATTCGAGCCTCATAATAGAATATATAGGCTTAGAGTCGACCTAATTACCCAGTAATTAAACCGGGTCAATTTAAGTCATAATCCGAAACATCAGTTTCGGAATCGACCCTATGTCGATCGATGCACCTAGTGTGTCGATCGACACACTTCTCAAAACTTGAATTCAATGTGTATCCAATACACATTGACCAGATCATTTACCAATGATCAATCCCATACAAAGTGTATCCAGCTTGCTTAGGTGTGTGACCCTGTAGGTCCACATAATACTAGAAATGAGTTACCACTCATAAGTCATAAGTGGTTTCTAGCAAAACATTATGATCGCCTAGTATTACATGGATTGTCCGATCTCTACAATACAACTATCATGCAGAGTAAGTACAATATGATTTCAGGACATAATCCCAACAATCTCCCACTTGTACTAGAATCATCTATTCCCGTAATCCCTTTGTCTCCATATCTCGATATGGCATAAGGCAAGAAACTGTGTCATCCTTATTATAGCCAACATCATGTTCATCGAACTCCTGATCTATACTGATAAAACAAACGACTGACAATCACCTCGTTTGAGCATGGATATGCATTTTCTCAGTATCAAATCTTCGATGGGCCCTGAGATATTTATCTCCTGTTATATAGGAGGGACAAATTCCATCTTTTTCCATCCCTGTTTCTACACACACTTCATGATACGCCTAAGCAATGCCTTTATAGCCGCCAGTTACGGAACGATGTTTGACAAGGTCAAAGCGTACCAATTCACATGCTAGAAAGCATGATGAACTCAGGTCTAAGGACTATACTTTATAGTTGTAATGAAAACCTCTTATGACACTGATATAACTATCCTGTAGAGTTCTCATTTGCGGGTCATGTCCGATCATATGTTCACCAACATTTATCTATGTGATTGACTGCGATAATCATATCATTGACTCCATGAAACTTAGTCCAACAGTCACCTCACATGCTAGTCTCGCGCGGTTGTTAGTGTCCCATTTTAACAACCTCGACTAGGGACAATCATAATTTTATGTCATCTTTCACTTATAGGGTTTCCTGATCAAGTCCTCAACTTGATGACCTATAAAATGAACATAAAATACTTTGGGACCATTATTTAATTAACCAATAATCAAATAATGTTGATGTCAGTTTTTCATAAACATTACCATAGCATGTCTATGTGAACATCATAACTAACATAACTCCCACTAGAATCAAGACCACGTCTGCAGATATCTAATACCTAGAGCAGCAGAATAAATCTCGCGCTTAGGTTGTGGGAGAGACTGCGGTGTTCTTGCTTGGAACCATTCCAACAAACCACACCGCCATTCATTAATCAGCACTATTCAACGGTCCTCTGCTTGGAGCCCTTCCAACAGATAGCGCCGCTACACAGACAAAGAGACATAACCAAGTGGGAACCGGGAATCATCTTGGTCCGTCTAACTACTCATAACAGATTCGTCATTTTTCTCAGTTGAACAAGAACTATCCTTAGTGTTTCTCAAACACTTGGGGATATTCCTTACAACTGTCCAGTGACTTTTACCGGAACAAATTGGTATCTTCTCGTCATGCTTTATGCGTCAGCTGCATCTAGACGAGTGCAAAATATGGCATTCATGATGGATTCTATTGCATAAGCAAAAGGAATCACACTCATAGATACTAGCTCAGCCAGTGTCCAAGACACTTCATCTTGTTAAGATCGTTGCCATAAGACCTTTGGTGTGAAGCCATTCTTGGAATCAAGCACCTTTGAACTGTCCAATACCTTATCAACATAAGGATTCTGACACGATCCAATTAGCCTTTCAAATCCATTTCAATGGATCCTTATTCCAAGAACTTTCGCGGCTTCTCCCATGTCCATCGTTAAATTTGACTTCCGACCCAAATCTTGACAAGACTTTAGCGTCGAAACGTCGTTTATGAGATTAAGTATGTTATAAACATACGGTGTGAGAATTGCAACTACGCTCCCATTAGTTTACTTGTAAACGCACGGTTTCTATACGTTCCTGTTCAAGTCAAAGCCTTTGACCGTAAATGGATCAGTGAAGCTAACATACATTCCTAGTTAATTATCGGGGTTGGGGCCCACCTTTGGCTTCTTTGAAGTTCGCAGGCTCGTCACTTTTCAATGATCAACAGATCACATCAATCGGTCATGAGGAATCACCCTCGGTTTAGTAACGGATCCATTAGGATCAGCGAACTTCCGGCTCCACAGGTGTAGATCCTACAGCACTCTGTAGATCCAACGGCTGCTCTCCCTCAACAGGTTGAACAGCCTCCTGTGTTTCTCGAATTTCTTCGAGCTGTACTTTTACTCCCACTGTTCTTCTTGGAAAAACAGAGTTCCGAACAACAAAACTTTGTTCTCGGATTGGTTGCAAAAGTACTAAGCCTCGGTTTCCCTAGGACAACCGGCGAAGTAGCCCTTATCAGATTTGGGTTCAAGTTTGTTTGTTGACAACTTTCTTACACAAACCTTGCAATCCCAATTAATCAGAAAAACATACTTGGAAATCACCCAGTCCACATCCAATGTGGTGTCTTTCAACTGATTCTGATAGAAAACTAATTTGCGTAAACATATTCATTTTAGAGCGTATTTTAAAAGGATGATGGAAGATTCCCGTGACTCATCATTAATCAGAGCATATCTAATAAGGTCCGATTCGTTCTCTCAGAAACACCAATTAGGATTTCCAGGAGAAAAGAGTTGTGATATGACTTCACACTCACTTAGATGATCACCCAATTCTTGACTCAAGTATTTTCTTCCGCGATCTAATCGAGGATCTCAATACTTCTGTCAAATCGGTTCTATACTTCATATTGGAACTCCTCAAAGGATTCCTACTCGTGTCTCATCAAAAGAATACATCCATACTTACTGATACCATCAATAAGTTAATGAAGTACTGAAGATTTCCTTTGGCATTAATGCTCATCGGGCCACATACATCAGTACGTGTAAGGCCCAATAAGCCTCTGGCCCTTTTCTTTGGCTCTGCTATAGAAGCCTTAGTCATTTGGCCTAGCAAGCAGAATTCATGTCTCAAATGATTTATAATCAAATGAGCCTAAAGCCCATAACAATGGAACTTCTGAATCCGCTTCACTCTATGTGATCAAAACGACTATGCTAAGGAAAAATCGAGTTCAAGTCATCAGACTTAAACCGTTTGGTATTTATGTTATATTCTGGTGTATATTGGTCTAAGACATAAAACCCATTTATCAAAAGGGGTGCTACCATATAATATTTCATTAAGATCAAAAGATCAAAACTTGTCTTTTATCAGAATGAAAAACATCCAAATTCTTACAAGAAAATGAAAGATATTTCTGCATAAAGCAGGTACATAGTAGCAATTACTTAATTCAAAAACCAAGCTTGAAAGGCTCCTACAAGTGGAGAATCTCTACGGCTTATGTAGCAACCATTGCTCCATACCAGACACGCAGTTCCACTTGTCCTTTCCTCAATGTTCTAGTGTTGCTTAGGCCCTGCATATTTCCAAAATATCAGTACCACAACTAGTATCCAATACATACGTAGAACTTGAAGTAATAACACAATACCTGAAGAAGAAGTACCATACATCTCTTTCATCTCTTGTGAATCTTCCAAGAATTTAATGTAACCTCTCTTCCAATGCCCTGACTCATCACAGTAGAAGCACTTTCTAACACCAGATGGGCCGGGCTTGGGCTTATAAGATGACACAGGCTTATCCTGATTCCAAATTTGGACGGCCCTGCCTCTACCCTTGTCAACACAAGATTTCTCAAATCTTTTACCCTTTATGATGTCTTGCTCTGCTGTTTTGAGTATGCCATGCAGCTCAGTCAACGTCTTCGTCAAGTTATTCTTGATATAGCTTTTGATAAACTTATCATAACTGGACGGCAGTGACTGCAGAATGATGTCAGTGGCCAACTCTAAGCTGACAGGACATTCCAGTTTCCCCAGGTTATCAATGTAACCCATCATTTTAATGACATGAGGACTCACTGGAGCATCCTCTGGTAGCTTGCACCCAGTGAGAGACTTCACCATCTGGAATCTCTCAACTCGTGTCTGATCCTGAAACTTCAGTTTTAGGCTGGTGATCATCTATATTGGCGACTCCATGTTCTCGTATTGACTCTTTAAGTCCGAGTTCATGGTAGCCAACATCAGACCACACACATCTACCACATCAATATAATGCTTATTCCAAGCATCATATACTGCATTCGAGCGATTGGTCCCAAGCCTTTCTGGAAGAGCTTTCTCAAGGACATAGTCCTTGCTCTCCTGCTTGAGGATTAATCTCAAATTGCGATACCAATCCAGGAAATTTGATCCATTTAACTTGTCCTTCTCAAGGACGGATCGTAACGAGAAAGTAGTTTTAGACATAGGCTGAAATTTTAATAAAAGAAAATTTTAGTTATGAAGTTCAGGAAATGAGAAATCTTATCTAATAAGAAAACTCGCATTATATTCAAACAATGTTTCCTCTATGAATATAATGATCCAAGATCCATACTTCACCAAAATCTGAGTGGACGACTCGCCATCACCCAAACTTTAGTTATTTAGGTAAGCAAATCATTGCTAATTGTACCCAGTACAACTCTTGGTCGCAGATAAGACAATCCATGTCCTATCTACTCTGATGTCTATGGGCCCAGAACTTCTGATAGCCCAGTCAAGTAAAACAATCTCTTCAGTCTTGTGATCATTGACAGTCGCACTGCAAGTCTATCAATGATCACCTGCCTTACTCATGTAATTTTGGATACCAAGGACTCCAAGACTATCCATCAACGAAATGAGTCTTGACAGTAGACAAGATTGGGCAAGACATCAAGGTCACTTGATATTTAGTTGAGGAAGCGGAACTTTAAAAGGTTAGTAAATCAATCTCTTAGGTCATGTAATTGTTGATGTCAAGCACTGCAAGACCATCAACACTACTACCTGCCTTACTCATGTAATTGTGTACACCAAGCTCTTGGCAAGAGTATCACAACAACGAAATGAGTCTTGACAGTTGACCATATTGAATACTAATCTTTGATCTAATACACATCCAATGTGCATTCGATAGGTTTAGAACACGTTTAACTTTTATTTTAATTAAGTTTTAATCGTTCTTATTTAAGAGGGTTAGGTCATTTGGTTCGGTTTTTTCAATCATCTGGTTCAAAACCAAACGATTACGGTTCGCATCGTCTCCATGTGCATCAACTGACACACTTGGTCGACTCTTGATATGCAACCTTTACCAACCCCATAACCGGTCTTAGACCAATTGCGATAACCGGTCCAATCTAATTGAACCGACTTATCCAATCAAACTGATCTTAACCAATAAAATCGGTTTATACCAATTGAGATAACTAATTCAATCCAATTGAATCAATTCATCCAATTTAAAACGATCTAATCTACTTTTAACCAATCATGATAACCAGCTCAATCCAATTGAACTGATTAACCAATCGCAAGGCCTGTGTCGATCGACACTAAACCTGTGTCGATCGATACGGTAGGGTATAAGGGAATTTTAATCGAATTAAACCGACATAACCATGTGAGATAACCGGTTCAATCCAATTGAACCGATCTATCCTTTCGCACAGCATATGTCGATCGATGCACCCAGTGTGTCGATCGACACAGTGCAATTTCTAAATCGAAACCCAAATTTACAATAGGCGAATTCGCGGTGCATCGACCGACACAAACTTGTGTCGATCGACACTATGCGAAAACACAAGTTCTTTTGCATTTTCGCGTTTTCGCGATGCATCGACCGACACAGACTTGTGTCTATCGACACAATGCGAAAAACACAGGTTCATCGTTTTTCAACAGAGTCTTAATCCGAGATTAAATTCTTGAAAACGCGATTTAACAGGCTTTTAACTAATCAAATTCATCAATATTCGATTTAAACGCCTTAGATTCAATAGACTAAACCCTAATAGCTCTGATACCACTGTTGGAAAGCCTAGGATCTAGGGTTCGTTATAATTTAATCCTTACCGATCTGTTTACCTTGTTCTGGCAGCGGAAGGATGAGCAGGTAAACGAGATCTCTAGAGCGCCTCAGATGCTGCGCCTCTACTGCAGTCCACACGCACACAAACTGGAATCCGCCGGGATGCTAGTGCCGGGAATCGGATCTCCTAGGGATTTCTGTGTTTCTAGAAGTGGCCGCAACTGTTCTGTCAAGAACTCCCCTAACAAATTTCGAGCCTCATAATAGAATATATAGGCTTAGAGTCGACCTAATTATCCAGTAATCAAACCGGGTCAATTTAAGTCATAATCCAAAACATCAGTTTCGGAATCGACCCTGTGTCGATCGATGCACCTAGTGTGTCGATCGACACACTTCTCAAAACTTGAATTCAATGTGTATTGGTACACATTGACCAGATCATTTACCAATGATCAATCCCATACAAAGTGTATCCAGCTTTCTTAGGTGTGTGACCCTGTAGGTCCACATAATACTAGCAATGAGTTACCACTCATAAGTCATAAGCGGTTTCTAGCAAAACATTATGATCGCCTAGTATTACATGGATTGTCCGATCTCTACAATACAACTATCATGCAGAGTAAGTACAATATGATTTCAGGACATAATCCTAACAAGTCTAACTCGTTACCTCGCACGCATGTCAGCATATTGAAGCATGCCCGGGGGTTGTCAATAAGAGGAACATCGCTATCATATTGGAAGGCGAAGTTATGAATTGAAAGCCGAACAGTCCCGTCTTTCAACGGACCGCGGGGGCGAGCTAAGACAAGCTCCTTACGAGTTATAAAGGGCTTCAAATCGCCGGAAGCATCAGCAACATCTCCGATATCTTCGTAGTACCGCCTCCCGGGATTCTTAGGCTTAACGGACGTATCGTCATCC
This sequence comes from Orychophragmus violaceus, assembly GCA_030180135.1. Classification (NCBI taxonomy): domain Eukaryota; kingdom Viridiplantae; phylum Streptophyta; class Magnoliopsida; order Brassicales; family Brassicaceae; genus Orychophragmus; species Orychophragmus violaceus. The sequence goes on along the minus strand of CM058229.1, from coordinate 87,477,346 downwards.
GTAATCTTAGGGGTAGTCTCTTCAACGACTTGACTAGTCACAACACTCTTCTTTGTCGGCTTCTCCTGGTCCGATTTATCCTCGGCTGGTCTCTTTTTGGACTGAGATTTGGCTGATACTTTAGCTGGTGGAGCTGCCATAGTCGGCTTAGTAGGTGCAGCGGCATGAGGAGCAGCCGACTTCTCAATAGAAGTGGTTGCCGCTTTACCGCCATCCTGGGAAGGCAAAGCCGCATCTTTCCCCCGAAGAGGTTCACCGGAGGAAGAAGAGCGAGATGAAATCTTCTGTGAATAGTCGACAGAAGCAATCTTCTTCACTTTACCTATCTTTCTCGGTTTCACTAACTGTTCTGGAGCGACTTTCGCCTTGGTATTCCACTTAACTGAGGAAAAGAGAAAAATTCAAGGCTCGGGTTTAGGATAAGCATCGACTTTCAAAGAAAAGGAAAAAGGGGTTGAAAGCAAAACTCACCTTTGGAAATACGCGAAAGAGACTTGCCTATACGCTCCCGAGTTAGATCTGACCACTTGCGGAGGCCGAGGGCTTGAATTTTCTCAAGAATTGGAAAAAAGTTGTCCGGGTACGGCTTGAGAAAGGGATGATGCACTGCAATAACAAAACAGAATTAAGTAAATCATCACATTTGATTGACGGCAAATTCAGAACGATATCTACCGAAATTCGTATTCCACGACGTCCTGATAAGTTCCTTGTGGTCGTCAGGAACAACTACTGGGGATAACTCGACATAGAAGTAATATCTCTACCAGTTGTTGATCTTGTTCGGCGCATCCGTCACTACACGGTTACCACTCTTAAGTTTGACCGCAAAACATCCAGGACTAGTTTTCTTCATAGGATTGATTGAAGTCATTTCCTCGAAGACGCTGACAGTTATCGTGATATCGGCTTCGGCGCCAAGAACAAGAATCCCCACCATATTGCGAACCGCGACGGCCGAAAGCTGAGAAATGGCAATGTCACGACGATGACAATAGGAAACCAGCAAGTCGGGAAGCGTGAACCAGCAGCGACAACCCCCAGTGTCGGTGTTAATGAAGTATGACTCATAAAGAGTCATATATCCCGGTGGAGGGTTCCAGGGACGATCAAGCGTACAAGGGATAAGGAACTTAATCTTTGGATCTGCTCCGCAACTTTGGAGCGTAGACGTTACCGACTTCACAGTGAATCGAGTCTCAAAAACGTTATCGAACGTCTCGTTAGGAGCTCCCGACAATTCCGGAGGAGGAATGTCATTATCATCTGCAGAACCATCCTGATCGGCATCAACGTCATCCTCATCAGAGCCTTCAGGCTCAGAATCTCGTAGCTGCGGGATGATAAAGTCCTCTCGACCAGAACTCTCAGCAGTACCAGTTTGTCGTGACAATTCACGATGACGTTGGAACTCTTCGACTTCATTATGAACAGGGTGATTCCTCAAGTCGGAAGGAGTGCTCGAAGATGTCGAATCAGATGAAACAGATCGACGACTTGACGAATCGTCCGCAGACGAGACGGTGACAATTTCCTTATCTTTACTCCCAGAGCAACGGATCAAAGACATGACTTTTGAAGAACAGATGAAGAACGCACGCGACGGATAAAAAGTTTAATCTAAAATCCTAAGAACTTAAGGCTGAGCAACGACGGAGAAATGATCGGAAAGTAAAAACCGGTGTAGAGCGAAATTTACCTTTTGTCTTCTTCACTTGAGCAGGAATGAAGAAGTGAGAAGTGAAAATGGACTATTTATAGTGAAAATGACGGCGTCGTACCCGAGGCAATAATTACCCTAGGTGACGCTTCGTTTCTCGCAGCTACGAACCGGTCCAACCGAGAATTAATCCGATTTTCCACAAAACCGTTCCAAACCTTCACAATTGTATTCGCCCCGATTTTAATAAGGCCGAAATCGGTCCGCCAGATTGGGCCTGAAAAGAAGGAGGGTTCATTGCGATAGAAGGTCTGGGCCCACGAAAAATTACTTCTTAAACCATAAGTTAACTCCTCGCAACGCCGACTTGAATAAATTCAAGTCGCCGCACTGGGGGGGCTTATTGTTGGAGTCAAGATTAGCACTTTCCCTAAAAAGGCCTATTCAGGAATTTAGGTCGGCCCAAAATGGAAAGACGGTTTCGGGCCCAAGTCGGTAAAACATGGGTTAAACCTGACCCGGTTCAATCGGCTTACATCTAGGGTTTTTGAGGGAGCAAGTCGGAAAGAGAGAGAAGGCGGCGCAAAGCGGCATCGAGATACGAAAATATTATGTAAAATTAGAACCGAGATATTAGGGAATATTCATGTTTATCTCGATTTACCTTTACTGTTAAACCGACTTTGTAACCCTTTAAAAGGGGATCTCGCTATTCAATAAACTCACGCTTTTCATAATACTTTTAGCCCGAGAGACTTTAGAACAAACCTAAACCTAAAACTCTCTCCGGCGACTTACAACTTCTTTTCACCGCTTTATTCCATCCCGGAAACCTAAAGCGAAACTCTAATTTCCATCTTCTCACCGTGTTTTTAAATCTTCTTTTAGAATCCCTTAAGAAAAAACCTTAAAATTCTTGCTATCTTTGGATACGCGGAATTGAGATCTTACAGGATTCATGAGACATCAACCTCATGAACCACACAGATAAAAGGTAAGTATCCTTCCTACACAAGTAGCTTTCATATCTGAATATTTGGTAAATCCTCTAAAAGAGAGTTCCAACACCATTCCCCTAAGACACCCTCCGTATTACTCCCACACCATGAGTGACGCTCATGTTATATGTATGGAAAACCCGAATTTCGGTCTCGAACACATTTAATTTTGAATAATACTAAATTTTAATAAATTGTTTGAAACTATAATTGAATAACATCGAACTTTAAAATTTCTTAAATATGAATTACATATATAAAGTTAATAACACTTGTTTTTATACATAATTTAAAATTATTAGTTAAACAACCATGAATTGTGGTTGGAATTAAATTTTATTAAAATACATCAAATAATAACACTCCCATAGCAAATACAAAATCTTGGTTCTTTTATCTTTTTAGTAAGCCGTGGCACTTTCTCTCTCCTCATCATTTCTAACTTTTTCCAGTAAATCGCTTTTCGTTTCTCCCGTGTTCTTTTCCGGCGTCCGACGGCAATCGTCGGTGACGGTAGAGATTTCCATGATCTCTTGGACTGTCATACATTCACCGGAGCAGGCGTAAAACCAGAAGATGCCTCGGATTTGCTTTCCGGCAACGAGCGGTGGCTTCCTCTAGGCAACGCGGACGAAGGGTCAGTGAGTTTTTCGAACGGGTGGTCTTGTTAGTCGCAGGTTTCGAAAACTGCTCGAGGACGACAGCAGAGTAAGCTTTGTGCGGAGATGAAAGGAATATTCTGATCTGGGTTTCTGAGCCCACGGCGGTGTTGAAGCGGTTGATAGGGTGGTGTTGTGCGCGAGAAAGGGTTCGTGGAGGTGAAGCTAGCCTAAGCGACACCGGAGAACATACCTAGATGTCGGTGTTTCTCTTTGGCGGCGCGCGAGTCTTTTAGGGTTAGGCGTTGGGCTGGTTAACTAGGGTTGTGGTTTGTGGTTTGTTTTACTTCTGGTTTTGCATCTGTAATCTGGTTGAACTTCAGTTTAATTATTAATTAATAATATATATTTATAAAAAAAAATCTTTTTAGTAACGGAAGAATGCGTTTTAATGATTTTTAACCACTTTCACTTGGAGTCGTAAAGCATTTCTCCACGTTTATATTATTTGTAACCGTTTTCTTTCCTCTTCTTTTCTTTTTCTTAAATTATACTGTTACTGTTCATATGTACGGTCCTACTCTGTAACCGCGTCCGTGTTTTATAACATAATAATAGTGTCACATTCACATCATCGGTTTTCTCTTCATTCTTTTTTTTTGTTCGTTAACGTTGGTAAACGGTGTTGATTATAATATATTAAATGGATACGATGTTTTTATCAACGACTTAGAGCATGAATATCGGTGGTTCTTATGCGAACCTTGGCTCGAAATCATATGTATATATGATTAAATGAAAATGAAAAATGGCTATTAACATAAGAACCGGTTCTTATATACGAACCTGTAAGAGATCGTCTCTTACCACGTGGCGTTTGACGATTGAATTTTTTATTTTTGTTGATTTCGCGGAAAGCCTCTGGCTTATCTCGAAGGTATCTCACACTTGTTTCATTTTTCTCGTTTGCTCCGCCATTTTCCAATCGAGGAAAGCTTCATACTCCAGTGAAGGCGATTGTGAGATAGTTAACATCGGCGGCTAGATTCTGGTGTAATCGACTCTTAATCACAACTTCTCCAGTTGAATCAGGTAATCTCGTCGACGCTATATATTTTCGAACAGTTTTCGGGCTTTGATTTAGGGTTTATAGTTCGGGTTTGAAATCGATTTGGGTGTTTGATTTAGGGTTTCGCTCTAGGGTTTCTAATCGATTACGGGGTTCGATTTACGGTTTTTACTAAGGGTTTCTAATCGATTGCGGGGCTTTGATCTATGGTTTAATCTTGTTTCGTTTGATTTGATTAAGGTTTCTATTAAGGGTTTCTAATCGATTACGGGGCTTTGATTTAGGGTTTAATCTTGTTTCGTTTGATTTAATTAAGGTTTCTACTAAGGGTTCAAAGGCAGAATGGGGTTTCGAGTTAGGGTTCTTAAACGATTGCTAATATGATATAGGGTTCTGTTCTTAGCTGTTCCGTATATGAAAGAAGTAAAATTTGATATAGGGTTTTGCGTCTGGGCATTTTAGAAGAATGAAACGAGAAAATTTGATAGAGGGTTTTATTTTCATATCTCTCGCAGAGTCAGTGAAGAGGAATATGGACTACTGCAACAGGTTAGGCTACGTAGCCGATGCTCAGTACGGGATTCCAACGTCTTGCCCATGTGGGGAGATAATCGTTCCGGAGCTAGCTGCTAAAGAAGCAGTTGACACTCTTCCTGGGAAGAGATTCTTCACCTGCAAAGATTACAAGGTACGTCTGACCAACTATTCATGTTATATATGATACAGAATTGCAAGACTAACTGTCTTTTTGTTTTTTTAAAGGATGATGGGATGCATTTTCGACAACCATGGGTACTAGGTGTCGAGGAAGAGATTCGCAAGCTCACTAGGCGGGTGGAGGAGGCTGAGCAGGTTACTTGGCGGGTGAATGTAATGAATGAAGTGATTAAGAAACTTAAGGTAAGTATCATTCTCACATTACATTGTCCTTTTTGTTTTTATTTTACCATTAGTTCTCACAAGTTTTTGTGTGTTTTATCACGGGTGTTCTAAACTTGTCCTCTTTATAAACTATGATGTAAGCTCAATCTCGGATGTAACTTGTTCTATTCTCTCTTGGGTGTCTTAAACTACTTCTATTTTCTTTGTTGCTCTAATGGAAGTTCTTTCCTATCTCTCCTAGTTGTAATACTCAACAGCAAGTTCTTCTATATCGTATCTTCAAAACAAATTCTTCTCTACCACCACAAAGTCTTTATCAAACACTTGTTCACTAAGCCAAACAAAAATGTCTGCAAGTTCATCGGATGAGGTTGATGAAAGAGTAGATGAAGCTTTCGAAGATATATTGAACCAAAATTTTGATGATATCTTCGACTCAATACTTGAGGGACAAGCAAATAAACAAAGGAAACGAGCATACATCGAAAGAGAACGCGAACAAGGCCACATCCAGTTATGGAGTGACTATTTCAGTGAAGATCCAACATACCCGCCTCAAATATTCTGACGCCGTTTTCGTATGAACAAGCCTCTTTTCATGCGTATTGTAGATCGTCTCTCACATGAAGTTTCATACTTTCAACGTAGAAGAGATGCAGCAGGAAGGTTTGGGCTATCTGGACTACAAAAGTGTACGGCTGCAATTCGTATGCTGGCTTATGGTAACGCGAGTGACGCGACTGATGAATATCTCCGACTTGGTTCAACTACAGCACTTTTATGTTTGCAAAATTTTACTGATGGAATAATACAGCTATTTGAAAATGAGTATCTTAGAAGACCCACACCGGAAGATCTTCAGCGACTACTCGATATCGGTGAGATACGCGGGTTTACAGGGATGATAGGAAGCATCGACTGTATGCATTGGGAGTGGAAAAACTGCCCAACCGCTTGGAGAGGCCAGTATACACGTGGTTCAGGGAAGCCGACAATCGTCTTAGAGGTTGTTGCATCACAAGATCTATGGATATGGCACGCATGTTTTGGACCTCCTGGTACCTTAAACGATATTAATGTTCTTGATCGGTCACCTGTTTTTGATGACATATTACAAGGCCGACCTCCAAGAGTGAATTACATGGTCAACGGACACAAGTATGATATGGCGTACTACCTCACCGACGGTATTTATCCAAAATGGGCAACATTTATCCAGTCCATCCCAATTCCTCAAGATCCAAAAGCAGAGTTATTTGCTAAACGACAAGAAGCTGCCCGAAAAGATGTCGAGTGTGCCTTTGAAGTATTGCAAGCTAGATTTGCAATTGTTAAAAAACCGGCTCTTTTTGGGAGAAAGAAAAGATAGGAAAAATTATGAGAGCGTGTATCATACTCCACAATATGATAGTAGAAGACGAACGAGAAAGTTACACTCAGTATGATATATCTGACTTCGTTGAAGGAGAATTAAGCAGAAATTCACAAGTGGATTTCTCGTATTCTACAGACATGCCTTCAAATCTCGGTAATATGCTTGGCATTCGGAATCAAGTTCGTGATCAACAGATACATCACCGATTAAAGCTGATTTAGTCGAGCATATATGGCAAAAATTTGGTCATCTTGAATGATAAATATTGTATGTTTAAGATTACAATTAAAATAAATAAAAATTCAAAATTAAATGTTTGAAAATCATTATTTTTTTTTTTAAGAACCCGAACTACAAGTTCACCAATGGAGACTCAAAACAAACATAAATTCTTAACTATTCATAAACAAAAAAAAAAAATTAGAATATTGTTAAGAACCTCATTAAGAGGGTTCACCAATAATCATGCTCTTACAAATAAAAATAAGACACATATCAAACCCTTCTAAGAAATTATTTGAAAGTATGGTAGATTGCCAATCCGAAAATAAGATATTATAGTTCAGGAGGAGTGATCACTGAACCAAATTTGCAGAAGTTTTGATGCTAGAGCAGGTTGCAGCGATGATAACTCAACCGGTCATCTTTGTATTTTAACGTGACTAAACGTTACCTAAAAGGAAAAAAAACGTGACTAAACCACACATTTATCTATAATAATTGATCCAGGAAACCCACATGCATGATCAACCTGTATATATGCAAAATACACACTAAGCTATTATTTAGGTCAATGTCAAGTTGGGCCAATAATGTACTCATGCATAAAGTGACGGTTCACCTCACCTGTTACTTTTCTCCGCACTATCAAAAGAACAAACAAACCATTAATAATTGTAAATAACTAGGTGTTGAAACCCCGCGCATGCGCGGAGTGGTGTGGATTTTAGTATTTCAATATTTTTCTTTTATATTTGTGTCATTATTATTGTTTTATATTTTGTGGTTTCTGATTTTATTTGTGTGTTTTTAAATATTGTTCACCTAATCATATGCCTACGTTTGGGTGTCTATTATTTTGTCGTTGAAGTGTATCCATTGAAATCCTCAACAAATTGTAGAATTGCTTTTGTTTGGTTCTTGCTATTTTTAATTTTAAAACAAAATGTATAGAATGTACTCCATCCCAATATCATTTACGACTTGGTGTTGGAGCCATGTGATTTTCAACACAACTTGGGAAGGATTACTATGTTTGTTTGCTCAAGTACTCTGGAGAACTTACTTTATTAATCTAACTTGTTTTCAACACTCCTCATTTATTCTTTGGTCTGAACAAAGGTGATGCGAATGTGTTTGAAGCATCCGACTGTCCTACAACCATACTTTAGAAACATAATATTGAAGAAGAATACCAATATGAAGCTAAAGAGAGCATCTTATCTAAATATCTCATCGCCCTTTTGACAAAATATCTCATTTGAAGTTTGATTTTATCGATCATATTAGTAGACTTTTTTTTTGTTTTAATGCATATATATGTATTCTGATTTTATAAGGTTAGAGTTTTTTCCTCCCCAATGGTTCTTCCTTCACCCACAACAATGAATTCACCTCCCTGAGGTTTTCATTGAGCTGTGGATGAAAGTAATATACCTAAGCGTCTTTTCCTCTTCCTCCTTGATCTTCACATAAACTCGATCTCCCAATGGCTTAATTTATTTATACAGTAAATAACCATCCCCAAATTTAAACGAAACAGAGGAATTTATAAGTCATAACGAAAAGAGAGAACATATCCAACTTCTGACAAGTCACTGTTAAGATACAAACCTAGATTCTTAAGCTAGCAAAAGAAAGGCTAAAAGTGGCTGAAGCGTAATTTCTTTAGCATCTAGTAGCAGATTGGCCAAAACGACAAAACGAATGAGCTCATACAAACAACAATCCAATATTCAGATAAGTTCCACATGTTCAATTATATATCTTCATTTAGACCAACTAAGAAACACCGATGAGTAATAAGCAAAGTCATGAGAACGTACCTTAGGAGTTAGGAGTAACCACAAAAGCATTTACGAAAACCAAAGGATATAAGTGTAGAGCAACATTTGAATACGGAGGAGGCAGAGGATCATCTGCTCGTCCACTTCTTTAGTATTCCTCACGAAATTGTTATTTGAATATCTATTAAATAATCCTCAGTTTTTGTTATGCACGTTTATCATCCGCTGGTACACTTTTTTGTGCTCATTTTTCCACGAAACATTGCCGAGGCTGTTAGGTACCGGCCGTGACGCGGCTCGGTTGCACACATCATGTTCTTTGATTCCTACATTTGTCGTGTGAGCTCAGTGACTGTGGGTGTGTGCTACTGCTGAAACCCACGATAGGTGAGGAGCGAATCCGACCATGGAAAAGTGGACATAAGGGAAAGGGATGAATTTCACTGTAAGCTTCCTCAGATCAGAGTTGAGCTTACTCGGGAACCTAAGACAGCCTGTAGCTCCACTCATAGTTGCAGAGATCAGATGTTTCAGATCACCAACTGTTGTAGTCAAACCATCACAAGACATTATCATACAATTACGACAACTTGAATCATACATTACTGGAGACTGTGTCAAAGACTCGTTGGTATTACTATAACCAAACAAAACAACATTCATTGTAGCCGAGATCAGTCATTCAGTTTTCACAACAAAACAAAAACTGCAGAAACGAAAAGGGATATGGAAGGGACTTACAGCTAGGAGTGGTTAGCTTAAGTGTTCTAAAACAGATGTCATAAAGGGCTTCATTATCCAGAACCATACACTCATCAGCATTTTCAACCCACTGATGAACTGAAAGTGTTGCATTGTATGGTTCAACCACTGTGTCTGAGACCTTTGGTGATGGGAAGACAGAGAAAGTAAGCATCATTCGATCATGATACTCTTCCCTGATCTTAGATATCAGCAAAGTTCCCATTCCAGACCCGGTGCCGCCACCAAGCTAGTGGCATACTTGGAAACCTGAGAAATTCAAAATCATACGCATCACTTTTATTAGAAATGTTTAAAGCCACAATTAAAGACCTTCAATAAACTTTTCTTGGGTCTGTAAACACAAAGGGCATACCATGAAGACAGTAACAATTGTCAGCTTCCTTGCGTCCAATATCCAGTACCGAACACTCTTCATGTGGGTATGCATTCCTCCCATCCCCATGTATATGCTTGATGGTTATGTATATCCAAAGTTTAAAAATAGTTCCTAGACAATCAAGTTATGAACTTTGATGCAGCTGTGGTCGTTCTATTTCAGATTGATAGGTTCTAAGTTTTCCCTATACTAAACTGTAAGTGAACAGCAATGTCAAAGTAGTATATAGGGTTATCGAATCCACAGGGACACTCGGTCTCAAGAGAATCAAACTATAGGAATAAATACTAGAAATAAGCAAATAGCGAATGAAATAAATTGCGGTGCGAGAAAGTAAATCAGTAGCAGAGATTAACGGTTGTGAAGCAAGTAATTAAAAGCGTCAAGCCTAGGGTATTCTCAGGAAATCAGACAAGCAGACAGTTCATTCAGCAAGGATCTAATTAAGCACAGTTCTAGAACTCAAAACACAGATATAGAATTAACCAAATTCCTTTGCGATAATTCTCTAAGTCTAAGTGCAGCAAACCAAACTTTCGTTTGCGAGAACTAACAGATTAAACTAGCAATAAGTCCAAGTTTGATATGTTCACAATTATCCTAAACCAAACTTCCGTTTGCGCAAAGTTTAATTGCCCAATTTAATTAGTTCAGATTCCTAAACCCCACTTCCGTGACGTATTTAGCAACCTAAGATCTAGATTCTAATTGATCAGGTTAGAACTAGCTTTAAGCACAATTAAATTGAAGAACATATATAGTTATGAATCCTTAACTGAATTTGAACAAGTCTAGCAAGTCATGAAATCCTATGTGAGAAACCCTAAACCTAACTAGGAATCTACTCAGACATAGATAATGAAAACATAATCATAGAATGAATAAATTGCATAAAAGAATAAGAGTAAAAGGGGTTCGAAATCTTCTCCAAATACAGATGATGTAACCGGTTCAGATCAGCCCCAAAAAGCTCTAAAATCCTCTGCTCTTAATTAAGAATGCGTAATGTAAAAAGTATATATCGTCCCTAATAAAAACACTAAAAACTCTATTATATAGGCATAATCTCGGCCAAGGGCTTCTTTGTAAATATCAGGAACTTCTGGATCAAAGTGCAAATTCTTCACTCTTCTAAACCGCCGAGTTTCGGCCCATCTCGCTGGTGCATCGATCGATGCTAGAGTGCAACGATCGACACCTTCCTCTGTTTCGGACAGTGAACTCTATCTCTCGGCCAAACACTCCAAAAATCTCCAAAATGCTCCATTATCTCCAATTCAGCTCCAAACCTGATTATACCTGTAAAAGACTCTAAACAAAGACAAAAGACACTAAAAACACACTTATATCATGGTCTAAAACTAGTAAAAACCATGATATATCAACTCCCCCACACTTAGCCTTTGCTTGCCCTCAAGCAAAACAGAGAACTAAAACATGGTGAAGAGGTTTGAAAACTCTTCAGAAACTCATTTCATCCTAGAAGCTACAATACTCAGATTCCCCTTAGTAAACCACTGAAAGAATCAATCACAGGATATCAAGACCAACATGTACTTCCCCCACACTTAGCAACTGTCCTAGGTAAACTTCACAATCACATTCAAGCATTCAAATTCTCCCTACTGACTTCTGCAAGTATTTAAGTGCGGTCTCACCTAAGGAGTATCGATCTAAAGGCACATGGATTCTTACCTTATCAGCTCTAGACCACCATACTATCTTTCTCTAGTCCCTATCTTCTCTTTCCCTTCTTTAACAACTGATTTTTCCCCACTGGGTATCATTTTATTTTTTTTATCAGTGTTCTTCCCGTTATGGGGTGTACTTTGGACACATTCCATGGATCACATGAGAGATAATAGTGTTTGCTACTATTCTCATGACCACTTCGGAGTTACTAACTCATCCTCAGTTTATTTTTTTTTATTTTTTTTTACTTTACAGAAGGGGAGAAGGGGACTAAATAGGACAGGTTTACAGGCTGTGTCAGAACTAACAGGGAATCCGACATAAAGCATACCAAGCCCTTAGGTGAGAAATCTAAGTCAGTATTAAGGTTGAAGTCAGTAAAGGATCCTCTGATACCTGAAGTGATGTGGGTGTTCCCAGTAGGTTGATCCGTGTCTGGGTTTTCTAATAGTCATAGATAGATCCTGCAACTTCATCCCAATGGTTACTTAAGTTCCTGCAAGTCTTGTAAATCTTCTCAGAAAATCATAGTTTCTTACTTAAACAATTTTGACTCAATAAAACAAATTTTTTTTTGAAAAACGGACTGACTCTTAAGAAAACAGAAAACAAAAGTCAGTAGCACCTCCCCCACACTTAAGACACACTGTCCCCAGTAGTGTCCAGCGAAGGCTCGGTAAAAAGAAAATAAAAATTGAAAAGGTGGAATTATGTCTGTCGGGTTACCTCTGTCGCTCAGGCATCGATCGTTGCACTAAGTGCATCGACCGTTACTTGGCGGTTTTCGTGTATAGTCGATCGTTGCTCAGGACCGCAACGATCGCTGCAATGCGATTCCTTTCGTGTTGTGACGATCGACACAGAAGTGCGTCGATCGCTGCACTGCGAAATAACCGAGACCTGCAGACATAAACTCACCAGAAACAAAAACAAACGTAAAATCCTAACAAAAAGACCAAAAATGAAAAAGAAAAACACTAGTACCTAATGGTGGGTTGCCTCCCACCCAGCGCTTGTTTAAGGTCAATAGCTTGACCGGACGGATGAGATCTTTCAAGTACCAGGAGGTCCTGACAGAGACCTTTTCTGTCTCTGTTCAAGTCTCCTCATCCAAGGTGGTGAGTAGGCTGTTGCGGAATGCTCATGTCCAAGAAAAGATGGAGTGAAATGTGCTCCAGGATCTATAACCACGGTACGATCAGGCTGCTCAAAATCTGCGTCCCTTATGGTGAATGTTTGCCCATCTATCAGTAGCTTTCGCAGCTTATCCATCTCATAGTGCAGTGGTTCATCTCCCAGGTGGAGGTCTATTAGACTCTGTCTAACATCAATCACAGCTCCTGCTGTAGCCAAGAATGGTCTCCCAAGCAATAAAGCTTCATCCGGATCACAATCATATTTCAGCACAAGGAAGTCCGTTGGAACTAAGTAGTTCCCAACTCTCACCGGAATGTCCATAAGAAGTCCTTCAGGAACTCGTATGGACTGATCAGCTAGGATAAGAGAAGTCGTAGTAGGAGTAAAATCTAACATTCCCAGCTCCTCTGCCACAGAGTAATGCATTATGCTTCCAGCAGCTCCTAAATCACACAGAGAACGCCTAAAGCTATCCTCAAAGATAGAACAATCTAGCACAAAGACTCCAGGATCAGGTAACTTCTTCGGGACCTTGGTTAGCAGAACATCACTAATATGCTGAGGAACTATTATCACCCATTCTCTCAGCTCCTCATCTAAAGGCAACATCTTGTTCAAATATCTCTGAACACATGGATGATAAGGTGGATCATCAGAAGGTGGAATTTCTTCCAAGTCTTCACCACTCTCTTCTAGCTTTTTCAGCTCTTCAATCTCTTGTTTAATCACTTCAGACACCTTGGGACATTGCCTAATGGCTTGTGCATAAACATCCTCTTGAGTGATCTCAGATACATCAGGGAACAGGCGGGCTAGTTCTGCATCAATCTCACTTTCATCCCACGGGTCTTCTGCTCGTTCACGACCTGCATCGATCGATGCCAGCTGTGTGTCGATCGTTGCATCATTGCAGTTTCTACCCGAGAGTTTTTCACAGAAATCCGAAAATTCTGCCTCAGTCACCAACTCAGCTGTACTTAGCTCAAATTTCTCCCCTAGATAAGATCCATCATTAATGAGTACAGACCAGGCCTTAATATGAGTCTCTGCAACTCCTTTTCCCTTCAGTGAGCTGGACATCTGGTTCACCTGAGTGTCCAACTGCTTCATGTGAGTGCTCAGTGACTCAAACTTCCCATTGAGGTCTTGATAGACAGCGTCCAGCTTCTTATTGTTGTCCACAGAAAGCTTGGTTTGACTCTCCATCAGTTGTTCCATCATAGCCTCCATTTTGCTCTCATGGGCTGTAGGTGCAGGAGGAGTCTGATAGGATGTAGACCCATAGGTTCTCTGATTACCCTGTCCATAGGTCTTCTGAAAACCACCAGTCTGTCCACCATTGGAGAATCTGTTCCCCTGTTGATTGCCAAATCTATTACCTTGGAAACCAGAACCTCCTATGAAATTCACATCTTCTTCCTGAGTTTCCTCCTCAGCCTGAATCACCTCTACATCTTGGGCAAAGTGGACAGATTTCTTACTTGTTAGGAGATTGTAGACTGTGTCCAATCTGGATCTTATATTAGCTATATCAGAATTCTCTACAGTTCCACCAGATCTCTTCCTCCTTTCATCCATTGTTTTGCAACTGTTGCTGCCAATCAGATTCTCTATCAACTGCTTAGCTTGCGTAGGAGTCCTGGTGTTAAAATTAGCATTACTGGAATTATCCAGCGCAGTCTGATAAGGAAGATCTATGCCTCTGAAGAAGATACCAATCAGCTGTACTTCTGTGAATCTATGGTGTGGACAGTCACGCTGATACTGCTTAAATCTCATCCAGGCAGTCTTCAAGGGCTCCACAGCTCCTTGGGAAAAGGTGAGTATGTCCTGTCTGGACTGATCCGAGCGTGCATCATCATAAAAGTGACGCAGGAACTCACTCTTTAAGGCTGTCCAAGTAGTATACTGACCAGGTGCCAGTTGTCTCAGCCATGCACTAGCGTCTCCAGCAAGACTGTGCGGAAATAGCTTAAGGAACAGATAGTCCGGGCATACTCCTTCATACTTCATGCCAGTGACTATGTCCTCAAACTTGTCAATGTGATCCATAGGTTGCTCTGTTTGAAGACCATGAAAAGCAATCTGTCTCATCAGCTGGTAGTAGATGGTCTTTACCTCAAAATCATTCCTCTCAAAAGTAGGAAGCACTAGAGCTGCTCGGTTTGCATGAAACTCATCAGGTCTGTTGTAATCAGCTAGTGTCCTCTCATGAACCACCATCTCTCTACCTTGGGCCTGTCCTTGACCCTGGTTTTGGTTCAGCTCCTGTTGCTCAGGAGGATCAGGGATGACATTCCCTTCAGCATCAACCCGATGCCCAGCAGCATTGTACGGGTTGTCATCTTGGTCCCTTAGGGTACCTTCAGCATCTGGTATCAAGATCAAACGTTCTCGTACCATTCTCTCTCTCTTTTCTCTTCTGTTAGTCCTTTCTAGACGTCCAAGTTCCTCTAGTCCGAGATTAAGCAAGCTCGAGTTCGGATTACTTCGAGTTTTCTGCGTTGGCATAAACTGTCTGTAATCGTCCAGCAACGATCGATGCTATCAGTGCAACGATCGATTCAATTCTCAGAATCGCCTAGTGACGATCGACGCAAGGGATGCAACGATCGACGCAAGGCGAATTTCGTACCTGCGACAGAAAGAAACAGAGAAAAAGAAAATCAGCAAAATCAAAAATAAAAACGAAAAAGAACAAAAACAAAAAGAAAAATTTCTAGCAAAAACCCTAAGTTCGGTCCTATCGAAGACTCAAAGAGTCCCCGGCAACGGCGCCAAAAACTTTATAGGTTCTAAGTTTTCCCTATACTAAACTGCAAGTGAACAACAATGTCAAAGTAGTATATAGGGTTATCGAATCCACAGGGACACTCGGTCTCAAGAGAATCAAACTATAGGAATAAATACTAGAAATAAGCAAATAGCGAATGAAATAAATTGCGGTGCGAGAAAGTAAATCAGTAGCAGAGATTAACGGTTGTGAAGCAAGTAATTAAAAGCGTCAAGCCTAGGGTATTCTCAGGAAATCAGACAAGCAGACAGTTCATTCAGCAAGGATCTAATTAAGCACAGTTCTAGAACTCAAAACACAGATATAGAATTAACCAAATTCCTTTGCGATAATTCTCTAAGTCTAAGTGCAGCAAACCAAACTTTCGTTTGCGAGAACTAACAGATTAAACTAGCAATAAGTCCAAGTTTGATATGTTCACAATTATCCTAAACCAAACTTCCGTTTGCGCAAAGTTTAATTGCCCAATTTAATTAGTTCAGATTCCTAAACCCCACTTCCGTGACGTATTTAGCAACCTAAGATCTAGATTCTAATTGATCAGGTTATAACTAGCTTTAAGCACAATTAAATTGAAGAACAGATATAGTTATGAATCCTTAACTGAATTTGAACAAGTCTAGCAAGTCATGAAATCCTATGTGAGAAACCCTAAACCTAACTAGGAATCTACTCAGACATAGATAATGAAAACATAATCATAGAATGAATAAATTGCATAAAAGAATAAGAGTAAAAGGGGTTCGAAATCTTCTCCAAATACAGATGATGTAACCGGTTCAGATCAGCCCCAAAAAGCTCTAAAATCCTCTGCTCTTAATTAAGAATGCGTAATGTAAAAAGTATATATCGTCCCTAATAAAAACACTAAAAACTCTATTATATAGGCATAATCTCGGCCAAGGGCTTCTTTGTAAATATCAGGAACTTCTGGATCAAAGTGCAAATTCTTCACTCTTCTAAACCGCCGAGTTTCGGCCCATCTCGCTGGTGCATCGATCGATGCTAGAGTGCAACGATCGACACCTTCCTCTGTTTCGGACAGTGAACTCTATCTCTCGGCCAAACACTCCAAAAATCTCCAAAATGCTCCATTATCTCCAATTCAGCTCCAAACCTGATTATACCTGTAAAAGACTCTAAACAAAGACAAAAGACACTAAAAACACACTTATATCATGGTCTAAAACTAGTAAAAACCATGATATATCACAGATCGTGAAAGGAACCTGTAACTGCCGCACGATGAGCCCATCCAGTCTCAGTTTTTTGTACACAATTCGCAAGGGGAAGAGGAAAGACTCGGGAGTTTCCGATATAGTGAAAATACGACTAAAACTCAGAAAAATGTGACTAAAACTCAGAAAAATGTGATTTCAATTTTAGTAGTTTCTTATCACAAAAATCAGAATCACACAATGCATATGTTAGTCAAGCTTACTCCGTGCTTCCGAGATGTGACATAGCTTTGACCAAGATCAGCTGTCGAACCCCATGTAATTAGCTTCCCCGATTATGATTTAACCTATAACAACCAAGTCAAGTAATCATATACAAAAACCAGCGCATTAGTATTTCGATTGCACTGTTCAACGAACATATATATATATATATATTGTGAAATCTGAAAAGGAATCTGATTGAAACCGTTTGTCAAGTATGAATCCTAAGTAGATTGAGAGCGAACCTAAAAAAGAGTTAATATGTACTCGAGTTTCGTATTTTTTTAATCAGAAGAAAGCTATCTGGATTTTGGAGTATCAAAAGAAAAGCAGATTTGGAGGATCAAAAGAAAATCTCTTTGGCTTTGACACGGTTACATTCATATATGCCCACTCCATAGTAGGTTCTCGCCTGTTTCATGCGAGTTTAGGGAAAACTGAACAATTGAGTAACATATCTAAGATCTGAATCCATCATATCTTCAAAAAATCCCTAACAGTACTCACTTCATCAGTCGTCAATTTCCATTTCGCTCCAGCAGCTTTACCAACCTAATTCTGAAATCAAAACTAAGAGCCATACGTGAGAGAGGAAAAAAAGTTTCCAGGGATTTTGAATTTCAGATTACTACTTACAGCTCCGAAGGATTTGTTGTTAGGGTTAGGCAGATTGAACTCTTTACAGAAGCCTTCCCTTCAATCAGCGAAAATAATTAGTGAGCCTACTAATCATCAACAGTAGTAATCAATTGCGAGAAGAGGAGCATACTTACATGAAGACGAACAAAGCGCTTGGAGGTTCCCTTTTAAGCGTGCTTGGATCCTCGATTTTCTTTCGAGCTTTCTGACCTCTGATTTTGTCAGGACAATGGAAGGTTTGTGGCTTTCAGTGTTTTTTTTTTTTGGTCAAAGTGGCTTTCAGTGTTTTAAAGTAAAAAAAAAAAACTTAAAACCACGTTGACTTATTAACTTTGCTGACGTGGATAGGCTAGGAGAGGAGAGAAAAAATGCCTAATTATATATACTAGGAGAGAACCCGCGCAAATGCGCGGATTTTACTTGAATTTATTGATATTTAATATATTTGAATACTTATTTTGAGTATCAATATTTTTATATGTTTTAATTTACAAATTTGTATTTTTTTCTTTTTATATCTTATAATGATTTTAGAAGAGAATATGCGCTAACATACGATTATTAATTTAATTTATTTTATAAATAAATATTTTTAATTATCCATTTTAATGAGCTTTTTAAAAACTTTTATTTCCTTCTTAAAAACTATTTAATATACATATTTGTTATTTATACATTTTTATTTTTCTATGTTCTTATATTCTAAATAATTTCTTGTTTTATTATCATTTTATTTCATTTTGAAATTTTTTAATTCTATTCTTAATAACAATTATTTCTATATTTTAATATTTTTATCATTTTAGATTTCTTTAATTTTTATATATATTTCATTGATTTTATTTTATTTTTTATGTTCTTATATTTTGTATGCTTTTTATGATCATTGTATCTCATTTTTATAATATATTTTTCTATTCGTGATAATTATTATTCTTATCATTTATTTATTTTTTGTTTTATGGTTCTTTGTTTATAGTTTTCAATTACTGTAAACTTTTTAATAATGTTATCTTTACTTTTAGTCTTATAAAATAAATTTTATTGAGATTTATTTATTTTTGTTTATATAATACATAAAATATGGAATATGTATTTAAAATTTATAATATTTATATATTATAAAATTATAAATTAATTCAAACTTAGAATTTATGTTTACATAATTTTAAATAATTATATTTAAATTAAATAAGCATGCATTAAATATTTATTTATTTAACTTTAAATGATGATGTGAAAATGTTTGCCTTAAATTGGCCAATCAAAGGGGGCTGATGTGGCGGCTTGAGAGAGCCCCCCCTTCTCCTATTATATATAGGATGATTATAAATTTAATCAAAAATTAATTAAACAAATAATAATTAATTATTATGATGTTTATTAAAAGCAAGCAATGATATTTCTAAATACCATATTGAAAAGAAATTTTGAATGCCAAGGAAAAATATAAATAGCTTTTCCGATCTTAAATTAGAAACTTTTCATGTGTGAACTAAAACAACTTTCAACGAAAACGAAGAAAAAGAGATTTTCAAAAAAGCAAATCAATAATGTCATGATAAAATGGAAAAATGTGGGATGTGTGGTCGATGGTGTGTAACGTGTGAAGGTGATTTTTTATCTTTATTTTTATTTGGCTTAAATATGACCCATGAAAAGGTAAATAAATAGGGAGTAGCACTACTCATAATCCCATATCACTCTCTCACTCACAGCTCTCCTCCAACCTAAGATCGAGTAGCACAACCCTCAAGAATCAGGTCTCTCTCTTTCTTTCTCTTTTATTACAAGTTTCCTCATGATTTTCCTGTTTTTAAATTTTTAAGTATGTAAGCATCTTCTTGCTCCTTCTCTGTGACTTTGTTGTGGAGTTAACTTGTAATAAAAGAGTTTTTAAATATGTAAGTATAAGTAAAAACTTTAATTGGAAGATAAGAATTATGTATGGATCAGCTCTTAAGATTGTTAATTAAAATTTCTATAAAACTGATTAAGTAAAACAAAGCATTTTCTTATAGAATTTTTGTTAACTTCCTAGTGTGGGCAAAACTTGAGCATTTTTAACTACTACATAGTAAATACTTAATTTGTTTTTAGTTGGGGCCAAAGCCATTAAGCACGGCCGTGTATGTAAGTAAGTACAATTATCTAAGAGACTGACATTGTCCTGTACAAGTATTCCCAATAATGGAGCATGAGAAAAGATATTTCAGTAGAATAGTACCTACCAAGGGTACTAACTTCTTTTTGTTTTGTGATAAGTTAAAAAAAAAAAAAACAGAGTTTGTGTTACTTATGTTTCCTGTCTTTTTTTTTTTACCATGTAACCCATCATGTTTCTTGTTTTTTAGTGTGTTTCAGAAAAAAAAAGAATTTCAGGTTTTCGTTGAAGTTAGAAGATGGAAACAATGTCTGAAAAAGTGGGAGCGATGGGTGGTAACAAGGGCAGTCCATTTGACGATGGTATTTTTGACGGTGTGAAGAAAATAACTGTTGGAAAAGACTTCGACTGTGTTTCTTATATCAAGATTGAGTACGAAAAGGACGGAAAATTTGAAACCCGTGAACACGGAACAATTCGACGGGAACTTAAAGAGGTAATAGATCCTGGCTTTGTTAAACTTCATTCTATTCTTGTCATACCTTTATTGCCTAGCTTGTATATTTGTTGTTTCTAATGGAAAATATATAAAATCCAGTTCACGATAGATTATCCGGATGAATATATCACAGCCGTTGGTGGAGGCTACGAACACGCTTACAGCTATGGAACAATGCTGATCAAATCGTTAATCTTCAAAACCTCCTATGGAAGGACCTCTCCGATACTCGGTCATACGACGTTACTTGGAAATCCAGTTGGGAGAGAATTCATGCTCGAGGGTAAAACCGGAGGAAAGCTCCTTGGATTCCATGGACGCTCTGATCGAGCTCTTGATGCCATTGGACCTCACTTCTTCGCAGTCAATTCTCCTCTTAAGCACTTTAACCCTCAAGGTGGGAATGGAGGAAATGCTTGGGACGATGGTGCTTTCGATGGTGTTAGAAAAATACTTGTTGGACGAAGTGGTAAGTGTGTGAGTTATGTAAGGTTTGAGTATGCGAAAGGAGAAAGAATGGTGCCACATGCTCATGGGAAGAGACAAGAGGTTCCACAAGAGGTACTGTCGATACAAAGTCTATATTTATTTTCTGTCTTTACAAAAATATTCTGATAAAAAAAAAACTTTGGTTGCAGTTTGTGGTGGATTATCCAAATGAACATATTACATCAGTGGAAGGAACCATCGATTGCTTCCTTACATCGCTTACGTTTAAGACATCAAATGGAAGAACCTCCCCTGCTTTTGGGAATATTGTTGGTAGGAAATTTGTATTCGAGGAAAAAGATTTCAAGCTTGTCGGGTTTTGTGGTCGTTCTGGTGATGCTATTGATGCTATTGGTGCACACTTTAGCCCTCTTCCAACTCCAGCTCCAACTCCAGCTCCAACTCCAACTCCAACTCCAACTCCAACTCTAGTTCCCGGTATCACAAAGATTGGACCGCTCGGTGGTAACAAGGGAAAGACATTCGACGATGGTGTTTTTGATGGTGTGAAGAAACTAACTGTTGGCGCGGATGAATACAGTATAACTTATATCAAGATCGAATACGAAAAGAACGGAAAAGTCGAAATCCGTGAACATGGGACGAATCGTGGGGAGCTAAAAGAGGCAAAAATATATAAAATTTGTTTATTTTGAACTTTGTTAATATTCAATTGGTTCACTATTAATTCGTTGTTTCTAAATGAATTCAGTTTTTGGTGGTGGATAACTCAAAAGAATATATCACAGCCGTTGGTGGAAGCTACAATCATATTTTCAACTATGATACAAAGCTTATTACATCACTATACTTAACAACATCCAGAGGAGTTACCTCTCCATTATTCGGTAAGACGAAGGGAACAGACTTTGAGCTCAAAGGTGAAAATGGAGAAAAGCTTCTTGGATTCCATGGACGTGGTGGTCATGCTATTGATGCTCTCGGTGCACATTTTGGTCCAGCTCCAACATCTTCCTCCTTAACTCCTCCCGACAAAGGAAATCACAACAAGGTGTTCAAGATCTACATTTCATCTAACAATGGAGGAATTGAGCAAATCAAATTCTACAATGTAGAAAACGGAGTGGAAAAGGAAGGGCTTTTTCATGGTGTGAAGGGTAAAAATATCATTTCAACGGTGCGTTAGACTTCTTACACACTTGAATGAATGTTTATTTAGATAAGTTATTCACATTTTGATATAAGTTTTCTGTGCAGTTTGTGATAAGCAATCCTCCTGATGATTATCTGGTTTCTGTCGAGAGTTGGTACGATGCTTCCAATGTCTTTCAAGGAATTAGGTTTAAAACTGACAAGAACAGTTTTGATTTCTTTGGGTATAAATTATCTGAGGATGATGGTAAACCATTTTCTCTCCAATTCAAGGATAAGAAGATCATGGGCGTTCATAAGTTCGCTGGCACGAACCTAAACTCTCCTGGAACTTATTTTGTACTAATCCGTTCCTCTTCTCTCAACAAAGTGGAAGCTGTAGGAGGAAAGGGTGGAGAAACATTCGACGACGGTTCTTTTGATCATGTAAGAAAAGTTTCTGTTGGCCAAGGAAATTCCGGTGTAGCTTATATCAAGTTCGAATACGAAAAAGATGGCAGAAGAGTGACACACGAGCATGGAAAAAAGACATCCCTAGGAACAGAGGAATTCGAGGTTGATCAAGACGATGACATCACATCTGTGAAACTTTATTACGATAAACTCTATGGCTCGAAGACAGAAATTATAACGTCTCTTGCATTCAAGACACTGAAGGGCATAACCTCTCAGCCGTTTGGAATGACCTCAGATAATTTGTCCTTGCTCGAAGGTGGCAAAATCACCGGCTTTCATGGGAGTTCGACCGATGTTCTTCATTCTATCGGAGCTTATATTTCGGCTTCTTCGACGATGTTGAGTGGCAAGTGGATCCAGGTACGTACGTAGTAGGGATTAATATACAGTGGTTAACTATGGTTTTTCCATATATTCAGATTTTCGATCATTCGTTTTGGAGATTTCATATTTCATTTGGTTCAATCGATTCGGTTTTTAGAAAAAAATATATAGAAAATATTATGTTATTGAAAAATATGAAAATAAATAATATTTTGGAGAAAATGTATTTTTATATCTAATTTTTAAAAGTAACACATTTTCAATTCGATTTTGGTTCAAAAATTTCGAATAGATATTGGTTTGAATTGTATATTCTTTGACCCAGTGCGTGTAATACTCTTCGTGAACAATATAGTTTCATGTGTAACGGTGATACTAATTGTGTTATCAAACATGTGATGACTAAAATTATTAGGTGGAGCAAAAAGGCAAGAATCCTGGACCAAGGTGTTCCCACGCTATAGCAATGGTGGGAAACAAAATGTACTCTTTCGGAGGAGAGTTAAAACCAAATTTTCACATCGATCAACACCTCTACGTCTTCGATTTCAAGACTCACAGATGGTCGATCGCTGATCCAAACGGTGACGTTCCTGACCTCCCTTGCTTAGGCGTTCGCATGGAAGCCATCGGCACCACACTCTATGTCTTTGGTGGCCGCGACGGTCACCGTAATTATAACGGCTTCTACTCCTACGACACTGTTAAAAGCGAGTGGAAACTCATAACTCACGTCAATAAAGGACCTGCTCCGCGTAGCTTCCACGCGATGGCTGCTGATGACAATAACGTGTATGTCTTTGGTGGAGTGAGTACTACGGTACGTGTCAACACACTTCATGCTTACAACGTGGTTAATCAAAAGTGGACTGAGCTTCCGAATCCAGGAGAGTCTTGCAAAGCCAGAGGTGGATCGGGGCTCGCGGTTGTGCAAGGGAAGATTTGGGTTGTGTATGGGTTTATTGGGGATGAAGTGGATGATATTCATTGCTTTGATCCAGTGGAAAGTAAGTGGACTAAAGTGGAAACAAGGGGTGAAAAGCCTTGGGCCAGAAGCGTGTTTGCACTAGCGGTCGTTGGGAAGTATATAATTATATCTGGAGGTGAGATTGAGATGGACCCAAAGGCTCATTTGGGTCCCGGGAAATTGACTGGTGGGGCTTTCGTGTTGGATACTGAGAGTTTGTTGTGGGAGAAACTTGAGGAAGGTCATAGCCCGCGTGGATGGTGCGCATCCACGACTGCGTCCATTGATGGAAAAAAAGGATTGTTGATGTATGGAGGGAAGTCTCCGACCAACGGTCGTTATGATGACATATTTTTCTATGGTGTAGACTCTGCTTAAGACCAGCTCGGTGTTGGTGAGTTTGTGACTTTTAAAAGTTGTGGTTTGTGACTTGTAAGACTTAAAAATAAGAGCTAGGACTCCTGCTTGTGTGTTTTAAAAATGTTTGCATTTCTGTGTTTGGTTTGTATGAATAGATCGAATCATTAAGAATAAAACTGGGGTTTTAAATAATACACAATTGTGTAAATCAAGCATTTGGTTTTAATTGTAAAAGTTCTATTGGTAAATAATAAATGTAGTGTAATGTTTAATGTAAAGATTTATAAATCATATAAATGAAATTTACTCTAAATAGTATGAATTTTTACACTAATTACTAACTTAGTATTCATAACCCTAGGTTTACTAACTTAGTGTTGAAGAGGTGTAAAATGACATAATTATCCCTTTCAATATACTGAACATTTTTAAAATCTAAATCTAAAAAATCTTGTCAAAAAATTAAAATCTAAATCGATTAAAAAAAAAAATTCTTTGTACATTAAAAATGGGTGGGGGAGATGGCGATCTCCAGGGAATTCTAGGGTTTCTTTTTTCATGTGTTCTTTTAACAAAGTTACAGAGCGAAACAGTTAGAGACTCTCTCGTCAATGGCAAACACAAACTCTCCAGACTTGACCGTCGGATCTTTGGTGAGGTTCACATCGACGACGGCCAGCCAAGAGGTCTTCGAGGGAACTGTCTACTTCTTCGACCCAGCGGATGGTAGATTCGGGATCGACAATGGTAACTTTGTCTCGCGTTTTGTTTTTGTGGAATGGAATTCGCGTGAATTGGTAGATTAGGGTTTATGATTGGTGTTTTTTGATGCGATTACGGGAATCGCAGTTGAGGATTATTCGAAATTTTAGGTTTCTTGATTCAATTAAAGTTGAGATGATTGTGTATAGGTCGAACAATTAGATGATTTCGTGGTTAGTTTTAGGAATCGAAACTTGGATAGTACAGATTTGTGGATGGTTTACTTGGTGTTCTAGCGATTGTATTGTTGATTACTCTCGTCGATACTGATCACGTTGATCGTCATCTTGATATATCTCTACTGCTGATTTTTACGATTGTTTTTGTAACACCCGTCTCAACGTAACCCTAACTTGCAACTCAAGTAACTCCAATAAACTCCAATAAATAACCAAAACGAAACAACTAGTCCAACAATGCCTTAAACAAAATAAAGTCGTAAATAATGTCTAAAATAAATGCGAAAAACAACGATGAAAACGCCCAAAGCACTCGTCCCAGCTAAGCATCCATCTACTCGGCAGGCTCACCTGAAAAGGAGGAAAAGAAAGAGGGATGAGCAACAGGGGAGTCACTCAGCGAGGTATGGGATGCTAAAACGCAAGTCCACGGACTCGGTCCTAGTCTCCCAATAAAGAAGTCTAGCCTAAACATGTACAATCACGGCACCTAAAGCACCCAAGCAATGTCCTACACGACACCCGGCGGGACTCGAACCCCCGGTGCCTCCTAGTAGATGGGACTCGAACCCACCATCTAACACATCGTCTCCCAGGGGACTCGAACCCCCGGTAAAAACCTAGTAGATGGGACTCGAACCCACCATCTATCACATCATCACTCGGCGGGACTCGAACCCCCGATATCACAAACTAGATGGGACTCGAACCCACCATCTACCTACTCAATAACTATATAATAATATATATATTTAGCACACAAACAATTAACGTTGAACGGCAAACAAATGGGTTGAATCATCTTTCCTATCTCCAATTTAACAAACAAAACTATCCTAGACTCGATCATAGAAAACAAACACATTTAGGTACTAAACTACTTTATAAGGAGATTATAGACAAAGCTCGAGAAGTTGTGAAATAGCCCTCACCTTAGCCAACGGAAAAATATGTGCTTTCGGAGTTCCAGAAGCTCAAACGAACTTAAAATCTAGAATCAAAATGAAAGGTCGAGTCAGAGCGGTTTTCGAACGGCGAAAGACGGATAACGAATCAACCCGGTCAACCCGACACGACCCAAACTGAAACAGGCCTAAACCAAATCTAATTGAATTAAACCGGGTCAAACATGTTAACCAATTAACTGGTTCCAATTGAATTAAACCAATCAAATTGATTTGAACCAAACGTGAACCGATTTAACCCATTATAATAATTACCAATTATTAAACCAAAATAGAAATGAATAATAAAAGAATAAAATATAAAGAAAAGAGGAAGTCTCGGGAGATTGGTTACGTGATTTGAGGAATGAACTTTGGATCGAACACAAAGCGGTGGATCGATGCGACGACGGTGAGAGATAACGGCCGTGAGACGTGGACAACAACGGGATGCAAGCAAGGCTAGGTTGTGGACTAGGCTTCTCGGGCTGACGCGACAGTGATCTTTTGTACACCGGCGCGGATCTCCGGCGGTCTGTTGATGCTCCAGATGTTGAGCAGAGGTGACTGTGGTGACGACACGATCGGATCTACGCCACACGAACCGTTACGGAGGCAAAGGAATAAGACAAGACGAAGAAGAAATAACAAGAGGAGAGGAAGAAGAAGAAGATTAAGGGAAGAAAGGTGAGGGTGGAGATGATGATGGAAGCATGACGGCTAGGGTTAAAGCATGAGGAAGGAGATGTTTACGCCACTACAATATTGATACGGTTGAAAACAAAATCGAGAATGGTGGTTTCTTAATGGGCCAATAAAGAAGAGATAAAAAAATATTTGAGCCCATCCACGTTTTGGGTCGTTACAGTTTTCTCGTTGATTTTTGATCTGTGTATTAGCGAATAATATTGATTTATGGATCTTGGTCATTGCCTTCATCGTTTTATGTGAATTTGAGTGCTCACTTAGCTGATTTCAACTCTTCTCTTGTGACTGTTTATGAGCAGAAAGAAATGCTGAGTTGTGATTCTTCTTCTTCTTGGCAGTTTTGTGTATCACAAGCTTTGTTTCTTAGATTAAGAGCATTGTGTGTTATTAAGTGTCTTTGTGATTGCACAGTATCGCATACGAGAATGCGGGGATTATCATCACGTCAAAGGGTACTACCAGTTTTCTCTCAAAGACATCAAGGTTGGTTACTTTTACTTTTAGAGAGATGGTCCTTTAAGGCTACACGAGAATGAGGTTAAGAAACAATTAGGATTCTTAACAGAGCTAATACGAACAATGGAAATTAATGGTATATGGCGGCTCTTACTACTGTTATCGTTATGCAGGGAAGGAGGAAACAATCTTCACAGGGATAGAGGAGATGGGACGAATTTGAAAGGTTTAACAAGGAAAGAATATGATTCGGTATTACTTTGGTTCATATGATGCGGTTTTATCAAGGATATAATCTCACTTGGGGTTCTGCTCTAATGTACTTCCATCTTATATTATGCCTAAGATGGCCCTTAGGGACAATAATCCGGGATGCGGAGTCAAGAAAGGAGAATTTTAGCAGATGGATGGTGGAGTTTATGTGAAGGTTTTACGATTGGTCCGGATTGGTGGATATTGACAGTAACATGTTTTAGAAGAGAAATCTATATTCAGGGTTATGCGTTTTGGTTTAGAAGTTTCTGAAATTATTTCACGCTTATGATGTTTCTTTGCAATACTCTTGTTATTTTACCCAATAAAAGTGTTAGATGTCATATTTAACATATTTAATATGATTACAAATTAAAAGTAAATTTAAAAATAAGATTTAGACCAAAAAGATAAATTTGTATGTTTAAAACATTAAACTGAAATTTAAATCTTACTTTCTAAACCCCAAATTCTAAACTCTAAACTCCAAATCATAATTTGGAAACATTAAATTTCTCAAACCCTAAACCATGAACCGTAGATCTCAAATAATAACTTATACTATTAAAACCTAAATCCCCCAAACACAGAATAACTTGCTAAAAGTATAAAAATGATAATTCAACCCTAAATTTCCCAAACCCTAAACCCTAAACAGAAGACCTCAAATAATAACTTATATTACTAAAACCTAAGCGCCAAACACAGAATAACTTGCTAAAAGTATAAAAATGAAAGTTCAACCCTAAATTTCCTAAACCCTAAACCGAAGACTTCAAATAATAACTTATACTAATAAAACCTAAACCCCAAACACTGAATAACTTGCTAAAAGTATAAAAATGATAATTCAACCCTAAATTTCCCAAACCCTAAACCCTAAACCGAAGACCTCAAATAATAACTTATATTACTAAAACTTAAGCCCCAAACACAGAATAACTTGCTAAAAGTATAAAAATGAAACTTCAACCCTAAATTTTCCAAACCCTAAACCCTGAACCGTAGACCTCAAATAATAACTTATACTACTAAAACCTAAACCCCAAACACAGAATAACTTGCTAAAAGTATAAAAATGAAAATTCAACCCTAAATTTCCCAAACCCTAAACCCTAAACCGAAGACCTCAAATAATAACTTATATTACTAAAACCTAAGCCCCAAACACAGAATAACTTGCTAAAAGTATAAAAATGAAACTTCAACCCTAAATTTCCCAAACCCTAAACCCTGAACCGTAGACCTCAAATAATAACTTATACTACTAAAACCTAAACCCCAAACACAGAATAACTTGCTAAAAGTATAAAAATGAAAATTCAACCCTAAATTTCCCAAACCCTAAACCCTAAACCGAAGACCTCAAATAATAACTTATATTACTAAAACCTAAGCCCCAAACACAGAATAACTTGCTAAAGTATAAACATGAAACTTCAACCCTAAATTTCCCAAACCCTAAACCTTGAACCGTAGACCTCAAATAATAACTTATACTACTAAAACCTAAACCCCAAACACAGAATAACTTGCTAAAAGTATAAAAATGAAAATTCAACCCTAAATTTCCCAAACCCTAAACCCTAAACCCTAAACCGAAGACCTCAAATAATAACTTATATTACTAAAACCTAAGCCCCAAACACAGAATAACTTGCTAAAAGTATAAAAATGAAAGTTCAACCCTAAATTTCCTAAACCCTAAACCGAAGACTTCAAATAATAACTTATACTAATAAAACCTAAACCCCAAATACTGAATAACTTGCTAAAAGTATAAAAATGATAATTCAACCCTAAATTTCCCAAACACTAAGCCCTAAACCGAAGACCTCAAATAATAACTTACACTACTAAAACCTAAACCCCAACAAAGAACAAAAAAAAAATTAAAGCAATAATGAATGACAATAATTATTGCTTCTTTATATGGTAACACGGAATATTTTTGTTTTTTGATTAGAATTATATTTCCTTTTTTGTAATAATCGAATAATGTAGTTGCATAAAAGGAAAATTTTCGAAATTGCCATAAAACAATAAAATAGTTTTTTTTTTCTAAATTTTAGCAAAATTTAATAAGAAACTTATATATTTATTTGGTATTTGCATAAATTTATTATTAATATATAATACTTACTTTCAAAAACCAATTAGTTTATAATTTTGGGAACTTAGAATAGAAAATTTTCCAATATAATTATAATACTATAAACCAACTTTTTCTAAGGATATTATTTTTTTAAAAATTATAATTCATTTTCTAATCATTGAAATTTAAATTTAAAAATTCATAAATCATTCTCAAAACATTAAAATTAAAATTTAAATTTAAACATTACTATTTTCGCCTAAGATTATTTTAAATTAAAATTTAGTGCTAAATAGTAAATAGTAAATAAGGAAACAACTAACAAATCTGCACAAAAAAATTAATTGAAAATGTGCCACGTTATTAAATTTAAAAAAATCTGTAGAAAATTATTATAAATCTGTAACAAATAAAAAAATCTGTAACACTATAACACTGATTTAATAATTTTTTTCACCCTTTCGTCTTTGTAACGGATTTTCTTAAATCTGCATCAAATGGAAAAAAACAGTAACACTGGAAAAAAAATCTGTAGTTTAAATCCGCAAATTTTTGAAAAAACTGCAAACTAATAAAAAAATCTTCAACATTAGCCGGAAAAATGCAACTAAAATCCGCAGAAAAATAAAAAATCTGTAACATAATAAATAAATCTGCAACACTACACACTACTTTAGTAATAAAAAAACAACAATACTCTTAGTTACGGAGTAATATTATATCCGCAACAAATAAAAAACTCTGCTACACATAAATTTAAATCTGCAAAAAAAAATCTGTAAATTTCAAAATAAATCCGCAATTCGTAGGGAAGGTGGCAATTTCGTAAATAATTATTTTTTTTTTCCAGAAATGGAAAAAAACAATAATGGCAATTCAATAATTTTTTTTTTCCTTCCAAATGGTTGTAAGGGTAGTTTAAGCAATAAAGTAGAGGAAAAAAAGGACAAAAGATTAGTACTAAGCTAGTATTTGCTCTATTAATTTATACTAAATAAATAAATTTCCCATCATATAATAGCTAGAGACAAGCGGGCGGACAAGTAACAAGAATATAGTGATTTTAGTATCTGACAATGGATAATTGAGAAATAAATAAAAAAGGGATTTTTTAAGGGAGTTAATTGTATCCACTATATCTATTTTTCAAAGTAATAGCCAAGATGTATCTTTCAAAATCCTATTTCAATTTTGTATTTTTTTGTCTTCTAGTAAGTTAAAATGTCTCTTTTGCCTTTCTCTTTTTCTTCTAATTACCAATCTGGTTAGTTAGTTTAGTTAACTATTACACTCTAGCTAGTTACTCATCTAAACTAAATTGATTATTAAATGTTAACTAAATTGATTAATACAAATTGTAGGCAATGAATATATTTTAGATATGTTTCGAAAACGTGATATAGTGGCAGAGCTCATGGATACCGTCATCGAAGGTTATCCAGACGAAAATATGAAATGTGTAGTAGTTTGCGGCTCTTGGCTTGTCACCGGCGACGGCGATTGGATTCATTGTAGACGTAGAGAGGGTATCTCGGGTCAGCCTACTGAAGATTGGCATGAAGCTGAAAGATCTCGTTGTCCTTGTGATGACCGAGTTTGGTTTGGAATGTGCTTCGAAGTTAAAGCTCAGCTACACTCCTTCTCTTACCTTGTCATCTGTTTGCAATGAAATTTCGCCGCCTATCATGGTCACAACAGACTTCGGTCTTTCCTGTTTCCTAGATATTCTGTCAACTAACCGCTCAATGAAGCTATTCCTGTCCCTGGGGAAGATAGTTAGGAAAGAAGGCGACTCTGCAAAGAAAAAGGCGTCCAAGCTGGTTCACCGAGGGAGGTTCATGACGCCTAAGAGACTATTTGTTGATTCAGCTCCTTATGGTAGCAGAGACTCTCCAGTCATGCTCAACGACGACACTGTTGAAGCCCTAAACTTGATGTTTCGTTCTTCTTCGCCCCTAGGAAAATGGTCTAATGGATTGATAGTTCCCGTCGTAAGGCCATTCGTTAAACAAGAATTCGTTGATGCAGCTTCAGTTTCTCGAAACCAGTCACCGGTCATATGTGGTATGTTACTCGGTGCCTCGTTGTTTTCCAATAACTTCGATCCCAAAAAAATCCCCCATTAACCAACAATTTTATGTCTTTGTTCAGACTATCCATCCACCGCTGATTTAACGAACGGGAGGGCCAAACGTTTTCCAAACAACAAGCCACCATTCAGCTTTGAATTATTCGACAGAGATAGTCAAGAAGATGTCCTCACGAACGAAAATATACTAACAAAAGTGCTTCCAAACATTCCCCCTAGCGACGATTTAGTGGATATAGAAGTTAATTACGTTTCTACTAGCAAAGAGAAGGTCATCAATGACTCCGGGAGAAATAAAATAACGCTACCCACCCCCGCAACTCCCACTGCATTAGTGGATAGTTCTGTTGCACACGTTCCAGACAAGACGGTGCCATTCAGTTTCAATTTGCTAGATAGCCAAGAAGATGTATCCACGGATAACGAAACTGTTAATCCCCCAGTGTCTGACTATCCAAATTGCGATGCTGATATGGCAGTAGGAGGTGAAGCAGAAAACTGTACGCCAGATAGTGATGAGAATGGATCGTCAGACGAGGTACCCGTGGATGTTGGCAATGTGGATCGTGGGTTTTGGTCCAACCTCATCGATGATGAATATGGAGGCTCCAACGCACTGGATGTGATGTCTGAAATCTCCGTTGAAGGTAATAGATCCAAACGAAATTCTGTTGAATCTTGTCATGTCCAGCAAGAATACGTGTACAGGTGGCGCGGTACTGAATCTTGTGGCACCTCATACCCTACCTACGAAAAACCAGCTGATATCCCGCCAATGGTGGATGACACCACTTATCAACGAGATCATGTCCCTGACTTAGATTTAGACTCAATGGGTGATGATCTGTACAAGGGTAAACTTTTCAAGAGCAAAGAGCAAACTGTCCATGCTATAAGGAACAAGTTTCATTACTTAAAACCTGTGTCCACTCTTCACAAAGTTGTTATCCATTGCCCGGATAAGACTTGCAACTGGCGTGTTATGGTTCATGAGACGAAGGACACTGGATATTGGGAGGTATGCAAGGCAGAGTTACATCACTCTTATTGTACTGATACTAGGAATAAGTACCAGAAACTTGGGACGACAAAGGTCATTGCCACTGTTTTCAAAGATAAATATTCAGACCCCGCATCGGGTCCGAAACCAACTGGACTCAAAGCATTATTGATGAAGGAGCTACGTATAGATGCATCGTATAACAAGTGTTGGCACGCACGGTCGAAGGCACTGACGATGCTACGAGGTATAGATGATGGATCGTATAGGAAGTTGCCAGAATTTTTGCATATGCTAAAACTCGCTAACCCTGGCACCATTGCTGTGAAGGATGTTTTGGTGTTAATCCAGATTCAATTCTCAGATTCAACAGTCCTAAACATGCAGATCTAGGTTCTCTTGAATAGAAACTTTATGGATCTCACCTTATACCTGTTTATGCAGCGGAAAGAGAAGGTATGGTCAGAGATCAGAGAGCCACCAAGTGATAACTCCTCCAGAGGTTCACACACGCACACCAAGCAGGAAGAAGGCTGCTAGACCAAGGGAGAGGAGGCGCAGAGAGAGAGGAGGCTCGCGGCTGGGGCTTAGGGTTAGAGGAGAAAGAGATTTGGCTTTTAGTTTATAAAACCCTTCTCTTTCCCTTTTGGGCTTTTGGGCCCAAATACCAATCTGATTAAATCCCTTGGATTTAATCAGACCCATTAATCTCTCTCTAAGTACGACAAATGCCTGGCACTTTTACCGTACTTCTGCTAAGCCGTTCCTACACATTTTCCTGTTAGCTTAGGCGTGTGACCCATATGGGATCATATAATAAAGGCAATAAGTCCAAGACTTATAGATCATGAGCGGACTCTAGCAAGCCATCATGACCCCCAGTATTATATGACTTATGTCTGATAATTGACATACTCTTACTTTCTAGAGACAGTACCGAGATTACTGGACACAATTCCAACAATCTCCCACTTGTACTGGAATCTCTGTATTCATAATCCTTTTGTCTCAATATCTCGATTAGTCATAAGGCAAGATTAGTGTCATCCTTATAAAGCCTAATCTTGTTCATCGGACTCTGATTTGATACTGACAATCCAAACGACTCGGGAAAGTCCGTTTGAGCATGGCCATGCATTTTCCAGTATTCAAATCTCCGATTGGCCTAGAGATATTCACTCCATTTATATTGGAGGGACAAATCCCGTCTTGTTCCATCACTGTAAACTACTCATTTCGTAATGTACCCAAACAAGGTCCTTATAACTATCGCAGAACGACAGCGTTAGACAATGATCAAAGTGCATCAGTCCATGTGCGGTCACATGCATGCGAACTCAGGTCTAAGGACTATACTCTATAGTCGTAGTAAGAATCTCTTATGACACAGATATAAATATCCTGAAGAGTTCTTATAATCGGGTCTAGTCCGGTCGTATGTACCCCACATACACCTATGTACTGACTTTGATGCCGCGCATCTATGACACACTGAGACTTTGTCATAAGTCACATACCAATCTAGTCTCACACGGTTGTTGGTGTTCCAATTTCAACAACCTTCGACTAGGGACTGGATGACATAAGCCATCTATCAAATATAGGGTCTCATGATCAAGCTAAATGACTTTGATGACTCAAGATCAAGTCACTTACTTCGATGACCTATAAAATGGTTTATATCACTTTGGAACGATTATTTCATCACAGTTAAAATAATCTTGAAATAATAATTTCATTAAACATAAAATGTTTTACAAGAACATATAAAATAACTAAATAAAGCCCTCAAACTCCCACTCAAATTTAGATTACATTTCAATGTCTCTAATGCCTACAGCTTCAGTCAGAAACTCGAGCTTAGGCCTTGGGAGTGGCTTTGTCAACGGATCAGCGACGTTATCATCTGTCTGAACTCGGCTGATCTTGACTTCCTTTCTATTAATGATGTCACGTATCAAGTGAAATCTTCTTAGAACATGCTTGGATTTCTGGTGTGATCTTGGTTCCTTTGCCTGAGCAATAGCACCATTGTTATCACAAAACAGTGCCAGAGGCTCAGCCGCATCTGGTATCACACCTAGTTCAATAATGAACTTTCGTATCCAAACAGCTTCCTTCGCAGCTTCTGAAGCGGCGATATATTCAGCTTCTGTAGTGGAATCAGCAACGGTGTCTTGCTTGGAGCTTCTCCAACTGATTGCACCGCCATTCAGACAAAAGATATAACCGGACTGTGACCGGAAATCATCTTGGTCTGTCTGGAAACTTGCGTCCGTGAATCCACTGACTTTAAGCACATCACTTCCACCGTATACCAAGAACTTATCCTTAGTATGTCTTAGATACTTCAAGATATTCTTTACGGCAATCCAGTGGCTTTCACCTGGATTTGACTGGTATCTACTCGTCATGCTCAATGCATAAGCAACATCAGGACGAGTACAGATCATGGCATACATGACAGATCCTATTGCAGATGCATAAGGAATATTCTTCATGCGCTCAAGCTCAGCAGCCGTCGTAGGGCTCTGCTTCTTGCTTAGCGTTGTGCCATGTACCATTGGCGTGAAGCCCTTCTTGGAATCTTTCATGCTGAATCTTTGTAGGACTTTGTCAATGTATGAATCTTGACACAAGCCTATCAGCCTTCTAGATCTATCCCGGTAGATCCTGATTCCAAGAACGTATGCGGCTTCACCCATGTCTTTCATGGAAAAACAACTTCCAAGCCAGTCCTTTACAGACTTCAGCATTGGAACGTCGTTTCCGAGAAGCAGTATGTCATCGACATACAGAATAAGAAATACTATCTTGCTCCCACTAGTTTTCTTATACACGCATTGTTCTTCTTCGTTTCTGATGAAGTCAAATTGCTTGATCGCTTCATCAAAACGAAGATTCCAGCTCCTCGATGCTTGCTTCAATCCATAAATGGATTTATGAAGCTTGCATACTTTCCCAGCATTCTTTGGATCTATGTAACCGTCAGGTTGTGTCATATACACATCCTCTTCCAGAATACCATTCAGGAAGGCGGTTTTCACGTCCATCTGCCAAATTTCATAATCATGAAAAGCTGCAGTTGCTAGTAGAATCCGAATAGATTTCATCATTGCCACTGGAGAATAGGTTTCATCGTAATCCACACCGTGAACTTGTCTGAAACCTTTTGCCACCAACCTGGCTTTATAAATCTGGACATTTCCATCCACGTCAATCTTCTTCTTGAAGATCCATTTGCACTCGATGGCTTTTACACCAGCGGGTAAGTCAACCAACGAAAACACTTGGTTGACCGACATGGAGTCCATTTCGGAATCAGTGGCCTTGCGCCACTTTGAGGAATCTGGGCCCATCATGGCTTGATTGAAGTTCGATGGTTCATCACCATCAATGATCAGAAGATCATGACAGTCAGTCACTAGGAATCCTTGATATCTCTCGGGTTCGTGACGGATCCTCCCGGATCTTCGAACTTCAGG
This sequence comes from Orychophragmus violaceus, assembly GCA_030180135.1. NCBI lineage: Eukaryota > Viridiplantae > Streptophyta > Magnoliopsida > Brassicales > Brassicaceae > Orychophragmus > Orychophragmus violaceus. Next base: position 87,441,630 of record CM058229.1, on the reverse strand, counting down.
TACTACAGGTTCAGGCTCTACAATTTCTTGTAGGTCCTCCTGCTTCTCTTCCTCATTAGGTTGAGCAGTATCCTGTTCATCTTGAATTTCTTCAAGCAGTACCTTACTCCCACTGTCTTTCTTAGAGAGAAACTCTCTCTCAAGAAAGTTACAATCCCGGGCAACAAAGATCTTGTTCTCGGAACGTAGATAGAAGTAATAAGCCTTGGTTTCCTTCGGATAACCAATGAAGTAGCATTTATCAGACTTTGGTGTAAGCTTGTCTGAGATTAATCTCTTGACATATGCTTCACAACCCCAAATTCTAAGATAAGACAGTACTGGAGCCATTCCAGTCCATAATTCATATGGTGTCTTTGCTACTGCTTTTGATGGCGCTCTATTTAGAGTGAACACTGCTGTTAGCAGAGCATATCCCCAAAGGGATATTGGAAGGTCTGTGTGACTCATCATAGATCGAACCATATCCAATAAGGTCCGATTTCTCCTCTCAGACACACCATTCCATTGAGGTGTTCCAGGAGGAGTGAGTTGGGACACGATCCCACACTCTCTTAGATGATCACTGATTTCTTGGCTTAAGTATTCTCCTCCTCGGTCGGACCGAAGAGCCTTAATGCTTTTGCCAAGTTGGTTCTGTACTTCATTTTGGAATTCTCTGAACTTCTCAAAAGATTCAGACTTATGTTTCATTAAATAAACATATCCATACCTACTGAAATCATCAGTGAAGGTAATGAAGTACTGATAGTTTCCTCTTGCATTTGTGGACATTGGGCCACACACGTCAGTGTGTATCAGGCCCAATAAGTCACTGGCCCTCTCGTTAGGTTTATTAAAGGGGGCCCGTGTCATTTTGCCCATCATGCAGGATTCGCATTTCTCACAGGACTCAAAGTCAAATGAGCCAAGAAGTCCATTCGAATGGAGCCTCTTGATGCGTTTCTCGCTGATGTGCCCTAAACGACAATGCCAAAGAAACGTTCGGTTCTCCTCATTAGGTTTGAACCGTTTGGTATTAATGTTATAAATTGGCGCGGATTGATCGAGTATGTAAAGCCCATTCGTAAGAGGGGCAGAACCATAGAACAAATTGTTGCGATTGAAGGAACATAATTTATTCTTAACTGAAAAATCATAACCTTCCAAATCCAACAAAGAAATTGAAATAATATTCCTGCTTATAGCAGGTACAAAATAACAATTATTGAGTTCTAAAACCAATCCCGAAGGTAAAGACAACAAGTATGTGCCTACAGCTAGTGCTGGAACTTTCGCTCCATTCCCAACTCGTAGCTCCACTTGTCCTTGCTTCAGCCTTCTACTGTTGCTGAGTGCCTGCATATTAGTACAAATATGAGCCCCACAACCAGTATCCATAACCCATGAGGTATTATCAGAAGTAGTTGTATTAACTTCTATAACAAAAATACCTGATGAAGAAGTCTCCAGAGTCTTCTTCTTTAATTCCTTTAGACCTTCCAGGAATTTCTTACATTCTCTCCTCCAATGCCCTGGTTCTTTACAGAACCTGCATATGTCAGTTGGCCCAGCCTTGGACTTGGGCTTGGGCTTTGGCGTGTCCTTGTCCGCGACTTGGACAGCCTTGGCCTTTCCCTTATCCTTAGCAGAGGATTTCTTAAACCCCTTGCCCTTTTGCACCATAAGCACATTGGGGTCCTTGGCGGTTTTCCTCAAGTTGGGCTCTGCAGTCTTGAGCATTCCGTGAAGCTCAGGCAATGTCTTACTCAAGCCATGCATGTTAAAGTTCAGAATGAACTGATCATAGCTTGCAGGTAATGACTGCATAATGATGTCGCAGGCAAGTTCCTGGCTGATAGGGCAGTCGAGTTTCTGAAGATGATCGAGATAACCCTTCATCTTCAAGACATGAGGACTCACTGCCGCATTTGCAGCCAACTTACAGTCTAAGAGGTTCTTAACCGTCTGAAACCTCTCAGTCCTTGCTTGCTCCTGAAAAAGCGATTTCAGGCTTGCCATTATCTCGATGGGTGACAACACACTCTCGAACTGCATTTGCAGCTCAGCAGTCATTGTCGCCAACATCAGGCAATAGACATCATTTTCATCTGACGAATGCTTTTCCCAAGCATTATGCAGAGTCCTGGCGGCATTGTTAGCAGGCCTCTCGGGGAGAGGATCACGAAGGACATAATCCTTCTTCTCCTGCTTGAGGACCAGCCTCAAGTTCCTTGACCACGTCAGGAAGTTCGTTCCAGTCAGCTTCTCCTTCTCGAGAACAGACCGGATTGAGAATGTGTTTTGAGTGCTTGAAGTAGTCATAGCTGAAATATAATATAAAAAGGTTATTAGTTAATATGTTCAATATGATTAATCTCGTATTAAATTTAATATGATTAATCACGCATTATATTCAATAACATAAGTTACCCTCAATAGAATATAATGATTCCAAGATCCACATATAACTAAGATCAAAGTGGGCCACTGGCCGTCACCCAACCTTAGCTTATATCGGTAAGCCTTATATCGGCTAATTATATCCGTGATATAACTCTTGGTTGTGAATCTGGGCCCGAGGCCCAATCCACTCTGATGTCTCAAGGCCTGGGACTCCCGATGGCCCAGTCAAGAAAACCAGACTATACAGTCATGTAATCATTAATGTCTGGGACTCCCAATGACATTTATGAATCACAAACCGTCTTATCCACGCAAAAGTAGACACCCTCACACTGTAAGGCCATGAATACAATTGAATGGGCTTCGACAGCTGACATAACCTGGACAAGACATCCAACGCTTGATATTATTTGAGGTTCGTAGGTTTATTAAAATTTCATCCCAAAATAGAAGATTACTATTTTGGGAAACTTTCCATTTTGGGAAACTTTCCATTTTGGGAAACCTACTACTTTTGGAAACTTTCTAAAATTGGAAACTTTCTAAAACCGGAAACTTTCTAACTTTAGAAATTTCTTAAAATCCAAAACTTGCAAATCTAGAAACTTCTATTTTAAGAAACTTTCTAATTTCAAAATTTCGGAAACTTATTAATTTAAAATCGATTTTATAATTATATAAAAATAAATTTTAAATTAATCTGAAGAAAAGACTCAAATAATTGGCCCAATTGTTTTAACTTCTTGGCCCGAGGCCCAAGAATTGGTCCATGTCCAAGACATGACCCAATTGTCCAATTAAATGACATAACCGGTCTGGTTCATTAAAATTGGTCTAACCAAAATTAATTACTACGATGACCACAATTGTCAACCGGTTATTTACTAAACCGGATTTTCTCAATTTATTTGGTCCAACCAAATCAAATTAGAAAATCCTGGTTTAGGCACAAAATCCAATTTTTTCGACTTTGGATTTCTTATCCCGGTTTAACCAGAACTTAATAAAATTATTAAATCTGTTTATTAAACCGTGACGGTTTGAATTTAATCAAGTTTTTAAACCGAACCGTTAACCGAACCGAAACATCACACGCCAAAACCCTAACCGGTCGAGAAACAATCGTCCAGCCGCAAGCCATCATGCTTCCGCGGCGGATGAATGGTCGGGACGGTTGGGCCGTGTGATCGGGACGGGAAGGTGGGACGATCGCAGCTCGGTCCATCCACGCACGATCATCACTCGTCGGGACGGGACGATCGAGACGATGCCGAGAGATCACGGACGTGATCGCCATGCGATCGTGGTCGATCTCTCTCGCGCGTCATAACCGATCGGGACGGGATGGGACACGATCGATCCATGCGATCGTTCGATCCATGCGATACGATCGGTCCATCCCAGCGATCGTCTCAGCCGAGCATCTCGCGGTCCATGATCCGCGATCGATGCAGCTGATCGGTCCGACGCATACCGATTCATATAGATCGGATCATGCGATTTCTAGTTTGTTTAGGTTTCAATTCTTGTTTCTTAAGTGTTTTGCTCTTATCAGTAGATTGATTCAAAAACACACTTTAAACAATCCTAAACATGATTCTAAACAAGAAAAACCACAGAACCTGGCTCTGATACCACTGAAGGATGTTTTGGTGTTAATCCAGATTCAATTCTCAGATTCAACAGTCCTAAACATGCAGATCTAGGTTCTCTTGAATAGAAACTTTATGGATCTCACCTTATACCTGTTTATGCAGCGGAAAGAGAAGGTATGGTCAGAGATCAGAGAGCCACCAAGTGATAACTCCTCCAGAGGTTCAAACACGCACACCAAGCAGGAAGAAGGCTGCTAGACCAAGGGAGAGGAGGCGCAGAGAGAGAGGAGGCTCGCGGCTGGGGCTTAGGGTTAGAGGAGAAAGAGATTTGGCTTTTAGTTTATAAAACCCTTCTCTTTCCCTTTTGGGCTTTTGGGCCCAAATACCAATCTGATTAAATCCCTTGGATTTAATCAGACCCATTAATCTCTCTCTAAGTACGACAAATGCCTGGCACTTTTACCGTACTTCTGCTAAGCCGTTCCTACACATTTTCCTGTTAGCTTAGGCGTGTGACCCATATGGGATCATATAATAAAGGCAATAAGTCCAAGACTTATAGATCATGAGCGGACTCTAGCAAGCCATCATGACCCCCAGTATTATATGACTTATGTCTGATCATTGACATACTCTTACTTTCTAGAGACAGTACCGAGATTACTGGACACAATTCCAACATGCTGATCTCGAAACCGAGGTTGACGCATTAGGCTGCGAGCGGTTTCTATATCTGTTCTTAGCATTTGGCGCATCCATAAAAGGTTTTGCGAAGCTGCGCAAAATGATTATCGTGGATGGTACACATTTGACTGGTAGATACGGGGGAGTTTTGCTTACTGCAAGTGGACAGGTGATAGGATCAAGTTTTAATCCTATTTTAACTGCAAGTGCACATATATGCAATTGTAGTATATAGGGTATCGAAATCCACAGAGACTCTGGTCTCGATAGATCAAGAACTATAAAGATTTAAAATAGGAGAAAGCAAATTGTATTGAATAACTAAAAAGAAATGCGAGAAAGTAAATCAGTAGCAAGTTGTGGTTGTAAGCAATAAACTAAGGGTGCTAAGTCTAGGGCGTTCTCAGGAAATCAAACAAGCAGATAAATCATTCAGTCAGGATCTAACTAAGCTCAGTTCTAGAACTCAAACACCAATATAGAATTAACCAACTGTCGTTGCGAGAATTCTCTAAGTCTAAGTGCAGCAATCCAAATTCCTTTGTAATTACTAACAGATTAAACCAGCTTTAATTCCAAGTTCGACATGTTCACAATCTAATTAAACCAAATTCCTTTGCGAGTAATTAAATTGCTCAACCTAAATAGTTCAGATTCTAAACCACACTGTCGTGTCAATTTAGCAACCTAAGATCAAGATTCTAAGTGATCAGGTTAGAACTAGCATTAAACACAATTTAGTTTGAAGAACATCTATTGATGTGAATCCTTAACTGAATTAATTATATCTAGCAAGTCATGAAATCTCTACGAGAAACCCTAAACCTAAGTATGAATCTACTTAGACATGGAATATGAAGACATAATCAATGAAATAATAGATATCATAAAAGAGATTAGAATAAGATCTCCAAGAACAAAGTGTAGTACATGATGAGATCAGCCCCAAAAGCTCTAAAAACTCTCTGCTCTAAGTTATGATAGCGTATCCAAAACAAAACTCAAAAACCTAATTAAATAGCTAAATCACGTCTTGGGGCTTCTGTGTAAATATCTGGAACTTCTGGGCATCTTTGCAATATCATCATTCTTCATTAAACCGCCGAGATCTGGCCCAACTCGCTGTGCAACGATCGATGCTGAGGTGCATCGATCGACACACTCCTCTGTTTCGGACAGTGAACTTAAACTCTCGGGTCAAAACTCCAAAATGCTCCAAATAGCTCCATAATCTCCAAATCCGCTCTAAACGTGCGTGTACCTAATAACACCTATAAAAGACTCGAAAGAAACTATAAAAGACTCTAAAACACACTTATATCATGGCATAAAACCGGTAAAAACCATGATATATCAACATGATGCTAATTTCCAAGTCTTTCCACTGGCGTTCTGTATCGTGGACAAAGAGAATGAGGAGTCCTGGACATATTTCTTTTTCAAGCTTGAAAAGATTATTGCCGACAGCCCCACATTGACATTCATATCGGACAGATGCCAGTCAATATACAAAGCAAAGGGTAGGATTTTCCCGCGAGCTCACCATGGAGCATGTCTTGAGCATGTCCATAGAAATGTTAAAGCCAGGTTTAAATCCGCAGGGCTTGCGCAACTAGTCAAGTTGGTGGGGAATGCATACAGGATTGGTGAGTACCGTGATATACAATCATATAAAAAACAACAATGCAGAATGCGCTAAGTATCTTGACAATATAGGCGTTGGACACTGGACCAGAGCATATTTCAAAGGAGAACGTTACAATCTTATGACAAGCAATATCGCTTGAGACATTGAACAAAGCGTTGCTTGATGGTAGGAGCGAACCCGTTGTAGATCTTGTCACTTGTATACGTTCTATCTTTGCACTATTTTTTCAGAAGGAGAAGACCCCTCGATCAACCCCAAACAGATGTTCCAAATGTGGTGGAGCTAATCACAACCGTGCTACTTGCAAAACCTAATAACAAACTGTTTGAATTTCGCTTTTTTCTTATAACGAGCAATGTTTTTTGTTTAATTAATAATGGATACCTATTACGCTCGTTATATTGGATGGCACTTTTTTATTGTGATGGATACCTGTTACATTACTTCGTTTTGATTTCACTTTGATGTTGACCTTTTGTAAATCTATTGATGTTGTTTTAGTGTTTCCTCATAAATGTGCTACTACTCGCTTTCCTAAGAAGCCGACCAAAACTCTATAGTCTCAACTATACTACATTTACCCATAGCTACGAACTACTTTCAACGTGTCTTCAAACGTTCGTATTGCCTACAAATTATCCATTTAAGCTACCTGTTGTAGATTGCTCTTTTTTACTTCATTTTGGTAGCTAGATCATCATTTCCTATATATTGAACATCTTAGAAATCTAGACGTCCTACCTCTCAGACCCCCTATTACGTAGTTACAACGCTTCACAAAATGAGTTTTGCGTCTGTATCTACTGTTCCTAATTCTGATGAACCATTACCCTGTAGATCGGTAGGCATCGCAGCCCCAACTATGTGTTGGTGTGGTGAACGCATTGAAGTAGGATATTGTAGAACTCGTGCTAACCTTCATCGTAGGTGGTTCAAATGCCCACAAGCTACCCGGGTTAGATTAAAATAAGCTTCTTCTTCTTTCCTACTTTATTTTTTTCCAGACGTTCTCTACAGTACACTTCGTTTTCCCTAAACAGTTCCCAAGTGAAGGTCATGTTCGTGAGTGGGTTGACGACGCGATTATGAAAGAAGTAGACAGTGTTTCAAAGGATGTCAAGAAAATGCAACAGGACGTTAAGCTTTTACAAAATTGGTCACAGGAAGTTGGGGACGAATTAGCCTTCAAGATTGCTAGAAAGATCTCCGTCGAGGTCGCAAGGAACAACAACTCTCTTACTACAAAAACGCATGTGAAGGAACAGATGAACAAGTTGCAGATTATCTGGGCTGCAGCAGTGTCTTTTTGTGCAGTTGTTTGGACTTTTGGCCAGTTAAAGGAATACCTATATCATGGTTGATTGTAGTGTTTTTATAATAAGTCAGGATTCAACTCCATTAGCTTCTTGTTGTAGTCTCCGTCTTCTTCTGTACCACTACCTTATTCAATCAACTTCAACTCTTTTTATTTGGTTCTATCTTTCGTTTACTACGTAAATTGTTGCAATTACGATGGATACCCTATTTTTCATATTGAACTCACATAAATGGATAGAAACCTGCTATGGATACTTTAAGTTATATATTTCGTTTTATATATGGCCATGGATAATCATTTACCTTTATTATCAAATATACCTCTAATTTTTCAGCCCTTCTATTGTTTAAATTTTCGTTGATAACTGGTTTTCCTAGTATAATCATGTACCTTTATTGTCAAATATAAATTTTTTTTTCTTAAACATTTGTTTACGTTGTTTATAATATTATTCTACAAGTCAAAATCAATATATAGATATTTTATATCTGCTTATATCTGTCCACACTTACCCTTCGCATTGCCCAAGATGAGCTCAGTGAATCCCTCCCCCTTCAGCGTTCCCTCTCTGAATCTACTCGACTTGCCAGCCGCATTAAGGAGGTTAATACTTGCAAAAAATGCTAGCGAGAACATTCTCGAACACTTCAAAATCCGAGCTGTCTGCAAGACCCTTCGCGACGATGCTGATCACGTGGATACCTTAATCCAGGTTGACCTTATCAAGACTCACCACGATTATCAAGGGATTCTCCATCTTGAACGCGCATGTCTAGATGCGAAGAATCCAACAGCAATTTTCTTGAAAGCGATATCAGATTTTATGTACACAGATGGAAGAGTTGATGCCTTTGCCCGCCTCAAGCAATGTGCCATCCTCGGAATCAAGCCCGCCTTATATTGCTACGAAGTCATACGCCGTTCAACGATTCCTTTTCTCTCTCGTTTTTCTATCCGTGTTTTTAGAAAGCATGTCCGGCAATTTCAGCGGATAACTTGGTCAATGAACATCTCTTATGCTCTAACCGCGATATCTTACTCTATTAACCATGGAAGAGTTGCATCATACCCTTGCTCTGTCCATCACTATTGGCTTGACTTTCTAGACGCAAAAGTCAAAGGTCTCGGTATGTGCGACCTCTGTTTTTGGTCTATTGAAACTTCTGTTTTTTTCCGTGTCATCCCGGGAACTTTTTTCAAATGGGTCGACCTCATTGACTAGGAAGCAAATGCCGAACTATATGTATTTCATGACCAAAATGACGCTGTTGTTTGGGCCGCTATGGTCGATGGGGTCGTTGATCAAGAGCAAGGCGTCATTCCTGCGGTTGGGGCGTTTAGAGATCATGTTTTTTTTTTTTACTAATTAATAATTATCATCAAACAGTATCGTAATTTTTTGTTATTCTATCCACCACTCTATGATGGCTATGTAAACCCGTTAGTAATGCATTTTGAACTTCTTCTTCGTGTCCTATCAAATATAGTATATCTAAAGTATCCATTTTACAAAAATCCCTTTTATTCTTCAGTCCTAATAGAAACAGAACAGACTATCCACAGGCTCAACAATATATATAATAACATCCATCAGCAAACCTCACAACTTTTAATTTACAATTGTCAAAGTAGTGATTACTTCGAAATTCGGAAAGTTATACGCTCTTCATTAATTAAAGTCTACTTTAGTTGTCAGAACGCCTGCATCATTTCTTTTCAGCCACTTCACTAGTCTAATCGCAGTTTCTGTACTCAACCCACTACCAAGGCCACAAATTGTTTCCCAAGAATTAAACACTGTTGTTCTACGCCTTTCAAAATGTCGTCATCTTACTTTTCTACTTACCCATTATTATATACAAAAAAATCCTTCTCTTACTATCCACCTTACACATATGAATACAGAAGCACTTCGTATCCATTATCCGTTACCATTTCCCTATAATTTTCCTGTTTGCTTTATCAAATCGAATGAATTAACTTTATTTTTACATGTTGGATACCGTTTTGTAACATACCGCAGTTTAAAACTTTGTCCTTTCAACCTGAATCCTTCCTTTCCCACTTAACTCTTTCCGAAACTCCCGCTTATCACATTTCCCAACGACTTCGAATTACTTTTAAATAATTAATAATTCATAAATACATTTGTTTTTCTTTCACTCATTAAAGTACTAGACATTGAGTACCTACCATTCTGATTACCCCTATATATGGATGCTAGGCCACTTCGTTAGTCAAATCACTATATAGTTACCTATCTATTTGCCCCATTTAGCTACATTAACTTAATGTAAACGACTGACTATATGTTTATCTCGTTAGACGAGACATTCAAAGTCCATTGTGCTTTCGAAATCCACTATTGAGAGTAAGGGAAAACATCATCCTAACCACTGTTACATAAACGCTTCGGCTTACGTGCTTCACTAACTACAATTACTTAAAAAGTTATCTAATAAAATTACCATAGAATATTCACCTCCACACTTCCGCACCTATCCATAATGTTTTCAACACTTTAAGTACTTAAATTTCTTTATATTAAGTCATGGATACACATTATATCCATTATATCTATTACATGGATACTATTTACGACATCTTCCTAATATTAATGGACATGAAATAGAAGTAACAGTTCTCGCACCTATGATATACTCGTGTTTCAATGCATTTAGGCAATTGTTTAGATCATGTTTTGCTTCTTTTTAGTTTCCTTTAGCTTCATTTCTTTGCTCATTGGTGTGTTTAGAGTATAGGATCATCTAGAGCTAGGTTTAGGCATTCTAGGCTTGCATTTGGAGTGTTTCTTGTGTTTTTGTAGGTGATTGGAAGTGCAAGGAGTATTGGTGAACTTGGAAACAAAGTTTGGAGCTCAAAGAACTAAGAAGAACCCAGCTTGAAGGCATATCGGCCACCATATCGGTTGGGGTGGCCGATACATAGTCTCGGATTATGAGCATGAAAGTCATATCTGTTGGCATATCGGTTGGCATATCGGCCAGCCTGGCCGATACGTTTCCCATAAACTGTCTTGGATCCGGGTCAACACCCGGTTTGTTACGGGTTGACCAGGTTCGCCCCATACTCACTACTTAAGCCAAAAACCTATTTTTTATTGTATCTTAAGCTTGTTTTGTTGCAAAAACCTTTTGGAAGAACAAGATTGAATTTTGATTAATCTAGTACTCCTTTTTGTGATTTCTTCCTTGAATCTTTCAATCTATTTATAATCTTCAATGATCAACACTATCTCGATGGGTTTTGTTAATCACATGATGATTAGTGAGTAGTTCCTCATAGGGTTTATGGGTTAGGTAGGATTAGGTTGATTAGGGATGATTAATGGATATCTAGCATTTGTTTGTCTTAACTCTCTTCTATCAAAGTGTGCTTAGTGCCTAATTAGCCTTGATCACGTTGATTAGGATGTTTAGGATTTCTTGCTCACCATGTGTTAGATGAAATGCCAGTTTTAGCTTTGATAGGACTTTCACATTCTAGCACATGAAAATGGATGTTTAGAGTGATTGTTGGCTGTTTGGAACTTGTTTGAATGCTTGCTTGATCTTAATTCACAAATGAGAATTTGTTCTTGGATTAAGATTAGGTAAAGAAGAGATTAAACCAATCAACTTGTTGTGTTCCTTGCTAGGAGGTTAGCTTCTTTGAAGTTTGAATTAGGATCCTTGATCATCCCGAGTCACCAATCCGTTGACCTTAACCTTTAGACCTTATCTTTATCATTGATTGTTAAGATTTCACTTTGTTTACTTGCTTTTTATTTGCTTCCATTTGAATTGTCTTCATTAGGATTGTTAGAACCAAATTTGATTAAGTGATTTGACTCTAGAGGTTTGGTGTATTCTTATTGGCTCTATTTGTCCCAAAAAGGTTCGATACCTCAAAGCTACACGATAAGCAAGAGGAATTGATACCTCAAAAGGATCCTAAAATCCTTGTTATCAATTTGGCACCGTTGCCATTTTGGGAAGTTGGATAGATCAATTCGATTTCTAATCCTTTTTAGTTCAAGTATTTGTTACTAACTTTGCTTCTTCCTCTCTCTTTGATGTTAGGTGTATGAACTTACGCAAATGTGGGACAACAAACTTAGTTGCAAGAGTTGAGGACATCAAGGCACACGAGAGGAGATTAGCAAAGGAACGACGCGTACAAGAGAGAACTGTTCACTTAGAGAGACTTGGGTTGGAACCAATTGTAGAGTTTCAACAAGACTTTAGGGGCGTTGAGCAGCCGGTTATGGATCATCAGGATCAACAGCAGGGCCAACATGGCCACCAAGAGCAACAAAATCATCAAGGCAATGATGGACAGAATAATAGGATTCCGGTTCATCCAGAGAGGCTAGCTAGAGCCATTGGTGATGGAGATGCACCAGATACAAACGCAAACCGGCAAGGGATCATTCCACCACCGGTAAACAACAACAACTTCGAGATCCGGGCTATCTTGATCAACATGGTGCAAAATAATCAGTTTCACGGGCTTGCATCTGAGGATCCCTTGCAGCACTTGGATACATTTGACAAGATTTGTGCTACCACAAGGCTTAATGGTGTGACTGACAATGGTTTGAAGATGCGTCTTTTCTTTTTCTCTTTGGCGGATAGAGCTAAGGAGTGGGAAAGCAACATCCCTCCGGGATCCTTTACCACTTGGGGGACCTTAAGAAAGCTTTCTTGAAGAAGTTCTTCTCAGCTACTAGGACTGCCCGCTTTCGCAATGAGCTATCCGGCTTTGTGCAACGCAACAATGAGAGTTTTGCTGAAGCTTGGGAGAGGTTCAATAGGATTACTAATCAGTGTCCCCACCACGGTTTCACTAAGGAAACACTTCTAAGTAACCTCTATCGAGGAGTGCTTCCTAAAATGAGGGCGATGCATGATTCTTCTAGTAATGGACACTTCCTAGGCAAGGGAGTTGATGAGGCTATGGAGTTAATCGAAAACCTTTCTATAAGCGATGGGAACTACAATGAGGATTACGAGCGGACCAATAGAGGATCATCTTCTACGGATGAGAAGTATGAGAAGGAAATCAAATCATTAAATGAGAAGATAGACAAGATGATCTCCTCAAGCCAAAAGCAAATCAGCTTTGTGGCCAACTATGAGGATGCACAGCCCTTGCTCTAAGGTGTAGAAGAAGATATGACACAAGAGGAGATTAACTTCATTGCGGGGCAAGGTGGTTTCAACAAAGGCTTCAACCCCAACTATAGAAACCACCCAAACTTTTCATACAGAAATCCCAATGTGGCAAACCCTCAAGACCAAGTCTATCCCCAAGCTCCACCTCAAGGACAAGCTCAACAACAAAAGCCTTTTGTCCCTTACACCAACCAACAAGGGCTTGTCTCTCAGCCTCAACCTCAAGGACAACAAGGCTATGTCCCCAAGCAACAATACCCTCCACCCGGTTTTGGGCAACGACAGCCACAAGCTTCTTCCTCTTCTGGTTTGGATAATGAGTTAAGGGGAATGATGCAACAACTCATCCAAGGACAAGCAAGTGGGGCATTGGAAGTGAAGAACTTAAAGAATGAGCTTCAACATTTGACTTCTCGCTTGATCAATGTTGAAAACACGCACGCTTCCACTTCTAGACCTACGGGTACTTTGCCCGGAAATCCGGAGAAGAACCCGAAAGAGTATTGCAATGCAATCTTCTCTACTGTTGATCATGAGAAACCATACTATGAGCGAGAGGTTGATGAGATAGAAGCACTTCTCTATGGTTATGCAATCCCGCATGTAGCACCGGTTCCTCTCAAGGAGATGAAGGCCACTGTAGCTAAGCCTCTCTATGTTGCACCAGCTAAGGAGATGAGTGCCACTGAAATTTCTGCCAATGATATTGTACCTACTGTCCAAGCCACACCAAAGGTGCTCCCTAAGCTTGGCAATCCGGGTAAATTCACAATCAGTTGTACTTTGGGAGACTTGAAGATTAACGATGCATTGTGTGACTCCGGCTCTACTGTGAGTGTGATATCTCTTGACATGGTGGAATCTCTTGGGATTAAGAGCATGGAAAGATACCCATCTTCTATTACATTTGAAGACTCTTACTCAAAAACTCCAATGGGAATGATCAAAGACTATCCACTGAAGATTGGTGAGTGCACTATCCCAACTGACTTCATTGTCATGAAGATGAAGAAGAGTACCCAACTACCTCTCTTACTTGGTACCTCTTTCCTCAACACCACTGGAGCTTGTATAGACTTCAAGAAGAAACGTGCTGTGCTGAATAATGTTGATAAGATGGTTTACTATCCTTTGAGTAGCACATCTCTCCACACTTGTGGTGTCATCCTCTCTCCCAATGAAGATGATGTGTTAGAGGAAGCAAGGCTATTTGAGAATGTCGGCAAGCCCACTACTTATGGATCATTGAGTGAGCACATGGGACGTGCTCAAAAGGAGGGGGTGGATAGAGCCATCGGAACTCCTCTCATGACCATAAGGACTGAGTATGTTGGATCCATATCTTCTAACAAGCTGAGTATCGATGAGGAAAAATCTCCAAAAGAGAAGGTTGTGGATATGGTGACAAAGATGTCTCCAAAGGTTGCAAAGGCTGGAAAGGATAAGGTTGTCAACAATCAGCTAAAGGCTCAAGAGTATGAAAAGGAGATAATGAATAGTGAGATCTACAATCTTTGTTTGATGAGCATAATGGAAATGCTCTAACCAATGGATTAGATGGAGTCAAAGGAGCTGAGAAAGGACATAAGGACAAGCTGAAAACTCTAATGGCTGTTGAAACTCCCTCATCTCTCAATTGTATCAGCTTGCATCCATTGAGTCTAAAGAGTAACTGCATTGAGTACAAGGTCAAGTTTAAGGGGAAGGCTAGACCTTTTGCAACTGTAAAGGCTACGATCAGTCCAAGGTTCCAAGGTGATTCAGTCAATCTCAGTGAGCTGACTTCTCAGGTCCTAGCCATCACTCTCGAGGGCAGGCCACGCTCTTCAACCGTCAATGGATAGGTTTGCAAAAGTCGAGCTTAACGACTTTAAACAAAAGCGCACTTGGGAGACATTCCCATGTTTATCCTTGTACATATGATCTTTTGCTTGTTATTTTTGATGTTTTGCTTTGAGTTTTATCAGGTTTTGGTCATTAGGTGAGGTTGTGGACTCGTTGGTGTTAAGTAAAGGCCATGGGAATGAAGGAAAGTGATACATGGAGTCAGTATCGGGTTCCGTATTGGTTGGTCAGGCCAATACGGACCCTCGCGAGATTGGACGAGAGAAATTCACGAAACATATCGGTCTCCGTATCGGCTGGCCAGGCCGATACGGTCCCTCGGGACAGAATAGATATCGGCACCCATATCGGTTGGCCAGGCCGATACGGACCTCCCAGGAATTAATCCGAGACATCATATCGGCTGGCGTATCGGTCAGCCAAGCCGATACGCCCCTCTTCGCCCATGTAACACTCCACCCTTGTTCATAGCTCGTTTTTCCTTTCTTTCATTGCATTTTGTTTGTTTTCGGTCTTTCCTCCTTGCTTCTTTCACACAAGGGACTGTGTGATTTAAGTTTGGGGGAGAGACCAGTTGCTAATCATGTTTCTTTTGATCTTATTTTTCTCTTTTGCACTTTGAGTCTCATGCATTTCACTTAAGGCATCGAAAATCTAAAAAAAAATCGAAAAACTTCAAAAAAAATTCACAAAAAGAAAGCATTGTAGGATCGAGTCTAGTTCACATTGTAGGATGCATGCATTGGGGACGATGATGATTTTTCCTTGTAGAGGCTCACCAATTAAGTTGCTCGTTGCTTTAATCGATTTTCAAAACAAAGGAAAACCCATTACTTGACTTTGAGATTCCGAAATTCCCTATCCTTGTGAAGCTTGCATGAATTTAACTCGATTCCATGATATTGGACTTAATTTGACTTTGAAATATCTTGCTTAGGGTCTTGAAATGCAATCCCATGGTCCTTGCCCGAGTTATGCTTTCCCTTTTACCACTCTCTTGATTAACTCGGGCAACCATTGATCTTATGATCATGGCTTCCCTTACCCAAAGACCCTAAACCTTTCCTTGAAGCCCAAAATGATTTGTGAGTGAGGCATGTTCTTGATAGCTTTTGGCATGTGCAAAAACTTGAGAGCATCGGGAACGACAATGGTCTTTTCTCATTTCAGCTAGCTCTATTTTCCATAAGAGTCTAGCATTAGGATTGTAAATAAGTTTGGGGGAGAGATGAGAGTTAAGTTGGGAATAGAAGGATCAATGAAAAAGAGTTCAAAGAAGAGAAAGAAAGTCACTAGGAAGTCTCATAAGAAAAGAGCTATGTGCAAAAAGAAATGAGAATCAAGTAAGTCCCCTAGGAATTAATCAAAGGAAAAGAAAAGAAAAATCAAGTGATTAGGGGGATAAGTTTTGAAAAAGTTTGCTCAAGATTGAAAAAGAAAAAATCAGTTAAGTGTTTCCTAGTTGACAAAGAAAAAAGAGAAAAAGAGCTAATGGGGTGAGTGTTTGTTGAAAAGTTTGATCATGGTTGGGGTTTGGTGAGTGTTTGCTTTTGAAAATGGGATTGTATAGAGAAATCCTCTAGGGATTGGGTAGAACAATGAGAAAAGAACTTTGTATGCATGAATTGTTCCCTTTCTTAGATAGATTTTGTGTAATGCCAATTGCTCATATTCTTGAGAGTTAACCACCTACAAAGACACTTCTAAGCCACCTCAAATAGCCTCTCTTGAACCTTGCTGATTGGGATTGATTAATTGCCCCTATGCGAGATCGCACTTAACTTTTAATGAATGTAAGAATTGAGTTGATGATTGCTTGTGTTCTATAGGGTCTCGGGAGTTAGAGTAGGGATTGAGGGAACGGTAATGTGGAAGTACATGAATAGACAATATGATTTGAGCAACTTATAACTTCTTTGAAAGATCTTGTATCTTGTTGTGAGTCTTGTGGTTTTGAGTCCTCGCTTTCAAACCATTCTCCTTAGACTGCTTTAATGGTCTTATGCTTGCTTGTGGACAAGCAAGGTTTAAATTTGGGGGAATTGATATACTCGTGTTTCAATGCATTTAGGCTATTGTTTAGATCATGTTTTGCTTCTTTTTAGTTTCCTTTAGCTTCATTTCTTTGCTCATTGGTGTGTTTAGAGTATAGGATCATCTAGAGCTAGGTTTAGGCATTCTAGGCTTGCATTTGGAGTGTTTCTTGTGTTTTTGTAGGTGATTGGAAGTGCAAGGAGTATTGGTGAGCTTGGAAACGGAGTTTGGAGCTCAAAGGACTAAGAAGAACCCAGCTTGAAGGCATATCGGCCACCATATCGGTTGGGGTGGCCGATACATAGTCTCGGATTATGAGCATGAAAGTCATATCGGTTGGCATATCGGCTGAGCCAACCTATACGTATCCACGGGTTAAATGCAAAGGGCTCATATCGGTCACCATATCGGCCAACCTGGCCGATACACTTCTTCGACCAAAAATCCGAGAGCTCATATCGGTTTCCATATCTGCCAGCCTGGCCGATACGTTTCCCAGAAACTGTCTTGGATCCGGGTCAACACCCGGTTTGTTCCGGGTTAACCCGGTTCGCCCCATACTCACTACTTAAGCCAAAAACCTATTTTTTATTGTCTCTTAAGCTTGTTTTGTTGCAAAAACCCTTTTGGAAGAACAAGATTGAATTTTGATTAATCTAGTCCTTTTTGTGATTTCTTCCTTGAATCTTTCAATCTATTTCCAATCTTCGATGATCAACACTATCTCGATGGGTTTTGTTAATCACATGATGATTAGTGAGTAGTTCCTCATAGGGTTTATGGGTTAGGTAGGATTAGGTTGATTAGGGATGATTAATGGATATCTAGCATTTGTTTGTCTTAATTCTCTTCTATCAAAGTGTGCTTAGTGCCTAATTAGCCTTGATCACGTTGATTAGGATGTTTAGGATTTCTTGCTCACCATGTGTTCGATGAAATGCCAGTTTTAGCTTTGATAGGACTTTCACATTCTAGCACATGAAAATAGATGTTTAGAGTGATTGTTGGCTGTTTGGAACTTGTTTGAATGCTTGCTTGATATTAATTCACATATGAGAATTTGTTCTTGGATTAGGATTAAGTAAAGAGATTAGTATTAAGAGATTAAACCAATCAACTTGTTGTGTTCCTTGCTAGGAGGTTAGCTTCTTTGAAGTTTGATTTAGGATCCTTGATCATCCCGAGTCACCAATCCGTTGACCTTAACCTTTAGACCTTATCTTTATCATTGATTGTTAAGATTTCACTTTGTTTACTTGCTTTTTATTTGCTTCCATTTGAATTGTCTTCATTAGGATTGTTAGAAACAAATTTGATTAAGTGATTTGACTCTAGAGGTTTGGTGTATTCTTATTGGCTCTATTCGTCCCAAAAAGGTTCGATACCTCAAAGCTACACGATAAGCAAGAGGAATTGATACCTCAAAAGGATCCTAAAATCCTTGTTATCAACCTATCGCCACTATTTTCACCCATCATCGTGTGAACCCACCAACAATCTTCCAAATCGCTGCAGCTCCAAGAATCACGCCAACTGGCAACTTGTTTTGGCACAACCGCTCGCACGTGGTACACCAGCATCTCACCAATAACCATTGCCTCATCATATGATCGTTTAGATCTGAAAACCTTATAGTCGGCCTTGCAGCCTCTCCCTGCGCACCAGTTAAGAATAATATATATTAGCTCGGCGTGGGGATACACATCCATCACTCCATGTAATATTGTTATAGCTGTCTTAAGATCGCCCAAATTGAATGCAGTGCGCAGGTGATATACCATTCATTTTAGGGATTTTAACCATGGTATATATCTTATTTATCGAGTCTTATGTTATGTTTTGGAGTCTTTCTAGTATGTTTACAGGTCTAGACACGTTTGGAGCGGAATTGGACATTATGGAGATTTTTGGAGCATTTTGGAGATTAAATCCGAGAGACAGAGTTCACTGCCCATTTCACGGACCTGTGTCGATCGACACAGATGGTGCATCGATCGACACAAGGTCAACACAGACTTCTCGCGAGCGTTTAATGAAGAGTTTTTAAAATTGCACTTTCGCCCAGAAGTTTCTCATAATTACAAAGAAGCCCCAGCCGACTTTAGATCATTATATTAGGGTTTTTAAGCCATTGTTTAGGCTACGCTTTAAGTTCAAAGTTCTATTTTTATTCTAGAGAGAGTTAGGGGCTGATCCTGTTCTTGAAAGAGAGAGGATTTTGAACCCCAGTTCTTTATTCTGTTTTATGATATTTGATTTTCTATTCAACATGTTTTCTGTTTCGATGATCATGTCTGAGTAGTTTACCAGTTAGGTTTAGGGATTCTCATTAGGGATTTCATGGAATTATAGGTTGATAAATCTGTAGGGATTCATATCTGTTAGTTCTTCATCTAGGGTTGTTCTTAATGCTTGATCTGAATTGGCCACTTAGATTATTGATGTTAGGTTGATTTCCACAACGACAGTTGGTTGATTAACTAGAAAGAACCTAGATGAGCAATTTGATCTACTCGCAAAGAAATTTGGTTTAGAGGAATTGTGAACGAAAGAACTTGAGATTAATGCTTGTTTAGAACTCTAGAATTCACAACGAAAGTTGGCTTGCTAGGTTGTTAGACATAGATAGGATTCACAACGAAAGTTGGTTTCTTATACTTCCGTGATTCCAGTTCTAGAACAGTTCTTAATTAGATCCCGATTGATTAATTGCCTGTGTTCCTGATTTCCTGAGAACTCCCTTGACCTGACGCTTTTCCCTAATTTCTTACAAACCTCTTCATTTAATTTTCTGCAGTTTGATTTACTGCTTTCTTCATCATTGATATATCATGGTTTTTACCCATTTTAGACCATGATATAGATGTGTTTTAGTGTCTTTTGTCTTTGTTTAGAGTCTTTTACAGGTTAAATCAGGATTGGAGCTAATTGGAGATATTTGGAGCATTTTGGGATTTTTGGGACGTTTTGGCCGAGAGCTTAACTCACTGTTCGTATAATTGATCATGCATCGATCGTTGCACTCAAAGCATCGATCGATGCAGTCGCGAGATGGGCCGTACACGTCGGTTTGACAAGTATTGAAGATTTACAAAGAAGCCCAAGATAGTTCCAGTATTTACACAGAAGCCCCATCCGAGATTATGCCTATATAATAGAGTTTTTAGAGTTTTTATTAGATATACTTTTATAATTAAGAGCAGAGGATTTTTAGAGCTTTTGGGGCTGATCTGAACCTAATTCATCATCTGTATTTGGAGAAGATTTCGAACCCCTTTTTACTCTTATTCTTTTATGCAATTTACTTATCATATGATCATGTTTTCATTATCTATGTCTGAGTAGATTCCTAGTTAGACTTAGGGTTTCTCACATAGGATTTCATGACTTGCTAGACTTGTTCAATTTCAGTTAAGGATTCAAACTATATCTGTTCTTCAATTTAATTGTGCTTAAAGCTAGTTCTAACCTGATCAATTAGAATCTAGATCTTAGGTTGCTAAATACGTCACGGAAGTGGGGTTTAGGAACCAGAACTAATTAAATTGGGCAATTAAACTTTGCGCAAACGAAAGTTTGGTTTAGGATAATTGTGAACATATCAAACTTGGACTTATTGCTAGTTTAATCTGTTAGTTCTCGCAAACGGAAGTTTGGTTTGCTGCACTTAGACTTAGAGAATTATCGCAAAGGAATTTGGTTAATTCTATATCTGTGTTTTGAGTTCTAGAACTGTGCTTAATTAGATCCTTGCTGAATGAACTGTCTGCTAGTCTGATTTCCTGAGAATACCCTAGGTTTGACGCTTTTAATTACTTGCTTTCACAACCAATAATCTCTGCTACTGATTTACTTTCTTGCACTGTTTTCAATACAATCACATTGCTTATTTCTAGTATTCATTCCCTACAGTTTGATTCTCTTGAGACCAAGTGTCCCTGTGGATTCGATAACCCTATATACTACTTTGACATTGCTGTACACTTGCAGTTTAGTATAGGGATTAATTCTTGACCTATCAAGTTTTTGGCGCCGTTGCCGGGGACTCTTAGAGTCTTCGATAGGACCGAACTTAGGGTTTTACTAGAAATTTTTCGTTTTTCGTTTTTGTTTTTCGTTTTTTTTTTTTTTATTTTATTTATTTTATTTTGCTGACTTTTCTCTGTTTCTCTCTGTCGCAGGTACGAATTTCGCCTTGCGTCGATCGTTGCACCCTTGCATCGATCGTTGCTGAGCGATTTGAGATTGAATCGATCGTTGCACTGATAGCATCGATCGTTGCTGGACGATTACAGACAGTTTATGCCAACGCAGAACACTCGAAGTAATCCGAACTCGAGCTTAGTTAATCTCAACCTAGAAGAACTTGGACGTCTAGAGAGGACTATCAGAAGAGAAAAGAGAGAGAGAATGGTTCGAGAACGTCTGATCTTGATACCAGATGCTGAAGGTACCCTGAGGGACCAAGATAACAACCCGTACAATGCTGCTGGGCATCGGGTTGATGCTGAAGGGAATGTCATCCCTGATCCCCCTGAACCTGAGCAACAACCGCAAGATCGAGCTCAAGGTAGAGAGATGGTAGTTCATGAGAGGACACTAGCTGATTACAATAGACCTGATGAGTTTCATGCAAACCGAGCAGCTCTAGTGCTTCCTGCTTTTGAAAGGAATGATTTTGAGGTAAAAACTATCTACTACCAACTGATGAGGCAGATTGCTTTTCATGGTCTTCAATCAGAGCAGCCTATGGATCACATTGACAAGTTTGAGGACATAGTCACTGGCATGAAGTATGAAGGAGTATGCCCGGACTATCTGTTCCTTAAGCTATTTCCGCACAGTCTTGCTGGAGACGCTAGTGCATGGCTGAGACAACTGGCACCTGGTCAGTATACTACTTGGGCAGCCTTAAAGAGTGAGTTCCTGCGTCACTTCTACGACGCTGCGCGCTCAGATCAGTCCAGACAGGACATACTTACTTTTTCCCAAGGAGCTGTGGAGCCTTTGACAACCGCATGGATGAGATTTAAGCAGTATCAGCGTGATTGTCCACATCATGGATTCACAGAAGTACAGCTGATTGGTATTTTCTTCAGAGGAATAGATCTCCCTTATCAGTTTGCGCTGGATAATTCCAGTGATGCTAATTTCAATACCAGGACTCCTACACAAGCTAAGCAGTTGATAGAGAACCTGGTTGGCAGCTACAGTTGCAAGTCTATGGATGAGATGAGAAAGAAATCCGGTGGAAGTGTAGAGGATTCTAACATGACTGAGATTAGATCCAGGCTAGACACAGTCTACAATCTCTTGACAAGTAAAAAAGTTGTCCACTCTGCCCAAAATCTAGAGGTAATTCAGACTGAGGAGGACACTCAGGAAGAAGATGTGAATTTCATAGGAGGTTCTGGTTTCCAAGGCAATAGATTTAGAAATCAGCAGGGAAACAGATTTTCAAATGGAGTTCAGCAAAGTGGTTTTAAGAAAGCCAATGAGCCTGATAGTAAGATAGAGATGATGCTAAGACAGCTGATGGAGAATCAGACTAAGTACGCAGCAGATTCTGACGCAAAGATGGATACAATCTACAGGGAGCTGAATGGGAAGTTTGAAGGTTTGAACACGCACATAAAAGAGCTTGATGCAAGGGTTGCAAGAACTGCTGGGCATGCTCAGAGGGAAGAGGGATATCTCCCGGGAAGGACTGATGCCAATCCTAAGTACCAGTGCAATGCCGTGACATTAAGAAGTGGTAAGGAGCTGTCATCTGGCCAGAAAAAGCAGTTAAGCGTTGAGGAACTCGTAGAAATTGAAGAGTTGGAAGATGAGATACGCGATATTCGCCGCGCATCAATCGATGCATCCAAGCAACGATCGTTGCCAAGCGAAACCAAGGAACCGGAGATCGTAACGAAATCGCCTAGCATCGATCGGTGCAACAAGGGCAACGATCGACACAAGGTAACTACAGAAAGTTCGGGTGCTGAAAACCCAAAACAGCCGGCTGAAAGGGTATACAAGCCTAAGATACCTTATCCCAAGAATTCCAGAAAAGCTAGGAATGATAGGCAATATGCAAAATGGAAGGAGTTCATAAAAAAGGTGAAGGTTGAAGTACCTTTGTTGGATTCTATTGAAACCTCCCCCATGATGAAGAGATGCCTCAAGGATGCAATTTCTGGTAAATGGTCTGATGAAGAAAGCATAATGATGCTAAATGAGGTATGTAGTGCAGTGGTTCAAGGTAGAATTCCAGAGAAATTGAAAGATCCAGGCAGCTTCGTATTAGATTGTGCTATCTACAAGGAGAGGTTCGAAAGGTCCCTATGTGATCTTGGTTCCAGCGTAAATCTGATGCCCCTCTCGGTTGCTAAAAGACTAGGGATGACAGACTTTATACCAACTAGGATATCACTAGTTTTGGCAGACAGATCAGTCAGGATTCCTGAAGGAGTAATAGAGGATGTGCCTATAACAGTTGGCAAGTGTGTGATCCCAACTGACTTTGTGGTTCTACAATATGGACAGGAGCCAAAAGACCCATTAATTCTAGGCAGGTCTTTCTTAGCAACAGCTGGTGCAATGATTGACTGTCAAGGAGGTAAGATAATTCTGAATGTGGGTGATCTGAAGATGAGTTTTGACATGAACAAGCTGGTAAAGAGACCAACCATTGACGGGCAGACCTTCTATGTGGACACATTGGGTGATTTGGCTGCAGAGTACTTCCATCAATCACATGCTGAGGACCCACTAGAAAGAGCCTTACTGAGTTCTATTTTGGAGTTGGAGTACCTACAGGACGAGCCTGCAATGTGCTATACAAGATTGATGGATTCTATCGAGGTTGCAATGCAAGTCGAAGTATCTGACGCGGAACTGCAACGATCGATACCAACTGAGCAACGATCGTTGCAAGACGACCGAGACTGGGCAGAGGAAAAAGCTCCGAAAATAGATCTGAAACAACTTCCATCCGGGCTAAGGTACGCATTTCTTGGACCAAATTCAACTTATCCAGTGATTGTCAACGCTAGTTTGAACAACGCAGAGCTCACTTTACTGCTAAGCAAGCTGCGCAAGCATCGCAAAGCTCTTGGCTATTCCCTTAATGACATTTCAGGTATCTCACCAGAGCTGTGCATGCATCGGATACATCTCGAGGATGAGTCCAAGACATCAATCGAACATCAGAGGAGACTTAATCCTAATCTGCAGGAAGTAGTCAAAAAGGAGATTATGAAACTCCTGGATGCTGGGATCATCTATCCTATTTCAGACAGTGATTGGGTAAGTCCAGTCCATGTAGTACCTAAGAAAGGAGGAGTTACAGTTGTTAAGAATGAGAAGAACGAGCTGATACCTACTAGGACTGTGACGGGACACAGGATGTGCATAGACTACAGGAAACTGAATGCTGCGACTAGAAAGGATCACTTCCCCTTACCTTTTATTGATCAGATGCTCGAAAGGTTAGCAAATCATCCTTACTACTGCTTTTTAGATGGATACTCAGGTTTCTTTCAGATCCCCATCCATCCAGAGGATCAAGGAAAGACCACTTTCACTTGTCCATATGGGACATTCGCCTACCGTAGGATGCCCTTTGGACTCTGCAATGCACCAGCCACTTTCCAGAGATGCATGATGTCCATATTCACAGATATGATTGAGGATTTTATGGAAGTATTCATGGATGATTTCTCGGTATATGGATCATCCTATAATGAATGCTTAGATAATCTGTGTAAGGTTTTGAAGAGATGTGAAGAGAAGCATTTAGTTCTTAACTGGGAGAAATGTCATTTCATGGTTAGGGATGGCATTGTACTAGGACACAAAGTGTCAGAGGCTGGAATAGAAGTAGACCGCGCCAAGATTGAGGTAATGACCAACCTGCAGGCACCGGATTCTGTTAAGTCTATCAGAAGCTTTCTTGGACATGCTGGTTTCTATAGACGATTCATCAAGGATTTCAGTAAGATTGCTAGGCCTTTAACTGCTTTGCTGTGTAAAGACACCAAGTTTGAGTTCACTGCAGATTGTCAAACCGCATTTGAACAGATCAAGCAGGCCTTAGTAAGTGCTCCCATAGTTCAGCCACCGGATTGGGATTTGCCTTTCGAAGTAATGTGTGATGCAAGTGACTATGCTGTAGGAGCTGTTCTTGGACAAAGGAAAAATAGAAAGCTTCATGCTATCTATTATGCCAGTAGGACACTGGATGATGCACAAAGGAACTATGCCACTACAGAGAAGGAGCTGTTAGCAGTTGTCTTTGCATTTGAGAAATTTCGCTCTTATCTTGTTGGCTCCAAGGTGATTGTACACACTGATCATTCAGCCCTGAAGTATCTGATGCAGAAGAAGGATGCTAAGCCAAGACTGTTGAGATGGATCTTGTTGCTCCAGGAATTTGATATTGAAGTAAGAGATAAGAAAGGAGTTGAGAATGGAGTTGCTGATCATCTTTCTAGGATGCTGATAGAAGACGACGTGCCAATCAATGACTATTTGCCTGAGGAAAACGTCAATATGGTTGGGACAATCTGTGAGACAGATTTGGACAGAGATCTGCAAAACTGTCGGATTAATCGCATTGCGTCGATCGATGCAACATCAGCATCGATCGATGCATCTATCGGGGCTGTAGCGATCGATACATCTGGCTGTGACGATCGTTGCAGCGCGAACACAGACCCAGAGATTTTTACGGTACGGATTGGAAAACATGAGGTCGAGATTTATGCTGTCTCAACAAATGATCAACCATGGTATGCAGACATAGCCAATTATCTAGCTGCAGAGGCTGAACCAGATAATCTAAAAGGATATGAGAAGAAGAGGTTTTTCAGAGAACTTAGGAGGTACTATTGGGATGAACCTTACCTCTATAAGCACTGTTCGGATGGCCTTTATAGGAGATGCGTTGCTGAAACAGAGGTTCCAGATATCCTGTTCCACTGCCACGGATCAGATTATGCAGGACATTTTGCTACTTTCAAGACTGTATCTAAGGTTTTGCAGGCAGGTTTCTGGTGGCCTACAATGTTCGCTGATACTCACTCTTTTATTTCTCATTGTGATGCCTGCCAAAGGAGAGGGAAAATCAGCAGAAAGCATGAGATGCCTCAGAATTTCATTCTTGAGGTTGAGGTTTTTGATTGCTGGGGCATAGATTTTATGGGTCCCTTTCCCTCATCTTATGGGAATAAATTCATATTAGTTGCTGTGGATTATGTATCTAAGTGGGTAGAAGCAATAGCTAGTCCAACCAATGATTCTTCAGTAGTCATTAAGCTGTTCAAATCCATCATATTCCCTAGATTTGGAGTACCTCAGATAGTAATTAGTGATGGAGGGTCTCACTTTATTAATAAGGTATTTGAGAAGCTCTTGAAGAAGCATGGGGTGCATCACCGAGTTGCTACTCCTTATCACCCACAGACTAGTGGACAAGTAGAAGTCTCCAACAGACAAATCAAGGAGATCTTGGAGAAAACAGTTGGGAAGACAAGAAAAGATTGGGCAGCTAAGCTTGATGATGCTTTATGGGCTTACAGGACTGCATTCAAAACACCATTGGGGACTACTCCATTTCACTTGTTGTATGGAAAAGCATGCCATCTGCCTGTGGAACTTGAGCACAAAGCAGCGTGGGCTGTAAAGCAGATGAACTTTGACCTTAAACCAGCTGCTGAAAGAAGGTTGATACAGCTTAATGAGTTGGATGAGATTAGACATCTTGCCTATGAGAACTCAAAGCTGTACAAGGAGAGGACAAAGGCTTATCATGATAAAAAGATTGTTTCTAGACGGTTTGAGCCTAATGACCAGGTACTTCTATACAATTCTCGTCTACACTTGTTTCCAGGAAAGCTGAAATCAAGATGGTCCGGTCCTTACACAATAAAAGAAGTGCGTCCATATGGAGCTGTCATACTAATAGGCAAGGAAGGTAATGAGTTTGCTGTGAATGGGCAGAGGGTAAAACACTATTGGGCTAAGGCCGAGATTCCCAGAGGACAGATTTTGCCTCTGGATGCTGCACCCTCAACCTGAAAGATCTTGCGCGTCCGGTCAAGCTATTGACCTTAAACAAGCGCTGGGTGGGAGGCAACCCACCATTAGGTACTGGTGTTTTTCTTTTTAATTTTTGGTGTTTTTGTTAGGATTTTACGTTTGTTTTTGTTTCTGGTGCAGTCATGTTTGCAGGTCTCGAACTAAATCGCAGTGCAGCGATCGATGCATTTCTGCATCGATCGTCACAATACGAAAGGAATCGCATTGCAGCGATCGTTGCGGTCCTGAGCAACGATCGACCATACACGAAAAATCGCCAAGTAACGGTCGATGCACATAGTGCAACGGTCGTTGCTCGTGCGACAGAGGTAACCCGACAGACATAATTTCACCTTTTCAATTTTTATTTTCTTTTTACCGATCCTTCGCTGGACACTACTGGGGACAGTGTGTCTTAAGTGTGGGGGAGGTGCTACTGACGTTTATCTTTCTGTTTTCTTAAGAGTCAGTCCGTATTTCAAAATTTTTTTTTGTTTTATTGAGTCAAAACTGTTTAAGTAAGAAACTATGATTTTCTGAGGAGATTTACAAAACTTGCAGGAACTTAAGTAACCATTGAGATGAAGTTGCAGGATCTATCTCTGACTATTAGAAAACCCAGACACGGATCAACCTACTGGGAACACCCATATCACTTCAGGTACCAGAGGATCCTTTACTGACTTCACCCCTAATACTGACTTAGATTTTCTCACCTAAGGGCTTGGTATACTTTATGTCGGATTCCCTGTTAGTTCTGACACAGCCTGTAAACCTGTCCTATTTAGTCCCCTTCTCCCCTTCTATAAAGTAAAAAAAAAAAAGATAATAAACTGAGGATGAGTTAGTAACTCCGAAGTGGTCATGGGAATAGTAGCAAACACTATTATCTCTCATGTGATCCATGGAATGTGTCCAAAGTACACCCCATAACGGGAAGAACACTGATAAAAAAAATAAAATGATACCCAGTGGGGAAAAATCAGTTGTTAAAGAAGGGAAAGAGAAGAAAGGGACTAGAGAAAGATAGTATGGTGGTCTAGAGCTGGCAAGGTAAGAATCCATGTGCCTTTAGATCGATACTCCTTAGGTGAGACCGCACTTAAATACTTGCAGAAGTCAGTAGGGAGAATTTGAATGCTTGAATGTGATTGTGGAGTTTACCTAGGACAGTTGCTAAGTGTGGGGGAAGTACATGTTGGTCTTGATATCCTGTGATTGATTCTTTCAGTGGTTTACTAAGGGGAATCTGAGTATTGTAGCTTCTAAGATGAAATGAGTTTCTGAAGAGTTTTCAAACCTCTTCACCATGTTTTAGTTCTATGTTTTGCTTGAGGGCAAGCAAAGGCTAAGTGTGGGGGAGTTGATATATCATGGTTTTTACCCATTTTAGACCATGATATAGATGTGTTTTAGTGTCTTTTGTCTTTGTTTAGAGTCTTTTACAGGTTAAATCAGGATTGGAGCTAATTGGAGATATTTGGAGCATTTTGGGATTTTTGGGACGTTTTGGCCGAGAGCTTAACTCACTGTTCGTATAATTGATCATGCATCGATCGTTGCACTCAAAGCATCGATCGATGCAGTCGCGAGATGGGCCGTACACGTCGGTTTGACAAGTATTGAAGATTTACAAAGAAGCCCAAGATAGTTCCAGTATTTACACAGAAGCCCCATCCGAGATTATGCCTATATAATAGAGTTTTTAGAGTTTTTATTAGATATACTTTTATAATTAAGAGCAGAGGATTTTTAGAGCTTTTGGGGCTGATCTGAACCTAATTCATCATCTGTATTTGGAGAAGATTTCGAACCCCTTTTTACTCTTATTCTTTTATGCAATTTACTTATCATATGATCATGTTTTCATTATCTATGTCTGAGTAGATTCCTAGTTAGACTTAGGGTTTCTCACATAGGATTTCATGACTTGCTAGACTTGTTCAATTTCAGTTAAGGATTCAAACTATATCTGTTCTTCAATTTAATTGTGCTTAAAGCTAGTTCTAACCTGATCAATTAGAATCTAGATCTTAGGTTGCTAAATACGTCACGGAAGTGGGGTTTAGGAACCAGAACTAATTAAATTGGGCAATTAAACTTTGCGCAAACGAAAGTTTGGTTTAGGATAATTGTGAACATATCAAACTTGGACTTATTGCTAGTTTAATCTGTTAGTTCTCGCAAACGGAAGTTTGGTTTGCTGCACTTAGACTTAGAGAATTATCGCAAAGGAATTTGGTTAATTCTATATCTGTGTTTTGAGTTCTAGAACTGTGCTTAATTAGATCCTTGCTGAATGAACTGTCTGCTAGTCTGATTTCCTGAGAATACCCTAGGTTTGACGCTTTTAATTACTTGCTTTCACAACCAATAATCTCTGCTACTGATTTACTTTCTTGCACTGTTTTCAATACAATCACATTGCTTATTTCTAGTATTCATTCCCTACAGTTTGATTCTCTTGAGACCAAGTGTCCCTGTGGATTCGATAACCCTATATACTACTTTGACATTGCTGTACACTTGCAGTTTAGTATAGGGATTAATTCTTGACCTATCAATCATTCACCTAGCTTAACCTGAAATTCTACAATCTATCGCAAGAGTCTAGAGTCTCTGTGGGATTCGATACCTTTTATACTACGATTGCATAACTGTGCACTTGCAGTAGAATAGGGATAAAACTAGACCTATCAAGTTTTTGGCGCCGTTGCCGGGGACTCTTTTGAGTCTTTGATAGATTTGAACTTAGGGTTTAGACTAGGTTTTTCGTTTTTGTTTTTGGTTACTAATTTTTCTTTTTCTTGCGTTTCAGGTACGCCTGTAATCGCTCTGCATCGATCGACACGGTCCTGTGTGTTGATCGTCACACCTTTTCGCACTGCATCGATCGACGCTCTTCTTGCATCGATCAACACAGTTTCGCGGAAGCACAAAGAAGAGATCCGTACGGACGATGTGTCGGAATGATATTTTCAGTTCAGGGATTGACAGTTCACAGATAGCTGGGTTGAATAATAAAGTTGACTATCTACATAGTCTTCTACTTGGAAAGTATGCGCAAGAAGCTATCAACTACGTTGGAGGGAATGGATTCTACAGTCAGGAATCTGCTTTTCAGGAACCATTCCAGCAACAGAGTAACCCCTTCTCAAGGAACTATGGTGTTTCTTCTTACCAAGCCCCGCCTGCACCTACATATAAGAGCAGATTGGAAACCATGATGGAGCAGTTTCTTGAGGGACAAAAACAGATCACTGTATCTTACAACTCAAAGATAGATGCAGTGTATGAAGATCTGAATGAGAAGTTTGAATCTTTGAGCACACATGTGAAGAAGCTAGATGTCCGAGTTCAACAAACAGCTGGAGCAATACAAAGGCAAAAATGAAGCCGGGAATGCTGAGCAGAGGCAATACGTCCATGCTGTTACCACAAGAGATGAGATTGAGTTGCCAAGGGAAGAAGAGAGCATAATCTCGGATTTTTTGGAAGAATTCTGTCTGTCTGAGACAAGCATCGATCGACACAACTCATGCATCGATCGATGCAACCCCAATCCGTCTGATGAAATTGAACATAATTGCCTTGTGTCGATCGACACACCCTATGCATCGATCGACACAGATCGCAGACGAGACCAGAAACCTGCAACAGTCCCAGAACGAGTCTATAAGCCTTCTGTGCCATATCCTAAGGTTCCTAAACTGTCTAAACAGGAGCTAGAAGTGGCTAACTGTATGAAAGTGATGGAAAAGAAGCTGGTTCAGATTTCGGAGAAGCTTCCAGATCCATGAGCATTTGTGCTAGCCTGTTATATCTCTAAGGAGAGATTCAAGCGTTCTCTGTGTGATTTACACTACAAGAAAACCGGGTATTGATAGCAGATCAGGATAGCACGAATTTGCAAATTGCTATTATAGATGGCCAGATTGGTTTGGGTACTCTATTACAGCAATAAAATAGTGCTAAACCGTTTTTCTATTAAGCGGGAAACCCAAATCGGATTTTAGAGCCCAATTTATGCTATCCCGCTCTAGGCGCCAAGACTTAGTAAAAAAATAAAGATTTGGGTGCCTTCTTCATTTCAGATCCCTGACCAACAAAAAATTGAAAGAGTTAGGAAAAAATAAAAGAACACATCCTTTGATTTTTCCGACATTCTATCTTCACCACTTTCCTCTCTGCAACTACAACCACGCTGAGCATCAATTTCTCACCATCCCTTCTCCTACTTCACATATTCATTATCATCCTCTAAAAAAAATCTTCGAAGGTAATCGGCTAAACCGATTTGTCTGGGTTTACCAATCGTTTCTTCTCTCCGATCATCAGCATCACTTGATTGAATATACGAAACCTCTAAATGCATTTTCGTCTCATTTCAGGTTGATTTGTTTTTGTTTTTTTCTGACTCAATTAAAGGTTTCACCGTTTCTTCTTCTAGTACTGTCCAATTTTCCGTAAATTTCAGTATTACTACTACCCAGATTGTGTCTAGTGGAAGTGAAGTATCAGAATAGTAATAGCGCTTGCAGAGATCTCAGGAATTTGCGTTTCTTGAAGAAACTTGGAACTATGTTACTGAAATGAGCTCTATAAGGATAAATGAATGCACTTTTTCAACTATTTATGCTGCAACTATGTTAAACTAACTGAGATTTCTGTGCAGGGATCGATAGTGTTGGAACTGTCACATATTCTCTCTTTACCTTTGCTTATATCCAAGCCTTACAACCTGACATTATTATCAATGCCGGAACCTGCGGTGGCTTTAAGGTATTTTCTGCCAAGATTATACTCTTTACTTTTCTTATTCCAAAATTTGATTTTGTTACACAATTTACTGAAACTCGATTCACTCTGAACTTCCTTGAAAATTTGGATTGCATCATGAAAATCTCTCTTTCTCTCGTACTCTGCTGTCAAGTTGTGGAAGCTGGTTTATTTTCATGTAATAAAAGTGCTGATTAACTGAACAAATTCAGGTTAAAGGAGCCGACATAGGCGATGTATTTCTTGTATCTGATGTTGTGTTTCATGATAGAAGAATACCTATTCCGGTAGCTTCTTCTTCCTTTTTATTTTCCTCCAGTTCTCTAGTTTTGGTCTTTTCAATCTCTAGTGATTCCTTTTTCCCATTTCACTTGGCTGAGAAATTGTGTTGTGCAACTCTTTTAGATGTTTGATCTGTATGGAGTTGGTCTTCGTCAGGCATTCTTTGCCCCTAATCTCCTAAAGGAACTCAGTTTGATGGTACTCTCAACTGTTTTCACAAATATGCAAAAGAATATTATTCACTGGATTGGGTGGTTATCAGATTGCAGGATATCTACTAGTGACTCGTTGGATATGTCCACACAAGATGAAACATTGATCATTGCCAATGATGCTACACTAAAGGACATGGATGCTGTTAGAACCGACCCGATCCTGTTGGGTAATGATGGTCTTGTTCTCTGGAAACTGAAGTGCTTTGAAGAAGAACCACAGATTTTGCATCAAGGTGTGAAGTTTACTGAAACTCTTTGTTTACGTTTTTTTTCTTTCTATATGCGAGAGTGTTTCAAATCTCATCCTTTTTTTTATTCATGCGCAGATCTAGGAACATTTGATGAGTTATCTCCACATGAAAAAATGGTTAGCTTTCAAGCCTGAGTAGAAACAAGAGATTGACAAGTATATCTCTGCCAATAGGTGAGCTTATTCTTATAAAGCAGCTACTAGCATTGTGATATTTGGATTTATAATCAAATTCTTGGGCATGAAACAACAACATCAAATTCTTGCTTTTTATTTCTGTGATTATTCTTGCTTGTATTTTGTAGGATGAAAATGAAGCGAGCACAAAATAATGCAAATGTGGAAATCAATAAAAGAATGAGCACAGAAGTCTGAAAAGTTAAACTCATGTTTTCTCTTTTGTCATCTTGGCTTCTTTCGTTCAGTTCGGCTGAATTCTGTTTGATAAGTAGTGTTCACTTGGCCTTCTTTGTGACAGGGACTTTCAACTACTGTAAAATCAAAAGCTTCCAAGAAGAACGGTACACATTCTTCATCACTAGTTGTTCGTATCGAGGACTGGGCTGCAACTCGAATTCAGTCTGCTTTTAAAGCCTATAAGGTGCATTAGAGTTGCGATTAGTGATTTTACATTGTCAATTTAAAGTTTACAGAATTTCTGTTGTGGTTTTGTGTTCATTTATAATAATCAGCTTCTTAGTTTTGTAATTTTTCTCACAGGCTAGAAAAATGTTACAGCGACTTAAAGGAATTGCAAGAGCAAAGTTGTTAACTGAAAAGCATCCGGTGAAGAAGCAAGCCTTAAAATGATTGAGAGATTACATGGATTTTTATGTTTTTTTATTTACAATGAGAAGATCAATCTTAAAATGATTAATATAAAAGTGTCATTTCTTTTATAGAATGTTATCCAGAGATATAATATTGATTACTAATTAGACAAACAAATTTTCTTTTATAAGATAAAATAAAAAACTAATGAATCCTTCATTAAAAAAAAAAGATTTAGGGTATATATAGAGTTGGAATGAAATACAATTAATTTATTTGTAATTTTCTAACAAGATATAAAAGTTAAAAGTTAATATCTCATAATACTAAATCTTGTATAATAATTATAAAAGTTAAAAGTTAATATCTCATAATACTAAATCTTGTATAATAATTACAAAAAAATACCTAGTATTGAATAACAAATTAAACAAACAAAAATATATTTAGAGTATAAATAGGGTATAGGGTTTGAAAAGAAAAAATCTAACTACTATAACATATATTTTTTTTTTGTCAACCTATAACATATATAAAAAGCAAGATTTAACATTTATAAAATATAACCCTATACTCTAAACTTCAAATCCTAATCATAAAATATTATTTTCTAAATATATTATTTTCAAACATTAACTTAAAATATTAAATATAACCTTTTCAAATCTCATATGATAAAAATATAGTTGTATAAGATTTAGACCACAAACACAAACCCTAAGAGTGTAAACCCTATATTTCTAACCCTAGACCTTATATTGCATTAAAAGTTTTAAAATAAGGTATTGAAATATGAAATTTAGGGTTTAGGATATTGGAATGTCCTTAGTTACAAAAATGATATTGGAATGTTCTATACCCTAAACATATATTACAATGTCCTAAACCCTAAACCTATATTTCAATATTCTAAACCCTAAACTCCAAACTCCAATATTTATAAAAAGAATTCAGGTGTAATTATTTTCTTAATCTTAAACTCTACAACTTTAATTAATCACACACTAAAATTGTTAACATCAAAGAAAAGCAAATATTAACATTTATATAAAAAATAAAGAAAAATCTTAAATATAACCCTTAAACCTATATTCCAATACCCTAAGCCCTAAACCAATATCCTAAACTTCAAACTTATACTATGTCTTAAACTCTAAATCCATAAAAAAATTTCATTAATAATGTAAATATATATTTATAAAACTTTTTAAAAAGAGATAAAAACAAGTAGATTTTCAATTTTTTTCATTAAGCGCTAACTTAGAATATTTTGACTTTTGGTAAAAAAAATTCAATACCCTTCCCTCGTCTCTCTTCCTCCTCCACGAAAACACACTCATTATCAGAAAAAATCATTACCAGAAAAAGGAAACACGATTGGTTCCTCTCTTCTATCTTCTCTCGTCTCTGGTTTCTTTAACGGCGACCAGTCCTTCTCCTTCACCGGTACTTCTCCTTCACGGATCCTTCTCCTTCACCGCGACATCGGGTCAAAGAGAAATCGTGGTCTTATGCCATGGATTTCAATCAAGCAAGGTTAGTGTGCTTGAGTCTCTATGGTTCTCGCAAAAAAAATTGAAGCTTTTATGCTTGATTTGATTCTATTTCGTTTGTGTTATTGTGTAGGTGAGGTTAGGGTTTTTGTCTCTCTATCTACATCTCATCGGGCGGTTCCTCCGGTGGGTTTCCGTGATAAGATTTCCCGCATACGCTCAGATCTGTGTTACCTCAGCATATCCAATTTCAAATCGAAGTATCCAGTATTACAGATAGACTTGAGGGCAAGATTCTCGGTTATATACACATATATGTGCTCTTACACGTGGGTTTTGTGCTTTCATTATGTACCCTGATGTTATGCAAATATTGAATTGTGATACACGCGGTGAGGGAGATGGGGTAATGCTCTGTACCAAGATGTTTAATAGTTTCAGCTATGATTTTACTTCTGACACTTTCATTTATAAGTTTTTTTCTTTTCACTTTTGCAGATTCTAGTTCCGGTTCCGCAGTATCCACTATACTCAGCTACCATATCACTATTAGGTGGTTCTCTTGTTCCTTACTATCTCGATGAGTTTGAAAATTGGGGGCTTGATGTTAGTAATCTTCGACAATCCGTTGCTCAGTCTCGTTCTCAAGGGATATCAGTGAGCACTCTTTTTCTTTCCCTTTCTTCTCTTGCTGTTAGAGTAGAAGCGTATGTCTTTGTTCATCCATTTACAGATTTGTCTTGAATGGGTATACATGTAAGGGCAATGGTGATCATTAACCCTGGGAACCCAACTATCTTTTTGTTTTAGAAAATGGAGAAGGAGTTACTGGAGAAGAAGAAGAAACTCGAGCAGCAGAAACTAGAAAGTGAGAGCGGAAGTTCAGGGAAGGTAAACTTGCATCATACCATCAACTTCCACTCGTTTTTGCTTTTCATTGATGTGGTTCCAGTTTTACGAAATATCTTTAATACTCAGGTCATTGCTTTTCATTGCTTTAGATCTAATGTCTTCTTTGTCACAAGTCAAACTCCGGCGAATGTAAATATCACTCCGATACTGTCAATCAAATCATCTCGATTGGAAAAAGAGTTGGTAGGCTTATCCAGATATTCCTTAATGCTTACGGGTAAGAAATTAGTACATAGTGATGTTTAGTAAACATCAATGTAATCAACTTGATGTTAAGTTTAACGTTGTGTTTGACTGTTTTTTTTTGTCTTGTGTGTTTGAAGTACTAGTGTTATCCAACGATTAGTGGAATTAATCAAAGCCAAGAAGCAGATTTTTTTGGTGAAGTCAGCTTTGAGACCTGGATTTCTCAACTACTAACGAGGTAAAAACATAAAACGACCTATTCATTACATAGAGAATACTGTGAAAGTAAACTCACAATGATTTGGTTGTTTTGATCCGTTGTATGTGGTGAATGGTTTAGCCGAAGCAAGTCTCAGAATTCTTTTCAGTATCGCTGCATACTCTCTCTTGACATGCATCATCGCACATGTTTGTGGTATGTATACATAAATCCAGTTTTAACATCAAATTAGATCCCAGAGTGTGGAGTAAAGACTTGAAAGAACTTGTGTGGTTTCTTGTGTTTACAGATATTGGTGCTAGTGATTTCATCAGCTCTGAATGGAGATACTTCTGCTGAGCCCTGTGGTCTAACATCAGCCGAGACTTAGAGATTTGTTTTTATATATAGTTATAAATCAAGATTTGTATTTATGATTTTATTAAAAATTATGTAATTTGTTTTCTTATAAATTTCAATTTTATTATTAATTTCCAGTAATTAGAATCATATGCAAAAATATCAAAAACTGAATCCTAAAAGTAATATTTGGATGACAAAAAATATAAGATATAGCACATATAAAAATGTTAATAAGATATAAAATAGCCATAGAGATTGGCCATCATAAATAATATTACAACAACAACAAAAACGCTAGTATAAAATATAACACAGCCTTAAAATATTGCTACTACAAAATTTATTATTGCACAAATAATTTGCTATATTAAAATATACAATGACTTATAACAATCGCTAAGGTAGATTATACAATCACATCAAAATTAGCGCTATCGTAGACAGATGTATGATAGCATGTCGAATTAGTGCTATCGTATCTAGCTGACCTAAGATGGCAGCGGCAAAGATAGCGTTTATGGAAACGCTACCATAGACATATGATAGCGTTTTCATGGTGCTATCAATACCCATATTTCTTGTAGTGTTAGGATCTGGTGTGAATCTCATGCCATACTCTGTGTCTAAGAGATTAGGACTTATGGAATTTCAGCCTACTAGGATCTCTCTTATCCTAGATGATCTATCAAAGAGGTACCCCGAAGGCGTTCTTGAGGATGTACCTATCAGAGTTGGAAACTACTTAATTCCAACAGACTTTGTAGTACTGAAGTACAATGTTGAGCCAGATGATCCTTTGCTGCTTGGAAGATCATTTTTAGCTACTGCGGGAGCTGTGATAGATGTGAGACGTGGTTTAATTGATCTCCAACTGGGAGATAAGCCATTGCAGTTCAAGATGGACATGAAGCAGAGAGACACCATTGATGGACAGAGCTTTAGTGTTGAGGTGGAACCAGAGGTTCCAATTAGAGAGGAGAAGATGGCAGTTCATTCTGAACTTGCTCTAACATCTTCAGTGCTTGCAACTGCTCATAAGCAGAAAACTCCAGACATCTTATTTCCACCAAAGGTAAGACATAAATCATCTAAGCTTAAACCTCCTAATCCATTAAATTTGAATGCAGGAAAACGTAGAATCCCACCCAAGCTTCGCTCCCGCCCTGGTTCTACTCCTTCGTTCCTTGGAAAATCTCATGATCCGAAAGCATATACACCACTTTGGATGAGGAGACATTCACAGAGACACTCAAAGTATCTGTTGAAACCGCCATGAGTCCGATCTCTATCCCATAGTCAAGCTAATGACTAAAAGTAAGCGCTGAGTGAGAGGCAACCCACTGTTAGGTTCGTTTTTGTTT
Organism: Orychophragmus violaceus; assembly: GCA_030180135.1. NCBI lineage: Eukaryota > Viridiplantae > Streptophyta > Magnoliopsida > Brassicales > Brassicaceae > Orychophragmus > Orychophragmus violaceus. Next base: position 87,404,068 of record CM058229.1, on the reverse strand, counting down.
TCATTTTTCGTTTTGGTTTTGATATTTTGATTTTTCTGCTTAAGTGTGTTCAGAGCCGAGAGAAACAGGCAGAATCGCACTGCATCGATCGATACACATAGTGCATCGGTCGACACAGTTTCAATTTATGGTTAGCCGATTTGATTGCGGTTCAGACATCGGTTATTCAATAACCGCGGGCGTAATCGCCTTGCATCGATCGACACCCTTGTGGCATCGATCGACGCAGGGCGACGACAAGTAACTATTCTGCAACTTTCGGATGTTTCAATTTGATTTCTATTTCTCGCCAATCCTAAGCTTGACACTACTTGGGACAGTGTGTTTCAAGTGTGGGGGAGGTAGCTACTGACGCACGCTTTTGTTTTCTTAGAGTCAGTCTTTGGTTTTTCAAAACTGTTTTATTGAGTCAAAATTTGTATGAAACTATGATTTTCCGAGGAAATTTTTCGCTTGAACAGGAACTAAGTGACCATTGGACAGACTCGCAGGACCTCTATGACTATTAGAAAACCCCAAACAGATCAACTATCAAGGACACCCATATCTAACTAGGTATTTAGAGGATCCATCACTAGTCTCGCGCTTAATCTTGACTTTAATTTCTCACTTAGGGGCTTGGTAATCTTTGGATCGGATTCCTTTGATGTGTTTGGCACAGCCTTGATCCTGTTCTAAAGTATGGTTTCTCATTTTTCCCTCCTTTGAATGTAAGAAAAAAAAGAGATTAATAAACTGTGGATGAGCTAGTAGCTCCGAAGTGGTCATGGGAGTGGTAGCAAACACTATTACCTCCTGTGTATTCATGGAATGTGTCCAAAGTACACCCCATAACGGGAAGAGCATTGGTAAAAAAAATAAAATGATACCCAGTGGGGAAAAATCAGTTGCTAAGGGAGAAAGGGAAAAGAAAGAAACCAGAAACAGACAGTTTGGTGGTCAGATACTGAATAGGTTGAGTCCATGGGTCCTTTGATTCGATACTCCCTCTGTGAGACTGCACCTAATTGTATACAGAGACTGGTGTGGTGAACTTGAATGTCCTAACTTGATTGTGGAGTTTACTTGGGACAGTTGCTAAGTGTGGGGGAAGTATATTGTGGTCCTGAGTTCTGTAGGAAAATTTTCAGTGGTTTACTAAGTGAATGTGAATGCGAAAGTTCCTAGGACGAAATGAGTTTCTGTGTTTTCAAACATCTTTTCTTATGCTTTGGTTCTTTACTTGCTTGAGGGCAAGCAAGAGCTAAATGTGGGAGAGTTGATATACCATGGATTTTAGGGATTTTAACCATGGTATATATCTTATTTATCGAGTCTTATGTTATGTTTTGGAGTCTTTTTAGTATGTTTACAGGTCTAGACACGTTTGGAGCGGAATTGGACATTATGGAGCATTTTGGAGCATTTTGGAGATTAAACCCGAGAGACAGAGTTCACTGCCCATTTCACGGACCTGTGTCGATCGACACAGATGGTGCATCGATTGACACAAGGTCGACACAGACTTCTCGCGAGCGTTTAATGAAGAGTTTTTTGGAAATTGCACTTTCGCCCAGAAGTTTCTCATAATTACAAAGAAGCCCCATCCGACTTTAGATCATTATATTAGGGTCTTTAAGCCATTGTTTAGGCTACGCTTTAAGTTCTAAGTTCTATTTTTATTCCAGAGAGAGTTAGGGGCTGATCCTATTCTTGAAAGAGAGAGGATTTTGAACCCCAGTTCTTTATTCTGTTTTATGATATTTGGTTTTCTATTCAACATGTTTTCTGTTTCGATGTTCATGTCTGAGTAGTTTACCAGTTAGGTTTAGGGATTGTCATTAGGGATTTCATGGAATTATAGGTTGATAAATCTGTAGGGATTCATACCTGTTAGTTCTTCATCTAGGGTTGTTCTTAATGCTTGATCTGAACTGGCCACTTAGATTATTGATGTTAGGTTGATTTCCACAACGACAGTTGGTTGATTAACTAGAAAGAACCTAGATGAGCAATTTGATCTACTCGCAAAGAAATTTGGTTTAGAGGAATTGTGAACGAAAGAACTTGAGATTAATGCTTGTTTAGAACTCTAGAATTCACAACGAAAGTTGGCTTGCTAGGTTGTTAGACATAGATAGGATTCACAACGAAAGTTGCTTTCTTATACTTCCGTGATTCCAGTTCTAGAACAATTCTTAATTAGATCCCGATTGATTAATTGCATGTGTTCCTGATTTCCTGAGAACTCCCTTGACCTGACGCTTTTCCCTAATTGCTTACAAACCTCTTCATTTAATTTTCTGCTGTTTGATTTACTGCTTTTTTCATCATTCACCTAGCTTAACCTGAAATTCTACAATCTATCGCAAGAGTCTAGAGTCTCTGTGGGATTCGATACCTTTTATACTACGATTGCATAACTGTGCACTTGTAGTAGAATAAGGATAAAACTAGACCTATCAGCAGGCTTTCGGTGTACATCGCAAACGAATTTTTGTGCTCTACGCACTTCCTGTTGAATTTGTAATACCATGAATATTGTTCGTCTAAAAACCAAGTGAAGTCAGGCCGCCTGTCCAGTAGGACTCTTGAATACACCTCTTGTGAACAAACCGCATTAAAGCCCTCAGAGCCTGCCTAAGTAGATTCGCACAAGCATCAATGCCGTCTTCTGCGACCCTTGCTGCGATTTCGGCCAGTAGCGAACTTGGTAACCACATTACTTTTTTTTACTCTCGGCTTATGCCTAGTTTTGGATATTTTATTTTAAATTTTTAAACTTAAACCCAATCCTTTTGTCCCCCTACCCCCCACCCAAAAAAAGTGTTTCATCTTTTTGGATAATGGCGCGTGAACCCCCAACCGAAGCATACGACGCTGCTGACAAAGACTTCACATGTTCTGTACATTTTATATTCAATGAACGTCCATTCTTTTTAGTCAAACCTTACTTCTGATGATTTTACCAGTGGGTACTACACATACATCTTACCTTTGGCTTAATATCTGATGCATTGCGTAAATAATTTAAGCTTTAACATTTCATACTATACTATCGGCGCGAGACTGTTAGAACTATATAGATGGATGGCTCATTCTCTACCTCACTATCCGTATATAAGACAACTACCATCCTAATTTTTCACATCTATCCATCCAATTATTACTTGTTAAATAGAATGACTATAGTCCATTTTTTACACGTTCAATTCAACTCTTTTTATAAGTATTGTACCCACAGAAGATCACCACTCAACTAGTCCCCTTTCCCCCTTTGTTAGTTTCCTTCCCACAGTATGAGTGATGCAGCTAACAATATTTGCTACAAATGGGGACAGCCTGTCTCCGGTATAAGGACAGTTGTTCAAACCACTCATCAGTTAGGTGTTCCTACGAGCTGCGATTGCAAGTCTTCTTTGTTTATAACAACCTCTACATCACCTGAGAGTAAAGGAAGGCGCTTCTATTCATTCCCTTACGATCTATCTGACGTAAATTTTTTTACTAAATTTAATCATACTTATTAATTTCGTTATATTCTTTTTAGTCCTTTTCAACCGTCTCCTTTCGGATTCGTAGGGTCCAGGTCAGGGATGCGGATTTAAAAAGTGGTGGGACGACGCAGTTACTGAGGAAATTGAGAAGATGAAAGTTAAGGCTCGCCTGAAAGCAGAATCAAACAGTTCTCAAATCGCTGGTTTTATGCATAGGGTCGACTTTCTGCTTTCAAAGATTGAAGAACTTGAAACAAAATTAACAGATATGAGTCATTTACTGTATTGAATTGTTTAAGTCTATCTATGCTTTGATTCCTGCTTTGATTTCTAATTCCCCATATGGATATAATCCTATCTATGCTTTGATTCCTGCTTTTGTATCCATCTACTAATATAACAGATTCTTGAATTTTGTTAAAATCTACTCTTTTCAATTCCTAAACGAATATCTGTCAAATACATATTCCGTTTAAACACTCTGCATCGTGAATTTTGTGTTTTTTTAACGAAAATGCTAAATTAATATCGTCAAATACTTTTCTCACAAACAAACCACTTAAAAAAACAATCCATGTCTAGTTCCTCATCTCAAACCTATTATTTTATCGATTAATGTTTATTGGCAATGTCAAGTAGTGTATTATCCATGTTTCAAAGCCCATGTCGCTCTATCAGTTACATTTCATTGGTTTGGTCCCTATCTATTATCGTTGTGCCTGTCCATCATTCACTATATTTAACAATCACCTCCCTCTACATTATATGAGCAATATATTGAAATAAAATTAATTTGTAAATTTACGTGTTTCACAACCGGATACCGCGTCCACTCTATGGATACGTGTTTGTATTAGGGAATTTATATTCACATGGGATATTGAAACGTTGCTCCCATTTGGCATCCATAAAAACAATATATGTTTACGCATTCACTCTCACCATAACCCCAATACAGCACAGTTAGAATGAGTAGTGCTAACCTTCTAAACCTTCCGCCGGAAGTAAGAAGACTAATCCTTGCGAAGAATGCGAGTGATCATCTTCGAGAACACTTTAAAGCCCGAGCTATCTGCAGGACTCTTTGTCAAGACGCCGATCACGTGGATACCCATTCTCAAATTAACCTTATCCAGGATGGCCCATCCGAAGGAGACCAAAGAGGCATCATCCTTCTGTACAATGCATGCTTGGATGCCAATAACGTATCTGCTATATTTTTGAAGGGTATATCCGACTTCATGTACACATACTGTGAAAGATTAGAAGCTTTTAAAAAGATTAAAGCTTCTGCCATCGCAGGTTGCAAATCTGCTATGTATTATTTCGAAGTCATCCGGCGATCTATTTACCCATCCTTTGACTCAGGTTCGACTATCCCATTTCTTTCCCGTTTTTCTATCCGTGCTCTTAGGAGTCATGTTAGGAAATTTGAACGCTACTACTCGGGTATCGGAATAGCCATCTATCTCGCTCACATTAGGGATGAAACTGATATTGGAAGTTTAAGGTCATGCCCTTGCTCCGTTTATAAATATTGGCTTACTATCACTGACGAGGATATCAAAGGTTGGGGCATGTGTAATGCTTGTTTCTGGACTATCGAGACAAATGTTTTCTTCCAAATAATCCCCCAGAATTTCCTTGAATGGCCTGTGCTAGACGACAATCCACTCGACGGTGGTTGGCCTGAGATAGAGCACAGCGTCGGTGGTTGGGGTCAGGATGCAAATGGAGGCGGTTGGGGTCAGGTCGGAGTGCACAACGGTGGGGAACAAAACCACGGACAGGAAAACGGCGGACAGGAAAACGAAGGCGGCTGGGGAGACGGTGGCGGTTGGGACAACGTCGCAATGTAAAACGCTGGTGTTTATGTCGTTTTTGAAGCGTAAATAATTAGATTTATTTCTTTCCCATAAAATATGTTTCATATTATTAATAACTGCTTTTCTTTTTGGTTACGTTATCCATCCATTTATCAAAGTATCCATCTACTATTAATTTATCCTATCCACTATCCACTGTAATTTAACGATTCCTTTAAATCTTACAAAATATATAAACTATAATATTTGAACTTTAGTAAAAAAGCCAACTTCAAACACCTCACCAGAACTTCTCGAGACGCGGACACTTCGAACAACCCATTTCTGTTTGCCGTCAAATCATTGTTACGACTTCCAATGCGTTATTATTCATGATAATAAATTTATAATATAAATATTTAAACCATGGATGCAATTCCTCTGGACCCGTGTCTTTTAACAGTCAAATCATCTCACGTCTTTGTCAAAAACTCTCCATACATGTGTTTTTCATAATTACTTTCTTCATCCTCGTTTTTCTACAAAAAAAAATATAATACAGGTTCATACGTAATTATTACAACGCTTTGAAACCCCAACCCTTATACCCATCATTATGGACAATCAATAACAGGGAAACCAAAAAAATAATTGTTCCTTTGAAAAATCAAAACTTTATTCGTGTAACCTTTTCCAATCGTGGATAGGTTACTGTTACTACGCTTTCTCGCTATCCATTTGTGTTTGTCCACATTATGCCGTATTTTCCTATATTATTTTCACATTCATTATTTTTCCTACGAAATAAGTTTCTCACGGTCAACATACTTTTTATCGATATTTTAAAGTCACCTTCATCGAGGCACTTTATCAGTTCAAAATCTGTCAGAGGCTAGCCACACAACTTTCTTAGATATATCTCCTCCCATCTAATCAATCACTTTAATCCCTACTTCCATCACTCTAAAGAGTTGCATTAATATTCCTTGACATACCGATTAATATTTTCCTGACTGATTAACTATCTATATCTACACCTAGTGTATTTATCATTTTTAGTCCATCGTCATTTGATACATTCATAAATATCTCCATCCGTCCGAATGTATAAATATCCATATACTATATTGCTCGTCTAATGTATAGGTATTATAGCTAAAGGGAAACATGTATGGATAGGTGATTGTTAAATATAGTGAATAATGGACAGCCCCAATGATAATAGATAAACTAATTTCATTTTACCTGTCCACCCATAGCCTATCTTCAATTTGTCTATCCAACCCTCATCGAAATGTAAACATATCAAAATAGCAACATCAATTTGATGTTATTACACCGAAACCAAATACTCAACGTTAGAGAAGACAAACATTGTCTCAAAGACATAAACTCACAATCCATAAAACATACAAATCATACTGAATAATTAAAAGTTCATTCGTAAATTTGTTGGACTATCCATTTCTTATAGATGTCCATGGCATACTCCTACCGAAACTTGTCCACGAATGCATCTGTCATCCCATCCATTTCTTCTGATCTGGCTAGGGCATTGAGCTCAAGAACTTCATTGTAACAGGTCCACAATCGCCTACTCGATCATTCATGTACACAGTCTCCAATCGTCTCCATGAATAAGGTGTTAAATTCCCTTTTAGTTCTTGTTTAGCCGCCTTCCTTTGTTCCCTTGGCTTCATACTGTTAGTTTCAGGAGCTTGAAAAATGCTTCCACAATGTAAGGCAACATTTCTACAATTTGCGCAATGTTTTTTGCAGCTTTGGCACCACTGTTATGGATTGACAACGGGTTTAGTAGTTCGGCCGTCTAAAATTCAAAATTAATAGCAACTCCGACCCAGTGATCTCCGTCCCAATTCATGGGAACGTAAGCTGTTGAGACATCTTCAAACCACCTTGCCTTAACCCGGTCGGGCGTCCACTCGCCGTATACATACTCCTTCATGCGTTTGTCCCAATGGTACTCTCGCTTCTCTTTTGACTTCATGAAGCTCCTATGTTGACCTTGCAAATGGTTTGAAAACCAAGGGGGAAGGAACACCACCCTCTCTGCTGTGAAGTACCTAGCATTTTTCATGTATATGTACTCTGCAAGTACCTGCATATGCTAAAGTACCGATATACCATACATGTTAATAATATATGCCATTACATCTAACAAATTTTCAAAATACTTACCGTTGTGTTAAAAAATTTCATCGGCTCAGCAATGTCAAGCAAGAATTTGTTATTGATTGTCACCTCCCCAAATATCAAGTTCTTCAGGTCGTATGTCCTAAAAATTATTCGTATCTTAAGTACATCTAACATACTTAACTTTCATATAAGCGCAGTAAATTCTTCGCTTTACCTTAACCCTGCAAATACCCGAGCAAGCTCAATCTTGTCATTCGATGGAATTTGTTTAACCCGTTTTGGTGGAGGAGAAGAATCGCTTAGATCGACCGGTTCTTCAGTGCTAGGAAGCAGTATTTTCATTTTGCCACGCTTCTTTTTACGGCCGTTGTTCTTATTTGTAACCTTGTTCCTTGTTTCGTTAACTACTTTAAAAGCTACGTGTATTGTTTCCTGTCAAATACATAAAATATGTCCTTTCAAACTGTAGAAGTACTATTTAACAAAAGAAAATTAAACTACCTTCGCTTGTTTCTTTTTCGTGTCTCTCTCCTGTCCATCTTCCTTTCTATCCTCTAATGAACTATCCACCTTACCTTCCATGTGTATCTCATCAGTTTTTAGTTCACAGAGAACTTCGGAGTCACTCTGGCAATTATTAGTACAAAATATATAACTCACCCATGTCCAACATAATAGGTTGCAATTACAAAAAAAACCACACTTCGCTTACCGTTGATTGTTTCTCTTCAGATAAAGATTTCTGTCCATCTTCCATTCCAGCGAGATTGCAGCTGCTGTCCATTCTCCTTCCGATGGATACGCCATCTTCATTTCCATCAACTTGATTTCCAGTATCACTCTGCCAAACAAATTTACAATTCATTAGTTATTTTCAAATTAAGGTCTTATATACAACGGGTTTTCTTCACACAGTTTCTAAAAACCGTTAATAACCTCTTCGGTAGTACAAAGTTGAGCATCAGTGGATAGTTTCTTGCTAGGTACTTCCTGTTCTCCATCTCCCTCGAAATCCTGAGTTAATGTAGTCTCCACTATGCTTTGCATCTGTCCATCAGTTTGTTTAGGCCCGTCAGAAGAATTATCCACTGCAATGGATACACAGTCAACTATTGCTTCACCCACTTGTCTATTAACCTGCCCAACATCCATACAAACCACTTCTCAACTAAAATGTTTATTTACCAAATACAACAAAGAGAATAATACAACAGTTACTCTAAAGCGTTCAAATATATCCATAAAATACCTGAGGTTGAAGATCCAGTTCACCCTCTAAGGTAGTATAAACTTCACTATCTGTGGATACTCTTTTTCCACCTAACTCCTCTTGTCCATCTCCCTTACTATCCCTCACTATACCATTCTGACCAAATTGTAAACAAACAATTACTTATTCTTAGTTAATGTCTCACCTTCATCAAGCTCCCTTAACTATGTGTATCATCCTTTACCGTTATTTGTTTTTCATCAGCCATCCCTCCATCCTTTTCTTTTTCCTCGTCAGAAGCATCATCCATTTCGCTACCTATGGATACCCCGTCTAACTTTGCTTCACCTGTTGTGGTGGTCTTATCCTGCCAAAATGGATACATATAATTTTGACATATCTACTAAAAGAATGCAAATGTATCCATAAATACCTGATGCTCAACGACTTCAGTCTCTTTTGTATGACAAACTTCACTCTTTGTCAATAGATCGCCTTTTTTCCTCCACCGGGCTGCAGCTCTTGGACTGGCCATGCTAAATTCCGCCGCGTTAAGACCAAGGAAAGGCAAACATATGAACAATCAGTCAAATACCATAACTAATGTATGCAAACTCCCAAAAAAATACTTTCTAATTTCTCAGCATATCACCTGGTTTGATGGATGCAACACCGCCATGTTTACTCCCCCCCCCCCCCTTTTCCAAGGTTTTCTAGGCTTTCAGCTGCATACAAAACATCTTTCGAGTGCTTTTGATCCTCCCCATCTGTGATCATTCCCACATGCTGATATTCTTGTATATTCATGCATTTAGGATATTGTTTTGCTTGTGTTTTGACTTCTTCTTCCATACATTCTTCCATCTTTGTTGTTCAAAGTTTCATTTAGAGTCTAGGAGTATCTAGAGTTAGGATTTAGCATATTAGGATGCATTTGGAGTGTACCTTGTGTTTTTATAGGTTCATGGAGATGCTTGGAGGTTTTGGTGAGCTAAGGAAGCAAGAGAGAAGCTCAAGGATGAAAGAGGAAGTGTACAAGTCGACCAGTTAAACCATCGACGTCCACCATCGGGCAGATGAGGTCGATGGTTTATCTCTCATTCCATCGACGTGACAAATCGACCAGACAACGCTGATGGGAACTTACGTCGAAACTGCACAAATTAATCAGAGAGATCATCGACCAGACGAATCGAGCAGAATGGACCGATGGGATCACTGGAGTCTCTATCGACGTGGCTCATCGACCTAACAACGTCGATGGAAACCCAAGCAACTTTCGACGAGTTTCACCAGAGAAACTATCGAACTCGTCCATCGACGAAATGACGTCGATGGTTTCCGACTCATTCCCATCGACGTCCCAAACCGAGCAGCCCAAGCCGATGTAACCACGCGTACCTCTCGACGAGTTTTGACCAGTGAAATCATCGACTGCAACCACCGACCAAACGCAGTCGACGGATCACATCTTTTTCCATCGACGTCAACAATCGAGCACACCAGGTCGATGATTTCACCTGCGAACCAAATTGAACCGGGTCAATACCCGGTTTGTTCCGGGTTGACCCGGTTCGTGCCCCTTTACTATTTAAAGCCAAAAACCTGATTTTTGTTGTCTCTTAAGCTTTATTTTAGGTTCTAAACACTTTGTAAGAACAAGTTTGATTTTTGGAGAATCTAAGTACTTCTTTTGAGTTTTCCCTTTCAATCTTCCTATTTTCTCTAATCACCAATGATTAACACTATCTCTTTTGGTTTTGTTGATCACATGATGATTAGTGAGTAGTTTCTCATAGGGTTTATGGGTTAGGTAGGATTAGGTTGATTAGAGATGATTAAGGGATGTCTAATGTTTAATCTATCTTAAATCTCTTCTATCTAAGTGAGCTTAATGCCTAGTTAGCCTTGATCATGTTGATTAGGATGTTTAGGATTTCTTGCCCACCATGTGTTCGATGAAATTCCAGTTTCTAGCTTTGATAGGACTTTCACATTCTAGCTCATGGAAATGAATGTCTAGAGTGATTGTTGGCTATTTGGAACTTGTTTGATTGCTTGCTTGATCTTAATTCACAAATGAGAATTTGTTCTTGGATTAGGATTAGGTAAAGAGATTAGCTCTAAGAGATTAGGCTAATTAGCTTATTGTGTTCATTGCTAGGAGGTTAGCTTGTTCGAAGCTTGATTAGCATCCCGAGATCATCCTTAATCACTAGTCCATTGACCTAAGCTCATAAGCCTTATCCTTTGATATTGATTTCTAGTTGTTCTTTACTTGCTTAATTCTCTTTGTTTGGATTTGTTTACTTTGCTATTGTCATTAGAACTCTTAGGATTTTAGAATTTCAACTTGAATTTGAGTAACTTGACTAATCAGGTTTGGTGCATTCTTATTAGCATAATCCAATCCCATTTTGGTTCGATACCTCTTACTACACGATAAGTAAGAGGAATTGATACCTCAAGGAATTGTAAAATTCCTGTTATCAATTTGGCGCAGTTGCCATTTTGGGACATTGGATAGATCAATTCGATTTCTGATCCTATTTAGTTCAAGTATTGGTTACTAACTTCACTTCTTCCTCTCTCTTTGATGTCAGGTGTATGAACTTGCGCAGCCGAGGCCCTACAAACCTTGTTGCACGAGTTGAGGATATCAAGGCACACGAGAGGAGATTAGCAAAGGAGCGATGTGCTTTAGAGAGAGTTGTGCACTTGGAAAGACTCGGGTTGGAACATGAAGAAGTGGTTCAGCCTCAGTTTGAGCCTCTTGAGCAGCCAGTTATGGATCTAGATGGTCAACAGGACCAACAGGGCCATCAGGGCCATCAGGAGCAGCAGCATCATCAGGATGATGATGCTAGAGATGGACAGGGAAACAGGATCCCGGTTCATCACGAGAGACCTTTTAGGGCCATTGGTGATGGAGATGCACCGGATACAAATGCAAACCGACAAGGAATCATTCCACCACCGGTGAACAACAACAACTTTGAGATCCGGGCTATGGTGATGAACATGGTGCAAAACAATCAGTTTCATGGGCTTGCATCTGAAGATCCCTTGCAGCACTTGGATACATTTGACAAGATTTGTGCTACTACAAGGCTCAATGGCGTCACTGATGATGGTCTCAAGATGCGTCTCTTCGTCTTCTCTTTGGCGGATAGAGCCAAAGATTGGGAAAGAACCATCCCTCCGGGATCCATTACTACTTGGGCAGACCTTAAGAAGGCTTTCTTGAAGAAGTTCTTCTCAACTACTAGGACTGCCCGTTTTCGCAATGAGCTATCCGGGTTTGTGCAACGTAACAACGAGAGATTCGCTAAAGCTTGGGAAAGGTTCAATAAGCTCACTACTCAGTGCCCACACCACGGTTTCACCAAAGAGACACTACTCAGTAACCTCTATCGCGGAGTGCTTCCTAGAATGCGGGCGATGCTAGACTCTTGTAGCAATGGACACTTCCTCAGGAAGGGAGTTGATGAGGCTATGGAATTAATTGAAAACCTTGCTACAAGCGACGGAAATTACAATGAGGATTATGAGCGGAGTAATAGAGGATCATCTTCTACGGATGAGAAGTACGAGAAGGAAATCAAATCTCTAAATGATAAGATAGACAAGATGATCTCATCAAGTCAAAAGCAAATAAGCTTAGTGGACAACTATGATGACTCCCAACCCGTCCTATTTAGTCTTGAAGGAGATATGACCCAAGAAGAGATCAAATTCATTGCGGGCCAAGGAGGTTTCAACAAGGGTTTCAACCCAAACTACCGAAACCATCCTAATTTCTCTTATCGAAACCCCAATGTGGCGAACCCACAAGATCAGGTTTATCCCCAAGCTCAACCCCAAGGACAAGCTCCACAACATGGGAAACAAGGCTTTCAACAAGCTCAACAACAAAAGCCATTTGTCCCTTACACTAACCAAACAAGCCTCAGTTTCAAAGTCAACAAAGCTATGCGCCAAAGCAACAATACCCCTGTTGTGGGGGCTTCGGTATGCATTTCTCGGCCCTAACTCTACTTATCCTGTCATTGTGAATGAGTTGCTGAGTGATGATGAATTGATTGCTTTAACCACTGAATTGAAAAAGTTTAGAAAAGCAATTGGATATTCGCTTGATGATATTAAAGGATTGTCACCTAGCTTGTGTACTCATAGGATTCACCTTGAAAATGAATCCATGTCTTCTATTGAGCATCAAAGGTGGTTGAATCCTAATCTTAAAGAGGTAGTCAAGAAAGAGATTTTTAAATTACTTGATGCAGGGATAATCTACCCTATCTCGGACAGCACTTGGGTTTCTCCCGTGCACTGTGTCCCGAAGAAAGGGGGGGATTACAGTAGTTAAAAATGATAACAATGAATTAATCCCTACTAGGACTATCACCGGGCATAGGATGTGTATAGATTATAGAAAGTTAAATGTAGCATCTAGAAAAGATCACTTTCCACTTCCGTTCATTGATCAAATGCTTGAGCGTCTTGCTAACCATCCTTTTTATTGTTTTCTCGACGGATACAGTGGGTTCTTTCAGATCCCGATACATCCAAATGATCAGGAGAAAACGACATTCACTTGTCCTTATGGCACCTTTGCTTATCAAAGGATGCCATTTGGCTTGTGTAATGCACCGGCTACCTTTCAGCGGTGCATGATGTCTATTTTCTCGGATCTTATCGAGGATATCGTAGAAGTTTTCATGGATTATTTCTCTGTGTATGGCTCTTCTTTCTCTTCCTGTTTGCTTAATTTGTGCAGGGTCTTAAAGAGATGTGAAGAGACGAACCTCGTGCTTAACTGGGAAAACTGCCACTTCATGGTAACAGAGGGCATTGTGTTGGGTCATAAGATTTCAGAGAATGGCATTGAAGTGGATAAGGCTAAAATAGAGGTGATGACAAGTCTTCAGCCGCCAAACTCAGTGAAAGGGATCCGCAGTTTCTTGGGTCATGCCGGGTTCTACATACGGTTTATCAAGGACTTCTCTAAGATCGCTAGACCACTCACTCGTCTGCTGTGTAAGGAAACCGACTTTGTGTTTGATGAGGAGTGTTTGACTGCGTTTCACCAGATTAAAGAAGCTTTGATTAGTGCTCCGATAGTACAAGCTCCTGACTGGGAATTACCTTTCGAGATTATGTGTGATGCGAGTGACTATGCAGTTGGAGCAGTCCTTGGACAGAGGAAAGACAAGAAACTCCATGTCATATACTATGCTAGTAGGACATTAGATGATGCTCAAGTGAAGTATGCAACAACTGAGAAGGAGCTTCTAGCTGTGGTGTTTGCCTTTGAGAAGTTCAGATCATACTTGGTTGGATCCAAGGTTGTGGTGTACACGGATCATGCTGCGTTGAGATATCTACTTACCAAGAAAGATGCCAAGCCAAGGCTTCTACAAGAGTTTGATTTGGAAATCAAAGATAAGAAAGGTATTGAGAATGGAGTGGCGGATCACTTGTCGAGGTTGAGAATTGAAGATGATGTTCCTCTAGATGACTCTATTCCGGAGGAACAACTCATGGCTGTCAAGGCAGTCAAGGAAGCTCATGACACAAGTAGGAAGCTGGAGGAGATTGGTTCCATTGAGGACAAGGAGCCGTGGTATGCAGATATAGTGAACTACTTGGCAGCCGGAAAGGAACCACCAAGTCTTGATAGCTACCAAAGGAAGAAGTTCTTTAGAGATGTCAATCGGTACTATTGGGACGAGCCTTACCTCTACACTTTGTGTAAGGAACAACTCTATAGAAGGTCCATAGCTGATGAAGAAGTAGGAGGTATTCTTCTACATTGTCATGTGTTGGTCACTTTGCTACCTTCAAGACGGTTCAAAAAGCTTTACAAGCTGGGTTTTGGTGGCCTACAATGTTTAAAGATGCCCAAGAGTTCATCTCCAAGTGTGATCCTTGTCAAACAAAGGGGAACATCAGTAGAAGAAATGAGATGCCTCAAAACCCCATTCTTGAAGTTGAAGTGTTTGATGTTTGGGGCATTGACTTCATGGGACCCTTCCCATCCTCTTATGGGAATAGTTAAATCCTAGTGGCTGTGGATTATGTGTCTAAATGGGTAGAAGCAGTGGCGAGTCCGACGAATGACGCCAAGGTTGTGATAAAGCTATTCAAGAGCATCATCTTCCCAAGGTTTGGAATCCCAAGGATAGTGATTAGTGATGGAGGTTCCCACTTCATCAACAAACTATTTGAGAGCCTTTTGAAGAAGTACGGGGTAAAGCATAAGGTTGCAACACCATATCACCCTCAAACAAGAGGGCAAGTTGAAGTGTCCAATAGGCAAACAAAGGCTATCCTGGAGAAGACTGTTGGAGCTTCAAGGAAAGATTGGTCCAAGAAGCTTGATGACGCACTGTGGGCGTATAGGACTGCTTTCAAGACTCCTTTGGGCACCACACCGTCTACTATGTTGTATGGGAAGTCTTGCCACTTACCGGTTGAAGTAGAATACAAGGCTTTGTGGGCTGTTAAGTTGTTGAACTTCGACATCAAGACCGCAACTGAGAAGAGATTGATTCAACTGAACGAGCTAGATGAGATAAGGCTTGAGGCTTTTGAAAGTTCAAAAATCTACAAAGAAAGAACCAAGCTCTTCCATGACAAGCTCATCCTGAAGAAAGAGTTCAAGGAAGGGGATCTTGTTTTGTTGTTTAACTCCCGGTTGAAGCTTTTTCCCGGAGAGCTCAAGTCTAGATGGTCGGGTCCGTTCAAGGTGAAGGAAGTGAGGCCGTATGGAGCTATTGTGCTTTGGGGTAAATCCGGTGAAGAGTTCACGGTTAATGGTCAAAGGCTCAAACACTACTCAGCTTCCGATGCTATTGAGGAAGGGACTTCGGTTCCAATCTCTAGCCCTCCTTCCGCCTAAAAACCCGGTTTGCAAAAGTCGAGCTTACCGACTTTAAACAAAAGCGCACTTGGGAGACATTCCCATGTTTATCTTTGTAAATATGATCTTTAGCTTGTCATTTTTGATGTTTTTCTTTGAGTTTTATCAGGTTTTGGTCATTAGGTGAAGTTGTGGATTGGTTGAAATGAGCCAAAGTCATGAAAAAGTAAGCGAAAAATCGGACAGAGAAACCATCGACCAAGCCCATCGGGCAAACTAGGCCGATGGAAAACAGGAGAAACCATCGACGTCTACAATCGACCACATTACGTCGATGGGATCGGTGAGCTTTTGGCCAAAAATTTCCAGAGAAATCATCGGCCTCACCCATCGACGAAATGACGTCGATGTAAAATTATGAAAACCATCGACGTGCTCGATCGACCAACTGACGTCGATGGAAAATGGCGAGTTTCGATCGAAAATTACCAGAGAAATCATCGACGCCTCCAATCGGGCAAAACGCGTCGATGGAAAATTCACGAATCCATCGACTTCTAGAATCGACCACAACGCGCCGATGATTTCCTTCGCCCATGTAAGTTTTTCTCTCCCAAACCGATTTCAAACCGGTTTTGACCGGATTTCGACCAACCAAACTGATTTTGACCGCGTGGGACCCGATTTTCTTCTTGTTTTCTCTTCCCACACGCTCATCTCTCTCCTCTTTGCGATTTCAACAAGGTTTTTCTAAAAAACCCTTTCAAACTTCAAACTCTCTCATCTCACTCTATTATCAACCGATTTTACTGATTTTTGATCCTAAATTCGAGTTTGTAAAAGCTCTTTCAGTCACAGATACTCTCTCCTACTCTTTCTCATCAACCACACAAGGTAACAACTCTTCTCTTCAAATTTCGTGGGTGAATTGGATATCTTTGGAAATGTTTAGAATTCGAAATTGTTGGTTGTTGCTTGTTGTGTAGGCTTGGAAACCTTTGCTAGGTTGTTCCTAGATGAAAACCCAATCCAATTTTGGTCTTAAATTGCTTGAATTGAAACTTTTGGAAATTAGGGTTCTTGAGGTTTGAAATTTCAAAAAATTTGGGGAAAAGTTGTTTTAACTGTTTCTAATGGTGAATTGGATTGATATTAGCTTAAGTTTAAGATACTACTTGATTTCACTAAGCTTTGTTTCACCAAATTTTCCAAAATGCATTTAGGAAGCCTTTACAATGAGAAAATAAGCTCAATTGTGACTTGGAGCTAAGTTTATGTTGAAATTGATGACTTTGAAGCATAGAAGTGAGGTTGTCTTTGATGTTTTAGCTTGCTTATTCATTTACCAATAACCATGTGTGAATTTTGCCAATCACCTAATCTTTGATCATTGTCTTACATTGATAAATTGCTATTGTTGATCATTGAGATTGCTTTGGGAGTGATAATTGTAAACTCTTGTTGCTTGTGTTGATGGATCGTGCTACATGCTTATTCCTTCTTTGAGTTCTCTTTTATAGGACAATGACAAAGACTTCCTCCAAGCCGGGTACAAATTCAAAAACTCCCACTCTAGGAGCAAGCTCTTCCGCCACAAAGAGAAAGGATAAGGGTATTGCTGTTGAGGAACAAGAGGAACCGGAAATGGTTGTTGAAGAACAAGAGGATCCGGTTCCAAAGAAGAAAGCACCCAAGCCAAAGAAGAAAGTTCCTTCGGGTGCCGAGTACTACTCCAAGCTCAAGGCTATAGATTTTGCTCCGACAAAGTATCCACACTTCACTTCCTTGGCCGACTTAGGAATATTAGAGGATGTAAAGGCGATATTTGAGAACATGGGATTATGGATGTTCATCACCTTGGCTAGTAATGGCTACCAAGCCTCCACTTGCAAGTTCCTTGCTCATTTGAAGGTAGTTCATTATTTGGAAGAACAGGCAGAAAAATCTAATGAAGGGGCTGGATACATCGAGTTCCAGATCGGTCAACAAGGATATCATGTGGGTTTTCTGGATATAAGCGGGATTTATGGTTTTGTGGATGAAGGAGCGGGGCTCGGTGATCGCTTCGCCATTAGCTAAGAGGACCTTAAGAAGCTGTGGAAAACAATCGCTTCAGGCGAATATAATTCTGGAGTACTGAAATCAGTCCAAATCGCTTCAGGCTACACCGCTACTACATCGATCCTTATAGCGAACCGATCTCGAACAAATATGTACGCGCATTGCGGGATCAAAATATGAACCTTCAGAAGCAGAACAAGTGGCACGGCAAGAACATCAAGAAGCTCGCAATTTGCTTGAAGAAAGTCACTAGTGTGCTCAAGATGCTCGTGGGTAGGAAGGAGAAGGGCAGTACCTCCGGACAGACATCCACAAACAGAGGAGTTCAGACCAGGTTGGATGATGAGGTACAAGCTGCCACCGAAGAAGTAGTCGCGGAAGCTGAGCATTTTGTGGAAGAGACGGAAACTGAACAAGGCCGGTATTCAATCGCGGGACATGAGCTTGGGTTGGCTGCTACCATGGCTGGTTCTTCATACTATGAGCCTCACCGACATTCTAGCCACGAGTTCAAGAGGAGGAAGAGGAGAGCCATGCGGACACCATCTTGCTCCTCGTCGAATCCATCCTACTCCATGGGGGAATCATCCCCTTCTCACCACAACTGAAACCAAGTAAGACTCCAACTTTGTAAATATTCTTGTTTCTTTTCTTTGTTTGCATTTCGTTTGTTTTCGGTCTTTCTTCCTCGCTTAGATCACACAAGGGACCGTGTGATTTAAGTTTGGGGAGAGAGACTAGTTGCTAATCTTGTCTTTCTTTGTTCTTATTTTCGTTTTAATCATCTTGAGTCTCATGCATCCATTTAAGGCATAGAAAAATCCAAAAAAAAATTGAAAAATTTCAAAAATTTTCACAAAAAGAAAGCATGTAGTTGCACTTGCATCATAGGATCGAGTCTAGTTGCATCATATAGGACGCATGCATAGAGAGCAATGATTAAATTTCCTCGTATGGTTGATTGATTAAAACTTGTTTCATACGCTAGCCATATGCTAGATAGGCCACACTAAGGTTGTAACCCGAGAATTGCTTGAAAGCTAGAACGAACCCTGCTTGGATAGCTTGCTTTGAACCTTGATTTGATGCTGAAACTTGTTGTGATTTGAATCTAGCTCCATCTAAGTGAGAACTTTAATTGAATCATCTAATTATCCTTGTTCTTGCTTTGTGTGATAAACTCATGGGTACCCCAAAATATTTGAGCAAGCTTATCCTTTCTACCCCTCTCTACTTGCTCAAATAGATTTCCACACCTTTCACCACCCTTATTTCAAACCCCAAACACTATCTTGAGTGGTAGACCTACTTGGAACAAGCTCGGTAAAAAGTGTTGAGTATGAGGCGACTAGGAGAGATTTCCATTGAAGATGCAAGCTCAACATCTTTAGCTTTGCAATAGGTTAGGACCTAAGTTTGGGGGAGGATTTGGGAATGGAAAAAGAGGGTAAAGAAAAGAAAGAAGTTTGAATGGGATCAAAAGTTGATTGATAAAAGTGTTAAGGAATGAAAGCTCTTGTGTGTTTTAAAAAGAAAGTGTCTCAATGTTTTGAAGTGAAAAGAAGCCAAAGGGCTCACCAAAAAGAAAAGAAGTTTGTGAAAAAGAGACCAAAGAAAAGAAAATTTTTGAGCTAAGTTGAAAAGACTAAAGTTACCAATGTTTTCAAAATGTTTTGAATGATCCTTGGGGGTTCCTTGGGAAGGTTTGGATTGTGAAATAAAGATAAGGCAAGAATGACCTTGAAAAAGGGTAGATCTCGTTTAGGAGGGTTTAGACTAGGAGATGAAGTTCTTGGGGTATGGGTAGATGGAAATCTATCCTAGTATGCACCAATTGCCTCTAACTCTTAGCATTTTACCATAGCTTGTTCATATTCTTTCCCCGAGAGAACCTAAATGATTGTGGAGAAGCCTTTCTTTCAGTTGAGACCATTTTTGTCTCAAGACCTTGTCCCTTAAGCCAAATGAGTTTGATCACATTGCTATGAATAGGATTCACTTAAAAAATGTAATGAATGTCAAGGAGCTAGTGGATTTGAATGCTTGTGTAGGTTGAGGGTTAAGCTAGAAGTATTGTCTTAATGAGTATGGCTATATCCTTGGATTAGGCTTTTCTTGGTTGCACCTTAGTTGTATAGACTTGAAATGAAGGTTGAAACTTGATTAAACCTTTGGATATGAGCTCCCACTTTCAAACCTTTCTCCCAAATGGATTGATTGTCTTATGCTTGCTTGTGGACAAGCAAGATTCAAGTTTGGGGGAATTGATATTCTTGTATATTCATGCATTTAGGATAGTGTTTTGCTTGTGTTTTGACTTCTTCTTCCATACATTCTTATATATTTGTTGTTCAAAGTTTCATTTAGAGTCTTGGAGTATCTAGAGTTAGGATTTAGCATATTAGGATGCATTTGGAGTGTACCTTGTGTTTTTATAGGTTCATGGAGATGCTTGGAGGTTTTGGTGAGCTAAGGAAGCAAGAGAGAAGCTCAAGGATGAAAGAAGAAGTGTACAAGTCGACCAGTGAAACCATCGACGTCCACCATCAGGCAGATGAGGTCGATGGTTTATCTCTCATTCCATCGACGTGACAAATCGACCAGACAACACCGATGGGAACTTACGTCGAAACTGCACAAATTAATCCGAGAGATCATCGACCAGACGAATCGAGCAGAATGGACTGATGGGATCACTGGAGTCTCTATCGACGTGGCTCATCTACCTAACAACGTCGATGGAAACCCAAGCAACTTTCGAGGAGTTTCACCAGAGAAACTATCGACCTCGTCCATCGACAAAATGACGTCGATGGTTTCCGACTCATTCCCATCGACGTCCCAAACCGAGCAGCCCAAGCCTATGTAACCACAAATACCTCTCAACGAGTTTTGACCAGTGAAATCATCGACTGCAACCACCGACCAAACGCAGTCGACGGTCCATCGACGTCAACAATCGACCACACCAGGTCGATGATTTCACCTGCGAACCAAATTGAACCGGGTCAATACCCGATTTGTTCCGGGTTGACCCGGTTCGTGCCCCTTTACTATTTAAAGCCAAAAACCTGATTTTTGTTGTCTCTTAAGCTTTATTTTAGGTTCTAAACACTTTGTAAGAACAAATTTGATTTTTGGAGAATCTAAGTACTTCTTTTGAGTTTTCCCTTTCAATCTTCCTATTTTCTCTAATTACCAATGATTAACACTATCTCTTTTGGTTTTGTTGATCGCATGATGATTAGTGAGTAGTTTCTCATAGGGTTTATGGGTTAGGTAGGATTAGGTTGATTAGAGATGATTAAAGGATGTCTAATGTTTAATCTATCTTAAATCTCTTCTATCTAAGTGAGCTTAATGCCTAGTTAGCCTTGATCATGTTGATTAGGATGTTTAGGATTTTTTGCCCACCATGTGTTCGATGAAATTCCAGTTTCTAGCTTTGATAGGACTTTCACATTCTAGCTCATGGAAATGAATGTCTAGAGTGATTGTTGGCTATTTGGAACTTGTTTGATTGCTTGCTTGATCTTAATTCAAAAATGAGAGTTTGTTCTTGGATTAGGATTAGGTAAAGAGATTAGCTCTAAGACATTAGGCTAATTAGCTTATTGTATTCATTTCTAGGAGGTTAGCTTGTTTGAAGCTTGATTAGCATCCCGAGATCATCCTTAATCACTAGTCCATTGACCTAAGCTCATAAGCCTTATCCTTTGATATTGATTTCTAGTTATTCTTTACTTGGTTAATTCTCTTTGTTTGGATTTGTTTACTTTGCTATTGTCATTAGAACTCTTAGGATTTTAGAATTTCAACTTGAATTTGAGTAACTTGACTAATCAGGTTTGGTGCATTCTTATTGGCATAATCTAATCCCATTTTGGTTCGATACCTCTTACTGCATGATAAGTAAGAGGAATTGATACCTCAAGGAATTGTAGAACTCTGTTATCACATGCTGCTGGTCCTTACCAACAATTGATTCATCCCTTGTTTTACAAGGATCAATCGTGTCATCCAGCTGAGTACAAAAGTTGCCAATGTTAAATTCAGATCCCAGATTTTCTTGATCGAAAAACGTTTCATCAACACAGACTTGAGAAATAATAGAATTCACATTATCCCAATTATTGCCCTCCTCGGTGGCAGAACTTCCAACAGATTGATCACCAACTCCAATATTAACATTCTCCGACACTTCAGGGTTAGGTTTTTCCGTCGCCGCCTTCTTTCTTGCACCTAAAAAAAGTTTCTTCATGCCTGTCAAAGTGCCTTTTTGAGATGGGCTGTTTAGACGTTTCCTTACACGTAACCTACAATCCTTTGATGTGTTTCTTCGCTTCAACACCATCACCTCATTTTCCAAACTTTCTATTTTCTTTTCCACCCAAACCTTGAATTTCTCATAGGCAACAGAGTCGGCCTCACCTACTCCCATATTCAATAGGAAGTAACTGGAGCTTTCTCTTTTTCTTGTTCTCCACAACAGGCTTGGAGACGAGTTCAATCCCATCTTCAATAGCAAGTAGTGGAGGTTTTTTTTTTTTTTTTGTTCTCTACAATAGCCTTTGGGACGTATTCAATAAGCTTCTGAGAAGAATCTCCACCAGGCCACTCCTCCTTAAAATCGTGATTACTATCCACGAGGTTTTCAAGATAAACCACCTCCTTATCTTTTATCTCGTCTATCCACTCCCCCCAGCCTTCTCCTAATGGTCCCATTGGTTTTAAATAAGGAACCACTTTTACCTGTACTTAGAAAAATGCCAAATGTAAATGGAAAGACGTAATTGTTTAAATATCCACGATACGAATATACACATACCTTTGTTCCAAACTCTATGTCTAGTATAGTCTCACTACTAATCCAGTTGTTTCTCGGGATCCTTTCGAAAGAAGTATCCATGAAACTCATAGTTGATTCATGGTCATGCATCCTCTCCAAGAATCCTGGAATACATCGGAAAACTAGAAGTTGGAATGCAAGTGGGAATCCATACACGACCTTTGTTTGCTGCTGCAGCTGAGTTCTGAATGTTTTAACAGGGTCTTCACCCACTTTACCCGTTCTCGGAGCAGGTTTCATTGAATTAATTGTTTTAAGAAAGGACAATCTTCCCCATGGATAGCTCAAAAATTATTCCACATCGCTAAGCATTTCAACAAACTCTGGCGTTGCTTTTGCAACCTGGTTGCTACTAATAAGGACTCCATCAACAATACATATCAGCGCAAGCTTCAGCCTTTTAGTTCCATCCATGTCTGTATCAACAAGCATTTCAAGAATGTCTGATATCTTAACACCTTGCTCCCCCTTCTTCCTGCTCTTACTCATATGGCCAAATAATTCTTCCCACTCAGAAGTACTTTTCGCCACCACCAAACTCCTCTCTTCTATGTCTTCTTCTTCAGGGAACTCACAACAATTCAAGCCTGTTATAATTCCAAACTCTTCTAACGAGAATCGCAATGGTTGCCCCGCAAAAACCGTAGTCAACTCGTACTTCTTCTTGGTAATTAGTTGCCTCCCCATCAGCCCATGTATCATTTTCCCAGAAATTTAATACTGTTTCACTGGGAGCCTGAACAAATCTCCAAAACTAGAGTCCCGAATTCTCTACCACTCTGGCTTATCCTTCATTATCTGCCACACTTTTTGTAGTATCTCCGGTTTGGAATATATATTCAGTCGACCATCTGGATATTGATCTGTCTTGTACAATCTACTTGGTAGGTCTTTATCTACCATCGCCTGCAAAATAAAAAATCAATTCCATAACTTTTTCAAATGGGGATAACAACCGAAATATAAGAGTTCTTCAAGCTTACCTTCTCGTTACCTTACTAATGATATACAAGTATGAAATGACTGATGAATGTGGGTTTTTGCCTTCCCCACTCTAAGACGAAGAAAGAAGATCGCAAGAGACGACACTTTTTGATTTTTATTTTTAGACCTAAAATAATTAGATCTGACCCATTATTAAAATACCCAACCATAAAAATTCTAGTTAGCAAATAAGTTATTGGTCAGGTCATTTAGTCTAAGGGTATTTTAGTCTTTTAATTGTCTCTCTCATCACCAAAAGATACAAAATTGAACAAACATTTCAGAAGATACCAAATTGCAAGAAAAAAATAGAAAAGATACACCCAGTGCAATTGACCCTTTTTCAGGGGAAAATACTTGGATTCACCACTAGGGATGAACCCATTTGTTCACCCCTCTCTTTTTATCCAATAAGAATATGCCACACTCCCTCTCTTTTAATCCAATAAGAATATGCCACTTGTATTATTTTTAAATAAAATTACAAAATTAAAATTAAGTAATTAAACACCTTCAAATATTTTATAAAAATAGATAATAATACATATCAATATTTATATATTTTTAAAAATTTACAAATTGGGGTTTATGGTTTAGAGTTTAAGTTTTAGGGTTTAGAGTTTAAGTTTTAGAGATTAGGGTTTAGAGATTAGGGTTTAGCCCTTTGGGGTTTATGGAATAGGGACCCTTTGGGTTTAAGTCCTTTAGGGTTTAGGGTTCAGGGGTTAGGGTTTAGGGTTTAGGTTTTAAGCCCTTTGGAGTTTAGGTTTAAGGATTAGGGTTAATTTTTTTATTTTTTACAGTTTACATATTTGGCTTTAGGGATTAGGGTTTAGTTTTTATTTTATTTTTATGATTTAAATTAGGGTTCATGGGTTTAGGAATTAGGGTTTTGGTTTTTATTTTTAATATTTACATATTGGGTTTAGGGATTATGGTTTAGTTTTAATTTTAATATTTTAATTTTTCAAATTATTTTTTAGGGTTTAGAATTTAGGCTTTAGAAATTAAGATTTAGATGTTTGTTTTGCTTATAAATTTGTTTATTTTTAATTTTAGTTTTTTTTGTCTAAAATAAATTATATTTTCCTTTATTTTCGTTCTTATTTTTAGTCTTATTTTAAAACTTTTAATTATATTTAATATTAGATTAAGTGTAATCATTTGATTGGTTAAATAAGAGGGGGTGAACAAATGGGTTCACCCCCAAGGGTGAACCCAAAAATTGTTCTTTTTCAGGCCGATTTTCAACATCTCGTGACTCTCACTTCACCTTTTCCAAAAATTAAGTTTTCAAGTTGAGAACTCAAAAGCTCCACAACTCATCTTCTCTCAAAAACACCAAAACACCAAGAAACTTTCATATGTTTATTACTCCAATCTTACACGATTTCATTGAATCTTTGAGCCAACATCACGTTCGTTCATCCATCATCATTCACCAAAGTATGAGTTTCTAAAACCATTGTTCTTCATGGAAGAAAAACTCAAAATTTCTTTTGAGAGTTGTTTAAGAGATTGCGATTTGAAAATATGCTCATTTGGCGTTCATATGCGCCCCCACACTGTTAATTCGTTGAACCCATGGACAAATTTCACTGAATTTGAACTTAAAATTTTAGGGTTTTCATAGAAAAAAACAATTTGGGGAAATCTGATTTGAATGTTTTATTGGTTTTGATTGGATCATAGTTTGTAAAGAGAATGATGTCTAATTCGTGCTTAATTGAAAGATTTGAGAAAAAAGAGACATGTTATGAGAAATTTGGAATTTTTTTGGTTTTGGACTTTGAATGAGTTTGTGATGATTGTCTGAACCTTATAATAGCCTAATTTTCATTGCTTAAGATTGTGTTTATGATAAGATTCAGACTCGCCAGTATATTCGGTTGGAATAATTTTGTTATTATTTGAGAAATTAAACAGTTTAATTGTCTTAAATTGTTTCTATGTAGATGTCAGAAAAGAACGACATGATCACAAGCAAGGGGGCAGACTTCACAGGCTCATCGCTCGGGTAAAGAACTCTTGAGCGAAATGAGGAGGAGGAGACAGTCCACTTCTCTAGCAGCAGTGAAGAAGAGATTGTGCAACAGAAGAAGAAGAAGAAGAAGAAGAAGGGAAAAAGCTTGAAGCAGATAAAGCCAAAAAAGAAGAAGAGTTACACATTGGGGCAAGTGAGACAGAAGCTGAGATTTTTTGAATGGAGTGAGAACAAGTTTGGAGATCCCGAGATCTGCAAGAAGCTGGGAATATATGATGAGGTGATGGCTATACTGAGAGCCTTGAGTTTGGAGTGGTTGATGGGAGAGGTATATCCCGCATATGAGTTTCCATGCTACCAGTTTATGTGCACACTCCAATTTGAGGAATTCATGAGTGGACCGATTGAAGAGGAAGGGGTTTGGCTACATCACCTTAAGCTACAATGAGGTGAAATACAAAATGGGATTCAAGCAGATATCCCAACTACTTGGATTTAATGATGAGTGGTGCAACAAACTGACACACATTGAGCTTCTACCCCAAGTGTTGTGGAGTACTATAGCCAGGACTAACTATCAAACATATGAAATGAAGAACTCTGATATCTCCCACCCAGCAATCCGCTACGTGCACAAGCTGTTGGCACACACTTTTTTCGGAAGACGCGAGAACAACAAGGTTCTCGATGAAGAGATCAGATTTCTTGCCATGGGACTTCAATAGATAATGGGAGACTTTGCGATTTCAGAAGTTAATTTCGGGAACTACGGCGCGATGGGTGTAGTAGGGTACTTCATGAGGCAGTTGGGTGCAACCATGAAAAAGGTTATGAAGTTAGTGGATAAGACACCGGTATTCAGATTCGGAGGGTTGATCACACCAATTTTTCAAGCACTACGAATCCCACTGCATACCGGGAAATCCGCATCCCGACTGGACGAGAGCCATCTGTGAAGGACTTACTTCCTAGCTGGGAAGCTGATAGGTCAAATCTTAATCTCTATTTTCTAACTGCAAGTGCACAGTGTCGAACGATGTAATATCAAGGATATCGAATCCACAGAGACTCAAGTTTCACGCGATAGATTATGAGTAGTCGAATCAAACTAAGCGAGAACAGATTATAAGCAGTAAACAAAGCAATGTAAATTAAAGCGAGTGTAGGCAATTAGCGAAGGCGTCAGGTTTCTGGAAGTTCTCAGGAAATCAGATAACAAACAATCAGGATTCAGTCTATTAGCGTTCTTGAACTAGAATCACAAAGGTATAACTAACCAGCTTTCACTGCGATAATTATCTATGTCTAACAACCTAGTAAGCCAACTCTCATTTCGAATCCTAGAGTTCTAAAAATGCATTAATTCCAAGTTCGTTCGTTCACAATTTCTCTAAACCAAATCTCTTTGCGAATAGATAAACTGCTCACCTAAATTCTTTCTAGTTAATTAACCAACTGCCGTTGCTGAAATCAACCTAATATCAATAATCTAAAAGGCCAGTTCAGATTTAGCATTAAGAACAACTTAGATGAAAAACTAAATGATGAATCCAAATTAATCAATTACTTTAACATTCCTTGAAATCTCTAATGAGAATCCCTAACCTAACAAGAGATCTAGTCAGATATGGAAATCATCACAAAAGACATAATCAAAATAGATATCATATAAAATCCAAAAGAATAAGAACATGGATTTGAAATCTCTTCTCTCTCGAGTACAAGACCAGCTCCAAATCTCCTAATCTATGATTAAGTAAAAGTTAGCCTAAACAATGGCATAAAAAACCCTAATATAAAGTTATAACACGATTTGGGAATCTTTGTAGTTATGAGAAACTTCTGGGCTAAATTGCAAATTTTTCAAAGTCTTCATTAATCGGCGACTCCTGATCACGATCTGTGTCGACCAACACCATGGTTGTGTTGATCGACACTCTCTCCAGATAATCTTACCGAATTCTCTGCTATCGCATGAATGCTCCAAATAACTCCAGAATGCGCCATAATGTCCAAATATGCTCCAAACGTGCGAAAACCTGTAAAACACCTAAAAGAACTCGAAAGAATCTATAAAGACTCGATCTGTACATATATCATGGCTCAAAACACCTAAAAAACATGATCTATCAACTCCCCCACAGTTAGCTTTTGCTTGCCCTCAAGCAAACAGAAAACCAAAATCAGGCGAAGAAGTTTGAAAACTTCAGAAACTCGTTTTATCGTTGAAGTACCACACTCAGATTCCCTTTAGTAAGCGACATGAAAAATGCACCTGCAGACATCAAGACCAACATATACTTCCCCAACACCTAGCAACTGTCCTGAG
Organism: Orychophragmus violaceus; assembly: GCA_030180135.1. Lineage (NCBI taxonomy): Eukaryota > Viridiplantae > Streptophyta > Magnoliopsida > Brassicales > Brassicaceae > Orychophragmus > Orychophragmus violaceus. The sequence continues at coordinate 87,376,351 of CM058229.1, read as the reverse complement.
TAGACTCCACAATCACATTCATAGCATTCAAATTCACCATACTGACTTCTGTAATCTAGTAAATGGGTCTCACCTAGGGAGTATCGATCAAAGAACAGATGGATTCTTACTCTGTTAACACCTGACATTCATACTATCATTTTCTGGTTCCTTTCTTCTCATTTTCCTTCCTTAGCAACTAATTTCTCCCCATTGGGTATCGTTTTATTTTTTTATCAGTTCTTTTCCCGCATTGGGGTGTACTTTGGACATATTTCCATGGATGCACAGGAGGTAATAGGGGTCTCTACCACTCCCGCGACCACTTCAAAGCTACTAGCTTATCCTCAGTTTATCTGTTTTTTTTTTTACTTTTAAGGAAGGGGAGAAGGGAACCATACATGGGCAGGTTTACAAGCTGTGTCAGGACTAACAGAGGAATCCGACTCAAAGTATACCAAGCCCCTAGGTGAGAAAATTAAGTCAAGTTAAAGTGAAGTCAGTAATGGATCCTCTCAATACCTGAAGTGATATGAGTGTCCTCAGTAGGCTGGTATGTGTTGGGTTTTCTAATAGTCATAGATCATCTGCTAGCTCATTCCAATGGTTACTTAAGTTCCTGCAAGTGTGGTGATCTCCTCAAAAAGTCTTTGTTCCCTACTCAATTTTGACTCAATAAAACACTTAATTGACTGTCTCTAAGAAAACAAAACACCATGTCAGCAACTACCTCCCCCCAGACTTTAACAACACGTCCACAGTGTCATAGTGTCTAGAGGAACTGAAAGAGAAATCAAAACTTGGTGAAAATTTGAGAAAAATTCAGTTCCTACCTTCTGTCGCGGATGGTGTCGACCGACACACAGCTCGAATCGATCGATTCAGAGCTTAGGTCGACCCATATTTCGGCGTGTACCAGACCGATCGCCACAGAGTTTGGATTGTGTCGACCGACACAAATGTGGTGTCGATCATGACTCTGCGCGTAGTTTAGTACCAGAGCCTCAGACTTGATCATGATCCGAGTATGTTGTGTTAGTTACACAATTTCTTCCAATGTTAGCACTGTCAGTTCACTCACAAACAAGTCAAAAGAAACAAGATAGATAGATCAACGTTCCACAAAGTTCAACTCAAAAGAAGTATGACAAACTGACTCAATAAATATCAAAGCTGACCCAAGAGAAAGAAAAAATGAAAAGTGAAAAGAAAATCTAACTCAAGGAAATACTAGGATCAAGGAGGTAACTAGGAATCAGAATCCTCATCGTCTGCCTCTGGTGGTGTGGGTGATCTCTGACGTCTGCGAACGTGAGATGGACGGGCGCAAGTGAAACTAAAAGCTATAGCAATACCACTCCACAGTGACCTGACTGTGTCTACCAAATACTTCCTATGCGGATCATCATCGTAACCAGGAAGAGGTGGATGAGCATCCATAGGAATATCCCAGTGCAGGTGTGGACCCCCAGCAGGGTCAGGAGCATGGTAGTCCGCAGCACGAATATGAGAAGTTCGGGATGTAGCTCCCCTGCGGGCACGAGCAGGAGGTGCCTGTTGATATATCATGGTTTTTACTAGTTTTAGACCATGATATAAGTGTGTTTTAGAGTCTATTTGTGTTTCTTTAAAGTCTATTACATGTTTTATTAGGTACAAGCACATTTGGAGCAGAAGTGGAGATTTTGGAGCTATTTGGTGCATTTTGGAGATTTGGTCCGAGAGACAGAGTTCAGTGTCCAGATTTGAGGATTGTGTCGATCGTTGCACACCTGCATCGATCGATGCATAGCGCGAATGGGCCAGACTCGGCGGTTTAATGAAGAATGCTGATATTGCAGAAAAGCCCAGAAGTTCCAGATATTTACACAGAAGCCCAAAACGTGTTTTAGCTATTTAATTAGGTTTTTAGATCAGTTTTTACATACGCTTACATACACATTTATAATTTAGAGCAGAGTGTTTTTAGAGCTTTTGGGGCTGATCTGATCCTGTCCTATACCTTTGTTTTGGAGAAGTTTTCGAACCCCTTTACTTGTTTAATCTCTTTTATGATATCTAATTATTCATTGATTATGTCTTCATATTCTATGTCTGAGTAGATTCATAGTTAGGTTTAGGGTTTCTCACATAGGATTTCATGACTTGCTAGACTTGTTTAATTCAGTTAAGGATTCATAACTTTATCTGTTCTTCGATCTAAATTGCGTTTAAAGCTAGTTCTAACCTGAACAATTAGAATCTAGATCTTAGGTTGCTAAATACGACACGAAAGTGTGGTTTAGAATCTGAACTATTTAGGTTGAGCAATTAAATTACTCGCAAAGGAATTTGGTTTAGTTTAATTGTGAACATATCGAACTTGGAATTAATGATGGTTTAATCTTTAGTAATTGCAAAGGAATTTGGATTGCTGCACTTAGACTTAGAGAATTCTCGCAACGACAGTTGGTTAATTCTATATCCGTGATTTGAGTTCTAGAACTGTGCTTAATTAGATCCTGACTGAATGATTTGTCTGCTTGTCTGATTTCCTGAGAACGCCCTAGACTTAGCGCCCTTAATTAACTGCTTTCACAACCGATAATCTTGGTACTTATTTACTTTCTCGCATTGCTTTTTAGTAACTTCACATTGCTTTCATCTTAGTTTACCCTCTACTGTTCTTAATCTATCGTTGACCGGAGTCTCTGTGGATTTCGATACCCTATATACTACAATCACATAACTGTGCACTTGCAGTAGAATAGGATAAAACTAGACCCCTATCAAGTTTTTGGCGCCATTGCCGGGGACTCTTAGAGTCTTCGATAGCTTCGAACTTAGGGTTTTTACTAGGATTTTTATTTTTATTTTCGTTTACTGATTTTTTTCTCTGTTTTCTCTCTGTCACAGGTACGACATTCGCCTAGCATCGATCGTTACACTTCTTGTGTTGATCGTTACCAGGAGATTCTGAGTTGAGTCGATCGTTGCATCTCTTGCATCGATTGTTGCACTGCGATTACAGACGGTTTATGCAGATGCGTGAAACCAGAAATAATCAGAACTTGAATCTCGTCAATCTCGGACTCGACGAACTTGGACAACTAGAGAGGACTAACAGAAGAGAAAGAAGAGCAAGGATGGTTGTACAAAAGGTGATTATAATGCCTGATGCTCAAGGTACCCTGAGGGACCGAGATAACAATCCATACAATGCTGATGGGCATAGGATTGATGCTGAAGGGAATGTAATCCCTGATGCTCCTGAGCAACCACAACAGGAGCAGAATCAAGGCCAAAGACAGGCCCAAGGTAGACAGGATCAGAGGATGGTTGTCCATGAGAGGACTTTAGCTGACTACAACAGACCGGATGAGTTTCATGCAAACCGGTCAGCTCTAGTACCTCCTGGTTTTGAGAGGAACGATTTTGAGATCAAAACCATCTACTACTCGCTGATGAGACATAATGCTTTCCATGGCCACCCATCGGAGCAGCCTATGGATCACATCGATCAGTTTGAGGATATAATCACTGGCATGAAGTATGATGGAGTTTGCCAGGATTATCTGTTTGTCAAGCTCTTTCCACACAGTCTCGCTGGAGACGCTGCTGCATGGTTAAAGCAACTGCCACCTGGGCAGTTTACTACTTGGGATGCCCTGAAGAGTGAGTTTTTGAGACACTTCTACGATGATGCGCGCTCAGATCAGTCCAGACAGGACATTCTGATATTCTCCCAAGGCCCTGTGGAGCCACTAAAAGCTTCCTGGATGCGATTCAAGAAGTACCAGTGTGACTGCCCACACCATGGATTCACTGAGGTCACATTGCTAGGCATCTTCTTCAGAGGCATAGATTTTCCATATCAGACTGCGCTGGATAACTCCAGCAATGCAAATTTTAACACCAGGACTCCTGCACAAGCTAAGCAGTTGATTGAGAACTTAGTGAGCAGCAACAGTTGCAAGACTACTGATGAGAGGAGGAAGAAATCTGGTGGAAACGTAGAGAATTTGGAGATTGCTGTTATTAGATCTAAGCTGGACACAGTTTGTAATCTCCTAGCTGGTAAGAAAGCTGTCCACTTTGCCCAAGATGTTGAGGTAATTCAGACTGAGGAGGACACTCAGGAAGAAGATGTGAATTACATAGGAGGATCTGGATTCCAAGGTAATATATTTGGTAATCAGCAGGGAAACAGGTTCTTCAATGGAGGACAGAGGAGTGCCTTCACAGGCAATCTGAACTCCTCTGGCTTTGGACAGACTAGTGGTTCTCAGAAACCTTTTGGACAAGGTACTCAGAGAACCTATGGATCATCTTCTTACCAAGCACCTCCTGTAGCTACTACTCATGAGAGTAAAATGGAGGCAATGATGGAACAGCTGCTGAAAGGTCAAACTAAGAGTGCTGCAGACCTCGACAAAAAGATAGGTACTGTCTATGAGGATCTGAACGGGAAATTTGAATATCTGAGCACACATATGAAGGAGCTTGACGCTAAAGTTGCAAGAACTGCTGGATATGCTCAGAGGGAAGATGGATATCTCCCAGGGCGAATTGATGCTAATCCCAAGTATCAATGCAATGCAGTAACATTGAGAAGTGGTAAGGAGCTGTCTCTTGGCCAGAAAAAGCAGTTGAGTGTTGAAGAACTCGTGGAAATTAAAGAATTGGAAGATGGGATCCGTGATATTCGCAATGCATCGATCGACGCCACTCAGCAACGGTCGATGCAAAGCGAAAACAAAGAACCTCTCATAACAAAGTCGCCCAGCAACGATCGACACAACGCCAATGACGATCGACGCAAGGCGACTGCAGAGAGTTCAAGACCAGAGAAACCAAAACAGTCGAGTGAAAGAGTTTACAAACCTAAAGTGCCTTTTCCCAAAAATTCCAGGAAAGCTAAGAACGATAGACAGTATGCTAAATGCAATGAGTTCATTAAAAAGGTGAAAGTCGAAGTGCCTTTGATTGACTCTATGGAGACTTCTCCTGTGATGAGGAAATGTCTTAAGGATTTAATTGCTGGAAAGTGGTCTGATGAGGAGAGTGTAATGATGATCAATGAGGTGTGTAGTGCAGTGATTCAGGGCAAAATTCCTGAGAAGTTGAAAGATCCAGGAAGCTTTGTGTTGGATTGTGCTATCTACAGGGAAAGATTCGAAAGGTCTCTATGTGATCTTGGTTCCAGCGTGAATCTTATGCCTTTCTCAGTGGCTAAGAGGCTCGGGATGACTGATTTTATACCTACTAGGATATCACTGGTTTTGGCAAATAGAACAATCAGAATTCCCGAAGGATTATTGGAGGATGTGCCTATAATGATTGGCCAATGTGTGATACCTACTGATTTTGTAGTTCTGCAGTATGGAGAGGAACCAAAAGATCCACTGATTTTGGGCAGGCCTTTCTTAGCTACTGTTGGTGCGCTGATTGACTGCCAAGGAGGTAGAATAATTCTGAATGTGGGTGATCTGAAGATGAGTTTTGATATGGACAAACTGGTGAAGAGACCAACCATCGACGGACAGACCTTCTATGTGGACACACTAGGTGATTTGGCTGCGGAGTACTTTCACAAGTCACATGCTGAAGATCCACTAGAAAGAGCTTTACTGAGCTCTATAATGGAGCTGGAATACATGCAGGACGAGCCCGCAATGTACTATGCAAGGCTGATGGATTCTGTTGAAATAATGATGCAGGTGGAAGTGTCTGACGCGGCGATGCATCGATCGACACACCTCGAGCATCGATCGTTGCAGGCCGACAGAGACTGGGCCGAGGAAAAAGCTCCAAAAATCGAGCTGAAACAACTTCCATCCGGGCTAAGGTGTGTATTTCTTGGACCTAATTCGACTTATTCAGTGATTGTCAATGCTAGTTTGAACAACGCAGAGCTCACTTTACTGCTAAGCAAGCTGCGCAAGCATCGCAAAGCTCTTGGCTATTCTCTTGATGACATTTCAGGTATCTCTCCAGAGCTGTGCATGCATCGGATACATCTTGAGGACGAGTCTAAGACATCTATTGAGCATCAGAGAAGGCTTAATCCTAATCTACAGGAAGTGGTTAAGAAGGAGATTATGAAACTCCTGGATGCTGGGATCATCTATCCTATTTCAGACAGTGATTGGGTGAGTCCATTCCATGTAGTGCCTAAGAAAGGAGTTACAGTTGTGAAGAATATGAAGAATGAGCTGATCCCTACTAGGACTGTGACGGGACACAGGGTGTGCATAGATTACAGGAAACTCAATGCTGCAACAAGGAAGGATCATTTCCCTTTACCCTTCATTGATCAGATGCTGGAGAGGTTGGCAAATCACCCTTACTATTGCTTCCTCGATGGATACTCAGGTTTCATTCAGATACCTATCCATCCAGAGGATCAGGGAAAGACCACCTTCACTTGTCCATATGGCACATTTGCTTACCGTAGGATGCCATTTGGACTCTGTAATGCGCTAGCCACCTTCCAGAGATGCATGATGTCCATATTCACTGATATGATTGAGGACTTTATGGAGGTATTTATGGATGACTTCTCAGTCTATGGATCATCTTATAATGAATGCTTAGATAATCTGTGCAAGGTACTGACTAGATGCGAAGAAAAGCACTTGGTTCTTAATTGGGAAAAGTGCCATTTCATGGTCAGAGATGGCATTGTTCTTGGACATAAAGTGTCTGAAGCAGGGATCGAAGTGGACCGCGCTAAGATTGAGGTAATGACCAACCTTCGGGCACCTGATTCTGTTAAGTCCATAAGAAGCTTTCTTGGACATGCTGGTTTCTATAGACGGTTCATCAAAGACTTCAGTAAGATTGCTAGGCCACTAACTGCTTTGCTGTGTAAGGATGCCAAATTTGAGTTCAATGCAGATTGTCAGACTGCATTTGAACAGATTAAGCAAGCATTAGTGAGCGCTCCAATAGTTCAGCCATCAGATTGGGATCTACCTTTTGAGGTTATGTGCGATGCAAGTGACAATGCTGTAGGAGCTGTTCTGGGACAGAAGAAGGATAGAAAGCTTCATGCTATCTATTATGCTAGTAGGACACTAGATGATGCGCAGAGAAACTATGCAACCACAGAGAAGGAGCTGTTGGCTGTTGTCTTTGCATTTGAGAAATTCCGCCCCTATCTTGTTGGCTCAAAGGTGATTGTGCATACTGATCATTCAGCCCTGAAGTATCTGATGCAGAAGAAGGATGCTAAGCCAAGATTGTTGAGATGGATTCTACTGCTTCAGGAGTTCGACATTGAAGTGAGGGACAAGAAGGGGGTTTAGAATGGAGTTGCTGATCATCTTTCAAGGATGCTGGTTGAGGAAGACGTGCCCATCAATGATTACTTGCCCGAGGAAAACGTCAATATGGTCGGTACAGTGTTTCGGACAGATTTGGGCAGAGAGTTGCAGAACTGTCGGGATAATCGCTCAGTGTCGATCGATGCCACATTGACAACGGTCGATGCAAGTATCGGGGAAGCAACGATCGACGCAGGCACATGCAACGGTCGATGCTGACCTGATACGAACCCAGAATCTTTAAGGATCCGAATCGGAACTATGATTTCGAGATTGCTGCTGTCGCAACCACTGATCGACCCTGGTATGCAGATATAGCTAATTACCTTGCTGAAGAGACTGAGCCAGATGATTTAAAAGGATATGAAAAGAAAAGGTTCTTCAAGGAGCTTAGACGGTACTACAAGGATGAGCCTTATCTCTACAAGCACTGTTCGGATGGTCTTTATAGGAGATGCGTTGCTGAATCAGAGGTTCCGGAAATCTTATTTCACTGTCATGAATCAGATTATGCTGGACATTTTGCTACTTTCAAGACTGTGTCTAAGGTTCTACAAGCAGGTTTCTGGTGGTCCATTCTTTTGTCTCTCAATGTGATGCCTGTCAGAGGAGAGGGAAAATCAGCAAGAAGCATGAGATGCCTCAAAATTTCATTCTGGAAGTTGAGGTTTTCGATTGCTGGGGCATAGATTTCATGGGTCCTTTTCCCTCATCCTATGGGAATAAGTTCATCTTGGTTGCTGTGGACTATGTGTCTAAATGGGTAGAAGCAATAGTTAGTCCAACCAATGATTCTTCGGTGGTCATTAAGCTGTTTAAGACCATCATATTCCCCAGATTTGGAGTACCTCAGATAGTGATTAGTGATGGAGGATCTCATTTTATCAATAAGGTCTTCGAGAAGCTGCTGAAGAAGCATGGAGTTCATCACCGAGTCGCTACTCCTTATCACCCTTAGACTAGAGGACAAGTCGAGGTTTCTAACAGACAAATTAAGGAGATCCTTGAGAAGACAGTTGGAAAAACAAGGAAAGATTGGGCAGCAAAGCTGGATGACGTATTATGGGCTTACCGGACATCATTCAAGACACCACTTGGGACCACTCCATTTCATCTGATGTATGGAAAAGCATGTCATCTGCCAGTAGAGCTTGAGCACAAAGCAGCATGGGCTGTAAAACAGATGAACTTTGATCTTAAATCTGCTGCAGAAAGGAGATTGGTCCAACTTAATGAGTTGGATGAGATTAGACATTTTTCCTATGAGAACTCAAAGCTGTACAAGGAGAGGACTAAGGCTTATCATGACATGAATATTGTCTCTAGACAGTTTGAGCCTAATGATCAGGTACTTTTGTATAACTCTCGTTTGCATTTGTTTCCAGATAAACTGAAATCAAGGTGGTCGGGTCCTTTCACGATCAAAGAGGTGCGTCCATATGGAGCTGTCGTTCTAACCACCAAGGTAATGAATTCACTATGAATGGACAGAGGGTGAAACATTATTGGGCTAAGGCCGAGATTCCAGAAGGTCAGATTCTGCCTCTGGACGATGCACCCTCTACCTAGATCAGCTGAAACGTCAAGCTATTGACGCTAAAAGAGCGCTGAGTGGGAGGCAACCCACTGTTTTCGATTTTGCATTTTCATTTTAGTGTTTTTGTAGGATTTTACGTTTTCTTTCTGTTTTTGGTGAGTTTTGTTCTGCAGGTCTCGGAGTATTCGCAGTGCGTCGATCGACACACCACTGTGTCGATTGTCACAACACGAAAGAAATCGCATTGCAGCGATCGTTGCGGTCCTGAGCAACGATCGACCACACACGAAAAGCGCCCAGCAACGGTCGATGCACCTAGTGCAACGGTCGATGCAGGTGCGACAGGGGTAAAAATCAGACAGAACTCAACACGTCCATTAACATTTAATTTTTTTTCTTCTTTTTTTTTACCAATCCTTCGCTTGACACTACTGGGGACAGTGTGTCTTATGTGTGGGGGAGGTGCTACTGACTCCTTCTTTATGTTTTCTTAAGAGTAAGTCAGTTTTTCAAAATTTGTTTTATCGAGTCAAAACAAGTTTAAGTAGGAAACAATGAATTTTTGAGAAGATTAACAGCACTTGCAGGAACTTAAGTAACCATTGAGATGAAGTTGCAGATTATCTATGACTATTAGAAAACCCAGACACGGATCAACCTACTGAGGACACCCACATCGCTTCAGGTATCAGAGGATCCTTTTACTGACTTCACCTTAATACTGACTTAATTTTCTCACCTAAGGGCTTGGTATACCTTATGTCGGATTCCCTTGTTAGTTCTGACACAGCCTGTAAACCTGTCCTATTTGGTTCCCTTCTCCCCTTCCATAAAAAAAAAGATAATAAACTGAGGATGAGTTAGTAACTCTGAAGTGGTCTCTGGGAGTGGTAGCTACAACTATCATATCATGTGCATCCATGGAATGTGTCTAAAGTACACCCCTTAACGGGAAGAGCACTGATAAAAAAAAAAAAATGATACCCAATGGGGAAAAATCAGAATGCTAAGGAAGGGAAAAGAGAAGAAAGGGACCAAAGAAAGATAGTATGGTGGTCTAGAGCTGACAAGGTAAGAGTCCATGTGCCTTTGATCGATACTCCTTAGGTGAGACCGCACTTAAATACTTGCAGAAGTCAGTAGAGAGAATTTGAATGCGTGAATGTGATTGTGGAGTTTACTTAGGACAGTTGCTAAGTGTGGGGGAAGTATATGTTGGTCCTGATGTCTGCAGGTGAAATCTTTCATGTGGTTTACTAAGGGGAATCTGAGTGTTATTGCTTCTACGATGAAAAGAGTTTCTGAAGAGTTTTTCAAACCTCTTCACCATTCTAGTTCTTTGTTTTGCTTGAGGACAAGCAAAGGCTAAGTGTGGGGGAGTTGATATATCATGGTTTTTACTAGTTTTAGACCATGATATAAGTGTGTTTTAGAGTCTATTTGTGTTTCTTTAGAGTCTTTTACAGGTTTTATTAGGTACAAGCACATTTTGAGCAGAAGTGGAGATTTTGGAGCTGTTTGGTGCATTTTGGAGATTTGGTCCGAGAGACAGAGTTCACTATCCAGATTTGAGGATTGCGTCGATCATTTCACACCTGCATCTATCGATGCATAGCGCGAATGGGTCAGACTCGGCGGTTTAATGAAGAATGCTGATATTGCAGAAAAGCCCAGAAGTTCCAGATATTTACACAGAAGCCCAAAACGTGTTTTAGCTATTTAATTAGGTTTTTAGATCAGTTTTTACATACGCTTACGTACGCATTCATAATTTAGAGCAGAGAGTTTTTAGAGCTTTTAGGGCTGATCATGTACTATACCTTTGTTTTGGAGAAGTTTTCGAACCCCTTTACTTGTTTAATCTCTTTTATGATATCTAATTATTCATTGATTATGTCTTCATATTCTATGTCTGAGTAGATTCATAGTTAGGTTTAGGGTTTCTCACATATGATTTCATGACTTGCTAGACTTGTTTAATTCAGTTAAGGATTCATAACTTTATCTGTTCTTCGATCTAAATTGCGTTTAAAGCTAGTTCTAACCTGATCAATTAGAATCTAGATCTTAGGTTGCTAAATACGACACGAAAGTGTGGTTTAGAATCTGAACTATTTAGGTTGAGCAATTAAATTACTCGCAAAGGAATTTGGTTTAGTTTAATTGTGAACATATCGAACTTGGAATTAATGCTGGTTTAATCTGTTAGTAATTGCAAAGGAATTTGGATTGCTGCACTTAGACTTAGAGAATTCTCGCAACGACAGTTGGTTAATTCTATATCCGTGATTTGAGTTCTAGAACTGTGCTTAATTAGATCCTGACTGAATGATTTGTCTGCTTGTCTGATTTCCTGAGAACGCCCTAGACTTAGCGCCCATAATTAACTTCTTTCACAACCGATAATCCTGCTACTTATTTACTTTCTCGCATTGCTTTTTAGTTACTTCACATTGCTTTCATCTTAGTTTACCGTCTACTGTTCTTAATCTATCGTTGACCGGAGTCTCTGTGGATTTCGATACCCTATATACTACAATCACATAACTGTGCACTTGCAGTAGAATAGGATAAAACTAGACCCCTATCACCTGTCTCGCATCTCTCATATCAGGTCTGAAGCGCAAGGCTTCCTATGTAGCTATCGATGTCAAGGCTGCAGATGGAAGCAAAACTGTGCACTCGTCCGTGCCATCTCCGTAACACCATATCAAGTCTGGCTTCAGTCAGCACGCGTTCAACAAATGCGCCTCATCAATCTCAGGGTACACCTGCTCGCATGAATATTCATCCAATGGTATCTTAAAATGCTGAAAGGTAGGCGTCAGAAGACTGGCCACTGACTCTATCTTGCCTGATCCTGTACCCCTATATGGCTTCGCCTGTAGACTCACCAAATGCTGCGTAAACACTGCACCGAGGTTGGTCCTCTCGTAGGGACCGTCTTCATTATACTCATGAGAACAAAGATGCCCCACTGCTGGATGAAGTAAAACAAGATCTTGCATCCTCATCATTTTCGGCTCCATCTTGCACAAGAGCGTAGTAGCCAACACTCATACAACATACCGCAGGACCGAATGTCGTACATCTCTCATCTTCGCCTCCTTGGAGAAATATAATGTAGAACCAAAGTTACTCCATAACTTCTCTAGATCAGGAAATCCCTCTGGAACTGTTAGCACTGAGAAGTGTAGTTAATGTTTGAATCTCTAATCAAGTCCTTTACATACTTAACCAATGAGAATTGATGTTTAAGGTGTTTAGTGGTAATAAGAACTTGTTCTTAAAGCATGTCTATCTTGAAATTGCCAATTAGAGTTGATGTTAATGCTTGATAGATATAAGGTTATTATCATGAGAGTGGAGTAACTTGAATTGCTGTTCTTAGCCTAAGAAATCATCCCATGTTTGTTTAATGTTTCTGAACTGAATATAGATCACCCAAACCGAAAACTCAACCCAATGAACTTAGTTTTTTATCAACTGGCTTAAACCATCTTATTGCTCTGTTTTACTCTGTTTCTGATCACTCTTGAATTTCTTTGTAACTTGTATTTTTAATCATGTTTAGAATTTGGATATCTTGTTAGCTGATAGTTACAAAACCCACAAACAAATTTGGTTGCACTTAGATTAAGGAAACACTTGCATTCTTAGTGTGTTTGATTTACCTAAGTGGATTGACACCTCAAAAATACAAAGACTATGCTGTATACTTGCAGCTGAAGTGGATTAAGAGGAACTATTTATTCATATCAAGTTTGGCGTCGTTGCCATCTTGGGTGTAAAATTAAGCCATTAGGATTTGGTGTTTGCTTGAGACTAAGTCTTTCGGTTACAAAGATACTAACTTTCTCTACCTTGTTTCCCTTTGTTTTGTAGGTGAATGAACTTGAGGAGCAGGGGACCAACAAACCTTGTACCAAGAGTTGATGACATAAAAGCTCACGGAAGGGGAATTTCAAGGAGGACAAGACAGCAACAAAGGTTAGCAAGAGTACAAAACAACATGGCTGACCAGCAGAAACAACCACATGACGGTGATGTGTTTGAAAACAATCAAGGAAATGAAGGAAACAGACAAAACCATCCACCACGGGTACACAGAGCCATTGGAGCATATGATGAACCAAGCATCAATGACTACATCTCTGGAATCATTGCACCAGCAGTGGAAAACAACAACTACGAAATCAAGGCAAGCATCATCAACATGGTGCAGGGAAGCAAGTTCCATGGGCTGCCAATGGAAGATCCATTAGACCATCTGGACAACTTTGACAAGCTATGTGGAACAGTCCGAATCAATGGGATTTCTGAAGATGCAATGAAGATGATATTATTTCCATTCTCTCTTGGAGATAAAGCCCACCTTTGGGAGAAGAACCTTCCACCAAACTCAATCACCTCCTGGGATGAAAGAAAAAGGGCCTTCTTATCAAAGTTCTTCATTAAATCAAGAACCGCAAGGCTGAGAACTGAAATTTCAAGCTTCAAACAAAAGGCCCCTAAAAATCCTGGAGAAGCTTGGGAGAGATTCAAGGGATACATGATATACCATGGATTTTAGGGCTTTTAACCATGGTATATGTCTTATTTATCGAGTCTTTTACTATGTTTTAGAGTCTTTTCAAGTGTTTATTAGATATATGCACGTTTGGAGCGGAATTGGAGATAATGGGGCTTTTTGGAGCATTTTGGAGCATTTGGCCGAGAGAAAGAAGTCACTGCCCATATTTGACAGTTTTGTCGATCGACACACAATTGGCATCGATCGATGCATAGCGTGACCAGGCATCGATCGAGAGTTAATGAAGATTATGGAAATTGCAGTTGTGCCCAAAAGTTCCTGATATTTACAAAGAAGCCCCAATTCGTGTTTTAGGAATATAATTAGGTTTTACAGCCACTTGTTAGGCAAAGCTTTTCTTGAAGAGAGTTTAGGAGATTTTGGGGCTGGTTTTATTCTCGAAAGAGACTTGATTTCGAACCCCTGTTCTTATTCCTTTGATTATTCTATGATATCTATTTTGACTATGTTTTCTGTTATGATTGCTATGTCTGAGTAGATCTCTTGTTAGGTTAGGGATTCTCATCAGGGATTTGAAGGAATGTTAGAATAACTGATTAATTAGGATTCATCATCTAGTTCTTCATCTAAAACTGTTCTTAATGCTTAATGATAGGCTCAAAGTTTATCCCTATACTAAACTGCAAGTGAACAGCAATGTCAAAGTAGTATATAGGGTTATCGAATCCACATGGACACTTGGTCTCAATAGATCAGAACAGTAGAGACTAATACTAGAAAGAAAGCAATGTGATTGAATTAAAAGCGGTGCGAGAAAGTAAATCAGTAGCAGAGATTAACGGTTGTGAAAGCAAGTAATTAAAAGCGTCAAGCCTAGGGTATTCTCAGGAAATCAGACAAGCAGACAGTTCATTCAGCAAGGATCTAATTAAGCACAGTTCTAGAACTCAAAACACAGATATAGAATTAACCAAATTCCTTTGCGATAATTCTCTAAGTCTAAGTGCAGCTAACCAAACTTTCGTTTGCGAGAACTAACAGATTAAACTAGCATTAATCCCAAGTTTGATATGTTCACAATTATCCTAAACCAAACTTCCGTTTGCGCAAAGTTTAATTGCCCAATTTAATTAGTTCAGATTCCTAAACCCCACTTCCGTGACGTATTTAGCAACCTAAGATCTAGATTCTAATTGATCAGGTTAGAACTAGCTTTAAGCACAATTAAATTGAAGAACAGATATAGTTTGAATCCTTAACTGAATTTGAACAAGTCTAGCAAGTCATGAAATCCTATGTGAGAAACCCTAAACCTAACTAGGAATCTACTCAGACATAGATAATGAAAACATAATCATAGAATGAATAAATTGCATAAAAGAATAATAGTAAAAGGGGTTCGAAATCTTCTCCAAATACAGATGAAGTAATAGGTTCAGATCAGCCCCAAAAGCTCTAAAAATCCTCTGCTCTTAATTATGAAAGCGTAAGTAAAATAAACACCAAAATCCTCTATATATAGGCCTAATCTCGGCTGGGGCTTCTGTGTAAATACTGAAACTATCTTGGGCTTCTTTGCAAATCTTCATATCTTCATTAAACCGACGTGTACGGCCCATCTCGCTAGTGTGTCGACCGATGCACAAGGTGTGTCGGTCGATGCATGATCAATAAATCGGACAGTGAGTTAAGCTCTCGGCCAAAACGTCCCAAAAGTCCCAAAATGCTCCAAATATCTCCAATTAGCTCCAAACCTGATTAAACCTGTAAAAGACTCTAAACAAAGACAAAAGACACTAAAAACACATCTATATCATGGTCTAAAATGGGTAAAAACCATGATATATCAACTCCCCCACACTTAGCCTTTGCTTGCCCTCAAGCAAAACATAGAACTAAAACATGGTGAAGAGGTTTGAAAACTCTTCAGAAACTCATTTCATCCTAGAAGCTACAATACTCAGATTCCCCTTAGTAAACCACTGCAAGAATCAATCACAGGATATCAAGACCAACATGTACTTCCCCCACACTTAGCAACTGTCCTAGGTTAACTCCACAATCACATTCAAGCATTCAAATTCTCCCTACTGACTTCTGCAAGTATTTAAGTGCGGTCTCACCTAAGGATTATCGATCAAAGGGCACATTGATTCTTACCTTATCAGCTCTAGACCACCATACTATCTTTCTCTAGTCCCTTTCTTCTCTTTCCCTTCTTTAACAACTGATTTTTCCCCACTGGGTATCATTTTATTTTTTTTATCAGTGTTCCTACCGTTATGGGGTGTACTTTGGACACATTCCATGGATCACATGAGAGAAAATAGTGTTTGCTACCATTCCCATGACCACTTCGGAGTTACTAACTCATCCTCAGTTTATTATATTTTTTTTTTTACTTTACAGAAGGGGAGAAGGGAACTAAATAGGATAGGTTGACAGGCTGTGTCAGAACTAACAAGGGAATCCTACACAAAGTATACCAAGCCCTTAGGTGAGAAATCTAAGTCAGTATTAAGGTTGAAGTCAGTAAAGGATCCTCTGATACCTGAAGTGATGTGGGTGTTCCCAGTAGGTTGATCTGTGATGGGGTTTTCTAATAGTCAGAGATAGATCCTGCAAATTCATCCCAATGGTTACTTAAGTTCCTGCAAGTCTTGTAAATCTTCTCAGAAAATCATAGTTTCTTACTTAAACAATTTTGACTCAGCCTGTCAAAATTTTTTGAAAAACGGACTGACTCTTAAGAAAACAGAAAACAAAAGTCAGTAGCACCTCCCCCACACTTAAGACACACTGTCCCCAGTAGTGTCCAGCGAAGGATCGGTAAAAAGAAAATAAAAATTGAAAAGGTGAAATTATGTCTGTCGGGTTACCTCTGTCGCTAAGCATCGACCGATGCACTAAGTGCATCGACCGTTACTTGGCGATTTTCGTGTATAGTCGATCGTTGCTCAGGACCGCAACGATCGCTGCAATGCGATTCCTTTCGTGTTGTGACGATCGACACAGAAGTGCGTCGATCGTTGCACTGCGATTTAACCGAGACCTGCAAACATAAACTCACCAGAAACAAAAACAAACGTAAAATCCTAACAAAAACACCAAAAATTAAGTAGAAAAACATCAGTACCTAATGGTGGGTTGCCTCCCACCCAGCGCTTGTTTAAGGTCAATAGCTTGACCGGACGGATGGGAATTTTCAAGTACCAGGAGGTCCTGACAGAGACTTTTTCTGTCTCTGTTCAAGTCTACTCATCCAAGGTGGTGAGTAGGCTGTTGCGGAATGCTCATGTCCAAGAAAAGATGGAGTGAAATGTGCTCCAGGATCTATAACCATGGTATGATCAGGCTGCTCAAAATCTGCATCCCTTATGGTGAATGTCTGCCCATCTATCAGTGGCTTTCGCAGCTTATCCATCTCATAGTGCAGTGGTTCATCTCCCAGATGGAGGTCTATCAAGCTGTTCCTAACATCAATCAACGCTCCTGCTGTAGCCAAAAAGGGTCTCCCAAGCAATAATGCTTCATCCGGATCACAGTCATATCTCAGCACAAGGAATTCCGTTGGAACTAAGTAGTTTCCAACTCTCACCGGAATGTCCATAAGGAGTCCTTCAGGAACTCGTATGGACTGATCAGCTAGGACAAGAGAAGTCCTAGTAGGAGTAAAATCCAACATACCCAGCTTCTCTGCCACAGAGTAAGGCATCAAACTTCCAGCAGCTCCTAAATCACACAGAGAACGCCTAAAGCTATCCTCAAAGATAGAACAGTCCAGCACAAAGACTCCAGGATCAGATAGCTTCTTCGGGACCTTAGTTAGCAGAACATCACTAATATGCTGAGGAACTATTATCACCCAGTCTTTCAGATCATCATCCAGGGGCAACATCTTGTTCAGGTACCTTTGCACACATGGATGATAAGGTGGATCATCAGAAGTTGGAATTTCTTCCAATTCTTCACCAATCCCTTCTAATTTCTTCAGCTCTTCAATCTCTTGCCTAATCACTTCAGACACTGAGGAGTGTTGTCTAAAGATCTGCTCGTAGATCTCCTGTTGAGTAATCTCAGAGGCTCCA
This sequence comes from Orychophragmus violaceus, assembly GCA_030180135.1. Taxonomy (NCBI): domain Eukaryota; kingdom Viridiplantae; phylum Streptophyta; class Magnoliopsida; order Brassicales; family Brassicaceae; genus Orychophragmus; species Orychophragmus violaceus. The sequence continues at coordinate 87,358,906 of CM058229.1, read as the reverse complement.
TTGAATAGGCGATCAAGTTCCAAGTCAGCATCTATGCTATTATCATCCGACGGTTCTGTCTGTTCACGCCCTGCAACGACCGACACTAAGGGTGTGTCGATCGTTGCCATCCCGACTGGTGTATCGATCGGCACAGATGTTGCATCGATCGACGCACTGCAGCAGATTTCACCCGAGAGTTTTTCACAAATATCCGAAAATTCCTGTTCTGTCACCAACTCAGCTGTACTTAGCTCAAATTTTTCACCTAGGTGAGATCCATCATTAATGTACACAGACCAGGCCTTAACATGAGTGTCTGCCACTCCTTTTCCCTTCAGTGAGCTGGACATCTGGTTCACCTGAGTGTCCAACTGCTTCATGTGAGTGCTCAGAGACTTAAATTTCCCATTGAGGTCTTCATAGACAGCGTCCAACTTCTTGTTGCAGTCCACAGAAATCTTGGTCTGACTCTCAATCAGTTGTTCCATCATAGCCTCCATTATGCTCTCATGGGCTGTAGGCGCAGGAGGAGTCTGATAGGATGTAGATCCATAGGTTCTCTGAGTACCTTGTCCATAGGTCTTCTGAAAACCACCAGTCTGTCCACCATTGGAGAATCTGTTCCCCTGTTGATTACCAAATCTATTACCTTGGAAACCAGAACCTCCTATGAAATTCACATCTTCTTCCTGAGTTTCCTCCTCAGTCTGAATCACCTCTACATCTTGGGCAAAGTGGACAGCTTTCTTACTAGTCAGGAGATTGTAGACTGTGTCCAATCTGGATCTTATATTAGCTATATCAGAATTCTCTACAGTTCCACCAGATTTCTTCCTCCTTTCATCCATTGTCTTGCAACTGTTGCTGCCAATCAGGTTCTCAATCAACTGCTTAGCTTGTGTAGGAGTCCTGGTGTTGAAATTAGCATTACTGGAATTATCCAGCGCAGTCTGATAAGGGAGGTCTATGCCTCTGAAGAAAATACCAATCAGCTGTACTTCTGTGAATCCATGGTGTGGACAGTCACGCTGATACTGCTTAAATCTCATCCAGGCAGTCTTCAAGGGCTCCACAGCTCCTTGGGAAAAGGTGAGTATGTCCTGTCTGGACTGATCCGAGCGCGCATCATCATAAAAGTTACGCAGGAACTCACTCTTTAAGGCTGCCCAAGTAGTATACCGGCCAGGTGCCAGTTGTCTCAGCCATGCACTAGCGTCTCCAGCAAGACTGTGCGGAAATAGCTTAAGGAACAGATAGTCCGGGCATACTCCTTCGTACTTCATGCCAGTGACTATGTCCTCAAACTTGTCAATGTGATCCATAGGCTGCTCTGCTTGAAGACCATGAAAAGCAATCTGTCTCATCAGCTGGTAGTAAATGGTCTTTACCTCAAAATCATTCCTCTCAAAAGCAGGAAGTACTAGAGCTGCTCGGTTTGCATGAAACTCATCAGGTCTGTTGTAATCAGCTAGTGTCCTCTCATGAACCACCATCTCTCTACCTTGGGCCTGTCCTTGACCCTGGTTTTGGTTCAGCTCCTGTTGCTGTTGCTCAGGAGGATCAGGGATGACATTCCCTTCAGCATCAACCCGATGCCCAGCAGCATTGTACGGGTTGTTATCTTGGTCCCTCAGGGTACCTTCAGCATCTGGTATCAAGATCAGACGTTCTCGAACCATTCTCTCTCTCTTTTCTCTTCTGATAGTCCTCTCTAGACGTCCAAGTTCCTCTAGTCCGAGATTAAGCAAGCTCGAGTTCGGATTACTTCGAGTTTTCTGTGTTGGCATAAACTGTCTGTAATCGTCCAGCAACGATCGATGCTATCAGTGCAACGATCGATTCAATCTCAAAATCGCCTAGTGACGATCGACGCAAGGTATGCAACGATCGACGCAAGGCGAAATTCGTACCTGCGACAGAGAGAAATCAGAGAAAAAGTTAGTAAAATAAAAATAAAACGAAAAAAAGCAAAAACAAAAAGAAAAATTTCTAGTATAAACCCTAGGTTCGGTCCTATCGAAGACTCTAAGAGTCCCCGGCAACGGCGCCAAAAACTTGATAGGCTCAAAGTTTATCCCTATACTAAACTGCAAGTGAACAGCAATGTCAAAGTAGTATATAGGGTTATCGAATCCACAGGGACACTTGGTCTCAATAGATCAGAACAGTAGAGACTAATACTAGAAAGAAAGCAATGTGATTGAATTAAAAGCGGTGCGAGAAAGTAAATCAGTAGCAGAGATTAACGGTTGTGAAAGCAAGTAATTAAAAGCGTCAAGCCTAGGGTATTCTCAGGAAATCAGACAAGCAGACAGTTCATTCAGCAAGGATCTAATTAAGCACAGTTCTAGAACTCAAAACACAGATATAGAATTAACCAAATTCCTTTGCGATAATTCTCTAAGTCTAAGTGCAGCTAACCAAACTTTCAATTGCGAGAACTAACAGATTAAACTAGCATTAATCCCAAGTTTGATATGTTCACAATTATCCTAAACCAAACTTCCGTTTGCGCAAAGTTTAATTGCCCAATTTAATTAGTTCAGATTCCTAAACCCCACTTCCGTGACGTATTTAGCAACCTAAGATCTAGATTCTAATTGATCAGGTTAGAACTAGCTTTAAGCACAATTAAATTGAAGAACAGATATAGTTTGAATCCTTAACTGAATTTGAACAAGTCTAGCAAGTCATGAAATCCTATGTGAGAAACCCTAAACCTAACTAGGAATCTACTCAGACATAGATAATGAAAACATAATCATAGAATGAATAAATTGCATAAAAGAATAATAGTAAAAGGGGTTCGAAATCTTCTCCAAATACAGATAAAGTAATAGGTTCAGATCAGCCCCAAAAGCTCTAAAAATCCTCTGCTCTTAATTATGAAAGCGTAAGTAAAATAAACACCAAAATCCTCTACATATAGGCCTAATCTCGGCTGGGGCTTCTGTGTAAATACTGGAACTATCTTGGGCTTCTTTGCAAATCTTCATATCTTCATTAAACCGACGTGTACGGCCCATCTCGCTAGTGTGTCGACCGATGCATAAGGTGTGTCGGTCGATGCATGATCAATAAATCGGACATTGAGTTAAGCTCTCGGCCAAAACGTCCCAAAAGTCCCAAAATGCTCCAAATATCTCCAATTAGCTCCAAACCTGATTAAACCTGTAAAAGACTCTAAACAAAGATAAAAGACACTAAAAACACATCTATATCATGGTCTAAAATGGGTAAAAACCATGATATATCACTTAATCTGAACTGGCCATTTAGATTACTGATATTAGGTTGATTTACACAACGACAGTTGGTTAATTAACTAGATCTGATTTAGGTGAGCAATTTATCTATTCGCAAAGAAATTTGGTTTAGAGAAATTGTGAACGAACGAACTTGGAATTAATGCATGTTTAGAGCTCTAGAATTCGCAACGAAAGTTGGTCTGCTAGGTTGTTAGACATAAATAAATATCGCAGCGAAAGCTGGTTAGTTTTACTTATGTGATTCTAGTTCAAGAACGCTATAGATTGAATCTTGATTGTCGTTAATGTGATTTCCTGATATCCTGAGAACTTCCCGAAACCTAACGCCTTCGTTAATTGCTTACGCCCACTTCATCTCACTTATTTACTGCTATTATGTTTACTGTTCTAAAGTCATAATCTATCGTGTGACCGGAGTCCTTGTGGATTTGATACCCTAAGTACTACATCTGCATCACTGTGCACTTGCAGTTAGAATAGGGATAATTCTTGACCTATCAAGTTTTTGGGGCCGTTGCCGGGGACTCTTTGAGTTCGCCGATAGATTCAGTATTAGGATTTAGACTAAGCATTTTTTTTTTCTAGTTTACTTACGTTTTTGTTTCTTTGGTGTTGCAGGAATCGCATTGCATCGATCGACACAAGGCGAAACTCCTGATACCGAAAGCTTGAGCACTTAGCAGGTCTCTCTCTATGGAGCCTGTGATTTTGATTCGCGGTGAAGATGACATTTTACGAGACCAAGAGGGTCATATATGCAACGCAAAGGGTCAGAAACTGGATGGGGAAGGAAATTTCAAATTTTGCCAAAGGGAAGAATGCTCAGAAAGCTTATGTCAATGCTATCTCTGTTCAGGTTGACCATAGGCTGGATCAGGGATCATATCTTGAAGTTAAGGCTATGGAAATTGTGGAAAACATAGAAGAATCCGAGACTGAAACCCCTGAGTTTGAGAGCTTCGACGGACCAGACTCAACCGAGATTGACATTGATCTTTTGGTAAAATCCATCAGTGTCGATCGACCCCCTTTCAGTGTCATGGACACCCACATCAGAGCTTGGTCAGTTCAGATTGATAATGGACCAAGCCATGGAGAGAAATTTGAGTTTAAGACTACTGAACTCGTGGGAGAAGCTGAAAAACCCGAGACTGAAGCTGGAACTCGAGATGAACTACTTGCATCGATCGTTTCACCAAGTGCGTCGATCGTTGCATACCGTGAAGAATCAGCCTCGCTTGTTTCTCGTGGAATTGTTAAGGAAAGGGTCTACAAACCTCCAATACCATTCCCAAGAGTTCCTATAAGATCTAAACATGAGAAGAATGTGGTAAGGTGCATGGTAGTGATGGATAAGGAGGTAGATGAAACTCCACCAGCTGATGATACACCATATCACCCTTGTGTGCAGAGAAATGCGAGGAAGTTGATCTCTACTGATGGAGATTTGAAAGAAGGGGTGATGATTGTATCTAAGCAAGACAATTCTGTGCTGAATCAGTTCTAGAAAAACTTCCAGATCCAGGAGTCTTTGCGCTAGATTGCTCTATCTTTGAAAACAGCTTCAAGCACTCCTTATGTGATTTGGGATCTAGTGTGAATCTCATGCCATACTCTGTGTCTAAGAGATTAGGAATATTGGATTTCCAGCCCACTAGGATCTCTCTTATCCTGGCTGATCGATCGAAGCGGATCCCGGAAGGAATTCTGGAGGACATCCATATCAGAATTGGAAATTTCTCGATTCCAACAGACTTCGTGGTGCTGAAATATGAATTGGAACCGGATGATCCTCTGATACTTGGCAGATCCTTCTTAGATACAGCTGGAGCAGTGATTGATGTGAGGCGTGGTCTGATTGATCTCCACCAGGGAGATAAGCCTTTGCACTTCAAGATGGACAAGCTGCGAAAGCCCACCATTGATGGTCAAGCTTTTAATGTTCAGCTAGAACAAGAAGCTCAGATTTGCGAGGCTACAATGTCTGATTGTGGAGAGAAGAAGATGGTGGTTCCTCAGGAATCTACTCTAACATCTTCAGGACCTGCAACTGCTCATAAGCAGAAAGCTCCAAACATCAGGCATCCAACAAAGCGAAGAATCAAGAAACGAAATGTTCCGCCTGACCTTGCAGCGATTCCCTCATTCCTTGGACGTTCTCATGCTGCTACCTCTTACACACCGCCATGGATGAAGAGGCATTCACATAGACATTCCAAGTCTCTGTTGAAACCCCCATGAGTCTGATCTCCTACCATCAGTCAAGCTAATGACTTAAAACAAGCGCTGAGTGGGAGGCCCACTGTTTCGTTTTTACTTATTCATTTTGGTGTTTGTATTAGGATTTTACGTTTTGGTTTTGTTTTTGGTGAATGTTCACTGCAGAATACAAAGTCTGGAGACTGACGGATCGCTCAGCAACGATCGTTGTGGACATGGGCGACGATCGTCACAAGGAGAAAATACGGAGAGACTAAAATCGCAGTGTGACGATCGTCACTGCCCTGTGCAGCGATCGTCGCACCCGGTTCAAATTCAAATCGAAGGTACGTGAGTTAACCGAAAATCAGGTTGGTTTAACCAATCCCGATTAAGCAGCGATCGTTGCATCTTAAGCAACGATCGTTGCATACCCGCGTGAGGTAAGTACCCGAGAATCTTTCTTTCTCTTTTCTTCTCCAATTCGCGATTTCTCCTTAAGAACCCTAAATCCCCTTTTGCTCGATCTCCCTCATTTCTCACTCATTTTTAACGATTCAAGTGCCTAATCCACTCGATTTTCTCTCCTCTATCCATTTATATCATCCATTTCAACCAGTTTCGAGGTATGTGTCCCTAATCTCTCTATTTTCATTTTGGCCAAAGGTAGAAAAACCCGAACTTTATCATGATTTGTTGCTCGTAGAACGGAATCGATGCTTTGTTGATCTTATTAATGACGATTTTATGCTAGCTTAGTGCATGCATTGACAGATTTAGAAAGGTTTTGGAAAAAATTTCGATTCAAAGACAAAGCTTTCGGATATCTGATTTAAGACAGATTGTATGACGAATTTGGGTACACTAGATGTTGGCTTAACTGCTACCGATGGTTGATTGAGATGATATGAGTTTATGTGCTTGAATTTGATGATCTTAGAGCTTTGCTGAAGCTTGGAAGAGGTTCAATAGGCTAACTACTCTGTACCCCCACCACGGTTTCACTAAGGAGACACTACTCAGTAACCTCTATCGCGGAGTGCTTCCTAGAATGAGGGCGATGCTTGACTCATCAAGCAATGGTCACTTTCTTGGAAAAGGGGTGGATGAAGCCATGGAACTCATTGAAAATCTTTCCATAAGCGATGGGAACTACAATGATGACTACGACAGAACCAATAGAGGATCATCATCTATGGATGGAAGGTATGAGAAGGAAATCAAAGCCTTAAATGAGAAGATAGACAAGATGATCAGCTCCAACACAAAGCAAGTCATCTTTGTAGGAAACCACGATGAGAGCTAGCCATACCTCTATAGTGTGGAAGAAGAGATGACACAAGAGGAGATGAACTTCATTGCGGGGCAAGGTGGTTTCAACAAAGGTTTCAATCCCAACTATAGGAATCACCCAAACTTTTCCTATAGAAGCACCAATGTAGCAAACCCTCAAGATCAAGTTTACCCTCCAGCTCAAGGACAAGCTCAACAACAAGGGCCGCAAGGCTTTGCTCAAACAACTCAACCAACGCCTTTTGTTCCCTACAACACTCAACAAGGAGGATTTGTCTCTAAACCTCAGTACCAAGGGCAACAAGGAGGATTTGTGCCTAAGCAACAATTTGCTCCACCCGGATTTGCACCTCAACAACAACAAGCTGTTACTTCTTCTAGTATGGATTCTGAACTCAAAGGTATGGTGCAACAACTTCTACAAGGGCAAGCTTCAGGGGCAGTGGAAGTAAGAGATCTCAAGAGTGAGCTGCAAAACTTAACATCTAGGGTCACCAACATGGAGAAGCAAAAGGGGAAGGCTGATTCTACCAACCATTGCAACACCATTCATTCAAATGTTGACCATGAAAAGTTTGTAGCTGAATTAGAAGCCCCTGTCTATGGTTCTCCACTTGAGAAGGAGAAAGATGATAAGTTGGATGAAGAGGCCATCATTGAGGAGTTTCTTCTTGGTCATAGTGATGAAACCGTCTATGAAGACATGGTTGAGGAAGAACCACCCACGACCAAGATAGCTCCTACATCGCTTCCTAAGCTAGGAGCACCGGGAAAGTTCTCATTATCTTGCTCTCTTGGTCACTTAAGGATTGAGGATGCCTTGTGTGATACAGGCTCAAATGTGAGTGTCATATCCCTTGAGATGGTTGAAGAATTGGGGATCAAGAGCATTGAGAGTTACAAATCTACTCTCAACTTTGGGGATTCTTCAACAAAAGTACCATATGGGGAGTTTAAAGACTACCCGGTGATGATCGAGGATTGTACAATCCCAACTGATTTTGTGGTTATGAAGATAAGAAGGGAAAGAAGCTTCCTCTACTATTGGGCACGGATTTTCTCAACACTACCGGTGCAACAATGGATTTCAACAAGAAGAGGGTAGTACTCACAAAGGTGAATGATAAGGTGTTCTACCCCATGAAGTCATCCTCCATCAACACTTGTGGAACCATCACAAGTGACCTTAATCTCGAGGAGGAAAGGACTTTTGCTAGTCTTGCCAAGCTTGAGTATTGTGCATCCATCATTTTGGGAGATTTGAGGATTGAGGAGCAACAAGTTGAAAAGGTTGAGAAGTTGTACTCTCCAAAGGTTGAACAAGTTGTGAAAGATGCTTTGGTTGGAGAGAGTAGTAAAGAGCTGATGAGTGAACACTTGGAAAGTTTTCCATTAGAGGAGGTGAGTGGAGCAAAGTAAGCTCCTCTTAATAGAAAGAAGAAGAAGGGAAAAGCACCTACAACCTCTACTCATACTCAAGCTCCTAGCACTCTCACTCTCCACCCTTTGAAGCTTAAGGATGGGACAATAGAGTACAAGGTAAAATGCAAGGGGATCTCTAAGCATTTCTCAAGTGCTAGAGCCATCCTTACTCTTGAGCTTCAAGCTGATCCAAACAAGCTCCAAAAGCATCTCAACAAACTCTTGACAATCACTCAAATGGTCAAGAATCCTCCACCTCCTCACTAAAAGAAAAGGTAGTCAAGCTTAGTGACTTAAAACAAGCTCACTTGAGAGGAAGTCTCATGTCTATCTCTTGTAAATATTGCTTTATGTTTTAAGTTTTCTAGTCATTGTTGATCTCTCTATTAGGTATCTTCAGGTTTTAAGCTATATAGGTTTTGGCATTGGGAGAAAGAAAGAAGAAGGGTCATGGCGAAATCAACAAAGGATTGAGCTCTCATCCAAGTTAGGAGGAACTCTATTGCCTCCACCTCCCATTCATCCATCCCATTTCACTCCACTTAAAGCACCAAGTAACACTCCACCCTTGTACATATTTAGTTTTTCTTCTCTTTCATGGCATTTTGTTTGTTTTCGGTCTTTCTTCCTCGCTTCTTTCACACAAGGGACAGTGTGATTTAAGTTTGGGGGAGAGACCAGTTGCTAATCATGTTTCTTTTGATCTTATTTTTGTCTTTGAGTCTCATGCATTTCATCTAAGGCATAGAAAAACCAAAAAAAAAATCGAAATTTTTTGAAAAATATTCACAAAAAGAAAGCATTCTAGGATCGAGTCTAGTTGCATCATATAGGATGTTTTCGCATAGGGAGAAATGATTTAATTTCCTCATAAGGTTTAAGAGAGTAAAACTTGTTTCATACGCTAGCTATTCTAGATAGATTACACTAAGGTTGTAACCCGAGAAATGCTTGAAAGCTAGAACGAACCCTACTTGGATAGCTTGCTTTGAACCTTGATTCGATGCTGAAACTTGTTGTGAATTGATGCTAGCTCTATTTAAAAGTGAGAACCTTAACTTGACTTGCAATTATCTTGCTCCTTCTTAATGTTTCTAAACTCATGGATACCTCCAAAATATTCAAGCACTCTTCTCCCTTTTTACCACACTTGCTTGCTTGAATAGCTTCCACGCCCTTAACCACCTTCCTTTCCGCCCATAAACACTCTTTTGAGAGGTAGGCCTCTTGGAATGAGCTAAGTAAATGGTGTTGAGTTTGAGGCGACTAGTTGAAAATTTTCGTATAGACGCAAGCTTGACCTCCTTTAGCTTGTACTTGGCTAAGATTGAAGTTTGGGGGAAGGGTTTTGGAAGGGTTTTGAAAGGGAAAGAACAAAAGGGAATTTGATTGGGATCTCTTGTTTGTTGGCAAAAGTGTTTTGAAAGAAAAGCTCTTAAGTGTTTTAAAAGAAAAAGTGCCTCAAGTTTGAAATAAAAAGAAGCCAAAGTGCTCAACTAAAAAGAAGTTTATGAAAAGAGGTCATTGCTAAAGAAAGAAGTATTTGAGCTAAGAAAAGAATTGCCACTGTTTTGAAAAGTTTCGAAAGATCCTTGGGAGTATTCTTGGGAAGTGTTTTGGTTGAGAAAGAGGGATGAGGCAAAAATAGCCTTGGAAAAGGGTAGACTCAAACTAGGTGGGCTAGAGTAAGAGTAGAAGTCATTGGGAAATGGGTAGACGGAAATGGATTCTAGTATGCACCAATTGCTTCTATACTCTTAGCCTTTTACTATGTGCTCATTAATTTCTTCTTGAGAGAACCTAAATGCATATGGAGAAACCCCTCTTTTTGATTGAGATCATCTTTATCTCAAAACCTTAACCCTTGCCAAATGAGTTTGAACACTTTGTTGTGAGTAAGATCCACTTGAAATGCTTAATCAATGTCAAAGAGCTAGTTGATTTGAATGCTTGTGAAGGTTGAAGATTAAGCTAAAATTATTGTCTTGATGAGTATGGCTATATCCTTGGAGTAGGCTTTTCTCGGTTGACTTTAGTTGTATAGACTTGAAATGAAGTTTGAAACTTGATTGAACCTTTGGATATGAGCTCCCACCTTCAAACCTTTTCCCCAACTTATTTTGATTGACTTATGCTTGCTTGTGGACAAGCAAGATTCAAGTTTGGGGGAATTGATATTCATACATTTTCATGCATTTAGGCTTGTATATAGTTCTTGTTTTGACTTCATTTCACCATCATTCATACCATTTTATCGAGTCATTGTTGCATCTAGAGTATAGAGTTGTTTAGGACTAGGAGTAGGCACTTTAGGCTTGCATTTGGAGTGTTTCTTGTGTTTTGCAGGTGATTGGAGGTGTCTAGGAGCATTGGTGAGCTTGGAAGTGGAGTCTAGAGTTCGAAGGACTAAGGAAGAAGCAGCTGGAAGGCATATCGGCCACCATATCAGTTGGGGTGGCCGATACACACTCTCGGAAGAAAATCCGAGGACTCATATCGGCGTGAGTATCGGCAAGGCAAGCTGATACAGTTCCTCGACCAAAACCCAGGAGACCATATCGGGATGCATATCGACCCATAAGCCGATACAGTCTCTCGGATTAATTTCAGTACCAGCATATCGGTTGGCGTATCGGTTTAGCCAACCGATACGCACCTTCGACGAGAAAATCCGAGAGCTCATATCGGCCAGCATATCGGTCTGGCTGGCCGATACAGAACCCAGAATCTGTCTTAGATCCGGGTCAATACCCGGTTTGTTCCGGGTTGACCCGGTTCGCCCCATATTGACTACTTAAGCCAAAAACCTATTTTCTATTGTTTATAAAGTTTATTTTGTTGCAAAAAACCTTTTGGGAAGAACAAGTTTGAATCTTGATCAATCTAAGTACTTCTTTTGAGATTTCTTCCTTGAATCTTTCAATCTTTCTCTAATCATTGATGATTAACACTATCTCTATGGATTTTGTTGATCATATGATGATTAGTGAGTAGTTCTTCATAGGGCTTATGGGTTAGGTAGGATTAGGTTGATTAGGGGTGATCAATGGATTTCTAATGTTTGATTGTTTAAAACCTCCTCTATCAAAGTGTGTTTAGTGCCTAATTAGCCTTGATCACGTTGATTAGGATATTTAGGATTTCTTGCTCACCATGTGTTCAACGAAATTCCTGTTTCTAGCTTTGGTAGAACTTTCACATTCTAGCACATGAAAATGGATGTTTAGAGTGATTGTTGGTTGTTTGGAACTTGTTTGAATGCTTGCTTGATTTTAATTCACAAATGAGAATTTGTTCTTGGATTAGGATTAAGTAAAGAGATTAGTATTAAGAGATTAAACTGATCAACTTGTTGTGTTCCTTGCTAGGAGGTTAGCTTCTTTGAAGTTTGAATTAGGATCCTTGATCATCCCGAGTCACCTATCCGTTGACCTCAACCTTTAGGCCTTATCTTTGTCATTGATTGTTGAGAATTCATTTTGTTTGCTTGTTTCTGTTTACTTCTATTTGAATTGTTTTCGTTAGGATTGTTAGAACAAAAACTTAATTGGGTGATTTAACTCTAGAGGTTTAGTTTGTTCTTATTGGTTTTATCCGTCCCAAAAAGGTTCGATACCTCAAAGCTACACGATAAGCTTGAGGAATTGGTACCTCAAAGGATTGCAAAATCCTTGATCTAAGGAGGAAAATCAAAGCACTCAATGAAAATCTGGACAAGTTGCTCAAAGAAAACCAGAGGAATGTTAACTGTGTGGGAGAATTTGATCAACACCAAGGATACTTTGAAGATGATGCTGAGATGAGTGTTGATGGACATGCATAAATGAACTACATTGGAGGCCAAGGATTCAACAAAGGCTTCAATCAGAACTATAGGAATCACCCCAACTTTTCCTATAGAAAAAACAATGTGGAGAATCCTCAGGACCAGACATATCCACCATTCAAATCTCAAGAACAGACCACACTACAAGGAAACTTCCCAACAAAACCAGCATTCATTAACAGTGGAGGCTTTCAACAAAGGCAACCTTACAACAACAACCAAGGCAACTTCCAGCCATGACAACAATACAACCAAGGAACCTACCAAGGGAACCAACAGTACCAAGGTCAAGGAAGCTCATCCAACCAAAGACAAGAAGATATCACCCAACAAATGATGAAACAAGTTTTGGAGAGCAACAAAAACTGCAAAATGAATGGACTACAAGATTCGACCATCTAGCTGCAGAGTTTGCAAGCTTCAACCAACAACTTCCTCAACAAGGATATCATCAAACAGACCACCAGAATTCCTGTCTGGAAAACCAGAACCAAACCCAAAGGAATACATCAATCCCATTACATTAAGAAGTGGTAAAGAACTACCATCAAGGAAGCTCATTGGGGACAATGAAAAACAAGAAGGGGGGATGGACTTTGAACTTGAGAAGAAAACCATGGAGAAAGAGAAGCACGATGCAGAAGTTAAAGGGTAAGTCAAAGATATCAAAGGGAAAGACAAGATGCATGAACAAACGAAGGAGAAGGAAAAAACTGGTTCAACCTCTACATCCAAGGAGAAAATCTTTGTGCCACCAGCCTATGAGCCAAAACTTCCCTTCCTGGAAGATTCAAGAAGCAGCTCTTAGAGAAGTACAGAGCACTCTTTGACAAGCAAATGGAGAAGATTCAGTTCACCATGCCATTGATGGATGCATTCATGCTAGTACCCCAATACATCAAATTTCTCAAGGATGCAATCAAGGACAGAACAAAGGAGATGGAATGCATGGTTATATTAACCCATGAGTGCAGTACCATTATCCAGAGAACGACCATTCCCAGGAAGCTTCACCCTACCATGCGCTTTGGGACCACTCTCCTTTGAAAGATGTCTATGTGATCTTGGAGCAAGTGTAAGCTTGATGCCACTCTCAGTGGCAAAGCAACTAGGATTCACACACTACAAAGAGTGTAGAATCTCACTTGTATTGGCAGATAGGTAGTTGAGACTTCCGGTTGGCATTCTTGAAGATATTTCGGTCATGGTCATTAATTTAGAAATACCGACAGATTTTGTGGTTCTGGAGATGGATGAAGAACCAAAGGACCCCCTGATCTTTGTAAGACCTTTCTTGGCCACTGCTGGAGCCATAATTGATGTCAAGAAGGGGAAGATTGACCTGCACTTGGGAAAGAACCATATCCTTAAGTTTGACATCAATGAGGTGATGAAGAAACCAACGATTCAAGGGCAGACCTTTTGGATTGAAACATTGGATGCTTTGGTTGATGAATACCTGGAAGAGCTGGCTATGGAGGACTCCCTGGAGATAGTCATGACTACCAAGAAAGACATGAGTGAGCTGGTGGACAAAGAAGGACAAGAGTATGCAAAACTCCTTGACTCTCGCAAGGCGTTAGAAGGAAACGACCAATTCCTGGAACTCCCTCAAGAAGTCCACAGCATCAAATCCATGGAGGGAGAAGAAGAAACCAAACCAGATGGCAATGGTGAGTCCAGCCTAGATGATGACTGGTGTGAGATGAAAGCACCAAAGGTAGAACTAAAAACAACTTTCGGATGGGCTAAGGTACGCTTTCTTGGGACCAAACTCGTCATACCCTGTCATAGTAAGTGAAAACCTAAACACCAATGATTTGAAATTACTCCTTAATGAACTGAGAAAATATAGGAGAGCAATAGGTTATTCACTTGATGACATTAAAGGACTATCACCAACTCCTTGCACCCATAGAATCCATTTGGAAGATGAAACAATGACTTCAATTGAGCATCAAAGTAGACTGAACCCTAATTTGAAAGAAGTTAAAAAGGAAATTCTGAAACTCTTGAATGCATGAATAATCTTTCCAATTTCAGATAGCACATGGGTCTCACCTGTTCATGTAGTTCTTAAGATGGGAGGTATAACAGTAGTTAAAAATGAGAAAAATGAACTAATCCCGACAAGAACTATAACCGGACATAGAATGTGCATCGATTATAGGAAATTGAACTCATCCACCAGAAAAGATCACTTTCCTCTCCCATTCATTGTTCAAATGCTTGAACGATTGGCGAACCATCCATTCTACTGCTTTCTTGATAGGTAAAGTGGGTTCTTCCAAATACCCATTCATCCTAACGACCAGGAGAAGACGACATTCACATGTCCCTATGGCACCTTTTCATATCAAAGGATGCCATTTGGATTATGTAATGCTCCAGCCACCTTTCAAAGGTGCATGATGTCGATCTTTTCTGACTTAATTGAAGAAATGGTTGAAGTTTTTATGGATGATTTTCTGTATATGGTTCCTCATTTGCTTCTTGTTTGTCTAATTTGTGCAGGGTACTTCAGCATTGCGAGGAGACAAACTTGGTACTAAACTGGGAGAAATGCCACTTTATGGTGAAGGAATGAATAGTACTTGTGCAAAAAGTTTTAGAAAGAGGAATCGAAGTGAACAAAGCCAAAATAGATGTGATGATGGGACTGCAGCCACCGAACTCAGTCAAAGGGATAAGGAGCTTTTTGGGTCATGCAGGTTTTTAGCGGCGGTTCATAAAATATTTTTAAAAGATTGCAAGGACATTGACAAGACTGCTGTGCAAGGAGACAAAGTTCATCTTTGATGACGAATGCCTCAAAGCATTCCACATGATCAAGAATGCCCTCGTGAGTGCACCCATAGTTCAAGCTCCTGGCTGGGATCTTCCTTTTGAGATAATGTGCGATGCCAGCGATTATGCAGTCGGAGCAGTTCTAGGCCAGAGGAAGGACAAAAATCTTCATGTCATATATTATGCAAGCAGGACCCTGGACGATGCTCAAGTCAGATATGCAACCACAGAGAAGGAGCTCTTGGCAGTGGTGTTTGCATTTGACAAGTTGAGATCATATTTGGTGGGATCAAAAGTGGTGGTGTACACTTATCATGCAGAATTAAGACACTTGTTGGCTAAGAAGGATGCTAAGCCAAGGTTGTTACGATGGATACTTCTACTTCAGGAGATTGACCTTGAAATACAAGACAAGAAAGGAGTTGAGAATGGGGTGGCTGATCACTTATCAAGGTTGAGAATTGATGAAGAGTTACCAATTGATGATTCCATGCCGGAACAACAGCTCTTGCTCATTCAGAGCTTAAGAAAAGGATACAAGATGAGCCTGAAGATGGAAGAAGTAAAAAGCTTGAAAGAGGAGAGCCTGCCTTGGTATGCAGATTTTGTCAACTACTTGGCCCGTGGAAAGGAGCCACCAAACCTCAATAGCTACCAAAGGAAGAAGTTCTACCGAGATGTTGCTCGATTTTATTGGGATGAACCCTACTTGTTCAAGAGATGTTCAGACGGTCTCTACAGAAAATGTGTTCCAGAAGAAGAGATGGAAGGGAAATTGTATCACTGCCATGGTTCGGATTATGGAGGACACTTTGCATCATTCAAAATCGCAACAAAGGTGTTACATTCAGGTTTTTGGTGGCCCAGCCTGTTTAAAGATGCTCACGGATATGTGTCAAGGTGTGACGCTTGCCAAAGGAAAGGGAACATTGGGAGGAGAAATGAAATGCTACAGAACCCCATCTTGGAAGTTGAGATATTTGATGTGTGGGGGATTGACTTCATGGGACCTTTCCCATCCTCCTATGGGAACCAATACATTATGGTAGCAGTCGAATATGTGTCCAAATGGATGGAAGCTATTGCAAGTCCCACCAACGATGCTAAGGTGGTCATTAAGAAATTTCAAGTCAATCATATTCCCACGATTCGGCGTACCAAAGGTTGTGATTAGTGATGGAGGCACTCACTTCGTCAACAAGGTATTTGAGAGTCTTCTTAAGAAGTATGGAGTGAAACACAAGGTGGCTACACCATATCATCCTCAAACCAGCGGACAAGTGGAGGTTTCCAACTGGCATATCAAGGCAATATTAGAGAAGACTGTTGGGAGCTAAAGAAAAGATTAGGCCAAGAAACTTGATGATGCTCTTTGGGCATACCGGACAGCCTTCAAGACACCTATCGGCACAACACCTTTCAACCTCTTGTATGGAAAGTCATGTAACTTACCAGTAGAGTTGGAGTACAAGGCTATGTGGGCAGTCAAGCTACTGAATTTCGACATCAAGAATGCAGCTGAGAAACGCATCATTCAACTTGAGGAGCTTGACGAAATCCGACTTGATGCTTATGAAAGCTCAAAGATTTACAAGGAGAGGACAAAAGCGTTCCATGACAAGAGGATTGTCAAGAAAGAGTTCAAGGCAGGAGACCAAGTTTTATTCCCGGTTGAAGTTGTTTCCCAGGAAACTTAAGTCGAGATGGTTCGGCCCCTTCTCAGTCAAGGAAGTACGACCCTATGGAGCCGTCATTCTACTCAACAAAGACGGAAGTGAGTTCACAGTGAATGGACAGCGGCTCAAAGTCTACTCTGCGTCCAACCCCGTGAAAGAAGAGATATCGATTCTTCTCACTGAACCAACCCCAACCTAAAAAGTAAGAGAGTCAAGCTCGTGACTTAAACAAGCGCGCTTGGGAGGCCATCCCATGTTATCCTTTGTAAATATGGTGTGAATTTTCTATCTTTGGTTTGATTTATGTGTGTTTGTGTGATTTCACGTTTTTTTTAGTTTCATATGTGTGTTTTCAACATGAGGGAATAAGCCGGAATAGGGATGAAAGATCTGCATCACGGAGAAACCGTTGCAAGAAAAATTACCTCACAACGAGTGACTACAGCGAGGTGCATAACTTGTTGTGAGGAATTGCGAGACAGGGGATCCCGCAGCGGCATGCACAATGAGGGCTGTAAGCCGATGCAGGAAAGATACACCTCATAGCGGCATCTGGCAGCGAGTGCCTTAAGCCGTTGTGAGGACATTTGCGGAAGGCGATTTCCCACAGCGGCATGCGCAGCGAGTTCATGCAGCCGCTGTGGAAAAAGAACACCTCATAGCGGCATCCGACAGCGAGTGCCTGGAGCCGCTGTGAGGTCATTTTGCGTGTCCTTTATCTCTCTCTCACGACCTCACTTCTTCTTCTTTAAAAAAACCCCATTGTTTCTCTAAAAGCTTCAAAACTCTCTCAAATAAAAACCGTTTTCAATGATTTTTGGACTGGTGATTCACGATTTCTCATCATCTACGCATTTAGAATCATAATCTTTCATCAAATCAAGCCAAGATGGTAAGGAAAAAGGCACAAGAGCAAGAGCAGCAACAAAGCACGCAGACACATCGTCCAGGGAAAGAACCTGCTGCGACACAAGACGATGATGATGAGAGAATCTATTTCTCGGGTAGCAGCAGTGAAGAAGAAAGGGTACAGCCGACGGTGAAGAAGGGAAAAAGCAAGAAGCCGGCAGCAAAAAAGCCGAGGAAGAAGAAAAAGGGGAAGATTTACACATTGGGACAAGTGAGGAAAAAGATTGGATATTACGACTGGATAGCCACGAAGTTCGGGGATGCTGATATCTGTAAGAAGCTGGGGATATATGATGACATCATGGTCATCCTGAAGAGTCTCAGTTTGGAAAGATTGATGACAAAAGCTTATCCCGTTTACGAGATGCCGTGCCACCAGTTCTTTTGCACTATACAAATGGAGAAATTTATGGATGGACTAACGGAAGCTGAAGGGTTTGGTGTCATCACCTTCATCTGCAATGGAAAGAAGCACAGAGTGGGATTCAAACAGCTGTTTGAGATACTAGGATTCAGAGATGAGTGGAACAACATGCTGCCAATCTTAGAACTTCTCCCTACGGTATTGTGGAACACCATATCCAGGGCAGTCTACAAGACATGAGAAATGAAGAACTCTGACATTGCCCACCAGACCATCCGATACGTGGAAAAGCTGCTGGCCTACACCGTGTTTTCAAGGCGAGAGAACAACAAGGTGCTAGAAGAAGGGTTGAGGTTTATGGCGATGGGACTTAAGCCGGTATTGGGAGGATTTGACCTTCCCGAGGTAAACCACTGGAACTATGATGAGTTGTGAGTTGTGGCTTACTTCTTCAGGAGGTTAATGGCTATCAGAAAGCAGGCGATGACATCTGTTGATAGGACGCCAGTGTTCAGATTTGGGGGGGATGATGGCTCCGATATTTCAGGCATTGCAAATCCCAGTGGTCAATGGGGTTGCACCACAGCTGATAGATGAAGCCCTTTTGCGCAAGACCCACTACTTAGCTGGGAATATAGAGGACAGATTCACATACACATTCAAAGCCTGCCACAACCTGACTGCGAATGTCCTCCTCCCGAACATTGCCATCACTGAAGGATTGTTTAGTGTTTGTCCTGGTTTAATTCTTCAGATTAAACTCACCTAAACAGATTGGATCTAGGTTCTCTTGTAGAATCATAAAGGGATCTCACCTAATACCTTGTTTATGCAGCGGATTAGAGAGGTATTGTCAGAGATCAGCAGAACCGCCAAGAGACAGCTCCTCCAAAGGTTCACACATGCACACTTCAGGAAATTGGCTGCTAGACCAGAAGGGAGGGAGGCGCAGAGAGAGAGAGAGAGAGGCGCAGACTGCTGAGAAAAATTAGAGAGCTAGGTCAAGTTTTATTCATTAAAACCCCTTTTAGTTCTCATGGGCTTTTGGGCCCAAGTCTCAGTCTGATTAAATCCCTTAGATTTAATCAGGCCCTTTAATCTCTCTAAGTACAGTAAATGCCTAGCACTTTTACCGTACTTCTGCTGTACCGTTCCTTCATATTTTCCTGTCAGCTTAGGCGTGTGACCCATATGAGATCATATAATAAAGGCAATAAGTCCAAGACTTATAGATCATGAGCGGACTCTAGCAAGCCATCATGACCCCCAGTATTATATGACTTATGTCTGATCATTGACATACTCTTACTTTCTAGAGACAGTACAGAGATTACTGGACATAATTCCAACAATCTCCCACTTGTACTGGAATCTCTGTATTCATATTCCTTTTGTCTCAATATCTCGATTAGTCATAAGGCAAGATGAGTGTCATCCTTATAAAGCCTAATCATGTTCATCGGACTCTGATTTGATACTGACAATCCAAACGACTCGGGACAGTCCGTTTGAGCATGGCCATGCATTTTCCAGTATTCAAATCTCCGATTGGCCTAGAGATATTCACTCCATTTATATTGGAGGGACAAATCCCGTCTTGTTCCATCACTGTAAACTACTCATTTCATAATACACCCAAACAAGGTCCTTATAACTATCGCTCAACGACAGCGTTAGACAATGATCAAAGCGCATCAGTTGATGTGCAGTCACATGCATGCGAACTCAGGTCTAAGGACTATACTCTATAGTCGTAGTAAGAATCTCTTATGACACAGATATAAATATCCTGAAGAGTTCTTATAAGCGGGTCTTGTCCGGTCGTATGTACCCCAACATACACCTATGTACTGACTTTGATGCCGTGCATCTATGACATCCTGAGACTTTGTCATAAGTCACATACCAATCTAGTCTCACGCGGTTGTTGGTGTTCCAATTTCAACAACCTTCGACTAGGGACAGGATGATATAAGCCATCTATCAAATATAGGGTCTCATGATCAAGCTAAATGACTTTGATGACTCAAGATCAAGTCACTTACTTCGATGACCTATAAAATGGTTTATATCATTTTGGAACGATTATTTCATCACAGTTAAAATAATCTTGAAATAATAATTTTATTTAAACATCTTAAAATGTTTTACAAGAACATATCAATAACTAAATAAAGCCCTTTACAAACTCCCACTGAAATTAAGACTACATCTTAATTTCACTTATCCTACAGCTACAGTCCGCGACTCGTGCTTAGGCCTAAGGAGTGGCTTCGTTAATAGATTAGCAACGTTCTCATTCGTTGAAACTTGCTGATCTACTTAACACCTCTGTCATTTATCTCACGGAATAGGTTATACCTACCCTCAAGATGTTTGGACCTCTGATGTGTAGCTAGTCTCATCTATGCTGGGAATCACATCAAGTTCAGTGATGAACTCTTCTTTCCAAACAACCTCTTTCGCCGCTTCCCAAGCCGCGAAATGTTCAGCTTAAGTCATGGAGTCAGCAACAGTGCCTTGCACCGCCAGACAGACACAAGATATAACCGGACTGTGACCGGAAATCATCTTTGTCTGTTGGAAACTTGCCTTTCAGACTCTGCCGACTTGTAGCACCTCACTTTCTCCGTAAATCAAGAACTTATCCTAAGTATTTTCCAAATACTTGAGGATATTCATTACGTCTATCCAGTGATTTTTTGCTGGATTTGACTGGTCTTTACTTGTCTTGCTTAACATTAAAGCAACATCAAAACAAGTACGTGTCATGGCATACATGATAGATCCAATTGCCGACGCATATGGAATCTCATCCATGCATTCAAGCTCAGCAGATATCGTAGGATACTGTTTCTTGCTTAACGTAATGCCATGTGACATTGGCATAAAACCCTTCTTGGAATGCTGAAAACGTGTAGGACTTTGTCAATATAAGTATTCTGACTTTGTCCTACCAGCTATTTTGGATCTCTATCTTTAGATCCAAAATCCAAGAACCTACGTGGCTTTACCCATGTCAATCATAAAACCAACTCCCAAGCCAGTCCTTTACCGACTGCAGCATTGGAACGTTATTTTCGAGAATCAGTATGTCATCGACATACACTATGAGAAATGCAACATCGCTCCCACTTATCTATTAGTAAACGCACAGTTCAACTTCGTTTTTGTTCAAGTCAAAACCTTGACTACTTCAACAGAACGAAGATTCCAACTCCGATATGTTTGCTTCTATCCATTAATGGATCGATGAAGCTAACTTACTTACAGTATAATTTTTCGGAGTCCGGGCTCACTTTCGCTTCTGTGAATTTCGCAGGTTCGTCACTTTCAATGATCATCAGATCATGGCAATTAATCACGAGAAATCACTCTCGGATTAGTGACGGATTCAAATCTGCGAACTTCAGGCTCTACAGGTGTAGATTCTACAGAAATCTGTAAATCCATCCGCTGCTCTCCCTCAACAGGTTGAGCAGCTTCCTGTATTTCTCGAATTTCTTCGAGTTATACTTTTACTCCCACTGTTCTTCTTGGAAAGCAATTTTCCCTTTAGAAAACAGAATTCCGAACAACCTAACTTCGTTTTCGGAATGGACGTAAAAGTAACAAGCCTTGGTTTCCTTAGGACAACCAGCGAAGTAGCACAACTACAAATACTCAGTAAAGACGAATTTGGATCATTTCCAGTCCACATTTAAGTGGTGTCTTTCAACTGATATTGGTAGAACTATTTCAGCGTAAACTTAGATATTTCTAGAGCGTTATTCTTTAAAGAATATCATGGAAGATTCGTGTGACTCATCTTTAATCATTTCTAATAAGATCTGATTCTTTCTCACAGAAACACCTCCAGGTTTTCAGGAGAAATGAGTTGTGAAACGACTTCACACTCATTCAGATGATCACACCATCAATGACTTAAGTATTCTCACTCGTGATCTAATCCAGAGTCTCAATACTTCAGTCACTCAGATTCTATACCTCATTCTGGAACTCTTTGACCATTTCAAAGAATTCTGACTCGTGTCTCATCAAATGAACACAGTCATACTCACTGAAGTAATCAGTAAAGATAATGAAGTATAGAAAATTTTCTCTGGCATTACTGCTCATCGGGCCACATACATGAGTATGTTCAAGGTCCAATAAGCCTTCGGGCTTTTCTCTAGCTCGACTAAGATGGGCCCTTTGTCTTTTGGTCCAGTAAGCAGAATTCAAGTCTCATAAGGTATCCGATCAAATGAGCCCAAAAGTCCATAACTATGGGGTTTCTGAATCCGACTTACTCTATGTGACCAAGACATTTACGCCAAGAAAAATCAGGTTTAATTCATCAGATTTAAACCAATTCGGTATTTATGTTACATTTAGGCACTCTTTGGTTTAAGATATAAAACCCATTCCTTGAATAGGGTGCTACAATTAATATTTCATTAAGATCAAAAGAACAAAACTTGTCTTTTATCAAAATGAAAACATTCAAATTCTTACAAGAAAATGAAAGACAACTCTGCTTAAAGCAGGTACATTGTAGCAATTACTTAATACAAAGCCAAGCCTGAAAGGCATCTACAAGTGAAAACCCTACTGCTGAGGCAGAATCCATAGCTCCTTCCAGACATGCAGTTCCACTTGTCCTTCTTTCAACGTTTTACTGTTGCTTAGGCTCTGCATATTATAACAAATATCAGTGCCACAACTAGTATCCAATACCTATAAGGTAGAACTTGAAGTAACAACATGAATACCTGAGGAAGTAGTCTCATACATCAACTTCAACTCCTCATTATCTTCCATGAATTTAATGCAATCTCTCTTCCAATGCCCAGTCTCTTTACAGTAGCAGCACTTACCAACGTAAGAGGTATCTGACTCGGGCTCAGAAGACACACGCTTGCCATGATTCAAAATCTGGACAACTTTGTCTTCACCCTTGTCAGCATTAGGTTTAGTAAACCTACCCTTCTCCTTCATGAGA
This sequence comes from Orychophragmus violaceus, assembly GCA_030180135.1. Lineage (NCBI taxonomy): Eukaryota > Viridiplantae > Streptophyta > Magnoliopsida > Brassicales > Brassicaceae > Orychophragmus > Orychophragmus violaceus. The sequence goes on along the minus strand of CM058229.1, from coordinate 87,336,195 downwards.
TTATACAGGGTACTCTTCACGTTTGGCTCAACTGTCTTGAGCATATCATGCAGTTCAGTCAGCGTCTTCGTTAAGCCTTTCTTGATATAGTTCCTTCTGAACTTATCATAGCTTGACGGCAGTGACTGCAGAATGATCTCAGTTGCCAATTCTTGGCTAACTGGATAATCCAGTTTCCTCAGGTTATCAATGTAGCCCATCATTTTACTGACATGAGGACTCACTGGATGATCATTTGGTAGCTTGCAGCTAGTGAGAGACTTAACCAACTGGTATCTCTCCCTTCTTATCTGCTCCTGAAATTTCAATTTCAGGCTGCTGATCATCTCTATTGGCGACTCCATGTTCTCATATTGCTTCCGCAAGTCTGAGTCCATGGTAGCCAATATCAGACCACGCACATCTACCGCATCATTATAATGCTTCTTCCAAGCATCATATACTGCATGGGAGGCATTGGACCCGATCCTCACGGGGAGAGCTCTCTCAAGAACATAGTCCTTTCTCTCCTGCCTGAGGACTAGCCTCAGGTTCCGCGACCAAATCAAGAAATTTGATCCGTTCAGCTTGTCCATCTCAAGGATAGACCGGATCGAGAAAGTGTTTTGATTGTTTGTGCTAGTCATAACTGAAATTTAAGATAAAAGAATTTTAGTTAATATGTTCAATATGATTAATCTCGCATTATATTTAATAACATCAGTTACCCTCAATAGAATATAATGATTCCAAGATCCACATATAACTAAGATCAAAGTGGGCCACTGGCCATCACCCAACCTTAGCTTATATCGGTAAGCCCTATCTCGGCTAATTATATCCGTGATATAACTCTTGGTTGTGAATCTGGGCCCGAGGCCCAATCCACTCTGATGTCTCAAGGCCCGGGACTCCCGATGGCCTAGTCAAGAAAACCAGACTATACAGTCATGTAATCACTAATGTCTGGGACTCCCAATGACATTAATGAATCACAAACTGTCTTACCCACGCAAAAGATAGACACCCTCACACTGTAAGGCCATGTGTACAATTGAATGGGCTTCAACAGCTGACATAGACTGGACAAGACATCCAACGCTTGATATTATTCGAGGTTTGTAGGTTTTCTTAAAATTTCAACCCAAAATAGAAGATTACTATTTTTTTTGGAAACTTTCCATTTTGGGAAACCTACTACTTTTGGAAACTTTTATAGTTGGAAACTTCCTAACTATAGAAATTTCCTAAAATCCAAAACATGCAAATCTAGAAACTTCTATTCTAAGAAACTTTCTAATTTAAAATTTTGGAAACTGATTAATTTAAAATCAAATTTTAATTATTAAATAAAATTTTAAATTCAATCTGAAGAAAAAACTCAAATAATTGGCCCAATTGTTTTAACTTCTTGGCCCAAGGCCCAAGAATTGGTCTATGTCCAAGACATAACCCAATTGCCCAATTAAATGACATAACCGGTCTGGTTCATTAAAATTGGTCCAACCAAGATTAATTACTACGATAACCACAATTGTTAACCGGTTATTTACTAAACCGTATTTTCTCAATTTATTTGGTCCAACCAAATCAAATTAGAAAACCACTGGTTTAGGCACTAAATCCAATTTTACAACTTTGGATTTCTTATCACGGTTTAACCAGATCTAATAAAATTTATTAAATCTGTAATTATTAAACCGTGACGATTAAGTTTTAATTATCTTAAACCGAGCCACAAACCAAACCGCAACGATCGATGCTCTTACCATCGATCCGGAATCGATCGATGCTCTCACGCTATCGATCGGAACAGCTTGGGTCGTGCGATCGGGACGAGAGGCGACGGGACGAGAGCATGACGCGATCGTGTCCATGCGATCCGCCTTGCGGATCAGCCCATCGAATCGATCGATGCTCTCGCGCCTCACGTCTGACCGGTATGACCACGCAACACGGTCCACGATCGGTTCGTGCGTCATTCCGATGCATCGGTCGATGCAATTTTAGTTTAGGGTTTCAATTAATGTTTCTTAAGTGTTTTCTTATCACATATTGATTGATTCAAACACTTCTAAACAACCTAAACATGATTCTAAACAAGAAATCCTAATTGAACCAATAGCTCTGATACCACTGAAGGATTGTTTAGTGTTTGTCCTGGTTTAATTCTTCAGATTAAACTCACCTAAACAGATTGGATCTAGGTTCTCTTGTAGAATCATAAAGGGATCTCACCTAATACCTTGTTTATGCAGCGGATTAGAGAGGTATTGTCAGAGATCAGCAGAACCGCCAAGAGACAGCTCCTCCAAAGGTTCACACACGCACACTTCAGGAAATTGGCTGCTAGACCAGAAGGGAGGGAGGCGCAGAGAGAGAGAGAGAGAGAGGCGCAGACTGCTGAGAAAAATTAGAGAGCTAGGTCAAGTTTTATTCATTAAAACCCCTTTTAGTTCTCATGGGCTTTTGGGCCCAAGTCTCAGTCTGATTAAATCCCTTAGATTTAATCAGGCCCTTTAATCTCTCTAAGTACAGTAAATGCCTAGCACTTTTACCGTACTTCTGCTGTACCGTTCCTTCATATTTTCCTGTCAGCTTAGGCGTGTGACCCATATGGGATCATATAATAAAGGCAATAAGTCCAAGACTTATAGATCATGAGCGGACTCTAGCAAGCCATCATGACCCCCAGTATTATATGACTTATGTCTGATCATTGACATACTCTTACTTTCTAGAGACAGTACAGAGATTACTGGACATAATTCCAACAATCACCACACTGCGGAACAAGGAGAATGTCATGTTTCAGCCGGATCCACGGTACTACCACAACATTGCAGCTGACCCGCTGGAAGCGCAAGCAAGACCAAGGAAGAGGAGAGCAGCTGAGAGAGCTTCGCAGGGTGAAGGCACCAGCAGCCAAGCGGATGTTCCGACAGAGACAAGAGCCAGTTCTGATCAGGATAGACCACCAATCCCGATCTATGGGAGCGCACGCTACTACCTCCATGCTCCCAATGAAGCAATTCAGGGTGCTCAGTTGCGCAGAGCTCATAGCTATATCAGGAAGCTGGAGCGTTGGAACAAGCTTCAAGACCGCACCATTGGGAAATTGGTGGCAGCTCGACGAAAGACAAAAGAGGTCTTGAAGAAGAAGTAGAAGGAGAAGACGAAGGCGCTCAGCCGTCAGGTTAAGTACTTGGCTTATATGGTGACAGGGAATAAGGGTCCGGTGGAAATGCCTCCTGGTTACCCGGAGAGTGAAGAAGAAGCAGATTCAGAGGATTTCTTGACTCAACACTCCTATCATGGAGGAGAGGCTTCCAGCTCATCCAGCAGAGCACCAGGATGCGCTTCCCTTGACGAGTGGCGTTGCAGAGCTAGGCACCACATCCCACCACCATCTCCCGGTTCCACCAATGAGTCTCTATCCTTGGGTGAAGACGAGGAGGACATCGCACCTCCTAACTACTGAGGTAACATCACCACTTTGTAAATAGTTTTTATTTTGTGTTGTTTTAAATTTACCATCATTAGCTTCCCCTAATTTGCTTTCACACCGAGACGGTGCGAAGTAAGTTTGTGGGGGTGATCAATTAACCATCGTTTTTTGTTTTATCGAGTCTTTTGTGTATTGCATTGTTAATAGATATGATTTCGAAAAAACCAAAAAAAATGAAAATTTTGAAAAAAAAACCAAAAAGAAAAAGGCATGTAGTTTCATATTTATATCTTTTCTAGGATTGAGTCTAGTAGCATTCTAGATTGCACTTGCATTTTCAGAGGAGACAATGATATAAATGCCTTGTAAGAAATCTAGATTTAAGAACTCAACGTGATGCCCTTGTTAATCATAGTATGTTGCTTAAACAACTATTGAAACACTTGCACATTTCGAGCTTTGATCACACCACTCAAATCTATTTGTCTTGTTTGATACTCTCAACATTGAAACCAACTCATCTATATGGACTTAAATGAACTTAAACTTCTCACTTATGGGTTTTTGATGCTTGATCATGGTTACCATATACACACTTAGATTATCTTTTACCACATTTTTACCACCCTTTGTTAATCCAAGTGGCCATTCTCACTCTTAGGATGTTTCCACATCATAGAACCCTTCCCTTTCCTTTTAAACCTTCATTTGATTGATTGAGTGATGCCTCTTTTTGATAATGCTAACATGTGTAAAAGGTTAAAAGTATAAGAACGACAATGATTATCTCTCATAGGTTAATCTAGGAGTTCACTTTTTGATTGGCATTTGGGGTATAAGCACTTGAATATGGGATTGGGAGTGAAATAAAAGAAAGAGTGAAATGGGGAGTAAAAGAAAAAGAAAGAACCAAAGGGATTGTGAAGGGAAACACTTGGGAAGTTGAGATAAAAATTGGAAAACTCTAAGTTTGAAATGAAAAGAGATAAAAAGAAAAAGAGTCTTATGAAAAGAATAACTTCTCAAGACCCAAAAATGAAAAAAGTCAAATGGTTGAGTTTGGGAAAGAAAGGGAGATTGGTTAAACTAGTGATAGGATTTGGAAACACAATTGGGTAAGGCAATGAGAGTTAAGAATTGTATGCATAAATAGTTCTTGTCTTGCCACATTTTACATAATGTCTAGCATTCCTTTTCCTTGAGAGTTAGCCACCAAACATGAAATCAAGACCCTCCTCTAAACACCATTTGAAGCCTTTTTATACCAAGCCAATTGATTGAGATCAAATCCCTATTTGTGAGACTGCACTTTGATGATTAAATGAATTTAAGAGTTGGTGAAATGTTGAGTTGGTAGATTCTTGACAATGTGCTTAACAGAATATGATTTGGTGTGTTGATAAGCCTAGAGAAATTAGAGTGGATTAGATTATTTGTTCATGCAACATAATATCATTTTCTAAGGACATCATGTTGAAGGCTTGCTAAATTTCTTTGGTTATGAGTCTCCAACTTCAAACCTCTTCCCCTTTGTTCTCTTTGTTGTTTGCTTGAGGACAAGCAAAGAAACAAGTTTGGGGGAGTTGATGTGTTGTGATTTTCACTAGATTTAATCATGATTTGGAGAGTGATTTAGCTTTAGGAAAGTCATTTAGGTATCATTAGGAGTGCATGTGCATTGTTTTTCTCTTTTGTAGGTGGTGGATGACATGATGAAGCACCAAGAGACAAAGGAGGAGGTAGGGACCAAAAGAGCACTCAAACAAGGTGGAGAAACAGCTAAGGATCGAGGAAGGACCCCTACAGCGGCTACCCACAGCGACTGCACCAAGTCGCTATGGAGGAATCTATGGATCAGGACCACACAGAGGCACCCCACAGCGACTGCACCAAGTCGCTGTGGAGGATTTGCGAGAAGGCAAGATTCACAGCTGCACCCACAGCGAGTGCATGCAGCCGCTGTGGAACGAGGACACCGCACAGCGGCACCTCACAGCGACGGCATGAAGTCTCTGTGAAGGAATTACGGGATGACATAATCCACAACGACATGTGCAGCGACTGCTCCAAGCCGCTGTGAACCAGGACACCTCACAGCGACATTCCACAGCGAGGGCCGCAAGCCGCTGTGAGACCAACTTTTCCCACATGCTACTTTTTCTTTTTGCTTTCGGCTTGTAGACCCTCCCACGTGGTTGTGGTCGACCATTGCACGTTTTTATGTTCCATTTAAGAGCTCTTGATGTGTTAGAAGAGTCATATCACCTCTTGTAACAATTTATTACAAACAATTTAGTTGTCGTGATCTTTTTATGCAATTTGAGTTGTGTTCTTGAGTTCATCTTCTTGTTCTTCTTATTTCTTTCATACTTGCCTTATCAAATCATGTCTTGCTTTGTTATTACTATGGCTAGTGAGTAGTTCTCTATAAGTTTCTGGGCTTGAGTAAATGTGAGGGTGATCTAGGAATGGTTTAGGTTGTTTAGGTTTAGGTTGTTTAGAACTTGGGAATATTGATCTCTTACTTGTTAGAAGTTCTTAATGCTAGGATTGAAGTAGCTAATCAATTCCTTGAACTTGAATGTTGTTAGCACTGAGAAGTGTAGTTAATGTTTGAATCTCTAATAAAGTGCTTTACACACTTAACCAATGAGAATTGATGTTTAAGGTATTTAGTGGTAATAAGAACTTGTTCTTAAAGCATGTCTATCTTGAAATTGCCAATGAGAGTTGATGTTAACGCTTGATAGATATAAAGTTATTATCATGAGAGTGGAGTAACTTGAATTGTTGTTCTTAGCCTAAGAAATCATCCCATGTTTGTTAAATGTTTCTGAACTGAATATAGGTCACCCAAACCGAAAACTCAACCCAAGGAACTTAGTTTTTTTATCAACTGTCTTAAACCATCTTATTGCTCTGTTTTTACTCTGTTTCTGATCACTCTTGAATTTCTTTGTACATCTTGGGCAAAGTGGACAGCTTTCTTACTAGTCAGGAGATTGTAGACTGTGTCCAATCTGGATCTTATATTAGCTATATCAGAATTCTCTACAGTTCCACCAGATTTCTTCCTCCTTTCATCCATTGTCTTGCAACTGTTGCTGCCAATCAGGTTCTCAATCAACTGCTTAGCTTGTGTAGGAGTCCTGGTGTTGAAATTAGCATTACTGGAATTATCCAGCGCAGTCTGATAAGGGAGGTCTATGCCTCTGAAGAAAATACCAATCAGCTGTACTTCTGTGAATCCATGGTGTGGACAGTCACGCTGATACTGCTTAAATCTCATTCAGGCAGTCTTCAAGGGCTCCACAGCTCCTTGGGAAAAGGTGAGTATGTCCTGTCTGGACTGATCCAAGCGCGCATCATCATAAAAGTTACGCAGGAACTCACTCTTTAAGGCTGCCCAAGTAGTATACCGGCCAGGTGCCAGTTGTCTCAGCCATGCACTAGCGTCTCCAGCAAGACTGTGCGGAAATAGCTTAAGGAACAGATAGTCCGGGCATACTCCTTCATACTTCATGCCAGTGACTATGTCCTCAAACTTGTCAATGTGATCCATAGGCTGCTCTGCTTGAAGACCATGAAAAGCAATCTGTCTCATCAGCTGGTAGTAGATGGTCTTTACCTCAAAATCATTCCTCTCAAAAGCAGGAAGTACTAGAGCTGCTCGGTTTGCATGAAACTCATCAGGTCTGTTGTAATCAGCTAGTGTCCTCTCATGAACCACCATCTCTCTACCTTGGGCCTGTCCTTGACCCTGGTTTTGGTTCAGCTCATGTTGTTGTTGCTCAGGAGGATCAGGGATGACATTCCCTTCAGCATCAACCCGATGCCCAGCAGCATTGTACGGGTTGTTATCTTGGTCCCTCAGGGTACCTTCAGCATCTGGTATCAAGATCAGACGTTCTCGAACCATTCTCTCTCTCTTTTCTCTTCTGATAGTCCTCTCTAGACGTCCAAGTTCCTCTAGTCCGAGATTAAGCAAGCTCGAGTTCGGATTACTTCGAGTTTTCTGCGTTGGCATAAACTGTCTGTAATCGTCCAGCAACGATCGATGCTATCAGTGCAACGATCGATTCAATCTCAAAATCGCCTAGTGACGATCGACGCAAGGTATGCAACGATCGACGCAAGGCGAAATTCGTACCTGCGACAGAGAGAAATCAGAGAAAAAGTTAGTAAAATAAAAACAAAACGAAAAAAAGCAAAAACAAAAAGAAAAATTTCTAGTAGAAACCCTAAGTTCGGTCCTATCGAAGACTCTAAGAGTCCCCGGCAACGGCGCCAAAAACTTGATAGGCTCAAAGTTTATCCCTATACTAAACTGCAAGTGAACAGCAATGTCAAAGTAGTATATAGGGTTATCGAATCCACAGGGACACTTGGTCTCAATAGATCAGAACAGTAGAGACTAATACTAGAAAGAATGCAATGTGATTGAATTAAAAGCGGTGCGAGAAAGTAAATCAGTAGCAGAGATTAACGGTTGTGAAAGCAAGTAATTAAAAGCGTCAAGCCTAGGGTATTCTCAGGAAATCAGACAAGCAGACAGTTCATTCAGCAAGGATCTAATTAAGCACAGTTCTAGAACTCAAAACACAGATATAGAATTAACCAAATTCCTTTGCGATAATTCTCTAAGTCAAAGTGCAGCTAACCAAACTTTCGTTTGCGAGATCTAACAGATTAAACTAGCATTAATCCCAAGTTTGATATGTTCACAATTATCCTAAACCAAACTTCCGTTTGCGCAAAGTTTAATTGCCCAATTTAATTAGTTCAGATTCCTAAACCCCACTTCCGTGACGTATTTAGCAACCTAAGATCTAGATTCTAATTGATCAGGTTAGAACTAGCTTTAAGCACAATTAAATTGAAGAACAGATATAGTTTGAATCCTTAACTGAATTTGAACAAGTCTAGCAAGTCATGAAATCCTATGTGAGAAACCCTAAACCTAACTAGGAATCTACTCAGACATAGATAATGAAAACATAATCATAGAATGAATAAATTGCATAAAAGAATAATAGTAAAAGGGGTTCGAAATCTTCTCCAAATACAGATAAAGTAATAGGTTCAGATCAGCCCCAAAAGCTCTAAAAATCCTCTGCTCTTAATTATGAAAGCGTAAGTAAAATAAACACCAAAATCCTCTACATATAGGCCTAATCTCGGCTGGGGCTTCTGTGTAAATACTGGAACTATCTTGGGCTTCTTTGCAAATCTTCATATCTTCATTAAACCGACGTGTACGGCCCATCTCGCTAGTGTGTCGACCGATGCATAAGGTGTGTCGGTCGATGCATGATCAATAAATCGGACATTGAGTTAAGCTCTCGGCCAAAACGTCCCAAAAGTCCCAAAATGCTCCAAATATCTCCAATTAGCTCCAAACCTGATTAAACCTGTAAAAGACTCTAAACAAAGATAAAAGACACTAAAAACACATCTATATCATGGTCTAAAATGGGTAAAAACCATGATATATCACTTAATCTGAACTGGCCATTTAGATTACTGATATTAGGTTGATTTACACAACGACAGTTGGTTAATTAACTAGATCTGATTTAGGTGAGCAATTTATCTATTCGCAAAGAAATTTGGTTTAGAGAAATTGTGAACGAACGAACTTGGAATTAATGCATGTTTAGAGCTCTAGAATTCGCAACGAAAGTTGGTCTGCTAGGTTGTTAGACATAAATAAATATCGCAGCGAAAGCTGGTTAGTTTTACTTATGTGATTCTAGTTCAAGAACGCTATAGATTGAATCTTGATTGTCGTTAATGTGATTTCCTGATATCCTGAGAACTTCCCGAAACCTAACGCCTTCGTTAATTGCTTACGCCCACTTCATCTCACTTATTTACTGCTATTATGTTTACTGTTCTAAAGTCATAATCTATCGTGTGACCGGAGTCCTTGTGGATTTGATACCCTAAGTACTACATCTGCATCACTGTGCACTTGCAGTTAGAATAGGGATAATTCTTGACCTATCAAGTTTTTGGGGCCGTTGCCGGGGACTCTTTGAGTTCGCCGATAGATTCAGTATTAGGATTTAGACTAAGCATTTTTTTTTTCTAGTTTACTTACGTTTTTGTTTCTTTGGTGTTGCAGGAATCGCATTGCATCGATCGACACAAGGCGAAACTCCTGATACCGAAAGCTTGAGCACTTAGCAGGTCTCTCTCTATGGAGCCTGTGATTTTGATTCGCGGTGAAGATGACATTTTACGAGACCAAGAGGGTCATATATGCAACGCAAAGGGTCAGAAACTGGATGGGGAAGGAAATTTCAAATTTTGCCAAAGGGAAGAATGCTCAGAAAGCTTATGTCAATGCTATCTCTGTTCAGGTTGACCATAGGCTGGATCAGGGATCATATCTTGAAGTTAAGGCTATGGAAATTGTGGAAAACATAGAAGAATCCGAGACTGAAACCCCTGAGTTTGAGAGCTTCGACGGACCAGACTCAACCGAGATTGACATTGATCTTTTGGTAAAATCCATCAGTGTCGATCGACCCCCTTTCAGTGTCATGGACACCCACATCAGAGCTTGGTCAGTTCAGATTGATAATGGACCAAGCCATGGAGAGAAATTTGAGTTTAAGACTACTGAACTCGTGGGAGAAGCTGAAAAACCCGAGACTGAAGCTGGAACTCGAGATGAACTACTTGCATCGATCGTTTCACCAAGTGCGTCGATCGTTGCATACCGTGAAGAATCAGCCTCGCTTGTTTCTCGTGGAATTGTTAAGGAAAGGGTCTACAAACCTCCAATACCATTCCCAAGAGTTCCTATAAGATCTAAACATGAGAAGAATGTGGTAAGGTGCATGGTAGTGATGGATAAGGAGGTAGATGAAACTCCACCAGCTGATGATACACCATATCACCCTTGTGTGCAGAGAAATGCGAGGAAGTTGATCTCTACTGATGGAGATTTGAAAGAAGGGGTGATGATTGTATCTAAGCAAGACAATTCTGTGCTGAATCAGTTCTAGAAAAACTTCCAGATCCAGGAGTCTTTGCGCTAGATTGCTCTATCTTTGAAAACAGCTTCAAGCACTCCTTATGTGATTTGGGATCTAGTGTGAATCTCATGCCATACTCTGTGTCTAAGAGATTAGGAATATTGGATTTCCAGCCCACTAGGATCTCTCTTATCCTGGCTGATCGATCGAAGCGGATCCCGGAAGGAATTCTGGAGGACATCCATATCAGAATTGGAAATTTCTCGATTCCAACAGACTTCGTGGTGCTGAAATATGAATTGGAACCGGATGATCCTCTGATACTTGGCAGATCCTTCTTAGATACAGCTGGAGCAGTGATTGATGTGAGGCGTGGTCTGATTGATCTCCACCAGGGAGATAAGCCTTTGCACTTCAAGATGGACAAGCTGCGAAAGCCCACCATTGATGGTCAAGCTTTTAATGTTCAGCTAGAACAAGAAGCTCAGATTTGCGAGGCTACAATGTCTGATTGTGGAGAGAAGAAGATGGTGGTTCCTCAGGAATCTACTCTAACATCTTCAGGACCTGCAACTGCTCATAAGCAGAAAGCTCCAAACATCAGGCATCCAACAAAGCGAAGAATCAAGAAACGAAATGTTCCGCCTGACCTTGCAGCGATTCCCTCATTCCTTGGACGTTCTCATGCTGCTACCTCTTACACACCGCCATGGATGAAGAGGCATTCACATAGACATTCCAAGTCTCTGTTGAAACCCCCATGAGTCTGATCTCCTACCATCAGTCAAGCTAATGACTTAAAACAAGCGCTGAGTGGGAGGCCCACTGTTTCGTTTTTACTTATTCATTTTGGTGTTTGTATTAGGATTTTACGTTTTGGTTTTGTTTTTGGTGAATGTTCACTGCAGAATACAAAGTCTGGAGACTGACGGATCGCTCAGCAACGATCGTTGTGGACATGGGCGACGATCGTCACAAGGAGAAAATACGGAGAGACTAAAATCGCAGTGTGACGATCGTCACTGCCCTGTGCAGCGATCGTCGCACCCGGTTCAAATTCAAATCGAAGGTACGTGAGTTAACCGAAAATCAGGTTGGTTTAACCAATCCCGATTAAGCAGCGATCGTTGCATCTTAAGCAACGATCGTTGCATACCCGCGTGAGGTAAGTACCCGAGAATCTTTCTTTCTCTTTTCTTCTCCAATTCGCGATTTCTCCTTAAGAACCCTAAATCCCCTTTTGCTCGATCTCCCTCATTTCTCACTCATTTTTAACGATTCAAGTGCCTAATCCACTCGATTTTCTCTCCTCTATCCATTTATATCATCCATTTCAACCAGTTTCGAGGTATGTGTCCCTAATCTCTCTATTTTCATTTTGGCCAAAGGTAGAAAAACCCGAACTTTATCATGATTTGTTGCTCGTAGAACGGAATCGATGCTTTGTTGATCTTATTAATGACGATTTTATGCTAGCTTAGTGCATGCATTGACAGATTTAGAAAGGTTTTGGAAAAAATTTCGATTCAAAGACAAAGCTTTCGGATATCTGATTTAAGACAGATTGTATGACGAATTTGGGTACACTAGATGTTGGCTTAACTGCTACCGATGGTTGATTGAGATGATATGAGTTTATGTGCTTGAATTTGATGATCTTAGAGCTTTGCTGAAGCTTGGAAGAGGTTCAATAGGCTAACTACTCTGTACCCCCACCACGGTTTCACTAAGGAGACACTACTCAGTAACCTCTATCGCGGAGTGCTTCCTAGAATGAGGGCGATGCTTGACTCATCAAGCAATGGTCACTTTCTTGGAAAAGGGGTGGATGAAGCCATGGAACTCATTGAAAATCTTTCCATAAGCGATGGGAACTACAATGATGACTACGACAGAACCAATAGAGGATCATCATCTATGGATGGAAGGTATGAGAAGGAAATCAAAGCCTTAAATGAGAAGATAGACAAGATGATCAGCTCCAACACAAAGCAAGTCATCTTTGTAGGAAACCACGATGAGAGCTAGCCATACCTCTATAGTGTGGAAGAAGAGATGACACAAGAGGAGATGAACTTCATTGCGGGGCAAGGTGGTTTCAACAAAGGTTTCAATCCCAACTATAGGAATCACCCAAACTTTTCCTATAGAAGCACCAATGTAGCAAACCCTCAAGATCAAGTTTACCCTCCAGCTCAAGGACAAGCTCAACAACAAGGGCCGCAAGGCTTTGCTCAAACAACTCAACCAACGCCTTTTGTTCCCTACAACACTCAACAAGGAGGATTTGTCTCTAAACCTCAGTACCAAGGGCAACAAGGAGGATTTGTGCCTAAGCAACAATTTGCTCCACCCGGATTTGCACCTCAACAACAACAAGCTGTTACTTCTTCTAGTATGGATTCTGAACTCAAAGGTATGGTGCAACAACTTCTACAAGGGCAAGCTTCAGGGGCAGTGGAAGTAAGAGATCTCAAGAGTGAGCTGCAAAACTTAACATCTAGGGTCACCAACATGGAGAAGCAAAAGGGGAAGGCTGATTCTACCAACCATTGCAACACCATTCATTCAAATGTTGACCATGAAAAGTTTGTAGCTGAATTAGAAGCCCCTGTCTATGGTTCTCCACTTGAGAAGGAGAAAGATGATAAGTTGGATGAAGAGGCCATCATTGAGGAGTTTCTTCTTGGTCATAGTGATGAAACCGTCTATGAAGACATGGTTGAGGAAGAACCACCCACGACCAAGATAGCTCCTACATCGCTTCCTAAGCTAGGAGCACCGGGAAAGTTCTCATTATCTTGCTCTCTTGGTCACTTAAGGATTGAGGATGCCTTGTGTGATACAGGCTCAAATGTGAGTGTCATATCCCTTGAGATGGTTGAAGAATTGGGGATCAAGAGCATTGAGAGTTACAAATCTACTCTCACCTTTGGGGATTCTTCAACAAAAGTACCATATGGGGAGTTTAAAGACTACCCGGTGATGATCGAGGATTGTACAATCCCAACTGATTTTGTGGTTATGAAGATAAGAAGGGAAAGAAGCTTCCTCTACTATTGGGCACGGATTTTCTCAACACTACCGGTGCAACAATGGATTTCAACAAGAAGAGGGTAGTACTCACAAAGGTGAATGATAAGGTGTTCTACCCCATGAAGTCATCCTCCATCAACACTTGTGGAACCATCACAAGTGACCTTAATCTCGAGGAGGAAAGGACTTTTGCTAGTCTTGCCAAGCTTGAGTATTGTGCATCCATCATTTTGGGAGATTTGAGGATTGAGGAGCAACAAGTTGAAAAGGTTGAGAAGTTGTACTCTCCAAAGGTTGAACAAGTTGTGAAAGATGCTTTGGTTGGAGAGAGTAGTAAAGAGCTGATGAGTGAACACTTGGAAAGTGTTCCATTACAGGAGGTGAGTGGAGCAAAGTAAGCTCCTCTTAAGAGAAAGAAGAAGAAGGGAAAAGCACCTACAACCTCTACTCATACTCAAGCTCCTAGCACTCTCACTCTCCACCCTTTGAAGCTTAAGGATGGGACAATAGAGTACAAGGTAAAATGCAAGGGGATCTCTAAGCATTTCTCAAGTGCTAGAGCCATCCTTACTCTTGAGCTTCAAGCTGATCCAAACAAGCTCCAAAAGCATCTCAACAAACTCTTGACAATCACTCAAATGGTCAAGAATCCTCCACCTCCTCACTAAAAGAAAAGGTAGTCAAGCTTAGTGACTTAAAACAAGCTCACTTGAGAGGAAGTCTCATGTCTATCTCTTGTAAATATTGCTTTATGTTTTAAGTTTTCTAGTCATTGTTGATCTCTCTATTAGGTATCTTCAGGTTTTAAGCTATATAGGTTTTGGCATTGGGAGAAAGAAAGAAGAAGGGTCATGGCGAAATCAACAAAGGATTGAGCTCTCATCCAAGTTAGGAGGAACTCTATTGCCTCCACCTCCCATTCATCCATCCCATTTCACTCCACTTAAAGCACCAAGTAACACTCCACCCTTGTACATATTTAGTTTTTCTTCTCTTTCATGGCATTTTGTTTGTTTTCGGTCTTTCTTCCTCGCTTCTTTCACACAAGGGACAGTGTGATTTAAGTTTGGGGGAGAGACCAGTTGCTAATCATGTTTCTTTTGATCTTATTTTTGTCTTTGAGTCTCATGCATTTCATCTAAGGCATAGAAAAACCAAAAAAAAAATCGAAATTTTTTGAAAAATATTCACAAAAAGAAAGCATTCTAGGATCGAGTCTAGTTGCATCATATAGGATGTTTTCGCATAGGGAGAAATGATTTAATTTCCTCATAAGGTTTAAGAGAGTAAAACTTGTTTCATACGCTAGCTATTCTAGATAGATTACACTAAGGTTGTAACCCGAGAAATGCTTGAAAGCTAGAACGAACCCTACTTGGATAGCTTGCTTTGAACCTTGATTCGATGCTGAAACTTGTTGTGAATTGATGCTAGCTCTATTTAAAAGTGAGAACCTTAACTTGACTTGCAATTATCTTGCTCCTTCTTAATGTTTCTAAACTCATGGATACCTCCAAAATATTCAAGCACTCTTCTCCCTTTTTACCACACTTGCTTGCTTGAATAGCTTCCACGCCCTTAACCACCTTCCTTTCCGCCCATAAACACTCTTTTGAGAGGTAGGCCTCTTGGAATGAGCTAAGTAAATGGTGTTGAGTTTGAGGCGACTAGTTGAAAATTTTCGTATAGACGCAAGCTTGACCTCCTTTAGCTTGTACTTGGCTAAGATTGAAGTTTGGGGGAAGGGTTTTGGAAGGGTTTTGAAAGGGAAAGAACAAAAGGGAATTTGATTGGGATCTCTTGTTTGTTGGCAAAAGTGTTTTGAAAGAAAAGCTCTTAAGTGTTTTAAAAGAAAAAGTGCCTCAAGTTTGAAATAAAAAGAAGCCAAAGTGCTCAACTAAAAAGAAGTTTATGAAAAGAGGTCATTGCTAAAGAAAGAAGTATTTGAGCTAAGAAAAGAATTGCCACTGTTTTGAAAAGTTTCGAAAGATCCTTGGGAGTATTCTTGGGAAGTGTTTTGGTTGAGAAAGAGGGATGAGGCAAAAATAGCCTTGGAAAAGGGTAGACTCAAACTAGGTGGGCTAGAGTAAGAGTAGAAGTCATTGGGAAATGGGTAGACGGAAATGGATTCTAGTATGCACCAATTGCTTCTATACTCTTAGCCTTTTACTATGTGCTCATTAATTTCTTCTTGAGAGAACCTAAATGCATATGGAGAAACCCCTCTTTTTGATTGAGATCATCTTTATCTCAAAACCTTAACCCTTGCCAAATGAGTTTGAACACTTTGTTGTGAGTAAGATCCACTTGAAATGCTTAATCAATGTCAAAGAGCTAGTTGATTTGAATGCTTGTGAAGGTTGAAGATTAAGCTAAAATTATTGTCTTGATGAGTATGGCTATATCCTTGGAGTAGGCTTTTCTCGGTTGACTTTAGTTGTATAGACTTGAAATGAAGTTTGAAACTTGATTGAACCTTTGGATATGAGCTCCCACCTTCAAACCTTTTCCCCAACTTATTTTGATTGACTTATGCTTGCTTGTGGACAAGCAAGATTCAAGTTT
This sequence comes from Orychophragmus violaceus, assembly GCA_030180135.1. Lineage (NCBI taxonomy): Eukaryota > Viridiplantae > Streptophyta > Magnoliopsida > Brassicales > Brassicaceae > Orychophragmus > Orychophragmus violaceus. The sequence goes on along the minus strand of CM058229.1, from coordinate 87,320,181 downwards.
GGGGGAATTGATATTCATACATTTTCATGCATTTAGGCTTGTATATAGTTCTTGTTTTGACTTCATTTCACCATCATTCATACCATTTTATCGAGTCATTGTTGCATCTAGAGTATAGAGTTGTTTAGGACTAGGAGTAGGCACTTTAGGCTTGCATTTGGAGTGTTTCTTGTGTTTTGCAGGTGATTGGAGGTGTCTAGGAGCATTGGTGAGCTTGGAAGTGGAGTCTAGAGTTCGAAGGACTAAGGAAGAAGCAGCTGGAAGGCATATCGGCCACCATATCAGTTGGGGTGGCCGATACACACTCTCGGAAGAAAATCCGAGGACTCATATCGGCGTGAGTATCGGCAAGGCAAGCTGATACAGTTCCTCGACCAAAACCCAGGAGACCATATCGGGATGCATATCGACCCATAAGCCGATACAGTCTCTCGGATTAATTTCAGTACCAGCATATCGGTTGGCGTATCGGTTTAGCCAACCGATACGCACCTTCGACGAGAAAATCCGAGAGCTCATATCGGCCAGCATATCGGTCTGGCTGGCCGATACAGAACCCAGAATCTGTCTTAGATCCGGGTCAATACCCGGTTTGTTCCGGGTTGACCCGGTTCGCCCCATATTGACTACTTAAGCCAAAAACCTATTTTCTATTGTTTATAAAGTTTATTTTGTTGCAAAAAACCTTTTGGGAAGAACAAGTTTGAATCTTGATCAATCTAAGTACTTCTTTTGAGATTTCTTCCTTGAATCTTTCAATCTTTCTCTAATCATTGATGATTAACACTATCTCTATGGATTTTGTTGATCATATGATGATTAGTGAGTAGTTCTTCATAGGGCTTATGGGTTAGGTAGGATTAGGTTGATTAGGGGTGATCAATGGATTTCTAATGTTTGATTGTTTAAAACCTCCTCTATCAAAGTGTGTTTAGTGCCTAATTAGCCTTGATCACGTTGATTAGGATATTTAGGATTTCTTGCTCACCATGTGTTCAACGAAATTCCTGTTTCTAGCTTTGGTAGAACTTTCACATTCTAGCACATGAAAATGGATGTTTAGAGTGATTGTTGGTTGTTTGGAACTTGTTTGAATGCTTGCTTGATTTTAATTCACAAATGAGAATTTGTTCTTGGATTAGGATTAAGTAAAGAGATTAGTATTAAGAGATTAAACTGATCAACTTGTTGTGTTCCTTGCTAGGAGGTTAGCTTCTTTGAAGTTTGAATTAGGATCCTTGATCATCCCGAGTCACCTATCCGTTGACCTCAACCTTTAGGCCTTATCTTTGTCATTGATTGTTGAGAATTCATTTTGTTTGCTTGTTTCTGTTTACTTCTATTTGAATTGTTTTCGTTAGGATTGTTAGAACAAAAACTTAATTGGGTGATTTAACTCTAGAGGTTTAGTTTGTTCTTATTGGTTTTATCCGTCCCAAAAAGGTTCGATACCTCAAAGCTACACGATAAGCTTGAGGAATTGGTACCTCAAAGGATTGCAAAATCCTTGATCTAAGGAGGAAAATCAAAGCACTCAATGAAAATCTGGACAAGTTGCTCAAAGAAAACCAGAGGAATGTTAACTGTGTGGGAGAATTTGATCAACACCAAGGATACTTTGAAGATGATGCTGAGATGAGTGTTGATGGACATGCATAAATGAACTACATTGGAGGCCAAGGATTCAACAAAGGCTTCAATCAGAACTATAGGAATCACCCCAACTTTTCCTATAGAAAAAACAATGTGGAGAATCCTCAGGACCAGACATATCCACCATTCAAATCTCAAGAACAGACCACACTACAAGGAAACTTCCCAACAAAACCAGCATTCATTAACAGTGGAGGCTTTCAACAAAGGCAACCTTACAACAACAACCAAGGCAACTTCCAGCCATGACAACAATACAACCAAGGAACCTACCAAGGGAACCAACAGTACCAAGGTCAAGGAAGCTCATCCAACCAAAGACAAGAAGATATCACCCAACAAATGATGAAACAAGTTTTGGAGAGCAACAAAAACTGCAAAATGAATGGACTACAAGATTCGACCATCTAGCCGCAGAGTTTGCAAGCTTCAACCAACAACTTCCTCAACAAGGATATCATCAAACAGACCACCAGAATTCCTGTCTGGAAAACCAGAACCAAACCCAAAGGAATACATCAATCCCATTACATTAAGAAGTGGTAAAGAACTACCATCAAGGAAGCTCATTGGGGACAATGAAAAACAAGAAGGGGGGATGGACTTTGAACTTGAGAAGAAAACCATGGAGAAAGAGAAGCACGATGCAGAAGTTAAAGGGTAAGTCAAAGATATCAAAGGGAAAGACAAGATGCATGAACAAACGAAGGAGAAGGAAAAAACTGGTTCAACCTCTACATCCAAGGAGAAAATCTTTGTGCCACCAGCCTATGAGCCAAAACTTCCCTTCCTGGAAGATTCAAGAAGCAGCTCTTAGAGAAGTACAGAGCACTCTTTGACAAGCAAATGGAGAAGATTCAGTTCACCATGCCATTGATGGATGCATTCATGCTAGTACCCCAATACATCAAATTTCTCAAGGATGCAATCAAGGACAGAACAAAGGAGATGGAATGCATGGTTATATTAACCCATGAGTGCAGTACCATTATCCAGAGAACGACCATTCCCAGGAAGCTTCACCCTACCATGCGCTTTGGGACCACTCTCCTTTGAAAGATGTCTATGTGATCTTGGAGCAAGTGTAAGCTTGATGCCACTCTCAGTGGCAAAGCAACTAGGATTCACACACTACAAAGAGTGTAGAATCTCACTTGTATTGGCAGATAGGTAGTTGAGACTTCCGGTTGGCATTCTTGAAGATATTTCGGTCATGGTCATTAATTTAGAAATACCGACAGATTTTGTGGTTCTGGAGATGGATGAAGAACCAAAGGACCCCCTGATCTTTGTAAGACCTTTCTTGGCCACTGCTGGAGCCATAATTGATGTCAAGAAGGGGAAGATTGACCTGCACTTGGGAAAGAACCATATCCTTAAGTTTGACATCAATGAGGTGATGAAGAAACCAACGATTCAAGGGCAGACCTTTTGGATTGAAACATTGGATGATTTGGTTGATGAATACCTGGAAGAGCTGGCTATGGAGGACTCCCTGGAGATAGTCATGACTACCAAGAAAGACATGAGTGAGCTGGTGGACAAAGAAGGACAAGAGTATGCAAAACTCCTTGACTCTCGCAAGGCGTTAGAAGGAAACGACCAATTCCTGGAACTCCCTCAAGAAGTCCACAGCATCAAATCCATGGAGGGAGAAGAAGAAACCAAACCAGATGGCAATGGTGAGTCCAGCCTAGATGATGACTGGTGTGAAAGGTAGAACTAAAAACAACATTCGGATGGGCTAAGGTACGCTTTCTTGGGACCAAACTCGTCATACCCTGTCATAGTAAGTGAAAACCTAAACACCAATGATTTGAAATTACTCCTTAATGAACTGAGAAAATATAGGAGAGCAATAGGTTATTCACTTGATGACATTAAAGGACTATCACCAACTCCTTGCACCCATAGAATCCATTTGGAAGATGAAACAATGACTTCAATTGAGCATCAAAGTAGACTGAACCCTAATTTGAAAGAAGTTAAAAAGGAAATTCTGAAACTCTTGAATGCATGAATAATCTTTCCAATTTCAGATAGCACATGGGTCTCACCTGTTCATGTAGTTCTTAAGATGGGAGGTATAACAGTAGTTAAAAATGAGAAAAATGAACTAATCCCGACAAGAACTATAACCGGACATAGAATGTGCATCGATTATAGGAAATTGAACTCATCCACCAGAAAAGATCACTTTCCTCTCCCATTCATTGTTCAAATGCTTGAACGATTGGCGAACCATCCATTCTACTGCTTTCTTGATAGGTAAAGTGGGTTCTTCCAAATACCCATTCATCCTAACGACCAGGAGAAGACGACATTCACATGTCCCTATGGCACCTTTTCATATCAAAGGATGCCATTTGGATTATGTAATGCTCCAGCCACCTTTCAAAGGTGCATGATGTCGATCTTTTCTGACTTAATTGAAGAAATGGTTGAAGTTTTTATGGATGATTTTCTGTATATGGTTCCTCATTTGCTTCTTGTTTGTCTAATTTGTGCAGGGTACTTCAGCATTGCGAGGAGACAAACTTGGTACTAAACTGGGAGAAATGCCACTTTATGGTGAAGGAATGAATAGTACTTGTGCAAAAAGTTTTAGAAAGAGGAATCGAAGTGAACAAAGCCAAAATAGATGTGATGATGGGACTGCAGCCACCGAACTCAGTCAAAGGGATAAGGAGCTTTTTGGGTCATGCAGGTTTTTAGCGGCGGTTCATAAAATATTTTTAAAAGATTGCAAGGACATTGACAAGACTGCTGTGCAAGGAGACAAAGTTCATCTTTGATGACGAATGCCTCAAAGCATTCCACATGATCAAGAATGCCCTCGTGAGTGCACCCATAGTTCAAGCTCCTGGCTGGGATCTTCCTTTTGAGATAATGTGCGATGCCAGCGATTATGCAGTCGGAGCGGTTCTAGGCCAGAGGAAGGACAAAAATCTTCATGTCATATATTATGCAAGCAGGACCCTGGACGATGCTCAAGTCAGATATGCAACCACAGAGAAGGAGCTCTTGGCAGTGGTGTTTGCATTTGACAAGTTGAGATCATATTTGGTGGGATCAAAAGTGGTGGTGTACACTTATCATGCAGAATTAAGACACTTGTTGGCTAAGAAGGATGCTAAGCCAAGGTTGTTACGATGGATACTTCTACTTCAGGAGATTGACCTTGAAATACAAGACAAGAAAGGAGTTGAGAATGGGGTGGCTGATCACTTATCAAGGTTGAGAATTGATGAAGAGTTACCAATTGATGATTCCATGCCGGAACAACAGCTCTTGCTCATTCAGAGCTTAAGAAAAGGATACAAGATGAGCCTGAAGATGGAAGAAGTAAAAAGCTTGAAAGAGGAGAGCCTGCCTTGGTATGCAGATTTTGTCAACTACTTGGCCCGTGGAAAGGAGCCACCAAACCTCAATAGCTACCAAAGGAAGAAGTTCTACCGAGATGTTGCTCGATTTTATTGGGATGAACCCTACTTGTTCAAGAGATGTTCAGACGGTCTCTACAGAAAATGTGTTCCAGAAGAAGAGATGGAAGGGAAATTGTATCACTGCCATGGTTCGGATTATGGAGGACACTTTGCATCATTCAAAATCGCAACAAAGGTGTTACATTCAGGTTTTTGGTGGCCCAGCCTGTTTAAAGATGCTCACGGATATGTGTCAAGGTGTGACGCTTGCCAAAGGAAAGGGAACATTGGGAGGAGAAATGAAATGCTACAGAACCCCATCTTGGAAGTTGAGATATTTGATGTGTGGGGGATTGACTTCATGGGACCTTTCCCATCCTCCTATGGGAACCAATACATTATGGTAGCAGTAGAATATGTGTCCAAATGGATGGAAGCTATTGCAAGTCCCACCAACAATGCTAAGGTGGTCATTAAGAAATTTCAAGTCAATCATATTCCCACGATTCGGCGTACCAAAGGTTGTGATTAGTGATGGAGGCACTCACTTCGTCAACAAGGTATTTGAGAGTCTTCTTAAGAAGTATGGAGTGAAACACAAGGTGGCTACACCATATCATCCTCAAACCAGCGGACAAGTGGAGGTTTCCAACTGGCATATCAAGGCAATATTAGAGAAGACTGTTGGGAGCTAAAGAAAAGATTAGGCCAAGAAACTTGATGATGCTCTTTGGGCATACCGGACAGCCTTCAAGACACCTATCGGCACAACACCTTTCAACCTCTTGTATGGAAAGTCATGTAACTTACCAGTAGAGTTGGAGTACAAGGCTATGTGGGCAGTCAAGCTACTGAATTTCGACATCAAGAATGCAGCTGAGAAACGCCTCATTCAACTTGAGGAGCTTGACGAAATCCGACTTGATGCTTATGAAAGCTCAAAGATTTACAAGGAGAGGACAAAAGCGTTCCATGACAAGAGGATTGTCAAGAAAGAGTTCAAGGCAGGAGACCAAGTTTTATTCCCGGTTGAAGTTGTTTCCCAGGAAACTTAAGTCGAGATGGTTCGGCCCCTTCTCAGTCAAGGAAGTACGACCCTATGGAGCCGTCATTCTACTCAACAAATACGGAAGTGAGTTCACAGTGAATGGACAGCGGCTCAAAGTCTACTCTGCGTCCAACCCCGTGAAAGAAGAGATATCGATTCTTCTCACTGAACCAACCCCAACCTAAAAAGTAAGAGAGTCAAGCTCGTGACTTAAACAAGCGCGCTTGGGAGGCCATCCCATGTTATCCTTTGTAAATATGGTGTGAATTTTCTATCTTTGGTTTGATTTATGTGTGTTTGTGTGATTTCACGTTTTTTTTAGTTTCATATGTGTGTTTTCAACATGAGGGAATAAGCCAGAATAGGGATGGAAAGATCTGCATCACGGAGAAACCGTTGCAAGAAAAATTACCTCACAACGAGTGACTACAGCGAGGTGCATAACTTGTTGTGAGGAATTGCGAGACAGGGGATCCCGCAGCGGCATGCACAATGAGGGCTGTAAGCCGATGCAGGAAAGATACACCTCATAGCGGCATCTGGCAGCGAGTGCCTTAAGCCGTTGTGAGGACATTTGCGGAAGGCGATTTCCCACAGCGGCATGCGCAGCGAGTTCATGCAGCCGCTGTGGAAAAAGAACACCTCATAGCGGCATCCGACAGCGAGTGCCTGGAGCCGCTGTGAGGTCATTTTGCGTGTCCTTTATCTCTCTCTCACGACCTCACTTCTTCTTCTTTAAAAAAACCCCATTGTTTCTCTAAAAGCTTCAAAACTCTCTCAAATAAAAACCGTTTTCAATGATTTTTGGACTGGTGATTCACGATTTCTCATCATCTACGCATTTAGAATCATAATCTTTCATCAAATCAAGCCAAGATGGTAAGGAAAAAGGCACAAGAGCAAGAGCAGCAACAAAGCACGCAGACACATCGTCCAGGGAAAGAACCTGCTGCGACACAAGACGATGATGATGAGAGAATCTATTTCTCGGGTAGCAGCAGTGAAGAAGAAAGGGTACAGCCGACGGTGAAGAAGGGAAAAAGCAAGAAGCCGGCAGCAAAAAAGCCGAGGAAGAAGAAAAAGGGGAAGATTTACACATTGGGACAAGTGAGGACAAAGATTGGATATTACGACTGGATAGCCACGAAGTTCGGGGATGCTGATATCTGTAAGAAGCTGGGGATATATGATGACATCATGGTCATCCTGAAGAGTCTCAGTTTGGAAAGATTGATGACAGAAGCTTATCCCGTTTACGAGATGCCGTGCCACCAGTTCTTTTGCACTATACAAATGGAGAAATTTATGGATGGACTAACGGAAGATGAAGGGTTTGGTGTCATCACCTTCATCTGCAATGGAAAGAAGCACAGAGTGGGATTCAAACAGCTGTTTGAGATACTAGGATTCAGAGATGAGTGGAACAACATGCTGCCAATCTTAGAACTTCTCCCTACGGTATTGTGGAACACCATATCCAGGGCAGTCTACAAGACATGAGAAATGAAGAACTCTGACATTGCCCACCAGACCATCCGATACGTGGAAAAGCTGCTGGCCTACACCGTGTTTTCAAGGCGAGAGAACAACAAGGTGCTAGAAGAAGGGTTGAGGTTTATGGCGATGGGACTTAAGCCGGTATTGGGAGGATTTGACCTTCCCGAGGTAAACCATTGGAACTATGATGAGTTGTGAGTTGTGGCTTACTTCTTCAGGAGGTTAATGGCTATCAGAAAGCAGGCGATGACATCTGTTGATAGGACGCCAGTGTTCAGATTTGGGGGGGATGATGGCTCCGATATTTCAGGCATTGCAAATCCCAGTGGTCAATGGGGTTGCACCACAGCTGATAGATGAAGCCCTTTTGCGCAAGACCCACTACTTAGCTGGGAATATAGAGGACAGATTCACATACACATTCAAAGCCAGCCACAACCTGACTGCGAATGTCCTCCTCCCGAACATTGCCATCACTGAAGGATTGTTTAGTGTTTGTCCTGGTTTAATTCTTCAGATTAAACTCACCTAAACAGATTGGATCTAGGTTCTCTTGTAGAATCATAAAGGGATCTCACCTAATACCTTGTTTATGCAGCGGATTAGAGAGGTATTGTCAGAGATCAGCAGAACCGCCAAGAGACAGCTCCTCCAAAGGTTCACACACGCACACTTCAGGAAATTGGCTGCTAGACCAGAAGGGAGGGAGGCGCAGAGAGAGAGAGAGAGAGGCGCAGACTGCTGAGAAAAATTAGAGAGCTAGGTCAAGTTTTATTCATTAAAACCCCTTTTAGTTCTCATGGGCTTTTGGGCCCAAGTCACAGTCTGATTAAATCCCTTAGATTTAATCAGGCCCTTTAATCTCTCTAAGTACAGTAAATGCCTAGCACTTTTACCGTACTTCTGCTGTACCGTTCCTTCATATTTTCCTGTCAGCTTAGGCGTGTGACCCATATGGGATCATATAATAAAGGCAATAAGTCCAAGACTTATAGATCATGAGCGGACTCTAGCAAGCCATCATGACCCCCAGTATTATATGACTTATGTCTGATCATTGACATACTCTTACTTTCTAGAGACAGTACAGAGATTACTGGACATAATTCCAACAATCTCCCACTTGTACTGGAATCTCTGTATTCATATTCCTTTTGTCTCAATATCTCGATTAGTCATAAGGCAAGATGAGTGTCATCCTTATAAAGCCTAATCATGTTCATCGGACTCTGATTTGATACTGACAATCCAAACGACTCGGGACAGTCCGTTTGAGCATGGCCATGCATTTTCCAGTATTCAAATCTCCGATTGGCCTAGAGATATTCACTCCATTTATATTGGAGGGACAAATCCCGTCTTGTTCCATCACTGTAAACTACTCATTTCATAATACACCCAAACAAGGTCCTTATAACTATCGCTCAACGACAGCGTTAGACAATGATCAAAGCGCATCAGTTGATGTGCAGTCACATGCATGCGAACTCAGGTCTAAGGACTATACTCTATAGTCGTAGTAAGAATCTCTTATGACACAGATATAAATATCCTGAAGAGTTCTTATAAGCGGGTCTTGTCCGGTCGTATGTACCCCAACATACACCTATGTACTGACTTTGATGCCGTGCATCTATGACATCCCGAGACTTTGTCATAAGTCACATACCAATCTAGTCTCACGCGGTTGTTGGTGTTCCAATTTCAACAACCTTCGACTAGGGACAGGATGATATAAGCCATCTATCAAATATAGGGTCTCATGATCAAGCTAAATGACTTTGATGACTCAAGATCAAGTCACTTACTTCGATGACCTATAAAATGGTTTATATCATTTTGGAACGATTATTTCATCACAGTTAAAATAATCTTGAAATAATAATTTTATTTAAACATCTTAAAATGTTTTACAAGAACATATCAATAACTAAATAAAGCCCTTTACAAACTCCCACTGAAATTAAGACTACATCTTAATTTCACTTATCCTACAGCTACAGTCCGCGACTCGTGCTTAGGCCTAAGGAGTGGCTTCGTTAATAGATTAGCAACGTTCTCATTCGTTGAAACTTGCTGATCTACTTAACACCTCTGTCATTTATCTCACGGAATAGGTTATACCTACCCTCAAGATGTTTGGACCTCTGATGTGTAGCTAGTCTCATCTATGCTGGGAATCACATCAAGTTCAGTGATGAACTCTTCTTTCCAAACAACCTCTTTCGCCGCTTCCCAAGCCGCGAAATGTTCAGCTTAAGTCATGGAGTCAGCAACAGTGCCTTGCACCGCCAGACAGACACAAGATATAACCGGACTGTGACCGGAAATCATCTTTGTCTGTTGGAAACTTGCCTTTCAGACTCTGCCGACTTGTAGCACCTCACTTTCTCCGTAAATCAAGAACTTATCCTAAGTATTTTCCAAATACTTGAGGATATTCATTACGTCTATCCAGTGATTTTTTGCTGGATTTGACTGGTCTTTACTTGTCTTGCTTAACATTAAAGCAACATCAAAACAAGTACGTGTCATGGCATACATGATAGATCCAATTGCCGACGCATATGGAATCTCATCCATGCATTCAAGCTCAGCAGATATCGTAGGATACTGTTTCTTGCTTAACGTAATGCCATGTGACATTGGCATAAAACCCTTCTTGGAATGCTGAAAACGTGTAGGACTTTGTCAATATAAGTATTCTGACTTTGTCCTACCAGCTATTTTGGATCTCTATCTTTAGATCCAAAATCCAAGAACCTACGTGGCTTTACCCATGTCAATCATAAAACCAACTCCCAAGCCAGTCCTTTACCGACTGCAGCATTGGAACGTTATTTTCGAGAATCAGTATGTCATCGACATACACTATGAGAAATGCAACATCGCTCCCACTTATCTATTAGTAAACGCACAGTTCAACTTCGTTTTTGTTCAAGTCAAAACCTTGACTACTTCAACAGAACGAAGATTCCAACTCCGATATGTTTGCTTCTATCCATTAATGGATCGATGAAGCTAACTTACTTACAGTATAATTTTTCGGAGTCCGGGCTCACTTTCGCTTCTGTGAATTTCGCAGGTTCGTCACTTTCAATGATCATCAGATCATGGCAATTAATCACGAGAAATCACTCTCGGATTAGTGACGGATTCAAATCTGCGAACTTCAGGCTCTACAGGTGTAGATTCTACAGAAATCTGTAAATCCATCCGCTGCTCTCCCTCAACAGGTTGAGCAGCTTCCTGTATTTCTCGAATTTCTTCGAGTTATACTTTTACTCCCACTGTTCTTCTTGGAAAGCAATTTTCCCTTTAGAAAACAGAATTCCGAACAACCTAACTTCGTTTTCGGAATGGACGTAAAAGTAACAAGCCTTGGTTTCCTTAGGACAACCAGCGAAGTAGCACAACTACAAATACTCAGTAAAGACGAATTTGGATCATTTCCAGTCCACATTTAAGTGGTGTCTTTCAACTGATATTGGTAGAACTATTTCAGCGTAAACTTAGATATTTCTAGAGCGTTATTCTTTAAAGAATATCATGGAAGATTCGTGTGACTCATCTTTAATCATTTCTAATAAGATCTGATTCTTTCTCACAGAAACACCTCCAGGTTTTCAGGAGAAATGAGTTGTGAAACGACTTCACACTCATTCAGATGATCACACCATCAATGACTTAAGTATTCTCACTCGTGATCTAATCCAGAGTCTCAATACTTCAGTCACTCAGATTCTATACCTCATTCTGGAACTCTTTGACCATTTCAAAGAATTCTGACTCGTGTCTCATCAAATGAACACAGTCATACTCACTGAAGTAATCAGTAAAGATAATGAAGTATAGAAAATTTTCTCTGGCATTACTGCTCATCGGGCCACATACATGAGTATGTTCAAGGTCCAATAAGCCTTCGGGCTTTTCTCTAGCTCGACTAAGATGGGCCCTTTGTCTTTTGGTCCAGTAAGCAGAATTCAAGTCTCATAAGGTATCCGATCAAATGAGCCCAAAAGTCCATAACTATGGGGTTTCTGAATCCGACTTACTCTATGTGACCAAGACATTTACGCCAAGAAAAATCAGGTTTAATTCATCAGATTTAAACCAATTCGGTATTTATGTTACATTTAGGCACTCTTTGGTTTAAGATATAAAACCCATTCCTTGAATAGGGTGCTACAATTAATATTTCATTAAGATCAAAAGAACAAAACTTGTCTTTTATCAAAATGAAAACATTCAAATTCTTACAAGAAAATGAAAGACAACTCTGCTTAAAGCAGGTACATTGTAGCAATTACTTAATACAAAGCCAAGCCTGAAAGGCATCTACAAGTGAAAACCCTACTGCTGAGGCAGAATCCATAGCTCCTTCCAGACATGCAGTTCCACTTGTCCTTCTTTCAACGTTTTACTGTTGCTTAGGCTCTGCATATTATAACAAATATCAGTGCCACAACTAGTATCCAATACCTATAAGGTAGAACTTGAAGTAACAACATGAATACCTGAGGAAGTAGTCTCATACATCAACTTCAACTCCTCATTATCTTCCATGAATTTAATGCAATCTCTCTTCCAATGCCCAGTCTCTTTACAGTAGCAGCACTTACCAACGTAAGAGGTATCTGACTCGGGCTCAGAAGACACACGCTTGCCATGATTCAAAATCTGGACAACTTTGTCTTCACCCTTGTCAGCATTAGGTTTAGTAAACCTACCCTTCTCCTTCATGAGATTATACAGGGTACTCTTCACGTTTGGCTCAACTGTCTTGAGCATATCATGCAGTTCAGTCAGCGTCTTCGTTAAGCCTTTCTTGATATAGTTCCTTCTGAACTTATCATAGCTTGACGGCAGTGACTGCAGAATGATCTCAGTTGCCAATTCTTGGCTAACTGGATAATCCAGTTTCCTCAGGTTATCAATGTAGCCCATCATTTTACTGACATGAGGACTCACTGGATGATCATTTGGTAGCTTGCAGCTAGTGAGAGACTTAACCAACTGGTATCTCTCCCTTCTTATCTGCTCCTGAAATTTCAATTTCAGGCTGCTGATCATCTCTATTGGCGACTCCATGTTCTCATATTGCTTCCGCAAGTCTGAGTCCATGGTAGCCAATATCAGACCACGCACATCTACCGCATCATTATAATGCTTCTTCCAAGCATCATATACTGCATGGGAGGCATTGGACCCGATCCTCACGGGGAGAGCTCTCTCAAGAACATAGTCCTTTCTCTCCTGCCTGAGGACTAGCCTCAGGTTCCGCGACCAAATCAAGAAATTTGATCCGTTCAGCTTGTCCATCTCAAGGATAGACCGGATCGAGAAAGTGTTTTGATTGTTTGTGCTAGTCATAACTGAAATTTAAGATAAAAGAATTTTAGTTAATATGTTCAATATGATTAATCTCGCATTATATTTAATAACATCAGTTACCCTCAATAGAATATAATGATTCCAAGATCCACATATAACTAAGATCAAAGTGGGCCACTGGCCGTCACCCAACCTTAGCTTATATCGGTAAGCCCTATATCGGCTAATTATATCCGTGATATAACTCTTGGTTGTGAATCTGGGCCCGAGGCCCAATCCACTCTGATGTCTCAAGGCCCGGGACTCCCGATGGCCTAGTCAAGAAAACCAGACTATACAGTCATGTAATCACTAATGTCTTGGACTCCCAATGACATTAATGAATCACAAACTGTCTTACCCACGCAAAAGATAGACACCCTCACACTGTAAGGCCATGTGTACAATTGAATGGGCTTCAACAGCTGACATAGACTGGACAAGACATCCAACGCTTGATATTATTCGAGGTTTGTAGGTTTTCTTAAAATTTCATCCCAAAATAGAAGATTACTATTTTTTTTGGAAACTTTCCATTTTGGGAAACCTACTACTTTTGGAAAGTTTTATAATTGGAAACTTCCTAACTATAGAAATTTCCTAAAATCCAAAACATGCAAATCTAGAAACTTCTATTATAAGAAACTTTCTAATTTAAAATTTTGGAAACTGATTAATTTAAAATCAAATTTTAATTATTAAATAAAATTTTAAATTCAATCTGAAGAAAAGACTCAAATAATTGGCCCAATTGTTTTAACTTCTTGGCCCAAGGCCCAAGAATTGGTCTATGTCCAAGACATAACCCAATTGCCCAATTAAATGACATAACCGGTCTGGTTCATTAAAATTGGTCCAACCAAGATTAATTACTACGATAACCACAATTGTTAACCAGTTATTTACTAAACCGGATTTTCTCAATTTATTTGGTCCAACCAAATCAAATTAGAAAACCACTGGTTTAGGCACTAAATCCAATTTTACAACTTTGGATTTCTTATCACGGTTTAACCAGATCTAATAAAATTTATTAAATCTGTAATTATTAAACCGTGACGATTAAGTTTTAATTATCTTAAACCGAGCCACAAACCAAACCGCAACGATCGATGCTCTTACCATCGATCCGGAATCGATCGATGCTCTCACGCTATCGATCGGAACAGCTTGGGTCGTGCGATCGGGACGAGAGGCGACGGGACGAGAGCATGACGCGATCGTGTCCATGCGATCCGCCTTGCGGATCAGCCCATCGAATCGATCGATGCTCTCGCGCCTCACGTCTGACCGGTATGACCACGCATCACGGTCCACGATCGGTTCGTGCGTCATTCCGATGCATCGGTCGATGCAATTTTAGTTTAGGGTTTCAATTAATGTTTCTTAAGTGTTTTCTTATCACATATTGATTGATTCAAACACTTCTAAACAACCTAAACATGATTCTAAACAAGAAATCCTAATTGAACCAATAGCTCTGATACCACTGAAGGATTGTTTAGTGTTTGTCCTGGTTTAATTCTTCAGATTAAACTCACCTAAACAGATTGGATCTAGGTTCTCTTGTAGAATCATAAAGGGATCTCACCTAATACCTTGTTTATGCAGCGGATTAGAGAGGTATTGTCAGAGATCAGCAGAACCGCCAAGAGACAGCTCCTCCAAAGGTTCACACACGCACACTTCAGGAAATTGGCTGCTAGACCAGAAGGGAGGGAGGCGCAGAGAGAGAGAGAGAGAGAGAGAGGCGCAGACTGCTGAGAAAAATTAGAGAGCTAGGTCAAGTTTTATTCATTAAAACCCCTTTTAGTTCTCATGGGCTTTTGGGCCCAAGTCTCAGTCTGATTAAATCCCTTAGATTTAATCAGGCCCTTTAATCTCTCTAAGTACAGTAAATGCCTAGCACTTTTACCGTACTTCTGCTGTACCGTTCCTTCATATTTTCCTGTCAGCTTAGGCGTGTGACCCATATGGGATCATATAATAAAGGCAATAAGTCCAAGACTTATAGATCATGAGCGGACTCTAGCAAGCCATCATGACCCCCAGTATTATATGACTTATGTCTGATCATTGACATACTCTTACTTTCTAGAGACAGTACAGAGATTACTGGACATAATTCCAACAATCACCACACTGCGGAACAAGGAGAATGTCATGTTTCAGCCGGATCCACGGTACTACCACAACATTGCAGCTGACCCGCTGGAAGCGCAAGCAAGACCAAGGAAGAGGAGAGCAGCTGAGAGAGCTTCGCAGGGTGAAGGCACCAGCAGCCAAGCGGATGTTCCGACAGAGACAAGAGCCAGTTCTGATCAGGATAGACCACCAATCCCGATCTATGGGAGCGCACGCTACTACCTCCATGCTCCCAATGAAGCAATTCAGGGTGCTCAGTTGCGCAGAGCTCATAGCTATATCAGGAAGCTGGAGCGTTGGAACAAGCTTCAAGACCGCACCATTGGGAAATTGGTGGCAGCTCGACGAAAGACAAAAGAGGTCTTGAAGAAGAAGTAGAAGGAGAAGACGAAGGCGCTCAGCCGTCAGGTTAAGTACTTGGCTTATATGGTGACAGGGAATAAGGGTCCGGTGGAAATGCCTCCTGGTTACCCGGAGAGTGAAGAAGAAGCAGATTCAGAGGATTTCTTGACTCAACACTCCTATCATGGAGGAGAGGCTTCCAGCTCATCCAGCAGAGCACCAGGATGCGCTTCCCTTGACGAGTGGCGTTGCAGAGCTAGGCACCACATCCCACCACCATCTCCCGGTTCCACCAATGAGTCTCTATCCTTGGGTGAAGACGAGGAGGACATCGCACCTCCTAACTACTGAGGTAACATCACCACTTTGTAAATAGTTTTTATTTTGTGTTGTTTTAAATTTACCATCATTAGCTTCCCCTAATTTGCTTTCACACCGAGACGGTGCGAAGTAAGTTTGTGGGGGTGATCAATTAACCATCGTTTTTTGTTTTTTCGAGTCTTTTGTGTATTGCATTGTTAATAGATATGATTTCGAAAAAACCAAAAAAAATGAAAATTTTGAAAAAAAAAACAAAAAGAAAAAGGCATGTAGTTTCATATTTATATCTTTTCTAGGATTGAGTCTAGTAGCATTCTAGATTGCACTTGCATTTTCAGAGGAGACAATGATATAAATGCCTTGTAAGAAATCTAGATTTAAGAACTCAACGTGATGCCCTTGTTAATCATAGTATGTTGCTTAAACAACTATTGAAACACTTGCACATTTCGAGCTTTGATCACACCACTCAAATCTATTTGTCTTGTTTGATACTCTCAACATTGAAACCAACTCATCTATATGGACTTAAATGAACTTAAACTTCTCACTTATGGGTTTTTGATGCTTGATCATGGTTACCATATACACACTTAGATTATCTTTTACCACCCTTTGTTAATCCAAGTGGCCATTCTCACTCTTAGGATGTTTCCACATCATAGAACCCTTCCCTTTCCTTTTAAACCTTCATTTGATTGATTGAGTGATGCCTCTTTTTGATAATGCTAACATGTGTAAAAGGTTAAAAGTATAAGAACGACAATGATTATCTCTCATAGGTTAATCTAGGAGTTCACTTTTTGATTGGCATTTGGGGTATAAGCACTTGAATATGGGATTGGGAGTGAAATAAAAGAAAGAGTGAAATGGGGAGTAAAAGAAAAAGAAAGAACCAAAGGGATTGTGAAGGGAAACACTTGGGAAGTTGAGATAAAAATTGGAAAACTCTAAGTTTGAAATGAAAAGAGATAAAAAGAAAAAGAGTCTTATGAAAAGAATAACTTCTCAAGACCCAAAAATGAAAAAAGTCAAATGGTTGAGTTTGGGAAAGAAAGGGAGATTGGTTAAACTAGTGATAGGATTTGGAAACACAATTGGGTAAGGCAATGAGAGTTAAGAATTGTATGCATAAATAGTTCTTGTCTTGCCACATTTTACATAATGTCTAGCATTCCTTTTCCTTGAGAGTTAGCCACCAAACATGAAATCAAGACCCTCCTCTAAACACCATTTGAAGCCTTTTTATACCAAGCCAATTGATTGAGATCAAATCCCTATTTGTGAGACTGCACTTTGATGATTAAATGAATTTAAGAGTTGGTGAAATGTTGAGTTGGTAGATTCTTGACAATGTGCTTAACAGAATATGATTTGGTGTGTTGATAAGCCTAGAGAAATTAGAGTGGATTAGATTATTTGTTCATGCAACATAATATCATTTTCTAAGGACATCATGTTGAAGGCTTGCTAAATTTCTTTGGTTATGAGTCTCCAACTTCAAACCTCTTCCCCTTTGTTCTCTTTGTTGTTTGCTTGAGGACAAGCAAAGAAACAAGTTTGGGGGAGTTGATGTGTTGTGATTTTCACTAGATTTAATCATGATTTGGAGAGTGATTTAGCTTTAGGAAAGTCATTTAGGTATCATTAGGAGTGCATGTGCATTGTTTTTCTCTTTTGTAGGTGGTGGATGACATGATGAAGCACCAAGAGACAAAGGAGGAGGTAGGGACCAAAAGAGCACTCAAACAAGGTGGAGAAACAGCTAAGGATCGAGGAAGGACCCCTACAGCGGCTACCCACAGCGACTGCACCAAGTCGCTATGGAGGAATCTATGGATCAGGACCACACAGAGGCACCCCACAGCGACTGCACCAAGTCACTGTGGAGGATTTGCGAGAAGGCAAGATCCACAGCTGCACCCACAGCGAGTGCATGCAGCCGCTGTGGAACGAGGACACCGCACAGCGGCACCTCACAGCGACGGCATGAAGTCTCTGTGAAGGAATTACGGGATGACATAATCCACAACGACATGTGCAGCGACTGCTCCAAGCCGCTGTGAACCAGGACACCTCACAGCGACATTCCACAGCGAGGGCCGCAAGCCGCTGTGAGACCAACTTTTCCCACATGCTACTTTTTCTTTTTGCTTTCGGCTTGTAGACCCTCCCACGTGGTTGTGGTCGACCATTGCACGTTTTTATGTTCCATTTAAGAGCTCTTGATGTGTTAGAAGAGTCATATCACCTCTTGTAACAATTTACTACAAACAATTTAGTTGTCGTGATCTTTTTATGCAATTTGAGTTGTGTTCTTGAGTTCATCTTCTTGTTCTTCTTATTTCTTTCATACTTGCCTTATCAAATCATGTCTTGCTTTGTTATTACTATGGCTAGTGAGTAGTTCTCTATAAGTTTCTGGGCTTGAGTAAAGGTGAGGGTGATCTAGGAATGGTTTAGGTTGTTTAGGTTTAGGTTGTTTAGAACTTGGGAATATTGATCTCTTACTTGTTAGAAGTTCTTAATGCTAGGATTGAAGTAGCTAATCAATTCCTTGAAATTGAATGTTGTTAGCACTGAGAAGTGTAGTTAATGTTTGAATCTCTAATAAAGTGCTTTACACACTTAACCAATGAGAATTGATGTTTAAGGTATTTAGTGGTAATAAGAACTTGTTCTTAAAGCATGTCTATCTTGAAATTGCCAATGAGATTGATGTTAACGCTTGATAGATATAAGGTTATTATCATGAGAGTGGAGTAACTTGAATTGTTGTTCTTAGCCTAAGAAATCATCCCATGTTTGTTAAATGTTTCTGAACTGAATATAGGTCACCCAAACCGAAAACTCAACCCAAGGAACTTAGTTTTTTTATCAACTGTCTTAAACCATCTTATTGCTCTGTTTTTACTCTGTTTCTGATCACTCTTGAATTTCTTTGTAACTTGTATTTTTAATCATGTTTAGAATCTGGATATCTTGTTAGCTGATAGTTACAAAACCCACAAACAAATATGGTTGCACTTAGATTAAGGAAACACTTGCATTCTTAGTGTGTTTGATTTACCCAAGTGGATTGACACCTCAAAACTACAAAGAGTAGGCTGTATACTTGCAGCTGAAGTGGATTAAGAGGAACTTTTTATTCATATCAACCATAAACATCAATTATCATTGGTTAAGCTAGTAAATCACTTGATAGAGTTTTAAAAATTAATCTACACTTCTCAGTGATAGCAATATTTAAGATCAAGGAATTGATTTGCAACTTCAATCATAGCATTAAGAACTCCTAACAAGTAAGAAAACGATATTTCCAAGTTTTAAACATCCTAAACCATTACTAAATCACCCTCACCTACTCAAACCCAGAATCTTATAATGAAAATACTCACTAGCCATGACAATAAAAAAGCAAGAGATGATTTAAGTAAGCAAATATGAAAGAAATAAGATGAACTAGAAGAAGAACTCAAGAACAAACTCAAATTGCATAAAAGATCCAAGAAAACTAAAATGTTTTGTGGTAGATGTTTACAAGAAGATGATCTCATAGTTATTGTTGTCCACTACTGGTGCAATGATATCAAGTTTGGCGCCGTTGCCTGTTAGAATTTGAGAGAATAGATGAAAGTTTCAAGAGATTCAAGAGGAGAGATTTCGAGATCTGAAAAGAAGAGAGACAAAGTCTCATTAGTCTTATTTCTCTACAACTTGCGGCCACTTATCATATATAAGGAGACACAAAGAATAACCTAAACCTAATTAGTTACAAGACAAAACAAACTCCGACATTCTATTCTATTTAAACCACCAACAGGAAAATAGAACGGAATATTCTATTTGAATCACCAACGGTAGAATAGAACGGAATCGTCCATGAAATCGACGATGACAACGTCAATGATAAGTAGTTCAGACTTCACTCTGATACTCCAGAATTCACTTTGATTCTCCAGACTTCACTCTGATTCTCTAGACTTTACTCTGATTCACCATACTTCACTCTAGACTTCATTGATATAGACATGATCCATATTCTGCACATCAATATTAAGGCTTCATCTCAATACTCCCCCTCAAGATTGACTACAAGATATTCGAAGTCAATATTGGAACCATGAGGACCTACATCATTAAAAACCTAAGCGTAGAAAACTGATTGGGATAAAACTACACTTAGGGAAAAAGAGTATAGGCTTCAAGGTGTAGGAGAACAAGGCTGTGAGACATCTATGAGTCCAATATTTATATGGATGAACTCACAAACCCTCAAGCTAGCAGCCTTGGTGAATATATCAGCCAACTAATCTTAACTTCTTGTGTAGCACGACAATATTACTCCCTCTCACCTTCTGTCACACCTTGTGGCAGTCCACTTCAATATGCTTTGTCCTCTCATGAAACACTGAATTGGATGCTATGTGAATGGATGCTTGATATCTTAGGATGCGATCCACGATGCTCAAATGATGTATCTTAGGAGCTTGCATATGTTGACTTACCTGATTCACAACAAAACACAAATCAGGTCTTGTAATGGTGAGATATATCAACTTACCAACCATCCTTCTGTATAAGGTGATGTCGTCAAACCGTTGATCTTCAATCTCTCCCTCTCTTATGACTTTGTAACCTTATTCAAGTGGTATCTTAGCTGTCTTTGCTTCTAGCCTACCTGATTCACTCAACAAATCAAGAGTATACTTCCTTTGTGATAAGAAGAGACCTTCCTTAAAACGACGCACTTGTATCCCAAGGAAGTATTCTAGTTCTCCAGGATCATTAATATCAAACACAGACATTAAATAATCCTTACTAGTTTGAATTCCTACCTTGTCATTCCCTGAGATGATAATATCATCAACATAAATGAGAATGACTACAATACCTTCCTGTTTTGATTGAGTGAAGAGTGTATGGTCAGCTTATGATCTGTTGAAGCCTCTCTCCATAAGATTAGTTCTCAGCTTGTGATACTAAGCCCTAGGGGATTGCTTCAGCCCATAGATGGCCTTCTTAAGTCTCAAGACTTTCCCTAGGGTAACCATGTATTCAAGACCAGGTGGTGGAGTCATGTACACTTCATCCTCTAGCTCACCTTGAAGGAAGGCATTCTTGACGTCCATCTGCCATAATTCTCATTCTAGGTATGTCGATAAGGATAAGATGACTCAAACTATGTGGAGTTTGGCTACTGGTGCAAATGTATCACGGTAATCCTCTCCATATGTTTGTGTGAATCCTCTTGCAACCAATCTAGCCTTGTGCCGCTCTATCTCTCCATTGCTTTTGTATTTGATAGTGAACACCCATTTGGAGCTCACTGCCTTCTTCTTCCTAGGCAAGTCCGTCTCAGACCAAGTGTTGTTATTCTCAATTTCTTTGATTTCATCTCCCACTGCATCTCTCCACCTCTTATGCTCCTTAGAATCTCCATAAGTTTTGGGAACCAATTCAGTATCAAGAGCACCAATGAAGCCTTAATGTTCAGTAGGGAAGTGATCAAGTGTGCAAACAACTTGGTTTGGATGAGCAACCGCCTGACTTTTATAATAGATGAATTTCTTCTTCCATTCAGATGGATCCTTCTTCACCCTTGTGATTCTCCTTGATATATCATGGTTTTTACCGGTTTTATGCCATGATATAGTTGTGTTTTTAGTGTCTTTTGTGTTCTTTTAGAGTCTTTTACAGGTATAATCAGGTTTGGAGCATATTTGGAGATAATGGAGCATTTTGGAGATTTTTGGAGTGATTGGCCGAGAGATAGAGTTCACTGTCTGAAACAGAGAAAGGTGTCGATCGTTGCACACCTGCAACGGTCGATGCACCAGCGAGATGGGCCAAAAACTCGGCGGTTTAGAAGAATCAAGATATTGCACTTTGATCCAGAAGTTCCTGATATTTACAAAGAAGCCCTTGGCCGAGATTATACCTATATAATCAAGTTTTAGTTGTTTTTATTAGATACACTTTCATAATTAAGAGCAGAGGATTTTTAGAGCTTTTGGGGCTGATCTGAACCTTTACTTTATCTGTATTTGGAGAAGATTTCGAACCCCTTTTACTCTTATTCTTTTATGCAATTTATTCATCATATGATTATGTTTTCATTATCTATGTCTGAGTAGATTCCTTGTTAGGTTTAGGGTTTCTCACATAGGATTTCATGACTTGCTAGACTTGTTCAAATTCAGTTAAGGATTCATAACTATATCTGTTCTTCAATTTAATTGTGCTTAAAGCTAGTTCTAACCTGATCAATTAGAATCTAGATCTTAGGTTGCTAAATACGTCACGGAAGTGGGGTTTAGGAATCTGAATTAATTAAATTGGGCAATTAAACTTTGCGCAAACGGAAGTTTGGTTTAGGATAATTGTGAACATATCAAACTTGGAATTAATGCTAGTTTAATCTGTTAGTTCTCGCAAACGAAAGTTTGGTTTGCTGCACTTAGACTTAGAGAATTATCGCAAAGGAATTTGGTTAATTCCATATCTGTGTTTTGAGTTCTAGAACTGTGCTTAATTAGATCCTTGCTGAATGAACTGTCTGCTTGTCTGATTTCCTGAGAACGCCCTAGACTTAGCGCTTTTAATTACTTGCTTTCACAACCGTTAATCTCTGCTACTGATTTACTTTCTCGCACCTCTTTTAATTCAATTACATTGCTTTATTCCTAGTTAAATTCCTGTTCTTGAGCTATTGAATACCGGAGTCTCTGTGGATTTCGATACCCTATATACTACATTGATATTGCTGTGCACTTGCAGTTTAGTATAGGGATTAAAACTCTGACCCTATCAAGTTTTTGGCGCCGTTGTCGGGGACTCTTTGAGTCTTCGATAGCTTCGAGCTTAGGGTTTTACTAGGATTTTTCTTTTGTTTTTGTTTTTGTTTTTTTTTATTTTATTTAGTTACTGACTTTCTCGGTTTTTCTCTCTGTCGCAGGTACCAATTTCGCACTGCGTCGATCGTTGCACCCTTGCATCGTTCGACACTAGGCGATTCTGAGATTGAATCGATCGTTGCACTGATAGCATCGATCGTTGCTGGACGATTACAGACAGTTTATGCCAACGCAGAAAACTAGAAGTAATCCGAACTCGAGCTTGCTTAATCTCGGACTAGAGGAACTTGGACGTCTAGAAAGGACTATCAGAAGAGAAAAGAGAGAGAGAATGGTACGAGAACGTCTGATCTTGATACGAGATGCTGAAGGTGTCCTGAGGGATCCGGAAAACAATCCTTACAATGCTGCTGGGCAGAGGATTGATGCTGATGGACGAGTGATCCCTGACCCTCCTGAGCAACGGGAGCAGAACCAAAACCAGGGTCAGGAACGGGCCCAAGGTAGAGAGATGGTGGTTCATGAGAGGACACTAGCTGACTACAACAGACCTGATGAGTTTCATGCAAACCGAGCAGCTTTGTGTTGGATCCCGATGGATCTAGGGTTTGTTATATTGAAATTTAGAACCAACCTCGTTCTTACCTTTGGCAGCGGAAGAAGATGGTGAACGAGATCAGTGGAGCAACGCAACGCTTTGCCTCTACCAGATACACACGCACGCTCGCTGGAAACGGGATGCTAGTGCCGGATCAATGGGGATCGAAAGGTTCTGGTGTGTCTCGTGTTTCTCTCAAGAAAACTGGACGGCTCTATTGTTTAGGTCGAACTAAACTGATTTTATTCGACCTAAACTTGCTTAACGGGCCAGACTCAATTAAGCCATAACCCGAAAAGTTTGTTCGGAAAATCCGAACTGTGTCGACCGACACACAAGCTGTGTCGATCGACACAACACCATTATATCGATTCTCATGTGTATTTCAATACACATAATATGATCATTGCCACAATGATCATTCCCATGTCGTAGCTTCCAGTTCGCTTAGGTGTGTGACCCTATAGGATCATATAATACTGGCAGTAAGTCCACGACCTACAGAATGCAAGAGGCTTCTAGCAAAGCATTGCAAACGCCCAGTATTATACGAATGTCTGATCTCGACACACAACTATCACAGGAGTGAGTACAAGTGTGATTTCAGGACACTATCCCAACAATCTCCCACTTGTACTGGAATCATCAATTCCTATAATCCTTTTGTCTCTATATCTCGATTTGGCATAAGGCAAGATTGGTGTCATCCTTATTAAGCCAACATCGTGTTTATCGAACTCCTGATCTCATACTGAACATTACAAACAACTGAACTACAGTTCGTTTGAGTGCGGCCACACATTCTCTCAGTATTCAATCTTCGATAGGCCCTGAGATATTTATCTCCCGTTTTTCAGGAGGGACAAATTCCATCTTGTTCCATCCCTGTTTCAACGCACACTTCATGATAAACTTGAACAGTGTCGTTATAGCCGCCAGTTACGGATCGACGTTTGACAAAGTCAAAATGTACCAATTCATATGCAAGAAAGCATGATGAACTCAGGTCTAAGGACTATACTTTATAGTCGTAATGAGAACCTCTTATGACACAGATATTACTATCTTGTAGACTTCTCATTAGCGGGTCATGTCCGATCATATGTCCACTGACATATATCTATGTGACTGACTGCAATAATCATATCATTGGCTCCATGAAACTTAGCCAACAGTCACCTCACAATCTAGTCTCTAACGGTTGTCAGTGTCCCGATTCTGCAACCTCGACTAGGGACAAAATAATTTATTAACTTATAGGGTTTCATGATCAAGTTCTCAACTTGATGACCTATAATATGTCATAAACTTATTCTGGGACCATTATTTAGATCACAATAAATAATGCTGAAATCAAATTTCATTAAACACTTCTAAAAGAATGTTTACAATAGCGTCTTATTATAACTAAAACAAAATCCAAAACTCCCACTAGAATCAAGATTACATCTTAAGATCTCTAATGCCTACAGCAGTCGTATGACTCTCATGCTTAGGCCTTGGGAGTGACTTGGTTAGAGGATCAGCGACATTCTCGTTTGTCGGAACTCGGCTGATCTTCACATCACCTCTATTGACAATATCACGAATCAGATGATATTTCCTCTCAACGTGTTTGGACTTGTGGTGTGACCTGGGTTCTTTCGCCTGAGCAATGGCTCCATTGTTATCGCAGAACAAAGCCACTGGCTCCAAGATACTAGGAACCACACCAAGTTCAGTCATGAACTTCTTGATCCAAACAGCTTCCTTTGCCGCTTCTGAAGCAGCAACATATTCAGCTTCCGTTGTGGAGTCAGCTACGGTATTCTGCTTAGAGCTCTTCCAGCTCACCGCACCGCCATTTAGACAGAAGACATATCCAGACTGTGATCGGAAATCGTCTATGTCCGTCTGAAAACTCGCATCGGTGAATCCATTCACCACAAGTTCATCACTATCTCCATACACAAGGAACTTATCCTTAGTATGTCTCAAATACTTGAGAATATTCTTGACAGCTGTCCAGTGATCTTCACCTGGATCAGATTGGTATCTACTCGTCATGCTTAACGCGTAAGCTACATCTGGACGAGTGCAGAGCATGGCATACATAATAGATCCTATTGCAGAAGCATAAGGAATTCTATTCATGCGTTCTCGCTCAGCAGGTGTCGCCGGACACTGCTTCTTGCAGAGACTCTTGCCATGAGACATTGGTATGAAGCCCTTCTTGGAATCGTGCATCCTGAATCTGTGCAACACCTTATCAATATAAGTGTCTTGGCACAATCCAATCAGCTTGTTAGTTCTATCTCTGTAGATTCTGATTCCAAGAATGTATGCGGCTTCTCCCATGTCTTTCATGGAAAAACAACTTCCTAGCCAAGTCTTAATAGACTGAAGCAACGGAACGTCATTACCGAGGAGGAGTATGTCATCGACATACAGTACAAGAAATTCAATTTTGCTCCCACTTGTCTTCTTGTATACACACGCTTCTTCTTCGTTCTTGATGAAACCGAATTGTTTTACTGCTTCATCAAAACGTAAATTCCAACTCCGTGATGCTTGCTTCAATCCATAAATGGATTTATGAAGTTTGCATACCTTCTTAGCGTTCTTTGGATCGACAAAACCTTCAGGCTGTGTCATGTACACATCCTCTTCCAGAATACCATTCAGGAATGTGGTTTTGACATCCATCTGCCAAATCTCATAATCATAATGAGCAGCAATCGCTAGAATAATCCGAATGGATTTAAGCATAGCGACTGGGGAATAGGTTTCATCATAGTCAATACCATGAATTTGTTTGAAACCTTTAGCCACCAACCTTGCTTTGTAAATCTGTACGTTGCCATCCACATCAATCTTCTTCTTGAAGATCCATTTACACTCAATGGCTTTTACACCATTAGGTAAATCGACCAAGGACCATACTTGGTTTTCTGACATGGATGTCATTTCGGATTTAGAGGCTCCAAGCCACTTTTCGGAGTCCGGGCCCATCATTGCTTCCTTGAAGGTCGCTGGTTCGTCACCATCAATGATCATCAGATCATTTGAATTGGTTACGAGAAATCCGTAGTATCTCTCGGGTTCGTGACGGATTCTTCCGGATCTGCGAACTTCAGGCTCCACAGGTGCCGGTTCCACAGAACTTTGTGGATCCAACTGCTGCTCTTCCTCAATAGGTTGAGCAGCCTCCTGTGCACCTTGAATTTCTTCAAGATGTACTTTACTCCCACTGTTTTTCTTAGAGAGAAACTCCCTCTCAAGAAAGGAACAGTCCCGAGCAACAAATACTTTGTTCTCAGATTGGTTGTAAAAGTAGTATGCCTTGGTTTCCCTAGGATAACCAACGAAGTAGCATTTATCTGATTTCGGTGCAAGCTTGTCAGAGATTAAACGTTTGACATAAGCCTCGCAACCCCAAATCCTTAGGAAAGACAGACTAGGAACATTCCCAGTCCACAATTCATGTGGTGTCTTTTCCACTGATTTAGATGGTACCCTATTTAGTGTAAACGCAGACGTTTCTAGAGCATATCCCCAAAAGGATAATGGAAGATTAGAATGACTCATCATAGACCGAACCATATCCAATAAAGTTCGATTCCTCCTCTCCGACACTCCATTCCATTGGGGTGTTCCAGGAGGAGTGAGTTGTGAAACAATTCCACACTCGCTCAGATAGTCGCTGAATTCTTGACTAAAGTATTCTCCTCCGTGATCCGATCGCAGAACTTTGATACTTTTGCCAAGTTGATTCTGTACTTCATTCTTGAATTCCTTGAATCTATCAAAGGATTCTGACTTGTGTCTCATCAAATAGACATAGCCATACCTACTGAAATCATCAGTGAAGGTGATGAAGTACTTAAAGTTTCCTCTGGCAGCAGTACTCATTGGCCCACATACATCAGTATGGACAAGGCCCAATAAGTCACTGGCCCTTTCATTCGGTTTGTTGAAAGGGGCTCTAGCCATTTTGCCCACCAAACAAGATTCACATTTCTCACATGATTCAAAATCAAATGAGCCCAGAAGCCCATTCCGATGGAGCCTCTGGATGCGTCTCTCATTGATATGGCCCAAACGACAATGCCATAAGAAAGTCGGGTTTTTGTCATTGGACTTAAACCTCTTTGCATTTATGTTAAAAGCAGGCATTTCTTGGTTTAATACATATAACCCATTATCTAATGGGGCGCTACCATAAATTATACCATCACGATTAAAAGAACAAACTTTATTCTTAACAGCAAAATCAAAACCTTCCAAATCCAAAACGGAAACAGAAATTATGTTTCTGCTAATCGCAGGTACATAGTAGCAATTATTCAAAATTAACACCATGCCCGAAGGTAGGGACAACTCGCAGGTGCCTACGGCCAGTGCAGCAACCTTAGCTCCATTCCCGACCCGTAGTTCCACTTGTCCTTTCTTCAGCGTCCTACTGTTTCTTAGTGCCTGCACATCAGTACAAACATGAGCACCGCAGCCGGTATCCAATACCCACGAAGTAGAACGAGAAGATATAATACCAAGTTCGATAACATAAATACCTGAATCAGACGCGTCATACGTCTTCTTCAGCTTTTTGTAATCTTCCATGAACTTCTTGCAGTCTTTCTTCCAATGCCCCAACTGCTTGCAGTAGTTGCACTTATCCTCAGGAGAAGGCCCGGATTTGGGCTTCGGCTTGGGCTTGTCCTGACTTTCAGCCTGGACAACCTGAGCCTTACCCTTACCCTTCTTAGGTTTCTTAAACCTCTTATTCCCTTGTACCATCAGGACACTGGGAGTAGCCTTCTTGAGATTTGGTTCTGCTGTCTTCAGCATACCGTGCAACTCAGTCAATGTCTTAGTCATGTTTTGCATGTTGTAGTTCATAATGAACTGATCAAAACACGACGGCAATGACTGCAGAATCATGTCAGTGGCCAGCTCCTGGCTAATGGCACAGTCCAGTTTCCCCATGTTATCAATGTAACCCATCATTTTAAGGACATGAGGACTTACTGGACTGTCCTTAGCCAGCTTGCAATCCATGAGAGATTTAACCATCTGGTATCTCTCTGTGCGAGCTTGCTCCTGAAACAAAGCTTTCAGGCTGTTAATCATCTCAATGGGTGACAGCACGTTCTCATATTGCTTCTGCAGCTCAGAGTTCATAGTCACCAGCATTAGACAATTAACATCTTTGACATCCGCTGAATGCTTATCCCAAGCATTCTTTTCTGTCTGCGGAGCATTGGAACGTGGCCTCTCGGTGAGAATTCTTTCAAGGACATATTCCTTGTTCTCTTGCCTGAGAACTATTCTCAGGTTCCGATACCATTCCAAGAAATTAGATCCATTTAGCTTGTCCTTCTCAAGGACGGATCTTAGTGAGAAAGTGTTGATGTGATTTGAGACAGACATAGCTGTAATTCATAAAGGTAGATTTTAGTTATAAAGCACAAGAAATGAGAATTCTTATCTAATAAGAAAACTCGCATTGTATTCAAAACTATGTTTCCTCAGATGAATACAATGAGCCAAGATCCTTAGATTACTAAAATTCGAGTGGGCGACTCGCCGTTACTCAAGCTTTAGTTGTCTAGGTAAGCAAATCATTGCTAATTGTACTCAGTACAACTCCCGGTCGTGGATAAGACAAACTATGTCCAATCCACTCTGATGTCTCTGAGCCCAGAACTTCTGACAACCCAGTCAAGTACAACCAATCTCTTCTGTCTTGTGATCATTAACAGTTGCACTGCAAATCTATCAATTATCACCTGCATTACTCATTTTGCTGTGGATACCAAGGACTCCAAGGTTATCCAACAACATCACGAGTTTTGACAGTAGACAAGATCGGGCAAGACATCAAGATCACTTGATATTTAGTTGAGGAAAGGAACTAATCTTATCTTGATTTATATCTAATATATATCTAAGAAATCATAAATTTTAATCAAAACATTCAGTTTTATTAAGTTCATGTTCATCTAAAACTTTTAGGATTAGATTATTCTGGTTTATGCAAATTTGTGGTCAAACCAGCATATCTGCGGACGTTGTGTCGATCGACGCCAACCATTGGTATCGATCGATGCAACTATATTTAAACCGTTCTTCGATAACCGGTCAAAACGGATCGAATTTACTTAACCGATTCAATCCAATTGAACCAGTTCGGTTTAATGGTCCATGTCGATCGTCACACACTGTGTGTCGATCGATATGACCAAACCAGAATCAATTTGGTTAATAAAATTAACCGAGCTGGATAACCGGTCCAATCCAATTGAACCGATCTATCTGATCGCATTGCCTGTGTCGACCGACACACCCAGTGTATCGATCGACGCAACACGATAACGGGTACTCGATCTCAGATCGAAACCCTAGAATTATTTACGGATTTTCGCTTTGTATCGACCGACACACGCTTTGTGTCGATCGATACTGTGCGACAAACCCTAAATTTTATTCGCGAGTTTTCGCTCTGTGTCGACCGACACACGCTTTGTGTCGATCGACACCCTGCGACAAACCCTAAAATTTTATATTTTGCGCCGCGGCGTGTCGACCGACACACGCTTTGTGTCGATCGACACAGTGCGATTTTAGCAATACCATCGTTTTCAACAGAGACAAAAATCCGAGATTTAATCAATGAAAAACGATTTCAACAAGCAATATACAGATCAACAACATCAAGTTTCGATTTTATATCACCAGTTTCAATAGCTAAACCCTAAGCATGCTCTGATACCACTGTTGGATCCCGATGGATCTAGGGTTTGTTATATTGAAATTTAGAACCAACCTCGTTCTTACCTTTGGCAGCGGAAGAAGATGGTGAACGAGATCAGTGGAGCAACGCAACGCTTTGCCTCTACCAGATACACACGCACGCTCGCTGGAAACGGGATGCTAGTGCCGGATCAATGGGGATCGAAAGGTTCTGGTGTGTCTCGTGTTTCTCTCAAGAAAACTGGACGGCTCTATTGTTTAGGTCGAACTAAACTGATTTTATTCGACCTAAACTTGCTTAACGGGCCAGACTCAATTAAGCCATAACCCGAAAAGTCTGTTCGGAAAATCCGAACTGTGTCGACCGACACACAAGCTGTGTCGATCGACACAACACCATTATATCGATTCTCATGTGTATTTCAATACACATAATATGATCATTGCCACAATGATCATTCCCATGTCGTAGCTTCCAGTTCGCTTAGGTGTGTGACCCTATAGGATCATATAATACTGGCAGTAAGTCCACGACCTACAGAATGCAAGAGGCTTCTAGCAAAGCATTGCAAACGCCCAGTATTATACGAATGTCTGATCTCGACACACAACTATCACAGGAGTGAGTACAAGTGTGATTTCAGGACACTATCCCAACACTTTGGTGCTTCCTGCTTTTGAGAGGAATGATTTTGAGGTAAAGACCATCTACTACCAGCTGATGAGGCAGATTGCTTTTCATGGTCATCAAGCAGAGCAGCCTATGGATCACATTGACAAGTTTGAGGACATAGTCACTGGCATGAAGTATGAAGGAGTATGCCCGGACTATCTGTTCCTTAAGCTATTTCCGCACAGTCTTGCTGGAGACGCTAGTGCATGGCTGAGACAACTGGCACCTGGTCAGTATACTACTTGGGCAGCCTTAAAGAGTGAGTTCCTGCGTCACTTTTATGATGATGCACGCTCGGATCAGTCCAGACAGGACATACTCACTTTTTCCCAAGGAGCTGTGGAGCCCTTGAAGACTGCCTGGATGAGATTTAAGCAGTACCAGCGTGACTGTCCACACCATGGATTCACAGAGGGACAGCTGATTGGTATCTTCTTCAGAGGCATAGATCTCCCTTATCAGACTGCGCTGGATAATTCCAGTAATGCTAATTTCAACACCAGGACTCCTACACAAGCTAAGCAGTTGATTGAGAACCTAATTGGCAGCAACAGTTGCAAGACAATGGATGAAAGGAGGAAGAAATCTGGTGGAACCGTAGAGAATTCTGATATAGCTAATATAAGATCCAGATTGGACACAGTTTACAATCTCCTGACAAGTAAGAAAGCTGTCCACTTTGCCCAAGATGTAGAGGTGATTCAGACTGAGGAGGACACTCAGGAAGAAGATGTGAATTTCATAGGAGGTTCTGGTTTCCAAAGTAATAGATTCAGTAATCAACAGGGGAACAGATTCTCCAATGGAGGACAGACTGGTGGTTTTCAGAAGACCTATGGACAAGGTACTCAGAGAACCTATGGATCTACATCCTATCAGACTCCTCCTGCACCTACAGCCCATGAGAGCAAAAT
Organism: Orychophragmus violaceus; assembly: GCA_030180135.1. Lineage (NCBI taxonomy): Eukaryota > Viridiplantae > Streptophyta > Magnoliopsida > Brassicales > Brassicaceae > Orychophragmus > Orychophragmus violaceus. The sequence goes on along the minus strand of CM058229.1, from coordinate 87,288,603 downwards.
GGAGGCTATGATGGAACAACTGATTGAGAGTCAGACCAAGATTTCTGTGGACTGCAACAAGAAGTTGGACGCTGTCTATGAAGACCTCAATGGGAAGTTTGAGTCTATGAGCACTCACTTGAAGCAGTTGGACACTCAGGTGAACCAGATGTCCAGCTCACTGAAGGGAAAAGGAGTGGCAGACACTCATGTTAAGGCCTGGTCTGTGTACATTAATGATGGATCTCACCTAGGTGAAAGATTTGAGCTAAGTACAGCTGAGTTGGTGACAAAACAAGAATTTTCGGATATTTGTGAAAAACTCTCGGGTGAAATCTGCTGCAGTGCGTCGATCGATGCAACATCTGTGCCGATCGATACACCAGTCGGGATGGCAACGATCGACACACCTTTAGTGTCGGTCGTTGCAGGGCGTGAACAGACAGAACTGTCGGAGGATAATGGCATAGATGCTGACTTGGAGCTTGATCGCCTATTCAATGGAGCCTCTGAGATTACTCAACAGGAGATCTACGAACAGATTTTTAGACAACACTCCTCTGTGTCTGAAGTGATTAGGCAAGAGATTGAAGAGCTTAAGAAGCTAGAGGAGATTGGTGAAGAATTGGAAGAAATTCCAACTTCTGATGATCCACCTTATCATCCTTGTGTGCAGAGGTACTTAAACAAGATGTTGCCTCTGGATGATGATCAGAAAGACTGGGTGATAATAGTTCCTCAGCATATTAGTGATGTTCTACTAACTAAGGTCCCGAAGAAGCTGCCTGATCCTGGAGTCTTTATGCTGGATTGTTCTATCTTTGAGGATAGTTTTAGGCGCTCTTTGTGTGATTTAGGAGCTGCTGGAAGTTTAATGCCATACTCTGTGGCAGAGAAGCTGGGGATGCTGGATTTTACTCCTACTAGGACTTCTCTTGTCCTAGCTGATCAGTCCATACGAGTTCCTGAAGGACTCTTTATGGACATTCCGGTGAGAGTTGGAAACTACTTAGTTCCAACAGACTTCCTTGTGCTGAGATATGACTGTGATCCGGATGAAGCATTATTGCTTGGGAGACCCTTTTTGGCTACAGCAGGAGCGTTGATTGATGTTAGGAACAGCTTGATAGACCTCCATCTGGGAGATGAACCGCTGCACTATGAGATGGATAAGCTGCGAAAGCCACTGATAGATGGGCAGACATTCACCATAAGGGACGCAGATTTTGAGCAGCCGGATAATACTATGGTTATAGATCCTGGAGCAAATTTCACTCCAATCTTTCTTGGACATGAGCATTCCGAAACAGCCTACTCACCACCTTGGATGAGGAGACTTGAACAGAGACAGAAAAAGTCTCTCTCAGGACCTCCTGGTACTTGAAAATTCCCATCCGTCCGGTCAAGCTATTGACCTTAAACAAGCGCTGGGTGGGAGGCAACCCACCATTAGGTACTGGTGTTTTTCTACTTAATTTTTGGTGTTTTTGTTAGGATTTTACGTTTGTTTTTGTTTTTGGTGAGTTTATGTTTGCAGGTCTCGGATGAATTCGCAGTGCGTCGATCGACGCACTTCTGTGTCGATCGTCACAACACGAAAGGAATCGCATTGCAGCGATCGTTGCGCTCTTGAGCAACGATCGACCATAAACGAAAATCGCCAAGTAACGGTCGATGCACTTAGTGCAACGGTCGATGCCTGAGCGACAGAGGTAACCCGACAGACATAACTTCATCTTTTCAATTTTTATTTTCTTTTTACCAATCCTTCGCTTGACACTACTGGGGACAGTGTGTCTTAAGTGTGGGGGAGGTGCTATTGACTTTTGTTTTCTGTTTTCTTAAGAGTCAGTCCGTTTTTTCAAAAAAAAATTTGTTTTATTGAGTCAAAATTGTTTAAGTAAGAAGCTATGATTTTCTGAGAAGATTTACAAGACTTGCAGGAACTTAAGTAACCATTGGGATGAAGTTGCAGGATCTATCTATGACTATTAGAAAACCCCATCACAGATCAATCTACTGGGAACACCCACATCACTTCAGGTATCAGAGGATCCTTTTACTGACTTCAACCTTAATACTGACTTAGATTTCTCACCTAAGGGCTTGGTATACTTTGTGTCGGATTCCCTTGTTAGTTCTGACACAGCCTGTCAACCTATCCTATTTAGTTCCCTTCTCCCCTTCTATAAAGTAAAAAAAAAAAAGATAATAAACTGAGGATGAGTTAGTAACTCCGAAGTGGTCACAGGAGTGGTAAAGACCCCTATTATCTCCTGTGCAATCCATGGAATGTGTCCAAAGTACACCCCATAACGGGAAGAACACTGATAAAAAAAATAAAATGATACCCAATGGGGAAAAATCAGTTGTTAAAGAAGGGAAAGAGAAGAAAGGGACTAGAGAAAGATAGTATGGTGGTCTAGAGCTGATAAGGTAAGAATCCATGTGCCCTTTGATCGATACTCCTTAGGTGAGACCGCACTTAAATACTTGCAGAAGTTAGTAGGGAGAATTTGAATGCTTGAATGTGATTGTGGAGTTTACCTAGGACAGTTGCTAAGTGTGGGGGAAGTACATGTTGGTCTTGATATCCTGTGATTGATTCTTTCAGTGGTTTACTAAGGGGAATCTGAGTATTGTAGCTTCTAGGATGAAATGAGTTTCTGAAGAGTTTTCAAACCTCTTCACCATGTTTTAGTTCTCTGTTTTGCTTGAGGGCAAGCAAAGGCTAAGTGTGGGGGAGTTGATATATCATGGTTTTTACCGGTTTTATGCCATGATATAGTTGTGTTTTAGTGTCTTTTGTGTTCTTTTAGAGTCTTTTACAGGTGTAATCAGGTTTGGAGCATATTTGGAGATAATGGAGCATTTTGGAGATTTTTGGAGTGATTGGCCGAGAGATAGAGTTCACTGTCTGAAACAGAGAAAGGTGTCGATCGTTGCACACCTGCAACGGTCGATGCACCAGCGAGATGGGCCAAAAACTCGGCGGTTTAGAAGAATCAAGATATTGCACTTTGATCCAGAAGTTCCTAATATTTACAAAGAAGCCCTTGGTCGAGATTATACCTATATAATCAAGTTTTAGTTGTTTTTATTAGATACACTTTCATAATTAAGAGCAGAGGATTTTTAGAGCTTTTGGGGCTGAACCTTTACTTCATCTGTATTTGGAGAAGATTTCGAACCCCTTTTACTCTTATTCTTTTATGCAATTTATTCATCATATGATTATGTTTTCATTATCTATGTCTGAGTAGATTCCTTGTTAGGTTTAGGGTTTCTCACATAGGATTTCATGACTTGCTAGACTTGTTCAAATTCAGTTAAGGATTCATAACTATATCTGTTCTTCAATTTAATTGTGCTTAAAGCTAGTTCTAACCTGATCAATTAGAATCTAGATCTTGGGTTGCTAAATACGTCACGGAAGTGGGGTTTAGGAATCTTAATTAATTAAATTGGGCAATTAAACTTTGCGCAAACGGAAGTTTGGTTTAGGATAATTGTGAACATATCAAACTTGGAATTAATGCTAGTTTAATCTGTTAGTTCTCGCAAACGAAAGTTTGGTTTGCTGCACTTAGACTTAGAGAATTATCGCAAAGGAATTTGGTTAATTCTATATCTGTGTTTTGAGTTCTAGAACTGTGCTTAATTAGATCCTTGCTGAATGAACTGTCTGCTTGTTTGATTTCCTGAGAATGCCCTAGACTTAGCGCTTTTAATTACTTGCTTTCACAACCGTTAATCTCTGCTACTGATTTACTTTCTCGCACCTCTTTTAATTCAATTACATTGCTTTATTCCTAGTTAAATTCCTGTTCTTGAGCTATTGAATACCGGAGTCTCTGTGGATTTCGATACCCTATATACTACATTGATATTGCTGTGCACTTGCAGTTTAGTATAGGGATTAAAACTCTGACCCTATCACTCCTCAAGGTTTGAACCGGTTGATCAGCCTCTCTATCCCCATGATCAGACTCCATTTCTTGTACCTCTTGTTCCTCTTCTCCTCCTTGATCATGAATGGCAGATTCATCTGCATTGTCCCCCTCATGATCAAGGTGGATATCATCATCAACAACTGTAGGTTCCTCAGGCGTGTTGGCCTTCTGCTCTTGTGTCCTTCTGCCTTGGTTGACTGATTCCAAGATTTGCCAAAATGATCCTCAAGTTTTTGGCACGATCAGATGGATTATTGAATAGATCTTTTAGACTATCCCAACTCTTCTCAACATAATAACCTTTTGGTGCCACAAACTTAACATCCATGGATACCAAGACCTTCATGGTTTCAGGTACATAACACTTACGTCCTTTCTGAGTTGTAGAGTAATCAATGAACATTTCCTTTGTGCTTTTTGCATCAAGCTTGTCCTTTTGTTCTCCTGGAACAAAAAAAAAAAAACACATACACCCAAACATATGTTTGTGGTTAATTGTGGGTTAGTTTTGTTTAATACCTGAAATGGTGATTGAGCATGCAGAACTTTGGTAGGTGTTCTGTTGATCAAATAGCAAGTTGTTATGGCATCATCTCCCCCAAAAACATTTTGGGACATTAGTGTAGAACATTATAGACATTGCCACCTCCATTAGGTGCATGTTCTTCCTTTCATCAACTCTATTTTGTTGTTTGAGTATAAGGACAACTGGTTTGATGGATGATTCCATTCTTGGCTAGATGATGTTTGAATGCATGGTTAGTGTACTCTCCACAACTGTCTGATCTAAAAATTTTGATTTTGGCATTAAAATTGTTAGTCACATAGTTCTGAAAGTTGGTGAATGCCTCTAACACCCTATCTTTGGTTTGAATCAAAGTTAACCAAGTATACTTTTATTTCTAATCAATAAAAGTCACAAAGTACATATGACTCTCTCTAGACACACAAGGAGCAGTCCAAACATCAGAATGAACAAGATCAAAACAATTTTCATAAATGGTTGAAGACTTAGGAAAAACAGAATTGCAATGTTTACCAAGAATGCAAGCTTCACAATCATCATTGGTAAATGAGACATTAGGCAATAACATGTTTAAAGTCTTGAATGAATGAGGATGTCCTAGTCTAGTATGCCAAACAACATTATCAGCAGTAGCAATGAATGAGTTAGGAGCATCAGAACATAAATCAGATGATGACATAATGCTATCTAGAATATAAAGACCTTCTTTACTTACTCCTTTCTCAAGCACTTTGCTATTTTCAATATCTTGAAAATGAACATCATTGGGACTAAATATGAACTTGCAATTCAAATTAGTGGTTACCTTTTTCACAAATAGAAAATTTGATGTAAGACTAGGCATATAGAAGGTTTTTGATTCTTTGTTAAACAACCTAAGATTCCCTACATCTTTAACTGGTATTATGTCTCCAATTTCTATCACTACATTCCTTAAAGCCGGTTGAACTTAGTAATCGGGTTTGAATCACTAATCATGTGATGAGATGCTCTTGAGTCTATAATCAATGGCTTCGAGATATTAGATGCATGAGGAGAGTTACCAGGCGTGTTACCAGACTTTTTAGATGATTTCAAGGCTTTTATGAGGGCATATATATCTGACTTCCTCGGAAGATCATGTTGAGAAGACACCAAAGCATTTCCCTGTTCCTCAATGAACCTCACATGATAACTCCTTATGGATGAACCAGTTCTGTCTTCATTTGGAGATGTCTTTGGTTCTTCACATTTGTTTGACTTGAGATGTGGGAATTGGATACAACACTCTTTCTTAGTGTGACCTTATTGTTGGGAATGTCCTGAAATCTACCGTACTATCTCTAGAAAGTATGATAAGTGTCGAGATCAGACATAAGTCATAAATACTGGGTGATCATGATGACTTGCTAGAGCCCGCTCATGATCTATAAGTTTAGGACTTATTACCAGTATTGTATGATCCCAAAGGGTCACACACCATAGCTAACGGGAAAGTTAAAATGGAATTAATACAGTAAGATGCAAGGCATTTACTGTATTTGTACAGAGAATTGGGCCAGACAAAAGACAGTCTTTTGTCTGATTTGGGCCTTGGACCCAAAAGCCTAATGAGCCATTAGTTTAATTACTTGGGCCCATATAAAGGAAGGAGGAGGCGCAGGAAGCCCTATGGCTTCAGTGGTCTGCGATTTTCACACCAGCTGTCTTCCTCTCTCTCTGTGATTTTCCAGTTTGGTCTAGCAGCCTGATCCGTAGCTTGTAAGCGTGTGGATACCTAGGAGGAGCCGGTGATAATCAGCTCTAACTGATCTCTTCATTCCTTTGATCAATCCGCTGCAATCATAAGGTAATGAATCTGATCTGTTTATGATTCAACTGCAAATCACCTAGATCCTTGTTTATTATGTGCTAGGATGTAACCTGACAATTACACCATGAACACAAATAATCCTACAGTGGTATCAGAGCCTAGGTCGTTAGGTTTTTGCTTTTTGGATCATACTAGGTTGTTCATTAGTTTGATGAATCAATTTTAATGAGTAAAATTGATTGAAACTTTGAAAACCTAGAATTAAGAAATCGCTTGTTGACTATCAAACGATTTGTTATCAAACGATTTTTTTTTTCAAACGATTTGGATAATTAATTTGGAAATCGTTTTTGTCTTTAATCAATTGGATCGCTTTTGTTGTTAAGTGATCGATAGCATGAATCGAATTGGATTGTTGATTTGTTTGGATCGTGAACAATGATTGTTGAATTGATTAGATGGTCGATCATGTTTTTGTCTACATGTTAAATGACAAAAATCGTGTTTGTTGTTTAGTGATTCTTATCAATCACATGATCGCTTGAATAAGGTTTAATTAATTATCAAACAAGTGCTATGATATGAATCGCTTGCTTTATTAAAATGATTTGGTTGTTTAATTAATTATCAAACGTTGACTTTGCTGCCATTATTGAATCGTGATTGTTGAATAATCAAATGGAAAAGGACAAAATCGTGGTTCTATATATTGAAGATATTATAATGTGAACGATTTTGTTTTTTGAAAAGTCAAAATCTTTTTGAAGATATTATATAGAATCGTTTTGTTAAGATTTGTCAATGTTCAATGATCGTTTTTGTTGGAAATTATTGAATAATAATGGTTCAAGCGGTTAACCCAAATCGCGGTTTGCTGGAAATTATTTAATACAATTGGTATTATTTAATTTCTGGTTAAACCGGATTTAAATTCAAAATTGAATTTTAACCTAAACCGAAGGCTGGTCTAAGTTTGATTTGGTTGGACCAAATAATTTAGAGCTGGTCTGGTTCAGTAAATAACCAGTTGGATTTAGTAGTTAATTTGGTCTCGGACCAGAATTAATGAACCGACTCGGTTATGTCAAATTATTGGGTCAATTGGAATTCTGTTGTCTTGGGCCAAGAATTGGGCCTATAATTTGTGACCCATCCGAAAAACTTTAATAAAATATTAAATTAGAAATTTCTATTTTTAGCATGTTTCTAAATTTAGAAAGTTTCTAAAATAAGTAAGTTTCCCAAAATAGTAATCTTCTATTTTTGGAAAGAAAACCTAAAATCCTCAAAACCAATATCAAGCTTGGATGTCTTGCCCAATCTTGTCAGCTACTTAACGCTTATTCAATTACAGATATGGCTTACAGTGTGAGGTGTCTGTTTTTGCGTAAGTAAAGTAGTATATAGTCACTAATTTCATTGGGAGTCCCAGATTTTAGTGATTATTTGGCTGTAAGAGATTGGTTTCCTTGACTGGGCCATCGGGAGTCCCGGGCCTTGAGACATCTGGTGAATTGGGCCTTGGGCCCAATCCACAACCGAGAGTTATATGGATATAACTAGTTGTGTGTATGCTTACCAAGTAAAGCTAATTCCGGGTGACGGCCAGTGGCCCACTTTGGTTTTGGCTGAACATGGGTCTCGGAATCATTGCATTCTTATGAGGTTAAACAAAGAAATTTTGAATGCAATGCGAGTTTTCTTATAAGTTATTAAGATTACTCTTTTATGAACTAAATAACTAAAACTCTATTTATCTCTAAATTTCAGTTATGGCTAGCACAAACAATCAAAACACTTTCTCGATCCGGTCTGTCCTTGAGATGGACAAACTGAACGGATCAAATTTCTTGACTTGGTCGCGGAACCTGAGGCTAGTCCTCAGGCAGGAGAGAAAGGACTATGTCCTTGAGAGAGCTCTCCCCGTGAGGATCGGGTCCAATGCCTCTCATGCAGTATATAATGCTTGGAATAAGCATTATAATGATGCGGTAGATGTGCGTGGTCTGATATTGGCTACCATGGACTCAGATTTGCTGAAGCAATATGAGAACATGGAGTCGCCAATAGAGATGATCAGCAGCCTGAAATTGAAATTTCAGGAGCAGGTAAGAGTGGAGAGATACCAGTTGGTTAAGTCTCTCACTAGCTGCAAGCTACCAAATGATCATCCAGTAAGTCCTCATGTCAGTAAAATGATGGGTTACATTGATAACCTGAGGAAACTGGATTATCCAGTTAGCCAAGAATTGGCAACTGAGATCATTCTGCAGTCACTGCCGTCAAGCTATGATAAGTTCAAAAGGAACTATATCAAGAAAGGCTTAACGAAGACGCTGACTGAACTGCATGATATGCTCAAGACAGTTGAGCCAAACGTGAAGAGTACCCTGTATAATCTCGTAATGGAGAAGGTTAGGTTTACTAAACCTAGTGCTGACAAGGGTGAAGACAAAGTTGTCCAGATTTTGAATCATGGCAAGCCTGTGTCTTCTGAGCCCGAGTCAGATACATCTTACGTTGGTAAGTGCTGCTACTGTAAAGAGACTGGGCATTGGAAGAGAGATTGCATTAAATTCATGGAAGATTATGAGGAGTTGAAGTTGATGTATGAGACTACTTCCTCAGGTATTCATGTTATTACTTCAAGTTCTACCTTATAGGTATTGGATACTGGTTGTGGCACTGATATTTGTTATAATATGCAGAGCCTAAGCAACAGTAGAACGTTGAAGGAAGGGCAAGTGGAACTGCATGTCTGGAAGGAGCTATGGATGATGCCTCAGCCGTAGGGTTTTCACTTGTAGATGCCTTTGAGGCTTGGTTTTATATTAAGTAATTGCTACAATGTACCTGCTTTGAGCAGAGTTGTTTTTCATTTTCTTGTAAGAATTTGAATGTTTTTATTTTGATAAAAGACAAGTTTTGTTCTTTTGATCTCAATGAAATATTGATTGTAGCACCCTATTCAAGGAATGGGTTTTATATCTTAAACCAAAGAGTGCCTAAATGTAACATAAATACCGAATTGGTTTAAATCTGATGAATTAAACCTGATTTTTCTTGGCGTAAATGTTTTGGTCACATAGAGTAAGTCAGATTCAGAAATCCCATAGTTATGGACTTTTGGGCTCATTTGATTGGATATCTTATGAGACTTGAATTCTGCTTACTGGACCAAAAGACAAAGGGCCCATCTTAGCCGAGCTAGAGAAAAGCCCAAAGGCTTATTGGACCTTGAACATACTCATGTATGTGGCCCGATGAGCAGTAATGCCAGAGAAAATTTCTTGTACTTCATTATATTTACTGATTACTTCAGTGAGTATGACTGTGTTCATTTGATGAGACACGAGTTGGAATTCTTTGAAATGGTCGAAAGAGTTCCAGAATGAGGTATAGAATCTGAATGACAAAAGTATTGAGACTCTGGATTAGATCACGAGTGAGAATACTTAAGTCATTAATGGTGTGATCATCTGAATGAGTGTGAAGTCGTTTCACAACTCATTTCTCCTGAAAACCTAAAGGTGTTTCTGTGAGAATGAATCAGATCTTATTAGAAATGATTAAAGATGAGTCACACAAATCTTCCATGATATTCTTTAAGAATAACGCTCTAGAAATATCTAAGTTTACGCTGAAATAGTTCTACCAATATCAGTTGAAAGACACCACTTAAATGTGGACTGGAAATGATCCAAATTCGTCTTTACTGAGTATTTGTAGTTGTGCTACTTCGCTGGTTGTCCTAGGGAAACCAAGGCTTGTCACTTTTTACGTCCATTCCGAAAACGAAGTTAGGTTGTTCGGAATTATGTTTTCTAAAAGGAAAGTTGCTTTCCAAGAAGAACAGTGGAAGTAAAAGTATAACTCGAAGAAATTCGAGAAATACAGGAGGCTGCTCAGCCTGTTGAGGGAGAGCAGCGGATGGATTTACAGATTTCTGTAGAATCTACACCTGTAGAGCCTGAAGTTCGCAGATCTGAATGAATCCGTCACTAATCCGAGAGTGATTTCTCGTGATTAATTGCCATGATCTGATGATCATTGAAAGTGACGAACCTGCGAAATTCACAGAAGCGAAAGTGAGCCCGGACTCCGAAAAATTATACTGTGTGTAAGTTAGCTTCATCGATCCATTCATGGATGGAAGCAAACATATCGGAGTTGGAATCTTCGTTCTGTTGAAGTAGTCAAGGTTTTGACTTGAACAGGAACGAAGTGGAACTGTGCGTTTACTAATAGATAAGTGGGAGCGATGTTGCATTTCTCATAGTGTATGTCGATGACATACTGATTCTCGGAAATAACATTCCAATGCTGCAGTCGGTAAAGGACTGGCTTGGGAGTTGGTTTTATGATTGATATGGGTAAAGCCACGTAAGTTTTTGGATTTTGGATCTAAAGATAGAGATCCAAAAGAGCTGATAGGACAAAGTCAGGATTCTTAAATTGACAAAGTCCTACACGTTTTCAGCAATCCAAGAAGGGTTTTATGCCAATGTCACATGGCATTACGTTAAGCAAGAAACAGTGTCCTACGATATCTGCTGAGCTTGAATGCATGGATGAGATTCCATATGCGTCGGCAATTGGATCTATCATGTATGCCATGAAACATACTTGTTTTGATGTTGCTTTGATGTTAAGCAAGACAAGTAAAGACCAGTCAAATCCAGCAAAAAAAAAAAAAAAAAATCACTGGATTGATGTAATGAATATCCTCAAGTATTTGGAAAATACTTGGGATAAGTTCTTGATTTACGGAGAAAGTGAGGTGCTACAAGTCGGTAGAGTCTGAAAGGCAAGTTTCCAACAGACAAAGATGATTTCCGGTCACAGTCCGGTTATATCTTGTGTCTGTCTGGCGGTGCAAGGCACTGTTGCTGACTCCATGACTTAAGCTGAACATTTCGCAGCTTGGGAAGCGGCGAAAGAGGTTGTTTGGAAAGAAGAGTTCATCACTGAACTTGATGTGATTCCCAGCATAGATGAGACTAGCTGCACATCAGAGGTCCAAACACCTTGAGGGTAGGTATAACCTATTCCGTGAGATAAATGACAGAGTTGTTAAGTAGATCAGCAAGTTTCAACGAATGAGAACGTTGCTAATCTATTAACAAAGCCACTCCTTAGGCCTAAGCACGAGTCGCGGACTGTAGCTATAGGATAAGTGAAGTTAAGATGTAGTCTTAATTTCAGTGGGAGTTTGTAAAGGGCTTTATTTAGTCATTTTGAAAGGTTCATGTGAACATAATATTTTATGTTTATGAAATCTATGATTTCTGGATTATTTTAACTGTGATATAAATAATCGTTCCAAAATGATTCATGTCATTATATATGGGCCATCGAAGTACATGAGTAGACTTGATCCTGAAACCCCATATTTAACGAAATGACATAAATCATAGTGTCCATAGTCGAAGGTTGTTGAAATTGGAACACCAACAACCACTTGAGACTAGATTGTGTTGAGACTTATGACCAAGTTTCGAGGGGTCATAGATGTGCGGCATCAAAGTCGACACATAGGTATATGTAGGGGAGCATATGACCGGACATGGCCCGCTGATGAGAACTCTACAAGATATTAATATCTGTGTCATGAGAGGTTCTCATATACGACTATAGAGTATAGTCCTTAGACCTGAGTTCGCATGCATGTGGCTGCACATGGAGTGATGCGCTTTGATCATTGTCTAACGCTGTTTCGTAACTGGGAGCTATAAGGACCTTGGTTGGGTGTATTATAAAGTGTGTAGTTCATAGTGATGGAACAAGATGGGATTTGTCCCTGCCGTTTAACGGAGGTAATATCTCTAGGCCAATCGGAGACTTGATAGCTGGTAAGAGAGTGGCCACTCCCAAACGGACTTGCCCAAGTCGTTTGCATTGTCAGTATCAAATCTGTTCCGATAAACATGGTCTGGCTATATAAGGATGACACGCATCTTGCCTTATGCCAGATTGAGATATTGAGACAAAAGGATTAGGGAATGTAGGATTCCAGTACAAGTGGGAGATTGTTGGGAATGTCCTGAAATCTACCGTACTATCTCTAGAAAGTATGATAAGTGTCGAGATCAGACATAAGTCATAAATACTGGGTGATCATGATGACTTGCTAGAGCCCGCTCATGATCTATAAGTTTAGGACTTATTACCAGTATTGTATGATCCCAAAGGGTCACACACCATAGCTAACGGGAAAGTTAAAATGGAATTAATACAGTAAGATGCAAGACATTTACTGTATTTGTACAGAGAATTGGGCCAGACAAAAGACAGTCTTTTGTCTGATTTGGGCCTTGGACCCAAAAGCCTAATGAGCCATTAGTTTAATTACTTGGGCCCATATAAAGGAAGGAGGAGGCGCAGGAAGCCCTATGGCTTCAGTGGTCTGCGATTTTCACACCAGCTGTCTTCCTCTCTCTCTGTGATTTTCCAGCTTGGTCTAGCAGCCTGATCTGTAGCTTGTAAGCGTGTGGATACCTAGGAGGAGCCGGTGATAATCAGCTCTAACTGATCTCTTCATTCCTTTGATCAATCCGCTGCAATCATAAGGTAATGAATCTGATATGTTTATGATTCAACTGCAAATCACCTAGATCCTTGTTTATTATGTGCTAGGATGTAACCTGACAATTACACCATGAACACAAATAATCCTACACTTATTGCTTACAATGATAACACAACAACCACTGTAGTTAGCGAAGATAAGCGACCAGAAAACCTCCGTTCATCCCGCGGTTTACGGAAGCGGTTGGAAGAAAACTGCAAGGAAGGCAGCGGTTTTGATAGTGGGTGAAAGGCAACCGCGAGCGATTTGGATGAGCGAGCGGTTTGGCTAGCAGGTATATTAAAACCGCTGGGAAGAGATTTACTGCTAAAATTTTATGTTGACCAGACGTTTGAGCCATGTTTTTTTCTTGTCTTGACACAAGTTTTTTGGATCGACCCAGCTCGAAAATTAGCCTACTATAGTTTTTAGTGCCAAAAATCCTATGATCTATCATCTCCGTATCATTTGTGTAAAACTGTTAACCCTTTTGGGGTATTTCCATTTTTATGCAAGTTATTTGATTTCTTCTTCCATTTTTCATTAATATTTTTAATCTTTGTCTTAGCATATGATCTCTATGGATTATTGGGTTAAGTTGAGGTTAGTGAGAAGTCTTTACATAAGTTTTTGGGTTAGGTAGATTAGGGTTATTAAGTGTTAGATCTTGATGCTTAGGGACTACTTTTATAATTTAATTTGTGTTTAATTCTATATTTGACTTAGCTAATCTAGATCTAGAACTTAGGCATTTTCATGCATACAAAAATGTTTAATGAAATGCATAAAATGAATCTTATGAGAGCTTTCCATCTTAGTCAATGGGAACTGATGTTTATGGTGTTCAGTGGCTATTAAGACTTGTTATTAGTGCATGCTTATCTTGTGATTAATAAAAGAATATTGATGATTATTACATGATTAGCATAAAGTTAATGATATGGAAGTGTATTAACTTGTATTAGTGTTCCTAGCCTAAAGATCATCATTTTGATGTTGTGATTATCATCTTGATTTAGCATTTAGTCACCTAAATCAATTACCTTGGCCCAAAGGCTTGTATTTAAAGAAATTGCTTGAATTATATATCTTGTTTGCTCTTGTTCTGTTTTTGATTAGGTTTAAGATTTCTAATCATGTCAATTGATGGTCTTATTTTTATTTGGTTTGCTTGATTAGATGATCATTCTTGGATTAGATTATCTTTTGAGCATTAGTCAACATTTGAAACTTGTGATTGCACTTAGATTAAGCATTTTCTTTTTGTCTTATTGTGTTAATCATTACAAGTATGGATTGATACCTCGATTACTACAACGATATTTGAAGGAATTGGAAAATTGATCTTATGATAAGAAAATTCTCACTATCAAATCCAAGAAATCTTTAAGGTCTTGAAGAATTCATTTTCTCTCACAAACACCTTCATATGAATTGCAAACGGAAGACATTCCTTTGTTCACACACTATGTTCACCAACTTGGAACAACCTGTAGCGAATACAAATTTCTCTTGTTTGGAAAATCAAGCATTCCCACTACAAAAACACACAATTTCCTCATGAAATTTCCGACGAACTCAGATCCATCAGAAATGACCAACCCATTTCCTATAATATACAGATGGAAATATGGCTTTTGGATTTCTAACGGATTTCCAAAATCTTCAACGACAAAAGATCCGTTAATAGATCCGTTGAACTAACTGATGTATAATTGTTTTATATTTCTGACAGATTTCCAATGACAGACGAACAAAATTACAGTCTATCGAAAATACAACGACAATAGACATGTTGTACTGGTCGATGTATAGCCCTTTGAAATTCGTCATAATCCATGCATGAATTCTCTATAAAACCTTTCTCCCGCCCTTATTCACAACACACACACACACACACACACACACACACACACACACAAAAAATAAGATTATAAAATTTATTTTCAAACCCTTATAATTATTTATCGTGGATGGACAACCCAGTGTATGATCTATCGACGGGTAAACAACCCTCTCAAGTGTGGTCGACTATATGAAATCAAAATCTCGGATTTCCCAAATTTATCGGGAACGTAATTTGGTTTTTATAAATATTGTGACATTATTATTTTTTATGTAATTTTAAATTTTATTGTTAGAATGTCTTTCTTAAATCACAAGATTTAATTTGTTTTATTAAATTAATGAATTTAAATATTTTAAAATATATGTATTTTGTCGAAAATCCGTTGGGAAGCGGTCCTCAAAAATCCGCCAGGAAGCAGCCGTCGAAATCCGTCAGGAACCAGTCATTGAGAATCTGTCGGAAACCCATGCATAAAAGCTGTTGGAAATCCATCGGAAAAACCGCCGGGTGGTAAAAAGCTACTCCGAATATTTGGTTCTCTCATCATTACAGGTTCACCTCCTTTATAGCATATATACCAACCTTAGTCTGCATACACATTCCTTTTTTTTTTCCTTGAGACATCTATATAACACAAGTGTCCTTTTTGAGTCAGAATCGTTTTTATTTGATTACCCATTTCCAAATGATTATTGATGTCGTTTTATTTGGGGTTTTTAATATTGGATATTCTGTTTTTTTTTAAGATGTTTTAAGGATTTCGATCTAGGTTTTTGTATAATTTTATAATTTTTTCTTTTTCAATTATATTATAGTATCTATGAAATTTTTTTGTTTTTATAATCTATATTAATCTCCAAAATAGGTAATACATATTTATATTTGCGGATCAAAACCAAGTTCACATAAAGAAAGAAGAAAAGAAAATAAAAATGATGCAACATAAAAATTGAGAAAGCCACAAATAAGAAAATGAGAAAGAAAAGACAAGAAATAAACAAGCTCGTGATTTGGTAGTTTTATTTTATTTTTCTTTCCAAAAGTGATTCAAAATTCAAAAGCACATTCAGATATATAACAACAACGCATAATATGGATTTCCTGAGATATTTAATTTGCTATAATGGCATGGTATTTATTTTTTGACCAAAAAAGCATGGTATTTATTTAGTTATTTACCTGTACCTGTTATTCAGTATAAGTTTCCTAAAATATATAAATACATCAAACTAAAATTAAAACATACAAATTACAATCTCAATTTCTAAATAAATTTTCAAATTACTCAACAAACCTATTTTCGTAAGGTTCGAAATATTTTTCATATATTAATATTTTCATTTAAAAAAAAATATTTCTTTAATTTATATCTAAAAGCAAAACTATAAATATTAGTATATGGATAGAACATTATTTAAAGCCTAAAATAATAAAATAGATAATAATAGGCACTAAAATATAGTAGAAAATATTAAATTTTAAATTTGAGATTTCATTATTCAATCTCTAAATTTGAACTTAGAATTGTTTTTGCAATAGGCAACACTTCAAAATCGCATAATTTGAGTTTTCTTTTGAAGATGTCCTTATTCGAGGAAACCCTCTTGCATGATCAACTTGTATATACATGCAAAAGTTAGGAACGTACCCATGCATAAAGTGACGGTGCACCTTGCCTGTTACTTTTCTCCGCACTTTAAAGGAGCAAATAAACAATTACTAATAATTGTTAATAAATATTTTCAAAAAAAAAAAAATAATTGTTAATAAATATAATTTTAATTAATCCAAATCAAAAAATAATTAAACAAATAATAATAACTTCTATGATGTTTATTAAATGTAAGCAATGATCTTTCTAAATACCATCACGAAAAATAAAATTGAATGCCAAGGAATACTAAAAAAAATAATGTCAGTGATAAAAGGAAAAACGTGGGATGTATGGTCGATCGTGTAGAACGTGTGAATGTCTTTTTATTTTTATTTTGTTGGCTTAACTGTGACAACTGAAAAGTAGTGTCTATAAATACTGAGTAGCATTACTCATAATCTCACTCACAGCTCTCATCCAACCTAAGAGTAACACAACCCTCAAGAGTCAGGTCTCTCTCTCTCTCTCTTTTATTACAAGTTTCCTCATGATTTTCCTGTTTTTAAGTATGTAACTATATATGTAAAAGATTCAAAGGAGACTGATATTGCCCTGTAAAAGTATTCCCAATGATGGTGCCTGAGAAACAGGGCCGGCCTTGGGCTAAAGCTGGTAAAGCCCATGCTTTAGGCGCCAAAATCATGTTATATATTTAAAGGGCATCAGGTTCAACAAATGTGATTGTGGTGTAGTGGTTATAATTCTCCTTTCTTCTCTGGAGGTGCTGAGTTCGATGGCATATGGTGACATTATAATCAATATTTTTTCTATAGGCTTTAGGCGCCCAAGTGTATTGGGCCGGGCCTGCTGAGAAACAATATTTCGATAGAATAGTACCTACCAAGGGTATTAATTTCGTTATGTTTTGTGATAAGTAAAAAAAAACAGAGTTTGTATGACTTATGTTTGCTCTGTCTTATTTTACCAAGTAACCCATAATGTTTGTTGTTTCTTGTGTGTTAGTGTTTCTGATTTTCAAATTTTCAGGTTTTAGTTGAAGTTAAAAGATGGAAACAATGTCTGAAAAAGTGGGAGCGATGGGTGGTAACATGGGCGGTCCATTTGACGATGGTGTTTTTGATGGTGTGAAGAAAATAACTGTCGCAGAAGAGGGAAATGGTTATGACTGTATATCATATATCAAGATTGAGTACGAAAGGGACGGAAAATTTGAAACCCGTGAACACGGAACAATCCGAGGGAAACTTAAAGAGGTAATAGATATGTTCTTGTCATGCCTTTATTGCCTTGTACATTTGTTGTTGCTAATAGAAAATAAAATCCAGTTCACGGTGGATTATCCGAATGAATATATCACAGCCGTTGGTGGAAGCTATGATCATGTTCGATACTATGAAACAGTGTTGATCAAATCGCTTTTCTTCAAAACCACATATGGAAGAACATCTCCGATTCTCGGTTGGAAAACAATTTGTGGAAAACCAGCTGGGAAAGAATTCATGTTGGAGGGTAAAAATGGAGGAAGACTTCTTGGATTCCATGGACGCTCTGGTCAAGCTCTTGATGGCATTGGAGCTTACTTCTTCGTTGTAAATCCTCCTCTTAAGCACTTTGACCTTCAAGGTGGGAATGGAGGAAGAGCTTGGGACGATGGTGCGTACGATGGTGTTAGAAAAATACTCGTTAGCCGAGGTGGAAAGTTTGTGAGTTATGTCAGGTTTGAGTATGCAAAAGGCATTTCAATGGTACCACATGCTCATGGGAAGAAACAAGAGGTTCCACAAGAGGTACTATTGATACAAATTATTTGCTTACTTTGGCCTTTACTGAAATACTCTGAAAAATAAAACAAAAAACTTTAATTGCAGTTTGTGGTGGATTATCCTAATGAACACATCACGTTAGTGGAGGGAACCATCGATGGCTACCTCACATCGCTTAGGTTTAAGACATCAAAAGGGAGAATCTCTCCTGCTTTTGGTAATGTGGTTGGTAGGAAATTTGTGTTCGAGGAAAAAGATTTCAAGCTAGTCGGGTTTTGTGGTCGGTCGGGTGATGCTATTGATGCTATTGGTGCACACTTTAGCCCTCTTCCACCTCCACCTCCAGCTCCTGCTTCGGCTCCTTCTCCCGCTCCTGTTCCTGCGCCTGCTCCTACTCCGGCTCCCGCTCCGGCTTCGGCTCCTGCTCCGGCTCCAGCTCCAGCTCCGGCTCCAGCTCCAGCTCCAGCTCCTGCTCCTGCTCCAGCTTTTGCTCCTGCCCCAGTTCCAGCTCCAGCTACAGTTCCCCCTATCACAAAGATGGGACCACTCGGTGGTAACAAGGGAAACACATTCGATGATGGTGTTTTCGATGGTGTAAAGAAAATAACAATCGGAACCGATGAATACAGTGTAACATATATCAAGATCGAATACGAAAAGGATGGAAAAGTCGAACTCCGTGAACACGGGACGAATCGTGGGGAGATAAAAGAGGTCAAAATATATAAATATGTTTTGTTAATATTCAATTGGTTCATTATTAATTAATGGTTTCTAATTCAATCTGAAATACAGTTTTCGGTGGCTTATCCAAATGAATATATCACGGCAGTTGGTGGAAGCTACAATCATATTTTCAACTATGATACGACGCTTATCACATCGCTTTACTTCACAACCTCCAAAGGATTTACCTCTCCATTATTCGGTAGGACGAAGGGAACAAAATTCGAGTTCAAAGGTGACAATGGAGGAAAGCTTCTTGGATTCCATGGACGTGGTGATTATGCTATTGATGCCATTGGAGCTTACTTCGATGCTGGTTCTAAACCTGTTGGCAACCAAAAACTGGACGCACAAGGAGGCAAGGGAGGCAATCAATGGGACGACGGTGGCGATTACGATGGTGTGACGAAGATACATGTTACAGTTGGTCGAGAAATTGAACAAATCAGGGTCGATTATATCAAGAACGGACAGACAAAGGAAGGACCCGCCCATGGTGTCAAAAGAGCCAGATCTTCCATTTCAACGGTGAGTCTTACATTTTTCTTTCTCAAAGAAAATTTTCTATAAAAGAAATGTTAATTATTACTGAAAAATTTATTATCCTGCAGTTTGAGATAAGCTATCCCAACGAGTATCTCCTGTGCGTGAAGGGTTGGTCCGATTCATCCAACAAGATTGTGGGAGTTCAATTCATAACCAACACCAAGACTTCAGATTATTATGGATTTGAAAAAGATCCTGGTGAAGAAGGTACAGATATATCACTTGAAGTGAAAGACAAGAAGATCGTGGGTTTTCATGGTTTCGCCAACACTCATCTCAATTCTCTTGGAGCTTACTTCGCTCCAATATCTTCTTCATCTTCCTCCTTGACTCCGCCCGACAAAGGAAATAACAACAAGGTGTCCAAGATCTACATTTCATCTAATAATGGAGGAATTGAGCAAATCAAGTTCTATAATGTAGAAAACGGAGAGACAAAGGAAGCGTTATTCCATGGTGTGAAGGGGAAAAATATCATCTCAACTGTGCGTTAGCGTTTTTACACTCTCAAATGTATTTATTTAACCATTAGTTACTTACATTTTGATATAAGTTTTCTATGCAGTTTGTGATAAGCAATCCTCCTGATGAGTATCTCGTTTCTGTGGAGAGTTGGTACGATGCTTCCAATGTCTTTCAAGGGATTAAGTTTAGAACCGACAAGGACAGTTCTAATTTCTTTGTGTATAAGTTTTCTGAAAATGATGGTAAACCATTTTCTCTCCAATTCAAGGATAAGAAGATCATGGGCTATCATAAGTTCGCTGATTCAAATCTAAACTCTCCTGGAACTTATTTTATACTAATACGTTCCTCTTCCCTCATCAAAGTGGAAGCTCAAGGAGGAACTGGTGGAGAAACATTCGACGATGGAGCTTTTGATCGTATAAGAAAAGTTTATGTTGGTCAAGGGGATTCCTATGTAGATTATATCAAGTTCGAATATGAGAAAGACGGCAAAAGACAGACACACGAGCACGGGAAAAAGACAACGTCAAGAGCAGAGGAATTCGAGGTTGATCAAGATGATGACATCACATCTATGAAAGTATTCTATGAGAAACTCTTGGTCTCTAAGACCGAAGTTATAACATCTCTTACATTCAAGACACTGAAGGGCATAACCTCTCAGCAGTTTGGAAAGACCTCAAAGAATATGTTCTTCCTTGAAGGCGGCAAAATCAAGGGATTCCATGGAAGTTCCAGCGATGTTCTTCATTCTCTTGGGGCTTATATTTCTCATTCTGATACTCCGATGTTGCATGGCAAGTGGATCCAGGTACATACATAGTAGGGTTGGACATATGGTTACAAATTTATGTTCCGTTCATATATTCTTAGACCTAATGGGACGTAATACTCCCTGTGAACAAGATTGGTGACATTTGTGGTGACTATTATTATTAGGTTGAGCAAATAGGCAAGACTCCTGGACCAAGATGTTCTCACGCTATAGCAATGGTTGGAAACAAAATGTACTCATTCGGAGGAGAGTTAAAGCCAAATTTTCACATCGATCGAGACCTCTACGTCTTCGATTTCAAGACTCACAGATGGTCGATCGCTGATCCAGACGGTGACGCTCCTGAGCTCCCCTGCTTAGGCGTTGGCATGGTAGCCATCGGCACCAAACTCTTTGTCTTTGGTGGCCGCGATGGCAACCGTAATTACAATGGCTTCTACTCCTACGACACGGTTAAAAGCGAGTGGAAACTCATAACTCACGTCAATAAAGGACCTGCACCGCGTAGCTTCCATGCGATGGCTGCTGATAAGAATAATGTTTATGTCTTTGGTGGAGTGGCTGGTATGGAACGTGTTAACACACTTCATGCTTACAACATCATTGATCAAAAGTGGACTGAGCTTCCGAATCCAGGAGAGTCTTGCAAAGGGAGAGGTGGATCGGGGCTCGCCGTTGTGCAAGGGAAGATTTGGGTTGTGTATGGGTTTATTGGAGATGAAGTGGATGATGTTCATTGCTTTGACCCAGTTGAAAGTAAGTGGACTAAAGTGGAAACAAGCGGTGAGAAGCCGTGGGCGAGAAGCGTGTTTGCGCTAGCGGTTCTGGGGAAATATATAATTATATCTGGAGGTGAGACTGAGATGGATCCGAAGGCTCATTTGGGTCCTGGGAAACTGACCGGCGGAGCTTTTGTGTTGGACACTGAGAGTTTGTTGTGGGAGAAAATTGAGGAAGGTCATAGCCCCCGTGGATGGTGCGCATCCACAACTGCGTCCATTGATGGGAAAAAAGGGTTGCTGATTTATGGAGGGAAGTCTCCGACCAACGGTCGTTATGATGACATTTTATTCTATGGCATAGACTCTGCTTAAGACCGCTCGGTATTGGTGAGACTTAAAAATAAGAGCTAAGACTCCTGCTTGTGTGTTTTACAATGTTTACATTTTCTGTGTGTTTGGTGTGTATGAAATAAATCGAATCAATAAGAGTGTAACTGGATTTTAAATAATATATTGTGTGTGTAAATAAAGCGTTTGGTTTCTCTACTACTGATATAGAAAAAAGATGTTTACAATCAATCGTAACTGTTTCTTATTGGATAATAGTAACTGTAATGTAATGAAAACATCCATAACTTTGACAAAAAAAAAAAAAAAAAAAAAAAAAAAAACATCCATAAATCATATAAATATCTAGGGACAAGAGGACAAGTAACAAAAATATAATGCATCATGCATAGAGTAACAAAAATCATATATACAAAATATATAGTCTCATATGGATATGAATAGTACATGCTTATATTTCTCGTTATGATACTTCAATGATGTGTGGCAAGTGGATCCAGCTACGTAGATTGTAGGGATGGACATACTTTAAAACGTTTTGTTCGGTTCATATATTCTTAGACCTAGTGCGACGTAATACTCGTGGTGAACAAGATTAATGTTTCATGTGTGACTGTTATTGCGTTATGAAATATGTGGTGACTAATATTATTAGACTAAGTAGGGATTCATATCTTTCTAGTTCTTCATCTAGGGCTTTTCTTATTGCTTGATCTGAACTGGTCACTTAGATTATTGATGTTAGGTTGATTTCTACAAAGAAAATTGATTAATTAACTAGAAAGAACTTAGATGAGCAGTTTGACTATCACTACAAGAAAACATGCATTTTGCGACTACGAGTTGCGACTGAATTTATAGTCGCTAAATATTGCGACTATTTAGCGACTAAGTTGCGACTAAGTTTGCGACTAATAGGGTATAGTCGCTATTTAGTCGCTAAATTGCGACTAAATTTGGCGGGTCGCTAAACGGTTTCTTATTTAGTCGCAAAAAGTCGTTACAAAACACGTTTATATTGTGCCATGCGTGTTGGACCTAATTTGTAACTAATTTTTGCGATATAGTTGCTAAATAGTCGCTAAATAGTCGCAAATATTTATATATACAAACATGGAGTCGACTTCTCCTTAGCCACACAACAAGAAGATAGATGAATCTTGATAAAATTGAGGAAAAAAACCAAAGAAAAACGTTTTTTAAATTAAAAAATATCGGGAGATTATAACGACATTACCCTTCAAACCCTAAACCCTAAACAAATCCTAAAACTTTAAATTATAAACAAAAATTTAAATAACTAAAACTCTAATTACTATATAATATATATAAAATCAAGTACAACACTTAAAACCTTAAACATTACCCTTCAAATCCTAAATCTTAAACCCTAAACAAACCCTAAAACTCTAAATTATAAACAAAAATCAAATAAATAGAACTCCAATTACAATATAACATATAAAATTAAGGACAACACCTAAAACCTTAAACATTACCCTTCAAAACCTATACCTTAAACCCTAAACAAACCCTAAAACTCTAAATTATAAACAAAAAATTAAATAACTAAAACTCTAATTCCTATTTAATATATAAAATTAAATATAACACTTAAAACCTTAAACATTACCCTTCAAACCTTATACCTTAAACCCTAAATAAACCCTAAAACTCTAAATTATAAACAAAAATCTAATAAATAAAACCTCAATTACTATATAACATATAAAATTAAGTACAACACTTAAAACCTTAAACATTACCCTTCAAACCCTATACCATAACCCTAAACAAACCCTAAAACTCTAAATTATAAATAAAATTTTAAATAACTAGAACTCTATTTACTATTTAACATATAAAATCAAGTACAACACTTAAAACCTTAAACATTACCCTTCAAACCCTATACCCTAAACCCTAAACAAACCCTAAAACTCTAAATTATAAACAAAAAATATAATAAATAAAACCTCAATTACTATATAACATATAAAATTAAGTACAACACTTAAAACCTTAAACATTACCCTTCAAACCCTATACCATAACCCTAAACAAACCCTAAAACTCTAAATTATAAATAAAATTTTAAATAACTAAAACTCTATTTACTATTTAACATATAAAATCAAGTACAACACTTAAAACCTTAAACATTACCCTTCAAACCCTATACCCTAAACCCTAAACAAACCCTAAAACTCTAAATTATAAACAAAAATATAATAAATAAAACCACAATTACTATATAACATATAAAACATACTCTAAAACATAAACATACTCTAGTAAATAAAACCACAATTACTATTATATATCCTCATTTTATTATTTTATACCCTATATTATAAACCCTTAAACCCTTAAACATAAACATACTCTATGGTTTTATTCGTAGCTATCTGTAGCTTTATGAGATAGCTACGGATAGCAACAAATTTATCCGTAGCTATTCAAACCCTAAACCCTAAACAAACCCTAAAACTCTAACTAATACAAATATAATTTATCCGTAGCTATTCAAACCCTATAAACTCTAAACAAACCCTGAAATCTACAAATCTTTTAATACTAATAATAAACCAAAAGCCTTAAACAATAATTTAATTATTTATACTCTTAACCTTAAACTTTATATCAAAACTTCATATCCTATACCCCAAACTCCAAACCCTAATTTATAAACTCTAATCATTAAACCTCAAGTCCTAAAATCACAATTTTTAAATCCTCATATTTTCATTTTTAATACTTTAATTGAAAGATTTTATACATTTTTAATTTTATCTCATAAACTTCATAATTAAACATAAAATTAAATCAAAACTATAAAATCAAAATATAATCACTTTGTAATAGATGTTAATTATAAATGAAACATATCATTGATTTTTTAAATAGTATTTAAGATATATAATTTATTTATCTTTAATTTATCAAAAATTATTCTACCAAATATATTAAACTTAATTTTTGTATAAGAATAAGAACTTAATTCTCATTGGTTGATGAAGTAGGGCAAGGATTGTCCTTCTCTTTAATATCCACCGTTCATTACATCACATCTAACGATCATAAATGTTTTTTTTTGGTTTTCTCTTTTTCTTTTTTGTCTTATCATCTTCTCTCCTTCTCTCCTTCTCTTCCTCACCTTCGACAGATTTTTGGTCTGATTTCCCCATTAAATCTCTCTTATCTCTCAACAATTCACAGGATTTGCTTCATCTTCTTTCTTTTTCTCCTTTAACTCTCACTTTCTTTGCTTCATCTTCTTTCTCTTTCACAGATTTTTCGGATCTGTACATGACGATGACGGAGGAAGCATACGAAGATAATGGATGAAGATGAAGAGGCCCGCTCGTACTACTGCTCTCGATATCCGGATGAAGATGAAGAGGAATCACGAGGCTCGATCTCCCACCTCAACCACCGGACGAAGACGAATCTATGGCGAAGGTTCTGCTCCATGGCGAGGTTCACGGCGAGGTTCTGCTCCGTTACGGCGAGACCGGTGAGGCCGATTCATTGGAGGAAGATCCGGTGGTGGAACTCACCGTGGCAGCGATAGAGGTTGCGGGTTTAACACTGTTGGTGGTGATGACAGCTCGTAAGAGGAGGATGGTGACCGCTACAACGTTTCAGTAAATTAGATTAGGGGTTTTTTTTTAATTGTTTTGGTTTGTATTGAACCGAATTTAAGATAGATTGGATTTTGGTTTTGTTTTGGTTTAGTTTAAGAAATTGTAATGGTAACACTATTCTTTTTAAATTAATTAATACATATATTTCAATGTTTTAATCTAATTTTAATCGTTTACCTAATTTAATATTTTATCAAGCATTGATTTTTTTTTATTTTTTTTTTAAATTTGTTTAATTAACATAAAATAATAAAATTAGTATATATCAAAATTAATATTATTTTTATAATTAGTAATCGCTAATTAGTCGCTAGAATAACCACATATCAGTCGCAAACTAGTCGTTCATTAGTCGCTAAATTTAGCGACTTAGTAGTGACTAATTATAACAAAATATATATAGTCGCTAAATAGTCGTAATTTAGCGACTAATATAGCGACTAATAAAATTAGCGACTACATATTAGCGACTATATACACAGTCGCTAAAAGCCTGTTTTCTTGTAGTGTATTCGTAAAAAATTTGGCTTAGGAGAATTGTGAACGAAAGAACCTGAGATTAATGCTTGTTTAGAACTCTAGGATTCACAACGAAAGTTGGCTTGCTAGGTTGTTAGACATAGATAATATTCGCAACGAAAGTTGGTCTGTTATAATTCTGTGATTATAGTTCTAGAACAATTCTTAATTAGATCACAATTGATTGATTAGCATGTGTTCTTGATTTCCTGAGAACTCCCTTGACCTGACGCTACGTTTGATTGATTACAAAATCGCTTGATTTATTTTCTGTTCTAATTACTGCTTATTCTCTGCTTTACCTAGCTTAACCTGAATTTCTACAATCTATCGCAAGACTTGAGTCTATGTGGACTCGATACCCTATATACTACTAGTTCACGTCCGTACACTTGCAGTGTAGATTTGGGGATTAAAACTAGATCGTATCAGCTACGCCGCGGGATTTTCCTGTAAATATTTTTTAATATAACATTCATCACATAATGAGCTCAAACTCCTCAAACTACATCAAACGACCGGAGTTCTAGGAAGTGTTTGATGTGGTCGGAGACAGATAATTGCTTATCGAAATTGATTATGCCTAGCACTACTCCTCAAACCTTGCTTCAATGTGTAATTGCTTATCGAAATTGCTATCTCTCTATGGTGTGTATTATGCGGAAAATCCTCCTGTTATTCCACCGACATGGGTAAACAGAAAGGAGAAATAATCTATAAAAGTATATATTGCTGTAAACTCTCCATCCCTTGAGATAACACATCTTCAGCCTGCTGGGACGTCTGCTGCAAGCTATTTATGCCCATCACTTGTCGTTCTGTCATTGGCTCAAGCTATATAATCAATCTTGTATTTGTGTCATTTTTTGTTACTGTTATATTGTATAAGTTTATCTTTAATTTTTGTGGATGCTTTTAAGCTACATTTACCATTTGTATATATCTCAACCTATTTGGGCAGTGTTGGAAGTGGTGAGTGAGTGTTCCTTAACTTGATTTGTAAGTGCATATAAATAATGTCAATTGAAGCTAAATATTGTGTATAACTTGACATCAGTGATTTAAATCCAGATCTTTAATATAGTCCATTATGTACATTTGAAAGTTGAAACACCATTAAGAAGAAAAAATGGTGGATTTCTTTCACATTTAATTACACTCAAATTTATTGATATATGACCTATATTTCCACATGATCCACGTTTTGGGTAGGATCTTATTTGGAACTTGTATAACCTTTGACACTACAAACAAAAAGTGACAAAATAAATGAGGTTTTATTTTTCCAAATATCATGTCCATCTTTTATTGTCAAAGCATATCAAGTACATAAAGATTGACCCAAGTGTGATGATATATATTCTCGAGTGATCATCATAGAGAACACGTAGGATCCAGCTGGGTGATGACTCCTAAGTGGATGATTGAATCCACGGACACGCACGGGGGTGAGGTTGTCATTGGTTTATTTTTCAGTTGTCTTGCAGAAAGCTATACCTAGATACAATATGATTTAGATTTTTTTGGAAAACATGCAGTTAGAAGTGGCAAAAAAAATCTGAGAAACTTAAGTGAAACAATCTAATACTCGTTCAGACCTTCATAGCATGCTCCAAACTAAGGCGGACGTATCTTGAAGCGCGTTTTTCAAGTTCAATAGTGTTCAAAGGATAAGGAGGATATTTATTTTTTTCCCTTTGGATGTGGGACGTTTATCACCTGGAAGGAAATTATCACGGACATACAATATTAAGTAGAAGGTGCATTATCAAATAACCAAATATTTCTTGTTTTACTCACGTTAGCAGTAGGTTCCAAGACACACATCACATATAATAGGTAGCTGAAGCATAATCAAAGAGATGACCACACCCGCAATAAAAATCACATCAACACCAAATTCAAGGACAATAGAACAACAATACGCATGGAAGTTGGTAAAAGTACATCCAATTAAAGGTGTCAAGGCCTTCTTCTGATTCGTAAGAAAAATTGATTGTCTACAACTCTTCAGGTTCATGTGCCTGAATCTCCCATTATCTCTCTACGATAAAGCCAAGTGTAGGAAACTGCAGTGGAAACAGAAAAAGATCAAACTTAGTTGAATGAAAACAATGCATACCCTAAATCTGATATACATAACGTGAGCGAAAGTTCTGAAACTAATTGGCACTGGTATCAAAATTACCTGAAAAGGACCATAACTTATAAGACGATTCCTCTCCTCACCACCCGTAGAGTCAGTAGAGGACCCGTCTTTCAGCAGCATAGTCTGAAATCTAGTGAAAGAAGCACCAATGCAGAGGTCTATTTCCTAAAGTATTCAAAAGAACATATGAGCCTGTACAAACTGTATAAAAATATTTACGCATAAGCATTATAGGGAGTGCCAGAGAAACTTACTTGTCTAGCATTTACAGCCTAAGCGAACAATTGATTAGGCTCTCGGAGATTTTGAACTGCCTCATGAATTTCCCTAGAAATTCCAATGCTATCACACCGTTAGAGTAGGTTACATGGTTTGAAGTGTTGGAACTTCGAGCCAATTCTACCAGATTCAGAATTGCTGTCAGGTTCCAGATAGCCTAGGATCTAGGGTTTAGTTAATTGAATCAAGGATCTGATCTCGTGTTTACCTGGAGATTGGCAGCGGAAGATTCAAGTAATACGAGATCCCTGGAGCGCCTCAGATGCTGCGCCTCTACCTCAGTCCACACGCACACAAGCTGGAATCCGCCGGGATGCTAGTACCGGGGCTCGGATCTCCTGGGAACTGAGTTTCTCAAGGTTTCTGTGTTTTCTCTGTGAGGAAACACTGTCTGGGCGGCGCTCATCACTTTAGGTCGAATGTATAAGATCACTTATATACATACCTCGACATAAACCGAAACATCAGTCTCGGTTTCAGCCTTGTGTCGACCGACACACTTAGTGGTGTCGATCGACACACGTCTTGTGTCGACCAACGCACCCAATGGTGTCGATCGACACACCTCATCAAAACTCATATTCGATGTGTATCCAATACACATCGACCAGACCATATGCCAATGATCAATCCTATACGAAGTAGGTACAACTTGCTTAGGTGTGTGACCCCGTAGGTTCACACGATACTGGAAATGAGTTACAACTCATTTGTCATAAGCGGTTTCTAGCAAAACATTATGACTACCCAGTATCACATGAATTGTCCGATCTCGACAATACAACTATCTCTAGAGTGAGTACAATGTGATTTCAGGACATAATCCCAACAATCTCCCACTTGTACTGGAATCACCTATTCCTACAATCCCTTCGTCTCTATATCTTGATATGGCATAAGGCAAGAGACTGTGTCATCCTTATTATAGCCACCATCATGTTCATCGAATTCCTGATCTATACTGATAAAACAAACGACTGACAATCACCTCGTTTGAGCACGGCAATGCATTTTCTCAGTATCAAATCTTCGATGGGCCCTGAGATATTTATCTCCCTTTATAGGAGGGACAAATCCCATCTTGTTCCATCCCTGTTTCGATACATACTTCATGATACACATAAGCAATGCCGTTATAGCCGCCAGTTACGGAACGACGTTTGACAAGGTCAAAGCGCACCAATTCATATGCTAGGAAGCATGATGAACTCAGGTCTAAGGACTATACTCTATAGTCGTAATGAGAACCTCCCATGACACTGATATAACTATCCTGTGGAGTTCTCATTAGCGGATTATGTCCGATCATATGTTCACCAACATATATCTATGTGATTGACTGTGATAATCATATCATTGACTCCATGAAACTTAGTCCAACAGTCACCTCACATGCTAGTCTCGCGCGGTTATTGGTGTCCCACTTCAACAACCTCGACTAGGGACAATCGTAATTTATGTCATCTTTTACTTATAGGGTTTCATGATCAAGTCCTCAACTTGATGACCTATAATATGAACATAAAATACTTTGGGACCATTACCTAATTATCCAATAATTAAATAATATTGATGTCAGTTTGACTTACATAAACACTACCATAGTATGTCTGTGTAAAGATTACAACATAACTAAAATAACTCCCACTAGAATCAAGATCATCTCTTCAGATATCTTATACCTACAGCAACAAAATAAATTTCGTGCTTAGGTTATGGGAGAGATTGCGGTGTCATTGCTTGAAACAATTCCAACAAACCACACCGCCATTCAGATAAAAGCACTATTCTACGGTCCACTGCTTGGAGCCTTTCCAACAGATAGCACCGCTATTCAGACAAAGAGACATAACCAGGTGGGAACCGGGAATCTTCTTTGTCCGTCTAACTACTTTCAACTGGTTCGTCACTTTACCAGTTCACCACGAACCTATCCTTAGTGTTCCTCAAACACTTGGGATATTTCTGGTAACTGTTCAGTGACTATTACCGGAACACATTGGTATTTTCTCGTCATGCTTTATGCGTAAGCTGCATCTTGACGAGCGCAAACATGGCATTTATGATGGATTCTATTGCAGCAGCATTAGCAATCACACTCATTAATATTAGTTCAGCCAGTGTTCAAAACACTTCATCTTCCTAATATTGTTACCAGCTCAGCCAGTGTCCAAGACACTTCATCTTGCTTAGATTATTGCCATAAGACCTTTGGTATGAAGCCATTCTTGGAATCAAGCACATTTGAACTGTCTAATACCTTATTAACATAAGGATTTTGACACGATCCAATTAGCCTTTTCTGATCCATTCCAATGGATCCTTATTCCAAGAACTTTCACGGCCTTCTCCCATGTCTATCGTTAAACTTGACTTCCGACCCAAATCTTGACAAGACTTTAGCGTCGGAACGTCGTTTATGAGATTTAAGTATGTTATCTACATACATCGTGAGAATTGCCATTACGCTCCCACTAGTCTTCTTGTAAACGCATGGTTTCATCTCTTTCTGATCAAGTCAAAACTTTTGACCATATTATCAGAATGCTGATTCCAACTCCAAGATGTTTGCTTCAATCCAGAAGTGGATCGGTGAAGCTGACATGCATACCCAGCCAATTTTTTCGGAGTTGGGGCTCACCATCGCTTCTTTGAATTTCGCATGCTCGTCACTTTTCAATGATCAATAGATCACGACAATAGGCTACGAGAAATCACTCTCGAGTCAGTGACGGATCCTTTCGGATCTGCGAATTTCAGGCTCCACAGGTGTAGATCCTACAGCACTTTGTAGATCTCACCGCTGCTCTCCCTCAACAGGTTGAGCAGTCTCCTGTGTTTATCGAATTTCTTCGATGTGTACTTTTACTCCCACTGTTCCTTTCGAAAGAACGATCTTTCTCAAAAGACACAGTTCCGAACAACAATACTTTGTCCTCGGATTGGTTGCAAAAGTAGCAAGCCTTGGTTTCCTTAGGACAACCAACGAGGTAGAACTTATCAGATGTGGGTTCAAGTTTGTTTATTGACTACTGTCTTACACAAACCTTGCAATCCCAATTAATCAGAAAAACAAAATTTGGAAATCACCCATTCCACATCCAATGTGGTGTTTTTCACTGATTCTGATAGAAACTTATTTAGCGTAAACATAGACATTTTAGAACGTATTCTTAAATGATTATGGAAGATTCCTGTGACTCATCACTAATCGGAGCGTATCTAATAAGATCCGATTCATTCTGTCAGATGATCACCCAATTCTTGACTCAAGCATTTTCCTCCGCGATTCAATCGAGGATCTCAATACTTCTGTCAGATCGAATCTATACTTCATTCACATACATATTTACTGAAGTCATCAATAAAGGTAATGAAGTACAAAAGATTTCCTCTGGCACTTATGCTCATCGGTCCGCATACATCAGTATGTGTAAGGCCCAATAAGCATCTGTCCCGTTTTCTTTTAGCTCTGCTAAAAGGGCCTTAGTCATTTGGCCCAGTGAGCAGAATTCATATCTCATATGATTAATAATCAAATGAGCCCAATACTATGGAACTTCTGAATCCGCTTCACTCTATGTGGTCAAAACGACTGTGCTAAGGAAAAATCGAGTTCAAGTCATCAGACTTAACCGTTTGGTATTTATGTTATATGTACAATTGTACATTGGTTTAAGATATAAAACCCATTCCAAACGGGGTGCTACCATATGATATTTCATTAAGATCTAAAGAACAAAACTTGTCTTTTATCAAAATGAAAAACATCCAAATTCTTGCAAGAAAATGAAAGACATCTCTGCTCAAGGCAGATACATAGTAGCAATTACTTAATTTCTAAAACCAAGTATGAAAGGCTCCTACAAGTGGAGAATCTCTACGGCAGATGCAGCAACCATTGCTTCATACCAGACACGCAGTTCCACTTGTCCTTTCTTCAACGTCCTACTGTCGCTTAGGTCCTGCATATTTCAAAAAATATCAGTACCACAACTAGTATCCAATACTTACGTAGAACTTGAAGTAATAACACAATACCTGAAGAAGAAGTACCATACATCTCCTTCATCTCTTGTGAATCTTCCAAGAACTTAATGCAATCTCTCTTCCAATGCTCTGACTCATCGCAGTAGAAGCATTTTCTAACACCAGATGGGCCTGACTTGGGCTTATTAGATGACACAGGCTTATCCTGATTCCAAATCTGGACGGCCCTGCCTCTACCCTTGCCAACACAAGATTTCTCAAATTTTTTATCCTTTATGATGTCATGCTCTGCTGTTTTGAGCATGCCATGCAGCTCAGTCAACGTCTTCGTCAAGTTATTCTTGATATAGCTTTTGATAAACTTATCATAACTAGACGGCAGTGACTGCAGAATGATGTCAGTGGCCAACTCTAAGCTGACAGGACATTCCAGTTTCCCCAGGTTATCAATGTAACCCATCATTTTAATGACATGAGGACTTACTGGAGCATCCTCTGGTAGCTTACATCCAGTGAGAGACTTCACCATCTGGAATCTCTCAACTCGTGCCAAATCCTGAAACTTCAGTTTCAGGCTGGTGATCATCTCTATTGGCGACTCCATTCTCTCGTATTGACTCTTCAAGTCCGAGTTCATGGTAGCCAACATCAGACCACGCACATCTACCACATCAATATAATGCTTATTCCAAGCATTATATACTGCACGCGAGCGATTGGTCCCAAGACTTTCTGGAAGAGCTTTCTCAAGGACATAGTCCTTGCTCTCCTGCTTGAGAATGAATCTCAGATTCCGATACCAATCCAGGAAGTTGGATCCATTTAACTTGTCCTTCTCAAGGACGGATCGCAACGAGAAAGTAGTCATAGACATAAGCTGAAATCCAAGAATGACAAAGATTTAGTTATGTATATCATGAGAAATCTTATCTAATAAGAAAACTCGCATTATATTCAAACAATGTTCCCTCTATGAATATAATGATCCAAGACCCATACTTCACCAAATTTTGAGTGGACGACTCGTCATCACCCAAAACTTAGTTATCTAGGTAAGCAAATCATTGCTAATTGTACCCAGTACAACTCTTGGTCGCAGATAGGACAATCCATGTCTCATCTACTCTAACGTCTCTGGGCCCAGAACTTCTGATAGCCCAGTCAAGTAAACCAATCTCTTCTGTCTTGTGATCATTGACAGTCGCACTGCAAGTCTTTCAATGATCATCTCCCTTGATCAGATCACTGTGGATACCAAGGACTCCAAGACTATCCAACAATGAACCGAGTCTTGACAGTAGACGAGATTGGGCAAGACATCAGGGTTACTTGATATTAAGTTGATGAAACTAAACACTAAAAGATTAGCATATCAATCTCTTAGGTCATGTAATTGTTGATGTTTAGCACTGCAAATCCATCAACATAACTACCTGCCTTACTCACGAAATTGTGGACACCAAGCTCTTGGCTAGACCATCACACACTGAAATGAGTCTTGACAGTTGACCATATTGAAGCTAAGCTTTGATCAAGGTTTAGGTCAAGTTTGGTTTCTGCAAATTCAAGGTTCAATAACCAGAATTTCGAGCACTGTATCGATCGACGCAAACCATGTCTGTCAATCGACACCACCAAACAAAACCAGACTTCAATAACTGGTTAATCCAATTAACCCGGTTCATCGAACCGGTCATGTCGATCGACACAACCCGTGTGTGATGGTCGACATAGACCTTAACCGAGGACAGTTTTGATAACCGGTTCAATCCAATTGAACCGACTTATCAGATCAAACTGATCTTAACCATTCAAATCGGTTTATTCTAATTGCGATAACTGGTTCAATCCAATTGAATCAATTCATCCAATTTAAACCGTTTTAGCCAGTTTCAACTGATTGCTATAACCGGTCCAATTCAATTGAACCGTTTTATCCAATCAAACTGATTCAAAACATCGATTAATGCTAATTGAGATAATCAGTTCAATCCAATTGAACCAATTCATCCAATTTAAACCGATCTATTCGGACTTAACCAAGTATGATAACCGGTTCAATCCAATTGAACCGATTAACCATTCGCTGGGTCTGTGTCGACCGACACTAACCTGTGTCGATCGACACTCGACCGAATATGCTCTGTGTCGACCGACACTCAACCTGTGTCGATCGACACAGAAGGCTTTCGGTTTTTCTTCGCCAAAAACCCTAGCCGCCGAATCTGTCGATTTCGCTGTTCTGTGTCGACCGACACACCTAGTGTGTCGATCGACACTGTGCGAAAACACAGACTCGATCTTGATCGAAATCGATCTGACCTGTTCTAACCAAACAACCTAGTTTGCGAATCTAAATCATCAAATTCAATAAACAGATCTGATTCAATGATAAAACCCTAAGGCTCTGATACCACTGTTGGAACTTCGAGCCAATTCTACCAGATTCAGAATTGCTGTCAGGTTCCAGATAGCCT
Source organism: Orychophragmus violaceus (assembly GCA_030180135.1). NCBI lineage: Eukaryota > Viridiplantae > Streptophyta > Magnoliopsida > Brassicales > Brassicaceae > Orychophragmus > Orychophragmus violaceus. Next base: position 87,253,912 of record CM058229.1, on the reverse strand, counting down.
TGGATCTAGGGTTTAGTTAATTGAATCAAGGATATAATCTCGTGTTTACCTGGAGATTGGCAGCGGAATATTCAAGTAATACGAGATCCCTGGAGCGCCTCAGATGCTGCGCCTCTACCTCAGTCCACACGCACACAAGCTGGAATCCGCCGGGATGCTAGTACCGGGGCTCAGATCTCCTGGGAACTGAGTTTCTCAAGGTTTCTGTGTTTTCTCTGTGAGGAAACACTGTCTGGGCGGCGCTCATCACTTTAGGTCGAATGTATAAGATCACTTATATACAGACCTCAACATAAACCGAAACATCAGTCTCGGTTTCGGCCTTGTGTCGACCGACACACTTAGTGGTGTCGATCGACACACGTCTTGTGTCGACCGACGCACCCAATGGTGTCGATCGACACACCTCATCAAAACTCATATTCGATGTGTATCCATTACACATCGACCAGACCATATGCCAATGATCAATCCCATACGAAGTAGGTCCAACTTGCTTAGGTGTGTGACCCCGTAGGTTCACACGATACTGGAAATGAGTTACAACTCATTTGTCATAAGCGGTTTCTAGCAAAACATTATGACTACCCAGTATCACATGAATTGTCCAATCTCGACAATACAACTATCTCTAGAGTGAGTACAATGTGATTTTAGGACATAATCCCAACATGAAGTAGAGTGAGCAAGAGAAAGCATGTGAATTAGATTGTTTTGCATTCTCTACCTTTCAATTAACACAGAGAAATGAGCCCTCTGTATCAAAAGAATTAGTGTAACAACTCTACAAACATCCACAACTTCAAATACAATTTTTTCACCCTCCCTATCACAATCAAGCCACAACACAAGCCAATCACTTTTCCTTGCATAATCCTCCAATGTCTTCTTAATATATTGTTTTCCTAACTCGCTCAAAGCCAGAGTTAGACAAAAATTAAAACCCAGAAAATCCATATTCATCATAAGGCGAATCAAAGGCCATGATCCCATTTGTACAATTGCAATTAGGAAAATGTTAAAAACAACGAAACCCAAGCAAAGATCTCTAATTAGAGAAGCATTGACTAAATCAACTACCTGAAATTACACATACACGTACAATTTCACGTGCACGCACACACAATTACAAGTCTATTAACATGGGAACATGTTTCTGTGTTCGAACATACCTTCTGTTTCTCCGGAAACGGTTGTTGCATTAGATTGAATCGAGTTCTTGATCTGCTCAATCTTCGTCTTAAATGTTGTGGTCCTTTCAATCGAGTGTCAGATCGTGTACCTTGTGACGGTGGTTGGTGAAGCTCAAATCCTCCGGAACACGAAGATTTGCAGATAGGTTCTCGGATCTAAAATAATCTGTAACGCGCTTAGGTTTTGGAAGGGAAAAGTTAGAATCAGAAGGAAAAGGTTAGGATTGTTCACCTTATGCGACATGCAGCTGATAAGAACAAGTAATAAAGATTCGATAGTGTTCGGAAGATCTATGAACCTGGATATTTGAAGAGTTAGAAGAAAAGGCTATCAGATCTAAGCTTAAAGATAGAGGATTCTTGGGTCGAAGGTTTCTAAGCCCTCGGCAGCTAAGATCGGCGGTGAAAGTCGAGGGGAATCGCCACCGGAAGAGACGGCGATTAATCGCCAACAAAGCCGTCTGATAGAGAGAGAGAGAGAGAGGAGAGAGAGAGAGAGAGAGAGAGAGAGAGAGAGAGAGAGAGAGAGGAGAGGAGAGAGAGAGAGAGAGAGAGAGAGAGAGAGAGAGAGAGAGAGAGAGAGAGAGAGAGAGAGAGAGAGAGAGAGAGAGAGAGAGAGAGAGAGAGAGAGAGAGAGAGAGAGAGAGAGAGAGAGAGATAGAGAGAGAGAGAGATAGAGAGAGAGAGAGAGAGAGAGAGAGAGAGAGAGAGAGAGAGAGAGAGAGAGAGAGAGAGAGAGAGCATGAAGAGAGAGAACTCGTAAATGTCCGAATGAACAAATTGAAATTTCTTTGGTCGAATAAGAATATTTTTGTTGAATTGATTATTTGTTTTTGTTACACGTGGATATTGAGGTGGAAAAAAGTTTTGTTATGATTGGTTCTTTAAGTTTTTTCATTAACTGATGTGGCAAGCTCTTATGCATTCCAAGAGCTGATATGTCAACACTAAGAGATGCATTACTTCCATTATATATATAATTTTTAAATTGTCTAGAAAATTTATTAGTTGTTGTCATGTGTTTGGTAAAAAAAGAAAAGTGCACCCGGTCAAATTAAAAATTTCCCCAGACCAAACAAAAAAACATAAAGAAAGTGCCTTTTCTTAACTTATTTTCAGACAATTTTCTAAAACACAATCCATATACACATTTATTTTAACCCAAACTAAAAATTGAGAAGCCCATTAGAAACTCATTCTACAACCAAGCAACAATAATAGAAGTTAAAAAATTTTAATCTAGCCTTTTTGTCGTCAATTCTAACCTAGCCGCAAACTTATTTTGTCTTCTTATTTTTTTCCAGTTAAAACTCTTTATCAAATCTAAATCGAAGACGTCACATCTGAAGATGCAACAAGTCTCTGTGTCAGTCAAGACGTGATACACAATGTGCTACAACGAACAAGATCGAGATAAATAATGACGTGGAGCTAAGGATTCGAAATCTGTGGAAGCTGGAGCTGATAAGGACAAGAAAAGAGTATATATGAGTTGAAATAACATATTGGAAAAGATATTGAGTCTTAAAGAAGTTTTCATATTCTTGGAAGAAGATTTAAGAAAATATAATATTTTCCTAAAAAATCTGATTTTGTCAAATTGTAAAGGTTGGCTAGGGTTAGCCACGACCTATTGGGTAAAAAGAGGGTTGTTTGAGCATTGTATATGCTTAACACAAAAAGGGAGAGAGATTGCAATTAGTAACGGTTTAGGTTTTCTTGTAAGGGGAATCAAACTTGGGTGAATCTGAGTGGCTTTGAGATCAAGTGTAGATCAAAAAGCAAGAGAAACAAGGTTGTTAAGGTGAAACGTGTAAGTTGCTTTGCAATAAAAAGTCTTGTAAAAAACCACCCGTGTTACTTTGTGTTCTAGTTCCTGTATCAAGTAGTCCTTGCGCTTTCAATTGGTATCAGAGCGGGCACTTGTGAGTATTGCAAACATGTGAGATCCTGTGTAAAAGAAGGGGGACTACTCATTAGAGATTCTGAATGAATGGAACTATGGTTGTTGGAAGTCAAGATTGAAATCTATCATTAAAGGCATAGACGCTCGTGCTTGGGGAGCTATTGTATCCGGGTGGAAGGAGCCAAAAACCAAAACTCAATCAGGAGATGAAATTACCAAGCCAGAAGAAGAATGGACGGAGGATGAAAGAAGACAGTCAAAATTCAATGCTAGAGCACTCACGGCTATTCATGAAAGTGTATCAAAGATGCAATTTAAGTTGATTCAAGGATGTGATAGTGCAAAGAAAGCATGAGACATTCTGCAAATACACTTTGAAGGAACTGAGAAGGTACAAAGTTCAAGAAAAGATCTATTGGCTTCTAGATTCGAAAATCTTAAGATGGATGAATATGAGTCAATCTCTGAGTATAGCTCGAAAATATGCTCCCTGGCTCAGGAGGCTTTGACTCTTGGAAAGAAATACAAGGATAAAAAGTTAGTCAAGAAGCTGTTGAGAGGTTTACCTCAGAGGTTTCATGTAATAAAGATTGTGATGGAAGTTTTCCTTGACACAAATAATATGACTTTTGATGAGTTAGTTGGAAGGTTACAAGTTCATGAATTGGGGTTACCATCTAGTATACCAGACGACAGTGGGATCGATGTCAACTCAGTTAGTGACAATGGAGAGAACGTGGGGTCTTATAAAATAGAAGATCTTCTGAATATTGTGGAGAAGAAAGTCGAAGAAGTTCTAAAAGGAAAAACCACTGTAGTTAGTGAAGATGAGCCATAAGAAAACCTCTGTTCATCCAGCGGTTTACGGCAGCGGTTGGAAGCAAACTGCAAGGAAGGCAGTGGTTTTGACAGTGGGTGAATGGCAACTGCGAGCGATTTGGATGAGCTAGAAGTTTTGCTAGCGGTAGATTAAAACTGCTGGGAAGAGATTTACTGCTGAAATTTTATGTTGACCAGACATTTGAGCCATGGTTTTTTTTGTCTTGACACAGGTTTTTTGGGTCGACCCAACTTGAAAATTAGCCTACTATAGTTTTTAGGGCCAAAAATTCTATGAGCTATCATATTTGTATCATTTGTGTAAAATTTTTAACCTTTTTGGGGTATTTCCATTTTTATGCAAGTTCTTTGATTTCTTCTTCCATTTTTCATTAATATTTTTAATATTTCTCTTAACATATGATCTCTATGTATTATTGGGTTAAGATGAGGTTATTGAGTAGTCTTTCCATAAGCTTTTGGGTTAGGTAGATTATGGTTATTAAGTGTTAGATCTTGATGCTTAGGGATTAGTTTTATCATTTCATTTGTCTTTAGTGCTATATTTGACTTAGCTAATCTAAATCTAGAACTTAGGCATTTTCATGCATACAAAAATGTTTAATGAAATGCATTAGATGAATCTTATGAGAGCTTTCCATCTTAGTCAATGGGAACGAATGTTTATGTTGTTTAGTGGCTATTAAGACTTGTGATTAATACATGCTTATCTTGTGATTAACTAAAGAAGATTGATGATTAGTGCATGATTAGCATAAAGTTAATGACATGGAAGTATATTAACTTGTATTAGTGTTCCTAGCCTAAAGATCAGCATTTTGATTTGTGATTAGCATCTTGATTTAGCATTTAGTCACCTAAATCAATTACCTTGACCCAAAGGCTTGTATTTAAAGCAATTTCTTGAATTATATTTCTTGTGTTTAAAATTTCTTATCTTGTCAATTGATAATCTTATTATGATTTGGTTTGCTTGATTGGCTTGATGATCATTCTTGGATTAGATTATCTTTTGAGCATTAGTCAACATCTGAAACTTATGATTGCACTTAGTTTAAGCATCTTCTTTTTGTCTTAATGTCTTAATTATCATAAGTATGGATTGATACCTCAATTACTACAACGATATTTGTAGGAATTGGAGAATTGATCTTAGGATAAGCAAATTCTCACTATCAAACCAAGAAATCTTTAAGGTTTTGAAGAATTCATTTCGTCTTTCGAACACCTCTATATGAATTGCAAACACAAAACATTCCTTTGTTCAAACACTATGTTCACCAACTTGAAACAGCCTGTCACGAATACAACTTTCTCTTTTTGGGAAAATCTCATGCATTCCCACTACAAAAACACACAATTTCCTCATGGAATTTCCGACGAACTTGACGAACTCAGATCCAACAGAAATTTCCAACCGATTTCCTACGATATACATATGGAAATATGGCTTTTGGATTTCTGACGGATTTCCAAAATATCCAACGACAAAAGATCCGTTAATAGATCCGTTGAAATAACTGTTGTATAGCTGTTTTATATTTCTGACGAATTCTCAATGACTGGCGAATGAAATTACAGTCTATCGAAAATCCGACAACAATAGATATGTTGTACTAGTCGTTGTATAACCGTTTGAATTTTTAAGATCGTCAGAAATTCATCATAATCCATGCATGAATTCTCTATAAAATCTTTCTCCCGTCCTTATTCACAACACACACACAAAATAATAAGATTACAAAATGTATTTTTAAAACCCTTATAATTTTTCCGATCGTGGATGTACAAACCTGTTGGGAAGCCTAGGATCTAAGGGTTATGGTATTGAATCAGAGATCTCGCGTTTACCTCAGAGATGGCAGCGGAATGAATGGTAATCGAGATCAGCAGCGACTCAGATGCTTCGCCTCTACCAGATACACACGCACACAAATCTGGAAAGCCGGGATGCTAGTGCCGGATCTTGGAATCGCTGAGTTTTGGTGGCTCTGCTTTCTCTGCAAAAGAAAACTGAACGGCTAGGGTTCCAGGTCGACCATATAAGCCTTTATATAGACCTGGAATGACTAAACCGAAAATTAGATTTATCCCAATTCGCTTAAGTCATGAAATCGAAACGTCAGTTTCGAAACCCGATGTGTGTCGATCGACACACTCAATGTGTCAATCGACACACTCAATGTGTCGATCGACACACCACTATAAAACTCAATATCAATGTGTATCCAATACGCATCAATAAAGATCATTACCATAATGATCTTTCCCATATTTATGCTTCCAGTTTGCTTAGGTGTGTGACCCTATAGGATCATATAATACTGGCAGTAAGTCTACAACTTACAGACTGCAAGAGGCTTCTAGCAAAGCATTGCAACCACCCAGTATTATACAAAATGTCTGATCTCTGTTGGGAATGTCCTGAAATCTATTGTACTTGCTCTTGAGTGAAAGTCGTACTGTCGAGATGAGACAATCATATGACACTGGGAAGTCGTAATGCTTTGCTAGAAGCCACTTATGATCAATGAGTTTAGCACTCATTGCTAGTGTTATATGATCCTACAGGATCACACACCTAAGCAAACTGGACGTAGTATATGAGGTTGATCATTAATGTAATGATCGGGTGAATGCATATTTGATATGCATTCAATACAAAGTTTCTGGACAGTGTCGATCGACACAATAAGTGTGTCGGTCGACACATATCGACAGTGTCGATCGACACAGAGAGTGTGTCGGTCAACACGACTCGCGGATTACCAGATTAATTCGGTTTAATCGTTGGTTAATTCCGTTGTGGTTTAAGTCGACATATATAAGATATATGGTCGACCTAAACTCGATCTTAACCTAATTTACAGCCACCAGAAAAGAAACAGAAACCTCTTGAGAGATCTGATCTCTAAAGGCACTAGCATCCCTTCTGTTCAGTTTGTGTGCGTGTGGATACCAGTAGAGGCGCAGCATTTGAGGCGCTCTAGATCTCGATTATCTGCAAATCTTCCGCTGCTAATCACCAGGTAATTCTGAGATCCCAATGATTCAATTACATGAACCCTAGATCCTAGGCTTGGAATTCAGACCAGGATTGCCTAATTGGATTAGGATCTGCTAGAAATTCCTTCATTGGTATCAGAGCCTTAGGGTTCTATTGAATCTGTAGCATGATGATTAGATTAGTTGAATCTGGATCTCTGTATAGTTGATACAAGCATGCTAAAATTCGTTTTCATGAAAAATCTAGTTTTTAGGTTTTTTGATTGAAAATCGATTAGGGTTTATCGCCATGTGTCGATCGACACCAATTTGGTATCGGTCGACACAGAAGGATAATTCGCCTAGTGTCGATCGACACAAGAGTTGTGTCGGTCAACACCAACCTCGCGAAATTGATAAATCGGTTCAATTGGATTGGACCGGTTATCGAGCTTGGTTAATGATGGTTGAAAACTGTGAATGATTTAATTGCGATTGGTTTGATTGGATTGGTATCGACCGATGCTAGTGTAGCATCGATCGACACTGACCGGTATTCAAAACCGGATCAATTGGATTGATCGGTTATCGCGGATTGCTTTTGGTTATTCTGCATCGATCGACACTATAGTAGTGTCGGTCGACATCAGATTCGATGGTTTAGGTTATGGAACCTGAAATCACAGAACCAAAGCAAGATAAATCAATTAATTAGAAGAATTAAAACATAATAAAACTGAACGTTTTAAATGGTTCTGTTCCTCAATCAAATATCAAGTGATACTTGATGTCTTTCCAATCTTGTCAACTGTCAAGACTCGTTTCATTGTGTGATAGATTTGCAGTGCAAGGTGTCCACAATTACATGAGTAAGGCAGGAGGTAATCGTGTTGATAGGCTTGCAGTGCAAGGTATCAACAATTACATGACTTAAGAGATTGGTTTACTTGACTGATCAAAATCATTTTGGGCTCAGAGACATCAGGTGAATTGGACATAAGATGTCAATCCACAACCAAGAGTTATATTGGATATAACTAGTAAAGTTGTTGCTTACCTAGATAGCTAAAATTTGGGTGATAGCCAGTGGCTCGCTCAAGTTTAGTGAAGTATGGGTCTTGGATCATTATATTCATCTGAGGAAACATTGTTTGAATATAATGCGAGTTTTCTTAATTGTTAAGACTTCTCATTTCTTGAACATCATAACTAAACCTCCCTTGTTTTTCCAGCTATGTCTAGCACAAACCATCGTAACAATTTCTCCCTGCGATCCGTCCTTGAGAAGGACAAGTTAAATGGATCAAACTTTCTTGAATGGTATCGGAACTTGAGAATTGTTCTCAAACAGGAGAAAAAGGACTATGTCCTTGAGAAAGTTCTCCCCAAGAAGTACCGAGCCAATGCCTGGCAGTCAGATAAGGATGCTTGGGATAAGCATTCCAATGATGCGGTGGATGTGAGTTGTCTCATGTTGGCTACCATGAACTCGGAATTGCAGAAGCAATATGAGTACGTGGAGTCGCCAAAAGAGATGATCACTGGCCTGAAAAGTATGTTTCAAGAGCATGCACGAACTCAGAGATACCAGACGGTTAGGTCTCTGATTGAGTGCAAGCTACCAAAGGGCGGACCAGTTAGTCCTCATGTCATTAAGATGATGGGTTATATTGATAACCTGGGGAAACTGGATTGTCCCATTAGCCAAGAGTTGGCTACTGACATCATTCTGCAGTCACTGCCGTCAAGCTATGATCAATTTGTTATGAACTATAACATGAACAACTTGACGAAGACGTTGACTGAATTGCATGGGATGCTAAAGACTGCTGAACCTAACATCAAGAAGGACACCCCAAATGTCCTTATGGTACAAAAGAATAAAAAGTTTAAGAAACTTGGTAAGAACAAAGGTGATGGCAAGACGAGCTCGATTGTGAATCCAAGCGAGTCTGGCCATGCTCCTAAGGTTAAAACCAGTCCTTCTGAAGATGTTAAGTGCCGTTATTGTAATGGTTATGGGCATTTGAAAAGAAACTGCAATAAATTCATGGAAGATTATGAGAAGCTGAAGAAGACATACGAGACTTCTTCTTCAGGTATTTATGTTATAGAAGTAAATGTTACTTCTTATAGTTCTACTTATTGGGTATTTGATACCAGATGTGGTACTCATATTTTGTGAAAATGTGCAGGGCCTGAGCAAAAGTAGGACTATGGAGAAAGGACAAGTGGATCTACGCGTGTGAAATGGAGCAAGAGTTGCTGCATTAGCCGTAGGAGTATTTCATTTGTTTTCTTTATGGCATGTTTTGAACTTAAAACTGCTACTATGTAACTGCTATGAGCAGAAAGATTATTTCTAATCCTTGGTTGGATATGGAAGGATATCAGTTTTTCAAATTAAGAATAAGTGTTATTCATTTGATTACAATGATATATTTTATAGTAGCAATCCATTAGAGAATGGACTTAATGTTCTAAAACAAAACGTGCCTAACTATAACATTAATACCAAGTCTAATGATACGAATCAAATCTTTTCTCTGGCATTGTCGTTTGGGCAACATAAATGAGAAACAGATTCAGAAGCTCCATAATGATGGGCTTTTGGGCTCATTTGATTATGAATCATAATGAGTATAGTGAATCTTGTTTATAGGGTTAAACGACAAAGGCTCCTTTCAACAAAAGAAGTGTCGATCGACACAAACGGTGCGTCGGTCGATACAAGTTGCGAACGATCAAAATGAAAGGGTCAGAGGCTTATTTGGCTTTATACATACGGATGTATATGGGCCAATGAGCACTAGTGCTAGAGGAAACTTTCAGTACTTCATTACCTTTACTGATATTTTCAGTAGGTACAATTATGTCTTATTAATAAGACATAAATCGGAATCTTTTGAAAAGTTCAAAGAGCTCCAGAATGAAGTACATAATCAATTTGGCAGAAGTATTAAAACTCTACGATGAGATCATGGAGGTGAATACTTAAGTCAAGATTTTAGTGATCATCTGAGAGATTGTGAAAGTGTTTCACAATTCACTCCTCCTGAATCGGACTTTATTAGATATGGTTCGATCAATGATGAGTCACTTAGATCTTCCATTATCCTTCTAAGAATACTCTCTAGAAATGTCTAAGTTTACATTAAATAGAGTTCCATCAAAATCAGTTACAGAGATACCACATGAGATGTGGAATGGAAATGTTTCTGATTTATCCATCATGGAGATTTGGAGTTGCGAGACTTATATAAAACGTTTAATCTCTGATAAGCTCACACCCAAATCTGATAAGAGCTACTTCATTGGTTGTCCTAACAAAACCAAGGCATGTTACTTTTACAACCAGTTCGAGAACAAATTGTTTGTTGCTCGGAACAATGTTTTCTTGAGAAAGATTTTCTTTCCAAGGAGAACACTGGGAGTAAAGTACGAACTCGAAGAAATTCGAAAATCACAAGAAACTGCTCAACCTGATGAGGAAGAGCAGCAGTTGGATCTACAAAGAGTTGTAGAACCTGCAACTGTGGTGCCTAAGGTTTGCAAGGATCTGGTGAATGTATATTCGATGTACATTTAAATGCGAGTTTCTGAAGAAATGTCGATCGACACAAACGTTGTATCGATCGACACATATCGAGAACCAAAATATTTTGGTTTATGACTCAATTAACTACGGTTTAAATCTTGGTTAATTAGGTCGTGGTAAAAGTATACATATGAGATATGTGTGCGCGACTTTTACAGGAAACTGAAGCTCGCATATCCGAAAGGATCCGTCACGAACCCGAGAAATGTGGATTTCTCGTAACCAATTGCCGTGATCTACTGATCATTGAAAGTGACGGGCCTGCGAATTTTGAAGAAGCAATGATGGGCCTTGACTCCGAAAATGGCTGAAAGCCGCTGAATCCGAAATGGGATCCATGTCACAGAACCAAGTATGACTTGGGTTGATTTACCCGATGGTGTAGGAGCCATTGTGAGTAAATGATTTTCAAGAAGAAAAGATGACATGGATGGTTATATTCAAATATAAAAGGCTAGGTTGGTGGAAAAAAGGTTTCAAGTAAATTCATGGTATTGACTGTGAAGAAACCTAATCCCAGTCAACATGCTTAAAGTCCATTCGGATTCTCCTAGCAACCGCCACTCATAATGGTTATGAGATCTGGCAGATGGATGTGAAAACAGTTTTCCTTAATGGAATTCTGGAAAAGGATGTGTACATGACACAACCTGAAATTTTCATTGATCCTAATGAAGCTAGGAAGATATGCAAGCTTCGCCGATACATTTATGGATTGAAGCAAGCATTTCGGAGTTGGAATCTTCGTTTTGATAAAGCAGTCAAAAGGTTTGACTTCGTCATGAACAAAGAGGAGCCGTGTGTTTACAAGATGACTAGTGGGAGCACAGTTGCATTTCTGGTATTGTATGTTGATAACATACTACTTCTCCGAAATGAAGTTCCATTTTCTCAGTCTGTTAAGAATTGACTCGAAAGTTGTTTTTCGATGAAAATATGGGAGAAACCATATACATTCTTGGAATAAGAATCTATGGAGATAGATTAGACAAGCTAATTGGATTGTTTCAAGATACTTATGGTGATAAGGTCTTACACAGGTCCAGTATGCATGATTCCAAGAAGGGGTTTGTGCAAATGACTCTTGGTATTACTCTTGGCAAGACGCAGTGTCCTTCGACACACGCTGAGCAAGGGCGAATGAGGGTTAGACTACTGCTAAAGGCATTAGATTTCTTAAGATGTGATCTTAATTTAAGTGGGAGTCGTTGTTGTTAATTTTAGTTATGATATGATGTTCGTATAAACATAATTTGATTATGTTATTGAAATCTGACATCTGTATTATTTAATAATGGTTATTAAATAATTGTCCCAAAGTAATTTATGACATTTTATAGGTCATCAAGTATGTGACTTGATCATGAAACCCTATAGATAATAAATGATATAAATTATGTTGGTCCCTGGTCGAGGTTGTTAAAGTGGGACGTTAACAACCGCGTGAGACTAGTATATGAGGTGACTGATGACTAAGTTTCATGGAGTCATTAATAAGAGTATTAAAGTCAATCACATAGATGTGTGTTGGAGAACACAGGATCGGACATGACCCACTGATGAGAACTCTACGTGATAGTTATATAAGTGTCATGAGAGTTTTCATTACGACTATAGATTATAGTCCTTAGACCTGAGTTCATCATGTTTTCTTACATGTGAATTGGTCCGCTTTAACCTTGTCAAACGTCAGCCGTAACTGGTGACTATAAAGGCATTGATTGGGCGTATCATGAAGCGTGTGAAGAAACATGGATGGAACAAGACGGGATTTGTCCCTCCTATATAACAGGAGATAAATATCTCAGGGCCTATCGAAGATTTGATACTGAGAAATGTGTGGCCACACTCAAACGAGGTGATTGTCAGTCGTTTGTCTTGTCAGTATAAATCGGAGTTTGATGAACATGATCTTGGCTAAATAAGGGTGACACAGATCTTGCCTTATGCCAAATCGAGATATAAGGACGAAGGGATTGGAGGAATAGATGATTCCAGTACAAGTGGGAGATTGTTGGGAATGTCCTGAAATCTATTGTACTTGCTCTTGAGTGAAAGTCGTACTGTCGAGATGAGACAATCATATGACACTGGGAAGTCGTAATGCTTTGCTAGAAGCCACTTATGATCAATGAGTTTAGAACTCATTGCTAGTGTTATATGATCCTACAGGATCACACACCTAAGCAAACTGGACGTAGTATATGAGGTTGATCATTAATGTAATGATCGGGTGAATGCATATTTGATATGCATTCAATACAAAGTTTCTGGACAGTGTCGATCGACACAATAAGTGTGTCGGTCGACACGACTCGCGGATTACCAGATTAATTCGGTTTAATCGTTGGTTAATTCCGTTGTGGTTTAAGTCGACATATATAAGATATATGGTCAACCTAAACTCGATCTTAACCTAATTTACAGCCACCAGAAAAGAAACAGAAACCTCTTGAGAGATCTGATCTCTAAAGGCACTAGCATCCCTTCTGTTCAGTTTGTGTGCGTGTGGATACCAGTAGAGGCGCAACATTTGAGGCGCTCTAGATCTCGATTATCTGCAAATCTTCCGCTGCTAATCACCGGGTAATTCTGAGATCCCAATGATTCAATTACATGAACCCTAGATCCTATGCTTGGAATTCAGACCAGGATTGCCTAATTGGATTAGGATCTGCTAGAAATTCCTTCAATCTCGACACACAACGATCACAGGAGTGAGTACAAGTGTGATTTCAGGACACAATCCCAACAATCTCCCACTTGTACTGGAATCATCAATTCCTTTAATCCTTTTGTCTCTATATCTCGATTTGGCAAAAGTCAAGATTAGTGTCATCCTTATTAAGCCAACATCGTGTTTATCGAACTCCTGATCTATACTGAACAAGGCAAATAACTGAACTACAATTCGTTTGAGTGCGGCCACACATTTTCTCAGTATCAAATCTTCGATAGGCCCTGAGATATTTATTTCCCATTATTCAGGAGGGACAAATCCCATCTTGTTCCATCCCTGTTCCTACACATACTTCATGATACACCGAAGCAATGCCGTTATAGCCGCCAGTTATGGGTCAACGTTTGACAAAGTCAAAGTGCATCAATTCATATGCAAGAAAGCATGATGAACTCATGTCTAAGGACTATACTATATAGTCGTAATGAGAATCTCTCATGACACAGATATAACTATCTTGGAGACTTCTCATTAGCGAGTCACGTCCGATCATATGTTCACCAACATATATCTATGTGACTAACTGTGATACTCATAACACTGACTCCATGAAACTTAGTCAACAGTCACCTCACAAGCTAGTCTCTCGCGGTTGTCATTGTCCCACTTTGAAAACCTCGACTAGGGACACATCATAATTTATGTCATCTATAACTTATAGGGTTTCATGATCAAGTCCTCAACTTGATGACCTATAATATGGTATACACTTATTTTGGGACCATTATTTAGATCACAATAATTAACGCTGAAATCAAATTTCATTAAACATATCCAAAAGAATGTTTACAAGAACATCTTAATATAACTAAAATAAAACCACAAGAACTCCCACTAGAATCAAGATTACATCTTAAGATCTCTAATGCCTACAGCAGTAGTATGACTCTCATGCTTAGGCCTTGGGAGTGGCTTAGTCAGAGGATCAGCGACATTCTCGTCCGTCGGAACTCGGCTGATCTTCACTTCACCTCTATTGACGATATCACGAATCAGGTGATATCTCCTCTCTATGTGTTTGGACTTCTGGTGTGACCTTGGTTCTTTCGCCTGAGCAATGGCTCCATTGTTATCACAAAACAAAGCCACTGGCTCCAAGATACTAGGAACCACACCAAGTTCAGTCATGAACTTCTTGATCCAAACAACTTCCTTTGCCGCTTCTGAAGCAGCAACATATTCAGCTTCCGTCGTGGAATCAGCTACGGTATTCTGCTTAAAGCTCTTCCAGCTCACTGCACCGCCATTTAGACAGAAGACGTATCCAGACTGTGATCGGAAATCGTCTCTGCGCGTCTGAAAACTCGCGTCTGTTAATCCATTCACCAGAAGCTCTTCACTTCCTCCATATACCAAGAACTTATCCTTGGTATGTCTCAAATATTTGAGAAAATTCTTGACAGCTGTCTAGTGTTCTTCACCTGGATCAGATTGGTATCTACTTGTCATGCTTAACGCGTAAGCTACACCTGGACGAGTGCAGAGCATGGCATACATGATAGATCCTATTGCAGAAGCATAAGGAATCCTATCCATGCGTTCTCGCTTCTTGCTGAGACTAATGCCATGAGACATCGGTATGAAGCCCTTCTTGGAATCATGCATCTTGAATCTGTGCAACACCTTATCAATATAAGTGTCCTGGCACAATCCAATCAGCTTGTTCGCTCTATCTCTGTAGATTCTGATTCCAAGGATGTACGCGGCTTCTCCCATGTCTTTCATGGAAAAACAACATCCGAGCCAAGTCTTAATAGACTGAAGCAACAGAACGTCATTACCGAGAAGAAGTATGTCATCGACATACAATACAAGAAACGCACTTCCGCTCCCACTAGTCTTCATGTATACACATGGTTCTTCTTCGTTCTTGATGAAACCAAATTGTTTTACTGCTTCATCAAAACGAAGATTCCAACTCCGTGATGCTTGCTTCAATCCATAAATAGATTTATGAAGCTTGCATACCTTCCCAGCATTCTTAGGATCTACAAAACCCTCAGGCTGTGTCATATACACATCCTCTTCCAAAATTCCATTCAGGAAGGCGGTTTTGACATCCATCTGCCAAAGTTCATAATCATAATAAGCGGCAGTTGCTAGAAGAATCCGAATGGATTTAAGCATAGCGACTGGGGAATAGGTTTCATCATAGTCAATACCATGAATCTGTTTGAAACCTTTAGCCACCAACCTAGCTTTATAAATTTGGACATTGCCATCCACGTCAATCTTCTTCTTGAAGATCCATTTACACTCAATGGCTTTTGCACCATTAGGTAAATCGACCAAGGACCATACTTGGTTTTCTGACATGGATCCCATTTCGGATTTAGAGGCTCCAAGCCACTTTTTGGAGTCCGGGCCCATCATTGCTTCCGTGAAGGTCGCCGGTTCGTCACTTTCAATAATCAGCAGATCATTGCAATTGGTCACAAGAAATCCATAATATCTCTCGGGTTCGTGACGGATCCTTCCGGATCTGCGAACTTCAGGCTCCACAGGTGTGGGTTCCACAGAGCTTTGTGGATCCAACTGCTACTCTTCCTCAGCAGGTTGAGAAATCTCCTGTGCATCTTGAATTTCTTCGAGATGTACTTTACTCCCACTGCTTTTCTTAGAAAGAAATTCCCTCTCAAGAAAGAGCAGTCCCGAGCAACAAAGACTTTGTTCTCAGATCGGTTGTAAAAGTAGTATGCCTTGGTTTCCCTAGGATAACCAACGAAGTAGCATTTATCTGATTTGGGTGCGAGCTTGTCAGAATTTAAACGTTTGACATAAGCCTCACAACCCCAAATCTTCAGGAAAGACAGACTTGGAATATTCCCAGTCCACAATTCATGTGGTGTCTTTTCTACTGATTTAGATGGCACCCTATTTAGTGTAAACGCAGACGTTTCTAGAGCGTATCCCCAAAAGGATAATGGAAGATCTGAATGACTCATCATAGACCGAACCATATCAAATAAGGTTCTATTCCTCCTCTCTGACACTCCCTTCCATTGGGGTGTTCCAGGAGGAGTGAGTTGTGAAACAATTCCACACTCGCTCAGATAGTCACTGAACTCTTGACTCAAGTATTCTCCTCCGCGATCCGACCGCAGAACTTTGATACTTTTGCCAAGTTGGTTCTGTACTTCATTCTTGAACTCCTTGAATCTATCAAAGGATTTTGACTTATGTCTCATCAAATAGACGTAGCCATACCTACTGAAGTCATCAGTAAAGGTAATGAAGTACTTGTAATTTCCTCTGGCAACAGTGCTTATTGGCCCACATACATCAGTATGAATAAGGCCCAATAAATCACTGGCCCTTTCATTCGGTTTGTTGAAAGGGGCCCTAGACATTTTGCCCATCAAGCAAGATTCGCATTTCTCACATGATTCAAAATCAAATGAGCCCAGAAGCCCATTACGATGGAGTCTCTGAATGCGTTTCTCATTGATGTGGCCCAAACGACAATGCCATAAGAAAGTTGGGTTTTCGTCATTTGACTTAAACCGCTTTGTATTTATGTTAAAGACAGGCATTTCTTGGTTTAAGACATATAACCCATTATCTAATGGGGCGCTACCATAAAACGTACCATCACGATTAAAAGAACATACTTTATTCTTAACAGCAAAATCAAAAACTTCCAAATCCAAAACGGAAACTGAAATTATGTTTCTGCTAATCGCAGGTACAAAGTAGCAATTATTCAATTCTAAAACCATGCCAGAAGGTAAAGACGAATCATAAGTGCCTACGGCCAGTGCAGCAACCTTAGCTCCATTCCCGACCCGTAGCTCCACTTGTCCTTTCTTCAGCGTTCTACTGTTTCTTAGTGCCTGCACATTAGTACAAATATGAGCACCGCAGCCGGTATCCAATACCCACGAAGTAGAACTAGGAGTCATAACATTAAGTTCGATAACATAAATACCTGAATAAGACGCATCATACGTCTTTTTCAGCTTCTTGTAATCTTCCATGAACTTCTTGCAGTCTCTCTTCCAATGCCCTAGCTGCTTGCAGTAGTTACGTTTGTCCTCAGGAGAAGGCCCGGATTTGGGCTTGGGCTTGGGCTTGTCTTGACTCTCAGTCTGGACAGCTTTAGATTTTCCCTTATCCTTACTAGGTTTCTTAAACCTTTTACCCCCTTGTACCATCAGTACATTAGGAGTCGCCTTCTTGAGATTCGGCTCTGCTGTCTTTAGCATGCCGTGCAACTCTGTCAATGTCTTAGTCATGTTTTGCATGTTGTAGTTCATGATGAACTGATCAAAACACGACGGCAAAGACTACAGAATCATGACAGTGGCTAGCTCCTGGCTAATGGCACAGTCCAGTTTCCCCAGGTTATCAATGTAACCCATCATTTTAAGGACATGAGGACTCACTGGACTGTCCTTAGCCAGCTTGCAATCCATGAGAGATTTAACCGTCTGGTATCTCTCTGTGCGAGCTAGCTCCTGAAACAAGGCTTTCAGGCTGTTAATCATCTCAATCGGTGACATCACGTTCTCATATTGCTTCTGCAGCTCAGAGTTCATAGTCACCAGCATTAGATAATTAACGTCTTTGACATCAGCAAAATGCTTATCCCAAGCATTCTTGTCTGCCTGCGTGCCATTGGAACGTGGCCTCTCGGGGAGAACTCTCATAAGGACATATTCCTTGTTCTCCTGCCTGAGAACTATTCTCAGGTTCCGATACCATTCCAAGAAATTTGATCCATTAAGCTTGTCCTTCTCAAGGACGGATCTTAGCGAGAAAGTGTTGATGTGAGTTGGGACAGACATAGCTGTAATTAACAGAGATAGAGGTTTTAGTTATGATGTTCAAGGAATTGAGAATTCTTATCTAATAAGAAAACTCGTATTGTATTCACAACTATTTTTCCTCAGATGAATACAATGAACCAAGATCCTCAGCTCACCAAAATTTGAGTGGGCGACTCGCCATCACCCAAACTTTAGTTATCTAGGTAAGCAAATCATTGCTAATTGTACCCAGTACAACTCTTGGTCGCAGATACGACAATCCATGTCTTATCCACTCTGATGTCTCTGGGCCCAGAACTTCTGATAGCCCAGTCAAGTAAACCAATCTCTTCAGTCTTGTGATCATTGACAGTCGCACTGCAAGTCTATCAATGATCACCTGCCTTACTCATGTAGTTGTGGATACCAAGGACTCCAAGACTATCCAACAACGAAACGAGTCTTGACAGTAGACAAGATGGAGCAAGACATCAAGATCACTTGATATTTAGTTGAAGAAAAGAACTATTTAATCTTGATGCATATCCAATATGCATCCAAGAAGTTTTTAAGTTGTTTAAAACATCTAGATTTATTAAGTTTAAGTTATTCTAGGAAAAGGGAATTAGATTTGATTTGGTATTCGCAATTTGAGGTCCAACCACCAAGTCTGCGAGTGGTGTGTCGATCGACACATCCTTGTATCGGTCGACACAACCTAACCAAATCTAATTTAACCGAAATCAATCAATTAAATCGGTTCTTAACTAATTGAGATAACCAGTCCAATCTAATTGAACCAGTTCATCCAATTGAACGGATTTAACCGACATAACCATGCGAGATAACCGGTTCAATCCAATTGAACCGACCTATCCTTTCGCATAGCCTGTGTCGACCGACACAACCCAGTGTATCGATCGACACAGTAGGGTAACAGAAAATTGATCGCCGATCGAAACCCTAAAAATTTATAAGCGTTTTTACGGTGTGTCGACCGACACAAGATTAGTGTCGA
Organism: Orychophragmus violaceus; assembly: GCA_030180135.1. Taxonomy (NCBI): domain Eukaryota; kingdom Viridiplantae; phylum Streptophyta; class Magnoliopsida; order Brassicales; family Brassicaceae; genus Orychophragmus; species Orychophragmus violaceus. The sequence goes on along the minus strand of CM058229.1, from coordinate 87,234,884 downwards.
TCGACACTGTGCGAAAACACAGGTTCATCGTTTTTGATACGAAACAAAATCCGAGATAATTTTCATCAAAACGAAAACTGGCAAGCATTAACCTCTTCAAATATATCATTATTCGAATTACATGCTTCAGATTCAATGATTAAAACCCTAATAGCTCTGATACCACTGTTGGGAAGCCTAGGATCTAAGGGTTATGGTATTGAATCAGAGATCTCGTGTTTACCTCAGAGATGACAACATAATGAATTGTAATCGAGATCAGCAGCGACTCAGATGCTTCGTCTCTACCAGATACACACGCACACAAAGTTGGAAAGCCGGGATGCTAGTGCCGGATCTTGGGATCGCTGAGTTTTGGTGGCTCTGCTTTCTCTGCAAAAGAAAACTGAACGAGTATTATACAAAATGTCTGATCTCGACACACAACTATCATCAAGAGTGAGTACAAGTGTGATTTCAGGACACAATCCCAACAAAACCAGTGTATGATCCATCGACGGGTAAATAACCCTCTCAAGTGTCGTCAACTATATGAAATCAAATTCTCAGATTTCCCAAATGTATCGGGAATTTAATTTGGTTTTTATAAATATTGTGACAGTATTAATTTTTAAGTAATTTTAAAAAATTTATTGTTACAATGGTTTTCTTAAATTAAAATATTTAATTTTGTTTTATTAAATTAATTAATTTAAATATTAAAAAAAATATATGTATTTTGTCGGAAATCCATTGGGAAGCAGCCCTCAGAAATCCCTCAAGAAGCAGTCGTCGAGAATCCGTCAAGAAGCAGTCGTTGAGAATCTATCGGCGTCCCCTTGCATAAAAAACCGTCAGGAATCCGTCGGAAAAACCGTCGGGTAGTAAAAGGCTACTCCGAATATTTGGCGCTCTCATCATTACAAGTTTACCTCCTTTATAGCATATATACCAACCTTAGTCCGCATACACATTCCTTTTTTTTCCTTGAGACATCTATACAACACAAGTGTCCTTTTTGTATCAGATTCGTTTTTATTTGATTACCCATTTCCAAATGATTATTGATGTCGTTTTATTTGGGGTTTTTAATATTGGATATTCTATTTCTTTATTTTTTAAGATGTTGTAAGGATTTCGATCTAGGTTTTTGTATAATTTGTCATTTTTCTTTTTCAATTATATTATAGTATCCATGAAATTTTTTTGTTTTTATAATCTATAGTAATCTCCAAAATAGGTCGTACATATTTATATTTTCGGATTGAAACCAAGTTCACATAAAGAAATGAGAAAAGAAAATAAAAATGATGCAACATAAAAAAAATTGAGGAAGCCACAAATAAGAAAATGAGAAAGAAAAGACCAGAAATAAACAAGCTCGTCATGATTTGGTAGTTTTATTTTATTTTTCTTTCCAAAAGTGATTCAAAATTCAAAAGCACATTCAGATATATAACAACAACGCATAATATGGATTTCCTGAGATATTTAATTTGCTATAATGGCATGGTATTTATATTTTGACCAAAAAAACATGGTATTTATTTAATTATTTACCTTTACCTGTTATTCAGTATAAGTTTCCTAAAATATATAAACACATCAAACTAAAATTAAAACATACAAATTACAATCTCAATTTATAAATAAAATTTCAAATTACTCAACAAACCTATTTTCTTAAGGTTCAAAATATTTTTCACATATTACTATTTTCATTTTCATAAAAATATTTCTTTAATTTATATGTAAAAAAACTATAAATATCAAGTATATGCATAGAAAATTATTTAAAGCCTAAAATATTGAAATAAATAATTATAGGCACTAAAATATAGTACAAAATATTAAATTTCAAATTTGAGATTTCACTATTCATCCTCTAAATTTGAAAACTTAGAATTGTTTTTGCAATAGGTAACACTTCAAAATCGAATAATTTGATTTTGTTTTTTTTTTGAAGATTTCCTTAATCAAGGAAACCCTCTTGCATGATCAACTTGTATATACATGCAAAACATACACTAGATATTCTTTGCCTCAATCTAAAGTTAGGAATGTACCCATGCATAAAGTACGTTGCACCTTGCATGTTACTTTTCTCCGCATTTTAAAGGAGCAAGTAAACAATTACAAATAATTGTTAATAATTATAATTTTAATTAATCCGAACAAAAAATAATTAAACAAATAATAATAAATTTTATGATGTTTATTAAATGTGAGCAATGATCTTTCTAAATACCATCTCGAAAAATAAAATTTGAATGCCAAGGAATACTAAAAAATAATGTCAGTGATAAAAAAGAAAAACGTGAGATGTATGGTCGATCGTGTAGAACGTGTGAATGTCTTTTTATTTTTATTTTGTTGGCTTAACTGTGACAACTGAAAAGGAGTGTCTATAAATAGGGAGTAGCACTACTCATAATCTCACTCACAGCTCTCATCCAACCTAAAAGTAACACAACCCTCAAGAGTCAGGTCTCTCTCTCTTTTATTACAAGTTTCCTCATGATTTTCCTGTTTTTAAGTATGTAACTATGTATGTACTTAGGAGGAATGTCGATCCGCTCCTGGGGGGAGTTGATCGATCTTCCTTCTACGGTCTTCTTTGTTGGTTTGATGCTTACTCTGACTCTCTGTATCCTGATAAATGGGTTCAAATTGGTTTCCTTTTAATTGGGCTTTTATTTTGGGTTTGGGGCTCTATGTAATCTGTCTTCGGGCTGTAAACGTTTTAGGTCCTTCTTTTTTTTTAATAGTAAAATTCAGTTAAAAAAAAACTATGTATGTACAAGATTCAAAAAATACTGATATTGCCCTGTAAAAGTATTCCCAATGATGGTGCCTGAGAAACAATATTTCGTAGAATTGTACCTACCAAGGGTATTAATTTCTTTATGTTTTGTGATAAGTAAAAAAAAAACAGAGTTTGTGTGACTTATGTTTGCTCTGTCTTATTTTACCAAGTAACCTATAATGTTTGTTGTTTCTTGTGTGTTAGTGTTTCTGATTTTCAAATTTTCAGGTTTTACTTGAAGTTAAAAGATGGAAACAATGTCTGAAAAAGTGGGAGCGATGGGTGGTAACATGGGCGGTCCATTTGACGATGGTGTTTTTGATGGTGTGAAGAAAATAACTGTCGCAGAAGAGGGAAGTGTTTATGAATGTATATCATATATCAAGATTGAGTACGAACGGGATGGAAAATTTGAAACCCGTGAACACGGAACAATCCGAGGGAAACTTAAAGAGGTAATAGATATGTTCTTGTCATGCCTTTATTGCCTTGTACATTTGTTGTTGCTAATAGAAAATAAAATCCAGTTCATGGTGGATTATCCGAATGAATATATCACAGCCGTTGGTGGAAGCTATGATCATGTTCGATACTATGAAACAGTGTTGATCAAATCACTTTTCTTCAAAACCACCTATGGAAGAACATCTCCGATACTCGGTTGGACAATTTGTGGAAAACCAGCTGGGAAAGAATTCATGTTGGAGGGTAAAAATGGAGGAAGACTTCTTGGATTCCATGGACACTCTGGTCAAGCTCTTGATGGCATTGGAGCTTACTTCTTCGCTGTAAATCCTCCTCTTAAGCACTTTCACACTCTAGGTAGGAATGCTCTATGTGGGAATGGAGGGAGAGCTTGGGACGATGGTGCGTACGATGGTGTCAGAAAAATACTCGTTAGACGAGGTCTTAAGTTTTTGAGTTATGTCAGGTTTGAGTATGCAAAAGGCGACACAATGGTACCACATGCTCATGGGAAGAATCAAGGGATTCAAAACGAGGTACAATTGAGAGGATTATTTGTTTAGTTTCGCGTTTACTGAAATATTCTGAAAATTAATAATTTGGTTGCAGTTTGTGGTGGATTATCCTAATGAACACATTACGTTAGTGGAGGGAACCATCGAAGATCACCTCACATCGCTTAGGTTTAAGACATCAAAAGGAAGAATCTCTCCTCTTATGGGTGGTAATGTGGTTGGTAGGAAATTTGTTTTCGAGGAAAAAGATTCCAAGCTTGTCGGGTTTAGTGGTCGGTCGGGTGATGCTATTGATGCTATTGGCGCACACTTTAGCCCTCTTCCACCTCCAACTCCATTTCCAGCTCCAGCTCCTATTCTGGCTCCTGCTCCGGCTCCAGCTCCAGCTCCAGCTCCTGCTCCTGCTCCAGCTTTTGCTCCTGCTCCAGTTCCAGCTCCAGCTATAGTTCCCGCTATCACAAAGATGGGACCACTCGGTGGTAACAAGGGAAACACATTCGACGATGGTGTTTTCGATGGTGTAAAGAAAATAACAATCGGAACCGATGAATACAGTGTAACATATATCAAGATCGAATACGAAAAGGATGGAAAAGTCGAACTCCGTGAACACGGGACGAATCGTGGGGAGATAAAAGAGGTCAAAATATATAAATATGTTTTGTTAATATTCAATTGGTTCATTATTAATTAGTGGTTTCTAATTCAATCTGAAATACAGTTTTCGGTGGCTTATCCAAATGAATATATCACGGCAGTTGGTGGAAGCTACAATCATATTTTCAACTATGATACGACGCTTATCACATCGCTTTACTTAACAACCTCCAAAGGATTTACCTCTCCATTATTCGGTAGGACGAAGGGAACAAAATTCGAGTTCAAAGGTGACAATGGAGGAAAGCTTCTTGGATTCCATGGACGTGGTGATTATGCTATTGATGCCATTGGAGCTTACTTCGATGCTGGTTCTAAACCTGTTGGCAACCAAAAACTGGACGCACAAGGAGGCAAGGGAGGCAATCAATGGGACGACGGTGGCGATTACGATGGTGTGACGAAGATACATGTTACAGTTGGTCGAGAAATTGAACAAATCAGGGTCGATTATATCAAGAACGGACAGACAAAGGAAGGACCCGCCCATGGTGTCAAAAGAGCCAGATCTTCCATTTCAACGGTGAGTCTTACATTTTTCTTTCTCAAAGAAAATTTTCTATAAAAGAAATGTTAATTATTACTGAAAAATTTATTATCCTGCAGTTTGAGATAAGCTATCCCAACGAGTATCTCCTGTGCGTGAAGGGTTGGTCCGATTCATCCAACAAGATTGTGGGAGTTCAATTCATAACCAACACCAAGACTTCAGATTATTATGGATTTGAAAAAGATCCTGGTGAAGAAGGTACAGATATATCACTTGAAGTGAAAGACAAGAAGATCGTGGGTTTTCATGGTTTCGCCAACACTCATCTCAATTCTCTTGGAGCTTACTTCGCTCCAATATCTTCTTCATCTTCCTCCTTGACTCCGCCCGACAAAGGAAATAACAACAAGGTGTCCAAGATCTACATTTCATCTAATAATGGAGGAATTGAGCAAATCAAGTTCTATAATGTAGAAAACGGAGAGACAAAGGAAGCGTTATTCCATGGTGTGAAGGGGAAAAATATCATCTCAACTGTGCGTTAGCGTTTTTACACTCTCAAATGTATTTATTTAACCATTAGTTACTTACATTTTGATATAAGTTTTCTATGCAGTTTGTGATAAGCAATCCTCCTGATGAGTATCTCGTTTCTGTGGAGAGTTGGTACGATGCTTCCAATGTCTTTCAAGGGATTAAGTTTAGAACCGACAAGGACAGTTCTAATTTCTTTGTGTATAAGTTTTCTGAAAATGATGGTAAACCATTTTCTCTCCAATTCAAGGATAAGAAGATCATGGGCTATCATAAGTTCGCTGATTCAAATCTAAACTCTCCTGGAACTTATTTTATACTAATACGTTCCTCTTCCCTCATCAAAGTGGAAGCTCAAGGAGGAACTGGTGGAGAAACATTCGACGATGGAGCTTTTGATCGTATTAGAAAAGTTTATGTTGGTCAAGGGGATTCCTATGTAGATTATATCAAGTTCGAATATGAGAAAGACGGCAAAAGACAGACACACGAGCACGGGAAAAAGACAACGTCAAGAGCAGAGGAATTCGAGGTTGATCAAGATGATGACATCACATCTATGAAAGTATTCTATGAGAAACTCTTGGTCTCTAAGACCGAAGTTATAACATCTCTTACATTCAAGACACTGAAGGGCATAACCTCTCAGCAGTTTGGAAAGACCTCAAAGAATATGTTCTTCCTTGAAGGCGGCAAAATCAAGGGATTCCATGGAAGTTCCAGCGATGTTCTTCATTCTCTTGGGGCTTATATTTCTCATTCTGATACTCCGATGTTGCATGGCAAGTGGATCCAGGTACATACATAGTAGGGTTGGACATATGGTTACAAATTTATGTTCCGTTCATATATTCTTAGACCTAATGGGACGTAATACTCCCTGTGAAAAAGATTGGTGACATTTGTGGTGACTATTATTATTAGGTTGAGCAAATAGGCAAGACTCCTGGACCAAGATGTTCTCACGCTATAGCAATGGTTGGAAACAAAATGTACTCATTCGGAGGAGAGTTAAAGCCAAATTTTCACATCGATCGAGACCTCTACGTCTTCGATTTCAAGACTCACAGATGGTCGATCGCTGATCCAGACGGTGACGCTCCTGAGCTCCCCTGCTTAGGCGTTGGCATGGTAGCCATCGGCACCAAACTCTTTGTCTTTGGTGGCCGCGATGGCAACCGTAATTACAATGGCTTCTACTCCTACGACACGGTTAAAAGCGAGTGGAAACTCATAACTCACGTCAATAAAGGACCTGCACCGCGTAGCTTCCATGCGATGGCTGCTGATAAGAATAATGTTTATGTCTTTGGTGGAGTGGCTGGTATGGAACGTGTTAACACACTTCATGCTTACAACATCATTGATCAAAAGTGGACTGAGCTTCCGAATCCAGGAGAGTCTTGCAAAGGGAGAGGTGGATCGGGGCTCGCCGTTGTGCAAGGGAAGATTTGGGTTGTGTATGGGTTTATTGGAGATGAAGTGGATGATGTTCATTGCTTTGACCCATTTGAAAGTAAGTGGACTAAAGTGGAAACAAGCGGTGAGAAGCCGTGGGCGAGAAGCGTGTTTGCGCTAGCGGTTCTGGGGAAATATATAATTATATCTGGAGGTGAGACTGAGATGGATCCGAAGGCTCATTTGGGTCCTGGGAAACTGACCGGCGGAGCTTTTGTGTTGGACACTGAGAGTTTGTTGTGGGAGAAAATTGAGGAAGGTCATAGCCCCCGTGGATGGTGCGCATCCACAACTGCGTCCATTGATGGGAAAAAAGGGTTGCTGATTTATGGAGGGAAGTCTCCGACCAACGGTCGTTATGATGACATTTTATTCTATGGCATAGACTCTGCTTAAGACCGCTCGGTATTGGTGAGACATAAAAAATAAGAGCTAAGACTCCTGCTTGTGTGTTTTACAATGTTTACATTTTCTGTGTGTTTGGTGTGTATGAAATAAATCGAATCAATAAGAGTGTAACTGGATTTTAAATAATATATTGTGTGTGTAAATAAAGCATTTGGTTTCTCTACTACTGATATAGAAAAAAGATGTTTACAATCAATCGTAACTGTTTCTTATTGGATAATAGTAACTGTAATGTAATGAAAACATCCATAAATCATATAAATATCTAGGGACAAGAGGACAAGTAACAAAAATATAATGCATCATGCATAGAGTAACAAAAATCATATATACAAAATATATAGTCTCATATGGATATGAATAGTACATGCTTATATTTCTCGTTATGATACTTCAATGATGTGTGGCAAGTGGATCCAGCTACGTAGATTGTAGGGATGGACATACTTTAAAACGTTTTGTTCGGTTCATATATTCTTAGACCTAGTGCGACGTAATACTCGTGGTGAACAAGATTAATGTTTCATGTGCGACTGTTATTGCGTTATGAAATATGTGGTGACTAATATTATTAGACTAAGTAGGGATTCATATCTTTCTAGTTCTTCATCTAGAGTTTTTCTTATTGCTTGATCTGAACTGGTCACTTAGATTATTGATGTTAGGTTGATTTCTACAACGAAAATTGATTAATTAACTAGAAAGAACTTAGATGAGCAGTTTGACTATCACTACAAGAAAACAGGCATTTTGCGACTACGAGTTGCGACTGAATTTATAGTCGCTAAATATTGCGACTATTTAGCGACTAAGTTGCGACTAAGTTTGCGACTAATAGGGTATAGTCGCTATTTAGTCGCTAAATTGCGACTAAATTTGGCGGGTCGCTAAACGGTTTCTTATTTAGTCGCAAAAAGTCGTTACAAAACACGTTTATATTGTGCCATGCGTGTTGGACCTAATTTGTAACTAATTTTTGCGATATAGTTGCTAAATAGTCGCTAAATAGTCGCAAATATTTATATATACAAACATGGAGTCGACTTCTCCTTAGCCACACAACAAGAAGATAGATGAATCTTGATAAAATTGAGGAAAAAAACCAAAGAAAAACGTTTTTTGAATTAAAAAATATCGGGAGATTATAACGACATTACCCTTCAAACCCTAAACCCTAAACAAATCCTAAAACTTTAAATTATAAACAAAAATTTAAATAACTAAAACTCTAATTACTATATAATATATATAAAATCAAGTACAACACTTAAAATCTTAAACATTACCCTTCAAACCCTAAATCTTAAACCCTAAACAAACCCTAAAACTCTAAATTATAAACAAAAATCAAATAAATAGAACTCCAATTACAATATAACATATAAAATTAAGGACAACACCTAAAACCTTAAACATTACCCTTCAAAACCTATACCTTAAACCCTAAACAAACCCTAAAACTCTAAATTATAAACAAAAAATTAAATAACTAAAACTCTAATTCCTATTTAATATATAAAATCAAATATAACACTTAAAATCTTAAACATTACCCTTCAAACCTTATACCCTAAACCCTAAATAAACCCTAAAACTCTAAATTATAAACAAAAATCTAATAAATAAAACCTCAATTACTATATAACATATAAAATTAAGTACAACACTTAAAACCTTAAACATTACCCTTCAAACCCTATACCATAACCCTAAACAAACCCTAAAACTCTAAATTATAAATAAAATTTTAAATAACTGGAACTCTATTTACTATTTAACATATAAAATCAAGTACAACACTTAAAACCTTAAACATTACCCTTCAAACTCTATACCCTAAACCCTAAACAAACCCTAAAACTCTAAATTATAAACAAAAATATAATAAATAAAACCTCAATTACTATATAACATATAAAATTAAGTACAACACTTAAAACCTTAAACATTACCCTTCAAACCCTATACCATAACCCTAAACAAACCCTAAAACTCTAAATTATAAATAAAATTTTAAATAACTAAAACTCTATTTACTATTTAACATATAAAATCAAGTACAACACTTAAAACCTTAAACATTACCCTTCAAACCCTATACCCTAAACCCTAAACAAACCCTAAAACTCTAAATTATAAACAAAAATATAATAAATAAAACCACAATTACTATATAACATATAAAACATACTCTAAAACATAAACATACTCTAGTAAATAAAACCACAATTACTATTATATATCCTCATTTTATTATTTTATACCCTATATTATAAACCCTTAAACCCTTAAACATAAACATACTCTATGGTTTTATTCGTAGCTATCTGTAGCTTTATGAGATAGCTACGGATAGCAACAAATTTATCCGTAGCTATTCAAACCCTAAACCCTAAACAAACCCTAAAACTCTAACTAACACAAATATAATTTATCCGTAGCTATTCAAACCCTATAAACTCTAAACAAACCCTGAAATCTACAAATCTTTTAATACTAATAATAAACCAAAAGCCTTAAACAATAATTTAATTATTTATACTCTTAACCTTAAACTTTATATCAAAACTTCATATCCTATACCCCAAACTCCAAACCCTAATTTATAAACTCTAATCATTAAACCTCAAGTCCTAAAATCACAATTTTTAAATCCTCATATTTTCATTTTTAATACTTTAATTGAAAGATTTTATACATTTTTAATTTTATCTCATAAACTTCATAATTAAACATAAAATTAAATCAAAACTATAAAATCAAAATATAATCACTTTTTAATAGATGTTAATTATAAATGAAACATATCATTGATTTTTTAAATAGTATTTAAGATATATAATTTATTTATCTTTAATTTATCAAAAATTATTCTACCAAATATATTAAACTTAATTTTTGTATAAGAATAAGAACTTAATTCTCATTGGTTGATGAAGTAGGGCAAGGATTGTCCTTCTCTTTAATATCCACCGTTCATTACATCACATCTAACGATCATAAATGTTTTTTTTTGGTTTTCTCTTTTTCTTTTTTGTCTTATCATCTTCTCTCCTTCTCTCCTTCTCTTCCTCACCTTCGACAGATTTTTGGTCTGATTTCCCCATTAAATCTCTCTTATCTCTCAACAATTCACAGGATTTGCTTCATCTTCTTTCTTTTTCTCCTTTAACTCTCACTTTCTTTGCTTCATCTTCTTTCTCTTTCACAGATTTTTCGGATCTGTACATGACGATGACGGAGGAAGCATACGAAGATAATGGATGAAGATGAAGAGGCCCGCTCGTACTACTGCTCTCGATATCCGGATGAAGATGAAGAGGAATCACGAGGCTCGATCTCCCACCTCAACCACCGGACGAAGACGAATCTATGGCGAAGGTTCTGCTCCATGGCGAGGTTCACGGCGAGGTTCTGCTCCGTTACGGCGAGACCGGCGAGGCCAATTCATTGGAGGAAGATCCGGTGGTGGAACTCACCGTGGCAGCGATAGAGGTTGCGGGTTTAACACTGTTGGTGGTGATGACGGCTCGTAAGAGGAGGATGGTGACCGCTACAACGTTTCAGTAAATTAGATTAGGGTTTTTTTTTAATTGTTTTGGTTTGTATTGAACCGAATTTAAGATAGATTGGATTTTGGTTTTGTTTTGGTTTAGTTTAAGAAATTGTAATAGTAACACTATTCTTTTTAAATTAATTAATACATATATTTCAATGTTTTAATCTAATTTTAATCGTTTACCTAATTTAATATTTTATCAAGCATTGATTTTTTTTATTTTTTTTTTAAATTTGTTTAATTAACATAAAATAATAAAATTAGTATATATCAAAATTAATATTATTTTTATAATTAGTAATCGCTAATTAGTCGCTAATTAGTCGCTAGAATAACCACATATCAGTCGCAAATTAGTCGTTCATTAGTCGCTAAATTTAGTGACTTAGTAGTGACTAATTATAACAAAATATATATAGTCGCTAAATAGTCGTAATTTAGCGACTAATATAGCGACTAATAAAATTAGCGACTACATATTAGCGACTATATACGCAGTCGCTAAAAGCCTGTTTTCTTGTAGTGTATTCGTAAAAAAATTTGGCTTAGGAGAATTGTGAACGAAAGAACCTGAGATTAATGCTTGTTTAGAACTCTAGGATTCACAACGAAAGTTGGCTTGCTAGGTTGTTAGACATAGATAATATTCGCAACGAAAGTTGGTCTGTTATAATTCTGTGATTATAGTTCTAGAACAATTCTTAATTAGATCACAATTGATTGATTAGCATGTGTTCTTGATTTCCTGAGAACTCCTTTGACCTGACGCTACGTTTGATTGATTACAAAATCGCTTGATTTATTTTCTGTTCTAATTACTGCTTATTCTCTGCTTTACCTAGCTTAACCTGAATTTCTACAATCTATCGCAAGACTTGAGTCTATGTGGACTCGATACCCTATATACTACTAGTTCACGTCCGTACACTTGCAGTGTAGATTTGGGGATTAAAACCTGATCGTATCAGCTACGCCGCGGGTTTTTCCTGTAAATATTTTTTAATATAACATTCATCACATAATGAGCTCAAACTCCTCAAACTACATCAAACGACCGGAGACAGATAATTGCTTATCGAAATTGATTATGCCTAGCACTACTCCTCAAACCTTGCTTCAATGTGTAATTGCTTATCGAAATTGCTATCTCTCTATGGTGTGTATTATGCGGAAAATCCTCCTGTTATTCCACCGACATGGGTAAACAAAAAGGAGAAATAATCTATAAAAGTATATATTGCTGTAAACTCTCCATCCCTTGAGATAACGCATCTTCAGCCTGCTGGGACGTCTGCCGCAAGCTATTTATGCCCATCACTTGTCGTTCTGTCATTGGCTCAAGCTATATAATCAATCTTGTATTTGTGTCATTTTTTGTTACTGTTATATTGTATAAGTTTATCTTTAATTTTTGTGGATGCTTTTAAGCTACATTTACCATTTGTATATATCTCAACCTATTTGGGCAGTGTTGGAAGTGGTGAGTGAGTGTTCCTTAACTTGATTTGTAAGTGCATATAAATAATGTCAATTGAAGCTAAATATTGTGTATAACTTGACATCAGTGATTTAAATCCAGATCTTTAATATAGTCCATTATGTACATTTGAAAGTTGAAACACCATTAAGAAGAAAAAATGGTGGATTTATTTCACATTTAATTACACTCAAATTTATTGATATATGACCTATATTTCCACATGATCCACGTTTTGGGTAGGATCTTATTTGGAACTTGTATAACCTTTGACACTACAAACGAAAAGTGACAAAATAAATGAGGTTTTATTTTTCCAAATATCATGTCCATCTTTTATTGTCAAAGCATATCAAGTACATAAAGATTGACCCAAGTGTGATGATGTATATTCTCGAGTGATCATCATAGAGAACACGTAGGATCCAGCTGGGTGATGACTCCTAAGTGGATGATTGAATCCACGGACACGCACGGGGGTGAGGTTGTCATTGGTTTATTTTTCAGTTGTCTTGCAGAAAGCTATACCTAGATACAATATGATTTAGATTTTTTTGGAAAACATGCAGTTAGAAGTGGCAAAAAAAATCTGAGAAACTTAAGTGAAACAATCTAATACTCGTTCAGACCTTCATAGCATGCTCCAAACTAAGGCGGACGTATCTTGAAGCGCGTTTTTCAAGTTCAATAGTGTTCAAAGGATAAGGAGGATATTTATTTTTTTCCCTTTGGATGTGGGACGTTTATCACCTGGAAGGAAATTATCACGGACATACAATATTAAGTAGAAGGTGCATTATCAAATAACCAAATATTTCTTGTTTTACTCACGTTAGCAGTAGGTTCCAAGACACACATCACATATAATAGGTAGCTGAAGCATAATCAAAGAGATGACCACACCCGCAATAAAAATCACATCAACACCAAATTCAAGGACAATAGAACAACAATACGCATGGAAGTTGGTAAAAGTACATCCAATTAAAGGTGTCAAGGCCTTCTTCTGATTCGTAAGAAAAATTGATTGTCTACAACTCTTGAGGTTCATGTGCCTGAATCTCCCATTATCTCTCTACGATAAAGCCAAGTGTAGGAAACTGCAGTGGAAACAGAAAAAGATCAAACTTAGTTGAATGAAAACAATGCATACCCAAAATCTGATATACATAACGTGAGCGAAAGTTCTGAAACTAATTGGCACTGGTATCAAAATTACCTGAAAAGGACCATAACTTATAAGACGATTCCTCTCCTCACCACCCGTAGAGTCAGTAGAGGACCCGTCTTTCAGCAGCATAGTCTGAAATCTAGTGAAAGAAGCACCAATGCAGAGGTTTATTTCCTGAAGTATTCAAAAGAACATATGAGCCTGTACAAACTGTATAAAAATATTTACGCATAAGCATTATAGGGAGTGCCAGAGAAACTTACTTGTCTAGCATTTACAGCCTAAGCGAACAATTGATTAGGCTCTCGGAGATTTTGAACTGCCTCATGAATTTCCCTAGAAATTCCAATGCTATCACACCGTTAGAGTAGGTTACATGGTTTGAAGTGTTGGAACTTCGAGCCAATTCTACCAGATTCAGAATTGCTGTCAGGTTCCAGATAGCCTAGGATCTAGGGTTTAGTTAATTGAATCAAGGATCTGATCTCGTGTTTACCTGGAGATTGGCAGCGGAAGATTCAAGTAATACGAGATCCCTGGAGTTCCTCAGATGCTGCGCCTCTACCTCAGTCCACACGCACACAAGCTGGAATCCGCCGGGATGCTAGTACCGGGGCTCGGATCTCCTGGGAACTGAGTTTCTCAAGGTTTCTGTGTTTTCTCTGTGAGGAAACACTGTCTGGGCGGCGCTCATCACTTTAGGTCGAATGTATAAGATCACTTATATACAGACCTCGACATAAACCGAAACATCAGTCTCGGTTTCAGCCTTGTGTCGACCGACACACTTAGTGGTGTCGATCGACACACGTCTTGTGTCGACCAACGCACCCAATGGTATCGATCGACACACCTCATCAAAACTCATATTCGATGTGTATCCAATACACATCGACCAGACCATATGCCAATGATCAATCCTATACGAAGTAGGTCCAACTTGCTTAGGTGTGTGACCCCGTAGGTTCACACGATACTGGAAATGAGTTACAACTCATTTGTCATAAGCGGTTTCTAGCAAAACATTATGACTACCCAGTATCACATGAATTGTCCGATCTCGACAATACAACTATCTCTAGAGTGAGTACAATGTGATTTCAGGACATAATCCCAACAATCTCCCACTTGTACTGGAATCACCTATTCCTACAATCCCTTCGTCTCTATATCTTGATATGGCATAAGGCAAGAGACTGTGTCATCCTTATTATAGCCACCATCATGTTCATCGAATTCCTGATCTATACTGATAAAACAAACGACTGACAATCACCTCGTTTGAGCACGGCAATGCATTTTCTCAGTATCAAATCTTCGATGGGCCCTGAGATATTTATCTCCCTTTAGAGGAGGGACAAATCCCATCTTGTTCCATCCCTGTTTCTATACATACTTCATGATACACATAAGCAATGCCGTTATAGCCGCCAGTTACGTAACGACGTTTGACAAGGTCAAAGCGCACCAATTCATATGCTAGGAAGCATGATGAACTCAGGTCTAAGGACTATACTCTATAGTCGTAATGAGAACCTCCCATGACACTGATATAACTATCCTGTGGAGTTCTCATTAGCGGGTTATGTCCGATCATATGTTCACCAACATATATCTATGTGATTGACTGTGATAATCATATCATTGACTCCATGAAACTTAGTCCAACAGTCACCTCACATGCTAGTCTCGCGCGGTTATTGGTGTCCCACTTCAACAACCTCGACTAGGGACAATCGTAATTTATGTCATCTTTTACTTATAGGGTTTCATGATCAAGTCCTCAACTTGATGACTTATAATATGAACATAAAATACTTTGGGACCATTACCTAATTATCCAATAATTAAATAATATTGATGTCAGTTTGACTTACATAAACACTACCATAGTATGTCTATGTAAAGATTACAACATAACTAAAATAACTCCCACTAGAATCAAGATCATCTCTTCAGATATCTTATACCTACAACAACAAAATAAATTTCGTGCTTAGGTTATGGGAGAGATTACGGTGTCATTGCTTGAAACAATTCCAACAAACCACACCGCCATTCAGATAAAAGCACTATTCTACGGTCCACTGCTTGGAGCCTTTCCAACAGATAGCACCGCTATTCAGACAAAGAGACATAACCAGGTGGGAACCGGGAATCTTCTTTGTCCGTCTAACTACTTTCAACTGGTTCGTCACTTTACCAGTTCACCACGAACCTATCCTTAGTGTTCCTCAAACACTTGGGATATTTCTGGTAACTGTTCAGTGACTATTACCGGAACACATTGGTATTTTCTCGTCATGCTTTATGCGTAAGCTGCATCTTGACGAGCGCAAACATGGCATTTATGATGGATTCTATTGCAGCAGCATTAGCAATCACACTCATTAATATTAGTTCAACCAGTGTTCAAAACACTTCATCTTGCTAATATTGTTACTAGCTCAGCCAGTGTCCAAGACACTTCATCTTGCTTAGATTATTGCCATAAGACCTTTGACATGAAGCCATTCTTGGAATCAAGCACATTTGAACTGTCTAATACCTTATTAACATAAGGATTTTGACACGATCCAATTAGCCTTTTCTGATCCATTCCAATGGATCCTTATTCCAAGAATTGTAACTGGATTTTAAATAATATATTGTGTGTTAATAAAGCAGTTGGTTTCTCTACCACTGATATAGAAAAAGATGTTCACAATCAATCGTAACAGTTTCTTATTGGATAATAGTAATTTTAATGTAATGAAAACATCCATAAATCATATAAATATTTAGGGACAAGAGGACAAGTAACAAAAATAGAATGCATCATGCATAGAGTAACAAAAATCATATATACAAAATATATATATATATAGTCTCATATGGATATGAATAGAGAATAGTACATGCTTACTTGTAACTTTTCAGTTTTAATTGTTTTTTATATTGGAAATTAATCTTTATTTATAAATAAGAATTAAATAGCACATAACTTTAATAAAAACTAGAAAATTAATAATTGAACTAGATTTTGACCCACCTTATACCGTGAGCATAAATTTTTGACTTTTCTTTTATTAAATTTTTTTTGAATATTTTATTATATAAATTTATTTATTTGTTGAATTTACATTTTATTATTTCTATTTTTTTTTTTATAAATGTAAACATAGTTATGAAATAGATGTCGATTTTAATTATATTATTTTCAAATTATATTAACATGATAAATTCCAAAATTTATGTACAATTTGATATCTTTTATAAACTACTTTTTTAAAACATGGATTATAATATTATTTCCTTAGATATCACAATTTTATTTCTTTAAAGTACTCAAATTATATCAAACAAATAAACTCGTTTAATATATTCAAAATCAGATCCGTTTTTTGGTTACTCTAGGGCCGGTTTAGGCAGGGTGCAGGGGGTTCTTTTGAACCAGGTCCAAAGCCCAGATTTAAATATTTGTATTAGAGTTAGGGTCCTAAATTTGTTTTTGTTGAAAAAAGGGTCCTAAATTTTGGTCACATAGTGGTCTAATTTTTTTTTAGCACTGGACTCTTTAATTTTTTGAGACGGGAGTCTAACCCCCATTTCTACATTCAAAATCCTAAAATTTATAATGATTGATTATATGTTTTTAAAAGAGCTGATAGAAAAAGTAGACCACAAATCTTGATCAAATGCAAAAGTGGACCAAAGATTTGGGTCTCTTTTTTCGCCATTTATTTCCGATACTGAGCTCGCATTTGACAGATATTTACAAAATAGACTTCTCCGAGAAGTTTACCCAAAATTTTGGGCTCTTTCAAATGACCTAAATAACCTTCTTTGTACCTTTTACTTACCACAATGCAATCGCCATCAATTCTTCTAACCACCATGAACAACTGATTCTAAAGTTGTAAATGCTTCAACGACCGAAATTTAACCTTGTATAACGTATTATTTGTTTCACAAAATTCATATTCCTTCCTATTTTCTATCTTTTCATCTTAAAAACTCTAGATTTTGACTTTAAAATTTTCGATCTCTTCTAACTCTAATGTTCTCGGCGTTTAATTCAGCCGCAGTGGCCGATTTTATTTGTTAGTGGTTGAAACTTAAGTTTTTAGATGTTGAAGTGGGTAAAAATCGTCTCCATATAGTTTTATTTCAATTTTCCGATCTGGGTCGTGATAGTAGACTTCGTTGAGGAATCCAGAAGTCTACTCGTCAATGTGTGGTCTAGTTTTACAATTGACTTTTTAAAAAAATTTGTTAGTAGGCTTCTTTTCAAGGATCTCGAAGTCTCCTAATTTCCTTTGAAAACAAAAAGTATAGTAGACTTCTCGGAGTGGCTCCTGCCAATTTAGGGTTTAGTTTTGCATTTTGACTTAGTCAAAATATTTTCCGTGAAGTTTGACTCAGTCAAAAAGGTCTAGTTTTGTATTTGACATCTTTGACTTTGGATGTAGACTTCCTCACGAAGTCTACTATAGTTTTTTTTGGTTGAGCGCTTTGATGGTTGACTAGTGTGGTAGACTTCATTAATCCTCCTGAATTCTACATTTATTTTTGAAATTTTTTTGGGTCAACTACAAAACTAGACCCTTGTAGATTTATGAGGGAAGTATGTCCTCGTCGACTTTGTATAGAAGTATATCTTTTCATTTTTCAATTGCAAAATAGACCTTTTCGTAGTAGACTTCTCAGGTAGACTACCTAGGAAGTCTACTTAGTCTGACGAAGTCTACTCCTTAAAAGTCAAATTTTGGTCAAATGCAAAACTAGAACATTTACTAATTGCAGACTTTTATACGTAGTCTACAACTTTATTTAATTTCAAAACTAGACCCCTAGTAGACTTCGCGAACAAATCCTCTTTGGAAATTTATTTACGAAGTCTACAAAAACTTGTAGACGTCTTGGAGAAGCCTACTCATGACACTTCATGCAAACATCATTGACGTTATTAATGTATTAAAAAGGTTTTTTATACAATATATAATGAATTTGGTTTTTTATATGTTTTCCTTAGGTAATATACTTGCTTGTGAAAGAGTTTCACATCTTTATTCCATGTATATATTTTTAAATCTTATTTCTAGTGAAATTGTGAAACTAACTTATTTATGGTAGATTTCATGAAGAAGTCTACTATTTCATGTATTTTTTTTTGGCAAATGCAGTTTAGTGCATATTTTCTGATGACTTTGTTTGATTTCGAATTTTAATAATTTTTTTAGGTATTATTGGTATTTATGTGTAAGTTTCACAATATTATATGTTATGGTTTAGCTTAAACTGAATTTATGATTTTAACATTTGTTTGGACGATTTTCGTTGGAAATCGACTATGTAGATGTCTCGGAGGAGTCTACTCCTGACACATCATGCTGCCATCATTTTCACCTCACTATCTTCTAAAAAGGCATTTGTAGACAATGTATAATGAATTTGGTAGTATTTTTAATATGTCTTTGTAGGTAATATACTTGCTTCTCAATGAGTTTGGCTTCTATATATATATATGCTTAAATTGTTTTTCTAGAGAAATTGAGAAACTAACTCATTTAGGGTTGATTTCTACCAAAAGTCTGCTGTTTTATTTAAATCTTAAATAAATGCACTTTATTATTGATTTATATGAAGAGTTTAAAAAAAAAAATTCTTCTCCTAGGTTTTAAGTTTTGTGCTATAATGATATTTCTGTATAAGTTTCATGAGTTTATATCTTTTAGTTTAACTTTAATTGATTTTTTATTTTAACTATATTTCCAAATTGAAGTCTAATATGGTTGATCTTGTTCTGTTTTACAGTTTGATTTTAACTATATTTCCAAATTGAAATATAATTTGGTTGATCTTGTTTTATTTTACAGGACTGACTTAGCTGGTGGTTGTTTATGGAAAATGGGTTCTGAAAAACCTAGCATGGCACTTTGATGTTGAAAATCTTAAAGGATATAGAATATTCTTCTTGAGATATGGTTGTACACATTGTGATCTTCTTGAAATGGCATGTGATGACTTTGGTCTGAACAATAAAATCCATGTGAATAAGGTATCATATTTCTTACTAGGATTGATACTTCAACAAATTCCTGCTGATACCCCTCCTACATATGTCATCAACGACAGACAAGTATTGAGATCGAGTTTGGAATGCATGATAACCACTACCTTCAAGAACACGGAGGCAGTCTCCTTGGTTTTTTAAGGCACATCAAAGCTCTTGCATTTCCTACATAATAGCTTCATCCCATTATTTAAATAAGTGATGATTACCATCTTATACATAGATATTAAACAATGTATTATATTGAAAAGACACAATCCACAATCGTAAAACAAACAACAACACAAGAGTCCTATTACCTTATAGTTTTTGCTTCCAAAAAATAATCGACCAGGATTTTCGTTGGTAGTGGAAACTTTCATTACGGTCAACAACCCAAAAAACATTTTCCAGAAATCCCTAGTTTATTTCGAGTACCAGAGTTCACTTCGGGCAACCCTGAACTCCATAAGCTCCTCATGGAGCTACTTGAGGTTGATTGTAAGAGTATCTTACCTTTTCAATCTATTATGAAACAAGACTCATTAGAAGTCAAACAAAAATAAAAATGTATTATTACACAAACAAATTTAAGAAGAAATAATACCACAAAACAGAGGTGACGTCGAAAAACAAGATTCATGGCGAGGAGAGAGAATTTTAGAGAGAGAAGAGGGATTTTATTTTTTACCAGGCCCAAAAATAACACTTACCTTCACTGCTTTATATAGGAGGTAAAATTTCAATGTAAGAAATCGTTAACGTAGACTTCAAAAGAAGACTTCTCGAGTAATTATAAATGGTATAATTCTTTTTCAAAATAAGAATTACTGCCAAATGTATTTTGAGTTTCCGCTAATTTTCATTCTAGGTTTGACTTGAGAAGGTAGACTTCTAGAGAATACTTCCACCGTAGACTTCTAGAGAATACTTCCACCGTAGACTTCTTATTCAGGACCTACAATTTGCTATTAAGACATGTTTGTTAAAAAGACTTATTTGTATCAAATTTTATTTTTAATAGATAACAATAGGCTGTGTTTTGATTATTCAATAAAAATATTTTTATTAAACTTTATAGTTTATTTAAGATTGTACGAAAAAACAGATTTCTTAAGGAAGTCTACCATGAAAACTTCTTAAGAGTTAATATGGTAATTCAAACTTCTATTTTATTGTTTAGTCGCGGGGGTTTTCAAGGTAATTTTTTATCCCAAAAGTCTAGTTTTATATTTTTTTCAAAAAGAGTATAATTTAATTTCTAAAATCAAATAAAAGTTAAAAAGAGCAATTCTACTTTTTAAAAATTGCAAATATATTTAATAATTATATGAAATGTGTGGATTTAAATTTGATGAGTGGATAAGATGAATGTATTTTAAATTTAATATACGATTTTTTTAAAATAAATAAAATATTAAAAAATATAAATGATAGAATTATTAATTCAATTATAGTGGTTGATACAAAAAAATTTAAAGGTATGAGAATTACTCACTGTTTACATTTAAGTTCGAGCAGACAATGTGAATTTGATGAATGATTTTCAAATCTTCACAACTTTGTATACAACCAATCCCAATTATTTAAACAACAACAAAAAACCGTTTAATTCAATTATAAGATATTATATTAACAAAATACGTTGATTGCTATTTGTGGAGCTAGTAAAATATCATTAACGAACTATATTAGGACATCTTTACAAACAATTTAATTTAGTTATATATATAAACCTTATTAACTAAAAACTTGATCAAAAACACGTATATAATGTTATGATTCTAATTTTATCTCTAATAGCACATATTTATAAGGGAAATTAGGTCTTATAGCTATAGATGAGATTCAAATTAGGTAAATAAAAAATAGTTTTTGGGGAGGATGGAAAGTTCAATTTTACCCATCACCATATCTTTTTTTACATTCTTGAATATTCACTCTATCTATGAAGACTTTTGATTCGGCTGACATTGTACTACACAATGACCCCATCATGAATTTGTCCATCGATAAACCTTATTTATAAACATCGATAACTCTTTCTTTTGGCCAGACTTAAATTCACTAACCATTTTTTTTCATCCCGGGTGAAGCGATTCAAATCGGTAAGATCCGCCATTTTGTTCCTTTCAAATTGGTGTTTAGCTGATTCTCAGATTCGGTATGTAGGAAAATCAGTCCCCAACTAGTGAATCTAGCTGAGTGTTATTTGTGTTCATGGGTGTTTATTACTTTCAGAATGAGGATACCTTATGTTTTCAGATTTCAAAATTGTTCCCTTTTTTCTTTTGTAATCTCGGTTTTCATGACTTTTCACCATTAAACTCTGTCTTGAACCTATTTTTGACTTTCACCGTAAAGATTCGACAAGTCCTTGTTTTGAACCTATCTTAATTTGTCGTCTGTTTTCTTTAGTAGTCTACAGTTTCGATATAATAGTCGTATATGTTCTTTACACTAGTTGACAGTAGTTCTGTACGCTTATCCTTATAGTAGTCGTATATGTGTATCCAACTATTCCATTCAGTAGTTGTATATGGTTTTCCATATAAAGGGATATGTCTTTCCGATAATATTTACTATTGTCTACGATTTTCCATATAGTAGTTGTATACTTGTTTCCAGCTACGTTATATTTTTCATTAGCTGTCTACTTATCTCTAAATAGCAGTCCGTAGTCGTCTACATTCTGACTACAATTTTACTAAAATATACTTACGCAATTCTCATTTTCTTTGAAGGTTAACATGGCTCCACTTTCCCTTTATGAAGATCTAACAGACTTACTAACTAAAATTCTATTCT
Source organism: Orychophragmus violaceus (assembly GCA_030180135.1). Classification (NCBI taxonomy): domain Eukaryota; kingdom Viridiplantae; phylum Streptophyta; class Magnoliopsida; order Brassicales; family Brassicaceae; genus Orychophragmus; species Orychophragmus violaceus. The sequence continues at coordinate 87,212,523 of CM058229.1, read as the reverse complement.
TTGTTGGTAGATCCTCTGCAACGGATGCTTGTCGTCTAGGATGCTGCTCGAAGGTTCTCTATCGAGCATTTAAAGAGCCATCAGTCATATTTGTGCTTGATATTGAAGAATTCGTGCATGACCCAGAACTAATTGACCGCTTTCCGGACTTCTTCAATTTGGCAGTTGAGTCAAAAAACCACAAAGCTAATTACTTAGCCGGCTTGCATAGGTTACTAGTTGGAGGTGAAATCTACACTGCTGCTCTTTTTTTGCGAAATGCATCGAAAGGTGGGATTGACGAGGCTACATTCTTGTCTGCTATTTTTTCTGTAGCGTTTGGTCATCCTCAGTTTGCTGAAGAAATTTTAGATCGTATCCATGAATGGAAATCCCGATTGGATTACATGGACCAACTACCCCAAAATGTTGTCGACACTATCACCATGATGAGAACCACTGATGTACGCTACAATCTACCACCCGTGTTTGGCGCTTTCCCTTCATGTTTTCTCCACCACGATTGCAACACATGTCCTAAATGTTACCTTTTCTGGCACTACCAGCTTATGAGGACTGATCTATGAATTTTATCTCCAATAAGTACCATGTCGTTTTTAGTACTATGTCATTTTTAGGTACTCTTGCTTAAGTGTTTCTTTTCTTTTTTTGACTATTTATCTAAAGTAATCGACTACTATCGTTTATTATATTTACTAGATGTAGTTGCCTATTTTTCCGTTATAACTGTCTTCATAACTGCAATCAAAAAGGGATGTCTTTAATGTGTCTCTCGTCAGTACGGGCATACTCCTATAAATAGATGATAAAAACACTAACTGAAAGCGGGAACAGCCATACAAATTGTTTTGGAAAAGAGAAACATGTTGAGGCTAAATGAGAACCTCTTACTAACGATTCTGGAAAACTCCCTCCGATGTGGTTTCTGCGAATTTATTCCTACAAAGGCAACATGCACGACGATGAGGAACCTGGCTGAGACGGAAGAATTCTATAAGAATGTTGATTTCTTCTTCAATCAAATACCATTGGTTCCAGTAGCCCCTGCAGTCGCATTTGTTGACATTTGCATTACCAACAATAATCATTCAACGCTTCTCTTAAAAGGTAAGTCTACATGCATGTACATTAATCAGCAGGCTCTAGGGGAGTCTATGATCAAAGGACCTGCAGAAGGTGGTTGGGAAACTGGTAAGTACATCTACTACATGCTATTGCGACTAAATTACGGGAATGAAGAATTGCAAAAGCGCGGGCTAATTCTAACTAGAGAAGTGGCAAAGAAAGTGCGAATGCAAATAAGCGTTAGAGAAGTACTACCATGGCCAGAGGATCCAATTAACCTGTGGTTGGAGAAGGAAAAGGAAGTAGATCTCAACAGCGTCACAAAGTGCATATGTGTTATTATAAATCGATGGCTACGCTATTGGGATGAATGGTGGAAGCAACCTACCATGTGCAATGGATGCTTATGGACCTTAGAAACCATATTGTTTTGCAAACTAGCTTGAACCAATTTTGGAATATGGCCTAGACTTTAATAAAAACATTGGATGTGTTTTGTGAACAACATATTAAGGACCCATTTGTAATGGGGTATTTCCTCCAATAATATTATAAAATACTTTAATTAACTGATTCTCTAGTATGGCATCTCAAGTAGACGACTACTATTTTGTAACCTATTTAGTCAATGTATTTGCCTATTTTATTTTATAAATAGTTTGTATATCTACTAACTCGCTGTCGTAGAAAAAGTAGTCGACTACTATCATTAATTTATTTTATAACTACTTTGTATATCCAGATTTAACTCGCTGTCGTTATTTTACACAGTATTCAATTAAGGCCCAGTTCCAAATTACGAAATTGCCACCACAACGTTAAAAAATCTCTCTGACACCAGTTAATTTTTGCTTCGATAACTGTTATCATGTTTTTTTTTAAACCTCCCCTTTCTTTTCGGATTGTTCAGCATCCCAATTAAAGAGCCATTAATATCAGTTTCTCACTCTACCACCACTTTCTTCTTCAACCTCCATCTTTGTATTTCATCTTTCATCCAAATCCACTGTTCTGGCCCCAAAAACTTACTCCTGAAGTAAAGAAGTTTCCTCCGACATCAGAAGAAACACAGAAGAAAAGAAACCCCAACACAACAAAAAAGCAAGTTGCTTTCTTGCCCCATAGTCTTTAGCCCAAGGTAACTTTCATAGCATCTTTTAAAACCATGTTTTTGAATTAATCCCAACCAATTAGGCGCACATTTGATAGAATCTAGTCAATAATTTGTTAAAATTTGGCTTTTGCATGATTGTTTATTTCGATTTCTACTCTCTGATTCACGGGATTCGTGTTGTCGTTTTGCATGTGATTTCAAACTAGTTAACTAGCAACTTAACAAGTTAATTGTTTCTCATCTTTGGCATATCTGTGTATTTTCTTCTTCGATTTATCCTTTAGAATTTTGTATTTCGAGATTGACAAACACAGGTTACTGCCATTTTGGTTTCATTGTCGTATGTGTGTTTCTGAATTTGTAGTCCTTCATATTGTATTTCTACTTTGATTAGTAGTCGTATACATGTGTGTTGAATACTTTTTGTTCAATTTGTGATCTATTGAAATATAACTACTTGATATAGGTAGTTGACTATGGGTGATACGAATCTACCCAGACGTTTGTTCAAATTGGGGCATGAACCAAAGGGTGACAACAAACTCAACACATACTACCAGCTTAATTATATCGAAGACGTTAAATTTTCTCTTGAAGAAGACGACATGGAGAAGATTTAGAACTCCCAATTTGGGAAACTGATTGATATCGGGAACCAAATAGCAACATCTGTCAGATTTCTTCACTTTCTCCTATCTAAGCAGCTTGTCATCAAGAAGCGCCACGAAATCTGGGTCTTGTTTGGTGATCAACCGATTAGGTTCTCAATCAGAGAATCCGCTATTGCTACAAGTTTAAACTGCTCAATTATTAAAGAGGCCATTCCTCAAGTGGAAGAGGGGGAATTGTCGAAGTTCATGAACCAGATGTTTGCAACGGAAACAAACCCTACACCTGTTTGGATCATGAACAAACTTTTAGGCAAACATTACAAGAACAAAGAAATCAGGTAAAAAAGAACTTTCCATATAATAGACTGTTACTTTTAATTAACTATCTTGCTGTCTATTTCAAATTGCTTTTTCCTGATTAGTAGTTTGTACATTTACGTACTAGTAGTCGACTACTTTTAATTAGCTATCTTGTGGTCAGGTTCAAATTAGCACTCTTGTTACTTGTTAAGGGAATTCTTTGTCCAACATCTAAGCAAGCGAAGATCAATGGAGATCTAGTTGTGATGGTCCAAAATCCTGACCGCTTCCTAAACTATCCATGGGGTCGCAAGTCTTTTGATATGACTCTAGAACATATTAAAAGCCGGACCGCCACTTTGTCAAACCTTTGTCAAGCCACTTGTGCCATTCAGGGTTTCCCTAACGCTTTACAAATGGTACTCTTGATTTCTGCTCCCATCATTTTATCTAAGGAAGTCAAAGGCAAGTCTTCAAAACTTATTCTAGCTGATGATGATGTTAAGGAAGATATTGTCCAGATAAATCGCCCTGGTACCCAGAAATCAATAACTATTTCCTTGCCTTACGTCAAAACGCTAGACAAAGATGGGAAGGTACATGTTTTTGTTCTGAAGTAGTTGTCTACGTTTCAATATAGTCGTGGTTTAAGTAGTCATTTATCTAGATTTAAACTATCTTATCAGTTGAAGGCTCTAAATTCTATTGTATTCGACTAACTAGTAGTTGTCTACTTTTCAGGTCTCTGCTAAATCAATAATCGAGGACGAAGAGGATATTTTTGACGAAAACGAAATGGGTTACGATGATGAAACGGAGGACAACCGCGTCGATAACCTCCTCGAAGCTATTAATCATGGCGATGTGTTCACGAGGAAGTCTTGGATAGGTGGTGCAAAGGCAAGTGATTATTTGAAGTTGGCAAAAGGTCAAACATCCACAACGGATACAGTACCTCCAAGTGATATAAATGTTGACCGTGTAATCGAAGCTGCTGCTGCTGCTTTTTTCAAGAAATCTGAGGAAGCGAATAAACCAATTTTGGATCAGATAAAGGCTCTAAATCAGAACTTCGCTCTCCTATAGATAGAATTTCAATCCAAGTTCACAACACTTTCTGCTGAGATTAGTAATCTCAAGAGATCTGACATCAGTTATGTTCCACCTCCTAAACCGCCGTTAAACACCTGTACAACAACTGTTCCTTCTCAAGAGAAAGTTGTTTCGGAAAAAGCAAATGATGGAAAAGCAGGTGATGAATCTTCCGAAGAAGACCAAAACCTGAACAAGAAAATAGTTGGCAAGCAGCAAGAGGCACAGGCGAACAAACAGAAACAGGTACCCAACTTTGTTACCTTTTTGTAAATGAATACTTATAGCCAACTATAAAGGTATTCAATTTATTTTTTTAAATACTATCATATATCACTTACTTCAATTTGCTGTATTATAACTACACCAGGTAACATCTGGAGATGAAGAAGAAGAGGAAAGTTCATCGGAAGAGGAAGATGATGAATCCGACGCTGATAAAATTATAAATAAAGTTATAAAATATGACTTTACTACACAAGATGTAATCTACTTTTCGTAGGTGTCTAATAGTATTCAGATACTTATTTACTAATAATTTTATATAGGATTTGGAAGAGGAAGCGCAGTTAATGGAACCAGACGAAGAAGAGGACCATGTGAACAAACAGCCAAAGGTATCATTGCACTTCCTATTATAATTGAAATACTAGTATTCAACTACTTTACATTAGATAGTTGTTAAATTAATTAACCATATTCAAGCCGTTACGAAAACAACCAAGGAGCCAGTCGGAGCAACTGTTTCGCCCACTGCTCTTGCAGTTATTACTAAAAACACAAACTAGCTTCTACTTCGGAAGAAGAAACAACTGGAGAAGACACAACTAGAGAAGAAGACGACAGTGGTGAGGATTCTTCCGAAGAAGAACAAAGGACTGACAAAAACGTGGCCAAGGAAAACGTTGCCAAGCAGCAACAGGCTGAGGGGAATAAACAAAAACAGGTTTCAAAGTTTTATTTCCTTTTGTAGTCGAATACCTTTAACCAACTACAAAAAATCATATAATTGTTATTGGTAGACAACTACCAATATATTTTATCATTTATAAGTCAGGTCCTTTAGTTTATATTAGGTATTATTGTAACTACCCTTACTTTTATTTAATGTTTGTAACTCCACCAGACAACAGTCTCCACCAAGGCAACATGCGCCACCAAGGTAGACAACCAACAACAGGTACCTAAGTAGTCTATTAGTCTTCTAGTTGTCTATTAGTCTCGAACTACTTTGTATAAGTAGTCAATTACATTTTTCACTATTTTTCAGGCAACAGATTCCATCACCAATGCTCCACCATTGGTTCCAGTAGGAATTACTAAACCTGTCTTCTCGTTGGGCCTAACTCAAGAAGCAAAAACTCCACCTCCCGCACCTCCAGCTCAACGCAAAAGTTGTAGACAACGACTTGCTTCATCAACATTTGCAGATTTTGTGACAGACAACAAAAGGCCCAAGAAAATTACCGAACTCGCTCTTATATTTGTGAGCCCCAGTCCTGATGAAATCTCTATGCTACAGTCGGCCATCAACGCATCACCGTAAGAATACCTTTTGCAGTATAATGACTATTTCTTAGTATACTTGTCTTCTGACCATACTTTTATAGGTTTGACCGTATCTTCCCACCATTGAACTGGCTTACGTTATCTATTACCAATTTTAAGGAAATGATCTCCCTGGATTCCCCGATGTCTGCTCGTGTAAGGTCACCCGTATTATATGTTTCTATATTGTAGTCAACTACTTCCATAGACGATTATTGATGGTTGACTATTATTATAAATAATTATATGCAGTCGATAGACGTTGTTATTTTCTTAAATCGCCACAATATGGCATCTACATCGACCTCCTCCCTCAAGGGTTATGACTATTTGGCATGCGACTTTGTCAGAGGAATTGCTAACCTTCAAATTCCGAAACGAAAACTCCCTGACATATCAAACGATGCCGTCACATATGTGAAATCAAGAAGGCAGTGGTGCAAAGACATCTTTTTGCTGTACTGCCCATATCTGCTGGACAATGGTCATTGGGTTGGCCTATGCATCAACCTGAACAGCCAGACCATAGGCGTTCTACCAAGCAAGCAAAAGGCGCCTGGCTCTGAGATTATGAGTACGTTACTCCCTTAGCACAAAATTGCTATTCTTCATTCGGAAAGCTGCTTACAACTCAGAGATGAAGTCTATGTCCACTAAACCGTTCACCATTAATATCGGGAAGCCACTTATGCCGAAAGAAAAATCAGGTAAACTGCATCTTAAAAATAGTTAACTATTATATGATAACTTATTATTAGAATAGTTATAACTGTATTCTTCTACTATTGCAGAAAAATTCAGGGATACACACACTTATGCTACTCGACTTGCAGTCATCCGACTAGATTTCCCTCTCTCCTCATGTTAATGAAGTCGTGGTACGTGATGCATCTCTGAAGTACGCTTTCTCTCTGTTCAGAGAGATCGACCATAGTGGTACTACTTAGAGCATCCTTAATTATGACTGGTGTACTGTTTGGTTATCTGTAAACTTATGTAAAACTATCCTAAGTTTGTTTTATGTTTAAATTATCTGTCTATCTATGTAAACTTATACAATATGTTACTTTCCTCAGTTATGTTAACTTTCCTACATTTTGGTGTTATGTGTATAATTATCTAACTACTAGTATTCATCTACTTCAACATATATCTAACTACTTTTTATAGTAACTTTCTGAACGTATTTGTTTACTAGTATCCAATTACTATTATTGTTGAATTCTAGTTTTGTTATTACTTAACATTTCAGTCTACTAGTATTCAACTACTAGTATTGGTTGGTATCTAATTTTGTTATTTCTATTTGTATACTTATCTGACTACTAGTATTCAACTACTTCATCATATATCTAACTACTTTTTAAAGTATCTGTCTGAACGTATCTGTTTACTAGTATTCAATTACTATTATTGTCGAATTCTAGTTTTGTTATTACTAAACATATCTGTCTACTAGTATTCAACTACTAGTAATGAATACTAGTATTCAACTACTAGTATTGGTTGAATACTAATTTTGTTATTTCTACATGTATTCATCTACCCTAACATCTATCAAACAACAACCAATAAAAAATTACTAAATATAAGAAGACGGATAATTGCCATTAAATATGGGAGTTCAAAACAACAAAACTAGAGAGTATTATGCCAAACCGGCTAACTTAAGTCATTCCAAAACATGATGCATTGTACCAAAAGCAAATCATCAAAATAGTTAATAATTCCCCATACTATTAAGGATTACAAGTTTTTTGATGTGCATCAATTCCGCTTCTCCCATGGCAATAATACAATAAGTTTCCTTCACCTTTCCCGCCTAGGTAATTTGCAAGACGCCCTGTTGTGTCCTTTTCCAAGACACCTACTGCAAACTCTCGCAGCCTTCTTCGCCCGCCGCTAATTCATAGGAATTGCTTCTTTAGAATTATTTCAACTTAAATAGTCAACTACTTTTTATTAACGAATAGTCAAATATCCCACTTTTACCTTGAATTCTCCTCGTTAGAGGATCCTCTATTTTTTTGGTCGACCTGGTGGGCGCCTCATCACCGGCGGTAGGAGATCTACATTACCAGAAAATACTGGTGTCAGAACTGGATGAAACACCCCTTCATAGATTGTTTTTCTGAATTCTGTTTTGTACACAATTCCGACCAGCTTATCTGTTGTGTAATTACTATAAGACGAGGCAGCTAAAGCGTGGCTACAAGGTATCTGGATCATTTGGTACTCCCTGCAGCTGCACATCCCTTTTTCTAAGTTCACTTCGAACCTCACTCCTTTTGGGTCTCTCACCTCAAACTCATCGCAGTTAAGCACAGTCACCTACAATTATACATATACATATGTTAAACTATACGCAGATGAATACTTTATATAGGGTAACTGTCTACTTACGTAGCTGACTACATTAAATACATATGTACATTAAAGTAATTATCTACTTACGTAGCTGACTACTTTAAATACTTACTTTCATATTAGTGCTGTCAGTAAAATTTACATCCAGAAGTTCTCTCACTTTTGGCGTTAGTATGCTATCATCTGATGAGGCTGCTGCTTTTCTCCTCCTAAACCAACTGATCAGACTCATTCTTATAGCTTCAAGCATCGAGATAAATGAAAACTCTCTACACTCTGTTAAAACCTTGTTTAATGACTCAGCAACGTTTGTGGTCATCAAATTGTATCGTTCACCCATGCAGTATGAACGTGTCCAGTGTGGAAGCCCCAAATCAAGCAGGTATTGAGCGCACTTAGGATTCACATATTGGAGTTCTGCAAATATTTGAGAAAACACTAAAACGGTATGATCTTTCGTTGCTCTCACCACTAGTGAAGGCAACCGGCTTTCCCCAAACTTTGATGTTACATTCCTTACTAAATGCACTAAACAAGCCCCATGTCTAGCTAGAGGATACACCTATAAACACAAGGTTCAGAAATATCATCAAATATTCAGCTATAAACAAACAAGTAGTCGCAGACAACTACTTATCATCGACTACAATTAGACAACTACGTTACCTGTCTCAGCCCCTTGTAAATGCTTGAATGTCTGTCGGACACAAACATTAAATTACTGTTATCATTTATGATTTTCTTTAGGCAATGGAAGAACCATACATAGGATGCATCATTTTCACTTTCGACTACCCCATAAGCTATTGGAAAAATTTGGAATTTTCCATCTTGTGCACTAGCACAAAGAAGACATCCACCATAGCGTCCATCTAGATGAGTCCCATCAATGAGAAAAACCGGCCTCAGGTATTTAAGCCCCGCAATTGAGGGAGCGAATGAAAGGAATAGATACTTGAACCGCTTACTACCATTCTTGTCAACCTCATATAATGTTTCACAAACTGTACCCGGGTTTGCGTTTTTCAGGTTCTCGACATAGGATGGCAGCAACGCGAAGCTACCTGATACTGAGCTGAATGATTTTTCCATAGCGATTTCCCTACAGCTCCACGCTTTCCAGTACGAGATGTTAACCTGAAATAGACAACCATTTTTGAGAAATAGTTATACCTCGATTCTCGACTACTGTTAGTATTCAATAAATAGTAGTTGTCTATCAAAAAGCTATTTACCTGGAAATCTTCCTGCATTATCCTTTGAATCTCAATGGGACCTGGTCCTTTCCGTCCATCAGTAAATCTAGTACGAATTAACTCCCCAATTACATGTGTCGTAGCTTGTCTGTGGTACTGACGCCTATCGTCAATCGAGCATGTGTGTTTGAAGTTTTCCGTTTTGATCTGGGAGTTTCCAGTACGGTCCATCATGGATGCATAAACACACCAGTGACACTTATCGCTAATGCACACGAATTCCATGTAAGTTGGTGTTGAGCGTGGAGTTTTGAAATGGAATTTTTGGTTAATCGCGTGTAAAGCCATCTTCAGTTTGCACTTAGCTTTGTTCCGAATTATCCGTCCCACAAATATACCGACACCCTCGTAGCTAACATCATCCAAAGCATCGTCTATCCCCGCATAAAAACAATCATTAATGGTGCAAAATAATAGTTATCTACAAATAGATAACTACTCTAAATAAATAGGTAGGAATAAGTAGGCATCTACGTACCACCACCTGGCAATTCATCAACAATTGGTGGAGCATCTCTTCCAAACATAGCTGGCGGGTCTTCCGTGTCTTCGAAAACTCCATCAATCGTTTCTTTTGCGCAGCTAAACCTCATTGACTGCTGTGTACTGCTCTCAAGCTCTTCATCAGCTTCTTCACCTGAGTTGTATTCACCTTTGTCCGATTTAAAACCAGCAGCATGGTTTTTCTCATCATTTTCGTTAACTGCAAATTCTGCCATTCTTCATCAGAGTCTTTAGCAGAAGTGTCTACACCTTTTCCCTTATCAATATCTTCTCCATCAAGACAGAGTATCTCCATATCTTCCATCTCTTTGAGATCTTCTGGTTCTTCTTCGTCGTTGTCCAGGTTGTTCAATTCAAGCAAAGCTACAGAGTATGCAACTATGTTAGCTATGTTACAAAGTAGTCAACTATACAGTATTAAATATTCCACTACTTATGTATACGATTACAATCAAACAACTATTCTCATTAATAATAACCTGAGTATTCAACTACTTATAAATACAACTTAGTATTCGACTTTCTCACCTTCAATCTCAGTATCCCAAACTTTCTCTTCAGGGTTTTGAAACAACGCCATAGCTAGTTTATACGTTGCATTTTAGAACAAATCAAAATAGTGTTAGACCATATCATACCAGTATAACACGATATTATAACACTATTTAGGTGAATCTTACCACTCTTCTGAGGTGTAATCCCCTTTTCCTCGTTCATGCAGTCCACCATATCTGTTAAACCATGAAAGTAGTCAACTACTCTAAAAGCAGCCTCTGTTAGAATCAAACAGTAGTCGACTATTTACGAAGAAAACTTACCAACATCATTCTCTGCAACTTCAGTATCTTTCAAAGTCACGCACAAGTTGAGTTGATCAATTTCACCTCTCATTTCGACAAACAAGGACACATCGTCGTCGTTCTGAACCAAAACAGGTGGTGCATCTCTTCCCTCATCCATCAACATGTATTGCGGCCATTGGTATGTTATTTCCACAGCTCGATCTTCTTGGATATCCAGCTTTTCTTTGACTATCTTTTCAAGATAGTCATAAGTTGACCTGGAGCTTAACCAAATTCCTTTGCTGTTTCCTTTTTCTCGACCTCGAAACTCCAAGTTCACGCCATTTTCCTCTAAGCAGCAAAACTGTCTTCCTTCCATCCATCTACAACCAACGAAATAGTCGTCTACGAAAATTTGTGGGACAAAATTAATGTCGGATTCTTACTCTGAAAAAATGAGATATTCTTATCTTCAGGGGACCAGATAAGTCTCTATAAGTCTCACAATGTAGGTGACCCAATGGAGGTAGAAGATAGACCTCCTTGATATATTTGAGCAGGAAAATGTTGAACAAGAATCACCAGCTCAGTTTTTTTCTTTGTCAAAAAGTTGTTGATGTTACTGCACAACATCAATTGCTAGCGGCCAAACCTTTCTTAAAAGTATATGTCGCTTTTCAGCGACCTGTCCTTGTCGGTTCAGGCTGTCCAGAACGAGGAAACAAGGGCAAAGTAGTCTGAGTTTGCGTGTGAAATACATTGTGTTCTGCCATAGACCTAATTTCGTGAATAAACTTTTCATAGACCTAATTTCTGGTCCAATTCATAATATTGACCCAATTAACCCTATTTATAACTTAATTTAATTAAAGTCTTATTTTCGCTATTAAGGTTTGAATCAACGATGTAAACATAATATATTTTATTACTTATGCATATCAATAAACTTTTAATGTTATAATATTCTAAACAAAAGCAAAAATGGTTTAATATTTATGTTTTGAATCAATTGTGTAAACTAAATTTGTTTAACAAAAAATAATAATTTGTAATATACTTTATATAGTAATTTAATTCGTAATATTATAAAAAATCATAAGATTTTATTGCGAATATTTACCTAAAATCCTAACAAAATATGCCAAAAAAATCTAACTATTTTGGAGAAGATATTCGAAATTTAGTTTGTAATTATTAATATAAAACTATCCTTAATAATTTTAATAATTGGTTATAAATATCAGTCGAATTGAATGTAATATAACACATAACAACGAGTTTCTTTCTAAAATGTAATTATAATTCAATAGTATTTAGATAACATAATTCTCATTCATCTTAATTTGTTCTTTTTGAAATGTGAATTTATTGACTGATTATGAATTGTGTTATCCCATAAAGAATTAAAAAAAGACAAAACAGAACAAACTGAATGTTAGACAACGAATTTATTGCACTGAATATATCTTTTTTTAAAAGTAATTACAGTTTTATATCCTTCTAAAAGTGTTTGCAATCTTATATTTTTTTTGTAGGTCCCAGCGTAAAAAAGACAGATGTACCCCTATAAGTGAGAATAATGCCTTAAAAGTCACGGATAGATGTCACACGCCACAGTTCCATTACGGATAGATGTCACACGCCACAGTTTTCCTAACTATCCTTTCCTCTTTTCTTGGATTGACACAGATAGGTGTCATACACCACACTTCACATAAATCATGGATAGTTTTGTTTTTAAAAATAATACTCCAATAAATTATATGTAAAGATAGATACTAAGTAGGTAACAAACCATGGATACATGTATGTCCGTCCATATGTGGAAGGTCTTAGCATTGTCAAGTTTGGATATCCATGAAGAGCGTCCAACAAGATATTTTTGGTCTTTAGTTTTGTTTTTGAAGATAATACTCCAATGAATTATATGTGAAGATAGATACTAAGTAGGTAACAAACCATATATACATGTATGTCCGTCCATATGTGGATGATCTTAGCATTCTCAAGTTTGGTTATCCATGAGGAGCGTCCAACAAGATATTATTGGTCTTTAGTTTTGTTTTTGAAAATAATACTCCAATGAATTATATGTGAAGATAGATACTAAGTAGGTAACAAACCATAGATACATGTATGTCCGTCCATATGTGGAAGGCATTAGCATTGTCAAGTTTGTTTATCCATGAGGAGCGTCCAACAAGATATTATTGGTCTTTAGTTTTTTTTTTGAAGTACTCCAATGAATTATATGTGAAGATAGGTAACAGACCATAGATACATGTATGTCCGTCCAAATGCGGAAGGTCTTAGTATTGTCAAGTTTGGTTATCCATGAGGAGCGTCCAACAAGATATTATTGGTCTTTAGTTTTGTTTTTGAAAATAATACTCCAATGAATTATATGTGAAGATAGATACTAAGTAGGTAACAAACCATAGATACATGTATGTCCGTCCATATGTAAAAGGTCTTAATATTGTCAAGTTTGGATATCCATAAGGAGCGTACAACAAAATATTATTGGTCTTTAGTTTTGTTTTTGAAGATAATACTCCAATGAATTATATGTGAAGATAGATACTAAGTAGGTAACAAACCATAGATACATGTATGTCCGTCCATATGTGGAAGATATTAGCATAGTCAAGTTTGGCTATCCATGAGAAGCGTCCAACACGTGATATGATCGTGGTAGTATCCACGAATGGCTGAGATTGTGGACACCTACTCTAAACTATCCATTCGAAACTTCCATAATAAGTTCGATTTTGATTTTTTTTTTTGAATTCTGGTATATCGGCCAATTTTATCTCCATTTAGCCGGTTTATATTGCGGGAAACCTCCCCTCCGACAATCTATCAACCTTAAAAAAAGGATGGGGTGAAATTAATATAAAGTAAGAAAGAGAGAGGGGAGGGGTAAATAAAAATAAAAAAATAATAAAAAATAAAAAGGAAGCATAGTTAGGAAAGAGGAAAATTATCCGTCGAGATAGTTAGTCGCGGATAGATTGTTGGGGGTAAGGGCAAAACTGTTTTTATTCCGGTGGGACCTATAAAAAAAGATACAAGATTGCAAGTGGTTTTAGAAAGATATAAAAGTGTAATGAAAAAGTTGAAAAAGATACAAAGCAATAAACCCGTTAGCCAACCACCAAAAAATAAATGTAGAAAAGCGGGGCCAACAAGCTTAATATGTCGATGGTCTAACTTGGTGAACAAAATCAAACTTATCTTTGCTTTAAACCAAAGTTTTAAGTTGAGAAGCTGTATTTTGGCTTGTGCTTCTTGGCAGCTCTTTGGCAATGGGTTTATTGGGATGTAGATTTTTTTTTTTGTGTGATGAACGTACATGAATACTTTCTTTGAATTTTTCCTCGATTTTTGGGATTTTTGGAATTCATTACTTTGTTTTGGCGCATTTCATATAACAAGATACATGGTCATGGAATATAGGTATCCAACCCTTATCGAATAACCAGAAATATCCAACCCGTAAATCCGAGATGGGGCATGGAGGGTTTTGACGCTTATGTTTCATAAGGAATCGCCTCTCATCATATTGCAGCAGTGATGTTGGGTATATTAGCGGGATCATTCCATCTTAGTGTTTGTCCCCCCAACATCTATACAAAGGATTACGTATGGGATATAAGATATAGAAACATATATGCACTAATTAGTCATATCACTATTTTTACATCCTATATATTCTCATTTCCTTCCTCTGTATCTTTTCTCCTATATAAAGCTACACAATCTTTGTCAATAAAATTCTTTTGATTCCATTACCCAATATGATATCAGAGCAATAAAGGTGAAAATCCCCAATTTTTTCTTCTTTACTTTTTCTCTCTTCTCATCTTTCTATGTATATCCTTTGCTCCTTTTGCTGTTGATTTTTCCAGCGAAAACATTTCGAATGACACCTCCTCTGCGGAAAATGTAACCTCTTTCAGTTCTGCAAATCCCTCAAGCACACTTATCTCTGTTAACATGTCCAATATCACAAAGCTCACCAACGTCAAATACATAATATGGAGCCGACCGATCCGTTCTCTCCTCGAAGGTCAGGAGCTCCATAGGTTTTTGGAAGAATTTTTAGCTGTTCCAGAACTAATGATCATGACATATGGGGTAACAACACCTAATCCAGCCTTTCTACATGGTTTTGACAAGACAAGCTCTTTTATAGTGCACTCATGGGAGCGATTTCACAACAAGTACAGTCCGTCTTATCAACTACAAGAAAAACGTCTGAGATATGGAATCTGTTGGAAATAAAATTTGGAAAACCGACTGCAGCCGCATCTGTCGGCTGAAATATTAGATCAAAACTTGTGTCAAAGGCACAATGTCGATAAGTGAATATAATATCTTTGACTGATCAAAAGGAAAGATGATGACTTGGCGTTTCTGTGGAACCTTACGATCAAGAGGACTCGACTGAACATATTCTTGCTGGTTTAAGTGACCAGTATAGACCAGAAATTGATGCTATCAATGGTCATGGCACATATATCCTTCTCGGAACTCCATGAATGGCTTCTCAACAATGAAGCGAGGCTGCTGTGCAAAGAAGAATCTGCTCCTACTAGACCAATCACGGTGAATGTAGATGACACACGTCTAAGACTGATATATCATGGTTTTTATGACTTTCAACCATGGTATATGTCTTTGTTATCGAGTCTTTTAGAGTCTTTTGGAGTCCTTTTATGTGTGTTTACAGGTCTAGGTACGTTTGGAGCGGATTTGGACATTATGGCGCATACTGGAGCTATCTGGAGCATTTGGCCAAGATGAAGAGTTCACTGTCGATTTCAGATACTTGTGTCGATCGACACTCAGCATGCATCGATCGACACACATGCAGATCAAGCTTTTCTCGGCGGTTTATTGAAGATTTGTGGAAATTTCACTTTGGCCCAAAAGTTTCTCATAGTTACAAAGAAGCCCCAGCCGTGATTAGATCATTATATTAGGGTTTTTAGCCACTTGTTTAGGCTACGCATTATTTTGCTTTGAGAGAGTTAGGGGCTGATCTTGTACTTATAAGAGATTTCGAACCCAATTTCTTATTCTATTTTATTCTATTTGGTTTTCTATTCATTATGATTTCTGTTTCATTGATCATGTCTGAGTAGTTTACCAGTTAGGTTTAGGGATTCTCACAGGGGATTTCATGGAATTATAGGTTGATCAATCTGTAGGGATTCATATCTGTTAGTTCTTCATCTAAGGTTGTTCTTAATGCTTAATCTGAATTAGCTACCCATATTATTGAAGTTAGGTTGATTTCTGCAACGACAGTTGATTAATTAACTAGAAAGAACTTAGATGAGCAATTTGACTATTCACAAAGAAATTTGGTTTAGCAGAATTGTGAACGAAAGAACCTGAGATTAATGCTTGTTTAGAACTCTAGGATTCACAACGAAAGTTGGCTTGCTAGGTTATTAGACATAGATAATATTCGCAACGAAAGTTGGTCTGTTATAATTCTGTGATTCTAGTTCCAGAGCAGTTCTTAATTAGATCCCGATTGATTGATTACCCTATGTTTCTGATTTCCTGAGAACTCCCTTGACCTAACGCTTTGCCTTCTGATTTACAAACCTCTTGATTTACTTTCTGCTATGATTTACTGCTTATTTTCTGATTGCTTCCTAGCTTAATTCGATGTTCTACAATCTACCGCAAGATCTAGAGTCTCTGTGGAGTCGATACGCTATATACTACTAGTTCACGTCTGTGCACTTGCTGTGTAGATCTGGGGATTAAAATCTGATCATATCAAGTTTTTGGCGCCGTTGTCGGGGACTCTTTTGAGTCTTCGATAGATTTGAACTTAGGGTTTAGACTAGGTTTTTCGTTTTTGTTTTTGGTTACTAATTTTTTGTTTTTCTTGCGTTTCAGATACGCCTACATTCGCACTGCATCGGTCGACACGATCCTGTGTGTCGATCGTCACATCTTCGCGCCTTGCATCGATTGACGCTCTCCCTGCATCGATCGACACACTTGCGTGAACAGAACAATTTATGACTGATCGCGACTGGAGAAGTAATCCGAATAAGGAGCTCGTGAATCTTGAACTTAAAGAGCTTGCAAAGCTAGAGAGAGAGAACATGAAAGCTCAGAAACCAGTGAAGATGGCCAACACAAATCCTTTGCCACTGGTTCTGATTCCAGACGCTAAAGGTGTTCTGAGAGACCCGCAGAACAATCCACGCAACGCTCAAGGACAGATGTTGGATGCTGAGGGTCGTGTGATTGAGCAACAGGTTGTTCAAAATGAGCAAGGAGCTCAAGGTGGAGGAGTAGAAGGTGAACAAGGAAATCCACAACCAGAAAACCCACCTAGAGCACCTGCCCAACCCGTTAGGAGGACACTAGCTGATTACAATCGCCTAGATGAGTTTTATGCTAAGAGATCTGCGATTATACCTCCTGTGTTTCCGCGTACTGACTTCGAGCTGAAGACTTCGTACTACGCACTTGTGGGACAGCGTGTTTTCAGCGGATCTCCACATGAGCATCCTATGGACCACATTGAGCACTTTGAGTCTATAGTCACTGGTATGAAGCACAATGGAGTGACTTATGACTACCTGCACTGCAAGATTTTTCCTCACTCTCTTGTAGGAGAAGCTGTTGATTAGCTAAGTCAGATTCCACCTGGGACTTTGACTACTTGGAATGCAGTGAAGGAGAAGTTTCTGCGACACTTTTATGATGATGCTCGGTCCGATCATCTTAGACAGGATCTCTTGACCTTCAAGCAAGGATCTACAGAGCCTTTTAAGACAACCTGGGTGAGATTTAAGAGATACCAGAGAGATTGTCCTCATCATGGTTTCTCTGAGGTGCATCTATTGTGTATCTTCTTCAGAGGAGTTAATTTGTGGTATCAGATGGCTTTAGATGCTGCAAGTAATGGAAATTTCTACACTAAATCTCCAGAAGAAGCCAATGAGCTTATCGAGAACTTGGTGACTAGCAATAGTGTCAAGAATGCTGATATGGAGAGGATGAAATCTGGTGGTAAAGCTGGCAATTCCCAGATAGCTGAGATGAACAAGAATATTGATTATGTCCATAACATCTTACTTGTTAAGAAAGTGGATCTCCAGGAGACTGAGGATGTTAATTACATTGCTGGAGCTGGTTATCAAGGTCAAAGGTATGGAAATCAGCATGGACATACTTCAGGTTTCGGACCAAAATCTGCATTTTAGAGACCTTTCCAGCAGAACAGCTCATTTACTAGAGATTATGGTGCTTCATCATATCAGCATGTTCCTCCTAAAAATAAACATAATGATAAGATGATGGATCTTTTGGAGCAGCTCTTGGAAGGACATCAGAAGAGTACAGTGGAATTCAATGGAAAGATAGATGCTCTGTACCTTGATCTTAATGGGAAGATAGAAGCTATAAGCACTCATGTGAAGAAGCTAGATGTTCAGGTTCAGCAGATTGCTGGAGCAGAGCAAAGGCAAAATGGACCAGGAAGAGCTGAACATAATAAATTCGTCCATGCTGTGATCACGGGAGATGAGATTGACTTGGTGGAAGAAGAAGAGAGCATAATCTCAGATTTTCGGGATGAATATTGTCTGTCTGAGACAAGCATCGATCGACACACTCTTGATGTCGATCGATGCATCCCCGATACATCTGATGAAATTTCTAGAAATCGCCTTGTGTCGCTCGACACATCTCGTGCATCGATCGACACAAATCACAGACGGGACCAGAAACCTGCAACAGTCCCATAACGAGTCTACAAGCCCTCTGATTCATATCCTAAGACTCCTAAGTTGTCTAAAAAGGAGCTAGACGTGGCTAATTGCATGAAAGTGATGGAAAAGAAGCTGATTCAGATTTCAGAGAAGCTTCCACACCCGAGAGCCTTTGTGCTAGATTGTTCCATCTCTAAGGACATATTCAAGCATTCTCTGTGTGACTTAGGATCTGGTGTGAATCTCATGCCATACTCTGTGGCTGTAAGATTGGGAATGATGGATTTCCAGCCTACTAGGATCTCCCTTATCCTAGCTGATCGTTCAAAGAAGTATCCAGAAGGAGTTCTTGAGGACATTCCTGTCAAAGTTGGAAACTACTTGATTCCAACGGACTTTGTAGTGCGGATATATAATATTGACCCAGCTGATCCTTTGCTACTTGGAAGACCTTTCCTAGATACTACTGGAGCAGGGATTGATGTGAGACATAGACTGATTGATCTCCATCTGGGAGACAAGCCTTTGAGGTTCAAGATGGATAAGCTGCAGAAATCCACCATTGATGGACAGAGCTTCAGTGTTGAAGTGGAACCAGAGATTCCTATTGGAGAAGAAAAGATGGCAGTTCATTCTGAACTTGCTCTAACATCTTCAGAGCCTGCAACGGCTCTTAAGCAGAAAGCTCCAGATCTCTCTTATCCACCAAAGCACATGTATGATTCCTCTAAACTCAAACCTCCTAACTGCATCGCTTTGACTGCAGGAAAACACAGTATTCCACCCTCGCTTCGCTCCCACCCTGATTCTCTTCACTCTTTTCTTGGGAGATCTCATGATCCGAAAGCTTATGCACCACCTTGGTTGAAGAGATATTCACAGAGACACTCAAAGTCTCTGTTGAATCCACCATAAGTCCGATCTCCTTTTCATAGTCAAGCTATTGACTTTAAACAAGCGCTGAGTGGGAGGAAACCCACTGTTAGGTTCGTTTTTCTTTTCATTTTTCTTTTTGATTTTGTTGCTTTGAGTTTTCTGTGTTTGTGTGTTCAAAGGCATGAGAAACATGCAGAATCGCACGGCATCGATCGACACACATTGTGCATCGGTCGACGCAATTGCTATTTACGGTTTGCCAATTCAATTGCGGTTCAGATACCAATTATCTACATAACCGTGGGCATATTCGCTTTTCATCGATCGACACCCTTGTGGCATCGATCGACACCCTTGTGGCATCGATCGACACAGGCCGACGACACTTAAGTGTTCTGACCCTTTTTCGGATTCTCTTAATTCCGATTTCTTTTCTCACCAAACCTAAGCTTGACACCACTGGGGGCAGTGTGTTTCAAGTGTGGGGGGAGGTAGCTACTGACACACCACTTTTTGTTTTCTTAGAGTCAGTCCAAAATTGTTTTATTGAGTCAAATTGAGTAGGAAACAAGGACATTTTGAGGAGATTACCACACTTGCAGGAATTTAAGTAACCATTGGATGATTTGCAGATGATCTATGACTATTAGAAAACCCAACATGGACCAGCCTACTGAGGACACCAATATCACTTCAGGTATTCAGAGAAATCCTCTGAGAGAATCCATTACTTGACTTCACTTTTAACTTGACTTAATTTTCTTACCTATGAGCTTGGTATACTTTGGATCGGATTCCTCTGTTGGTTCTGACACAGCTTGTAAACCTATCTGATTATGGTTCCCTTCTCCCCTGCCTTGAAAGTAAAAAAAAAAGAGATAAACCAAGGATAAGCTAGTAGCTTCAAAATGGTCACGGGAGTGGTATAGACCCCTATTACTTCCTGTGCATCTATGGAAACATGTCCAAAGTACACCCCAATAAGGGAAGAGCACTGATAGAAAAAATAAAATGATACCCAGTGGGAAAAAATCAGTGCTAAGGAAGGGAAAAGAGAAGAAAGGAACCAGAAGCAACAATTGAGTGGTGAGATGCTGACGAAGTAAGAGTCCATGTGTTCTTTGATCGATACTCCATAGGTGAGACCGCACTTAATAGCTTATAGAAGTCAGTATGGTGAATTTGAATGCTCTGAATGTGATTGTGGAGTTTACTCAGGATAGTTGCTAAGTGTGGGGGAAGTATATGTTGGTCTTAATGTCTGCAGGTTCATTTTCATGTGGCTTACTAAGGGGAATCTGAGTGTGCTTCTCCTACGATGAAACGAGTTTTTGAAGTTTTCAAACTTCTTCTCTTGATCTTGGTTTTCTGTTTGCTTGAGGGCAAACAAAAGCTAAGTGTGGGGGAGTTTATATATCATAATTTTTAGGAATTTCAACCATGGTAAATGTCTTTGTTATCGAGTCTTTTAGAGTCTTTTGGAGTCCTTTTATGTGCGTTTACAGGTCTAGGTACGTTTGGAGCGGATTTGGACATTATGGCGCATTCTGGAGCTATTTGGAGCATTTGGCCGAGAGGAAGAGTTCACTGTCGATTTCAGATACTTGTGTCGATCGACACTCAGCATGCATCGATCGACACACATGCGGATCAGGCTTTTCTCGGCGGTTTAATGAAGATTTGTGTAAATTGCACTTTGGCCCAGAAGTTTCTCACAATTACAAAGAAGCCCCAGCTGTGGTTAGATCATTATATTAGGG
Source organism: Orychophragmus violaceus (assembly GCA_030180135.1). Classification (NCBI taxonomy): domain Eukaryota; kingdom Viridiplantae; phylum Streptophyta; class Magnoliopsida; order Brassicales; family Brassicaceae; genus Orychophragmus; species Orychophragmus violaceus. Next base: position 87,191,497 of record CM058229.1, on the reverse strand, counting down.
GTTTTAGCCACTTGTTTAGGCTACGCGTTATTTTACTTTGAGAGAGTTGGGGGCTGATCTTGTACTCGAGAGAGAAGAGATTTCGAACCCCAGTTTCTTATTCTATTTTATGCTATTTGGTTTTCTATTCATTATGAATTCTGTTTCATTGATCAAGTCTGAGTAGTTTACCAGTTAGGTTTAGGGATTCTCACAGGGGATTTCATGGAATTTTATGTTGATTAATCTGTAGGGATTCATATCTGTTAGTTCTTCATCTAAGGTTGTTCTTAATGCTTAATCTGAATTAGCTACCCAGATTATTGAAGTTAGGTTGATTTCTGCAACGACAGTTGATTAATTAACTAGAAAGAACTTAGATGAGCAATTTGACTATTCACAAAGAATTTGGTTTAGGAGAATTGTGAACGAAAGAACCTGAGTTTAATGCTTGTTTAGGACTCTAGGATTTGCAACGAAAGTTGGCTTGCTAGGTTATTAGACATAGATAATATTCGCAACGAAAGTTGGTATATTATAATTCTATGATTCTAGTTCCAGAACAGTTCTTAATTAGATCCCGATTGATTGATTAGGCTATGCTCCTGATTTCCTGAGAACTCCCTTGACATGACGCTTTGCCATCTGATTTACAAACCTCTTGATTTACTTTCTGCTTTGATTTACTGCTTATTTTCTGATTGCTTCCTAGCTTAATTCGACGTTCTACAATCTATCACATGATTTAGAGTCTCAGTGGATTCGATACCCTATATAATACTAGTTCACGTCTGTGCACTTGCAGTGTAGATCTGGGGATTAAAACCTGATCGTATCAAAGACCACAAACTTAAAATAGCAACTGGAGGCAGAAAGATAACATGAACAGGACCCTTTTCATACTTTTGGATAGAGAGAGTTTTTGAGCCTGGGGCTGATCCGAACCTTGTACTGCTTTTGGAGAAGATTTCGAAGCCCATTTATATTCTCTTATCTATTTTAATGCAATCTATTTCATCCATGTCGTTTATTTCATCTGATATGTCTGAATAGATTCATAGTTACGTTTAGGGATTCTTAATAAGTTTTTCATGGAATGTTAGATTGGTTTATCAGTTAGGATTAATAACATGTTAGTTTTTTCATCCTAAATTGTTCTTAACGCTAGTTCTAGCTTGATCACTTGGAAACTAGATCTTAGGTTGTTAAACTGACACGAAAGTGTAATTTGGGATATGAAATATTTAGGATGAGAAAATTAGATATTCGCAAAAAAATTTGGTTTAGATAATTTGTGAACAATCAAACTTGCGCTTAATGCTAGTTTACTCTTTAGGAATTGCAAAAAAATTCGGATTTCTATGATTTAGACTTAGTGAATTCTCAAAACGAAAGTTAGTTTACTTGATCTCCTGAGAACTCCCTTGACCTGACGCCTTTCCATATTGAAAACAAATTGTTTACTTATTTATATTTATTCTTTGATTTAATTGCTTTTGATTGCTTATGCTTAGCTTAACTCAATACTTTACAGTCTATCATAAGTTTCTTGAGCCTCTGTGGTTCGATCCCTATATACTACAGTCACATTCTGTGCACTTGGTGTAGCTCTAGGGATTAAAACTTTGAGCTTATCATCGACGACCATAATACCGACGATATGAAAAACCGACGGATCTTAAAACCAATAGATCGATTTCTGACCGTATTTATAAATTATTTATTTTTAATATAATATCTATTAATTTCGTTTAAATATTAATTTTTTATTTTTGTTTTAAATTAAATAAAAATTAGTATTAATTGTAAATATTATTAAAATTAAAATATTCATAAAAAATATTATAACATAAAAATGTTATTAAAACCTCGACCCTAAACCATAATCCTGATCCTACTGTTGGAATTGTGTCCAGCAATCTCTGTACTGTCTCTATAAAGTAAGAGTATGTCAGTGATCAGACATAAGTCATACAATACTGGGGGTCATGATGGCTTGCTAGAGTCCGCTCATGATCTATAAGTCTCGGACTTATTGCTTTTATTGTATGATCCCATATGGGTCACACGCTTAAGCTAGCAGGAAATAAAGTAGGAACGGCTTAGCAGAAGTACGACAAAAGTGCTAGGCATTTGTCGTACTAAGAGAGAAAGATTAATGGGTCTGATTAAATGGGATTTAATCAGATTGGGCCCAAAAGCCCAAAAGGGAAAGAGAAGGCTTTTAATGACTAAAAGCCAACTCTCTTCCTCCCAACCCTAGTACTCAGCCGCGCCTCTCTCTCTCTTCTGCGCCCCATCTCCTCGTGGTCTAGCAGCCAATTTCCGGTGATTGCGTGTGTGAGCCTTTGGAGGATTCATCCCTTGGTGTATCTCCCTGATCTCTGACCTGTTCATCAATTCCGCTGCAACAAACATGTAAAAGGTGAGATCATAATGTTTCTAAATAAGAACACCTAGATCTAATGCATGTTTAGGTTGATATCAATATGAGAATTGAATCAGGATCAACCGAAACTTCCAACAGTGGTATCAGAGCCATTGGTTCTTAGGTTTCTTGTTTTAGATTCATTGTTTAGGTTGTTTAATCTGTTTAGAATTGTTTTGAATCAATTACTGATAGGATAAAACAGTTAAGAATCAGAATTGAACTCTAAACAAACAATTGGATCACAAAACCGAGCTATATGACTCGAGTTTTGGTGATCGGCCGGTTGGGTCGGAATCGGACGGTCGGAATCGGACGGTCGGGATGACCGGTTGGGTCGATCGGCCGAGTGATCGCACGGCGATCGCGTCCGATCGCGACGTCCCGATCGCGTCCCGGCTGTCGCGTGCGTCGCGTCCCGATCGCTCGGCGATCGTGGAGCGTCCGTCCGTGCTGCCTCGTCCCGTCCCGAGCTGCCGAGCGAACGTCCCGATCATGCAGCCGACGGCTGGCCTGCGGCTATCGCTTTTTGCGTGAGGCTTACGGCTGGCCGGTTAAGGTTTTGGGTGTGATGGGCCGGTTCGATTTCGGTTAGCTGGTTCGGTTCAAAACTTGATTAAAATCTTCGTTCTGGTTTAATAAACAGATTAATAATTTTATTAAATCTGGTTAAACCGGAATAAGAAATCCAATGTCGAAAGAAATATTGGATTTAGTGCCTAAACCATGAATTTCTAATTTGATTTGGTTGGACCAAATAAATTGAGAAATTCCGGTTTAGTAAATAACCGGTTGACAATTGTGGTCATCGTAGTAATTAAAACTTGGTTAGACCAGTTTTAATGAACCAGACCGGTTATGTCAATTAATTGGACAATTGGGTCATGTCTTGGACATGGACCAATTCTTGGGCCTCGGGCCAAGAAGTTAAAACAATTGGGCCAGTTAATTGAGTCTTTCTTCAGATTAATTTAAAAAATCTATTTTATAAAATTATAAAGTCGTTTTTAAATTAAAGTTTCCGAAATTTTAAAATTGGAAAGTTTCTTAAAATAGAATTTTCTGAATTTGCGGGTTTTGGATTTTAAAGAAGTTTCTAAAGTTAGAAAGTTTCCGGTTTTAGAAAGTTTCCAATTTTAGAAAGTTTCCAAAATAGTAGGTTTCCATAAATAGAAAGTTTCCCGAAATAGTAATCTTCTATTTTGGGAATGATTTTAATAAACCTACGAACCTCAAATAATATCAAGCGTTGGATGTCTTGTCCAGGCTATGTCAGCTGTCAAAGCCCATTCAATTGCATTCATGGCCTTACAGTGTGAGGATGTCTGCTTTTGCGTGGGTAAGACGGTTTGTGATTCATAAATGTCATTGGGAGTCCCAGACATTAATGATTACATGACTGTATAGTCCGGTTTTCTTGACTAGGCCATCGGGAGTCCCGGGCCTTGAGACATCAGAGTGGATTGGGCCTCGGGCCCAGATTCACAACCAAGAGTTATATCACGGATATAATTAGCCGATTTAGGGCTTACCGATATAAGCTAAGGTTGGGTGACGGCCAGTGGCCCACTTTGATCTTAGTTATATGTGGATCTTGGAATCATTATATTCTATTGAGGGTAACTTAGGTTATTGAATATAATGCGTGATTAATCATATTAAATTTTAATACGAGATTAGTCATTTTGAACATAATAACTAATAACATTTTTATTTATATATTTCAGATATGACTACTACAAGCACACAAAACACATTCTCGATCCGGTCTGTTCTCGAGAAGGAGAAGCTGACTGGAACGAACTTCCTGACATGGTCAAGGAACTTGAGGCTGGTCCTCAAGCAGGAGAAGAAGGATTATGTCCTTCGAGATCCCCTCCCCGAGAGGCCTCTTGCCAATGCTGCCAGGACTCTGCACAATGCTTGGGAAAAGCATTCGTCAGATGAAAATGATGTTTATTGCCTGATGTTGGTGACAATGACTCCTGAGCTGCAAAAACAGTTCGAAAGTGTATTGTCTCCAATCGAGATCATGGCAAGCCTGAAATCGCTTTTTCAGGAGCAGGCTAGGACCGAGAGGTTCCAGACAGTTAAGAACCTCTTGGACTGTAAGTTGGCTGCGAATGCGGCAGTGAGTCCTCATGTGTTGAAGATGATGGGTTATCTCGATCATCTTCACAAACTCGACTGCCCAATCAGCCAGGAACTTGCCTGCGACATCATTCTGCTGTCTTTACCTGCAAGCTATGATCAGTTCATTCTGAACTTTAACATGCATGGCTTGAGTAAGACACTGCCTGAGCTTCACGGAATGCTCAAGACTGCAGAGCCCAACTTGAAGAAAACCGCCAAGGACCCCAATGTACTTATGGTACAAAAGGGCAAGGGGTTTAAGAAGTCTTCTGCTAAGGATAAGGGAAAGGCCAAGGGTGTCCAAGTCGCGGACAAGGACACGCCAAAGCCCAAGCCCAAGTCCAAGGCTGGGCCTACTGACATGTGCAGGTTCTGCAAAGAACTGGGGCATTGGAGAAGAGATTGCAAGAAATTCCAGGAAGGTCTAAAGGAATTAAAGAAGAAGACTTTCGAGACTTCTTCATCAGGTATTTTTGTTATAGAAGTTAATACAACTACTTCTGATAATACCTCATGGGTCATGGATACTGGTTGTGGGGCTCATATTTGTACTAATATGCAGGCACTCAGCAACAGTAGAAGGCTGAAGCAAGGACAAGTGGAACTACGAGTTGGGAATGGAGCGAAAGTTTCAGCACTAGCTGTAGGAACTTACTTGTTGTCTTTACCTTCGGGATTGATTTTAGAACTTAATAATTGTTATTTTGTACCTGCTATAAGCAGAAATATTATTTCAATTTCTTTGTTGGATTTGGAAGGTTATGATTTTTCAGTTAAGAATAAATTATGTTCCTTCAATCGCAACAATTTGTTCTATGGTTCTGCCCCTCTTACGAATGGGCTTTACATACTCGATCAATCCGCGCCAATTTATAACATTAATACAAAACGGTTTAAACCTAATGAGGAAAACCGAACGTTTCTATGGCATTGTCGTTTAGGGCACATCAGCGAGAAACGCATCAAGAGGCTCCATTCGAATGGACTTCTTGGCTCATTTGACTTTGAGTCATGTGAGAAATGCGAATCCTGCATGATGGGCAAAATGACGCGGGCCCCCTTTAATAAATCTAACGAGAGGGCCAGTGACTTATTGGGCCTGATACACACTGATGTGTGTGGCCCAATGTCCACTAATGCAAGAGGAAACTATCAGTACTTCATTACCTTTACTGATGATTTCAGTAGGTATGGATATGTTTATTTGATGAAACATAAGTCTGAATCTTTTGAGAAGTTCAGAGAATTCCAAAATGAAGTACAGAACCAACTTGGCAAAAGCATTAAGGCTCTTCGGTCCGACCGAGGAGGAGAATACTTAAGCCAAGAATTCAGTGATCATCTGAGAGAGTGTGGGATCGTATCCCAACTCACTCCTCCTGGAACACCTCAATGGAATGGTGTGTCTGAGAGGAGAAATCGGACCTTATTGGATATGGTTCGATCTATGATGAGTCACACAGACCTTCCAATATCCCTTTGGGGATATGCTCTGCTAACAGCAGTGTTCACTCTAAATAGAGCGCCATCAAAAGCAGTAGCAAAGACACCATATGAATTATGGACTGGAGAAGCTCCAGTGCTGTCTTATCTAAGAATTTGGGGTTGTGAAGCCTATGTTAAGAGATTAATCTCAGATAAGCTTACACCAAAATCTGATAAATGCTACTTCATTGGTTATCCACGGGAAACCAAGGCTTATTACTTCTATCTACGTTCCGAGAACAAGATCTTTGTTGCCCGGGATTGTAACTTTCTTGAGAGGGAGTTTCTCTCTAAGAAAGACAGTGGGAGTAAGGTACTGCTTGAAGAAATTCAAGATGAACAGGAAACTGCTCAACCTAATGAGGAAGAGCAGCAGGAGGACCTACAAGAAATTGTAGAGCCTGAACCTGTAGTACCGGAAGTTCGAAGATCCGGGAGGATCCGTCACGAACCCGAGAGATATCAGGGATTCCTCGTGACTGACTGTCATGATCTTTTGATCATTGATGGTGATGAACCATCGAACTTCAATCAAGCCATGATGGGCCCAGATTCCTCTAAGTGGCGCAAGGCCACTGATTCCGAAATGGACTCCATGTCGGTCAACCAAGTATTTTCGTTGGTTGACTTACCCGCTGGTGTAAAAGCCATCGAGTGCAAATGGATCTTCAAGAAGAAGATTGACGTGGATGGAAATGTCCAGATTTATAAAGCCAGGTTGGTGGCAAAAGGTTTCAGACAAGTTCACAGCGTGGACTACGATGAAACCTATTCACCAGTGGCTATGATGAAATCTATTCGGATTCTACTAGCAACTGCAGCTTTTCATGATTATGAAATTTGGCAGATGGACGTGAAAACCGCCTTCCTGAATGGCATTCTGGAAGAGGATGTGTATATGACGCAACCTGACGGTTACATAGATCCAAAGAATGCTGGGAAAGTATGCAAGCTTCATAAATCCATTTATGGATTGAAGCAAGCATCGAGGAGCTGGAATCTTCGTTTTGATGAAGCGATCAAGCAATTTGACTTCATCAGAAACGAAGAAGAACAATGCGTGTATAAGAAATCTAGTGGGAGCAAGATTGTATTTCTTATTCTGTATGTCGATGACATACTGCTTCTCGGAAACGACGTTCCAATGCTGAAGTCTGTAAAAGACTGGCTTGGAAGTTGTTTTTCCATGAAAGACATGGGTGAAGCCGCATACGTTCTTGGAATTAGGATCTATCGGGATAGACCTAAGAGGCTGATAGGCTTGTGTCAAGACTCATACATTGACAAAGTCCTACAAAGATTCAGCATGAAAGATTCCAAGAAAGGCTTCACGCCAATGGTACATGGCACAACGCTAAGCAAGAAGCAGAGCCCTACGACGGCTGCTGAGCTCGAGCGTATGAAGAACATTCCCTATGCATCAGCAATAGGATCTGTTATGTATGCCATGATCTGTACTCGTCCTGATGTTGCTTATGCATTGAGCATGACGTGTAGATACCAGTCAAATCCAGGTGAAAACCATTGGATTGCCGTAAAGAACATCTTGAAGTATCTAAGACATACTAAGGATAAGTTCTTAGTGTACGGTGGAAGTGATGTGCTTAAAGTCAGTGGATTCACGGACGCAAGTTTCCAGACAGACACAGATGATTTCCGGTCACAGTCCGGTTATGTCTTTTGTCTGAATGGCGGTGCAGTAAGTTGGAGAAGTTCCAAGCAGGACACCGTTGCTGATTCCACTACAGAAGCTGAATATATCGCCGCCTCGGAAGCAGCGAAGGAAGCTGTTTGGATACGAAAGTTCATTATGGAACTAGGTGTGATACCAGATACGGCTGAGCCTCTGGCACTGTTTTGTGACAACAATGGTGCTATAGCTCAGGCAAAGGAACCAAGATCACACCAGAAATCCAAGCATGTTCAAAGAAGATATCACTTGATACGTGACATCATTAATAGAAAGGAAGTCAAGATCAGCCGAGTTCCGACAGATGATAATGTCGCTGATCCGTTGACAAAGCCACTCCCAAGGCCTAAGCTCGAGTTCCTGACTGAAGCTGTAGGCATTAGAAACATTGAAATGTAATCTAAATTTGAGTGGGAGTTTTGTGAGCTTTATTTTAGTTATTTGATATGTTCTTGTAAAACATTATTTTATGTTTTAATGAAATTATTATTTCAAGATTATTTTAACTGTGATGAAATAATCGTTCCAAAATGATATGAACCATTTTATAGGTCATCGAAGTAAATGATTTGATCTTGAGTCATCGAAGTCATTTAGCTTGATCATGAGATCCTATATTTGATAAATGTTTTATAACATCATGTCCCTAGTCGAAGGTTGTTGAAACTGGAACACCAACAACCATGTGAGACTGGATTGGTACGTGACTTATGACAAAGTCTCAGTGTGTCATAGATGCACGGCATCAAAGTCAGTACATAGGTGTATGTTGGGAACATACGACCGGACAAGACCCGACTATAAGAACTCTTCAGGATATTTATATCTGTGTCATAAGAGATTCTTACTACGACTATAGAGTATAGTCCTTAGACCTGAGTTCGCATGCATGTGACTGCATATGGACTGATGCACTTTGATCATTGTCTAACGCTATCGTTCTGCGATAGCTATAAGGACCTTGTTTGGGTACATCATGAAATGAGTAGTTTACAGTGATGGAACAAGATGGGATTTGTACCTCCAATATAAATGGAGTGAATATCTCTAGGCCAATCGGAGATTTGAATACTGGAAAACGCATGGCCATGCTCAAACGGACTTTCCCGAGTCGTTTGGATTGTCAGTATCGAATCAGAGTCCGATGAACAAGATTAGGCTTTATAAGGATGACACTAATCTTGCCTTATGACTAATCGAGATATTGAGACGAAAGGGATTATGAATACAGAGATTCCAGTTCAAGTGGGAGATTGTTGGAATTGTGTCCAGCAATCTCTGTACTGTCTCTATAAAGTAAGAGTATGTCAGTGATCAGACATAAGTCATACAATACTGGGGGTCATGATGGCTTGCTAGAGTCCGCTCATGATCTATAAGTCTCGGACTTATTGCTTTTATTGTATGATCCCATATGGGTCACACGCTTAAGCTAGCAGGAAATAAAGTAGGAACGGCTTAGCAGAAGTACGACAAAAGTGCTAGGCATTTGTCGTACTAAGAGAGAAAGATTAATGGGTCTGATTAAATGGGATTTAATCAGATTGGGCCCAAAAGCCCAAAAGGGAAAGAGAAGGCTTTTAATGACTAAAAGCCAACTCTCTTCCTCCCAACCCTAGTACTCAGCCGCGCCTCTCTCTCTCTTCTGCGCCCCATCTCCTCGTGGTCTAGCAGCCAATTTCCGGTGATTGCGTGTGTGAGCCTTTGGAGGATTCATCCCTTGGTGTATCTCCCTGATCTCTGACCTGTTCATCAATTCCGCTGCAACAAACAGGTAAAAGGTGAGATCATAATGTTTCTAAATAAGAACACCTAGATCTAATGCATGTTTAGGTTGATATCAATATGAGAATTGAATCAGGATCAACCGAAACTTCCAACACCTACAACCCCGACCCTAAACCGTAATCCCGAGCCTACAACCCTAGCTCTAAACCGTAATCCTGAGCCTACAACCCCAACCCCGGCCCCGACTCCGACCTCCCTGCTGATCACCAAGCTCTCAATCAAACCTCGCCTCCTGGTCTGAAACTCGCCTCATATTCGGCATGAAGTGGAGTATACCGAAAAGATGTTGTGGACTAGTTTTCGTTTCATATTGCCTAAACCGAACCAACATCCTTTGTCTTCGGTGTTTCCTTTAAAAAATTGAGAACACGAACTTTAGAAATAAATATAAATAAGAGAAAATTTATAAAGTATAAAAAATATAAATTACCTGAATTAAATCTTTTATAGAAATCATATAATTTCTTTAATAATTATATATAAACAATAAACTTTATTAAAAATATATACTTTCTTAAATAATCATAAAATTAATCTTTTAATTTAGAAAAATAAAAAATAGATAGAAAAGTTTATAATTTAAAAAAATGTTTATACATGTTTAAAAAAAACAAAATACAATAAATAGCATAAAATTAGAATTCACCTTAAAAATATGTAAAATTTACCAAACAAATATATAAATTTAAATAAAAAAATATTTTCATTGATTTTATATATAAAATAAAATTAAACTTGAAAATCGTTTAGAAAACAAAAACAAAAAAAAAATCATAAACTTAAAATTTTCTTAAATTCCAAAACCTATTTCTAACAACATAATCTACCAAATCTAACCTATGAACAACATAAATGTAACATCAAAACTACACAAATCTACACATGGAAACTAAATTTCAATTCCATAACCTAAAACTCCAAAAAATTTTAAAATTACACAAAGAATAAAGAGGACTTGAATGGTTTAAAGCTTTGGACGGTGGAAAATCGGGAAATCTCCACGGAATTGGCGGTTTCTGGAAGAGACTAGGCGGAGACAGTTTGGGAGAGAGAGAGAAAGATTTATGCTTTGTGAAATGAGGAAGAAGACGATGGAATCTAATTAAATCCGGTTATTGACGGATTACCGACGGCATTATCCATCGGTTTTCATTAATCTGTCGGTAATCCTTCACTTCCTATTTTTTTTTAATAATTTTGACCCAAATTTTGCCATCGTGGTAAACACGAATTTTAGGCGGTTAGATAAAAAATTGGTAGTTTGTGGTTAATTTTTAGTAACCAACGGATAAGTGACCGAGATATATGTCGGTAATTACTAAAACAATCATAAAACCCGAGTTCGTCTTGACTCAAACTCGGATTCAGAATGGGTTTGATCCTATGTGGAACCTTTGTGCCATTATGTTTTACTCGTACATTTATGATATGCATTATGTATATATACATTTGTTAATACATCTCATAAAAATCCGAATTGTAATCGTAATTTTAAATCATTTAAATATTTTAAATCTGAATATAATTATTATTTTAGGTATTCACTCGGTTCTCGGTTCAGTTTGAATCCAGGTTCGGTTCTTTGGATATAGAAGTCTTAAACCGTTTGAGTATTTTGTCGGTTTAAGGTTCGGTTCAATACAACCTTTTGTGATCAAATGGTTTTAAATTGAGTAAAGAACGGGATATAGTTTTTATTTACTGACCGGTGAGTGACGGATATTGAGCATTTGTCACTAATCCATCAGTATTTACTAACGGATTAATGACAGAGTCTTAAATCCGTCAGTAAATACTAACGGATTAGTGTCGGTTTAGGTATAGATTTTAAGGTTTAGGGTTTAGGGGTTTTTAAACGTTGAGAAAGCAAAATTAATGGAACAGAAAGTTACATTTTTCCAGTTATTAACAATTTTAAAATCATATTGGCACAAAAATACAAATTTCGAAAATAGTTGTTCCTCTTACGAAAAAGACTTATTAACTTATAGTATATAATAAGAAGCACATTTGGATGAACATGCCTAATTTCAAAAATTCCGTCCAATAATTGTTTTAAGTTAAATGATGAAATTTGTTGTTTTGTAAAATTTCCTTAGAATATGTTTGTGTTAGTTTGCAAATAATTTTTTTTTCCGGAAAACGAAACCCTAAACCATGTATCCTCATAAATCTATCGGTAATCCGTCATTATTTTACCGAAGGAATACTAACGGATCCTTATATATGTCACTATTCCGTCACTTTTGCGCCATATTTTGTTATCTGTTAGTATTCCGTAAGTTTTTATTTAATCCCAAATACTGAAATCCAACGGATTAGACGGAGTACTTAAATACGGCGGATTAGGATTACCGACAGATTTAAATCCGTCAGTTTTCTTGTAGTGATATGTTCCTCCGGTACATGATTATCAATTGTTTCTCCTTAATTCGGTGGCAACTTCTTATGGCACATAGTAATATAATGATATCAGAAAAATTCTCATAGTTCGCTATATGATATAAATAGTTCGCTGTATTTTGTGTACGTAGAAATTCTGTCATTAGCAAACTTACTTTTGATTGTGCGTGCTCTGAATCAGGTTCATGGGAATCACCGAACACAGTACCTTGCGTTAAAAAATGTGAAGATGAATTGTATAGTTAGTTTCTTCTAGTCCTTCAGCCGGTAAAGTGTATGCAACATTTACATGAAAAAACAAATCTAATCTATTAAAACAGGAAGGTTTGCCATGGTACATAAATGTTGTTTCCGGAATTTACCCTTGATATTATTAGGATTTGTAACATTCATTAAGGGTAAAACTGTAAAACAATTTATATTTGATTTATTAATAATATCTTATAATATCTTTTGTTTTCTTTTTTCTATCATAATCATATCTAACGAAAATCTTTTTCAAAAATTTAATAAAATAATAATTAATTTTGAAATTAATATTAAAATAAAATTATAAATTATTCTTAACTAAAATTTAACTTAAAGAAATAAAATCAAGCATAATTAAGTTACTAAATCAATTGGTACATATAATTATATAATTTAATACATAATTATTTTATAAATTATATAATCATTAAAATCTAATCTATTAAAACAGGAAGGTTTGCCATGGTACATAAATGTTGTTTCCGGAATTTACCCTTGATATTATTAGGATTTGTAACATTCATTAAGGGTAAAACTGTAAAACAGTTTATATTTGATTTATTAATAATATCTTATAATATCTTTGTTTTCTTTTTTCTATCATAATCATATCTAACGAAAATCTTTTTCAAAAATTTAATAAAATAATAATTAATTTTGAAATTAATATTAAAATAAAATTATAAATTATTCTTAACTAAAATTTAACTTAAAGAAATAAAATCAAGCATAATTAAGTTACTAAATCAATTGGTACATATAATTATATAATTTAATACATAATTATTTTATAAATTATATAATCATTAAAATCTAATCTATTAAAACAGGAAGGTTTGCCATGGTACATAAATGTTGTTTCCGGAATTTACCCTTGATATTATTAGGATTTGTAACCTTCATTAAGGGTAAAACTGTAAAACAATTTATATTTAATTTATTCATAATATCTTATAATATCTTTTGTTTTCTTTTTTCTATCATAATTATATCTAACGAAATTTTTTTTCAAAAATTTAATAAAAATAATAATTAATTTCGAAATTAATATTAAAATAAATTATAAATTATTCTTAACTAAAATTTAACTTAAAGAAATAAAATCAAGCATAATTAAGTTACTAAATCAATTGGTACATATAATTATATAATTTAATACATAATTATTTTATAAATTATATAATCATTAAAATTAATAAATTATTATTAAAATAAGAAAGTAGTATATAATATTGTACTAGCGTGCGGATATAAATTATTTATTTTGTAAGAAACATTTTTACGATTGTACTTCTTAACGGGTTGTTTCATCAAATTTTAAAATATTTAAATTATAATAAAATGGGCTAAAAATAAATTAACCAATTTCGATTTCTAAAAATAAAATTTGCACGAGTAACTAATTCCAATTGATATATTTTAAATTTAATATAAATATTTAAATTATTTAATATTTATATTATTCAAATATATGATGCGTCAAATTATAGTTCATGTTTGAATGCAATTTTTAACGGGTTGTTTCATCAAATTTTCAAATTATATATCATTACAACACGTGTTGAAAAATAGATTAACCAAGTTCAAGCATGACTAATCATATACTAAAAATAACAATAAAATACAACTACTAATATATAATAGACAAGTTAATAATATCAAAACAAAAACAAAATTTATTAAATTTCTTCTCACATTTAGCACTATATCATCTTATTTTCATTTGATATAGATTAGACGAAATAGGTAACGAAATTAATTTATAAAAATATAAATTTAAGATAAAAGTATATATTTTAAGAATGAAAACATAAACCCGCGCTTCTTTAGCGCGGGTCAAAATCTAGTACCTTATTAAAACCCGATTTTCTATTATATATGAAAGTGATGATATGCTAGCATAGTCAACTATTTTCAAAAATGTTAAATAACTAATGCAATTAGTTAATCATATTGTTAAAATAGTTAACTACTTCATAGCATAATTATGTTTTAAGAATGTTACAGGCTGTTTTGTATCGAGCTTTTTAATCTGCTTCATCGAAACGACAAGAGGCTTTAAATCTTATTCGCTTTCAAAGGAATCTCGACCAAATTAAAAAAACAAAAAATGAGACCAATATAGAAGGCACAAAATCGAAACAAATTTATTTTTTTACCAACAAAATTTAAACTTAAAAACACAAAATGACTCCGTCATCGAGGTCGGTGGCTTGGAATTAACGTGCGAAAATTTGTGACGGTTGGACATGAACACTCTTTGCTATCTTATCCCTCTTTGTTTTCTTTATCCGTGGAATCCAAGAAATCTCAAAGATTTTGAAGAACTCCTTTCATCTTTCTACATCCTTCATATGAATTGCATACACGCACTAATTCGGAACAGCATAGCGAAAATAATCTTCTCTTGTTCAAAAATATCATGCATTTCATAACCCAAATCAAAGCCTCGACTTAAGTGTGCAGTGGTGAGAGGCTACTTTGAATATTCGTTGCTTCCATCATTACATTCACACCTCATTCGTAACAATTTTACCAACTTTAGCTTGAATACACATCCCTTTCTTTTCATGAGGCATCTTTATTGCATCATTGTCATTTTTAAATCAAATTTGTTTATGACTGATTATCCATTGCCAAATAATCATGTATATTCTTTTTAGGTCCATTTATTTGAACTTCTTCCCACATTAGATATTTTATTTATGCTTTTTGATTTTATGAAGATTCAAATCTAAGTTTTGATATATTTTATTCCAAAGCTAATATAATATAAATGAGAAAATTTTATTTTTATCAGTCGATGGTAACCTCTAAAATAAATAGTCCATATTGTGAATCAAAACCAAGTTCAGATAATAAAAAAAAAACAGAGGAAGAAGAGAAGAGAAAAGAAAAAGGGTGAAAGCAATAGGAAAAAGGAAAAATGGAGGAAGCAAGAAATAATAAAACGAGGAAGAAGAGACAAGAAATAGAAAGGCTCGTGAACTTTAGGGATTAAGTAGTTTCATTATTATTATTTTTTCCCAATAGCACCGTATTTGATCTAATTATTTACCTTTTATCTATTATCTAGTATAATTTTCCTAAAATATATAATTACATCAAATTAATAATAAAACATAAAAATTACAATTTTAGTTTATAAATAAAATTTTGCAACTACTCAATAAAATTATTTTGGTAAATTTTCAAAATATTTTTATATTAGTTTTATTTTTGATCTATAAGATAATTTTTTTATTTAAAGTATTTCTCTAATTTATATGTAAAATAAAATTATAAAAATGTATATCAAATATATGCGATATAATTTTATTTAATGTTTAAAAGTAATAAATATATAATTATAAAGATGTAATAAAAAGATGAGATTTTTTTTTTTTTCAAATCTCAGAATTTGAGAATTTAGAATTGCTTTTGAATTAGGCAAAACTTTAAATTCGAAGCATTTGAGTTTTCTTTTAGATATGTCCTTAATTGAGGAAACCTTTTTGCATGATCAACCTCTATATACATGCATAACACACACTAAATATTCTTTACCTCAGTCTAAAGTTGGGAATTGTTGGATATGGGTTTAGCACCCATCGATAAGCCCATTGGAAATCTTGCCAATTTGATAAATCATTTCGTCCCAAGAAGACAAGCCCGCTAAAGAGTCAGTGGTCCAGCAGGAAGTCAGCCTTCATGCGCTATAAATAGGACTCTTCACTCTTCATTTTCCACACAATGTATTCTGCGAAGGCTCCGAGCTACTCTTATAAAGCTTCAAGCTCAAGCAGCTTTTAGGGAGCACGTCATTCGACGGACTCCCATCTCGTACCATCTTGTTCATTGTTCGGCTTCGGCCTTAAGATTAATAGAACATTTTTTTACCCCATTTAAATTTTATCTCTCACCTCGTAGTTCGGACTTCTCTGATTATAACCCGACTCTTTTGGACTAGATCGAAATTTCGTAACAACAATTGGCGCCGTCTGAGGGGACCGAAAAACTTTTATACAATCTAAGAAGAAGCAGAGATGACAGGACCCCTTTCAACGAGTAACAACCCAAAACCATCCGAGCAAACTCCGAGCCCGCTCGCTCCGAGCTCGACCTCACCAAGCCCATCGAACGAGGCACAGTCACCGATCTCACCAACCAACACCAGGACCAACCAAACTAGGGTACCCAACACCCACCAAGACAGGACGCGTTCAAACACACAAGACCAGGAAGTCTCCTCATTCATAAAGACTCTGATGACGCAAATTGACGAGTTGACTCGAGACAACAACGCTCGCTTCGACCTACTCGCGAGCAACCAAGACAGGTGCAGGGAACTGATAAACAACCTACAAACTACAGGGCATCATACATTCCAAACAATTGACAACCCTACACCACGACTCCATAGGGTCCTATTCGGTGAAACACCACCTCTAAACACCGAATCAAGCAGGCGAACACTTATACCCCAGGGCCCGTTGCCGACCGGATTAATCCAAATTCAGGCCGAAGCAAGCAGAAACAGCGAGCTCGAGTCACTCAAGATTCAGTTAGACTACATGAAATCAAACGGTCTTAAAGCCACCAGCTCAGCCCTTGAAATAGATCGGGTCCTGAATGAGACGCAGAACTCACCATTCATGGGCAAAATAAAAGGAACGCCGTTCAGGCACCCCGGGAAGATCAAACTACTCGCCAAGAAATTCGCCTCAGCTAAGAAGGGGAAGGATTCGACATACGATTGCCTCAACGACAAGGGGAAGAAAGAACCAACATGCTACGTTAGCAAGAAATAAACAAGCCAACAGGCGTCCCAGCAGTTGGGGCGCAACCATCCAAACAACCAAAAAAGTAGACCAAGGAATAAATACACGCGAACCGACGATCAGGAAAAGGCTTTATTCACTTTCCACCAGCGCTCTGGGCATAGCACCGCATAATGTCGACATCTCCAAAGCCTCTTGTTCGGCGAGTATCAGAAAGGGGTAACGAACATAAGAAACCGAAATGCTCCTGCAGCACCCCCCGGGAATCGAGAGACACCGCGGCAACCCAAAAACGAGGGGGAATGGTTCAAGCTCGTCCAGGAGGAAAAAGTGAGGCAAGCGGGCCAATAGCGAGCTAAGCAGGGAGACATTGACACAAAACCACCAAAGCAAATCGTTGTGCGGTCGATCCATTTCCGCGGTCTCGCACTCCTAAAATGTTATCACGTCGTTTGGAGACTAAAAAGAAGAACACCAGTGGGCGATCGTTTCTGCACGCCGTTGGTAAGCTTTGATCGAGGATACTGTGTCTCGTCAGTATTGTGATCCTTCAATGGTCATATTGTTGGTTATGGTGCTCGTTTAATTTGTCACATTTCCGTTTTCATCTCTGTCGGTGGCCAAATCTTTCGCTCCAACTCCAGTTCATGATCCAGTTCCAGCTCCTGCTCCGGCTCCAGCTCATGCTCTGGCTCCAGCTCCTGCTCCGGCTCAGCTCTGTGAGAGTCGGAACTCGCACTATCAAAGCTTGTAGACCAAAACTTTTAGGGAACATAAATCTCAAAAGTAAACACACCGAAATAGGAACCCGAATGATATTTTATTGATAATCGATCGGAAAAGAGAGTACAAAGAACAAAAAAGGCTTAAAGAAAGTTTTAAGTTCTAAGTCTAGATGCTAGGGTTTTTTGAGATGCCTAAGTCGTAGGAAGTCCATCTCCTTTTATATAGCTGCGGTAACTCGGTTTTAAGGATATTCATCCGCAAGATATTCGGAAATCTTCCTGCTATCGTCTTCTTCCATTTCCGTTCAGATTTACATTTTTATCTCGGATTTTCATTTTTTCTCGGAGATATCTTCTTCTTCCCTTCTTCTAATTTATCCTCTTTTTTGGCGATTATCTTTCCGCGGCTTAACCATTTTGCCGAATGGGCAAAAAATGGATGATCTGAGTCCATCTGAGCGTAGACTTCTTGATTTGACCCAAAGTCTCATAAATACGAGTTTCTTGGGTTGGCCTAAACTTGTATCTCGTATGACTTTATCCGAAAATTCTTGTTAACGCCTAAGAACATATATGTTGATGTTCCAAAGATGGTTTGCCGCTAGTTCCGTCTCCGGAGAAGAAGATATCGGAAAATGTTCGAACGTATGATCTAAGTGGAATATCCGTTCGGAAAGTTTGAGAGGTAAATCCAGCTCGGAAGTTTCCAAGGAATGCATTCAGCTCGGAACCTCCGAAGGAATGGATTGTGCTCGGAAGAGGAGGAGGGATGATCTGATCTTGTTCAGCTTGGGATTTCCGAGCTGGTTTAGCCCGGATCAGAGCTGGTTTAGCTCAGAATTATCCTGTCCGGATGTTTTCGCCTATCTGTGTGTTCTGTCGAATGATTTGCTTGTCTGATTGATCCGTTTGAATGTTTGGTTGAATAGTTTTTTCCATTTCTTTTGAAATGTTATCTATTCATACGAAATGTCATCGATACGAAGTGCTTCGTATAAAATATTAACCATATGAACCTCCGTTCGTACGAAACATGATGAATGTCCATGTCTGATTGCTTAACTATGCTTTTCGTCTATTATTTTCAGCGAGAGGATTTTGACCCCAACAAGATCCTGCTCTAGTTCCAGCTCCAGCTCAAGATTCTGCTCCGGCTCCAGCTCCAGCTCCAGCTATAGTTCCCGCTATCACAAAGATGGGACCGCTCGGTGGTAACAAGGGAAACACATTCGACGATGGTGTTTTCGATTTTGTAAAGAAAATAACAATTGGAGCAGATGAATACAGTGTAACAAATATCAAGATCGAATACGAAAAGGATGGAAAAGTCGAACTCCGTGAACACGGGACAATCTCAAAAAAGCATAGAATGCTCTATAATCTCCAAATGATCTCCGAAGTGTATAAACATGTAAGAGCCTCCAAAGAACCTGAAAGACACATAAAATACTCAATATGTACATATATCATGGCTTAAACCTCCAAAAACCGCTATATATCATGCATGCCCTTAGAAATGTTTATCACATTAAAGGGAGGGAAAAATAACGAACTCGAACCTGAAGATCCAAACAGAAGCCGACCCAAAAAATTAGTATCGAACCCAATCCGAAACAGATAAAATACTCAAAAGGGTCATAGAATCCTATATCCGAAGAACAAAACCCGAACCGAACCGAAAACTGGATGTGTACCCGAAATACCCAAAATATAATTATATATATCCAAAAATATTAATTATATTTAGATTTAAAATAACTAAAATATCCAAAATTACAAATATAAATCTGAAATTATCAGTTGTTTGAAGAATAAAATAATCGAAATACTCAAAATAACTTAAATCTCATAAAATACTTAGTTATAATTGTCAAAATTAAACCCAAAATTACCTTAAAACCAACTATTTTATTTTATTTTTAAATTTTGGTTATCCGAACCCGATCCAAAATTGGATGGAACCGAACCAAACCCAAACAAAAAATCTAAATTACCCAAACATGTTTTATATTTCTGAACCCAAAAACCCAAAAAATCCGAATGAGTACATGAATGCCCACCCCATAAGAATCACCGAACACAGTACCCCGGGTTAAAAAATGTGAACATAAATTGTATAGCTAGTTTCTTCGGGTCATTCAGCATGTTAAGTGTATGAAACGTTTACCTGAAAGTTCAAAACCTTTATATAACCCAATTTTCTATTATACCTGAAAGTGATAATATGCTAACATAGCCAACTATTTTCAAAAATATTAGATAACTTATGCAGTTAGTTAACCATATTATTAGAATAGTTAACTATTTTATATCATACTTATGTTTTGAAAATGATACCTGTTGTTCTTTGTCGAGCTTCTTAATTTGCTTCATAGAAATGACGAGGGGCCTCACTATTCTTGATGTCGGAGGAATCTCGACCAAAATAGAAACAAAAAAATTGAGAAAAAAATAGAAGCAAAAAAATCGAAGGCGTGTTCTTTTTTTTTTTATCATCAAAATAAGAACCTAAAAACCTAAAACGACTTTGTCATTCATTTCGGTGGCTCAGAATTAACATGGACATTGTATGACGATTGAACGCAAGCAATCTTTGATAGCTTATCCTCATTTGTTTATTTTAGCCCGTGGAATCCTGATATCTTCTTATTTTATCGGTGTTAGTTTCTCTTTTCTTGCATGTTTTCTTGTGTACAATCTTATTTAGGCATTATTTAGGCCATTTTTCATTGCATTGGTCCTTGTTAGGTACTAGAATGTCCTCATGATGGTATCAAGGGAGTTTGAAGTGGATTGGTGTGAAGAACAATGAAGACGATCATGGCATTCTTGCGGTTGGTGTAGCGGTTTGGAGGAAACCACTGGCTTTAAAGGCTCTCGAGGTTGGTGTAGCGGAAAATAAAAAACCACTGTATTTAGTGGAGATGAGCCATCGGAAAACCTCCATTCATCCCACGGTTTCCAGAAGCAGTTGGAAACAAACCGCAAGGAAGGCATCAGTTTCGACAACGGGTGAATGGCAAACGCGAGCGATTAGGATGAGCGAGCGGGCAGATTGAAACCGCTGGGAAGAGATTTACTGTTGACATTTTATATTTACCAGATGTTTGGGCCATGGTTTTTGTCTTGACATATGTTTTTTGGGTCGACCCAGCTCGAAAATTAGCCTACTATATATTTTAGGGCCAAAAATTCTATGATCTATCATCTTCTTATCATTTGTGTAAAACTGTTAACCCTTTTGGGGTATTTCCATTTTTATGCAAGTTCTTTGATTTTTTCTTCCATTTTTTGTTAATAATTTTAATCTTTGTTAATATGATCTTTATGGATTATTGGGTTAAGATGAGCATTAGTGAGTAGTCTTTCCATAAGCTTTTGGGTTAGGTAGATTAAAGTTATTAAGGGTTAGATCTTATGCTTAAGGCTTAGGTTTATCATTTTCTTTGTGTTTAATGCTATATTTAACTTAGCTAATCTGAATCTAGAACTTAGGCATTTTCATGCATACAAAATGCTTAATGAAATGCATAAAATGAATCTTATTAGAGATTTGCATCTTAATCAATAGAAACTGATGTTTAAGGTGTTTAGTAGCTATTAAGACTTTTGATTAATGCATTCTTATCTTCTGATTAACCAAAAAGATTGATGATTAGTGCATGATTAGTATAAATTTAATGACATGGAAGTATATTTACTTGTATTAGTGTTCATAGCCTAAAGATTAACATTTTGATCTTGTCATTAGCATCTTGATTTAGAATTTAGTCACCTAAATCAATTACCTTGACCCAATGGCTTATATTCAAAGCAATTGCTTGAATTATATATCTTGTTTGCTCTTGTTCTGTTTTTTATTTGGTTTAAGATTTCTAATCTTTTCAATTGATAGTCTTATTATGATTTGGTTTGCTTGCTTGGCTTGTTGATCATTCTAGGATTAGATTATCTTTTGAGCATTAGTCAACATCTGAAACTTATCATTGCACTTAGATTAAGCATCTTCCATTTGTCTTATTGTGTTAATCATCACAACTATGGATTGATACCTCGATTACTACAACAATATTTGTAGGAATTGCGGAATTGATCTTAGGATAAGCAAATTCTCACTATCCAAGTCAAAGAAATCTTTAAGGTTTTGAAGAATTCATTTCGTCTCTCGAACACATTCATATGAATTGCAAACGCAAGACATTTCTTTGTTCAGACACTATGTTCGCCAACTAAGAACAGTCTGTAGCGAATACAACTTTCTCTTGTTGGGAAAATCTCATGCATTCCACTACAAACACACATCTTTTCCTCATGGAATTTCCGACAAACTCAGATCCATGAAAAATTTCCAACCGATTTCCTACGATATATAGATGGAAATATGGCCTTTGGATTTCTGACGGATTTTCAAAATTTCAGACAGCAAAAGATCTGTTAATAGATCCATTGAATTGTTTTATAAATGTTTATATTTCTGACGGATTTCCAATGACTAACGAACAAAATTACAGTATCGAAAATCCGACGACAATAGACCTGTTGTACTAGTCATTGTATAACTGTTTGAATCTTTAAGGTCTGTCAGAAATTCGTCAGAATCCATGCATGAATTCTCTATAAAACCTTTCTCCCGCCCTTATTCAAAACACACACAAAATAATAAGATTACAAAATATCTTTTTAAACCCTTATAATTATTTTTCATCGTGGATGAACAAACCAATATATGATCCATCAACGGGTAAACAACCCTCGCAAGCGTCGTCAATTATATGAAATCAAATTCACGGATATCCCAAATTTCTTGGGAATGTAATTTGGTTTTTATAAATATTGTGACAGTATTAATTTTTTTTTTTGATAAACCCTATCGGCTGTTCCGGTCAGCTCCGGTAGGAATGAACCGAAGTGCTACATAGTGGACTCTATTGGTTCAACTATTCAACAGACACCATGAGCTCCGAGCGTGCTCGAGTCAACGGGCCATGACATCCATGAGATCCTACAACACTGCCTGATCCGAGTTTGGAATGCCTTCCGACTAATGCCAGGGGATAGGCAGATCGAATTTTACTGGACTACTAGGTAAACTGTTTGGACCAAACTGAGCCCAAACCCAGACTTCCCACACATGTGATTTTTGTTTCGAGAGATGTTTGAACCTAGAGGGAGCACTGTAACGCATTCCCAGGCCTTGCGTACCACTAGACCAAAGAGTGCGGGCAGTAGTATTAATTTTTATGTAATTTTAAATTTTATTGCTACAATGGTTTTATTAAATTAAAATATTTAATTTGGTTTTATTAAATTAATTAATATATATATATATATATATATTGTCGGAAAATTTGTTGGGAAGTAACCGTCGGCAAGAAGCCGTCAGAAATCCGTCGGAAAGCAGCCGTCAGAAATCCGTCAGGAAGCAGTCGTTTAGAATCCATCGGCAACTCCTTGCATAAAAACTGTTGGGAATCCGTCGAAAAAAACACCAAGTGGTGAAAGGCTACTCCCAATATTTAGTGCTCTCATCATTACAAGTTCACCTCTGTTATAGTAGATGTACCAACCTTAGTCTGCCACATTCCTTTTTTTCCCTGAGACATATAGCACAGGTTTCCTTTTTGAATCAGATTCACTTTTATTTGATTACCCATTTCCAAATGATTATCGATGTCGTTTTATTAGGGGTTTTTCATATTGGATATTCTATTTCTTAATTTTTAAGATGTTGTAAGAATTTCGGTCTACATTTTTGTATACTTTTGTCATTTTTCTTTTTCAATTATATTATAGTATCCATGAAAAAAAAAATTGTTTTTATAATCTATAGTAATCTCTAAAACAGGTGATACATATTTATATTTGCGGATCGAAACCAAGTTCACGTAAAGAAAGGAGAAAAGAAAATAAAAAGTGATGCAATATAAAAAGAAATTGAGGAAGCCAGAAATAAGAAAATGAGAAAGAAAAAGACAAGAAATAAACAAGCTCGGGAGCTTTAGAGATTAGGTAGGTTTTGTTTTTCCAAAAGTGATTCAAATTTCCAAAAGCACATACAGATATATAACAACAATGCATAGTATGGATTGCCTGAGATATTTAATTTGCTATATTGGCATGGTATTTATTTTTGACCAAAAAAAAACATGGGGACCAAAAAATAAATACCATTTATTTAATTATTTACCTTTACATAAAAAATTTGGACCGTTTTCTCTCTCGGGATAAGGCGATTAGCTGCGTCGCTCTCCGGCACGTTGGCGTCTTCTACGACGGCGATTTCTCTCATCTTCTCTCATTCCAGGCCCTCCCCTCCTCATGGGGAAGAAAAAAACCCCAAATATCTCCAGCCCAAACCGGCGTTCCCCAAAATCTCGCCTCAGTGTTACTGTTCCTAGCTCAGATTCGCCCAACAATGGCTCAATAGAGTTGTCTTTGGCTGATTCAGCTGTCGCGGATATGGTTTTTGCCCTCAATTCCAAGGATAGAAACTTGGCTATTGTGGTTGAGTCTCCTGTTTTGCAGGTTGACAAGCCTCTCCCTGACGTCTCTGCCTCTCAGAGCATCCCGGCTCCAGAGTCTCTGGCAGTAAGCATCTCCGTTTCAGTTGAAGCTCTCGCGCCAGCGGCCTAGACTGTTGCTTGCTCTGGGTCAATTGTGTCTGATTTACCGAAGGAGAACCATGTCGCATCCGCTGCAGAGTCTTCAATCCCACCCAAGGTTGCGGAAACTGCGAAAGCAGTGGACCCAGCCAATGTTGTCGAAATTGAGAAAGCGGTGGACCATGCTCAGAAAACCGGCTCAGTGAATCAGGTGATTCCTCCTGTTCAGATGAAGCAAACCAATGCCGAGAAACCGGCAAATGATACCTGGTACGACCTATTCAAGGGATAAACCAAGAAATTGGAGAAGAAAGGAGAAGCTTTTATTCTCCCATCTGGAGAATCTTGTGTTAGAATATCAAATGATATCATAGAGAAGAACAAGAAGGCTTGGAAGTTCTTCATTATTGGTCAGTTCTACTCGGATCCCCCGGCCCAAGGAACCATACACAACATCATTAACGGAATATGAACGCGGCACAGAGACATCACAGTCTCAAAAATGGAGGGCAACGCCTTTCTCTTCCGCATCCCAAACGCGTTTGACAGGAGAAGAGTATTAAACCAGAAGCTCTGGCAGATTGAAGGCCAAGCCTTATTCAGGACGGATTGGGAACCTGGATATAACCCGACTAAGCTTGAGCTTTCTTATGCTCCTATATGTTTAGAACTCCGTAATGTGCCTTTGCAGTTCTTCCATGAAGATGGGCTTGAGCGGATTGCGAGCCTCGTCGGGGACCCGCGTTTCCTTCACCCCACCACCGCAAACAAAAGTAACTTAGAAGTGGCAAAGGTTTTCACCATAATTGATCCTAGAAAGCCTCTTCCTGAAGCGGTAAATGTTCAATTCTAATCGGGTGAAATCAGGAGGATAGAAGTTTCAAGCCCCTGGATACCTCCGATATGCTCTCACTGTAGAGAATTTTGACACAGCATCAAGAGATGCAAAACTGCTCCGATACTCTGTGAGCCCTGCAACTCAACCGTGCACACTGCGTAGGTTTGTTCGAGAAAGAAAATATCAGCGGCTCAGAAAAACGCTAAGAAAAAAAGCTAAACGAAGGCGTAGCAAAGAGAGGCTTGAGAAAGGGATCTCTATCCAGCCTAAGCAGACAGAAATTGCTTCATTTCCAAGCGCACCTCATCTGGAAGCTCCTCTGATCAAGCCTTCATCGGCTGAAGTAGGTGGACCAAGTACTGTAAACCTGCGAGACAAAAAGGGCCACATCTGGGTTGAAAGGCCGCAGCCTTCGTCTAGCTCGGAGTCTCAGGTGGATTCAGACTCTTCTGATGTCTCCTCAAAGGGAGTTAGTGATGATGGCTTTCTCGGAAATGAGGGATCGAGATTCACGAAAATTCTGTCAAAAAAATAGAAGCAGATTGCTCGGGGCGCTAGCTCCAAAGCCTAACTATATTTTATGTGTACAGACATTTTTTTTTGGAATGTGCGGGGATTCAACATATCAAAACACCGCAGCGGATTTAAAAAATGGATAAAGGCTTATAAGCCGATTTTTGGGGCTCTTATTGAGACCCACATCAAGCAGCCTAAACAACAGAAGCTGTTAAACAACACTCTTCCTGGCTGGAATTTTGCAAATAACTATGAGTTTTCGGAGTTGGGGAAGATATGGGTGGTATGGCATTCGAGTGTCAAAGTTGATATCATCTCCAAGTCTCTTCAAATAGTGACATGTCAAGCTTCTATTCCGGGTCAGCCTGCTCCGATTATTGTTTCTTTTGTTTACGCGGCAAATTTAGGAAATTTAAAGGATGAGCTCTGGAGGAGCTAGTTCAAACATCGAGAGATCCGAGAGTGGCTTCGAAGCCATGGACAGTGTTAGGGGACTTTAATCAGAGTTTTGGCCCAGAGGAGCATTCCTGTTCGGCTTCCCTGAACATCGATAGACCTACCAGAAATTTTTGGTATTGTCTTCTTAATGCAGGGCTTGAAGACCTTACCTTCAGAGGCTGCTTGATCACTTGGTGGAACAAGAGAAAGGAGCAGCCTATCCTAAAGAAATTAGACATAATCATAGTTAATGACTTTTGGCTGACAAGGTTTTGCTCCTCTTATGCTTACTTTGGAGCCCCGGTTTTTTTTTATCATGCTTCCTGCATGCTGATATTAAGCATGGACTCGGTCAGACTAAGAAGACCCTTCAAATTCTCAAACTTTTTACTTCAGAATGATAGCTTAATGGAGCTCACTGCGCATGAATTGTACTCCACAACAGTTAGGAGCTCTTGTATGTTGAGGATCTCTAAAAAGCTAAATCACCTAAAGAAAGTAATCAGGGAATTAAGCAGGGGGTCATGATGGCTTGCTAGAGTCCGCTCATGATCTATAAGTCTTGGACTTATTGCTTTTATTATATGATCCCATATGGGTCACACGCCTAAGCTAACAGGAAAACGTGTAGGAACGGTTTAGCAGAAGTATGGTAAAAGTGCTAGGCATTTACTGTACTTAGAGAGAATAAAACGGTTTAGGTACTGTGTATCGATCGATGCACAAGGTGCATCGATCGATGCAGTGCCTGCACGCCGTCGAGTTAAATTGGCATTCGGGCCAAATGGCCCAAAACGAACTGAACGAGTTTATATAAAGTTATGACGAGTTCAGGTCGAAAGAGATAAGCCCTAGCCGCGACTCTCTCTCTCTCTCTGCGCCTCCTCAGCTCGGCCTAGCAGCCTCTCTTCCTGTTTGGTGTGCGTGTGTGAACCTCTGGAGGAGTTATCACTCGGTGGCTCTCTGATCTCTGACATACCATCCCTTTCCGCTGCAATAACAGGTATAAGGTGAGATCAATCTAATGTTTCTATTCAAGAAGAACCTAGATCAGCATGTTTAGGATAATCTGAATCTGTTGAATTGAATCAGGATTCATCTAAACATCCCAACAGTGGTATCAGAGCTTTAGGTTCTGGTTTTTCTTGTTTAGATTCATGTTTAGGATTGTTTAAAGAGGTGTTTTTGAATCAATCTACTGATAAGATTAAAACACTTAAGAAACAAGAATTGAATCCTAAACAAACAGTTGAAAAATCGCATGACCAAACTATATTGATTTGGTATGCGACCTAAACTGATTTTGCATCGACTGAGATCGCATTGCATCGATCGATGCAATGCATGGATCGATCGTTGCAACCTCGAGAGATTGACCACGATCGCATGGATCGATCAAACGATCGCATGGATCTCGCTAGAATCTCTCGGCCAAACCTGATAACCGTTCGTGCGAGCGTGAGAGCATCGATCGATGCAGGATCGATGCACGATCGTTGCAGGATCGATGCTGAGAGCATCGATCGATGCGGTTAGGGTTTTGGCTCGGTTTAATTTAATTTGAATTAAACGTCACGGTTTAATAAACAGACTTAATAAATTTATTAAGTCTGGTTAAACCGGGATAAGAAATCCAATGTCGAAAGAATTATTGGATTTAGTGCCTAAACCAGGATTTTCTAATTTGATTTGGTTGGACCAAATAAATTGAGAAAATCCGGTTTAGTTAATAACCGGTTGACAATTGTGGTCGTCGTAGTAATTAATTTTGGTTAGACCAATTTTAATGAACCAGACCGGTTATGTCATTTAATTGGACAATTGGGTCATGTCTTGGACATGGACAAATTCTTGGGCCTCGGGCCAAGAAGTTAAAACAATTGGGCCAATTATTTGAGTCTTTCTTCAGATTAATTTAAAATTTATTTTATAAAATTATAAAGTCGATTTTAAATTAAAGTTTCCAAAATTTTGAAATTAGAAAGTTTCTTAAAATAGAAGTTTCTGGATTTGCGGGTTTTGGATTTTAAGAAATTTCTAAAGTTAGAAAGTTTCCAGTTTTAGAAAGTTTCCAATTTTAGAAAGTTTCCAAAATAGTAGGTTTCCAAAATAGAAAGTTTCCCGAAATAGTAATCTTCTATTTTGAGAAGGAAATTTTAATAAACCTACGAACCTCAAATAATATCAAGCGTTGGATGTCTTGTCCAGACTATGTCAGCTGTCGAAGCCCATTCAATTGTATTCATGGCCTTACAGTGTGAGGGTGTCTGCTTTTGCGTGGGTAAGACGGTTTGTGATTCATAAATGTCATTGGGAGTCCCAGACATTAATGATTACATGACTGTATAGTCTGGTTTTCTTGACTGGGCCATCGGGAGTCCCGGGCCTTGAGACATCAGAGTGAATTGGGCCTCGGGCCCAGATTCACAACCAAGAGTTATATCACGGATATAATTAGCCGACATAGGGCTTACCGATATAAGCTAAGGTTGGGTGACGGTCAGTGGCCCACTTTAATCTTAGTTATATGTGGATCTTGGAATCATTATATTCTATTGAGGGTAACTGATGTTATTGAATATAATGCGTGATTAATCATATTAAATATAATATAAGATTAATCATATTGAACATATTTACTAAAATCCTTTTATCTTAATTTTCAGTTATGACTAGCACAAACAATCAAAACACTTTCTCGATCCGGTCTGTCCTTAAGATGGACAAGCTGAACGGATCAAATTTCTTGACTTGGTCGCGGAACCTGAGGCTAGTCCTCAGACAGGAGAGAAAGGACTATGTCCTTGAGAGAGCTCTCCCCGTGAGGATCGGGTCCAATGCTTCTCATGCAGTATATAATGCTTGGAATAAGCATTATAATGATGCGGTAGATGTGCGTGGTCTGATATTGGCTACCATGGACTCAGACTTGCGGAAGCAATATGAGAACATGGAGTCGCCAATAGAGATGATCAGCAGCCTGAAATTGAAATTTCAGGAGCAGATAAGAGTGGAGAGATACCAGTTGGTTAAATCTCTCACTAGCTGCAAGCTACCAAATGATCATCCAGTGAGTCCTCATGTCAGAAAAATGATGGGTTACATTGATAACCTGAGGAAACTGGATTATCCAGTAAGCCAAGAATTGGCAACTGAGATCATTCTGCAGTCACTGCCGTCAAGCTATGATAAGTTCAGAAGGAACTATATCAAGAAAGGCTTAACGAAGACGCTGACTGAACTGCATGATATGCTCAAGACAGTTGAGCCAAACGTGAAGAGTACCCTGTACAATCTCATGAACGAGAAGGGTAGGTTTACTAAACCTAATGCTGACAAGGGTGAAGACAAAGTTGTCCAGATTTTGAATCATGGCAAGCGTGTGTCTTCTGAGCCCGAGTCAGATACCTCTTACGTTGATAAGTGCTGCTACTGTAAGGAGACAGGGCATTGGAAGAGAAATTGCATTAAATTCATGGAAGATGATGAGGAGTTAAAGTTGATGTATGAGACTACTTCCTCAGGTATTCATGTTATTACTTCAAGTTCTACCTTAAAGGTATAGGATACTGGTTGTGGCACTGATATTTGTAATAATATGCAGAGCCTAAGCAACAGTAGAACGTTGAAGGAAGGGCAAGTGAAACTACATGTCTGGAAGGAGCTTGGGATGCTGCCTCAGCTGTAGGGTTTTTCACTTATAGATCCCTTTGAGGCTTGGTTTTTGTATTAAGTAATTGCTACAATGTACCTGCTTTAAGCAGAATTGTCTTTCATTTTCTAGTAAGAATTTGAATGTTTTTCATTTTGATAAAAGACAAGTTTTGTTCTTTTGATCTTAATGAAATATTAATTGTAGCACCCTATTCATGGAATGGGTTTTATATCTTAAACCAAAGAGTGCCTAAATGTAACATAAATACCGAATTGGTTTAAATCTGATGAATTAAACCTGATTTTTCTTGGCATAAAGTCTTGGTCACATAGAGTAAGTCGGATTCAAAAATCCCATAGTCATGGACTGTTGGGCTCATTTGATGTAATATCTTATGAGACTTGAATTCTTTTACTAGACCAAAAGGTAAAGGGCCTATCCTAGCCGAGCTAGAGAAAGGCCCAAAGGCTTATTGGACCTGGAACATATTCAAGTATGTGGCCCAATGAGCAGTAATGCCAGAGAAAATTTCCTGTACTTCATTGTCTCTACTGATTACTTCAGTGAGTGTGACTGTGTTCATTTGATGAGACACAAGTCGGAATTCTTTGACATGGTCGAAAGAGTTCCAGAATGAAGTATAGGATCTAAATGACAAAAGTATTAAGACTCTGGATTAAATCACGAGTGAGAATATTTAAGTCATTGATTGTGTGATCATCTTAATGAGTGAGAAATCGTTTCACAGCTCATTTCTCCAGAAAACCTGAAGGTGTTTCTATGAGAAAGAATCAGATCTTATTAGAAATGATTAAAGATGAGTCACACGAATCTTCCATGATATTATTTAAGAATAACGCTCTAAAATATCTAAGTTTACGCTGAAATAGTTCCACAAATATCAGTTGAAAGACACCACGTTAATGTGGATTGGAATCGATCCAAATTTGTCTTTACTGAGTATTTGTAGTTGTGCTACTTCGCTGGTTGTCCTAGAGAAACTAAGGCTTGTTACTTTTACGTCCAATCTGTTTTCTAAGAAGGGAAGTTATTTTCAAGAAGAACAGTGGGAGTAAAAGCATAACTCGAAGTTTTCTTAGGGAAACCAAGGCTCGGTACTTTTACGACCATTCTGTTTTCTAAAAAGGGAAATTACTTTCCAAGAAGAACAGTGGGAGTAAAAAGTACTTTTACGACCATTCTGTTTTCTAAGAAGGGAAGTTACTTTCCAAGAAGAACAGTGGGAGTAAAAGTACAACTCGAAGAAATCCGAGAAATACAGGAGGCTGCTTAACCTATTGAGGGAGAGCAGCGGAAGGATTTACAGATTTCTGTAGAATCTACACCTGTGGAGCCTGAAGTTCGCAGATATGAAAGAATCAGTTACTAATCCGAGAGTGATTTCTCGTCATTAGTTGAACCTGATAATCATTGAAAGTTCGCATGATCTGATGATCATTGATAGCGACGAATCTGCGAAATCCTAGGAAGCGAAAGTGAGCCCAGACTCCGAAGAATTACACTTTGTGTAAGTTGGCTTCATCGATCCATTCATGGATGGAAGCAAACATATCGGAGTTGGAATCTTCGTTCTGTTGAAGTAGTCAAGGTTTTGACTTGAACAGGAACGAAGCGGAACTGTGTGTTTACTAATAGATTAGTGGGAGCGATATTGCATTTCTCAAAGTGTATGTCGATGACATACTGATTCTCGGATATAACGTCCCAAAGCTGTAGTCGGTAAAGGACTAGCTTGGGAGTTGGTTTTATGATTGACATGGGTAAAGCCACGTAGTTCTTGGATTTTGGATCTAAAGATAGAGATCCAAAAGAGCTGATAGGACAAAGTCAGATTCTTAAAATTGACAAAGTCCTACACGTTTTGAGCAATCCAAGAAGGGTTTTATGCCAATGTCACATGGCACTAAGTTAAGCAAGATACAGTATCCTACGATAACTGCTGAGCTTAAATGCATGGATAAGATTCCATATGCGTCGGCAATTGGATCTATCATGTATGCCATGAAACATACTTGTTTGATGTTGCTTTAATATTAAGCAAGACAAGTAAAGACCAGTCAAATCAACATACTTGTTTGATGTTGCTTTAATATTAAGCAAGACAAGTAAAGACCAGTCAAATCCAGCAAAGAAACACTGGATTGCCGTAAAGAATATCCTAAAGTATTTGAGGAATACTAAGGATAAATTCTTGAGTTACGGAGAAAGTGAGGTGCTACGAGTCGGTAGAGTCTGAAAAGCAAGTTTCCAATAGACAAAGATGATTTCCGATCACAGTCCGGTTATATCTTGTGTCTATATGGCGGTGCAAGGCACTGTTGCTGACTCCATGACTTAAGCTGAACATTTCGCTACTTGGGAAGTGGCGAAAGAGGTTGTTTGAAAGAAGAGTTCGTCACTGAACTTGATGTGATTTCCAGCATAGATGAGACTAGCTGCACATCAGATGTCCAAACACCTTGAGGATAGGTATAACCTATTCCGTGAGATAAATGACAGAGATGTTAAGTAGATCAGCAAGTTTCAACGAATGAGAACGTTGCTAATCTATTAACGAAGCCACTCCTTAGCCCTAAGCACGAGTCACGGACTGTAGCAGTAGGATAAGTGAAGTTAAGATATAGTCTTAATTTCAGTGGGAGTTAGTAAAGGGCTTTATTTAGTTATTGATATGTTCTTATAAAACATTTGAGATGTTTAATAATGAAATTATTATTTCAAGATTATTTTAACTGTGATGAAATAATCGTTCCAAAATGATATGAAGCATTTTATAGGTCATCGAAGTAAGTGACTTGATCTTGAGTCATCAAAGTCATTTAGCTTGATCATGAGACCCTATATTTGATAAATGTTTTATATCATCCTGTCCCTAGTCGAAGGTTGTTGAAACTGGAACACCAACAACCGTGTGAGACTGGATTGGTACGTGACTTATGACAAAGTCTCAGTGTGTCATAGATGCGCGGCATCAAAGTCAGTACATAGGTGTATGTTGGGAACATACGACCGGACATGACCCGCTTATAAGAACTCTTCAGGATATTTACATCTGTGTCATAAGAGATTCTTACTACGACTATAGAGTATAGTCCTTAGACCTGAGTTCACATGCATGTGACTGTCCATGGACTGATGTACTTTGATCATTGTCTAACGCTATCGTTCTGCGATAGTTATAAGGACCTTGTTTGGGTACATTATGAAATGAGTAGTTTACAGTGATGGAACAAGACGGGATTTGTCCCTCCAATATAAATGGAGTGAATATCTCTAGGCCAATCGGAGATTTGAATGCTGGAAAATGCATGGCCATGCTCAAACGGACTGTCCCGAGTCGTTTGGATTGTCAGTATCAAATCAGAGTCCGATGAACAAGATTAGGCTTTATAAGGATGACACTAATCTTGCCTTATGACTAATCGAGATATTGTGACAAAAGGATTATGAATACAGAGATTCCAGTACAAGTGGGAGATTGTTGGAATTGTGTCCAGTAATCTCGGTACTGTCTCTAGAAAGTAAGAGTATGTCAATGATCAGACATAAGTCATATAATATTGGGGGTCATGATGGCTTGCTAGAGTCCGCTCATGATCTATAAGTCTTGGACTTATTGCTTTTATTATATGATCCCATATGGGTCACACGCCTAAGCTAACAGGAAAACGTGTAGGAACGGTTTAGCAGAAGTATGGTAAAAGTGCTAGGCATTTACTGTACTTAGAGAGAATAAAACGGTTTAGGTACTGTGTATCGATCGATGCACAAGGTGCATCGATCGATGCAGTGCCTGCACGCCGTCGAGTTAAATTGGCATTCGGGCCAAATGGCCCAAAACGAACTGAACGAGTTTATATAAAGTTATGACGAGTTCAGGTCGAAAGAGATAAGCCCTAGCCGCGACTCTCTCTCTCTCTCTGCGCCTCCTCAGCTCGGCCTAGCAGCCTCTCTTCCTGTTTGGTGTGCGTGTGTGAACCTCTGGAGGAGTTATCACTCGGTGGCTCTCTGATCTCTGACATACCATCCCTTTCCGCTGCAATAACAGGTATAAGGTGAGATCAATCTAATGTTTCTATTCAAGAAGAACCTATTTCGCGGGGAGGATTGTGCTAATCAAATAAGTTATCGGTGGGACGGTCATCTTCTGGACTTCTACATTCGTCATCCCAAAAGGATGCATTAAGCAGATTGAGTCCCTTTGCGCATGCTTCTTATGGTCGGGTGATGTGGATAAGCGGAGTGCTAGCCGTGTCTCTTTGGAAATAGTATGTCTGGCTAAAAGTGAAGGCGGGCTAGGTCTTTGCAGATTCGCAATTTGGAACAAAACGCTCTGCCTTCGATTGATCTGGCTTCTTTTTTCGGGCAGTGACTCTTTGTGGGTTGCGTGGATGAGACATCAGTATATCCGTAATCGCAGTTTATGGGCTGTTGAACAAAAATAGGTCGATTCATGGATATGGAAAGCTTTACTGAAATTGCGAGACCTTGCGAGCCGTTTCATCGTTAGTGTGGTGGGTAATGGTCGCAGGACAAGCTTCTGGTTGGATAATTGGACGCCTTTCGGGCCTCTCCTGCCATATCTTGGCGAAAACAGTCCCACTGTCCTTCGACTCAGCATCACAACCACAGTCTTTGAAGCTGGAAACAACCTTGGCTGGGCCATCCCATCGCCAAGATCAGACCGGGCAGTGAACTTGTGTTTTGTGTGGTTTGTCAAATGAGAACAGGGACCATTTGCTGCTCTCCTATCCCTACATCGATGGCATTTGGGCTTCCATCAAAGCGAAGTTGCACCTTTCTCCAGCATGTTTCCAGAACTGGGATGAGCTTATCAGCTGGATGGAATCGGATCAGAGGTCATCGCCTACCACACTCCGATGCTTAGCTGGTCAAGCAGCAATTTATTTTATCTGGAGGCAACGAAACAATCTCCTTCATAACGCGGAGACCATCCCTCAGACGATCGTTTTCAAGCAGCTGGACAAGACCATGCGTAACTCCATCACTGCCTGCAAACACAGAAAGAAGTTTAAAGACCTCATGCCTCTTTGGTTGTGTTGATGTTTCTACTCCTCTCATATCATTTTGTATCCTTACTTTTAAAACTTT
The DNA here is from genome assembly GCA_030180135.1 of Orychophragmus violaceus. Classification (NCBI taxonomy): domain Eukaryota; kingdom Viridiplantae; phylum Streptophyta; class Magnoliopsida; order Brassicales; family Brassicaceae; genus Orychophragmus; species Orychophragmus violaceus. Next base: position 87,156,675 of record CM058229.1, on the reverse strand, counting down.
TTTGCCAAGGCTACTCATGTAATTTGTTCTCAAAACCAAACTTTCATTTCTCTTAATGATATTTACAGTTATGCAAATATATAAATACATCAAACTAAAGATAAACACTACAAGAAAACAGACCATTACCGATGGATTAAATCGACGGATTTCCGTCGGAAAAGACGTATTCCGACGGATTTCCGACGAAAATAGTCCGTCATTTCTATTTCGTCGGTAAAAATTTTCCGTCGGTTTTCCGTCTATAAAAACCGACGGAATACCGACGTATATAATACCGACCGATCACCGACGGTTTATCGACACACATTTACCGACGGTTTTGTGACTAGCTTGGGAGTTGGTTTAATGATTGACATGGGTAAAGCCACGTAGTTCTTGGATTTTGGATCTAAAGATAGAGATCCAAAAGAGCTGATAGGACAAAGTCAGATTCTTAAAATTGACAAAGTCCTACACGTTTTGAGCAATCCAAGAAGGGTTTTATGCCAATGTCACATGGCACTAAGTTAAGCAAGATACAGTATCCTACGATAACTGCTGAGCTTAAATGCATGGATAAGATTCCATACGCGTCGGCAATTGGATCTATCATGTATGCCATGAAACGTACTTGTTTGATGTTGCTTTAATATTAAGCAAGACAAGTAAAGACCAGTCAAATCCAGCAAAGAAACACTGGATTGCCGTAAAGAATATCCTAAAGTATTTGAGGAATACTAAGGATAAATTCTTGAGTTACGGAGAAAGTGAGGTGCTACGAGTCGGTAGAGTCTGAAAGGCAAGTTTCCAATAGACAAAGATGATTTCCGATCACAGTCCGGTTATATCTTGTGTCTATATGGCGGTGCAAGGCACTGTTGCTGACTCCATGACTTAAGCTGAACATTTCGCTACTTGGGAAGTGGCGAAAGAGGTTGTTTGAAAGAAGAGTTCGTCACTGAACTTGATGTGATTTCCAGCATAGATAAGACTAGCTGCACATCAGATGTCCAAACACCTTGAGGATAGGTATAACCTATTCCGTGAGATAAATGACAGAGATGTTAAGTAGATCAGCAAGTTTCAACGAATGAGAACGTTGCTAATCTATTAACGAAGCCACTCCTTAGCCCTAAGCACGAGTCACGGACTGTAGCAGTAGGATAAGTGAAGTTAAGATATAGTCTTAATTTCAGTGGGAGTTAGTAAAGGGCTTTATTTAGTTATTGATATGTTCTTATAAAACATTTGAGATGTTTAATAATGAAATTATTATTTCAAGATTATTTTAACTGTGATGAAATAATCGTTCCAAAATGATATGAAGCATTTTATAGGTCATCGAAGTAAGTGACTTGATCTTGAGTCATCAAAGTCATTTAGCTTGATCATGAGACCCTATATTTGATAAATGTTTTATATCATCCTGTCCCTAGTCGAAGGTTGTTGAAACTGGAACACCAACAACCGTGTGAGACTGGATTGGTACGTGACTTATGACAAAGTCTCAGTGTGTCATAGATGCGCGGCATCAAAGTCAGTACATAGGTGTATGTTGGGAACATACGACCGGACATGACCCGCTTATAAGAACTCTTCAGGATATTTATATCTGTGTCATAAGAGATTCTTACTACGACTATAGAGTATAGTCCTTAGACCTGAGTTCACATGCATGTGACTGTCCATGGACTGATGTACTTTGATCATTGTCTAACGCTATCGTTCTGCGATAGTTATAAAGACCTTGTTTGGGTACATTATGAAATGAGTAGTTTACAGTGATGGAACAAGACGGGATTTGTCCCTCCAATATAAATGGAGTGAATATCTCTAGGCCAATCGGAGATTTGAATACTGGAAAATGCATGGCCATGCTCAAACGGACTGTCCCGAGTCGTTTGGATTGTCAGTATCAAATCAGAGTCCGATAAACAAGATTAGGCTTTATAAGGATGACACTAATCTTGCCTTATGACTAATCGAGATATTGTGACAAAAGGATTATGAATACAGAGATTTCAGTACAAGTGGGAGATTGTTGGAATTGTGTCCAGTAATCTCGGTACTGTCTCTAGAAAGTAAGAGTATGTCAATGATCAGACATAAGTCATATAATATTGGGGGTCATGATGGCTTGCTAGAGTCCGCTCATGATCTATAAGTCTTGGACTTATTGCTTTTATTATATGATCCCATATGGGTCACACGCCTAAGCTAACAGGAAAACGTGTAGGAACGGTTTAGCAGAAGTATGGTAAAAGTGCTAGGCATTTACTGTACTTAGAGAGAATAAAACGGTTTAGGTACTGTGTATCGATCGATGCACAAGGTGCATCGATCGATGCAGTGCCTGCACGCCGTCGAGTTAAATTGGCATTCGGGCCAAATGGCCCAAAACGAACTGAACGAGTTTATATAAAGTTATGACGAGTTCAGGTCGAAAAAGTAGCCCTAGCCGCGACTCTCTCTTTCTCTCTGCGCCTTCTCAGCTCGGCCTAGCAGCCTCTCTTCCTGTTTGGTGTGCGTGTGTGAACCTCTGGAGGAGTTATCACTCGGTGGCTCTCTGATCTCTGACATACCATCCCTTTCCGCTGCAAAACAGGTATAAGGTGAGATCATCTAATGTTTCTATTCAAGAAGAACCTAGATCAGCATGTTTAGGATAATCTGAATCTGGAATTGAATCAGGATTTATCTAAACACTACAACAAGTTGGGATTTTGTTTTGGGTTCTCTCGAGGAAATTGGTATCCCGCTTATCTTCAGAAATTGGATGGACCAGTGTATCTTGACGCCCTCTTTCTCTATTTGTGTCAACATAGCTTCTAGTGGATTCTTTCAAAGCAAAAAAGGGCTGTGCCAAGGCGATCTGCTCTCGCCCTACCTTTTCGTGCTGGTGATGGAAGTCTTTTCAAAGCTTTTGCGCAACAGATACCAATCTGATCTGATTCGCTATCATCCAAAAGCGGAGGTACTTGACATTTCGCATCTGATGTTTGCTGACGACGTTATGATTTTCTTTGATGGTGCGCCAAACTCTCTTCATGGCATAATGGAGACCCTAGAGGACTTTTCCTCGTGGTCGGGCTTACGCATGAACCTGGGAAAAACAGAGCTATATCATTCGGGTCTGAGCAACGATGAATTATTAGCTATCTCCAGTTTTGGTTTCAACGTGGGCTCTCTCCCCATTCGCTACCTAGGTCTGCCGCTTATGCACCGCAAGCTCCGAATAAGCGAGTATGCGCCCCTGGTGGAAACAATTGTTAAAAACTTCAGAACTTAGGCTGTGAAATCCTTATCTTTCGCGGGGAGGATTGTGCTAATCAAATAAGTTATCGGTGGGACGGTCATCTTCTGGACTTCTACATTCGTCATCCCAAAAGGATGCATTAAGCAGATTGAGTCCCTTTGCGCATGCTTCTTATGGTCGGGTGATGTGGATAAGCGGAGTGCTAGCCGTGTCTCTTTGGAAATAGTATGTCTGGCTAAAAGTGAAGGCGGGCTAGGTCTTTGCAGATTCGCAATTTGGAACAAAACGCTCTGCCTTCGATTGATCTGGCTTCTTTTTTCGGGCAGTGACTCTTTGTGGGTTGCGTGGATGAGACATCAGTATATCCGTAATCGCAGTTTATGGGCTGTTGAACAAAAATAGGTCGATTCATGGATATGGAAAGCTTTACTGAAATTGCGAGACCTTGCGAGCCGTTTCATCGTTAGTGTGGTGGGTAATGGTCGCAGGACAAGCTTCTGGTTGGATAATTGGACGCCTTTCGGGCCTCTCCTGCCATATCTTGGCGAAAACAGTCCCACTGTCCTTCGACTCAGCATCACAACCACAGTCTTTGAAGCTGGAAACAACCTTGGCTGGGCCATCCCATCGCCAAGATCAGACCGGGCAGTGAACTTGTGTTTTGTGTGGTTTGTCAAATGAGAACAGGGACCATTTGCTGCTCTCCTATCCCTACATCGATGGCATTTGGGCTTCCATCAAAGCGAAGTTGCACCTTTCTCCAGCATGTTTCCAGAACTGGGATGAGCTTATCAGCTGGATGGAATCGGATCAGAGGTCATCGCCTACCACACTCCGATGCTTAGCTGGTCAAGCAGCAATTTATTTTATCTGGAGGCAACGAAACAATCTCCTTCATAACGCGGAGACCATCCCTCAGACGATCGTTTTCAAGCAGCTGGACAAGACCATGCGTAACTCCATCACTGCCTGCAAACACAGAAAGAAGTTTAAAGACCTCATGCCTCTTTGGTTGTGTTGATGTTTCTACTCCTCTCATATCATTTTGTATCCTTACTTTTAAAACTTTTTTGCCAAGGCTACTCATGTAATTTGTTCTCAAAACCAAACTTTCATTTCTCTTAATGATATTTACAGTTATGCAAATATATAAATACATCAAACTAAAGATAAACACTACAAGAAAACAGACCATTACCGATGGATTAAATCGACGGATTTCCGTCGGAAAAGACGTATTCCGACGGATTTCCGACGAAAATAGTCCGTCATTTCTATTTCGTCGGTAAAAATTTTCCGTCGGTTTTCCGTCTATAAAAACCGACGGAATACCGACGTATATAATACCGACCGATCACCGACGGTTTATCGACACACATTTACCGACGGTTTTGTGACCGTAAACCGACGGTTTATTCTGACGGTTTACCGACTATAAACCGACGTACATACCGACGGTATTCCGACGCATAATACCGACGGTATTCCGACGCATAATACCGACGGTATTCCGACGCATAATACCGACCGTATTCCGACGCATAATACCGACGGTATTCCGACGCATAATACCGACGGTATTCGGACGCATAATACCGTCGGTATTCCGACGTATACCGACGGTATTCCGACGGAAGATTACCGACGGTATTCCGACGGAAGATTACCGACGGCATTCCGAGGGCGTTTTATCGACGGTTTACCGACGGATAATTAATAATTTAAAAATATATATATATTTGCAAATTTATTAATTAAAACAAAAAAAAGAAATTTATTTAAATATTCAAAACATGTTTTAAAAACTACATTCGTCCATAAAAAAAATTACATTCAACGGGAGCGAATCACGCTCACGTCGCCCTCTTCCTCAACTTCTTTGTCCCCTTCCCTCCGCTCTTGGTCGACGGTCCGACATTTGGAAGATTGGCTTGTTGTTGCATGAAGGTCTCAAACCGTTGGTTCATCTCTTCAAACTTCTTTGCGTTTGCTTCATCTTGTTCTACCATCCGGGCTTCCATCCGCAATTGACTAGCCTTCAATGCTTCGATCTCCGCATCCTTTTCCCTTAAGATCTGGGCATAGTCCTCTTCCGGACGAAAACGGGAATGCGGTGTCGACACTTTGTCCGCCAAGTTTCCCAAACCAAAAACTCGTCCTCTTCTCTTCTCAGTTTCCTATAAAGTTAATAATACGTTATGAATTTTAAGTTAGAGTTTAGGGTTTAACATATTTTAAATTTTAAAAATTTTAAAATTTACCGCGAGGAAGACTTGGTTGATCTGCTCGTCAGGTATCTCTTCCGTTGAACCGATTCCTTCGGATTGGGTAACCACCTCATCCAAACGCCTCTTCGTCGACTCCACAATCCTCCGAGCAATTGGATCTTGGATTTGGCCCGTTTCCTTATTCTTGTGGCCATCCTCGATGAGCTCAATATGAGTCGGATCTCGCCCTCCTTTCTTTTGTTTCTGCAAAAAAGATATTGAACTTAAAATTTAAAAATAACTTAACATATTGAAAATGTTAAAAAAAGACTGCTTACCAGGATTATCTTCCTTGATGCGGTGCTTCTTGCTCCCGCATTATGAGTTGCGGGACCGGCACCATCCCTCTCACTTCTACGGTTCTGGGAGTTCGTCGTAGAAGTTGATGCGGTTGCAGGCTTACTCCAATGACGGATGAAGCCCTGCCAGGTATCGCTCTTTTTGTCAATACCCTTGGGAACTTCATTACGGCACCACTTCTGTTTCCAAGTGTTGAGGACGTTTGAGTAATGCGTCGACGCCTTCTGGTGGAACTCCTCTTCCACCATAACCGTATACTTCCTATCCCAAGTATACTCTTGCTATTCAAAACAAAAAAAAATAAATATTTGTTAGAATTAAAAACTTTAAAAATAAATTATATAAAATAATAATAAAATATATATATATACAACAAAATTAACGAGGAGGTATTACCGCGAACTGGCGAAACCAGTTATGTCTATCGGATAAAGGCATCTCCCTGTACGTCGGGTACCCGTACCTGAGCATGCTGTACATCATTCCCAAGATGCTCTTCGTGACCTTCGACTCGGTCAACGTAAACCTAATAAGACAAGGAAAAACAAAGGGTTACAAAAATTGTATATACTAAAAAGTGTAAATGAGAATCTAAAGTTATAAATTTCATACCAGAAAGTGCCCGGGTTGGTCTCGTAGAAAGGTCGAGCCGTTTGAGCTGCTCTCGTCCCTGCTGATCGACTAATGCCGATATCTCATCGGCAATTGACGGTAAAACATAATGGGGCGCCTGAGACACGGAATGACTCCCACTAGCCTCCGGCATAGTCTCAGACGGTCCTGCCTGTGTCGGATCCGGTGTGGGTAGCACCTGAGTCGACCGAGACCGTCGGGCTCTCGGTTGTTGTTGCTGGACCGGTTCCTGGTGCACCTCATTTAGTGGACTGTCGTTCATGAGGTGCATCTCAAACGCCAGAAAATCATCCCTGCATATCAATCAAAAATTTAGAATTCATAAAAACCGTGTATAATATCAACAAAATAAACTTTTAAAACGTTTTAAAATTCACAATACATTTCAAAAAGAGTTTTTAAGATTTAAAAAATAAAAAAAAACGTTTTAGAACTAAAAAAAAATTTAAAAACGTTTTAAAATCAACAGTAAAAATTTCTAAAACTTTAAAAAATCAAATTAAATTACAAAAACGATTTTAAATTTTTATAAAAATTAGAAAACGTTTTAGAACTCATAAAAAAAATTAGAAACGTTTAAAAAATCAACAATAAAATTTCCTAATCTGTTGTAAAATTGATAATAAATTACACAAAAACGTTTCAAATTTTATAAAAATTAAAAAACATTTTAGAACTCATAAGAATTTTAAAAACGTTTAAAAAACAAAAACAAATTCCAAAATTACACCAAAAAACAGTTTTAAAGATTTTGAAGAAACTTCAACAAGAAATTAACAATCAATCTAAGTCAAACAAGCCTAAATCCTAGTAACTATTGTTCTATCCATTAGTCAACACCTATACTACCGTTTTATCCAACACATGCAACCATTTCTACAAATCTAAACAAAATTACGCAAAATCAATCGGTTAAAAGGGTAACTTACATGTTTGTGGTGTTGGTGGCGGTCGGATATGAGGAGAAACGGCGATAATCCGGCGGAATCGTAGAGAGATGGTCCGATGTCGCGATTAGAGAGAGAGAGAGAAGTTACAGAGAAATGGAGAAGAAGAAGTTAGATCGGGAGAATATTAATTGATTTTCGACGGAAATCCGTCGGAAATCATTTGTCGTCGGTTTTCCGTCGGTATTCTAGGCGGTTCAATTGTTTTCGTCAAAAATTGGCGGTTAACTCGAAAAATTTCAGGTTTAAGGCGCCAAATATTCCGAAGGATAACCGACGGTTATCTGAAAACCGACGGTTATCCGTCGGAAATTAAAAAACTAATTAACCAAGGAAGGCTCTGTTCGAACCCGCAACCTCTAACAATGTGTGTAACCGAACCAGTTGATCCATTGAGTATTTGTTGTTTATGAATACATAGTCGTTCTATATATCTATAACCGTTTAAAAAACATAAAATTGGTGGAAGGCTCTGTTCGAACCCCCAACCTCGACCAATATATTGTGTACCTTTAACCAGTTGATCCAATTAGTGTTAGTTGTTTATAATTACATGGTACTTCTATATATCTATAACCGTTTATGAAAAACGTATAATTGGTGGAAGGTTCGGTTCGAACCCACGACCTCGACCAATATATAGAGTACCCTTAACCAGTTGATCGATTTAGTGTTAGTTGTTTATAATTACATTGTAATTTTAGTTATTGTTCTGATATTGTTTTGATTATTAAAAAAAAAATAAAAACATATCATATATTAAAAACTTAAGTAGTAGCATAAATTAAACATTACATGAAAAGAAATAGCATATCTATAAAATTGTTTAATCATTATTTGGGGGATTGTTCCCGAACCATTCTCCGATGTTAGTCTCCTCCCAAAGCTGAACCATGCGGTTCCAATCCCCCTCCGACATCCATGACGGTCTTCCTTGTCCTCTAAACCATCGCAGTTTGGCCCGGCACATTTTGGTCTGGAAAACACGCCTAGCCACCACGTGGAATTCCACCCAAACCGCGAAGACTACTCGCGGATCAAAATTAGAATAAGCCTGCAATTTAATAAGTGAATAAATATTAATTCTAGAATTTGTAAAAAAAAGACAAAAAATATAAATTATTTACCAGAAAATTTTCGAACCATAACTCCTTAACGTTTCTCGGGACATTGTAGTAAGCTAGGTAACCACTTTCAAACCGAGCCTCTATTACGTCGCTAATAACGGCGGGAATTGCAGCATTGAAACCTAACCAAATGGTCCGGTTTCGGCGGTAAGGATCCAGCACAGGAAGATGATCTCGTCCCGGTTGAGATAATATCCCTGTAATTATCCAAGAACGTTCCGACGGGGTCAGAAAAACGTTATCCATTTTTTTTTTTGGAAAGAGAATCTTAGATGAAATGTTTGAAAAACCAAACACAAGTCCGTACATATTTATACAAAATATTTCGACAATATTTCCGACGGAAATCTGTCGGAAATCGTTTTAATTACTGACTATACACTTACCAAAGCGTTGCATGGGGAAGAGAGGACCGTTAATTTAGATTTTGACCGATTAATGCTGTAAACCGACGGAATTCCGACGAATAACCATCGGAAATTTCCGACGGAATTACGAGGGAACAGGGTTTAGGGTTTCAATTGGTCCGTACATATTTATACAAAACATTTCGACAGGATTTCCGACGGAAATCCGTCGGAAACGGTTTTAATTACTGACGAGACACTTAACCAAAGGGGTTAAATGCAGAAAATCGGCGGTTAACAGCCGAATAGCCGTCGGAAATTTCTGACGGAATTCCGAGGGAACTGAGTTTAGGGTTTCAATTAGGTTTTAGGGTTGGACATTTTATTTCTGGTAACACATTAGTTTACCATTAAGCTTGAAGTTTATAATTACATGTCTCAAATTGAAGAATATTAGGAAAATCATAGTCAGATAGTGTTTGACATAAACTTCTTCTTAAACGTTAATGTACAATTCGAAATGTTTTGGTCCTACGTGTTTTTAATTTTTCAACCCGAACAAAAAATGTCAAAATAGATCATATACTAAGAATTATAATATATTCTAACATTACATTGACTAGTGACGTGTTTTGCGATTCTTCCTAATCATTATTAAACCCTAAACCCTAAACCGTCGAAAATCCGTCAATAATTACCGACGGATTACCGTCTGAAAATAATTACCGACGGATTTCCGTCGAAATTTATTTTAAAAAAAAAAATAATGCGGCGGGCGCTTTTCGAACCCGCCACCTAAACCAATTGTTCTATCGCATTAGACCAGTTGAGCCAGTTTGTGTTAGTCGTTTACTAAAACATGTTAATTGTATATGTAATTATGCTTTGGTTTTGATTTTTTTTTTTTTAAAACAAAACATAACATAGCTTAATTACTTTAATTAAAAACATATTTTACAAACTGCATGAAATTTAAAACATTACAAGAAATTAAAAACAACATCATTTAAAATCTATTGTAGTTCGGGAATTGGTTAGTAAACCAATCTCCGACGTCCGTCTCGCGCCATTGGCTCACCAGCAATCTCCAAGACCTTGCAGGAATCCACGGAGGTCTTCCTTCTCCTCTTTGCCAGAGTAGCTTCAACCGCCGCATTTTAGTTTGGAAAACCCGCCTAGCAATCCTGTGGAATTCCCGCCAGACGCGGAACAAATTGTCCGTAGAGCAGGTGAAGTATTCCTGTAATTAATTTTATAAATACTTTAATTATAATTACATTAATATAATAATTTATAAAAATAGGAAATTACTTACGAGAAAGTCACTGAACCATGCTTCTTTGAAGGACGTCGGGAGTTGGTAGTACGTCAGATAGCCGCCAGACCAACGTGTCTGAATGATCTCACTGGTCACGGATATAATAACCGTGTTGTACCCGAACCAAATCCCCCGATGAGTCTGCCTGGTTGGGTCGAGATTAGGTAGATGACTCCGACCCGGCATTCCAAGTTGGCGTATTGCCGTTTCACGGGCTTCGGGAGAGAAATAAACGAAATCCATTTGGTGAGTTATTGTGTCTATGATTTGAATGAAAATCTCATGTATTGGCCGTGTATATATAGAAAACTTTTCGACGGTAAATCAGACGGAAATCCGTCGGAAATCGAGTTAATTCGGACATGACATTTACCGACTAAATGCCATTTACTCGAGAGATTTACTGTTGTCATCTGACGGGATTTCGGACTATAAACCGACCGTAAACCAACGACAAACCGACGGTAAACCGACGGAAAACCGACGACAAACCGACGATAATCCGTCGGAAATTAAGAAACATGTAACCGAGGAAGGCCCTGTTCGAACCCACACCTCGAACCATGTATTTTGTACTCTTAACCAGTTGATCCATTTAGTATTACTTGTTTAAAATTACATACTAATTCTATATATCTATAACAGTCTAAAATTACATATATTTTGTACCCTCAAATAATATTATTGATGTTTAAAGCATAACACATTATATATATTTAAGAACAATCATAAATATTAAATTCATAATACATTTTTATTCTTCATCACTCTCTGTATTGTAGTCGGACGAAATTGAGTCACTATCATCAAATTCGCCTCTTTCTTCTTCTGATTCTGAATGAAGAACAATGTCCCCGAATTGACTAAAGTCGACAACTAAATTAACTTATAGCGTTTCTTCTACCGGAGCGATCACACCAGAACCACTTGTTTGTAAGGGCTCTACTTCGCGCTCTTCAACTCCGTACACCTTCCCTCGAGGGTTTATCTTTGTAACGGTGATCCATGGATCATTTTTATAAGTTAGTCGAGGGTATGGAATGTAACACACCTGCGTAAATATTATATTAATAATTTTTTTTATTCAGAGTTTGAAATCCAAAATAATTATTTACAATTACTTACCTGATCTGCTTGTGAAGCAATAATGAATGGATCGTAATTTCTTAGTTTTTTGCTCGAATTAATCGACGTCACACCAAACTCGTCGATCACAACACCTTGCCCTACGATCGGGTTATACCAGTCGCATAGAAAAACTACACAACGCATTCCAAGCTTTCCTATGTATTTTACTTCTAGTATTTCTTTAAGAATACCATAGTAAACAACTTCTCCGGATGCAGATGATACTCCGTGATCGGCAGTAATTCTTGTTGACCCTTCTACATGCACCTTAAATGCATACCCCCTAGTGCAATATCTCGGATAAGACTTTGCTGTGTAGTGGAGGCCCTCTACAATGTCAACTAACCAATCATCGACGATGCGTCCAGCATTGAGTTCCCCCCGGACCTAACAATATGATCACATCAAAGTTAAAAGATATATATTGCTCCAGTTCGTAAGTGTTTTATATGATTTAAGAAACTAATTCTTACATAAAAGTTTAACCAACGGCTGAAGTATTTTTGTTTCCGAGCCTCACGTTCGCCCTCGTCCAATTCCGGATGATGATATTGGAGAGCTTCCATATATATCCTACAAAAAGTTAAAAGAATATAAATAATTAAGTAAAGCAAGTGTAATACAAAATTATAAATCTAGCTAGCATGTATACCTCTCATATTGAAATACTTCCTCGCAGTTGGTTAGAATGTACTTGTGGAGATGTGTATTCTCTTGAGGTGTTAGTTGCCGCTTGCCTACTTTCCCACTTAACCGCCCAACCTGTTGAAAAATGTTAGGAACGCTTGACCGATAAATTTGCCTTTCTCCCCTGTCATCGTTCCTAGCTGGGCGCCTGCTCCTTGTGCGTACTTGCGAAGGGAAGTAGTAGCCAGCAAAGGTCGCAGTCTCTTCGTTGTTATATTGAGCGGCAATAGAACCCTCCACTTTAGCGGGATTCTTCACCTTCTTTTTAAGGTGGAACATATAGCGCTCGAACGGATACATCCACCGATATTGTACCGGTCCACCAAGTCTAGCTTCACCCGGTAGATGGATAGGCAAATGTTCCATAACGTCGAAGAAAGACGGTGGAAATATATTTTCCAGATTGCATAAGATTTTTGGAATATTTTGCTCCAGACTCCTGATCCCATCAACAGTGAGTGTCCTAGTGGATATATCCCTGAAAAAAGATCCAATAGCTGCAATTGCTTTGTGGACATCTCGAGGAAGGAGATGAGCAAACGCAAACGGCAGGAGTCGCTGCATCATCACATGACAATCATGACTCTTCATTCCGATAAACTTTCCTCCGTCAGTGTCCACACAATTACGCAAGTTTGATGCATACCCGTCAGGGAATTTAACTTGTAGCATAATCCACTTAAACAACTCTTCTTTTGACTTCGAGTCTACCCAATATGCTGGAATTGGCGGTTTTCCGTTCGTCTGAAGATGAAGTTCAGGCCGATCACAAATTTCAGGTAAATCAAGCCTAGACTTCACATTATCTTTCGTCTTCCCTTGGACGTTGAGCACAGTGTTCATAATGTTATCGAAGAAATTTTTCTCGATGTGCATGACATCAAGATTATGCCTTAGTAACTGGTCCTTCCAATACGGTAAATCCCAGAAAATGCTTTGCTTGTGCCAGTTGTGGACTACACCAGCTCCGTATATATTCTCATGCCCGTTCCCACCACACTCACGACTTCTTAATGCACCAAATCCTTCTAAGAGGCCCAAGGTAGTCGACCCAGCTTCTTGGAGAATAGGATCATCAAACACTTTCTTCTTCTTCGTAAAATGTTTAGTGTTTTTCCGGTAGGGATGATCATGCGGTAGAAATCTTCTATGACAATCAAACCAACACGATTTACGTCCATTCTTCAATTGGAATGCATCGGTATTTTCCTGACAATACGGACATGCTAACCTCCCATGTGTAGTCCATCCTGATAACATACCATAAGCCGGAAAATCGCTAATGGTCCACATCAATGCAGCCCTCATCAAAAAAATTTCCTTGCATGAAACATCGTATGCTACAACACCGGGCAGCCATAACATTTGCAACTCATGTATCAACGGCTGCAAGAATACATCAAGTGATCTTTTCGGGTGCTCTGGACCGGGAACGAGTACGGAGAGGAAAAGAAACTCTCGACGCATGCACATAGTCGGCGGTAGATTATAAGGAGTCAGAATCACTGGCCACAACGAATATTGTCTCCCATGCCTTCCAAACGGGTTAAAACCATCTGTGCATAATCCGAGGTACACGTTACGTGGATCGTAAGCAAAATCTGGGTATAATCTCTGAAAATGTTTCCACGCTTCAGCGTCTGACGGATGTGCAATCTCTGCCTCTCTTCTATGCTCAGAATGCCATCTCATTTCCCCCGCAGTTCGCTCCGACTGGTATAACCGCCTCAGCCTATCGGTTAATGGCATATACCACATTCGCTTGAACGGAACCTTAGCTCTTCCCCTTGTATCCTCATAGCGCGGCTTCTTACAGAATTTGCATTCCAGACGGAATTCTTCTTCTCGCCAGTATATCATACAGTTGTCGATGCACACATCTATCATCTCATATGGTAATCCCAGCCCTTTAACCAGTTTCTCGACCTCATTGTATGAACCCGGCGCAAGGTTATCTTCTGGAAGAATATCTTTCAAAAACTCGCAAATCGCATCCACACATTCTTCCGGCAGATTGTAGTCCGTCTTTATGCCCATTAATCTTGTAGCAGATGATAATGGCGAATGACCCTCTCTACAACCATCGTAAAGCGGCCGCTTCGCTGCATCTAACATGTCAAAAAATCTCCTAGATTCTACATTTGGTTCCTCACCTACCCTAGGAATTTGATATTCACCTACCTCTGGAATAATTTCTCTATGTGCATCATTAACCATCTGAATGGTGCCTACACCAAAATCTACATCGGCAGTATAAGGTTCGCTAGAACTAACATTAGGTTCCCTAGTACTAGTACCACCGTAAGGTTCTCTACTACTATTTGCATAATCCGAAGTTTCCCCATGAAGATACCAAATCTTATAACCCGACATAAACCCAACTGAATACAAGTGAAACCATACTTCGCCAATCGTAAGATTTCTAAAATTCCGGCAATTAGCACATGGACATTTTAACATACCATTTTTCAGCGTATATGGTTGATTGCAAGCTAGCGACATAAACTCTGCAATACCAAGTGCATATTCCCGGTCCACTAGCTTCGTCGCCTCATCAATCATAACTCCGTCCATCCACGATCTATAATAGTTAGAAGAAGACATTTTTCTTGGTTACTAGAAGTATTAGAGAGAGAGAGAGAGAGTTATGGAGGGATAGGTGTGGAGGGGAAGAGAGGAGGGATGAGGTATATGTAGCATAATTTTTGACGGAATTCCGTCGGAAATCGGTCGGTTTCTAGTCGACCCAACGGTTCCATTGACGGTCAGTTTAACGGCTATATTAAACCGACGCTAAACCGATCGAAATACAACGGAAAACCGACGGAAAATTAAACCGTCGGTTTACCGTCGGGTGTTTCCGACGGAATGAGAAAACCGTCGGAAATTTTCGACGGTATTCCGTCGGAAAACGTCCCATCGGAAAGTCGTCGATTTTGCGTCGGTAATTTTTGACGGAAATTTTTCCGTCAGTAATTCCGTCGGTAATAGCCCTGTTTTCTTGTAGTGAAAACATACAAATTACAATCTCAATTTATAAATAAAATTTTAAATGACTCAACAAACCTATTTTGGTAAGATTCAAAATATTTTTTTACATATTAATATTTTCATAAAAAAATATTTCTTTAATTTATATGTAAAAGAAAACTATAAATATCAAGTATATGCAAAGAAAATTATTTAAAGCCTAAAATAATGAAATAGATAATTATAAGCACTAAAATATAGAAGAAAGTAGTAAATCTCAAATTTGAGATTTCACTATTCATCTTCTAAATTTGAAAACTTAGAATTTTTTTTGCAATACGCAACAGTTCAAAATGGAATAATTAAGAGTTTTTTTTTTTTGAAGATGTCCTTAATCGAGGAAACCCTCTTGCATGATCAACTTGTATATACATGCAAAACATACACTAGATATTCTTTGCCTCAATCTAAAGTTAGGAATGTACTCATGCATAAAGTGACGTTGCACCTTGCCTGTTACTTTTCTCCGCATTTTAAAGGAGCAAATAAACAATTACTACTAATTGTTAATAACTAAAATTTTAATTAATCCGATCAAAAAAAATAATTAAACAAATAATAATAAATTTTATGATGTTTATTAAATGTAAGCAATGATCTTTCTAAATACCATCTCGGAAAAAAAAAATTGAATGCCAAGGAATACTAAAAAATAATGTCAGTGATAAAAAGGAAAAACGTGAGATGTATGGTCGATAGAACGTGTGAATGTCTTTTTATTTTTATTTTGTTGGCTTAACTGTGACAACTGAAAAGGAAAGAGTGTCTATAAATAGGGAGTAGCACTACTCATAATCTCACTCACAGCTCTCATCTAACCTAAGAGTAAGACAACCCTCAAGAGTCAGGTCTCTCTCATGGTTTTCCTGTTTTTAAGTATGTATCTATGTATGTACAAGATTCAAAGAAGACTGATATTGCCCTGTAAAAGTATTCCCAATGATGGTGCCTGAGAAACAATATTTCGTAGAATAGTACCTACTATGAGATCTGAGATTCACACCAAGAATTTGTAATCGTGGATTTGGACTTTTGGATATAGAAATGGTATAGATTTCCTATGAATCAAAGACTTTATTGAGATTGATCGTCGAGATAGAACAAACACAGTCGAAAAGAGAGTACAAAGTATGATTATCGAGCTATCTAGTCGAAGTGTTCTTGGTTAGGGTTGGAATGTCTTGAATGAATCGCCACTTCTTCTCTAAATACTCTCGACTTTGATCTTCTTTTTCTGATATTTCGGCCTCGTCGTGATAACGATCTCCGAGATTTATGTGGATCAGTTGAACCGACGAAGACCAGGTTTCTCTATCTCCACATCGTCTCCCATCGAGCTCGAGCTCGATCGCCTCTCACTTCGGCGTTGCATGGGCCTTGTCAGGATGTCAATCGTATGGGCCCAACAAAAGATAACGGTCGATCTCTCTGTCTTGATTTTAGATCGGGCTCATGATTATGGGTCTTTGTTTTATTTGTTTATGGGCCAGATTTCCTAGAGGGAAATCCAGTACCAACAATACCCCCCCCCCGCAGCCCATTAATTTCGACAAGTCGAGGTTGATGGGCGGTTGACGTTCTCGGGAAGAAGCGTACGCCTCAGGCGTGATAGACCTAATGATTACTCTCGCCCCATCCGTAGATCTTGTTTCGATCCAACGGTCAAGGATGGGCGCGTGGGTCGAACTGGCCAGCTTGTTGGCGCGTCGGCATTTATGGCGTGTGTTTATTAAGAGAGCCTCATCTCCCACCGTGTATCCAGTCACTTACTAACGGCTGAGATTCGAGGGTCACGAAGAGTCTTTTCGAGCTCAATCTAGCTGTCATGCTTTCGTGACCGTCGATCTTAAATTAACAGTTAAGATGGGGGAAGGCGAGGAGTCTCAACCGTCTTGATTTTCTCATAATTATTACGAGTTTTGGAATCGTTCGTTCGAAATTCTGCACGATTCCCACTACAGATAACTCTTCATATTGTCGAGGGTAACTTTCCCTCTTCTCGTTTGCATCTTGTTTCTTTCTTGCTCTCAGAAACCTTTTCTAGAAGCTTCTTTTTATTTCGTTATACTCTTCCTCATGGCTCTGAGAGACGCAACGGGAGCTAGCACAAGCGCGGCGGCGGGATCATTCGGCCCGCATCCGCCGTCCATCTTAACCGAGAATCTCATTAAACGGTTACGGACGCAGTGCCGGATTCCGCCGGAAGTAGAAATTGTCATTCCGTCACCAGCAATTTCGGCGGAGACCGTCGTGGAAGGCTACTGCTGTGCCTCCTACGCCTATTTCGAAAAATGTGGGCTCTTCTTCCCCATTCCCTGCCTTATCTTCTTAATTCTGGCCCAACTCCAGTTGGCGTTTCATCAGATGACGCCAAATTTTGTTCGGTACGTCATCGGACTTGGGGTCAGGGCCGCAGAAGAGGGGATTGAGTTCGGGCCTGATGAGCTCATGCGAGTTTGCTCAATAAAGCAGGATACTCGCTTTCCGGGGACGTATTACCTTTCTCATCGTTTCGGGAGGATCTTCGATGGTATCCCAACGAGGGACGTATGGAGGGACCGGTATTTTTTGTTCAGGATAACCCGTCATTCAGTCGGGGAATTCGATTATTCAGTCGTCCCTTCGCGGTGGGCTTCCAACGTCGGTAAGATTTGTGGTTTAATACTCGATCCTCCTTTTTTGTTGTTAGGCTGCTCCTGACTGGTTTCAGTCTATATTGTAGAGTCTCCCGAATCGCTCACTCGCAACCCGATTACGGAGGCCTTAATAACCCGACTGAGGAGGGGTACCATCAACTGGCACAGTTTTACAGTAGAGCGCATTCAGGGTGCTCTGAGGATCGATCTCGGGCGGGTTCCGCGGGATCGACCTCGGATTCCTCGGGACTTACCACTTTCTCCCGTACCTCCCCGGGCTTCCCTAGTTCGAGCCGTACAGCCTCTGCTTCGTATTATCGAGCGGGCAGGAGAAAGTGGGTTGTCTGTCCGTGACGTTTTGTTTGTCGTTATCGGGAAAGGTCTAATCCCCCTTTTTTAAATAATTTTGCAGGTCGTCCTCCTTTGGATGATGGTTCAACCGCCAGTACTCCTCCTTGCGAGAAACTATCTCAGAGAGCGAGGAGCCGCCGAAATGGGAAGGACCCTGTGGATTTGGCGAAGAAGGTGAGGGATGAGAATCTGAGCAGCGCCATCTGTTTTGACATGTGTGATTCTCCTCCTCCCCTTCCTCCAAGTCTTCCCTTAGGAACAGGGGTCACTGATGCCATCTTGGAGACGGACGGTGTTCCCCCTTCTTTGATTGCCCGGGAGGCAGATCCGATACCGTCCGGGGAGCCAATTTTACACGACTCCTATCCAAGTGGTTCGAGGGAACCGGACGGCCAGAGCGGGAGTGGAGCTCCAGTGCCGAAGCGCCGAAGGGTCGACACTAGAGAGAGCTCGAGGAGATCGGGCGAAGATATTGGGACGCCGGGAAGCGTAGCTTGTCTGCTGAGGTGTTTTACGCCTGCAGGTGTCCAGCTCCCAGCTATTGGAAACATGGTCATTGGTGATTCATACACCGAGATAACGACGGCCATTGGAAAGGTAATGGTCGTAGTGCTTTGTTTTCCTTGTCTTTGTTTGGAGAGCTCAGCATTAGTATTTGTATGTAGCTTCTGAAGGCTACGAATGGGTTTGTGGCCAATTTCGAGTGTGAGCTGCGCGAAGGATCGCGGGTGGGCGAACTTGAGGCCGTCAAGAAGACGGTCGTTGATTCGAATGTGCAGCTGCAGGTCTCCTTGGCCCGAGAGGAGGAGTTTAAAAGGAGGTTGGCTCGGTACGAGGGGATCGAGGCTCGACTATTGATTCTTGAGATCGGGAGGAGGATCTTTCTCAGAAGCTGCAAGCGGCTGTGGGTCGAACTCTGGCTGCCGAAGAAGCGAGCCGGGTCGCAGTTTTGCAAGCTGCTTAGGATCGAACTGATCTGGAGAGGGTCCTCGCGGGGAGGGACTTCGACGTGAAGGTTGCGGCTCATGAGGCGAGGAAGATAATGAGCGGGGAGTACTCGCAGATCCTTAAGGAGATTAGGGAAAAAACCAAAAGCCGGAAGGCCAAAACCAGCGCTGAGATCCGCCTCCAAGAGACTTTGGCCAATATCGAGTTAATCGCGGAATTCACCTCTAACGAGATCGACCTAACTCAGAAGGTACTGACGTTGGCTGATAAGAAGAGGGCGGCCATGGAGGAGATGAATTCTGCAGCGTTTTATGATTTCAGCATTGGCAAGTTAAACCTGCCGGCGGTGTTGAGAGACTCGGTTATTTTGGCGCATGCTCCGCCGCCGACTGCTCCCTGTCCCGATCAGTACGGGTCAAATCTCCCGACTGGGGTTGGCTCTACCGGCGATCAGGCGGAGGATTGAGACGAGGCTTCCTCGCGATCGCAAAAATTTTGATCGTTTTGTTGCTGCCCGAAGGGGTTTCTTTTTCGTACTCTGGTTGTTTCCCTTTAATGGGCTTTTGCGAACTTAAGGGCGTCAAGTCCTTTTTATGAATTTCTTTTTAACCTTTCATGCCTTAGCATATATTTTATTGTTTTAACGCCTTAGCACAAAGTCGGCCGTATGGCGGTTTGAACCTCTAAAGAGGGGTCATATAAATAACCTGGCTTGAGTTGCCTTAGGGAGTTCTCTTATGAACTTTTTGACAGATTGCATTTGAGCTCGAGCTCTTCCTCAAACTTTATTCGAGGTACAACTCCTTCCCGGTGTGAAATTCGGGCTTGGTGTTGAACTGAAATGAAAGTGCTAAGTATATGATGAATCGAAGTAGACTTACATAGATTTATTTTGAATGTGTACGGAGGCCGTTTTGCGTGAGCAGCTGTCTTATTTCATCTGTCTTGATGTAGATTCGACCTCGTTGTTTTTGCTTAAAGGGAGGGGGTAGCCCCCCAATTCTTCTAAGCTGTATAAGGTTGGAAGAATTTTAGGTTTTCGAGAGATCATTTCAGATCGCTTAGGTTTGAAGGGATAATTTCATATCGCTTGATTTTGAGAGAGGCCATTTCAGGTCGCTCGGAAGGTATAACTTAATATTGTTTGTTTCTGAAGAGATAATTTCATATCACTTTAATTTTCGAAGAGATAATTTCATATCACTTGGTAAAATGTAATGGCGAAGTACTTCGCGATGACTCCAAGTTTTACAATGGAAAGAGACATTGATCGAGAGACTTATTTTGATTTAACAAAGATAAGCTATTACGACTTCATTTGAAGTTTCCGAGCTCGGTGAGAGCTTTGTGTTGGAGGGGCGGCTGCGCTCGAAGTCGAGCTGCCTACGTACCCCTTTAAGGGGATCAAGCCATTTCGTAGTTCGATTATGTTGCGTACTTTAGTGAAAGTACTTTTTGAGGTTGATGATGTTCCAGGGTCGTAGTTCAGGTTTCTGGGTTTCCACCGACTTGAGTCGGTAGACCCCGTCCTTCACAAAATCAGTGACCTGGTAAGGACCTTCCCACTTTGCTCCTAACTTTCCAGCGTGTTCTTCCTTTTTATGGTCGTACACTTTCCGTAAGACGAGCTCCCCTACTTGAAACCTTCGAGTTTTAATTCTGGAATCGTAGTAGCGAGCTGCGGCTTGTTGGTAGTTCTGGATTCGAGCTAGTGAAAGATTTCTCCTTTCGTCGACGAGATCGAGCTCGTCCGTTATCATCTTGTTGTTAAGTTCCTCTTGACGTGGGCATTCTTCTTTGCGGATGCTTGACACAAGGATTTTGGCTGGTACTACCGCCTCGATTCCATAAGCCAGCGAAAAGGGGGTCTCGCTGGTGGATTTGCGGTGGGTAGTCCGGTAAGCCCAGAGTACGACTGGGAGCTCGTCGCTCGTTTTGCACTCATTGAGTCTTTTCTTGAGGCTATTCATGATTGCCTTGTTAGCTGCTTCTGCCAGTCCGTTCCCTTGAGGATAGCGGGGCGTTGAGTAAGTCAGCTTTATGTTCCAGGTTCTACAGAACTCTTTGAACGCGTTTGATATGAACTGAGGCCCGTTATCGGAGACGATCTCATGGGGTAATCCTTGTCGGCAAACAATGTTTCGCCAGACGAACTCCTTAACGTGAACGTCTTTTACCTTTTGGTATGATTCCGCTTCAATCCACTTAGTGAAGTAGTCTGTCATCACTAATAGGTGCGTAGCTTACTATGATTGAGTGCGATTGGATGTACGGTCGGAGTTTCCGAGCCGATGTGACCAGCGCCAAAGCGAGTTTTTCCATGGCGGGGTACCTGGTTTCAGCATCGATTAAGGTTTTACCGATGTAATACACTGGCCGTTGTTCGTTTTGTTCTTCGTGAACCAGGACTCCGCTTACTGCTGCCGTGGAAACAGCTAGGTAGAGGTAGAGGGGTTCCCCTTCTACTGGTTTCGCCAGTATAGGTGGTTCGGTTAGATAAGACTTGAGCTGGGCGAACGCTTCTTCGCACTTTTCGTCCCAGAGGAAATTCTTGTTCGCTTTAAGCAAGTGATAGAAGGGTAGACATTTATTAGTCGACCTCGAGATGAAGCGGTTCAAAAAAGCTATTTTGCCAGTCAGGCGTTGGACCTCTCGCGTTGTTCTGGGAGATTTCATCTCTATAATTGTTGCAATCTGTTTGGGGTTCACTTCGATCCCTCTTTCGGTCACTAGGTAACCAAGGAATTCTTCTGAGGGGACGTGCACTTTGCTGGGTTGAGTTTCATCCCATATTTGTTGAGAATGATAAAGCATTCTTTTAGCTGGGGGATATGGTCTTCGTACTTGGAAGATTTGACCAACATATCGTCGATGTAGACTTCCATGGTTTTAACCAAGAGTCCTAAAAACATCTTGTTGACAAGGCGTTGGTAAGTCGCTCCTGCATTTTCCAGTCCGAAGGGCATAACTTTGTAGCAGTATGTGCCTCGATCAGTTATGAACGAAGTCTTTTCTTGGTGCTCGGGGTTCATTAGTATTTGATTGTACCCCGAGAAAGCGTCCATGAAGGATAGTAGTTGGTGTCCAGCGGTAGCTTCGACCAGTCGGTCGATGTGCGGGAGTGGGAAGCTGTTCTTCGTACATGCTTTGTTGAGATCTGTGAAATATACACAGACGCTCCACTGCCCGTTCTTTTTCTTGACCACTACAGGATTCGCAAGCCAGTCTGGGTACTTGACCTCTCAGATCGATCCAATTTTCAGTAACGGATCGACCTCGTCGTTGACGGCTTGAGCTCGTTCCGGGCCTAGTTTTCGACGTTTTTGTCTTACCGGTTTGTAGGTTGGGTCGACATTCAGCTCGTGGCTGGTTACGTCGATGTTGATCCCTTTCATGTCTGCTGATGACCAGGAAAAGGAGTCGACGTTCTGATAGGTTAATTCCAATGCCAACAAGTCTTTCGGGATGAGCATCGTCTATGCAAACTTGGGTCGTGAGGTCCTTTGGGGGTCCTATTTGACTTGGGTCGTTCGACCTTTTGGTCTGCATGGTGGCGAGCTCCTCCTCTTTCCGTAATTGCTACGCGGGGGATTTCAAAATTTGCTTGTATCCGTTCATGTAGTAATGGCGGGAAATCTTTTGACTTCCATAAACGGTTTTTACTCCTTTGGGAGTTGGAAATTTTACGCATTGATGGTTGGTCGATGGTACCGCTTTCATGTCATATATCCATGGTCGACCTAGAATTGCTTTGTAGGGAGCTGGCCGATCTACTATGACGAACTCTGTCATTCTTCGAACTCCTCCAGCTATTACTGGGGCGAAGACAGAGCCCATTGAGTATGTTGTTTCGCCAGCGACCCTACCAATGGTGTCTTTTCCTCGACGATCTCGGAGTCGTTGAACTCCATCTTTTTGAACGCATCGTAAAAGAGGACATCCACCGAACTTCTTGTGTCCATCATTATCCTCGAGATTTCAACATTTCCCACTACTAGACAAACGAGGAGAGCTCCGTCGTGTGGTTTGTCGAGATTACTTGTCTCGCTCTCGTGGAAAGTGAATTCGTGGTCTGGACCTAACATTGGGATTCCCCCCCCTTTGTCGGTCTCGATTCTTCTTTGAAGAGCTTTGATTGAATTGACCGAGTCTCGGCATAGCTTGGAGCCACCGAAGATGAAGTTGAGGGAGATTGATCCGTGAGCGTAAACTCTTGACGGGAGCCGGAGGTGGAGATAACGCCGAACCTCCTGGGGTGCCGCACAAGCTGAGCTCGCCGAGAATGACCTCGACTCGCTTTCGCGACCCCTGAGGGAGTGTTTCGGGAGATTCCGGCTCCTTTGACCGTTCTCGCTTGTTCTGAGAAGGCTTTTTGGTGTTTGACTCTTTGGTCTGCTTACTTTCCTTTTTGTCAGATGGATTTTCCTCCTCGACTTCTGATTGTTGTTTGTTTTCGGACTCTCGCTTTTGAGCCTCGGCTTTAGCTCGAGTATAGCATTCTTCGGTCGAATGTCCTCTTTTGTTGTGAAAATCACAAAATTTTTCCTTATCGAACTCGAATTTCTTCGAGCTCTTCGGGCTCTCGACCGCATTGACGTTTCCTGATTTACGGGAATACTTCTTTGAGTTCGGGTTCTGCGAGCCCGACGGGTTCTTTTCTTTTCGATGCCTTTCTCTGAGGTCCGTGGTTTTGTCCTCGAGGAGAGCAAAGGCCAATGCGCGATGAAGGGCGTCATCGAGTGTTTGAGGTTCGCGGACTGTTATTTCCTCGCGGAATCTGGTCGAATACCACAGTCCACGTCTCAGTGCTTCTATAGCTACTTCATCTCGTGGGTTTTCATTTTTGGATTTTATTTCCTTAAATCGGTCGATGTACGAGCGAAGTGTCTCGTCAGGTTTCCAAGAGACGCTAAACAGGGCTGCCTCAGTAGTCTTTACCTCGATAAAGATGGAGTATTGTTTGAGGAAAGCCGTCATGAACTGGGTGAAATTATCGATGGACCTTTCTTCCAGTCCGGCAAACCATTCTAGGGCGGAGCCCGATAGGTTTTCGGCGAAGAGCCTGCAGAAAGCCGGCTCTCTTTCCTCTTCGGTAAGGTATACCCTTGCCATTGCTAGTCGGAATGCGGCCCTGATATGGGATTTTGGGTCCGATTTTCCAGAGAACTCTGGAAATTTCGTTTTCTTGATTTCCCGGATTCTTGCAAAGATGATCCGGTCTGTGAACGGCGTTTGTCGCGTTTCTTCGATCACTCGATCGATGTTGGGTGCCGGGCTTGTTGCCATGTGAACTTTCGAGCTCAGACTGACGAATTGGGCCTTAGCTTGCTTAATGTATTGTCTAAGCATATCGTGTTCATCGCCTACTGTAGGCGCGAACTGGGCTTGTGCGTGATTGGATGTTTGTTCCGGAAAAACAGGGTCGAGAAGGTCGATTGTTGGAATCGACCTTGACTGGTCGACCTGCGGCGTTTGGAACTGTTCCGTATTTGATCCGTTAAGGTGTCCTGAGCTCGAGGCGAAAGCAGAGCCTCCTAGTTGCCTCGGTCGGATATTGGAGTTATCCAGGAAAGGTGGTGGCCCGGGTAATGGTCGGTTTCCCGATCCGGTTGGATCTGTGACCATTGAACTCGAACAGAAGTCCAAGCGTGTACACGGTGGAGTTTTCCGACGCTCCCGGGGGAGTTACTACCTGGGAGAAGTCCAAGCGTGTACACGGTGGAGGACTTATGGGGGTTCGTGGATCACGTGTTGATCTACCCCCCATATTTTGGACGGCGAGCTCTTCGAGACGGGCGTTAATGCGCCGTTCCTATTCATCGAGCTGCGCAGCCAGAGAATGGTTTGCGATCTCTTGGGTCCGTGCGCTTGCCTCTTTGTTTCTCGTTCGGTTTACCAACATGCTTAACATCAAACGGATTTCAGCGAGGTCATCTGGGCCTTGTCGCTGTGGAGCAGAAGGCAGTGGCGAATTAGGTCTGGTTATTCCTGATCCACCTCTGATGTGGGGACGGAGATGGAATCATTCCTCATCCACACCCATTTTCTGCTCGGATCGTTAGTTCCTGACAAAACATTCGTCGGAGTCTGACTCGTTGCGACTGTTTGAGCGAATGAGCCGGCTGGTGCCGAAGTCGTGGAGACTGAGGCGGAGCTCGTCAACAATCCATCGGTCTGACCCATGGTTCTTACCCCGGTTGTATTCTGAGGAACGTTGTCGACCGTTTGAGGGTGGTCGACTTGTGTTATGGCGCTGGGAGAGCCAGATTGGTCGGGATTCATCTCGATCTATCGGATCTAGGATCTGATTCTTAAGACAGGAAAACCTATAGATAGTCCCCACAGTCGGCGCCAAATGTGAGATCTGAGATTCACACCAAGAATTTGTAATCGTGGATTTGGACTTTTGGATATAGAAATGGTATAGATTTCCTATGAATCAAAGACTTTATTAAGATTGATCGTCGAGATAGAACAAACACAGTCGAAAAGAGAGTACAAAGTATGATTATCGAGCTATCTAGTCAAAGTGTTCTTGGTTAGGGTTGGAATATCTTGAATGAATCGCCACTTCTTCTTTAAATACTCTCGACTTTGATCTTCTTGTTCCGATATTTCGGCCATGTCATGATAACGATCTCCGAGATTTATTCGGATCAGTTGAACCGACGAAGACCAGGTTGCTGTATCTCCACATCGTCTCCCATCGAGCTCGAGCTCGATCGCCTCTCACTTCGGCGTTGCGTGGGCCTTGTCAGGATGTCAATCGTATGGGCCCGACAAAGGATAACGGTCGATCTCTCTGTCTTGATTTTGGAACGGGCTCATAATTATGGGCCTTTGTTTTATTTGTTTACGGGCCGGATTTCCTAGAGGGAAATCCATTACCAACCCCTACCAAAGGTATTAATTTTTGTATGTTTTGTGATAAGTAAAAAAAACAGAGTTTGTGTGACTTGTGTTTGCTCTGTCCTATTTTACCAAGTAACCCGTAAGGTTAGTGTTTCTGATTTTCAAAATTTCAGGTTCTAGTTGAAGTTAAAAGATGGAAACAATGTCTGAAAAAGTGGGACCGATGGGTGGTAACATGGGCGGTCCATTTGACGATGGTGTTTTTGATGGTGTGAAGAAAATAACTGTCGGAAAAGACGAAGAATGTGTTTCTTATATCAAGATTGAGTACGAAAAGGACGGAAAATTTGAAACCCGTGAACATGGAACAATTCGAGGGGAACTTAAAGAGGTAAAAGATTTGTTCTTGTCATACGCTTATTGCCTTCTACTGAAAACGCAGTTTATGACTAGATATATGTGTTTGTGTATGTATGAGCGTAAAGTAAATAACACATAAAGTTTTTTATCGAAGTTCGGTTTTCTTACATCCCCGGGACCTAGTCCAGAATAAATCCACTAGAATAAAATTGCAATTACAATTACTTTGATATCCAACATTACAATGTCTATCACTCTTTTCTAGATGAATAGCTATGGAAACGATATCTCTACAAAGAATATCACCCGGCAGCACCGGTGCAACACCATCTTCTCATGGCTGCAGAATCCATAGATAAACCACCAATCAGATCTACTAATCTTCTCTGGTGGGGCGACGTCACACATCTGTGTGAATCTCATGATAAACCCTAGACGCGCGCTCATTCAAGTCGTCGTCTCTTGGTTTAGTCAAGGGTCAAAACCCTAAGCATCCATAAGCCCACATGATTTTTCCATCTTCTAGGCTTCTAAACTCACGTGGATATGTTTCCTAAAACAAAGGAAACTTCACCAATAAGGAAATAATCATATATTTCCGTTTTTCCATTCTGAGTTACATCCTGAGCTACGTTCTGAGCTACTATCTGTTGTAGCACAAACTACCTCAGGAACTGCATTCATAACTGCCTCAATCTTTGTGTCAGTCCTGCTTGTCCAGCCACAACAATAAGTCTTAGTCTTTGTATCACATACATTATGAATCAGCTCCATCTCTGTACCTTTGTCTTATCCGTCATAGGAGATGTATCACGTTCTACTCAAGTAACTGTGTCATGTTCTGTTTCAGTAAGTTCTCAAACCAGTCACCAATACATCTTCAATCTCTCCCTTGATGACTGAATTTTAGAACTGAAGCATATCTGACATCTTCATTCTCTCCCTTTTTAACTTTGTTTGATACTCAAGCACATTATTCTTCTACTGATATCACTCCACGTTTCAAAGACTGTTTCTGCTTGTTTCTACTGATGTGCCACGAAAAACACTCCCATGAATTAAACTTGTTTTGCCATCAGAGATCTCTCCCTGAGTTGAGCTTCTTTTGCATCAGTCTTGTAAAGAACTCTCCCATAAATCAAGCTAGAGAACTCTCCATGAGTTAAGCTTCTATTGCTTAGATCTTGTATTTTGATCAACACTATCAGAACGAATATCTCAAGACCATTAACACGCCATGTTTTCTCCCCCTGCTTGTGTGCATAACTAAGTTAAAAATATGTGAGCATTGCACCAAGATAGAAACCATATATTCTCCTTGCATGAATGCTAAAACTTCTGCGTCCAATAGATTTCTTGAGAGCAGCTCAAAAACAATCTTCTTAGTTAAATTTGTGTTATACTTCTGAGAGTATTCCAATGCACTCAACACCTTTTATTGTTTACGAATATTACTTTCCACAAAAACGATCTTCTTATTCACGAAGACTCAGCACAAACCAGAACATCTTTTAGAAAGCCATCAACCTTTTCTCTACCAGTGATTCACTTTAGTTCTTCAGTGATAACTCTCTTCGCCAAAATTTTGTTACTTTTGTGTTCCTTGATTCATATTTGAGCATGCTTGATTATCTGAATGGATTTAACCCTTATGACGGCTCAGATTAATCTATCTTGGTCGAACGCCTCTGTCTCTGTCACAACAAGCCTCTCTTGCTCAGATTTAGCTTAGTTGCATCACACCTTTTTCTAAAATAAAAGAATGCATTCACTGAAGAACTACACCGCCAGATTCCATTTTCATATTCACTTCTAGTGATCAGCCTTTGAAGCATTCTTTAAATGAGAACCTCTTTTCAATTTATATCTCGGAGCTGATCATAAAGTTTTGCTCATCTCAAACACCACATATTCAGAATGTGCCAGATTCCCTCATACCAGTACATAGACCAATCCTTGTGATTGCAGCAAACAAAAAAACTGACTTGAGTATCTTCACATACTCTCCATGTTTAGACCCGTCGTCAACTTCTATGCTTTTCTTCCAGTAAGGTCTTGAAATGTATACATTCTTAGGGTATCAAATAGTTCCGGACTGCTGGGATTAAATCACACAAAACATCATCTTGAAACAGCAGTTTCTCAGATTCTCTGAACTTGGCACAGATTGCACAGTTACTGCAGTTTCTTGGCCAGAAAGCATTTGACTTAGATCATGGATTTCAACATCAATCTGAGCACAATTTTCTCCATTTTCTTCCTTGACACGAGTTCTATTCCTATACACCATGTATTTTGTCTTCCTTGCTCATATCCAGAAAGGCTTTCATCCTCAAAAATCCCTGTTGAAAACAACTTCTTTGTGCTTTTCCTTTTTAATTTCCTGCAATTTCTTCACTTTCTGCATTTTTTTTTAATTTTTGCTCAGCACTCCAGAAGTTCTCCTGTCGCTAGCAACTCAGAGCCTTACATACCCGAGAGTGGCATTTTCTGTGGACTTTCGAATCTTAGTTCTCAGTCATGACAATGCCCAACAACTTCATACTAGAATACATACTCTTCAAACTTGTGCTGCCCTTAAAAGAGTTGTCTCAGTAACAAAACGCCTACCTTTCGTTCAAGCTGGAAATGATGTCCCCCTTAGCCATAACTTAGTTTCATATGTTCACAGTGCTCATGCCAAGATTCATATCAAAGCCACTTTGTTTGACGAGTCAACCACTACTGCTCGTTATACTTGTCACACCATTTTGTACAGATCTGTTTCTGAAATTCATGTATTAATATCGAAATAACCGTTGTTTTCTCGATCACACCATTGGTTCTGAATATAACATAACTCTTTTGAGCCTCCAAACGTCGCTCTGAATTTGGTGTGACAGATATGTCTTCTTGAGTAACATCTTGACTTAGTCTTTGAAGTTCTCTCCCATAATCACAAACCTGCACCTTTTTCTGATTAACCACAAACCACCAACTTCAAGCATAGAAGAATAAGGAATATTAAACACAACATTTGTTCTTCTGCGATTCTTCTCATGAACAGGAACACATCATATGTAGCTATTTTCTTCAAAACCAAAGAAGATGGTCCACCTTTGTGTAAGAATGTCCCAATATAAACCTGTAAGAACACATGTTTCTTCCTTTTTCATTCTCAAGTTAGACCCTGCTTCAACTTTTTCAATTATCAACTGGGTTTTAGAGACTCCCACAATAGCAGATACTAACCGGTTTTTGAAATCAGATCGACACTTCTATATGACCTTATGTTCTTTGCTGATCTTTACTCCAATCTTTACCACAGAAAAGCCGCAACTTATATTGTTTTTGTTATCAAGCAGTCTCCGCTATGATGAACATGCTAGGGAATCAATCTCCTCCTTTCCATCTTCGTAGCATTCCCTCTTTGGTGATTGCAAGAGCTCATACCAATCACGAACAAACGTTTCCAATCTCTTTTCTTGGTTTCAACATTCTTCTCCTCCATGTTGACTTTTCCCTTAACCACACACAGATCCAGGTTACGAACCACACATTCTCTGGTTCCTCAGGTCTTCGAAAATCACCAATAACTTTTAAGCTCTAATCTCAGCTAACAACCAAAAGTTCAGCAATACATGATTTCATCACCATAGGATGACTTGCAAACGCTCTGCTTCCAAATTACAGAATCTATCTTCCTTCATCTTGTTATTTGCAAGTATGTCTCCACCATCAGTCACAACGTGATTCTCTCCTTTCTGATTGCAACAGTTGAATTCAGTTCATCTATTCCTCATAAGAATTCGATTTTGCTTTGCGCTTATGAACTTTGAACATGTCCCCAATCTCACATCATATTGCATCTCTACCACTATCGCACACTTTTGGAAATGTTCTTTGTTAACAAAATACTTCACCGTTGAATCGTGTTGCTTACGAAACCTCCACTATCTTTCTCCATGTTCTTCCTAGAGTATAATAAATCTCAGATGTGATTTTTGATCACTATCTCTGCAACCCCGATGATTTCTCATCTCTTTCAACACCTTATCAGCAAAACTTTCTTAAAACAAGAAATCAAACTCTTTTCACCAAACACGGTTCTAAGAACATGGATCATCGTGTTAAGAGTTTTTTCTGTAGAGATACCATAAGTGTGACTTTGACTTGATTTTGCATCAGGAAATTTATCACATCGTCAACTGAGAGAATTTCTTCAACGCCTTATAATGGTGCATACTACTTAAAGTGACCATGAGACAGTTCATGGACTATCTGTAGTTGTGTCCTTTATTTTCTCATCATGAGCATTCAACTGAAACACTTCCATATTTTCATATCAAACCAACACTTTTGTGCCCTCTCTCCGATCTAAAATCGCTTTCTTCTGGTTTCGAGACTGTTGAGCTTGGATCGTTTATTTTTTATTTTAGTGCTTCAACATCTTGGCTCAAGTCATTTTTCCTTTCTCTAGTTTCTTAAATTATACCACATCACTTCAGCTCTGAGAGATTTTATTGACATCACAATTGTGCTTCCATGAACTGATATTCAGTTGGCACATACCAGTGTCTTCTTTTTCTATAAGCCCAGAAATCTCTGATATCTCTTAACAGAAATATATCCTTTACATTCTTCCATCAACAAGGAAATCTTCTTACTGAACTCTGAGACATTGCAACTCATATTGAGGCACAGATGCTTGAACTTGCAAGTACCTTGTCTTCCCTGTCTTTTGCCACATTGAATTTTTCAATTCCAAAACAAACAAGATAGAATCAAGGACGTGAATTCTTAGTCCTTTCTCTTTGATATTCTCTTCTTTCCTCAGCTCCATTTTCATCGTCAAATTATCAGACTCGCTCTCTGGCCTCACCTCATGAAACTTTCCACCAGATATGTTTTCAAGATCATTACATGCTTCATCAAGTTCTGTATGTATATTTCTACTCTTATCCATAACATCTATGTCCAAGTCCTGCAATACTTTGAGTTTCTCCTCCATTTCCTTCAGCTTCTTCGTCAGATTACTCTTGTCGTTTGCTAGTACAGCCTTATCCGTTTAAAGAGTACTGATTTGCGTCTAAAGGCTGTTGGTCTTGTTTCTTAATATCTGTAGCAGAGCCGTCTGCGAGGAAATACACTCTCCAATCTAATCACTTTATTCACAAGCTCATAGACTTTCTCAGCCATCTTTTATAACTCCACTAGCTTATCCTGACACGACACTTTCTGTCTTGTACTTGGAGAATCGAAGAGCCACTTCTGATCTTGATAAATCTGAATCAATACTGGAAGTATATGTCTTCCTTGAACTAGAAGTGAACTTTTGACTTGAGAGCTTTTACCTTATATCAGGCTCATGACAGTCTCTATTTCATAGCTTAGAAACAGTATCTTGCTTTAACTTCTGAAACTTATTTCTCCATTATAAACCAAGTTGATCAAGCAGATCAGCATGAGGTATTTGATAAACCAACGGAAGAAAGCATATGCCAATTTAACAACTCAAATTTCAGCCCCATACGATAATTTTCAGCACACATCACTCGCAAAACTTATATCCAGAATGATGAAATCCAGAACCACACATACCATTGAGCTCAATTCACCGATGTTTCATTTGCCAAGCTCCACACAAATACAACGATTCCCTATGCTTCATGGAATTAAGAGATAGAATACACAGACTAAATGCACACATTATGCTGATACGAGTCTCTCCACGGCCACTTGATTCTTTGAACCCAACTCAAGGATTACACCGCCCTTTGAAGCTTGTGTTCCATTGAATATCTCTGATAGCTTCGTGAGCTTGTAACTTCGTGTATATGCCATAACACCTGGTTATAAAGTAGATGACATTCTTGCTAAGAGTTTTGCACCTTCTGAGACATCTGTTGTTATTCCTCACATCCAACATGACAGTGACGCTTCCTCCCTGAGTCAACAACAAAGTCACAGTTTGACTAAAAGATCTTGTGAGTTCTCCTTCCCAATGATCAGATATGCCGTTGATTTTCATTTTACTTAGTTGAATTGAACTGGAGACACCGTCTCTTGATTTTCTAGGAGAAACCTCGATGTCAACTGTAAAAAAAAAATCTCGTAACCATTCTGATTCACACATAAACCAAATTCTTCAATGTCGAGGCCGTCTATCCCTGAGATGAGTTTTCCTCTCGATTCTTAAGTGAAGCAACAAGAATCAAGTGCAACTGAGTCACTTCTTAAGTCATCCTACACATAAGTCACATGCTCCTCCATTCAGTTTCATAGAATCCTGATTGCTTCAACCGCTTACAATATCTGGTGATTACAGGACCATGCAACTTTATCAGCCAACAATCTAGTCCAGTTTGTGAACTTTGCGAATGACACCTCTGATAAGTTTCGTTTGAGTTTATGAAATTTTCACATGGTCACCATCATCGAATCTTATCTAGACGCCACAATTCTCACACCATTATATTTCCCTCTGATCAGCAGCATGTAACTTATCTCCTCAAGTCTACTTCCTTTGTGTTGACTAATTCTCTATTATGATAGCACATAACGAAGGGATTTATCTCTGACCATGAATTAAGTGTCTTCCAAAAAATTTATCCTTTGTCTACCAGAACAACTCCCTTCTCTGATTAATCAAAGCAGCTCTCATGCTTTCTCTCAATGGAAATCACGACGATTCAGAAATTTAAAACAACGTTGACCAAAGACTTGACATTTTTTTTTTTAAATATGACCAATGTCACAGCTATCTTTTTCTCCTAAGATACCATGAACTCTAGGTCTCTCTTATTCTTGACCAGAATCACACAATTTTCCAGCGAGCTCATCCAACTTTATCCAACACAATATCACAACGGCCAAGTTCAGCTCCCTTTCGTGGTAACAAGAATCAAATTTGATGCAGCTCCAATTAAACTCCGAAATTCCAATTCAAATCAGATGTGTGGCTTTCCTCTTTCCATCGTCATCTCTGATTTCTTATCTTCCCATCCACAACTTCAAGTGGCTGTGATTTTCGTGATAACTTCTCTTACTATGCTCCTTCCATGTCAGAGACAAGAAAATCCACCACCAAAATCGAGCTTCTTCTCTTGATCTGGTAGAATAATTGCAGATCTTAATACAATCATGAGACATCTCATCTTCTTTAAGAAACTCACAGCTCTATGTTCTTCAAATCCAACTTGAATTTTGGGCTTGAATGATATTAGGCCCATCTGAACTCCTAATATATAAACCATGCCCTAAGAGAACCCAAACTAAACGCTTCGTTTTAATCCTCCCTTCTTCACGATTCATCTCTGACCTTTCACGATAACTACTTTCACAAAGTCAATACGGATCAGAAACAACAGATATCCTCACGAGTTTCTTCAGGTCAAGCCACAAAAATATATCCTCCATTATCGAGGTTCGGTTTCCTTACATCCCCGAGACCTAGTCCAGATCAAATCCACTAGAACAAAATTGCAATTACAATTGCTGTGATATCCAACAGTACAATGTCTATCACTCTTTTCTAGATGAATATCTATGGAAACGATATCTCTACAAAGAATATCAGCCGGCAGCACCGGTGCAATACCATCTTCTCATGGCTGCAGAATCCATAGATAAACCACCAATCAGATCTACTAATCTTCTCTGGTGGGGCGACGTCACACACCTGTGTGCATCTCACGATAAACCCTAGACGCTCGCCCATTCAAGTCGTCGTCTCTTGGTTTATATAGTCAAGGGTCAAAACCCTAAGCATCCATAAGCCCACGTGATTTTTCCATCTTCTGGGCTTCTAAACTCATGTGGCTATGTTTCCTAAAACAAAGGAAACTTCACCAATAAGGAAATAATCATATATTTATGTTTTTCCATTCTGAGCTACATCCTGAGATACGTTCTGAGCTACTATCTGTTGTAGCACAAACTACCTCAGGAACTGCATTCACAACTGCCTCAATCTTTGTGTCAGTCCTGCTTGTCCAGCCACAACAATAAGTCTTAGTCTTTGTATCTCATACATTCTGAATCAACTCCATCTCCGCACCTTTGTCTTATCCGTCATAGGAGATGTATCACGTTCTATTCAAGTAACTGTGTCACGTTCTGTTTCAGTAAGTTCTTAAACCAGTCACCAATACATCTTCATGTACGTTTGTTGTTTCTAATGGAAAATGAAATCCAGTTCACGGTGGATTATCCGGATGAATATATCACATCTGTTGGCGGACGCTACGAATACGATACCAGTTATAGAACAGTGTTGACCAAATTGTTAATCTTCAAAACTTCCTATGGAAGGACCTCTCCGATACTCGGTGTGAAAATTTGTGGAATACCAATTGGGAAAGAATTCATGTTGGAGGGTAAAAATGGAGGAAAACTTCTTGGATTCCATGGATGCTCTGGTCAAGCTCTTGATGGCATTGGAGCTTACTTCTTCGCTGTAAATCCTTCTTTTAAGCACTTTGACCTTCAAGGTGGGAATGGAGGGAGAGCTTGGGACGATGGTGCATACAATGGTGTTAGAAAAATACTCATTAGCCTCAAGAGGCGATACAATGGTAAGTTTGTGAGTTATGTGAGGTTTGAGTATGCAAAAGGAAATTCAATGGTACCACATGCTCATGGTAAAAAACAAGAGGTTCCACAAGAGGTACTGTTGATACAAATTATATGTTTACTTTGTTCTTTACCGAAATACTCTGAAAAAAAAATAAAAAAAAATTTAATTGCAGTTTGTGGTGGATTATCCTAATGAACACATTACGTTAGTGGAGGGAACCATTGATGGCTACCTCACATCGCTTAGGTTTAAGACATCAAAAGGAAGAATCTCTCCTGCTTTTGGTAATGTGGTTGGTAGGAAATTTGTGTTCGAGGAAAAACATTTCAAGCTTGTCGGGTTTTGTGGTCGGTCGGGTGATGCTATTGATGCTATTGGTGCACTTTAGCCCTCTTCCACCTCCAGCTCCAGCTCCAGCTCCTGCTCCTTCTCCCGCTCCCGTTCTCGCTCCGGCTCCGGCTCCGGCTCCAGCTCCAGCTCCTGCTCCTCCTGCTCCCGTTCCCTCTCCGTCTCCAGCTCTAGCTCCGGCTCCGACTCTGACTCCGACTCCGGCTCCAGCTCCGGCTCCGACTCCAGCTCAAGCTCTAGCTATAGTTCCCGCTATCACAAAGATGGGACCTTTCGGTGGTAACAAGGGAAACACATTCGACGATGGTGTTTTCGATGGTGTAAAGAAAATAACAATCGGCACAGATGAATACATTGTAACATATATCAAGATCGAATATGAAAAGGATGGAAAAGTTGAACTCTGTGAACACGGGTATCTGAGTGAATCTGAAATGTAGTTTTCGGTGGCTTATCCAAATGAATATATCACGGCAGTCGGTGGAAGCTACAATCATATTTTCAACTATGATACGACGCTTATCACATTGCTTTATTTCACAACCTCCAAAGGATTTACCTCTCCATTATTCGGTAGGACGAAGGGAACAGAATTCGAGTTCAAAGGTGAAAATGGAGGAAAGCTTCTTGGATTCCATGGACGTGGTGATTATGCTATTGATGCCATTGGAGCTTACTTCGATGCTGGTTCTAAACCTGCTGGCCCCGACTCTGGCAGTGGAAGCGGATATAACAGTGATTCTAGTACTCAAAAACTGGACGCACAAGGAGGCGAGGGAGGCCATCAATGGGACGACGGTGGCGATTACGATGGTGTGACGAAGATACATGTTACAGTTGGTCGAGAAATTAAACAAATCAGGGTCGATTATATCAAGAATGGAAAGGCAAAGGAAGGACCCGCCCATGGTGTGAAAAGAGCCAGATCTTCCATTTCAACAGTGAGTCTTACATATTTCTTTCTCAAAGAACATTTTCTATAAAAAAGTGTTAAATTATTTCTGAAAATTTTCATTACCCTGCATGCAGTTTGTGATAAGTCATCCCGACGAGTATCTCCTTTCCGTGAAGGGTTGGTCGGATTCATCCAACAAGATTGGTGGAATTCAATTCATAACCAACACCAAGACTTCAAATTACTACGGATTTGAAAAAGATCCTGATGACGAAGGTACAAATATTTCACTTGAAGTGAAAGACAAGAAGATCGTAGGTTTTCATGGCTTCGCCAACACTCATCTCAATTCTCTCGGAGCTTACTTCGCTCCAATAACTTCTTCATCTTCCTCCTTGACTCCTCCCGACAAAGGAAGTGTTATTCCATGGTGTAAAGGGTAACAATATCATCTCAACGGTTCGTTAGCGTTTTTACACTCTGTATTTATTTAACCATTAGTTACTTGCATTTTGATATAAGTTTTCTATGCAGTTTGTGATAAGCAATCCTCCTGACGAGTATCTCGTTTCTGTGGAGAGTTGGTACGATGCTTCCAATGTCTGTCAAGGGATTAAGTTTAGAACCGACAAGGACAGTTCTAATTTCTTTGGGTGTAAGTTTTCTGAAAATGATGGTAAACCATTTTCTCTCCAATTCAAGGATAAGAAGATCATGGGCGTTCATAAGTTCGCGGACTCGAATCTAAACTCTCCTGGAACTTATTTTATACTAATATGTTCCTCTTCCCTCATCAAAGTGGAAGCTCAAGGAGGAACTGGCGGAGAAACATTCGACGATGGAGCTTTTGATCGTATAAGAAAAGTTTATGTTGGTCAAGGGGATTCCTATGTAGCTTATATCAAGTTCGAATATGTGAAAGACGGCAAAAGAGAGACACGCGAGCACGGAATAAAGACAACGTCAAGAGCAGAGGAATTCGAGGTTGATCAAGATGATGACATCACATCTGTGAAAGTTTTCTATGAGAAACTCTTGGTCTCTAAGACCGAAGTTATAACATCTCTTACATTCAAGACACTGAAGGGCATAACCTCTCAGCCGTGTGGAAAGACCTCAGAGAATATGTTCTTCCTTGAAGGCGGAAAAATCAAGGGATTCCATGGAAGTTCCAGCGATGTTCTTCATTCTCTTGGGGCTTATATTTCTTATTCTGATACTCCGATGTTGCATGGCAAGTGCATCCAGGTACATACATAGTAGGGTTGGACATATGGTTACATATTTATGTTCCGTTCATATATTCTTAGACCTAATGGGACGTAATACTCCCTGTGAACAAGATTGGTGACATTTGTGGTGACTATTATTATTAGGTTGAGCAAATAGGCAAGACTCCTGGACCAAGATGTTCTCACGCTATAGCAATGGTTGGAAACAAAATGTACTCATTCGGAGGAGAGTTAACGCCAAATTTTCACATCGATCGAGACCTCTACGTCTTCGATTTCAAGACTCACAGATGGTCTATCGCTGATCCAGACGGTGACGTTCCTGAGCTCTCCTGCTTAGGCGTTGGCATGGTAGCCATCGGCACCAAACTCTATGTCTTTGGTGGCCGCGATGGACTTCGTAATTACAATGGCTTCTACTCCTACGACATGGTTAAAAGCGAGTGGAAACTCCTAACTCACGTCAATAAAGGACCTGCACCACGTAGCTTCCATGCGATGGCTGCTGATAAGAATAATGTTTATGTCTTTGGTGGAGTGGCTGGTATGGAACGTGTTAACACACTTCATGCTTACAACATCGTTGATCAAAAGTGGACTGAGCTTCCAAATCCAGGAGAGTCTTGCAAAGGAAGAGGTGGCTCGGGGCTCGCGGTTGTGCAAGGGAAGATTTGGGTTGTGTATGGGTTTATTGGGGATGAAGTGGATGACATTCATTGCTTTGATCCAGTTGAAAGTAAGTGGACTAAAGTGGAAACAAGCGGTGAGAAGCCGTGGGCGAGAAGCGTGTTTGCGCTTGCGGTCCGGGGGAAATATATAATTATATCTGGAGGTGAGACTGAGATGGATCCGAAGGCTCATTTGGGTCCAGGGAAACTGACCGGCGGAGCTTTTGTGTTGGACACTGAGAGTTTGTTGTGGGAGAAAATTGACGAAGGTCATAGCCCCCGTGGATGGTGCGCATCCACAACTGCGTCCATTGATGGGAAAAAAGGGTTGCTGATTTATGGAGGGAAGTCTCCGACCAACGGTCGTTATGATGACATTTTATTTTATGGCATAGACTCTGCTTAAGACCGCTCGGTGTTGGTGAGACTTGAAAAATAAGAGCTAAGACTCATGCTTGTGTGTGTTTACAAATGTTTACATTTTCTGTGTGTTTGGTGTGTATGAAATAAATCGAAACAATAAGAGTGAAACTGGATTTTAAAGAATATATTGTGTGTGTAAATAAAGCATTTGGTTTCTCTACTAATGATAGAGAAAAAAGATGTTTAACTGTAAACAGTTTGACAATAGTAATTGTAGTGTCACGTAATTATCCATAAAGCTAGGGACAATAGGACAAGTAACAAAAATAGAATGCATCATGCGTAGAGTAACAAAAATCATATATACATTTTATATAAATATATGGATATGAATAGTATGTGCTGATACTTAGATTTTAGTTATGTTTGAGTTATGTTTGATATCAATTTCTCAAGCATTGATCGAGTAGTACGAGGTATTGAATCCAAATCAGGATGAATTAATCACAAAAATGCAGTAAACCGATCAAGTCAAGCAGACAAAATTTAATAAGTGAATCAAAAGTCCTAACAGATCAACAAACGATTAAACAGACAATTCAGAGAGAAGTAAACAGAACAAACACTTAAAATCAATACTAAAAGTCAAGCCAATGGAGTAGGTTAATTGATAGAGTGATCTAAAGCTATCATGAATACTCATTCAATCATTACATATTCTAATCCTTAAGCAGAGAACACATTAATCAATTAATCTAATCTCTTGGCACTAATTGTTTTTCCTAATCCTTAATCCTTCATCGAGATCAAATTATCATTTGTGATTAAAAGATAGACAAGCATTAATTTGAAGTTCTCAAGAGGACTTAAGTAGGAAGGATCATAAGAAATCTAGCCCTATACATTCCTGAATAACTCTAAATCACCCTAACCTACCTAACCCATAAGCCTTAAAAGAAACTATTCACTAATCATCTTAATGTTGGAATTGTGTCCAGTAATCTCGGTACTGTCTCTAGAAAGTAAGAGTATGTCGAGATCAGACATAAGTCATATAATACTGGGGATCATGATGGCTTGCTAGAGTCCGCTCATGATCTATAAGTCTTGGACTTATTGCTTTTATTATATGATCCCATATGGGTCACACGCCTAAGCTAACAGGAAAATGTGTTGGAACGGCTTAGCAGAAGTACGACAAAAGTGCTAGGCATTTGTCGTACTAAGAGAGAATGAATAATGGGTCTGATTAAATGGGATTTAATCAGATTGGGCCCAAAAGCCCATTAGGGAAAAGAGAAGGCTTTTAATGACTAAAAGCCAAGTCTTTTCTCCCTTAACCCTAACACCTAGCCGCGGCTCCTCTCCTCTCTCTGCGCCTCTCTTCCTTGTGGTCTAGCAGCCATTTCCTTGTGAAGCGTGTGTGAACCTTTGGAGGATTCATCCCTCGGTGCATCTATCTGATCTCTGACCTGTTCTCTTCCTTCCGCTGCAACAAACAGGTAAAAGGTGAGATCATCTAATGTTTCTAAATAAGAACACCTAGATCTGATGCATGTTTAGGTTGATATCAATATGAGAATTGAATCAGGATCAACTGAACTTTCCAACAGTGGTATCAGAGCCATTGGTTCTTAGGTTTCTTGTTTTAGATTCATGTTTAGGTTGTTTAATCTGTTTAGAATTGTTTTTGAATCAATTACTGATAAGATAAAACAGTTAAGAAACAAATTTTTGAACCCTAAACACACTAATTCAGATCGCAAACTGAGCTATATGACTCAGGTTTGTGATCGGCCGAGTGAAATCCGATCGGCTTGGCCGGTTGGATCGCATGGCCGAGATGTTGGCCGGCCGGATGGATCGATCCCGATCGCTTGGCGATCGTTGGAAGTGATCGACCCGAGCATCCCGATCACGGTTGCAGCTTGCACGATCGTCCCGATCGAGAAGCTTGGCATGGACGATCGCGGCTTGCTCGTCCCGGCTGTCCCGCGTGATCGAGGCCGAGTATCGACCACGACCGTCCCGACCGTCAAGTCCACGGCCATACCGATCATGGATCGAGTTGGCTAGGGTTGGCGGCTAGGGTTTGATTGCGTGAAGATCACGACTAGGTCGTGATCGGTTCACGTGATCAAATCGGTTCGGTTCGGTTTAAAATTTTAATTAAAATTGATTCGTTCTGGTTTGATAAACAGATTTTAATAATTTTATTAAATCTGGTTAAACCGGGATAAGAAATCCAATGTCGAAAGAATTATTGGATTTAGTGCCTAAACCAGGAATTTCTAATTTGATTTGGTTGGACCAAATAAATTGAGAAAATCCGGTTTAGTAAATAACCGGTTGACAATTGTGGTCGTCGTAGTAATTAAAACTTGGTTAGACCAGTTTTAATGAACCAGACCGGTTATGTCAATTAATTGGACAATTGGGTCATGTCTTGGACATGGACCAATTCTTGGGCCTCGGGCCAAGAAGTTAAAACAATTGAGCCAGTTAATTGAGTCTTTCTTCAGATTAATTTAAAATCTATTTTATAAAATTATAAAGTCGTTTTTAAATTAAAGTTTCCGAAATTTTGAAATTAGAAAGTTTCTTAAAATAGAAGTTTCTGAATTTGCGGGTTTTGGATTTTAAGAAATTTCTAAAGTTAGAAAGTTTCCGGTTTTAGAAAGTTTCCAATTTTAGAAAGTTTCCAAAAATAGTAGGTTTCCATAAATAGAAAGTTTCCCGAAATAGTAATCTTCTATTTTGGGAATGATTTTAATAAACCTACGAACCTCAAATAATATCAAGCGTTGGATGTCTTGTCCAGGCTATGTCAGCTGTCAAAGCCCATTCAATCGCATTCATGGCCTTACAGTGTGAGGATGTCTGCTTTTGCGTGGGTAAGACGGTTTGTGATTCATAAATGTCATTGGGAGTCCCAGACATTAATGATTACATGACTGTATAGTCTGGTTTTCTTGACTGGGCCATCGGGAGTCCCGGGCCTTGAGACATCAGAGTGGATTGGGCCTCGGGCCCAGATTCACAACCAAGAGTTATATCACGGATATAATTAGCCGATATAGGGCTTACCGATATAAGCTAAGGTTGGGTGACGGCCAGTGGCCCACTTTAATCTTAGTTATATGTGGATCTTGGAATCATTATATTCTATTGAGGGTAACTTAGGTTATTGAATATAATGCGTGATTAATCATATTATTCTTTAATACGAGATTAGTCATTTTGAACATATAACTAATAACCTTTTTATTTACATATTTCAGATATGACTACTACAAGCACACAAAACACATTCTCGATCCAGTCTGTTCTCGAGAAGGAGAAGCTGACTGGAACGAACTTCCTGACATGGTCAAGGAACTTGAGGCTGGTCCTCAAGCAGGAGAAGAAGGATTATGTCCTTCGAGATCCCCTCCCCGAGAGGCCTCTTGCCAATGCTGCCAGGACTCTGCACAATGCTTGGGAAAAGCATTCGTCAGATGAAAATGATGTTTATTGCCTGATGTTGGTGACAATGACTCCTGAGCTGCAAAAACAGTTCGAAAGTGTATTGTCTCCAATCGAGATCATGGCAAGCCTGAAATCGCTCTTTCAGGAGCAGGCTAGGACCGAGAGGTTCCAGACAGTTAAGAACCTCTTGGACTGTAAGTTGGCTGCGAATGCGGCAGTGAGTCCTCATGTCTTGAAGATGATGGGTTATCTCGATCATCTTCAGAAACTCGACTGCCCAATCAGCCAGGAACTTGCCTGCGACATCATTCTGCAGTCTTTACCTGCAAGCTATGATCAGTTCATTCTGAACTTTAACATGCATGGCTTGAGTAAGACACTGCCTGAGCTTCACGGAATGCTCAAGACTGCAGAGCCCAACTTGAAGAAAACCGCCAAGGACCCCAATGTACTTATGGTACAAAAGGGCAAGGGTTTAAGAAGTCTTCTGCTAAGGATAAGGGAAAGGCCAAGGGTGTCCAAGTCGCGGACAAGGACACGCCAAAGCCCAAGCCCAAGTCCAAGGCTGGGCCTACTGACATGTGCAGGTTCTGCAAAGAACTGGGGCATTGGAGAAGAGATTGTAAGAAATTCCAGGAAGGTCTAAAGGAATTAAAGAAGAAGACTTTCGAGACTTCTTCATCAGGTATTTTTGTTATAGAAGTTAATACAACTACTTCTGATAATACCTCATGGGTCATGGATACTGGTTGTGGGGCTCATATTTGTACTAATATGCAGGCACTCAGCAACAGTAGAAGGCTGAAGCAAGGACAAGTGGAGCTACGAGTTGGGAATGGAGCGAAAGTTTCAGCACTAGCTGTAGGAACATACTTGTTGTCTTTACCTTCGGGATTGATTTTAGAACTGAATAATTGTTATTTTGTACCTGCTATAAGCAGAAATATTATTTCAATTTCTTTGTTGGATTTGGAAGGTTATGATTTTTCAGTTAAGAATAAATTATGTTCCTTCAATCGCAACAATTTGTTCTATGGTTCTGCCCCTCTTACGAATGGGCTTTACATACTCGATCAATCCGCGCCAATTTATAACATTAATACAAAACGGTTTAAACCTAATGAGGAAAACCGAACGTTTCTATGGCATTGTCGTTTAGGGCACATCAGCGAGAAACGCATCAAGAGGCTCCATTCGAATGGACTTCTTGGCTCATTTGACTTTGAGTCATGTGAGAAATGCGAATCCTGCATGATGGGCAAAATGACACGGGCCCCCTTTAATAAACCTAACGAGAGGGCCAGTGACTTATTGGGCCTGATAC
This sequence comes from Orychophragmus violaceus, assembly GCA_030180135.1. Classification (NCBI taxonomy): domain Eukaryota; kingdom Viridiplantae; phylum Streptophyta; class Magnoliopsida; order Brassicales; family Brassicaceae; genus Orychophragmus; species Orychophragmus violaceus. The sequence goes on along the minus strand of CM058229.1, from coordinate 87,113,651 downwards.
ACACTGATGTGTGTGGCCCAATGTCCACAAATGCAAGAGGAAACTATCAGTACTTCATTACCTTTACTGATGATTTCAGTAGGTATGGATATGTTTATTTAATGAAACATAAATCTGAATCTTTTGAGAAGTTCAGAGAATTCCAAAATGAAGTACAGAACCAACTTGGCAAAAGCATTAAGGCTCTTCGGTCCGACCGAGGAGGAGAATACTTAAGCCAGGAATTCAGTGATCATCTGAGAGAGTGTGGGATCGTATCCCAACTCACTCCTCCTGGAACACCTCAATGGAATGGTGTGTCTGAGAGGAGAAATCGGACCTTATTGGATATGGTTCGATCTATGATGAGTCACACAGACCTTCCAATATCCCTTTGGGGATATGCTCTGCTAACAGCAGTGTTCACACTAAACAGAGCGCCATCAAAAGCAGTAGCAAAGACACCATATGAATTATGGACTGGAGAAGCTCCAGTGCTGTCTTATCTAAGAATTTGGGGTTGTGAAGCCTATGTTAAGAGATTAATCTCAGATAAGCTTACACCAAAATCTGATAAATGCTACTTCATTGGTTATCCACGGGAAACCAAGGCTTATTACTTCTATCTACGTTCCGAGAACAAGATCTTTGTTGCCCGGGATTGTAACTTTCTTGAGAGAGAGTTTCTCTCTAAGAAAGACAGTGGGAGTAAGGTACTGCTTGAAGAAATTCAAGATGAACAGGATACTGCTCAACCTAATGAGGAAGAGCAGCAGGAGGATCTACAAGAAATTGTAGAGCCTGAACCTGTAGTACCTGAAGTTCGAAGATCCGGGAGGATCCGTCACGAACCCGAGAGATATCAGGGATTCCTCGTGACTGACTGTCATGATCTTTTGATCATTGATGGTGATGAACCATCGAACTTCAATCAAGCGATGATGGGCCCAGATTCCTCTAAGTGGCGCAAGGCCACTGATTCCGAAATGGACTCCATGTCGGTCAACCAAGTGTTTTCGTTGGTTGACTTACCCGCTGGTGTAAAAGCCATCGAGTGCAAATGGATCTTCAAGAAGAAGATTGACGTGGATGGAAATGTCCAGATTTATAAAGCCAGGTTGGTGGCAAAAGGTTTCAGACAAGTTCACGGTGTGGACTACGATGAAACCTATTCACCGGTGGCTATGATGAAATCTATTCGGATTCTACTAGCAACTGCAGCTTTTCATGATTATGAAATTTGGCAGATGGACGTGAAAACCGCCTTCCTGAATGGTATTCTGGAAGAGGATGTGTATATGACACAACCTGACGGTTACATAGATCCAAAGAATGCTGGGAAAGTATGCAAGCTTCACAAATCCATTTATGGATTGAAGCAAGCATCGAGGAGCTGGAATCTTCGTTTTGATGAAGCGATCAAGCAATTTGACTTCATCAGAAACGAAGAAGAACAATGCGTGTATAAGAAATCTAGTGGGAGCAAGATTGTATTTCTTATTCTGTATGTCGATGACATATTACTTCTCGGAAACGACATTCCAATGCTGAAGTCTGTAAAAGACTGGCTTGGAAGTTGTTTTTCCATGAAAGACATGGGTGAAGCCGCATACGTTCTTGGAATTAGGATCTATCGAGATAGACCTAAGAGACTGATAGGCTTGTGTCAAGACTCATACATTGACAAAGTCCTACAAAGATTCAGCATGAAAGATTCCAAGAAGGGCTTCACGCCAATGGTACATGGCACAACGCTGAGCAAGAAGCAGAGCCCTACGTCGGCTGCTGAGCTTGAGCGCATGAAGAACATTCCTTATGCATCTGCAATAGGATCTGTCATGTATGCCATGATCTGTACTCGTCCTGATGTTGCTTATGCATTGAGCATGACGAGTAGATACCAGTCAAATCCAGGTGAAAACCATTTGATTGCCGTAAAGAATATCTTGAAGTATCTAAGACATACTAAGGATAAGTTCTTGGTGTACGGTGGAAGTGATGTGCTTAAAGTCAGTGGATTCACGGACGCAAGTTTCCAGACAGACACAGATGATTTCCGGTCACAGTCCGGTTATGTCTTTTGTCTGAATGGCGGTGCAGTAAGTTGGAGAAGCTCCAAGCAGGACACCGTTGCTGATTCCACTACAGAAGCTGAATATATCGCCGCCTCGGAAGCAGCGAGGGAAGCTGTTTGGATACGAAAGTTCATTATGGAACTAGGTGTGATACCAGATGCGGCTGAGCCTCTGGCACTGTTTTGTGACAACAATGGTGCTATAGCTCAGGCAAAGGAACCAAGGTCACACCAGAAATCCAAGCATGTTCAAAGAAGATATCACTTGATACGTGACATCATTAATAGAAAGGAAGTCAAGATCAGCCGAGTTCCGACAGATGATAATGTCGCTGATCCGTTGAAAAAGCCACTCCCAAGGCCTAAGCTCGAGTTCCTAACTGAAGCTGTAGGCATTAGAAACATTGAAATGTAATCTAAATTTGAGTGGGAGTTTTGTGAGCTTTATTTTAGTTATTTGATATGTTCTTGTAAAACATTATTTTATGTTTTAATGAAATTATTATTTCTAGATTATTTTAACTGTGATGAAATAATCGTTCCAAAATGATATAAACTATTTTATAGGTCATCGAAGTAAATGATTTGATCTTGAGTCATCGAAATCATTTAGCTTGATCATGAGACCCTATATTTGATAGATGTTATATATCATCCCGTCCCCAGTCGAAGGTTGTTGAAATTGGAACATCAACAACCGTGTGAGACTGGATTGGTACGTGACTTATGACAAAGTCTCGGTGTGTCATAGATGCGCGGCATCAAAGTCAGTACATAGGTGTATGTTGGGAACATACGACCGGACAAGACCCGCTTATAAGAACTCTTCAGGATATTTATATCTGTGTCATAAGAGATTCTTACTACGACTATAGAGTATAGTCCTTAGACCTGAGTTCACATGCATGTGACTGCACATGGACTGATGTACTTTGATCATTGTCTAACGCTATCGTTCTGTGATAGCTATAAGGACCTTGTTTGGGTACATCATGAAATGAGTGGTTTACAGTGATGGAACAAGATGGGATTTGTCCCTCCAATATAAATGGAGTGAATATCTCTAGGCCAATCGGAGATTTGAATACTGGAAAACGCATGGCCATGCTCAAACGGACTTTCCCGAGTCGTTTGGATTGTCAGTATCAAATCAGAGTCCGATGAACAAGATTAGGCTTTATAAGGATGACACCAATCTTGCCTTATGACTAATCGAGATATTGTGACAAAAGGATTATGAATACAGAGATTCCAGTACAAGTGGGAGATTGTTGGAATTGTGTCCAGTAATCTCGGTACTGTCTCTAGAAAGTAAGAGTATGTCGAGATCAGACATAAGTCATATAATACTGGGGATCATGATGGCTTGCTAGAGTCCGCTCATGATCTATAAGTCTTGGACTTATTGCTTTTATTATATGATCCCATATGGGTCACACGCCTAAGCTAACAGGAAAATGTGTTGGAACGGCTTAGCAGAAGTACGACAAAAGTGCTAGGCATTTGTCGTACTAAGAGAGAATGAATAATGGGTCTGATTAAATGGGATTTAATCAGATTGGGCCCAAAAGCCCATTAGGGAAAAGAGAAGGCTTTTAATGACTAAAAGCCAAGTCTTTTCTCCCTTAACCCTAACACCTAGCCGCGGCTCCTCTCCTCTCTCTGCGCCTCTCTTCCTTGTGGTCTAGCAGCCATTTCCTTGTGAAGCGTGTGTGAACCTTTGGAGGATTCATCCCTCGGTGCATCTATCTGATCTCTGACCTGTTCTCTTCCTTCCGCTGCAACAAACAGGTAAAAGGTGAGATCATCTAATGTTTCTAAATAAGAACACCTAGATCTGATGCATGTTTAGGTTGATATCAATATGAGAATTGAATCAGGATCAACTGAACTTTCCAACACTTAAACCCAACAAAATCCATGAGAATCATGTTAAACCAAACAAAATCCATGAGAATCATGTTAAGTTTGTTGATTAGTGAAAGATTAAAGGAAAGAGAGGATAAATGAAAGACAAATTTAACTTAGATTAAAGAACGATTAAAACTTGTTTAGAAAAATACCAAGATCAAAGTACTTAGAGAAAAACAAGCTTAGGAAAACAAAATCAGGGGTTTTTAGATTTTATAGTGAACAGTGTCGAAACCGGGTCAACCCGGAACTAACCGGATATTGACCCGGTTCAAGTTGGGTTAAGCTGGTTCGCGAAGGATTCCATCGGCCAAGTGAAGCCGATGAACCATGTCCAATATAATCACATCGGCCTCAGTTGGCCGGTGGATGTGGTCCGATGGCAAGATATCGGCTTGCATATGGTCAATTTTTCCGTCCGAAAATGTTACGGCTTATGAAGGCTTGAAACTACAAAACCATTGGACTGAGGCTTCATGATGATTTTGGTACGATATAGTTTCATCAGATTATGTATGCCCGATGTTGCAGTCTGATAAAATAACATCGGGCTATGTGTGTCCAATGTTAGAGTCCGAGAAAGTTACGGCAAAGCGACGACTTGAAGTTCCCATTTCATCGGACCATTACTGCCTAATGTTGGCAGCCCGATGAAATGACTTCGGATTGATGCCGTCCAATGCTGGGTCCGATGGTCTTTGGTCCATGCTCCTCTTTGTCGTCCTCTCCTCCTTTGCTCCAATCATGCCTCCACACTTGTATGTCTTCTTTCCAAAACTCCAATAACCTGTAAAGAACATAGGAAACACTCCAAAAAAAACTCAAGAATGCATGATCCTAACTCTAAACTCATCAAACTCCTAAATGCATCAAAATATCATGAAAACAAGTAAGAAATCATGAATTAGACACTAGAACATTCATTAAAACATAGCTAAATACACCTAAAATGCAAAGACATGATGTGCTTACTTGTAACTTGTCAGTTTTTCAATTTTATGTTGGAAATTAATCTTGTATTTATAAATAAGAATTAAATAGCACCCGACCTTAATAAAAAGAAGAAGAATTAATAATTGAGTAACACAATTTTTAATCATGTTAATATATTCTTTTTGAATATGAATTTATTGAGCGATTAAGAATTGTGTTATTTCCAGAAAGAGTCTACAAAATCGAGAAAAGAACAAATCTGAATGTCAGACAACCACCAAAAAAATAGGTGAATTACATTGAGTGAGTGTAGTTTTTACTTTTTTTGTGTAGTTCAATATCTTTTATTATTTGTAAGCAGTTTTGTATTTTTTAATAACATATTATGTGGTTTTGTGGACAAAAATGCCTCTACATTTTTAAATTGTGAATTTACTAAAACGTAGAACTATTGAGGATAATTGGTTTCATTTTTTTCGATGATTTATATGTTTTTGGGTTAAAAATAATATAATTATTTTATTTTTTTAGAGTTTTAGAAAGAAAGCAACATTTTCTCTCTCTTCCAAATAAATCCGGCGAGAGAGTCTCAAACAAGCCTTCATTTATGGATTATTGCGGCGAGACAAACTAATTATGTGTAGTTTTCTTCTTTTAGATTACAAACTTGAGTCACCATTGTGACTGTTTTGTGCAGATAGGGGGACAAACTTAGATTTATTAATAATTTTTTTATTCCTTACCTCTAACATCCTATTTTGATCGGAACAGGTTAACCTATTCGGGAATCTCCGAATATGTGCTTATTTTGAACTCCCGAAGCATTTTGCTTCCGAAATGACCTTGATCAGCTCTGTCCTTAAATAAATTGGAGTTCCTCTTCTTCAACCTCAATAAGGTAAAGTATCCAAAACCCTCAATTTAATTTCGCCGGTACAAATAGACTTGCCGTCCATGGAAAACTTTTACTTTTAACGGAAATCTTTAGAAATATTCTTGTTTGAATCGCAGACCATGGCAGACGAAAGACTGCCAATAAAAATATATATTCAAAACCAGATATTTTAAAAAAGTGTGAAAGAAGATTAGGTCTATGCCTGAGTGGGAGATCATTCGAGATTCCAGTTTCAGAGGGTTGTTTATGCTTCCAGTCAAACAAAGTCATATATCTGGAAAAATGATTCATAGCTTATTGACGAGGCAACTAATAACGAAAAAAGATATGAGCTTACTTCAGATTTTCTAGGCAGCCTATGCGCTTCTCACTAGGTGAGTTCGGTATGATAACAAGGCTAAATTACGGTGAGGGGCAAGAGCCAGAGGAGACTGCTGAGAAGACAAAAAATCTTGAAGGATCAAAATCAGTGTTGGAAGAGTTGTTTGGCAAATGGGTAAGGGGAGAAAATAAGGACACAAGGATGAGGATAACATACTTAAGATGCTTGATGATCCAAAGTTGGATGGTTCAAAAAGGTTGAAGCTTGCTCTGATATGCATATGGAGTGCTTATTTGTAGCCATAAAATGCAAAGACGACACCGCATTATGTTGAGATGCTTAGAGATGTGGAGTTATTTCTACGGTATCCATGGAGTCATGAGTCTTTTATGAAGATAATTAACTCAATGAAACATGGACCGAGATCTGTTAAAGCTGGGGATGATCCTATGCAAACATTTAGGACGCAGCTGAAGTAACAAACAAAAGTGGTATATGGATTCCCACTTGCATATCAACCTGTATTCCTGGACTGGTGGACATGATACCTGACCATGGATCAACTCAACTTCAGGGAAACTACATTTCAGAATATCCCCAAGAACAATTGGATTAGTAGTGAGACTGTACTTGACATTGAGTTCAGACCTAAGGTTAGTGGATACTTGAACTATCCACATATATACTCACCACCATCGATTCAATAATTTACAAAATTTGTCTATACACAGGTGAATGTGGTGCCATTTTGGACACCATAAGAGCCTCGATTAGACGAAGTCTGGGGGGGGGGGGGGGGTATGGTGTGATGAGATTAAAGAAAAGAAGGTTCAATACCTTGAAAATCTGTTGGAGCAGGGCCACAATTTAAAAAAACCGACTAGTCTGGTGGTGACTCTTCTATGAGGCTTGTTGAACAAATCCCAAAACCCTTTGTTGAGAGTAAAATGGAGAGAAGTGTGTATGCAGCAGCTGATGATGGAACCAGCAGTGAGGCTGACTCGGTTGGCAATGAAAATTTAAGACTTGGGTAACGAAAACAATTAAAAAATGTCTGAGAAAGATGAAAAAATGTCTGAGAAACAGTGAAAAATGTCTGAAAAACTGGTAAAACAAGAAGAAGATATTTCTGGCCTGAAGCGAAGGTTATCGTATCGGTCTTGCAGGGTACCGAACAAGCAACATCTACAAAGCCCTCCATAAAATAACACATTGACGTTCATGAACAAGCATCACACGAATAATACTTATGATAGTTCTCCTCGGAGTGTTAGTAATGAAGAGGATGATGAAAGTTTTACCAGTGACGAGAAACGTTGGGATAAAGTGAATGCTGTTATGTCTGAACTCCCAAACACCAATGTTTATGAATCTTATTTTCGATCAGCAGAATCTTGGTGATGAGTTTAACGGTTGCCGGTTCAACGTTCCCATCGTTTGTACTCAGCCAGCTGCATCAATGGTTCCTTCCAAGGATCAATCCACTGATGTAAAGTTACCTGATAGCAAGGAGGGTGTGGCCATTACTAAAGAATTGGTGGATCAAGATGAACACAATGTCATCCGTGCGGAAGAATGCCTAAAACCTATGGGAGAAAAGAAGGCAGAAGATAGCATGCTTTTGAATCAACCACAACATGTGATCTATGGATACCTTCTTGTGAGTTTTGAATTAATTTATCAAATTTCGAGTTAACTTTACATTATCAATATTTTGGGTTTTAAAATCTTAGGATGATACAAATAGCGTTAATAAGCATACAAAGGAAGATGAAGAGGTATCCACAAAGTTAGGAAAGAAACAACTATTGGAACAAAGTATAACATATGATGATGAGCAGTCTATGCGGCGACAAAACAATCACAGGTAAGTAAAAATATAAAATTTGAGGGTGTTTCCACACATTTATAAGAGCTAACTTATTTTGGGGTTTTGAATCTTAAGAGGATACAACCGGGGTCAATAAGGATACAATGGCGTTTGAAGGTTAGATAGAAACAACTTAGGTTTACATTTATGTGTTAACTATTGGATACTTGTTTCCATCACTACAAGAAAACATCGTTTTTGCGAATGGAACTTGCGACTATACTTGTAGTCGTAACTTATGGCCACTATTAGGGGACAACATTGCTACTCTTTTGGGTTCATTAGAAGATATAGGATGGCCAGTTCTTTGTTTCTTTAAGAATTTTCAATTTCGATTTTTCTTAAGTCTTTTGCCTTTATTTGTTTTGTATTTTCGATGGCCATTAGTCCATCTTGTAACCAAAAACTCCAGGCTATTTAAAGCCTCTCTTTTCCTTTTTTAATGTTTAGCAAGTTTAAACTCCAGGCTAGTTTTGCTCTTGTTTAAATTTTGGTCATTTTGGATTGAGTGTTCTAAGTTGTTCCTGTTTGATTTGTTGCTTGAAAAACTGAAAACCAAAAGTAAAGAGAGTTAGTCGAAGTTCCTAGGTTGATGGAAGTGTAACCAGCCGATAATTTCCCTAGGTTGCTCTCTGTTAGATTTCTTTTGTAACCTGCGATTTAAAGCTGTTCTTATTGTTTTTATTCTGCTTCATGTTCGTTCTGTTGCACCCACATCAAAAAAAATAATATATATATATATATATATATATGTTAGACGGCCGCACCACCCAATCGCATATAGCACTAGGGTTTTCCCTTTTTGAGTCAATTGTGTTTGCGGTTTGCTTGAATTAGTGTCAGTTTGTTTCAAGTTGTTTACCCTCGGTTTAGTTGCTTGGTTTCCTTTTTTTTGTTCCTCATAAAAAAGAAAGAATGAATCATATTGCATCTTTTCCTTTTCTTTTTTTAGCGATTTCACCTTTCCTTTTTGGTGTTTTCCTTTTGTTTCTTCTTTCTGGTTTGCGTGTAATCCTGTGTTTAAGTGTGCAGGCTACATATATGGGAAATAACCTAGAAAACCAGCAGGTGGCTCCACCTGATCTAGCCCAACTCCTGACCGCGATCCAGACGATCAATCAGTCATTAGGTACTCGGCTCGACCGTCTCGAGCGACCCGGGGAGCAGCAACCTCGACCAGAAGATAAAAATAACAGTAAGACTAACCTTCTAATCTCTTCTCATTCGGTATCTAAGGCTATACATCAGAACACGCAGATTCTGCTCATGGTCGTTAAGGAGGCTCTCAACGCATGTTCTAATGACATGGAGTTGCCCCGAGAAGTGTGGAGGCGAACTGATGGGGCACTTTGGCGTGGACAAGACATTGACAGTCCTGTCCGACCACTTCTTCAGGCAACACCAGAGACGGGACATGGAACGCTTCTGTTCCAAATGCATGACCTGCCTCAAGGCCAAGTCCAGCTCACATCCTTACGATTTATATATGCCATTACTTATACCTAACCGACAATGGGTCGACATCTTTTTGATTTTGTGCTTGGACTGCCTAAAATCAGGAACAAGGATTCCATATTTGTGGTGGTCGATCGGTACTCTAAGATGACCCATTTTATACCGTGTTCCAAGGCCAATAACGCGAACCAGACGGCCGACCTGTTCTTCAAGGAAGTAGTGAGGCTGCACAGACTGCCCAAGACCATCGTGTTAGACCGCGACCCGACCTTCCGCGGTCACTTCTGGAGAACCCTGTGGCGAAAGATAGACACCAAGCTTCTGTTCTCCACGAACTATCATCCACAAACGGACGGACAGACCAAGGTCATCAACCGGATGCTCTCAGCCCTACTAAGGTCCACACTCGGTAAAAAATTATCTAGCTGGTCAGACTATATTCCATTTGTTGAGTTTGCTTATAATCTTGCTAACCACTCAGCTACCAAGCTGTCACCGTTTGAGATTGTCTATGGTTTTAAGCCCGAGACGCCCCTCGACCTCAAGCCCTTGCCACCGCTGGAATTCATCAACATGGCGGAGAACCGAAGGCTGAAGCAGTAGCCAAACTCCATCAAATGGTCAAGGAGAACATATAAAAGAAGACGGCCCAATACAAGAGCAAACTGACAAACATAGGAAGGAGATTAACTTCGAACCGGGCGACTGGGTTTGGGTACATATGCGACCTGATTGGTTCCAGAATCAACGAAGGTCGAAACTCGCGCCGCGGGTAGACGGACCATTCCGAGTCCTGAAGAAGATAAATGATTATGCTACCAACTTGAACTCCCATGTGAGATGAGTATATCCTGGAGCTTTAATGTTATTGATTTGTCTCCTTTTTTGTGCAGGTGATGTTGTTCTGAGGATAGAACCTTCCCAAGGAGGAGGGAATGATGAGGACATCAGATAATTCAAGCCCGAACCGAACAAACCGGACGTGCCGTCGTCGACCGCGCCCGACGTTCCGCCCTCGACCATGCGGATCGTTGACCAGTTCCCGACCATGCTGAACGTACCGCGGACGCGATCAGGGAAGAGGAAGGTTTGGGACGATTTCAGTTGAGCCTTGGACCAACTAATCTCCAAGAAGAGCATAGACCACATCACGACCCAGTTAGACCAGCTTGACCATGACCAACCTGTTATAAACCAGTTGGCTTAAAGGATGATCAATACAGAAGCCGTCTAACCACTTGACCCGACCGTCCCATGGCCACTACTCAAGACCGTCCGATCAACCATGATCTTCAGCATCGAGTCCGACGAGCCTAATACCAGACATTCTCTTGGAACGAAGATTATACTCTTTTCCCCTTGTGAGGTTTTGTGCCAATTGGGTTTTCCTTACAATGTTTTTAATGAGGTGATCCTAGCTCCGTTCATTAGAAGAGATAGGACGGCCCGTTCTTTGTGTCTTTAAGACTTTTCCATTTCGATTTTTCTTAAGTCTTTTGCCTTTATTTCTTTTGCATTTTCGATGGCGCATCTTGTAACCAAAAACACAAGGTTATTTAAAGCCTCTCTTTTCCTTTGTTAATGTTAAGCAAGTTTAAACCTAAAAGTGTTTAGCCAAAGACGGTGCATTGATCTCTCTCTCTCTCTCTCTCTCTCTCTCTCTCTCTCTCTCTCTCTCTCTCTCTCTCTCTCTCTCTCTCTCTCTCTCTCTCTCTCTCTCTCTCTCTCTCTCTCTCTCTCTCTCTCTCTCTCTCTCTCTCTTACTCCCTCGACCGTCCTCATTTGCCCGTTCGTTCGCTCGCTCGCTGATATACCATGGATTTTAGGGATTTTAACCATGGTATATATCTTATTTATCGAGTCTTAAGTTATGTTTTGGAGTCTTTTTAGTATGTTTACAGGTTTAGACACGTTTGAAGCGGAATTGGAGATTATGGAGCATTTTGGAGCATTTTGGAGTATTGACCCGAGAGATAGAGTTCACTGTCGATATTTGATACCTGTGTCGATCGATGCACCTTTGGCATCGATCGATGCAGACGCGTTATGGGCTTCTCTCGGCGGTTTAATGAGAAGAATATGGAAATTGCACAAAAGCCCAGAAGTTCCTTATAATTACAAAGAAGCCCAGCCGACTTTAGACCATTATATTAGGGTTTTTAGCCACTTGTTTAGGCGACGCTTCTCTTAAGTTTTATTTTATTTCAGAGAGAGTTAGGGGCTGATCCTGTTCTCGAAAGAGAGAGGATTTTGAACCCCAGATCTTTACTTTGTTTTATGATATTTGGTTTTCTATTCATGATATTTTCTGTTTCAATGAACATGTCTGAGTAGATTACTTGTTAAGTTTAGGGATTCTCATTAGGGATTTCATGGAGTTATAGTTTAATCAATCTGTAGAGATTCATACTTGTTAGTTCTTTATCTAAGTTGTTCTTAATGCTTAATCTGAAGTAGCTACCCAGATTTATGATGTTAGGTTGATTGATGCAACGACAGTTGGTTAATTAGCTAGAAAGAACCTAGATGAGCAATTTAATTACTCGCAAAGGAATTTGGTTTAATTAGATTGTGAACATATCAAACTTGGAATTAAAGCTGGTTTAATCTGTTAGTAATTGCAAAGGAATTTGGATTGCTGCACTTAGACTTAGAGAATTCTCGCAACGACAGTTGGTTAATTTTATATCTGTGTTTGAGTTCTAGAATAGCTCTTAATTCGATCCCGATTGATTGATTGCTTGTGTTCCTGATTTCCTGAGAACTCCCTAGACTTAACGCCTTCGTTTCCTTGCTTACAACTACCTCGCCTGATTTACTTTTCTTGCTTCGCTTTAGTTTCTGATTACAATTTGCTTTCTCCTAGTTTAATCTTTTCTGTTCTAAATCTATCGTTGACCGGAGTCCCTGTGGATTCGATACCCTAAGTACTACAACTACATCAATGTGCACTTGTAGTTAGAATAGGGATAATTCTTGACCTATCAAGTTTTTGGCGCCATTGCCGGGGACTCTTTTGAGTCTCCGATAGATTTGAACTTAGGGTTTAGACTAGGTTTTTCGTTTTTTGTTTTTTTATCACTAATTTTTTTTTCTGTTTCTTGCGTTTCAGGTACGCCTGTAATCGCCCTGCAACGATCGACACGGCCCTGTGTGTCGATCGTTGCATTCTCGAGCTTGCATCGATCGACGCTACTCTGCATCGATCGACACAGTGCAAAAGAATGATGGGAATGATGGAACGGATGTTGGAAAATCAGCAGAATAACTCGTTCTGCAGAGGCTATGGTTCCTATTCATTCACCAGAGATTATGAATCTCCATCATATCAGCCTGTTCCTCCTCAAATACACAGTCTAGTAAGCTGATGAGCATGATGGAGCAGTTATTAGAGAAGCATGAAAAGGATTTAAACTACATCAATAGCTCTGGATTTCAAGAAAACAGGTTTGGTAATCAGCACGGTAATTCTTATCAGAGAACCTATAGATCGTCCTCATATCAGACACCTCCTACTGCTAATGCTTATAAGAGCAAGATGGAATCCATGATGGAGCAGTTACTAGAAGATCAGACCAAGACTGCTGTAGACTTCGACAGAAAGTTGGATGCTATGCATGAAAATCTGAATGGGAAATTTGAATCTCTGAGCACACATGTGAAGAAGCTAGATGTTCAAATCCAACAGACATCTCAAGCAATACAAAGGCATAATGAAGTTGGGAAAGCTGAACAGTACAGATCCATCAAAGCTGTGACCTTAAGAGATGAGATTGAGTTGCTAGGTGAAGAAGAGAGCATAATCTCGGATTTTCTGGATGAATATTGTCTGTCTGAGACATGCATCGATCGATACCCCCTTAGTGTCGGTCGACACGCAGTTCTGACGGCAATTTCGAGTTCTTACGACGAACAGAAATCGACCATGGTCGACACTGAAGGTCGACATCAATTCAATGTCGACCGACACCACTTCTGCGTCGGTCGACGCGACAGTCGGACAGACCCAATTTCGTCCAAATCTGATGTTTTTGCTAAGGAACGGGTCTACAAACCTCCAATACCATTCCCAAAAGTTCCTATAAGGTCTAAACATGGGCAGAGTGTAGAGAAGTGCATGGTGGTGGTGGATAAGAAGATGATCTCCACTGATGGTTATTTGAAAGAAGCAGTTCAGATTGGTGGAACTACAGTATCCGATAGTGGAGAAAAGAAGATGGTGATTCCTCAGGAATTTACTCTAACATCTTCCGAGCCTGCAACTGCTCATAAGCAGAAAGCTCCAAACATCAGATCTCCACCAAAGCAAAGGTATGCACATTCTAAACTTAAACATACTGATCAATCAGCTTTGAATGCTGATATATCATGGTTTTTACTAGTTTTAGACCATGATATAAGTGTGTTTTTAGTGTCTTTTGTGTTCTTTTAGAGTCTTTTACAGGTATAATCAGGTTTGGAGCTGAATTGGAGATAATGGAGCATTTTGGAGATTTTTGGAGTGTTTGGCCGAGAGATAGAGTTCACTGTCCGAAACAGAGGAAGGTGTCGATCGTTGCACTCTTGCATCGATCGATGCACCAGCGAGATGGGCCAAAAACTCGGCGGTTTAGAAGAGTGAAGAATTTGCACTTTGATCCAGAAGTTCCTGATATTTACAAAGAAGCCCCTGGCCGAGATTATGCCTATATAATAGAGTTTTTAGTGTTTTTATTAGATACGCTTGATACTTTTTACATTACGCAATTCATAATTAAGAGCAGAGGATTTTAGAGCTTTTTGGGGCTGATCTGAACCTGTTACATCATCTGTATTTGGAGAAGATTTCGAACCCCTTTTACTCTTATTCTTTTATGCAATTTATTCATTCTATGATTATGATTTCATTATCTATGTCTGAGTAGATCCATAGTTGAGTTTAGGGTTTCTCACATAGGATTTCATGACTTGCTAGACTTGTTCAAATTCAGTTAAGGATTCATAACTATATCTGTTCTTCAATTTAATTGTGCTTAAAGCTAGTTCTAACCTGATCAATTAGAATCTAGATCTTAGGTTGCTAAATACGTCACGGAAGTGGGGTTTAGGAATCTGAACTAATTAAATTGGGCAATTAAACTTTGCGCAAACGGAAGTTTGGTTTAGGATAATTGTGAACATATCAAACTTGGACTTATTGCTAGTTTAATCTGTTAGTTCTCGCAAACGAAAGTTTGGTTTGCTGCACTTAGACTTAGAGAATTATCGCAAAGGAATTTGGTTAATTCTATATCTGTGTTTTGAGTTCTAGAACTGTGCTTAATTAGATCCTTGCTGAATGAACTGTCTGCTTGTCTGATTTCCTGAGAATACCCTAGGCTTGACGCTTTTAATTACTTGCTTCACAACCGTTAATCTCTGTTTCTGATTTACTTTCTCGCACCGCTTTCAATTCAATCACATTGCTTATTTCTAGTATTTATTCCTATAGTTTGATTCTCTTGAGACCGAGTGTCCCTGTGGATTCGATAACCCTATATACTACTTTGACATTGCTGTTCACTTGCAGTTTAGTATAGGGAAAACTTAGAACCTATCAAGTTTTTGGCGCCGTTGCCGGGGACTCTTCGAGTCTTCGATAGGACCGAACTTAGGGTTTTTGCTAGAAATTTTTCTTTTTGTTTTTGTTCTTTTTCGTTTTTTGTTTTATTTTGATTTTGCTAACTTTTTCTCTGTTTCTCTCTGTCGCAGGTACGAATTTCGCCTTGCGTCGATCGTTGCATACCTTGCGTCGATCGTCACTAGGCGATTCTGAGATTGAATCGATCGTTGCACTGATAGCATCGATCGTTGCTGGACGATTACAGACAGTTTATGCCAACGCAGAAAACTCGAAGTAATCCGAACTCGAGCTTGGTTAATCTCGATCTTGAGGAACTTGGACGTCTAGAAAGAGCTAACAGAAGAGAAAAGAGAGAGAGAATGGTACGAGAAGGTTTGATCTTGATACCAGATGCTGAAGGTACCCTAAGGGACCAAGATGACAACCCGTACAATGCTGCTGGGCATCGGGTTGATGCTGAAGGGAATGTAATCCCTGATCCTCCTGAGCAACGGGAGCTGAACCGAAACCAGGGTCAAGGACAGGCCCAAGGTAGAGAGATGGTGGTTCATGAGAGGACACTAGCTGATTACAACAGACCTGATGAGTTTCATGCAAACCGAGCAGCTCTAGTGCTTCCTACTTTTGAGAGGAATGATTTTGAGGTAAAAACCATCTACTACCAGCTGATGAGACAGATTGCTTTCCATGGTCTTCAAGCAGAGCAGCCTATGGATCACATTGACAAGTTTGAGGACATAGTCACTGGCATGAAGTATGAAGGAGTATGCCCGGACTATCTGTTCCTTAAGCTATTTCCGCACAGTCTTGCTGGAGACGCTAGTGCATGGCTGAGACAACTGGCACTTGGTCAGTACACTACTTGGGCAGCCTTAAAGAGTGAGTTCCTGCGTCACTTTTATGATGATGCACGCTCGGATCAGTCCAGACAGGACATACTCACCTTTTCCCAAGGAGCTGTGGAGCCCTTGAAGACTGCCTGGATGAGATTTAAGCAGTATCTGCGTGACTGTCCACACCATGGATTCACAGAAGTACAGCTGATTGGTATCTTCTTCAGAGGCATAGATCTCCCTTATCAGACTGCGCTGGATAATTCCAGTAATGCTAATTTCAACACCAGGACTCCTACACAAGCTAAGCAGTTGATAGAGAATCTGATTGGCAGCAACAGTTGCAAAACAATGGATGAAAGGAGAAAGAGATCTGGTGGAACTGTAGAGAATTCTGATATAGCTAATATAAGATCCAGATTGGACACAGTCTACAATCTCCTAACAAGTAAGAAAGCTGTCCACTTTGCACAAGATGTAGAGGTGATTCAGGCTGAGGAGGAAACTCAGGAAGAAGATGTGAATTTCATAGGAGGTTCTGGTTTCCAAGGTAATAGATTTGGTAATCAACAGGGGAACAGATTCTCCAATGGTGGACAGACTGGTGGTTTTCAGAAGACCTATGGACAAGGTAATCAGAGAACCTATGGGTCTACATCCTATCAGACTCCTCCTGCGCCTACAGCCCATGAGAGCAAAATGGAGGCTATGATGGAACAACTGATGGAGAGTCAAACCAAACTTTCTGTGGACAACAATAAGAAGCTGGACGCTGTCTATCAAGACCTCAATGGGAAGTTTGAGTCACTAAGCACTCACATGAAGCAGTTGGACACTCAGGTGAACCAGATGTCCAGCTCACTGAAGGGAAAAGGAGTTGCAGAGACTCATATTAAGGCCTGGTCTGTACTCATTAATGATGGATCTTATCTAGGGGAGAAATTTGAGCTAAGTACAGCTGAGTTGGTGACCGAGGCAGAATTTTCGGATTTCTGTGAAAAACTCTCGGGTAGAAACTGCAGTGATGCAACGATCGACACACAGCTGGCATCGATCGATGCAGGTCGTGAACGAGCAGAAGATCCGTGGGATGAAAGTGAGATTGATACAGAACTAGCCCGCCTATTCCCTGATGTATCTGAGATCACTCAAGAGGATGTTTATGCACAAGCCATTGGGCAATATCCCAAGGTGTCTGAAGTGATTAAACAAGAGAATGAAGAGCTGAAAAGGCTAGAAGAGAGTGGTGAAAATTTGGAAGAAATTCCACCTTCTGATGATCCACCTTATCATCCATGTGTTCAGAGATATTTGAACAAGATGTTGCCTTTAGATGAGGAGCTGAGAGAATGGGTGATAATAGTTCCTCAGCATATCAGTGATGTTCTGCTAACTAAGGTCCCGAAGAAGCTACCTGATCCTGGAGTTTTTGTGCTAGATTGTTCTATCTTTGAGGATAGTTTTAGGCGCTCTCTATGTGATTTAGGAGCTGCTGGAAGCATAATGCCTTACTCTGTGGCAGAGAAGCTGGGAATGTTGGATTTTACTCCTACTAGTACTTCTCTTATCCTAGCTGATCAGTCCATACGAGTTCCTGAAGGACTTCTTATGGACATTCCGGTGAGAGTTGGGAACTACTTAGTTCCAACGGATTTCCTTGTGCTGAAATATGACTGTAATCCGGATGAAGCTTTATTGCTTGGGAGACCATTCTTGGCTACAGCAGGAGCTGTGATTGATGTTAGACAGAGTCTAATAGACCTCCACCTGGGAGATGAACCGCTGCGGTATGAGATGGAAAAGCTGCGAAAGCCACTAATAGATGGACAGACTTTCATAATCATGGAAGCAAATGATGAGCAGCCAGATGAGACTGCAATTATAGATCCTGGAGCACATTTCACTCCATCTTTTCTTGGCCATGAGCATTCCGCTACAGCCTACTCACCACCTTGGATGAGGAGACTTGAACAGAGACAGAAAAAGTCTTTGTCAGGACCTCCTGGTACTTGAAAGATCTCATCCGTCCGGTCAAGCTATTGACCTTAAACAAGCGCTGGGTGGGAGGCAACCCACCATTAGGTACTAGTGTTTTTCTTTTTCATTTTTGGTGTTTTTGTTAGGATTTTACGTTGGTTTTTGTTTCTGGTGAGTTTATGTTTGCAGGTCTCGGTTAATTCGCAGTGCAGCGATCGATGCATTTTTGCATCGATCGTCACAACACGAAAGGAATCGCATTGCAGCGATCGTTGCGGTCCTGAGCAACGATCGACTATACACGAAAATCGCCAAGTAACGGTCGATGCACTTAGTGCAACGGTCGATGCTTAGCGACAGAGGTAACCCGACAGACATAACTTCACCTTTTCAATTTTTATTTTCTTTTTACCGATCCTTCGCTGGACACTATTGGGGACAGTGTGTCTTAAGTGTGGGGGAGGTGCTACTGACTTATATCTTTCTGTTTTCTTAAGAGTCAGTCCGTTTTTCAAAAATTTTTGTTTTATTGAGTCAAAATTGTTTAAGTAAGAAACTATGATTTTCTGAGATTTACAAGACTTGCAGGAACTTAAGTAACCATTGGGATGAAGTTGCAGGATCTATCTATGACTATTAGAAAACCCCATCACAGATCAACCTACTGGGAACACCCACATCACTTCAGGTATCAGAGGATCCTTTACTGACTTCAACCTTAATACTGACTTAGATTTCTCACCTAAGGGCTTGGTATGCTTTATGTCGGATTCCCTTGTTAGTTCTGACACAACCTGTAAACCTGTCCTATTTAGTCCCCTTCTCCCCTTCTGTAAAGTAAAAAAAAAATAATAAACTGAGGATGAGTTAGTAACTCCGAAGTGGTCATGGGAATAGTAGCAAACACTATTATCTCTCATGTGATCCATGGAATGTGTCCAAAGTATACCCCATAACGGGAAGAACACTGATAAAAAAAATAAAATGATACCCAGTGGGGAAAAATCAGTTGTTAAAGAAGGGAAAGAGAAGAAAGGGACTAGAGAAAGATAGTATGGTGGTCTAGAGCTGATAAGGTAAGAATCCATGTGCCTTTAGATCGATACTCCTTAGGTGAGACCGCACTTAAATACTTGCAGAAGTCAGTAGGGAGAATTTGAATGCTTGAATGTGATTGTGGAGTTTACCTAGGACAGTTGCTAAGTGTGGGGGAAGTACATGTTGGTCTTGATATCCTGTGATTGATTCTTGCAGTGGTTTACTAAGGAGAATCTGAGTATTGTAGCTTCTAGGATGAAATGAGTTTCTGAAGAGTTTTCAAACCTCTTCACCATGTTTTAGTTCTCTGTTTTGCTTGAGGGCAAGCAAAGGCTAAGTGTGGGGGAGTTGATATATCATGGTTTTTACTAGTTTTAGACCATGATATAAGTGTGTTTTTAGTGTCTTTTGTGTTCTTTTAGAGTCTTTTACAGGTATAATCAGGTTTGGAGCTGAATTGGAGATAATGGAGCATTTTGGAGATTTTTGGAGTGTTTGGCCGAGAGATAGAGTTCACTGTCCGAAACAGAGGAAGGTGTTGATCGTTGCACTCTTGCATCGATCGATGCACCAGCGAGATGGGCCAAAAACTCGGCGGTTTAGAAGAGTGAAGAATTTGCACTTTGATCCAGAAGTTCCTGATATTTACAAAGAAGCCCCTGGCCGAGATTATGCCTATATAATAGAGTTTTTAGTGTTTTTATTAGATACGCTTGATACTTTTTACATTACGCAATTCATAATTAAGAGCAGAGGATTTTAGAGCTTTTTGGGGCTGATCTGAACCTGTTACATCATCTGTATTTGGAGAAGATTTCGAACCCCTTTTACTCTTATTCTTTTATGCAATTTATTCATTCTATGATTATGATTTCATTATCTATGTCTGAGTAGATCCATAGTTGAGTTTAGGGTTTCTCACATAGGATTTCATGACTTGCTAGACTTGTTCAAATTCAGTTAAGGATTCATAACTATATCTGTTCTTCAATTTAATTGTGCTTAAAGCTAGTTCTAACCTGATCAATTAGAATCTAGATCTTAGGTTGCTAAATACGTCACGGAAGTGGGGTTTAGGAATCTGAACTAATTAAATTGGGCAATTAAACTTTGCGCAAACGGAAGTTTGGTTTAGGATAATTGTGAACATATCAAACTTGGACTTATTGCTAGTTTAATCTGTTAGTTCTCGCAAACGAAAGTTTGGTTTGCTGCACTTAGACTTAGAGAATTATCGCAAAGGAATTTGGTTAATTCTATATCTGTGTTTTGAGTTCTAGAACTGTGCTTAATTAGATCCTTGCTGAATGAACTGTCTGC
Organism: Orychophragmus violaceus; assembly: GCA_030180135.1. Lineage (NCBI taxonomy): Eukaryota > Viridiplantae > Streptophyta > Magnoliopsida > Brassicales > Brassicaceae > Orychophragmus > Orychophragmus violaceus. Next base: position 87,093,442 of record CM058229.1, on the reverse strand, counting down.
TTGTCTGATTTCCTGAGAATACCCTAGGCTTGACGCTTTTAATTACTTGCTTCACAACCGTTAATCTCTGTTTCTGATTTACTTTCTCGCACCGCTTTCAATTCAATCACATTGCTTATTTCTAGTATTTATTCCTATAGTTTGATTCTCTTGAGACCGAGTGTCCCTGTGGATTCGATAACCCTATATACTACTTTGACATTGCTGTTCACTTGCAGTTTAGTATAGGGAAAACTTAGAACCTATCAAATGCAGGAAAACGCATAAACCCACACAAGCTTCGCTCCCGCCCTGGATCTCTTCCTACGTACCTTGGACGCTCTCATGCTGATACCTCTTACACACCGCCATGGATGAAGAGATATTCACAGAGACACTCAAAGTCTCTGTTGAAACCCCCATGAATCTGATCTCTTCCAATAGTCAAGCTACTGACTTTAAACAAGCGCTGAGTGGGAGGCAACCCACTTTTAGGTTCATTTTTATTTTAATTTTTCGTTTTGATTTTGGTGTTTTGATTTTTCTTTTAAGTGTGTTCAGAGGCGTGAGAAACAGGCAGAATCGCCTTGCATCGATCGACACACCTAGTGCATCAGTCGATGCAGTAGCAATTTATGGTTTACCGATTCGATTGCGGTCCAGACATTGGTTATTCACATAACCGCGAGCATATTCGCCTTGCATCGATCGACACACATTGTGGCATCGATCGACACATGGCGACAACAGGTAAGTGTTCTGCAACTTTTCGGATTGTTTTAATTTGATTTATTTTCTCGCCGACCCTAAGCTTGACACTACTGGGGACAGTGTGTTTTAAGCGTAGGGGAGGAACTACTGACACACGCTTTTGTTTTCTTAGAGTCAGTCCTTTTTTCAAAATTTGTTTTATCGAGTCAAACCAGTTTAAGTAAGAAACAATGGTTTTTTGAGAAGATTAACAGCACTTGCAGGAACTTAAGTGACCATCGGGATGAAGTTGCAGATTATCTATGACTATTAGAAAACCCAGACACGGATCAGCCTACTGAGGACACCCACATCACTTCAGGTATCAGAGGATCCTTTTACTGACTTCACCTTAATACTGACTTAATTTTCTCACCTAAGGGCTTGGTATACCTTGTGTCGGATTCCTTTGTTAGTTCTGACACAGCCTGTAAACCTGTCATATTTGGTCCCCTTCTCCCCTTCCATAAAGTAAAAAAAAGAAAGAATAATAAACTGAGGATGAGTTAGTAACTCCGAAGTGGTCTCTGGGAGTGGTAGCTACAACTATCATATCTTGTGCATCCATGGAATGTGTCCAAAGTACACCCCTTAACAGGAAGAGCACTGATAAAAAAAAAATGATACCCAATGGGGAAAAATCAGAATGCTAAGGAAGGGAAAAGAGAAGAAAGGGACTAGAGAAAGATAGTATGGTGGTCTAGAGCTGGCAAGGTAAGAGTCCATGTACCCTTTGATCGATACTCCTTAGGTGAGACCGCACTTAAATACTTGCAGAAGTCAGTAGGGTGAATTTGAATGTGTGAATGTGATTGTGGAGTTTACTTAGGACAATTGCTAAGTGTGGGGGAAGTATATGTTGGTCTTGATGTCTTGCAGGTGATTCTTTCAGTGGTTTACTAAGGGGAATCTTAGTGTTGTTGCTTCTAGGACAAAAAGAGTTTCTGAAAGTTTTCAAACCTCTTCACCATGTCTCGTTCTTTGTTTTGCTTGAGGACAAGCAAAGGCTAAGTGTGGGGGAGTTGATATACCATGGATTTTAGGGATTTTAACCATGGTATATATCTTATTTATCGAGTCTTAAGTTATGTTTTGGAGTCTTTTTAGTATGTTTACAGGTTTAGACACGTTTGGAGCGGAATTGGAGATTATGGAGCATTTTGGAGCATTTTGGAGTATTGACCCGAGAGATAGAGTTCACTGTCGATATTTGATACATGTGTCGATCGATGCACCTTTGGCATCGATCGATGCAGACGTGTTATGGGCTTCTCTCGGCGGTTTAATGAGAAGAATATGGAAATTGCACAAAAGCCCAGAAGTTCCTTATAATTACAAAGAAGCCCAGCCGACTTTAGACCATTATATTAGGGTTTTTAGCCACTTGTTTAGGCGACGCTTCTCTTAAGTTTAATTTTATTTTAGAGAGAGTTAGGGGCTGATCCTGTTCTCGAAAGAGAGAGGATTTTGAATCCCAGATCTTTACATTGTTTTATGATATTTGGTTTTCTATTCATGATATTTTCTGTTTCAATGAACATGTCTGAGTAGATTACTTGTTAAGTTTAGGGATTCTCATTAGGGATTTCATGGAATTATAGTTTAATCAATCTGTAGAGATTCATACTTGTTAGTTCTTTATCTAAGTTGTTCTTAATGCTTAATCTGAAGTAGCTACCCAGATTTATGATGTTAGGTTGATTGATGCAACGACAGTTGGTTAATTAGCTAGAAAGAACCTAGATGAGCAATTTAATTACTCGCAAAGGAATTTGGTTTAATTAGATTGTGAACATATCAAACTTGGAATTAAAACTTGGATTGCTGCAGTTAGACTTAGAGAATTCTCGCAACGACAGTTGGTTAATTCTATATCTGTGTTTGAGTTCTAGAATAGCTCTTAATTTGATCCCGATTGATTGATTGCTTGTGTTCCTGATTTCCTGAGAACTCCCTAGACTTAACGCCTTCGTTTCCTTGCTTACAACTACCTCGCCTGATTTACTTTTCTTGATTCGCTTTAGTTTCTGATTACAATTTGCTTTCTCCTAGTTTAATCTTTTCTGTTCTAAATCTATCGTTGACCGGAGTCCCTGTGGATTCGATACCCTAAGTACTACAACTACATCGCTGTGCACTTGCAGTTAGAATATGGATAATTCTTGACCTATCACTCGCCCCGTTCGCTCGCGCTCGACCATCGCCCGCCCGCCCGTCTCGTCCGACCATCGACCATCTGATACACGGCCCGACGCCAAGCGTGTATCACAAGCGGTCCACATTTGTAGCATACTTTATCACAAACGAGCATATTTGGCCGCTTTACTAACACTACCTACTTATATCCAAAAAGTGATTAAAGTTGAGAAACGTGTTAAATACAATATGTAACAACAAGTGAAAATATAAAAGCACTATTGGGATAGATAGATTAAATTTGTTGTTCTATAAAATGTAGATAGTCCAATGCAAGACATGGTGTCCACCAGAAAATGTTATACACATCGTTTTTTAAATCTCTTAACCTTTTGAAGTTGTAACTGGGTGCTTTAGTCATAAGCTATAACTTATAGCCGTTAGTCTATACCACTCATGCGTCACATTGTCAGATCTAAATGTTGACTCAAAATAAAAGCACAAGCTGACAAAATGGGTTTATACTCCATATTTGAATCCACCTTCTACAATTGCGTTGGAATGTCACACGCCATAGTTAATACTGAAATCCGAAATCCGGCACACAGATAAACAAACCAATTCACACCTAATGTGGCTACAAAGTCCAATACTCACCGAAATAGCCGCTCGACTTGTAGATGATGGCGTTGATGCGTATGCTTAGTTAAGGCAAGGAATGAAGGTGCGGCTGCGGTTTGTTCACCTGAGGTGTATTCAAGAGTCCGATTGGATAGGCGCCATGACTTCATTTATTTTTCAAACAAACAATATTTGTGGCATTACAAATTCTATAGAAAGTGCGTAGAGCACAAAAACCAATATGCCATGTACACAGACAACGTTCGCATCACATCCAATGGGGGAGATATTGAAATAGCTATCTCTATATTTCACGAAGTGAGCAGCGTTTATCCGCATGCCGAGCTCATGTATATCATTCTTAACTGGTGCGCCGGGAGACAATGCTATACTGAGTATAAGATAATCCGGTAACAGCGAGCATACGATGAGGCAATGGCCATCGGGAAAATGCTACCATACCAGGTTCTTGCGGTTAATCCAAGATTGATGGACAATTGGCGTGAATCATAGAGCTGCATCAATTTGGGTGACTATTGGTGGGTTCACACGAAGTTTGGTGAGGATAGTGGTGATAGGTGCGAGGGATGTTACTTATATTTACTATCCGTCAAAATTACAAATTGCCGTAGCTACTGTATCTTGAATCGTACCACATCTGATGTGATCCATGCGTTTTTTTATTTAATATATGATGGACATTATATATGTAGACCTAATTATATATATTCAGGGTACGATGGATACATAACACACCCGTTATATGATATTAATAATTTGTGTCTTCCTTGCTCAATTCATAATTCCTATAAATATCATTTGTAGTAATTGGGGGTATCAACCCAAACTTATGATGTTTAACTCAATAAGAAAAGGTTAGATGCTTAAGTTAAATGCAATATTGATTTCAAAGTTAAATTCCAAAGGTACTATATTCCTAGATACAATAACGAGAAAATAAACAAACCAAATCAATCAAAGAAGCTGGATTTAATAACAAAGCAAGAGCAAACAAACAAGAGAAATTGATCTAGGTGACTAAGTATTGATTCAATATGCCAATCACAACATTTAAATGGTAATCCTTAAGCTTAAAAATACTAATCCACATTAATACACTCTCATGTCATAACTGTATGCTAATCATGCATTATTCATCAACTTTTGTAGCTTATTCACAAGCAAACATGTATTAATCACAAGTCCTATTAACTACCAACCACCTTAAACATAAATTCTTATTGGCTAAGAATGTAAAGTTCTCATTAAATCCTAGTTAGCATTTCATCAAACACCTTGTATGCAATAAATTTCCCAAGTTCTAGATTTTGGTTAGCTAAGCCAAACCTTGCATTATGATTTATGAACATCTAATGAGAAAGGATAATACAAATCTAATCCCTAGACATCCAGATTCAAACCCTAATCACCAAAATCTTCCTAACCCAAGACACAAAGAGAGACTACTCAATAATCATCATTCTAACACAATAACCCATGAGAATCATATGTTAAGTTAGAGATAAAGAGAGATTGAACAGGAACAAGAAATTAATAAACTTGCATAAAAATGGAAATCCCCAAAGGGTTTAGAGTTTTACACAAAGGTTAAAGAGATAGAAGATAAATTAGGGTCTTAAGTCCCAAAACTACTTATAGGGGTCTTATTTTCGAGCTAGTTCGACCCAACAAACCCAGGTCAACCCAAGAACAAAAGATAGGAAAGTCTGGTCAAAGTAAAGGTTTCACATTTTTTTTGGTCCGCTAGGCAAACCGCTGGCTTTCTCGCGGTTTGATCATGGCCGCTTCTTCAACCAAAAACCAGCCGGTGCCAAATCTTCAAAATGCCAGCGGTTGCGTTTCAACCGCTAGGAAAACCTCTTGCTCTCTTACGATTTGGTCATGACCGCTTCTTCACCGTAAACCAGCCGATACCAAATCTTCAAATCGCCAGCGGTCACATTCCACCCGGTAGCTAAACCGTTGGCGTGTCCAAAATCGCTTATTCTCTTGTTTCTCCACTCATACCACACTTGAAAAGGACCAATGCAATGCAAAATGCTCCTAAACGTGACTAAATGCAAGTATATACAACTAAATATGTACGAAATAAGTAATAAAAACGATAAAATACTAAGATATCAACTGCCCCTAACTTATCTGTTGATTTTCTGCAAGCAAACTCAAAGGAAAGTAGGGTAGAGAGGTTTGAACGTGGGGACTCAAATCCACCAAATTGACAGAAGAGTGGTAAAACAGGAAAGAAAACCCGGGCATTGACCATGAGAATGCATTTCAAACCCCTAAGTGAGAGATTTAAGTCAACATTAAGTCCAATATCATAGAGCTGAGTTGGAGATCATGCCAGTTTCACAAAGATAGGAAATTTGTGAAATGAAAGATCCAACAATGAGTTTTCCCTTTCTGAAGCCAATCAAAGCAACAAGCTACTAATTCAAAGGGTTTTGATCTCAATCTTAAGTGTGAACTTCTACAAGGAAATATCATCAACATCCCCTATGAAACCTACAAGACATCTAGATTCAATCCTAATGCAACAACATGCTTTTGTTTTGAAGATTTTTTAAAATTTTCGATTTTTTTTTGTTTTTTCCAGTAAATTAGCTATATACAATGAAAAATGAAGACTCAAATAACTTTAAAAAAAAACAGAGAAAATGATGTCAGATACTTGTCCGTCCCCCAAACATACTTCAAACCATCTCTGGGGGAAAGAAAATCCAAGAAAGAGACTCAAAAAGAGAAAGAAATTCTAGAATAAAATGACTTATACTTCCTACGGATGCACAACTAGCCACAATCCATCTTCGGAAACATCAACTTATACTTTCTTGGCCGATAAAACAAGTCGTCGGATAAAGTTAGATTAAATATAAACTTGAGCCCAAACATACAATATTCGTATGTCCGAAATTTTGGGCCGAATAAAGAAGTCTATACATAGACGGGCTCGGACCGTTGATAGGTGTAGTTTTATCCCTATTCTACTGCAAGTGCACAGTTAATGCAATCGTAGTATATAAGATATCGAATCCCACAAGGACTCCCAGTCACACAATAGATTATTAGTAGTTCAGATTCAATTAAGCGAAGCAGGTGTGAAAACAGTAAATGAAATAGCAAAGCAAATCGAGTGAGTTTGTAAGCAAGAATACGAAGCGTTAGGTTTCAGGAGTTCTCAGGAAATCAGGAACGCAAGTAATCAATCTATTTAGATCTAATCAATAACTGTTCTAGAACTCAAACACGGATATAGAATTAACCAAATTCCTTTGCGATAATTCTCTAAGTCTAAGTGCAGCAAACCAAACTTTCGTTTGCGAGAACTAACAGATTAAACCAGCCTTAATTCCAAGTTTGATATGTTCACAATTAACCTGAACCAAACTTCCTTTTGCGAGAAGTTTAATTGCTTATCTAAGTTCTTTCTAGCCAAATTAACCAACTTCCGCTGAATTAATCAACCTAACATCATAATTCTGATTAGCTACTTCAGATTAAGCATTAAGAACAACTTAGATAAAGAACTAGCATATATGAATCTGTACAGGTTAATTAAACTATAATTCTCTGAAATCCTTAATGAGAATCCTTCAACCAAACAGGTAAACTACTCAGAAATATTCATCGAGACAGAAAATATCATAAGTAGAAAACCAAATATCATATAATCAAATAAGAACTGGGGTTCAAAATCAAGTCTCTTTCGAGAACAAAACCAGCCCCTAAAATCTCCTAAGAGAATAAAACTTAGTTATGAAGCATAGCCTAAACAATGGCTCAAAAACTCTATTTATAACCTAAAACACGAATTGGGGCTTCTTTGTAAATATCAGGAACTTCTGGGCAAAACTGCAATTTCATTATTCTTCATTAAACCGTCGTTTGGCCCATCTCGCTGGTGCAACGATCGATGCCACAAGTGTGACGATCGTTGCGGCTCTGAAATATCGACAGTGAAGTCTATCTCTCGGCCAAATACTCCAATTAGCTCCAGAAAGTGCCATAATCACCAAACATGCTCCAAATGTGCTTGTACCTAATAAACACCTGAAAAGACTCTAAAACATAGTAAAAGACTCGATAAATGACACATATACCATGGTTAAAAACCCTAAAATCCATGGTATATCAACCCCCCCACACTTAGCTCTTGCTTGTCCTCAAGCAAAACAAAGAACTAAATGTAGTTAAGAGGTTTGAAAACTTTCAGAAACTCTATTCGTCATAGAAGCAACAACACTCAGATTCCCCTTAGTAAACCACTGAAAGAATCAATCACAGGATATCAAGACCAACATATACTTCCCCCACACTTAGCAACTGTCCTAAGTAAACTCCACAATCACATTCAAGCATTCAAATTCTCCCTACTGACTTCTGCAAGTATTTAAGTGCGGTCTCACCTAAGGAGTATCGATCAAAGGGCACATGGATTCTTACCTTATCAGTTCTAGACCACCATACTATCTTTCTCTAGTCCCTTTCTTCTCTTTACCTTCCTTAACAACTGATTTTTCCCACTTTGGGTATCATTTTATTTTTTTTATCAGTGTTCTTCCCGTTATGGGTTGTACTTTGGACACATTCCATGGATAGCACAGGAGATAATAGGGGTCTCTACCACTCCTGTGACCACTTCGGAGTTACTAACTCATCCTCAGTTTATTATATATTTTTTTTTTTTACTTTGTAGAAGGGGAGAAGGGAACTAAATAGGATAGGTTGACAGGCTGTGTCAGAACTAACAGGGAATCCGACACAGAGTATACCAAGCCCTTAGGTGAGAAATCTAAGTCAGTATTAAGGTTGAAGTCAGTAAAAGGGTCCTCTGATACCTGAAGTGATGTGGGTGTTCCCAGTAGGTTGATCTGTGATGGGGTTTTCTAATAGTCATAGATAGATCCTGCAACTTCATCCCAATGGTTACTTAAGTTCCTGCAAGTCTTGTAAATCTTCTCAGAAAATTATAGTTTCTTACATAAACAATTTTGACTCAATAAAACAAAGAATTTTTAAAAATGGACTGACTCTTAAGAAAACAGAAAGATAAACGTCAGTAGCACCTCCCCTACACTTAAAACACACTGTCCCCAGTAGTGTCAAGCGAAGGATCGGTGAAAAGAAAATAAAAAAAAATTGTTAATGGATGTTTGAGTTCTGTCGGATTTTACCTCTGTCGCTAAGGCACCGATCGTTGCACTAAGTGCATCGATCGTTGCTATGCGATTTTTCGTTGAGTGTCGATCGTTGCTCATAGCAGCAACGATCGTTGCATTGCGTATATCAGACCAGTCAGCAAGTTAGCAGGTTAGTCCGTTGGAATCTATCAAATTTCGAATCCTGCAAGCTGGAAACACTGGAAACAGAGTAAAATCGAAACAAATAATGTAGCATATCAAACATAACATCCAAAAACAAGAGCATCCTAAGAATCAAAAGGAAAAAGTGCAAAGATAAATAAGAAAAGGATAAAAAGTATAGAACCGAAAGTCTGAAAATGGAGATCACTCTCACTCGCTAATATCATCTATCCCACCATACATCTCATCGTCATCGGCTGCCTCAGCTATGCGATCAGTACCGCTCGAAGAAGTAGGAGTCGGGGATCGTCGTCTGCGTCGAGAAGGTCCAGGAACGGGCTGGTGAACCTGTGGCTGTCTCCTGCAAGTGCAGCCTCGCATCCACTCCCAGATGGTCTTCCATATCCCATCACTACGCTCTCTCCACTCAGCCTCAGACATACTACCGTAGGGAACTGTCATCTCAGGATAAGGGCCCAAAGCAGCAGCAGGCGCAGGTGCAGAGGAGGACGAAGCTCTCGTAGAAGGCTCTCCCAGCGGATGAGCCATAGTAGGCACTGCGCGTCGATCTCTGGCAGGAGGGCGGAAACTCAAAGCATCAATGGTATCAATCTGAGTCAACCTAGCAGCAGGAAGATCAATACCATACTGTGTATCCTCAGGGTCGTAATAAACCCACACTCGCCCCTCCTTCAGCCACGTAGCACTCTGCAAGTGACTGAGATCCAGGAACTCTCTCTCAGTGATGCACTCTGTATCCCCCATAGGTATCCTGCAGTGTCTGAAGATAGAAGTAAGAAGACTCCCTACTGTCTCCTTGCGCATGCCGTCATAAGGCTTCTTCTGCAGCTCGCAAAGATGATGGGCAAATAAAGCTCCCAGGTTGACTTTCCTAGCCGCGTCTCTCACATCGGTACCCCTGAACTGCTCCCTCAGTCCTCTGAATAGAATCTCCAACTCGTTCTTGCGCATCTTGTTTGCCTCATGCTTGCACAACAGTGTGCGTCCCAAGATACGCAAGACATACCTGAGGGCCGGATGCCTGACCTGAATCACCGGTGTAGTCCGTGAGTGATACCGTCCACCACCAATGTACTGCCAAAACTGCGCAGCCTCTGCTGGTTCCCATGGAAGGGATAAATCTGTGCATGGCTGCTCAATGCTAAACCCATAGATCTTACAGATATCGAGAAGGGGCACTCGATACCTGGTGCCTAGGCACATGAAGGTAAAGGTGCCTCCTTGAGCATTCCTGCTCTCCGGGTTCGGGTATACAACCCTGCATGTGGCAAGCAACTGTCTCACCAGCTCTGGGTATAGATCGTAAGGCTGCATCGGCATTGTCCCCAGACCAATGCCTCTGCACAGCTCCATAACCTGTCTGTCTATGCCGAGACCATGACAGGTCGAGTAATCAGCAAACTTAGTTGGCGCTATCTCCATGCCACACCAACCGTTATACAGCAGTGTGTCGTACTCGTCCCAGTACTCGTGCAGCGGCCTCTCTGTGAAATCAGTCGTAGTGAGCATCCTCTTGATACCCTTGCCCCAGTTGCGATCAGACTGAATCCGAGTCTTAGCTGCTCTTGGCCATGGTGGCCCAATGGTCGCATGAACCAACTGATATGGCTCTGGAGGGTCAGAATCCCAGTGTAGCCACTCTGGTGGCGGAATGTACTGTCGTGAGGCGCTTGCGGCTGTTGCTCTGCGCTTGCGGGGTTGATCCTGAGTTGCCATCTGCAAAACAGAAAATTAAGCAAATTAGTCACGGCAGACTCTCTGTGAAATCGTCGAGCAACGACCGTTGCACTAAGGCAGCGATCGTTGCAAGGCGATTTCGTATACTCGAACATTTCCCCAGAATCGTCGAGCAACGACCGTTGCACAAGTGCAACGATCGGTGCAAGGCGATTCTGGCCGCAATCAGTCAACAAAATCGTTCCATAATCGAGAAATCAACCGCAAAATCGACAACCATCCATCACTAAACAACCTAAAGCATATCTATTTGGCAATGCATTCATCAATTTTGATCAAAATTCCCTATTTCTAAAACCCTAAGAGTGGAATCCGAAAATTATCAAATAGACGTACATTACCTTGATTCCATGAGAAATGAGTAGGAGAAATAGATTGGGGGTGCAAAAATAAGCGAAATAGTGCTTTGAATCAAAGAAATCGATGAAGAAATGGTGATTTTAGGTGGAGGTTCTCGGTGTTATCGGCGGCGAGAAATGGAGAAGAAAAAGGAGAAGAAGGGTTTAAGGTAACTTACCTTGGTCGTGGGTGCAACGATCGTTGCATAGCAGCAACGATCGATGCTGGTTGAACCAGATCGATTCCGGTTTAGCGCAACATACCTTAATTTTTTATTTAAACCAATTGAAACGACCGTTGCACATGTGAGCAACGATCGTCACACATCTCCAGACTTTGTGCTCTGTATCTAAAAAAAAAAAACTAGCAAAAACAAATAAAAACATGAAATCCTAAGAAAAACACCAAAAATAAAAAGGAAAAACAATAAACCTAGCAGTGGGTTGCCTCCCACTCAGCGCTTGTTTTATGTCATTAGCTTGACTTTTGGAAAGAGGTCAGAATCATGGAGGTTTCAACAGAGACTTTGAGTGTCTCTGTGAATGCCTTATCATCCATGGTGGTGTGTAAGCAGTAGCAGCATGATGTCGTCCAAGGAACGTAGGAAGGAATGTAGGGTGGGATCGACACTTGGGTGGCTTAAAGCTTTTTCCCGCATTCCAAACAGTCGAGTCAGGAGGTTTAAGCTTAGAGGATTTATGCTTTACCTTTGGCAGAGATTTGATGTTCGGAGCCTTCTGCTTATAGGTAGCTTTAAGCTTCGAAGATGTTAGAGTAGACTCTTGTGGAATCACCATCTTCTTGTCAACCTCTACTGTGTGTTGAACAACATCTTTGGACCTTAAAGGAGCTTTTGGAAATGGTATTGGAGGTTTGTAGATTCTTTCCTTAGCAACTCCACGAGGTATAAGTGAAACTGGTTCTTTACGGGATGCAATGATCGGTGCGTGTGGTGCAACGATCGACGCGGTTCTCTCAGCTCGAGTTTCAACTACAGCCTCGGGTCCATCAGCTTCCTGGTCTAATTCAGCAATCTCAAACTCAAATTTCTCCTCTTGACTTGGTCCAGTATCAGTCTGAACTATCCAAGTCAAAAGATCCGTGTCAATCTCTGTTGAGTCAGGTCCGTCGAAGCTCTCAAACTCAGGGAACTCAATGTCAGACTCCTCTCTGTTTTCCACAAATTCCATAGCCTTAACTGCTAGATATGGTCTATGATCCATCCTGTGGTTAACTTGAATATTAACGACATGGGTTTCCTGAGTATCCTTCCTTGTGGTAGGACTTGAAATCTGATCCATCTGTGTATCTAGCAATTTCATATGAGTGTTCAAGGACTCAAATTTCTCATTCAGATTAGTGTACAAGCTCTCAAGCTTTGAGCTGAAGGACGCTGTGGTTTGTTGTTGTTCCGCAATGGATTTCTCCATCATAATCTCTAATATGCTCCTATGTGTAGGTGCAGGAGATGCTAGGCAGGGTGTATAACCATAATCTCATGATCCTTGAGCACGCCTAGAACCTTGTCTCTGCTGATGTCCAAATGTATGTCCATAAAAATCAGCTCCAGCCATATATTTTACCTCTGCGAATCCTTCAGTTTCTGCATGTGCTCGGAACTGTCTTTCCCTTAGTAGGACGTTGTGGATGTCATCTATCTTATTTCTCATCTCAGCTACTTGCCCAACCAATACATGGTAATCTGGCAAGATGGGGTTTCCTTCCCCATCTAGTTTCTGACCTTTTGCGTTGCATATATGACCCTCTTGGTCTCGTAGAACGCCGTTTTCACCGCGAATCAGAATTACAGGTTCCATAGAGTGGATCCTATTGGACGTCTCAGATCTCAGCATTGCTGTTCTCGCCTTGTGTCGATCGATGCAAGGTGGCAACGATCGATGCAGTGCGAATCCCTGCAAATCCAAAAATCAAAAACGTGAGTAAACAAGAAAATTAAAAAGAATGCTTAGTCTAAATCCTAGTACTAACTCAAAGAGTCCCCGGCAACGGCGTCAAAAACTTGATAGGTGTAGTTTTATCCCTATTCTACTGCAAGTGCACAGTTAATGCAATCGTAGTATATAAGGTATCGAATCCCACAAGGACTCTCAGTCACACAATAGATTATTAGTAGTTCAGATTCAATTAAGCGAAGCAGGTGTGAAAACAGTAAATGAAATAGCAAAGCAAATCGAGTGAGTTTGTAAGCAAGAAGACGAAGCGTTAGGTTTCAGGAGTTCTCAGGAAATCAGGAACGCAAGCAATCAATCTATTTAGATCTAATCAATAACTGTTCTAGAACTCAAACACGGATATAGAATTAACCAAATTCCTTTGCGATAATTCTCTAAGTCTATGTGCAGCAAACCAAACTTTCGTTTGCGAGAACTAACAGATTAAACCAGCCTTAATTCCAAGTTTGATATGTTCACAATTAACCTGAACCAAACTTCCGTTTGCGAGAAGTTTAATTGCTTATCTAAGTTCTTTCTAGCCAAATTAACCAACTTCCGCTGAATTAATCAACCTAACATCATAATTCTGATTAGCTACTTCAGATTAAGCATTAAGAACAACTTAGATAAAGAACTAGCAGATATGAATCTCTACAGGTTAATTAAACTATAATTCTCTGAAATCCTTAATGAGAATCCTTCAACCTAACAGGTAAACTACTCAGACATATTCATCGAGACAGAAAATATCATAAGTAGAAAACCAAATATCATATAATCAAATAAGAACTGGGGTTCAAAATCAAGTCTCTTTCGAGAACAAAACCAGCCCCTAAAATCTCCTAAGAGAATAAAACTTAGTTATGAAGCATAGCCTAAACAATGGCTCAAAAACTCTATTTATAACCTAAAACACGAATTGGGGCTTCTTTGTAAATATCAGGAACTTCTGGGCAAAACTGCAATTTCATTATTCTTCATTAAACCGTCGTTTGGCCCATCTCGCTGGTGCAACGATCGATGCCACAAGTGTGACGATCGTTGCGGCTCTGAAATATCGACAGTGAAGTCTATCTCTCGGCCAAATACTCCAATTAGCTCCAGAAAGTGCCATAATCACCAAACATGCTCCAAATGTGCTTGTACCTAATAAACACCTGAAAAGACTCTAAAACATAGTAAAAGACTCGATAAATGACACATATACCATGGTTAAAAACCCTAAAATCCATGGTATATCAACCGTCCATTTGGAAAATAGGTTAAGCCGCGGAAAGGTAATAGCCGAAGAAAGAAGATAATCTCGAAGAAGCAAAGATGAAGATATCTCCGAGCTAAAGAGGAAAAACCGAGATGAATTTAAATCTGAATGTAAATTAGAAGGAGATAATAACAGGAAGATTTCCGCATATCTTGCGGAAAATATCCTCGAAGCCAACTTGCCGCAGCTATATAAGGAGATGGTAGTCATAAGATTTAGATAGAGCTAAAAACCCTAACATCTGGACTTAAGAGCTTAGCAATTTTATTAGCCGTTTTCATTCTTTTTACTCTCGTTTCCGATCGATTATCAATAAAATATCCTCCGGGTTCCTATTTCGGTGTGTTTATCTTTGAGATTTTTGTTCTCTAAAATTTTCTCTACAAGTTTTGACAGTGCGAGTTACGACTCTCACAGTTTGGCACTGTCTGTGGGGACATATAAGTTTCTAACACTCAAAACAATCGACTAGCGGATCCGAAGATATGGTTACCAACAAAAACAGACACGTAGCCGATCCACTGAATACTGTGACACAGTATCCTCGATCAAATCTTACCAAAGACGAGCTGAAACAAACGCTAACTGGTCCTTTCCTTCTCAATCTCTAAAGGATATATTAATGTTTGAAGAGTGCAAGACTGTGGACGTTGACCGATCGCACAACGATCCGCTCGTTATCGAGCTTGTTATCGGAGACCTTGACGTAGCCAGAAGTTTTATCGACACTGAAAGTTCTGTGGATGTGATTTTCCGTGATACCTTAATAAGAATGAACATAAGTTTATATGAAAGATCTCCAACCCCAAAGCGCTTAACATGATTCACGGGAGACACAACAATGACCCTCAAAAAAATCAGGCTGCCGGTACGAGCTAGAGGAATAATCAAAGTCGTCGAGTTATAAGTAGCGGACGCTCCGACAATCTACAACGTAATCATGGGAACTCCGTGGATAAATTCCATGAGAGCTGTCCCGTCGACTTATCACCTCTGCTTGAAGTTTCCAACACCTGGCGGAGTCACGAGAATACGGGGAAATCAAATTCAATCCCGATCTTGTTTCATGGCCGAACACAAACTCAGAAAACCGACGATCGATATCCCACGAAAGCCGAAGCAACCGCGGAGAGAACCAAACCACAGAGTTGCGGAAAAACCTAAAAAAGCCGAGGAAGAAGAAGACGACGAGTCTTGCGAACCTGTGATATTAGTCTGCATAGACGGGGACCATCAAGAATGATGCGTAGATATCGGAGCAAATCTCGATGACTCAATTAAAAAAGGCATAGTATTGTGTCTCCGGGAAGATGTGAACAGTTTCGCTTGGACCATAGAAGACATGCCTGGTATAGGTATGGACATTTCATTTCACGAACTAAACGTAGACCCAACGATCAAACCGTCAGGCAGAAAATAAGGAAGTTGGATCCGAACGGACTAAAGCGGTCAACGACGAAGTGGAGAGATTACCAATAGTTGGCGCAATCATCGAAGTCAAGTATGCAGACTGGCTCGCAAACCCCGTAGTAGTAAAAAAGAAGAAAGGAAAATGGAGGGTTTGCGTTGACTTCACGGATCTGAATAAGGCATGCCCTTATGATAGTTTTCCGCTTCCGCATATAGATCGGCTGGTGGAGGCGACTGCAGGAAACAAACTGCTAACATTTATGTACGCTTTTTCAGGGTACAATCAGATCATGATGAACCAAGACGATCGGGACAAAACCGCTTTTGTCACTGACATAGGGATTTATTGCTACAAGGTTATGCCTTTCGGGTTGAAGAACGCCATAGCAACATATTAGAGAATAGTAAACAAATGTTCGTTGAACAGCTCGGAAACACCATGGAAGTATACATATGTTGGGATTATGTCCTGAAATCATATTGTACTAACTCTAATGATAGTTGTATTGTCGAGATCAGACAATTCATGTGATACTAGGTGGTCATAACGTTTTGATAGAAGCCGCTTATGACAAATGAGTTGTAGCTCATTGCTAGTATTATGTGGACCTACAGGGTCACACACCTAAGCAAGCTGGATGCACTTTGTATGGGATTGATCATTGACAGATGGTCTGTTCAATGTGTATGGGATGCGCATTGAATTCGAGTTTTAAGAGGTGTGTCGATCGACACAGTAGTGTGTCGATCGACACATGCCGGGTTTCGAAACTGATGTTTCGATTTGATGACTTAAACGAATTGGAATTAGTCCAATGATCGGTTTTAGTCATTCCAGGTATATATATAGGTTTATATAAACGACCTGGAACCCTAGTAGTTGTTTTCAGGCAGCCACCTCTCTAAACACATTTTCCCAGGAGATCTGATTCCCGGCACTAGCATCCCGGGCTGATTCCAGCTTGTGTGCGTGTGGACTGCAGTAGAGGCGCAGCATCTGAGGCGCTCTTGATCTCAATTACCTGTTCATAATTCCGCTGCAAATCTCCAGGTAATCACGAGATCACTCCTAATGATTCAATTAACTAAACCCTAGATCCTAGGCTATCTGGAACTCGTGAGGATTCTAACGGCGCTTAGAATGGCTAGAGTTTCTTCAGTGGTATCAGAGCCTTAGGGTTTTAATCATTGAATCTGAAACATGCAATTCGAATAATGATGTATTTGAATAGGTTGATGCATGCTAGTTTTCGTTTTGATGAAAATTATCTCGGATTTTGTTTCTTATCGAAAACGAAGATACTGTGTTTTCGCACAGTGTCGATCGACACAAGTTTGTGTCGGTCGACACACTGCGAAAACGATCATAAGACTTTAGGGTTTTCGCACAGTGTCGATCGACACTAAGCTTGTGTCGGTCGATGCACCGCGAATTCGCTTATTAAAATTTGGATATCAATCTTAGAGATCGCACTGTGTCGATCGACACACTAGGTGCATCGATCGACACAGGCTGTGCGAAAGGATAGATCGGCTCAATTGGATTGAACCGGTTATCTCGCATGGTTAAAATTTCCGGATGCCTTACTGTGTCGATCGACACATGTTGAGTGTCGGTCGACACATGCCTTGCGATTGGTTGATCGGTTCAATTGGATTGAACTGGTTATCATGCTTGGTTAAGATAGATCAGATCGGTTTAAATTGGATGAATTGGTTCAATTGGATTGAACTGGTTATCTCAATTAGTATAAACCGATTTGATTGGTTAAGATCAGTTTGATTGGATAAGTCGGTCCAATTGGATTGGACCGGTTATCGCGATTGGTTAAGGTTGAATGTCTAGTGTCGACCAAGTGTGTCGGTCGACACATATTGTGTCGATGCGAACAGTAATCGTTTGGTTATTGAACCAAATGATTGAGAAACCAAACCATATGATCTAACCCACTTCTTAGAACAATTAAAACTCAATTAAAATTAAAAGTTAAAAATGTTCTAAATCTTTTTGGATACACATTGGATGTGTATTAGATCAAAGCTTAGTTTTCAATATGGTCAACTGTCAAGACTCATTTCGTTGTTGTGATACTCTTGCCAAGAGCTTGGTATCCACAATTACATGAGTAAGGCAGGTAATCATGTTGATGGACTTGCAGTGCTTGACATCAACAATTACATGACCTAAGAGATTGATTTACTAACCTTTTAGAGTTCCGTTTCCTCAACTAAATATCAACTGGCCTTGATGTCTTGCCCGACCTTGTCTACTGTCAAGGCTCGTTTCGTTGTTGGATAGTCTTGGAGTCCTTGGTATCCACAATTACATGAGTAAGGCAGGTGATCATTGATAGACTTGCAGTGCGACTGTCAATGATCACAAGACTGAAGAGATTGGTTTATTTGACTAGGCTATCAGAAGTTCTGGGCCCAGAGACATCGGAGTGAATGAGACATGGATTGTCTTATTTGCGACCAAGAGTTGTAGTGGGTACAATTAGCAATGATTTGCTTACCTAGATAACTAAAGTTTGGGTGATTGCGAGTCGTCCACTCAGATTTTTGTGAAGTATGGGTCTTGGATCATTATATTCAAAGAGGAAACATCGTTTGAATATAATGCGAATTTTCTTATTAGATAAGATTTCTCATTTCCTGAACTTCATAACTAAAACTTTTCTTTTCTTAGATTTCAGCCTATGTCTAAAACTACTTTCTCGTTGCGATCCGTCCTTGAGAAGGACAAGTTAAATGGATCCAACTTCCTGGATTGGTATCGGAATTTGAGAATTGTTCTCAAGCAGGAGAGTGAGGACTATGTTCTTGAGAAACCTCTCCCCGAAAGGCTAGGGACCAACACCTCGCATGCAGTATATGATGCTTGGAATAAGCATTATATTGATGTGGTAGATGTGTGTGGTCTGATGTTGGCTACCATGAACTCGGACTTGAAAAGTCAGTACGAGAACGTGGAGTCGCCAATAGAAATGATCACAAGCCTGAAACTGATGTTTCAGGAACATGCACAAATTGAGAGATACCAGATGGTTAAGTCTCTCATTGGGTGCAAGCTACCAAAGGATGCTCCAGTGAGTCCTCGTGTCATTAAAATGATGGGTTACATTGATAACCTGGGGAAACTGGGTTGTCCTATTAGCCTAGAGTTGGCTACTGAAATCATCCTGCAGTCACTGCCGTCAAGTTACAATAAGTTTATCAAAAGCTATATCAAGAATGGCTTGACGAAGACGTTGACTGAGCTGCATGGCATGCTCAAGACAGCTGAGCAGAACATCATAATGGGTAAGAGGTTTGAGAAATCTTGTAAAGACAAGGGTAGAGGCAAGGTCGTCCAGATTTGGAATCAGGATAAACCTATGTCCTCTAATAAGCTCATGTTCGGCCCATCTGATATCGATAAGTGCTGCTACTGTAAAGAGTTTGGGCATTGGAAGAGAAATTGCAATAAATTCTTGGAAGATTCACAAGAGATGGAGAAGATGTACGGGACTTCTTCTTCAGGTATTGTGTTATCACTTCAAGTTCTACATGGTATTGGATACTAGTTGTGGTACTGATATTTTTAAATATGCAGGGTCTAAGCAACAGTAGAACGTTGAAGAAAGGACAAGTGGAACTGCGAGTCTAGAATGGAGCAATGGTTGCTGCCTTAGCCGTAGGGATTCTCCACTTGCAGGAGCTTTTCAAGCTTGGTTTTAGAATTAAGTAATTGCTACTATGTATCTGCTATAAGCAGAGATGTCTTTCATTTTCTTGTAAGAATTTGGATGTTTTTCATTTTGATAAAAGACAAGTTTTGCTCTTTTGATCTTGATGAAATATTCTATAGTAGCACCCTTTTTGGAAAAATGGGTTATATATATATATATATATATTAAACCAATATACTCCTGAATATAACATAAATACCAAACGGTTTAAGTCTGATGACTCGAACTCGACTTTTCTTTGGCATAGTCGTTTCAACCACATAGAGTGGAGCGGATTCGAAAGTTCTATAGTTATGGGCTTTTGGGCTCATTTGATTGTAAATCATATGAGATATGAATTCTGCTTACGGGGCCAAATGACTAAGGCTTCTTTAGCAGACCTAAAGAAAAAAGGGCCAAAGGCTTATTGGGCCTTACACATACTGATGTATGTGGCCCGATGAGCATTGGTGCCAGAGGAAATCTTCTGTACTTCATTACCTTTATTGATGACTTCAGTAAGTATTGTTGTGTTCATTTGATGAGACACGAGTCGGAATCCTTTGAAATGGTCAAAGGAGTTTCACAATGAAGTATAAAACCGATATGACAGAAGTATTAAAGATCCTCGATTAGATCGCGGAGGAGAATACTTAAGTCAAGAATTTCGTGATCATCTGAGTGAGTGTGAAGATGTTTCACGACTCAATTCTTATGAAAAACCTCTATGGTTTTTCTAAGAGAAGTAATCGGACCCTATTGGATATGCTCTGATTAATGATGAGTCACACGAATCTTCCATTTAAGAATACGCTCTAGAAATGTCTGTATTTACGCCAATTAGGTTTCTATCAGAATCAGTTGAAAGACACCACATTGGATGTGGACTGGGAGTTTTCCAAGTATGTTTTCCTGATTAATTGGGATTGCAAGTTTTATGTAAAGCAGTTGTCAACAGACAAGCTTGAACCCAAATCTGATAAGTGCTGCCTCGCTGGTTGTCCTAGGGAAACCAAGGCTTATTACTTTTACAACCAATCCGAGAACAAAGTTTTGTTGATTCGGAACTCTGTTTTTCTAGAAAGAAAGTCTCTTTCCAAGAAGAACAGTGGGAGTAGAAGTACAGCTCGATGAAATTCGAGAAACACAGGAGGCTGCTCAACCTGTTGAGGGAGAGCAGTGGTGGGATCTGCAAAGTACTGTAGGACCTACACCTGTGGAGCCTGAAGTTCGCAGATCCGAATGGATCCGTCACTAACCCGAGAGTGATTTCTCGTAACCAATTGCCGTGATCTGTTGATCATTGAAAAGTGACGAGCTTGCGAAATTCAAGGAGCGATGGTGAGCCCCAACTCCGAAAATTTGCTAGGTATGCATGTTAGCTTCACCGATCCAATTTTGGATTGAAGCAAACATCTTGGAGTTGGAATCTACGTTCTGTTAAAACGGTCAAAAGTTTTGACTTGATCAGGAACGAATAGGAACCGTGCGTTTACAAGTATACTAGTGGGAGCGTAGTTGCAATTCTCACATTGTATGTATATAACATACTAATTCTCATGAACGACGTTCCGTCGCTTAAGTCTTATGTGACTTAGGTCGGAAGTCATTTTCAACGATAGACATGGGAGAAGCCGCATGAGTTCTTGGAATAAGGATCTATTGAAATAGATTGGGTAGGCTAATTGGATCGTGTCAGAATCCTTATGTTGATAAGGTATTGGACAGTTCCAATATGCATAATTCCAAGAATGGCTTCACACCAAAGGTCTTATGGCAATAATCTTAGCAAGATGAAGTGTCTTGGACACTGGCTGGGCTAGTATGTATGATTGTGATTCTCTATGCTTCTGCAATAAAATCCATCATGAATGCCATATTATGCGCTCGTCTAGATGCAGCTTACGCATAAAGCATGACGAGAAGATACCAATATATTCCGGTAAAAGTCACTGGACAGTTGTAAGAAATATCCCCAAGTGTTTGAGGAACACCAAGGATAGGTTCTTGTTCAACTGAGGAAGTGACGAATCTGTAAAGAGTAGTTAGACGGACAAAGACGATTCCCGGTTCCCACCTGGTTATGTCTCTTTGTCTGTTTAGCGGTGCTATATGTTGGAAGGGCTCCAAGTAGAGGACCGTAGAATAGTGCTTATTAATGAATAGCGGTGTGGTTTGTTGGAATGGTTCCAAGCAAGAACACCGCAGCCTCTCTCACAACCTAAGCACGAGTTTTGACTGGTGCTGTAGGTATTAGATATCTGAAGACGTGGTCTTGATTCTAGTGGGAGTTATGTTAGTTATGATGTTCACATATACATGCTATGGTCATGTTTATGAAAAAACTGACATCAGCATTATTTGATTATTGGATAATTAAATAATGGTCCCAAAATATTTATGTCCATTTTATAGGTCATCAAGTTGAGGACTTGATCATGAAACCCTATAAGTGAAAGATGACATAAAATTATGTTTGTCTCTGGTCATAGGTTGTTAAAGTGGGACACTAACAACCGTTAAGACTTGTATGTGAGGTGACATATGACTAAGTTTCATGGAGTCATTGATATGAGTATCAACGTCAATCACATAGATATATGTTGGTGAACATATGATCGGACATGACCCGCTAATGAGAACTCTACGGGATAGTTATTTCAGTGTCATGAGAGGTTCTCATTACGAAAATAGAGTATAGTCCTTAGACCTGAGTTCATCATGCTTTCTAGCATGTGAATTGGTGCGCTTTGACCTTGTCAAACGTCGTTCCGTAACTGGCGGCTATAACGGCATTGCTTAGGCGTATCATGAAGTGTGTGTAGAAACAGGGATGGAACAAGAAGGGATTTGTCCCTCCTATATAACAGGAGATAAATATCTCAGGGCCCGTCGAAGATTTAATACTGAGAAAATGCATGGTCGTGCTCAAACGAGGTGATTGTCAGTCGTTTGTTTTATCAGTGTAGATCAGGAGTTCAATGAAGATGATGTTGGCTATAATAAGGATGACACAGTTTCTTGCCTTATGCCATATCGAGATATAGTGACAAAGGGATTAGGGGAATAGATGATTCCAGTACAAGTGGGAGATTGTTGGGTTTATGTCCTGACATCATATTGTACTAACTCTAATGATAGTTGTATTGTCGAGATCGGACAATTCATGTGATACTAGGTGGTCATAACGTTTTGCTAGAAGCCGCTTATGACAAATGAGTTGTAGCTCATTGCTAGTATTATGTGGACCTACAGGGTCACACACCTAAGCAAGCTGGATGCACTTTGTATGGGATTGATCATTGACAGATGGTCTGTTCAATGTGTATTGGATGCGCATTGAATTCGAGTTTTAAGAGGTGTGTCGATCGACACAGGCCGGGTTTCGAAACTGATGTTTCGATTTGATGACTTAAACGAATTGGAATTAATCCAATGATCGGTTTTAGTCATTCCAGGTTTATATATATATAGGTTTATATGAACGACATGGAACCCTAGTAGTGGTTTTCAGGCAGCCACCTCTCTAAACACATTTTTCCCAGGAGATCCGATTCCCGGCACTAGCATCCCGGCGGATTCCAGCTTGTGTGCGTGTGGAATGCAGTAGAGGCGCAGCATCTGAGGCGCTCTTGATCTCAATTACCTGTTCATAATTCCGCTGCAAATCTCCAAGTAATCACGAGATCACTCCTAATGATTCAATTAACTAAACCCTAGATCCTAGGCTATCTGGACCTCGTGAGGATTCTAACGGCGCTTAGAATGGCTAGAGTTCCTTCAACATATACATATGCTAGTCAAGTCCCTCGAGGAAAAATACACGTAGAACACCATCATGATTATTTCGAACAACTGAAAAAAGCATAACATGAAGCTCAATCCGACCAAATGCAGATTCAGGGTGGCATCCGGAGAATTGCTAGGATATTCGTGATTCACCGAGGCATCGAAGCAAATCTGAAACAGATGAGTGCCCTGATTCCTATGTCCTTCTCGATGACGAAGCGCGAAGTCCAGCGATTAACAAGACACGTAGTAGCGCTAAAGAGGTTCAGCTCGCGATCAACAGACAAATGTTTTCCTTTCTACGATACCTTAAGGGGCAACAAGACTTTCGAGTGGTCGGAAAAATGTGAGGAAGCCTTCCAACAACTGAAGATATATTTGGCGAATCCGCCAGTATTGGCGAAATCAATCGAAGGAGAACCTCTGTTGCTATACATGGCAATATCAGCTACCGCAGTGAGTGGGGTCCTTATTAGAGAAGATTGTGGGGAACAATAGCCGATTCTCGCTACCCACAAATAGAGAAACTATCACTTGCACTAGTAATGTCCGCTCGGAAGTTAAGACTATATTTCTAATCTCATTCAATCGTAGTCTTAACAACGTTTCGGTTGCGGACGATCCTCCATAGTCCAAGCCAGTCCGGGAGATTAGCCAAATGGGCGACTGAAATCAGCGAGTTCGACATCGAGTATCGATCCAAAACATGCGCGAAGTCGTAAGTACTAGCAGATTTCTTGGTCAAACTACCGCAAGAAGGAGCAGAGGAACTAGCAGAAGACTCAGAGTGGTTACTTCATGTCGACGGCTCCTCGTCAAAAAGGTTTATGAGTAGGGATCCGCTTGACATCGATTAACGAAGCGGAATACGAAGATCTAATTGCCGGGATAAGACTAGTCCACACTTTAAAGATTCAAAACATACAAGCATTATGCGATTCACAGCTAGTCGCAAGCCAATACATCGGAGAATACGAGACAAGGGACAAAAGGATAGAAGAATACCTAAAAATCGTCCAGGACCTGGTGAAACCACTCAAGAACCTCAAGCTAAAACGAATCCCTCGAGGAGAGAGCACACCCGCCAATGTGTTAGCAGCCCTCGCCTCGTCATCAGAGCCTGGCTTAAAGCGGATCACTCCGGTAGAATTTATCGAACACCCGAGCATCAAAAATTCCGGAACAATCAACCTAGCTTATCCGCCCGAAGAAGACAATGAAATCTTTCCGCTAGAAGATGACGATGCCGAGACGAATGTACGAACCGAGGGAGAATACCGCTGCGACAAAGGATGGATAGAGACAATTCGTTCGTACATAACAAACGGCGAACTCCCTGAAGATAAATGGGCAGTGCGAAAAATCAGAGTACATACTGCTCGCTATGTCTTGATAGGGGAAATATTTACAAGTGGAGGTTATCAGCTCCTCTAATGTCTTGCGTCAAAGGCAAATAAGTGAGATGGGTTATGGAAGAATTTCACAGCGGCTCATGCGGAAATCATTATGGAGGGAGAGCGCTGGCAGTAAAATCAAGCGTCATGGCTATTTTTGGCCGAAAATGGTCAAAGACTGCAAGAAGGTTTTTCAGAAGTCTGAAAAGTGCCAGAGACATGCTCCAACCACCCGTCAACGGGCTGAAGTACTGTCCTCGATCTCGGCACCCTACCCATTTATGCGTTGGTCGATGGACATAGTGGGGCCACTTCATCAATCTAAACAGAAGTGATTCCTCATCGTCCGGGCAGATTATTTCTCAAAGTGGATCAAAGCCGAATCTTATGCCAGCATCAAAGACACCCAAGTCGAGAATTTCATATGGAAGAATATTATATGTCGACACAGAGTGCCATACGAGATCGTTACGGACAACGGCTCACAATTCATCTGACACGCTTCAAAGCTTTTTGCGAAAAATGGAAGATACGATTACAAAAATCAACGCCGAGATACCCCCAGGGGAACGGGCAAGCCAAAGCCGCCAACAAAACGGTCCTCCACAGGTTGAAAAAGCGGCTCAACGAAAAGAAGGGCCGATCGGAGGAGGAACTGGAAGGAGTCTTGTGGTCACACAGGACAACTCCCAGACGAGCGACTGGCGAAACGCCATTCGCGCTTGTTTATGGATCAGAATGTGTAATCCCGGCCGAAGTCGAAATCCCAGTAACACGTCGCGAATTACTCCCTAGACAAGAAGGTCTGAAGCATGCGATGCTCCTTTACGAACTGGATCTAATCGAACGAGCGACGCGACCAAGCAATAATCCGCATCCAAAATTATTAGCAAGCAGCCGCAAGATATTACAACTTGAAAGTCCACAGTATGAGATTCCTCGAAGGAGACTTGGTCATGAGGAAGGTATTTCAAAACACCGCTGAACAAAATGCAGGCTATTTGGGGGCCAACAGGGAGGGACCTTATAAAATCACGAGAGTCGTACGACCAGGGGCGTATGAGTCAACCAACATGGACGACGTCAAAGTTCCCAGGAGCTGGAATGCGATGCATCTAAAGAACTAGTCCACGCTATTCAAACTAGTTAGCTCGGAACTTCCAAGCAAATCAGCTAGAAACGTCTGAGGTATTCAAAAAAGTCAACTCGAAATTTCCAAGCAAAGTCAGCTAGGAAAGTCTGAATTTACAAACAAATTAGCTATGAACGTCAAACTCAGCTCAGAATTCCCGAGCAAATCAGCTTGGAAATCCGAGCAGAACAGCTTGGAAATCTGAGCAGAATAGCTTGAAAATTCTGAGCAAATCAGCCCGGATGTCCGAGCAGATTGCTCCTCTCGAAGAAAAACTAAACATGTCTGATTATCTTCAAAACGTATTCGGACAACTCTCACAACACTCAGCTCATATGGCCAATTCATTCAAACAACTCCGGACAACGGATCGTAGCTAAAAGCACAGCGCATCCGCAAAAGTTCAACTCCCCAACCAAACGCGTGGATTCATCCGGTAACAAAATTAAACTTATTCTCGCTATTATTTAATTTATTTTCTCTTAGATAGAAATTAGGATATAAACTTCGTAATTTAGCATTCGTTTACTATCACGTCGCATGCATGATTGTTAGGAATAGTCTATCTTGTCTGCTGACGGCCGCAACAGACAAACACATACATCATTACGGATATAAGCCAAGACGTTCTATACGAATTGAGGCTCTATACATCCAACAAACGGATAAAAGCGCGCTATATAAGTTTTAAATACCGCCAAGGTATGTTTATTATCGGCGAAGGGAACATAAGTCGAGAGTCGATAGTAAACCCCGGAAATCGAGAAGTTGATAGGTCTTCAAATCCGCCGCACCAGTACTAGAGTCGATAATAGACCCCAAAACTCTAGTATGACGCTACTCAGCACACTGGTAAAATGACGTTTTAACCAAGTATATCTTCGTTTGGTATCTTTGAAAGGTGGGTCTTGCGGATACCGACTTACTTTCGATAAACGGAAGATGCGAGGCGAAAGCTTCACAGAAAAACGGAATAAAAAATCCAAACCCAGTAAAACACAACATGCTGGTCTAGACAACGTCATTATTGAGTACATGACCGACACGGGAATGTAATACGGGAAACCCCGCACTAGTACCGAAGTCAACTGTAAAACTTGTAAACCCAGTAAAATGCTTCCGAGCACACTGGTCTAAATCATTACAGGTCCGTAAGAAGAGCACATCTCACTAATCTTCGGACTTAATCTCTAAACCCAGTAAACACAACACACTGGTCTAAACAATGTCATTATTGAGCATACGACCGACCATGGGAATGTAAGCTGGGAAACCCCCGCACTAGTACTGAAGTCAAAAGTAAAGCTCCTAAACCCAGTAAGACGCTTCCGAGCACACTGGTATAATAATTACAGAATCCACGAGAGAAGTACGTCTTGCTACTCCTCGGACTCGGTATCAAAACCCGATAAGGCGTTTCTGAGCTCGCTGATCTGAGTCAAACACATATCCGCAAAAAGAATGCTCCTTGTGAGACTATCCAAAACTGATCGACGACAATACGATCGCTCGCTATCACATAGACCAAGCATATCTGAAAATTCAGGCGGCCCATCTCGGAAATCCCGAGATGAAGCTCGAAAATTCCGAACTAAAGCTCAGAAATTCCAAAACGAGTAATCTCGGAAGTTCCAAGATGAAGCTCGGAAATTCAGAACTGACTGCCTCATATCATCCAAACCGACAACCTCGGATTTTTCGAGCTAACTCAATTTTGTTATTCAAATAAAGTTTTTGGATATCCCTAAACTTATAGAACACTATACGGCGAGGCGTCTATCAACCAAAAATTCCGAAAACAACCAGGAAAATGATCTCGGAGACTAGAAACAAACGCATTTTATTTAAAAAGCAAAGAGTTCATAAAAAGGAATGACCAACCATTCCAAAAAGTAGGAACGACAACAATCAAAGCACTAACGCAAACAAACACGGATTTCAAAGATAGGAAACATAGACATTGGATATGCCGGCCGACTCCACATCGTCAACAAGGGAAGTGTCCCATTGCAACAACCCGCCTAAATCTCCTGAGAAAGGAGAAAAGTTTAAACAATTCTCCGCCTCGGCCATCAACCTGTCAACTTAGGGACGTCGTTCAAAAGAAGCTCTGCTTCATACTCTCGAGGTGCTCCTCCTCGGTCTCGAACGCTGAAGGGTCCTGCGCCTTTAGCGCGGCAATCATTTCAAGGTTACTGTTCGTCTAAATGAAATCACAGTGTCTCTTCTTGGCCGCGGGCAGCTTGGCGAAAATACCGATTCAGTTTTAGAGCTTCGGCCTCGGTAAGAGCCTCCGCCCTTTCGGCATCAACAGAACGCCGCGCTGCTTCAAACTCAGCCGCTTGAACTTCACGCGCAGCTTTTAACTCGGAAAGAGAAAGTTTCAGTTTCTTGTTATCGGCTAGATGTTTGCGGAACATGGCCTGAGCTTCACGGATTTCGTTCTCGGACTCAGCAGCCTGCCTGTTCACCGACGCCCACGCCTTAGGCAAAAAAGTATATGAATCAAGAAGCGGCCATTTAAATCAAAGAGGGAAGATTTCACCTTTAAGAAATCTTGGCCCGCATGAGTAAGCGAAATGCCGCAGGACATGTCCTCGTACTGAACCGGAACATCGCCTACATGCCATACCCCCGAACAGAATTTTGCAACTTCTGGGACATTGTCGTAAATAGGACCTCTGGACCTCGGACCGCTTGAGACATATTTTGGGACGGTTCGAGGAACTTCAACCTCACCAGCACTCCTAATCCTTTTATTTCTCTTCTCAGGCGGAATATTTGGAGCCTCCAAACCCAAGACTGGTCTTATAGATATGCGGCGAGCGCCAGAGCTTCGGCCAGTTTCCAATCCACCCGCAGCCATAGGAACATCTTGGTTAAGCGACACATCATGCACGGCATCCCGGCCGTCTCCAACTACCTCCGACGCCCTCTCTTCATTGTTTTTCCTCTTTTCTTCTGCTGCCGCTTTCCTCCTAGATTTCGCGAGTTCACGCTCGGACAACAGAAGATGCTCTCTCTGGAATAACATCGTCCTAGCTGTTGCAATCCTTCTGAAAAATAGATGTCAGTAAACTATAAGCCGGAAAGTATTAAAAAAATGTTCAAGGACGTTCTAGGGAGAAACTAGAGAGGGAAATTTACCCAAAATCTAGAGAGAATGAGGTGAATGAAGAAATGAATGATGAATGAAGAATATTTATAGGTTTCTTCAAAGGAGTAGGGGTAGGATCATAATTTCGCGTGGTTTCTCAGAACGTAATAACATTTTCCATCAAGCATGATCTCGAGATAGGCCGAACTATGCATAATGAATCCGCTCCGAGTGGCCAAAATAGGTCTTTTGGACAATTGTTTTTTCCTCGAATACAAAATAACCTCGTCATCATCGCACACGAATCTGACGAGCTGGGGTGATAATTTTTTGGGTCAAAAACCCCTCGACGAAAACAATAACCGAAAATTAGATCGGACGATCGAACATGAACAAACGTCCATTTCGGATAAACAAAACTTCGTACAAATAACAAGTTATACGAAATGTCGATGACTTCGTATGAATAACCTTTTATACGAAAAGGTTCGACAGACAACATTTGATGCGAAACGGACAACATTTCATACAAAACGGACAACATTTCTTATGAAACGGATCTATCAGACAAACATATCTTTCGACAGGAACTATGATAGATGAAACATCCGAACGGAAAAATTCCAAGCTGAACAAGCTCAGATCCGAGCAAAACCAGCTCGGAACCGAGCTAAACCAGCTTGGAATTTCCGAGTTGAATCAGCTCGAATCCGAACATTTCCCTTCTCATTTTCCGAGCATGATTTACTCTTTCGGAAGTTCCAAGGTGAATGCATCTTTTGGAGACTTCCGAGCTAGATTTGCTTTTCCAAACTTTCTGAACGGATAGTGTATGATCAAACATTTGCCGATATCTCATTCTATGAACTTGATCCCAAACATACAATATTCGTATGTCCGAAACTTTTGGCCGAATAAAGAAGTCAATACATAGACGGGTTGGACCGTCCGTTCTCGGCCCATTAAGAAAATAGGTCAAGCCGCGGAAAGATAATTGCCGAAGAAAGAAGAACTCGAATAAGTAAAGACGAAGATATCTCCGAGTTAAAGAGGAGAATCCGAGATGAAAATGTAAATCTAAACGGAAAATGGAAGGAGATAACAACAGGAAGATTTCCGCATACCTTCCGGAAAATATCCTCTAAGCCGACTTGCCGCAGCTATATAAGGAGATGGAAGTCATATGATTTAGATAGAGCAAAAAACCCTAGCATCTAGACTTAAGAGCTTAGCAATTTTCTTAGCCGTTTTCATTCTTTGTACTATCTTTTCTGATAGATTATCAATAAAATATCATTAGGGTTCCTATTTTGGTGTGTTTATCTTTGAGATTTCTGTTCCCTAAAAGTTTGGTCTACAAGTTTTGACAGTGCGAGTTTCGACTCTCACAGGGCGTATGCCACATAGGAACTCAACCACTATAAATACCACGACCCCCTGCCCTCATTTTCATTCATCCACCACTCTTAGATAATAGTTAACTCTAGAAAAGAATGAGTAAGAAGGAGAAAGAAGGGAAAGAAACTAAACCGATAAGCGAGAAAACCCGACTCTAGAAAACCGTCAGCCGAAAGAACTGTGAGTTATGGTGTTGTGTGATAGCTTGCTAGTAATGGCATACTAGATTTCTATATTTATGTTTAAATATGTGATTTATGTTGAATCTTGATAGTATTTGCATGATTGGTGCATGCTTATCTATTGTTGCGTTTATGTTTTTTCTTTTGAGGTTTTCCTTATCTTGAACTGAATTTGGATAAGTAAATTCATGCTTGAGATGGTACCTCGTGTTAGAGGATTAAGATAGGTAGGGTGGAAGATGATGTTTTGATGTTTCCTTTTGCTGCCTCACTCTAGTGAAGGCCGTCTAGAAGAGAAGACTCGGAGAGACGGGATTGTAGCCTAGGGCAGAGTTCTATCCAACGGGATAGTTGGGATAGTGGTGGTTAGACAGAACCCGCCGAGATGTTATGTGGGGACGGGTATCGGATGGTTAAGCTTTTTATATGTTGTCATGGTTAAGCTTTTTATATATTTTATGCTCTAATTGATTGTTGCATGTTGTGTGTTATTTTGGGTTTTGGGGGGGGGGGATATATTCAATATTAGGGGATCTATAACTCACTGAGCGAGTAGCGCTCATCCCCCACTCTCTTTTGTAGGAAACCAGTAGTCGGGAAACGTTAGCAGAGAAGCGAGGAACGTTAGGCCAGCCAATGTATTATGTAGCCCCAGAGATGAGACTTAATTGATAGGTTGATGGAGGAACAAGCACTGGCTTTAAAGCTCTCTCACTTGCACATATTTGAATGGATGTTCAAGATGGATGGGTAGATGAACAACTCTCTTGTTCAGTGGGCTGATTGACTCTCTCAATCTGTGGAGAATCAAGGCTGCTTGAATCACTCAAACATGACTTTATCCTTTGTCAACAGATCACTAAGGCTTCACACACTTAGGAATCAGAAGACATAATCTGTAGAACCGGTTGAATCACTCAAGAGTTCTAAAGACAAAATGAATCAAAGATAACTTTGAAAGAGAAACGAAATTTTCTATTACTTTGGAGACAGAAAGGTAAATAATACAATGGACTATGCTAAGCTTATATAGGCCTTTTCTACAACGGTTCTATTGACCAAACATAAGAAAGAAATCGTTAAACTAATGGAAACTAGCTGTTAGGCTGAATTTGGTAAGGATCCTTGATCTTGTTGATTTCTTTGTATCTAGATGGCTTTAGGGGATAAGTTAGCATCTCTGGAACAGCTTGATTGACAAATAATCCGCAGCTTGCATGTATGGAAAGGAGCCGTTGGTGTTTGATCTCTTTCTGCTCCAAAAATGGTAAGTTAAGCTCCTTATGATTTATTGTGTTCTGCTGTGGTCTGGAGCAGCTTAGAACGTCTAGACTTGATGAAAATGATCCCAAAACATTGCAGCTTTGATAGGAAAAGCTTTGGTGTTGATTTGATCCCTTTAGTGTGAATGCTTCCATATATGGCAAGTCTGCTGAGCTAGTTGTGATGCTATCCACTGAGCTAGTTGTGATGCTACATATGGTTAGCCCCTTTTTGTATCTTCTTCTTGTGTAATCCTTTGGATATGATTCTTCTTAGTGGCGTGCTGATGATGAGCTGAGTGTGTTTGTAAAGAAGGCGCTGAGCTAGATGTCTTGACCTTGGTCTCCACTTGAGCTAAGATAAGCTCATATGCCTTGTTGGATCTTCTCGGCTCCATGCTCTCTTCTCCATGGGTTCTGATTCCTCCTGAGTTATATGTCTTCTTAGAATTGATTGTTGGATGTATAATCAATCATATGCCTTGTGTTGGATCAGAACTCATTGTGGCCTTGACTTCTCTTGGTTTCTTTGTGCTGACTGCTGTAATGTTTGAGTTAGTGAGCGCCTTGTCTGGTCTGGTTCTGATGACCTCATTATACCCTCCCTCTTCAAGAAGTTTGACCTCAAAACTTGACTACCTTGGGAATCATTTTGATTCTGGTGGAGTTGTTGAGCATCCGGTGGTTCTTCTTTGAGTAAATAGGATAGCAGTACTCTTCTTCTTTGAGCTGGTGTGACGCCTCCTTTGCTTATCTTGCTCCTGCTCTCCTTAAGACCTGAAATAGGCTCAACACTTTGGCAAACAAACAAGTGCGTCATAGATTTCTTAGGATAAGATGAAACAATTTCCTTGACAATTCGTGTTTCTACACAAGAATTACACCTCTGTAATCTGCATTTTTCTTTAGTTCTAGCAAGTTCAGTAGCACACACTTAGGAGTAAGTGGAACAAGGCTGGTTAAGTTATGTCTTACTTGAATAACATGCTGAATGTCCATGATATGCATCTGATCTGGAGGTTTCTCCTTGATTTTCTCCTTTTCTCTCATGTCTTGATCAGTCTGAACACTTAGTGTAAGGACTGTTTCTGAGCTTCTCTTCACATTTTCTTCTCCCTTGTGCTTTATATCTGTAGAGATGCTCATTAGGAAGAACAAGTGCATAATATCTATTCTTGGAGTAGTAAAAACAGATTGTATGATACTTGTACTTACATTGTCAGCTTCAGTAGGTTGTATGAGGGCTTGGACCTTCTTCTCTTGTGAGCTAGTGATCATTAGATGTTCATCTTCTTTCCTGATCGGTTCTTCTTGTAGTACTTGTACCTGAAACAATGCTTAAGAGCAAGTGCATCATATCTGTTTTTGAATTTGCTATAATAGGGCTGGAAATACTTAAACTCACAGAGATGGTGCTAGCAATTTGTAACATGGTATGTTCTTTGTGCTCTTGAACTACTTGGCTGCGACTCTCCTTTACTCTAGAGATGACCATAGCTCTCTTAGGGCAGTAACCATTGGATGTAGTCTTGTGTGGGACGTCTATGGATGCTGGTAGCATCACTTGATAAAGTTGTGATGTTGGTGCTTCTGTCCACTTGACTTTCTCATCCGCCTTTGAAAAAATCAGGTTTGGTAGTGTACTCTGACTTCCATGCTCTTATTGTGATCTTGTTCCTGATTCAAAATCCTTGGGCAAAGACAAGTGCATGAGTCTTGAATTGGAAATTAAAATATCAGATTGTACAAAGCTATCATTCGTTTCAGTTACTTCCAAATTCAACTCTGATGTTCTATCTTTGATCAGCTTCCTAGATGGACAATTTGTATCAAAATGTCCTCTCATATGGCACCTATAACATGTTGGTTCTTTGGAATTTACAAATTTAGAACACTTACCTGGTGTTGGCATGTTTAACAGCTTGAGTGAGGCATCAAAACCGGTTCCGATTGCATTAGGTGAAACTTTGTGGCTTTGCTTCTGCTCTGGTTTCTTTGGTTGCAACATCTCCTTGATCCTCTGCCATTGCTGATCCTGCTTTTCTTGAACAACCTTCTTAGCTTCTGCTTTGTAGGTGTAAGTGTTTGAGAACACATCCTTGGGCTTTGGATAGCAAGCAGATTTGTGCTTAGGAGCAGCTTGCGCGTTGGATGCAGACTTCACACTCTTGGTTTTAAGAAATCGAATCAAACAACAAAAACTTCTTCTCTTTCTTTTTAAACTTTTTCTGGTTTTATAAAACAAAAACAAGAACTCTCATGAACAAATAGCCAAAAACAAAAGGACTTTGACATTTTTTTTCTTTTTGGGGTTTATGGAAAACTAACAAGAACAATATTAAGCAAAAATCAACTGAAATAAAAACTTGGACTCTTTTTCTTTTCTGAATTTAGAATGAAGAACACTAAGAACACATACTTGAAATATGCAATGGAATGACACTTTTTGTTCTGATTTTCATTTAAGGATGCTAAAACAGATGAAATAAAATGCAAACAAACTATTTTTCTTTTGGTTTTAGATGAAGAAACAAAACACATAAACTAAACAAGATGCAAATAATTTTTTTATGGTTTTTTTTCTTTAAGTATGCAAACAAAATCAGAGACTATAAGCTAAGAAATATGATGAAACAAACAATTTTTATACGGTTTTGATTGAAAATGCAATGTAAACAGAACTATGAATCTAGATGCTATGAAAACCGAAAGGATAAAGGATAGATTACACCTGATTAGGACTTTTCGGCTCTGATACCAGATGATGTAGCCCTAGAGATGAGACTTGATGGATAGGTTGATGGAGGAACAAGCACTGGCTTTAAAACTCTCTCACTTACTCAGATTTGAATGGATGTTCGAGATGGATGGGTAGATGAACAACTCTCTTGTTCAGTGGGCTGATTGACACTCTCCCTCTGTGGAGAATCAAGGCTGCTTGAATCACTCAAACATGACTCAATCCTTTGTCAACAGATCACTAAGGCTTCACACACTTAGGAATCAGAAGACATAATTTGTAGAACCGGTTGAATCACTCAAGAGTTCTAAAGACAAAATGAATCAAATATATCTTTGAAAGAGAAACAAAATTTTCTATTGCTTTGGAGTTTGAAAGGTAAATAATACAATGTACTATTCTAAGCTTATATAGGCCTTTTCTACAACGGTCCTATTGACCAAACATAAGAAAGAAAATCGTTGAAATAATGGAAACTAGCCGTTAGGCTGAATTTGGTAATGATCCTTGATCTTCTTCATTTCTTTGTATTTGGATGGCTTTAGGGGATAAGTGAGGAGGTCTGGAACAGCTTGATTGACAAATAATTCGCAGCTTGCATGTATGGAAAGGAGCCGTTGGTGTTTGATCTCTTTCTGCTCCAAAAATGGTAAGTTAAGCTCCTTATGATTTTGTGTGTTCTGGTGTGGTCTGGAGCAGCTTAGGACGTCTAGATCTTGATGAAAATGATCCCAAAACATTGCAGCTTTTATAGAAAAAGGTTTGGTGTTGATTTGATCCCTTTAGTGTGAATGCTTTTATATATGGCAAGTCTGCTAAGCTAGTTGTGATGCTATCCGCTGAGCTAGTTGTGATGCTACATATGGTTAGCCCCTTTTCAGTATCTTCTTCTTGTGTCAGCCTTTGGAGATGATTCTTCTTAGTGGCGTGCTGATTATGAGCTGAGTGTTTTTTCACAGTAGGCGCTGAGCTAGATGTCTTGACCTTGGTCTCCACTTGAGGTAAGATAAGCTCATATGCCTTGTTGGATCTTCTCGGCTCCATGCTTTCTTCTCCATGGGTTCTGATTCCTCCTGAGTCATATGTCTTCATAGAATTGATTGTTGGATGTATAATCAATCCTATGCCTTGTGTTGGATCAGAAATCATTGTGGCCTTGACTTCTCTTGGTTTCTTTGCGCTGACTGACGTAGTGTTTGAGTCAGTGATTGAGTTGGTGAGCGCCTGGTCTGGTCTGGTTCTGATGACCTCATCAGTGTAGGTTTTTGTTGTCTTTGGAAAATAATGTTTCCAGTCATGTAAGATATTTTGGGGCTCTTTCGCCTGGAATCAAGAAACTTTAAGTTCTCTATTATATGTTTTGAAAACAATTATATATAAATAAAGATGTGTTTAATATCTTGACAGAGTTTCCTCTGATATTAGCTTCGTCCGAGCTAACACAACTCAAAAACTTTCGCACGGATTGAAAAGCCTTACGCTTAGGTTGATAGGTAAGGCACCTTGGGAGGTTAGATCCTAGTATGGTCTTGCCCATTGCTTGAATCAGATCACCCTCGGATGTCAATCGTGGCACGTCTGGTTCTTAGTCTTATAGATCGAATCAGGGGTGTTACAGATATCTAGGTGGTGTCAGACGACACCAATGTCTGCGATCGGCTCCGACTTTGACTTCTTGCAAAAAGCTCCTAAAAAATCCAAAACTCCTAACTTCGCTCCATTCTCGTGCTAACCTGTAAAAGACCTGATAGACTGAAAATACCAAGTAAAAGACTATATATATACGTACACATACAAATCATGGTTAAAAACATGGAAAAAACCAGGATATATGAACTCCCCCACACTTAGCATTTGCTTGCTCTCAAGCAAAAAATAAAGAATATCAGGGAAAGAAGTTTGAAAACACAGAAACTCAGTTCGTCCTAAGAATATCACATTCACATTCACCTTAGTAAGCCACATGAAAACATACCTGCAGAGATCGAGATCACAATGTACTTCCCCCACACTTAGCAACTGTCTCAAGTAAAATCCACAATCCAAGTGAGAAATCCAAAATCTCCACACTGACTTCTATCATAATTAGGTGCGGTCTCACCGAGAGAGTATCAATCAGAGGACACATGGACTCTTACTCAGTCAGTATCCTGAACACACAGACTGTCTTACTTTTGGTTCCTTTCCTCTCACTTTTCTTGCTTCGAAATTTTCCACACTAGGTATCATTTTTTTATCAACTACTCTTCCCTTTTGATTCGCGGTGTTTCTTTGTACATGTTTCCATGAAACACAAGAGATAATAGGGGTCTCTACCACTCCCGTGATCACTTCGAAGCTACTACCTTATCCTCAAATTTATTCTTTTTTTTATAAGATGGATGGGAAGAGAGAGGGTAACCATACTCACACAGACTAGTCTTATAGGACTGAAGGAGGAATCCAATCCAATGTATAACAAACCCTTGGGTGAGTAAAATCAATTCAGACTAGGGGAAAGGTCAGTAGTGGATCCTTTGAATATCCAAAAATATATGGGTATCCTTGGTGGGTTGATCGATGTGGGGTTTTCGAACAGTCATAGATCGCTGCAAGTCTGTCCAGTGGTTACTTAAGGTCCTGTAAATGCAACGTTCCAAAAATATAGTTTCATACTAGTTTTGACTCAATAAAATGACACAAAAACTGACTTGACTCTAAGAAAACAGAACACGTTGTTACTAACCACCTCCCGCACTCTTAAACTGCACAAGTATCAGTGCAATTGAAGTTTGGCATTGGCTAAAATCAATATGGAACATCGGGAAAACTGAGTCAAAAGTGGTACATGTGATCGCGAACAGTTTTGACCGACACACAGCCTGGTGCCAGGCAACACTAGGCTTAAGTCAACACATGTTCGTTAGGGGTGTCGGGCGACATCAGTTTTGTGCATTCATACACAACACAACAAACGTACAATGTGTCAAATCTAGTGGGTTTACACCCAAAATTGTCAGATATAAGTTGCGTTAGATCACTCAAATGCAATGTTAGAAGCAACAATACATAGAATAGACTCATGATTCCCATGTTCCTCATCATAAGGACTAACAAACTGACTAAAGAAAAGATAGGAAAATGACTCAAAGACTAAAAAGAAGAAAAAAAAGAAAAACCGAACCAGTAACGATGGAAGAACTAGAACTCTGGAGAGTTTACGGCAACCATATTATTAGAATCCACAGCATCATCGAGCTCATCAACCTTATGAGACTTTGGCGCACGTGGGGTGGCCTC
Source organism: Orychophragmus violaceus (assembly GCA_030180135.1). Classification (NCBI taxonomy): domain Eukaryota; kingdom Viridiplantae; phylum Streptophyta; class Magnoliopsida; order Brassicales; family Brassicaceae; genus Orychophragmus; species Orychophragmus violaceus. The sequence goes on along the minus strand of CM058229.1, from coordinate 87,055,926 downwards.
ACGACGAGTATGACATGGGTGGGAGACATGTGGTGCGCGACGATAGGAGAAGCTTGTGACAACCTCCAAAGTGATCCAACCGTCTCAGTCATGTATTCCAGCCAGTCCGGTAGAGTCATGTCATGTGGTCTTAAGGAATGATCCAGGAAGACAAGTGATGGATCTCTAGCAAGATCATGTACAATGTCGTCCTAAGCAGCAGATGGAGCAGGTCTAGAGTAAGATCCTATGAGGAAACTATTGGTCGGAGCAGGGCTCAGGAAATCATAGGCTGGAAACGCAATACCAATGGCTGATCGGTGATGGCTGTGAGCCTCATATAAGGTAGATGGAACAAATGTCATGTTCCTTAAGAATCAACAAAGCTCCACAACAATTCCGGCCTAATCTAGGTGGCGTTCCTCACGTGCTCCAAATCGATAGTAGATATCATCGTGAAAATCTTATACGACCTCCTCTCAATCCCAAAGTGGTCAAAGTTTGGAGTCAAAAGACTCCAGACAGACTCAGTCTCAGTCCCCTTCCTAGTGAATGGCTTGGTCTTAAAAGTGATCAAGTGATGTGCAAATACAGCTCCATGTTCACATCATTCTCCAAGTGCACGTCTTGATACTTATGAACATCTATGATATGGAAAATGACAAAGTACATCAAGAGGAGTTCAGAAAATCTCACCATTCCAGGCTCCATCTTGCACAAATGGTTTAAATCAATAAGCGTGCAAGGTATCGCAAGACTAGATGCCTCACCGCTGTCTGCCATGTATTCTTCATGTTGTAGATGCCATTACCGAAGTGAGACCGGAACATCTGCAAATCAGGCCCCTGCTAAGGAAGTGCCCCTCTCTGTCGAGTACTGTCAATCTCATAGATGTCGCAAAGCTTAGGAATTGAGATCATGTATCTAACACCCTTGGCCATGAAAGTGAGAGTGCCCTCAAATGCAACACGGACCATTTCATTGGTATAATAGAATCTGACAGTAGCCAAGACTGTCTGTCAAGATCCTCGTGTATAGCATACTGTTTGGAACAAAATGTACCCAAGCCTATCCTCCTCATAATGCACAAATTTCCTCTTGGATTCCCAGCTTCTTCATGGTCGCGATGCCATCAAACCCATTGGGGAAGATATTTACGCATGAAGAGGCGTTGTAGTACAATGACTCATTTGAGAATCGGAACTCGCACTGTCAAAACTTGTAGAGTAAACTTATAGGGAACATAAATTTCAAAGATAAACACACCGGAATAGTAAACCCGGAGGATATTTTATTGATAAGGGATCGAAAAGAGAATACAAAGATCGGAAAAAGAGTAAAAAGAATGGAAACGGCTAAGAAAATTGCTAAGTTCTTAAGTTTAGATGCTAGGTCTTAATTGTATGACTTCCATCTCCTTATATAGATGCGGCAAGTCGGCCTCGAGGATATTTTCCGCAAGATTTGCGGAAATCTTCATGTTGTTATCTCCTTCCTTTTTCCGTTAAGATTTACTTTTATATCTTGGATTTTCCTCTTCAGCTCGGAGATATCTTCCTCTTTCCCTCTTCTAGTTTATCTCCTCTCTTTGACAATTATCTTTCCGCGGCTTGACCTATTTGTCGGATGGGCCGAGAACGGACGATCCGAGTCCGTTTGTATGCAAACTTTATTTATTCTGCCCAAAGTTTCGGATATTCAAATGTCGTATGTTTGGGCCTAAATTCTTATCAGCCAAGAAGGTATAAGCTGATGTTTTCGAAGATGGATTGCGGCAAGTTGTGCATATCTGCAAATGTTTGATTATCCGTGCGAAAAGTTCAGAGAAGTGAAGTCCTGCTCGGAAGTTTACAAGAGATTAATTCGGCTCAGAATTTCCGAAGGGGTAAATCATGATTGGAAAATGAGAAGGAAAGGGTTCAGATCGAGCTGTTTTAGCTTGGATCCGAGCTGGTTTAGCCCGGAAAACCCGAGCTGGTTCAGCTCAGAATTCTGAGCTGGATTGGATAGAAATTTCCGACCTGGTTCAGCTCAGAAATTCCGAGCTGGCTTAGCTCGGATCCGAGCTGGTTCAGCTTGGAAATCCGAGCTGGTTTAGCTCGGTCCAAGCTGATTCAGCTCGGTGATTCTGAACTGGTTTGGCTCGGTTCCAAGCCGATTCAGTTCGATCTTCGCCTGTTTGGAAGTTTCGTTGATCCGTAATCCTTATCGAAAGGAGTTTTTGTCTGATCGGTCCAATGTATATGAAATGTCATCAATTTCATATGGAATGTATCCGTTGAATCTTTTTTTAATAAGTTTTTTAAGCGAAGTTGTCGGTATTTCGTATAACTTGGTCATTTATACGAAACTTTGTTTGACCGAAGCGGACGTTTGTCTGCGTTCGATTATCCGATCTTGTTTTCGGCTATTGTTTTCGCCGAGGGTTTTTTTGACCCCAACAGTTAGCCCCCCCCCAGCTTTTCAAACTCGAATAAGATGATGGCAAGGTTATTTTGTATTCGAGTGGAAAACAATTGTCCGAAAGAACTTTAATAAATCAGTTTTCTTGTTATCGTCCTCGCGACAACAGACTGTCCAAAACATCGTATTTCGGCTGCATTTGATTATACTATGTACAGTCAATCCGACACTATGCCTAATCATGATCCGCTCTATCATGATTTGCTCAGGCATGCTTGTGACAAAATGATTCAAGTGTAATCATTTCGAAGTTCCATGCCTCGGTGAAATCTATAAGTATCTACCCCTTCATACTTCATTTTTCATTCCTCTCTCCAAAGAAAATAACCCAAAGGTAACTTCTCTCTCTAACTCCTTCTTAGTTTTTGTGAGTTTTGCCAAGATTCCCTGCTCTGTTCTTTTGAGTTTATAAGCTTTGGATCTTTTCCAAGTTTGAACTTTCTGTTTGACGGCGTTCTTGGTAAAGATGGTGGATTGTGCGCCGAATCTTGGTCACCCTAATTTTTCTTCCGAAGGAGAGTCTTTCGGGGATTGGCAGTCGACCAGGTCTCGTGCTAGTCAACCTCGTCCCTCGGCCAAAGCAGATGCCGCGTTTCCGGGACATGGACCAGGTCTAGGTGCTACGATTAAACTTGACTTCGGGGACGTTCACGTTAGTCGGGGGGAATTCTTGCGTTATTGGGATCTCCCTCCAGATGAGCCGAAGAAGACCCGTCCGAGAAAAAAGAAGCTGACCCCGAACCCTGTTGGTTCGACATTGTCTTCGGCATAGTCGATCACGAAGCTTCGGCGTGATTTCAAAATTCTAGAGAACATGACGATCAGGATACCCTCTCCCAGCGACCGAGTTGATTCTCCGCCGAAGGGGTACTTTTCAGTGTATGAATGCTTTATCGATTCATACTTTCTCTGGTTTCCAATTCATGAACTCATTGTATGTTATCTTCGACGTCACGGATTGGCTCTCACGCAAATTACTCCTCGAAGATTGAGGCGTTTGATAGACATATTGGTCCCCAATTTTGAATGTGAAGTCGATCTTCGAGTGGTACACCTTCGGAACATGTTGCACGTGGTTCCGATAAAGCGTGGCCCCGAGCACTACCATAGACCCTATCAATATCGGGTGGTTGTATCGAATTTTGAAAATCACGATCGCCAATGGAGGCACCACTTCTTCTATGTTTTGATTGACGAGGCGTCTGTTGGAGATGCTTGTATTCCATTGATGATATCGAAATGGGGAAAGCTTGGTAGCGGACTTAGTTATTTTCGTCGTTTAAACTTATATCTTGCCGATCTTCTAAAAAATTTCTTTTCAATTTTCAGCGAGAGATATTTGCTTGACGTGTCCGCCACACTTGGTCGCTCTTTTTTGGGCGCTTCAGGATGGGAATACGAATTGGAATCAACACTTTACGTTTAAACGTGTTATCCGTGCTAGTCAGATGGACATGATTCGTCGAGCAGTGGGGACCGACGGGAAAACATATGATGATGATGACCGTCCAAATGACGTTGTTATTCAAGATGATGGTTCAATCTCTCTATGGCTCGCGGATGAAGTCAAACTTCCCGAGTTTGGTTTTCATGGCTTTGATGATTGGATTGGTCAAGATCCTACACTGGGTGAAGGCATTCCTGGCGCTTGTACCAATGCCAATAATGGTGAAGGAATGAATGTTCCGCAAGTTCCTCTGCCGGAATCATTGGATCAGGTTGTTGCGCCCGAATCTAGTCGAAAGTCCAAGAAGAGACATGGGAAAGATTTTGAGGTTCCGCAACCTGAGTTTGATCCAACCCAGTTTGGCCGTGATGACAGTGGTTTTATGTACACCAATGCTGCCGAGGTCGCTAGCTTTTGTGCACATGTTCGTCATCCCGGAGATATCCCAACACAATACAAGGGTATGATTTGCGGTGACTCCCTCGTTAGTGCTGGGAAGGATATGTTAAGGGTTAGTTTCTTCACTTTGCTGTAAGGCACACGATCTTATCTTGCTACTTTGTTAATTTGTTGGAACTTGTTTTGGGCGTGGGATTTGGTTAATCGCCATGCTGCTTAATCTGATGGGAAGCTTCGAGGAATTCGATCGCTTCGCGAGGCATTCTGTTGACAATGCAAGCTTGGTGAAGTCTGTCGCTGCTATGAGAGCTTCCATCGAGGGTAGAAAAAATGAGTTTGAGGCGGCGAGACTTTCCCTAGATGCCGAGAGGAACGCGACTCTTACTGAAGTTGAGGTTTTGAGAACTCAACTCGCCGAAAGATAGATTTCCCATGAGGTGTCTCTTCAAGACGCAGCTGAAAGAGGGAAAAGAGGGATGCTGAAGAAAATCGCATCTCGATTTTCCAAATTTCGAAAAATCTTCTCGAAATTGCCTTCGCCATAGAGAAGCAAAGTCAGTTCGTCGTGGCGAGGAGCAATCTAGATTTGATCGCCGATTTGAGATCCGGGGATCTTTCTGTGTTTGAGGCCGAAGAAGCGGATCTAATGTCGAGAGCCCACCCTGGTCAGGAAGACGTCTCCAAATACAATCGGTTGATTGCCGAAGCCGAGGATTGTGTTGATCCATTTTTGTTTCAAGGCGATGTTGCCGTTTCATCCCGAGGAGATGTCTGGTTCAAAAAATGCGGATCTGAAGCGTGTTTGCTGTTCGATAACTTCCTTAAGACGGTTGGTCACCGTATTAGTTTATCTTTGAATATTCGTAAGGTTTTAAAGCTTTTAGTTCTTTTCTGTATCTTGAAGTGGAATGTCTTTAAATGTGTCATGTTTGACTTAGTTTTTTTTTAAACAGCTCGGAACCCTTTTTATGGAATAAACAGTATTGATTCGAAAATGATGTGATTTGTTCGGGAGGTTCAAGCTGGTTTAGTTTCAATAATCCGAGGTGGTTGAGCGTGGTCCGAGCTGGTTTGGCTTGGAAATTCCAAGCTGGATATCCGAGCTGGTTTAGCTCGTTGATTCCGAGCTGGTTTGGCTCGGGAATTTGCAAGATTTTCCCTTGATAATGTCCTGAACGGTGGGCTTGGAAGCGTCCTACCAGGTTTCGAAATTGAGTCTGAGAAAGACAAAACGTTTTTCTCTTGCGGATTCATAATGATTAGACCAGTGTGCTCAAAAGCGTTTTACTAGGTTTCGCAATGATTAGACCAGTGTGCTCGGAAGCGTCTTACTTGGTTCCGAGTCCAAGAAATAACAACACGTTTCTCTCTTGCGGACTTATAATGACTAGACCAGTGTGCTTGGAAGCGTCTTACTGGGTTTCGAGTCCGAGAAATAACAATACATTTTTCTCTTGCGGACTTATAATGACTAGACCAGTGTGCTCGGAAGCATCTTACTGGGTTTCGCAATAATTAGACTAGTGTGCTTGGAAGCGTCTTACTGGTTTTTAGGAGTTTTACGATTGACTACAGTACTAGTGCGGGGGGTCTGCCGTCTTACATTCCCAAGTCGGCTGTGTACTCAGTAATGACGTTGTCGAGACAAGTGTGTTGTATTTTAATGGGTTTGGATTTTCGATCCCGATTTTCTGCGAAACTCACGCCTCACATCTTTCGTTCATTGAAATTAAGCCGGTATCCGCAGGACAACCTTTTAAAGATACCGAACCAAGATATACTTGGTTAGAACATCATTTTACCAGTGTGCTGAGTAGCGTCATACTGGATTTTGGGGTATATTATCAACTCATGTACTGATGCGGATACCTTGGAGGTATTTAAAATTTATATAGCGCGCTTTTATTCGTTTGTTGGATGTATAGAGCCTCAATCCATATAGGACGTGTTGGCTAATATCCGTAAAGGATGTATGTGCTTGTCAATTGTGGCCGTCAGTAGACAAGATAATCTAATTGTAACAATTATGCATTCGACGTAATAATATTAAGCGAGTTCTGAACTACAAAGTTTATATCCTAATTTTGATCTATGAAAAATAAACTAAATGAAAAGGAGAAAAAGAGTTTATTTTCGTTACTGGATAATTTCGAGAGTACGGTCGGGGGGTTTGACTTTTGCGGACGCGCCGTGCTTCCAACTAAGATCCATTTCCCGGAGTTGTTTGAGTGAATTGGCTGTATGAGGTAAGTGTTTCAATCAGATCTTCGAAGAGACTGGTCATCTCGGATTTTCTTTGCGGGACATGGTTAGCTTGATTTTCTTTGCGGAACATGGTTAGCTCGGATTTTTCGCGGGAAGTGGTCAGTTCAGATTTGTCGATTTGACTTGTTTTGATCATCTCGGATTTTCCTAGCTGATTTGCTGGAAAGTTCCTAGCTGATTTGCTTGGAATTTCTTAGCTGGTTTGCTCGGAAGTTCCGAGCTGACTTGTTTGATTAGCTCGGACTTTCCGAGCTGACTTGTTTGATTAGCTCGGACTTTCCGAGCTGACTTGTTTGATTAGATCGGACATTCCTAGCTGATCAGCTGGAAAGTTCCTAGATGATTTTGAATCATGGCAAGCGTGTGTCTTCTGAGCCCGAGTCAGATACCTCTTACGTTGGTAAGTGCTGCTACTGTAAGGAGACAGGGCATTGGAAGAGAAATTGCATTAAATTCATGGAAGATGATGAGGAGTTGAAGTTGATGTATGAGACTACTTCCTCAGGTATTCATGTTATTACTTCAAGTTCTACCTTATAGGTATTGGATACTGGTTGTGGCACTGATATTTGTTAGAATATGCAGAGCCTGGGCAACAGTAGAACTTTGAAGGAAGGGCAAGTGAAACTACATATCTGGAAGGAGCTTGGGATGCTGCCTCAGCCGTAGGGTTTTCACTTATAGATCCCTTTTAGGCTTGGTTTTGTATTAAGTAATTGCTACAATGTACCTGCTTTAAGCAGAGTTGTCTTTCATTTTCTTGTAAGAATTTGAATGTTTTTCATTTCGATAAAAGACAAGTTTTGTTCTTTTGATCTTAATGAAATATTAATTGTAGCACCCTATTCATGAAATGGGTTTTATATCTTAAACCAAAGAGTGCCTAAATGTAACATAAATACCGAATTGGTTTAAATCTGATGAATTAAACCTGATTTTTCTTGGCATAAAGTCTTGGTCACATAGAGTAAGTCGGATTCAGAAATCCCATAGTCATGGACTGTTGGGCTCATTTGATAAAATATCTTATGAGACTTGAATTCTGTTTACTAGACCAAAAGGGAAAGGGCCTATCTTAGCCGAGCTAGAGAAAGGCCCAAAGGCTTATTGGACCTGGAACATACTCATGTATGTGGCCCAATGAGCAGTAATGCCAGAGAAAATCTCCTGTACTTCATTGTCTCTACTGATTACTTCAGTGAGTGTGACTGTGTTCATTTGATGAGACACAAGTCGGAATTCTTTGACATGGTCGAAAGAGTTCCAGAATGAAGTATAGGATCTGAATGACAAAAGTATTAAGACTCTGGATTAAATCACGAGTAAGAATACTTAAGTCATTAATTGTGTGATCATCTTAATGAGTGTGAAATCGTTTCACAGCTCATTTCTCCTGAAAACCTGAAGGTGTTTCTGTGAGAAAGAATCAGATCTTATTAGAAATGATTAAAGATGAATCACACGAATCTTCCATGATATTATTTAAGAATAACGCTCTAAAATATCTAAGTTTACGCTGAAATAGTTCCACAAATATCAGTTGAAAGACACCACGTAAATGTGGATTGGAATCGATCCAAATTCGTCTTTACTGAGTATTTGTAGTTGTACTACTTCGCTGGTTGTCCGAAGGAAACCAAGGCTTGTTACTTTTACGTCCATTCTGTTTTCTAAGAAGGGAAGTTATTTTCCAAGAAGAACAGTGGGAGTAAAAGTATAACTCGAAGAAATTCGAGAAATACAGGAGGCTGCTTTACCTATTGAGGGAGAGTAGCGAAAGGATTTACAGATTTCTGTAAAATCTACACCTGTGGAGCCTTGTCCGAAGGAAACCAAGGCTTGTTACTTTTACGTCCATTCTGTTTTCTAAGAAGGGAAGTTATTTTCCAAGAAGAACAGTGGGAGTAAAAGTATAACTCGAAGAAATTCGAGAAATACAGGAGGTTGCTTTACCTATTGAGGGAGAGCAGCGGAAGGATTTACAGATTTCTGTAGAATCTACACCTGTGGAGCCTGAAGTTCGCAGATATGAATGAATCAGTTACTAATCCGAGAGTGATTTCTCGGATTTAGTTGAACCTGATAATCATTGAAAGTTCGCATGATCTGATGATCATTGAAAGCGACGAATCTGCGAAATTCAAAGAAGCGAAAGTAAGCCCGGACTCCGAAAAATTACATTTTATGTAAGTTAGCTTCATTGATCCATTCATGGATGGAAGCAAACATATCGGAGTTGGAATCTTCGTTCTGTTGAAGTAGTCAAGGTTTTGACTTGAACAGGAACGAAGCGGAACTGTGTGTTTACTAATAGATTAGTGGGAGCGATATTGCATTTCTCATATTGTATGTCGATGACATACTGATTCTCGGATATAACGTCCCAACGCTGTAGTCGGTAAAGGACTAGCTTGGGAGTTGGTTTAATGATTGACATGGGTAAAGCCACGTAGTTCTTGGATTTTGGATCTAAAGATAGAGATCCAAAAGAGCTAGTAGGACAAAGTCAGAATTCTTAAATTGACAAAGTCCTACACGTTTTGAGCAATCCAAGAAGGGTTTTATGCCAATGTCACATGGCATTAAGTTAAGCAAGATACAGTATCCTACGATAACTGCTGAGCTTAAATGCATGGATGAGATTCCATATGCATCGGCAATTGGATCTATCATGTATGCCATGAAACATACTTGTTTGATGTTGCTTTAATGTTAAGCAAGACAAATAAAGACCAGTCAAATCCAGCAAAGAATCAAGTTTCCTAAAGTATGTCCTAAGGTATTTGAGGAATACTAAGGATAAGTTCTTGATTTACGGAGAAAGTGAGGTGCTATAAGTCGATAGAGTCTGAAAGGCAAGTTTCCAACAGACAAAGATGATTTCCGGTCACAGTCCGGTTATATCTTGTGTTTGTCTGGCGGTGCACGGCACTGTTGCTGACTCCATGACTTAAGCTGAATCTTTCGCAGCTTGGGAAGCGGCGAAAGAGGTTGTTTGGAAAGAAGAGTTCATCACTGAACTTGATGTGATTCCCAGCATAGATGGGACTAGCTGCACATCAGAGGTCCAAACACCTTGAGATAAATGACAGAGATGTTAAGTAGATCAGCAAGTTTCAACAAATGAGAACGTTGCTAATCTATTAACGAAGCCACTCCTTAGCCCTAAGCACGAGTCACGGACTGTAGCTGTAGGATAAGTGAAGTTAAGATATAGTCTTAATTTCAGTGGGAGTTAGTAAAGGGCTTTATTTAGTTATTGATATGTTCTTGTGAAACATTTGAGATGTTTAATAATGAAATTATTATTTCAAGATTATTTTAACTGTGATGAAATAATCGTTCCAAAATGATATGAACCATTTTATAGGTCATCGAAGTAAATGACTTGATCTTGAGTCATCGAAGTCATTTAGCTTGATCATGAGACCCTATATTTGATAGATGGCTTATATCATCCTGTCCCTAGTCGAAGGTTGTTGAAATTGGAACACCAACAACCGTGTGAGACTGGATTGGTACGTGACTTATGACAAAGTCTCAGTGTGTCATAGATGCGCGGCATCAAAGTCAGTACATAGGTGTATGTTTGGGAACATACGACCGGACAAGACCCGCTTATGAGAACTCTTCAGGATATTTATATATGTGTCATAAGAGATTCTCACTACGACTATAGAGTATAGTCCTTAGACCTGAGTTTGCATGCATGTGACTGCACATGGACTGATGCACTTTGATCATTGTCTAACGCTATCGTTCTGCGATAGTTATAAGGACCTTGTTTGGGTACATTATGAAATGAGTAGTTTACAGTGATGGAATAAGACGGAATTTGTCCCTCCAATATAAATGGAGTGAATATCTCTAGGCCAATCGGAGATTTGAATACTGGAAAATGCATGGCCATGCTCAAACGGACTGTCCCGAGTCGTTTGGATTGTCAGTATCGAATCAGAGTCCGATGAACAAGATTAGGCTTTATAAGGATGACACCAATCTTGCCTTATGACTAATCGAGATATTGTGACAAAAGGATTATGAATACAGAGATTCCAGTACAAGTGGGAGATTGTTGGAATTGTGTCCAGTAATCTCGGTACTGTCTCTAGAAAGTAAGAGTATGTCAATGATCAGACATAAGTCATATAATACTGGGGGTCATGATGGCTTGCTAGAGTCCGCTCATGATCTATAAGTCTTGGACTTATTGCCTCTATTATATGATCCCATATGGGTCACACGCCTAAGCTAACAGGAAAATGTGTAGGAACGGTGTAGCAGAAGTACGGTAAAAGTGCTAGGCATTTACTGTACTTAGAGAGAATAATTGGGTTTGGCCACTGTGTGTCGATCGATACACAAGGAGTGTCGATCGACACAGTGCGCGAACGCCTCGGAGTTAATTGGCCTTTGGGCCAAATGGCCCAAAACGAACTGAACGAGTTATATAATCTTAAGACGAGTTCAGGTCGAGAATAAGCCCTAGCCGCGAGCCTCCTCTCTCTCTCTGCGCCGATTCCCTCCTGGTCTAGCAGCCTCTTCCTGCTCGGTGTGCGTGTGTGAACCTCTGGAGGAGTTATCTCTCGGTGGCTCTCTGATCTCTGACATACCATCCCTTTCCGCTGCACAAACAGGTATAAGGTGAGATCATCAATTGTTTCTATTCGAGAAGAACCTAGATCAGCATGTTTAGGATAATCTGAATCAGAGAATTGAATCAGGATTGACTAAACATTCCTTCAGTTTGTTCGCCCACGGTTTGCTCGCGGTGTTGCGATGGATTTTTTTCCGACTCACCGGATGTTGAGAAATCTAGACGCCGTCGTTAAGTTTGGGAAAAGTTCACAGTTCGAGTCGTCCGTGTACGGTTCCCGATTTTCAGTCTCTCAATCTGCTCCGTGTGGGTGCTGTTTGCCTTTTCTTGTTCTTCGGTCCTTTGTTCCAGTGCGGCCACCATCTCTTTTAGCTCGGACAATGTTGCATTGATCATTGCATCCGATGCGACCGTGTTTGTAACGTTGCCGCTTGCTGAGGTGTTACCTATGGTAACGTTGGTTGTGGTGTTGTCGATCAACGGCTGCTGATCTATCCCGTCTTCGTCTCCCCTTGTAACCATATTCTTCGATTCGCTAGTTGGTGGTTTTTGAGTGTCAAAAGTTTCTTTGTTCCCCACAGACGGCGCCAAACTGTGAGAGTCGGAACTCGCACTGTCAAAACTTGTAGAGCAAACTTTTAGGGAACAGAAACTTCAAAGATAAACACACCGAAATAGTAAACCCGGAGGAAATTTTATTGATAAGGGATCGAAAAGAGAATACAAATATCGGCAAAAAGAGTACAAAGAACGGAAACGGCTTAGAAAATTGCTAAGTTCTTAAGTCTAGATGTTAGGGTTTTTTGCTATATCTAAATTTTATGACTTCTATCTCCTTATATAGCTGCGGCAAGTCGGCCTCGAGGATATTTTCCGCATGATTTGCGGAAATCTTCATGTTGTTATCTCCTTCCTTTTCCCGTTAAGATTTAAATTTTCCTCTCTTTGACAATTATCTTTCAGCGGCTTGACCTATTTGTTGGATGGGCCAAAAATGGACGATCCGAGTCCGTTTGTATGCAAACATTATTTATTCGGCCCAAAGTTTCGGATATTCAAATGTCGTATGTTTGGGCCTAAATTCCTATTTCCTTTAACTTGTTCCATCAGCTCGGTTTATCGGCCAAGAAGGTATAAGCCTATGTTTTCGAAGACGGATTGCGGCAAGTTGTGCATATCGGCAAATGTTTGATTATCCGTTCGGAAAGTTCAAAGAAGCGAAGTCTAGCTCAGAAGTTTACAAGTGATTCATTCGGCTTAGAATTTCCGAAGGGGTAAATCATGATTGGAAAATGAGAAGGGAAGGGTTCGGATCTGAGCTGGTTTAGCTCGGAAAGTCCGAGCTAGGTGCAACCAGCTCGGAAATTCTGAGCTGGTTCAGCTTGGATCCGAGCTGGTTCAGCTCGGAAAACTCAAGCTGGTTCAGCCCGGAAAACCCGAGCTGGTTCAGCTCGGATAATCCGTGCTAGTATGGCTTGGATCCGAGCTGGATCAGATTGGAAATTCCGAGCTGATTCAGATCAGAAATTCCGAGCTGGTTCAGATCGAAAATATCGGAGCTGGTTCAGCTCGAAAATCCAAGCTGGCTTAGCACGGTGATTCAGAACTGGTTTGGCTCGGTTTCGTTCCGGTTCAGCTCAATCTTCGCCCGTTTGGATGTTTCGTTGATCCGTAATCCCTGTCGAAAGGTGTATTTGTCCAATCGGTCCGTTGTATATGAAATGTCATCCGTTTCATATGGAATGTATCCGTTGAATCTTTTTGTTTAATAAGTTGTTTAAGCGAAGTTGTCGGTACTTCGTATAATTTGGTCATTTATACGAAACTTTGTTTGTGCGAAGAGGACGTTTGTTTTCCGATCATGTTTTCGGCTATTGTTTTCGCCGAGGGGGTTTTTGACCCCAATAACTCATAGTCGTCTCACTCCTCAAAGTTATCTCTATGCATGCACTCATTTTTCTTGTCCTCATCTTGAGGATACTGTTCCTAAACTGGTTGTTTGGAATCTTAAGATTTTCCCTCCTTGGCCAAGGGGCGCAGTATGTGCAAACCCAGAGCCTGATGCTGTCGTGGTGTTCCTTTTTGGTCTCAAAATTGAAGTCAACCCTGATTATACCCTCGGTCTTCTCCTTCCTCTCCATCACTAATATATCCCCATGCTAATTTGGGTATTCACAGAAATGCCATCGTCAAACTTCATATGAAGTCTGATATTTTAATCAAAAGACAAAAGGACCCACAATTATTTTGGATATTCACAAAAATGCCATCACCATGAATGCTCAACAACCACGACACCCACCATCGCCGACGAGTTAATGTGTAGTCCAACTCGTTTTTCCACCATTAAAGTGATACGATCAGGTTTTAATCCCTATATCTATACTGCAAGTGCACAGACGATCAGTAGTATATAGGGTATCGAAATCCACAGGGACTCTAGGCCTTACGGTAGATTATATAACGGTCAAGTTAAACTAGGAGAAAGTAATGGGAAACTAAAAGGCAAGCAGAAAAGTAAATCAGGTAGCAGGAGTGGTTTGTAAGCAATTATACCCTCGGCGAAACTTTGTTTGTGCGAAGAGGACGTTTGTTTTCCGATCTTGTTTTCGGCTATTGTTTTCGCCGAGGGGGTTTTTGACCCCAATAACTCATAGTCGTCTCACTCCTCAAAGTTATCTCTATGCATGCACTCATTTTTCTTGTCCTCATCTTGAGAATACTGTTCCTAAACTGGTTGTTTGGAATCTTAAGATTTTCCCTCCTTGGCCAAGGGGCGCAGTATGTGCAAACCCAGAGCCTGATGCTGTCGTGGTGTTCCTTTTTGGTCTCAAAATTGAAGTCAACCCTGATTATACCCTCGGCCTTCTCCTTCCTCTCCATCGCTAATATATCCCCTTACTAATTTGGGTATTCACAGGAATGCCATCGTCAAACTTCATATGAAGTCTGATATTTTAATCAAAAGACAAAAGGACCCACAATTATTTTGGATATTCACAAAAATGCCATCACCATGAATGCTCAACAACCACGACACCCACCATCGCCGACGAGTTAATGTGTAGTCCAGCTCATTTTTCCACCATTAAAGTGATACGATCAGGTTTTAATCCCTAGATCTATACTGCAAGTGCACAGACGATCAGTAGTATATAGGGTATCGAAATCCACAGGGACTCTAGACCTTACGGTACATTATATAACGGTCAAGTTAAACTAGGAGAAAGTAATGGGAAACTAAAAGGCAAGCAGAAAAGTAAACCAGGTAGCAGGAGTGGTTTGTAAGCAATTAACTAAAAGCGCTAAGTCTAGGGAGTTCTCAGGAAATCAGACAAGCAGATCAGATAATCAGTCAGGATCAAATTAAGCACTGTTCTAGAACTCAAACACGGATATAGAACTAACCAACTTTCGTTGTGAGAATTCTCTAAGTCTAATAGCAGAAATCCAAATTTCTTTGCAATTCCTAACAGATTAAACTAGCCTTAAGTTCAGCTTCGATTTGTTCACAATTCAATTAAACCAAATTTCTTTGCAAGTAATTCAATTGCTCAACCTAAATAGTTCAGATTCTAAATCACAATTTCGTGTCAATTTAACAACCTAGAGTCTAGATTCTAAGTGAACAGGTTAGAAACTAGTATTAAGCTCAATGAAGGTTGAAGAACAAATAAGTTATGAATCCTAACTGAAATAATTAAATCTAGCAAGTCATAAAATCCTTAATGAGAATCCCTAAACTATACTATGAATCTACTCAGACATAGATAATGAAAACATAATCAATGAATAATTAGATTGCATAAAAGAGAGTTTAGAAATAAAGGGGTTCAAAATCTTCTCCAAAAGCAGGAAGCAATACAGGTTTAGATCAGCCACAAAAAGCTCTAAAAATGCTCAGCTCAAAGTATGAAAGCGTATCCAAAAACTGATGTAAAAACCTAATTATAAAGGCCTAATCACGACTGGGGTTTCTTTGTAATTATTGTAAACTTCTGGGCCAAAGTGCAATATCCATATTCTTCATTAAACCGCCGAAGATAAGCCCATCTCACATGTGTGTCGATCGATACAATCCTCTGTGTTGGACAGTGAACTCTATCTCTCGGGTCAAAACTCCAAAATACTCCAGAAAGCTCCATAATCACCAAATCCCCTCCAAACGTGCATATATCTAATAATACCTGTAAAAGACTCTAAAGAAACACCAAAAGACTCTAAAACATACTTATATCATGGTCTAAAACCGGTAAAAACCATGATATATCAACTCCCCCACACTTAGCCTTTGCTTGCCCTCAAGCAAAACAAAGAACTAAAACATGGTGAAGAGGTTTGAAAACTTTCAGAAACTCTTTTCGTCTTAGAAGCAACAACACTCAGATTCCCCTTAGTAAGCCACTGGAAGAATCACCTGCAAGACATCAAGACCAACATATACTTCCCCCACACTTAGCAATTGTCCTGAGTAAACTCCACAATCAATCCAAAGCAATTCAAATTCACCCTACTGACTTCTGTAAGCTATTAAGTGCGGTCTCACCTAAGGATTATCAATCAAAGGGCACATGGATTCTTACTTTGTTAGCTCTAGACCACCATACTATATTTTATGGTTCCTTTCTTCTATTTTCCCTTCCTTAGCAATCTGATTTTTCCCCATTGGGTATCATTTTATTTATTTTTATCAGTGCTCTTCCCGTTATGGGGTGTACTTTGGACAAATTCCATGAATGCACAGGAGGTAATAGTTGTAGCTACCACTCCCGTGACCACTTCGGAGCTACTAGCTCATCCTCAGTTTATTATTCTCTCTTTTTTTTTTACTTTAAGAGAAGGGGAGAAGGGAACCTTACTCGGACAGGTTTACAGGCCGTGTCAGAACTAACAGAGGAATCCGACTCAAGGTATACCAAGCCCTTAGGTGAGAAAATTAAGTCAAATTTACAAGGGTGAAGTCAGTAAAGGATCATTTGATACCTGGAGTGATGTGGGTGTTCTCAGTAGGCTGATCTGTGTTGGGGTTTTCTAATAGTCATAGATTGATCCTGCAACTTCATCCCAATGGTCACATAAGTTCGTGCAAATGTTGTTAACTTCTCAAAAATTCACTGTTTCTTACTTAAACTGTTTTGACTCAATAAAACAAATTTTTGAAAAACAGGACTGACTCTAAGAAAACAAAAGCGTGCGTCAGCAGCTACCTCCCCCACACTTGAAACACACTGTCCCCAGTAGTGTCAAGCTTAGGATTGGTGAGAATAATCAAATTGAAGAACAATCCGAAAAGTTGCAGAACATTTACCTGTTGTCGGCATGCATCGATCGATGCCACAAGGGTGTCGATCGATGCAAGGCGAATATGCTCGCGGTTATTTAGATAACCGATGTCTGGACCGTAATCAAATCAGCTAATCAAAAATCGCATACGCATCCACCGATGCACTAGGTGTGTCGATCGATGCAGTGCGATTCTCACGACTCTGAACACACTCAAACAGAAAAATCAAAACACCAAAATCAAAACGCAAAATGATAACAAAAACGAACCTAACAGTGGGTTGCCTCCCACTTAGCGCTCTTTTAACGTCATTAGCTTGACGTTTCAGTTGACTTAGGCAGAAGGCGCATTGCCCCGAGGCAAAATTTGACCTCTCGGAATCTCGGCCTTAGCCCAATAATGCTTCACCCTCTGTCCATTTACAGTGAATTCCTTACCTTCCTGGCTGATTAGAACGACAGCTCCATAAGGACGTACCTCCTTGATTGTGAAAGGACCAGACCACCTCGATCTCAGCTTACCTGGAAACAATTGCAAACGAGAGTTATACAAAAGTACCTGATCATTAGGCTCAAATTGCCTGGAGACAATCTTCTTGTCATGATAAGCTTTAGTCCTCTCTTTGTACAGCTTTGAGTTCTCATAAGAAAAATGCCTAATCTCATCCAACTCATTAAGCTGCATCAATCTCCTTTCTGCAGCTGACTTAAGATCAAAGTTCATCTGCTTCACAGCCCATGTTGCTTTGTGCTCAAGCTCTACTGGCAGATGACATGCTTTACCATACAACAGATGGAATGGAGTAGTCCCAAGTGGTGTCTTGAATGCAGTCCTGTAGGCCCATAGTGCATCATCCAGCTTTGCTGCCCAATCCTTCCTTGTCTTTCCAACTGTCTTCTCTAAAATATCCTTGATCTGTCTTTTAGAGACCTCGACTTGTCCACTAGTCTGAGGGTGATAAGGAGTAGCAACTCGGTGATGAACTCCATGCTTCTGTAGCAGCTTCTCGAAGACCTTATTAATGAAATGAGATCCTCCATCACTAATCACTATCCGAGGTACTCCAAATCTCGGGAATATGATGGTCTTAAACAGCTTAATAACCACCGAAGAATCATTGGTTGGACTAGCTATTGCTTCCACCCACTTAGACACATAGTCCACAGCAACCAAAATAAACTTATTCCCATAGGATGAGGGAAAATGACCCATGAAATCTATACCCCAGCAATCGAAAACCTCAACCTCAAGAATGAAAATTTGAGGCATCTCATGCTTCTTACTGATTTTCCCTCTCCTCTGACAGGCATCACACTGAGAGACAAAGGAATGAGCATCTGCAAACATTGTAGACCACCAGAAACCTGCTTGCAGAACCTTAGACACAGTCTTGAAAGTAGCAAAATGTCCAGCATAATCTGATCCATGACAGTGGAATAGGATATCTGGAACCTCTGATTCAGCAACGCATCTTCTGTAAAGACCATCCGAACAATGCTTGTAGAGATAAGGCTCATCCCAGTAGTATCGTCTGAGCTCTCTGAAGAACTTCTTCTTTGCATATCTCTTCAACTCATTCGGTTCAGTCTCTGCAGCCAGGTAATTAGCTATATCTGCATACCAGGGTCGAGTAGTTGTCGTGACAGCATCAACTTCGAAGTCGTATTGTCCGATTCGACCCGTAAAAGGTTCTGGACTCATATCCGCACTGCAACGATCGTCGCACAGGGCAGCATCGATCGTTGCGTCCTCGTCACATGCATCGATCGTCACAGATGTTGCATCGATCGATGCAATGCGATTAATCCGACAGTTCTGCAAATTCCTGTCCAAATCCATCTGGAATATTGTCCCGATCATATTGACATTCTCCTCAGGCAAGAAATCATTAATGGGGACGTCTTCTTCAACCAGAATCCTTGACAGATGGTCAGCAACTCCATTCTCAACTCCCTTCTTGTCCCTTATTTCAATATCAAACTCCTGAAGCAACATAATCCATCTCAACAATCTTGGCTTAGCATCCTTCTTCTGCATCAGATACTTCAGAGCTGAATGATCAGTGTGTACAATCACTTTAGAACCAACAAGATAGGGCCGAAACTTCTCAAATGTAAAGACAACAGCCAATAACTCCTTCTCCGTAGTGGCATAGTTCCTTTTCGCATCATTTAATGTCCTGCTCGCATAGTAAATAGCATGAAGTTTTTTGTCCTTCTTCTGCCCCAGAACAGCTCCTACAGCATAATCGCTTGTATCGCACATTACCTCAAAAGGTAGATCCCAATCTGGTGGCTGAACTATAGGAGTACTCACTAATGCTTGCTTGATCTGTTCAAACGCAGTCTGACAATCTGCAGTGAACTCAAACTTGGTATCCTTACACAGCAAAGCAGTTAGTGGTCTAGCAATCTTACTGAAATCTTTGATGAACCGTCTATAGAAACCAACATTTCCAAGAAACCTCCTCACAGATTTCACAGAGTCAGGCGCCTGAAGGCTGGTCATTACCTCAATCTTAGCGCGGTCTACTTCGATCCCTGCTTCTGACACTCTATGTCCAAGAACAATGCCATCTCTGACCATGAAATGACATTTCTCCCAGTTAAGAACCAAGTGCTTCTCTTCACATCTAGTTAGCACCTTTCACAGATTATCCAGGCACTCATTATATGATGACCCGTAGACTGAAAAATCATCCATAAACACCTCCATAAAGTCCTCAATCATATCTATAAATATGGACATCATGCATCTCTGAAAGGTGGCTGGTTCATTACAAAGTCCAAAAGGCATCCTGCGGTATGCAAATGTGCCATATGGACAAGTAAAGGTAGTCTTTCCCTGATCCTCTGGATGGATGGGAATCTGAAAGAAGCCTGAATATCCATCTAGGAAGCAATAGTAAGGGTGATTTGCTAACCTCTCCAGCATCTGATCAATGAAAGGCAAAGGGAAATGATCTTTTCTTGTCGCAGCATTGAGCTTCCTGTAATCTATGCACATCCGGTGTCCAGTCACAGTCCTTGTAGGAATCAGCTCATTCTTCTCATTCTTCACTACTGTAACTCCACCCTTCTTAGGCACTACATGGACTGGACTAACCCAATCGATGTCTGAAATAGGATAAATTATCCCAGCATCCAGGAGATTCATGATCTCCTTCTTTACCACATCCTTAAGGTAGGATTAAGCATCCTCTGATGCTCAACAGACGTCTTAGACTCTTCCTCAAGATGTATCTGATGCATGCACAGCTCCGGAGAGATACCTGAAATGTCATCAAGAGAATATCCAAGAGCTTTGCGATGCTTGCGCAGCTTGCTTAGCAGTAAAGTGAGCTCTGCGTTGTTCAAACTAGCATTAACAATCACTGGATATGTCGAATTAGGTCCAAGAAATGCGTACCTTAGCCCGGATGGAAGTTGTTTCAGCTCAATTTTCGGAGCTTTTTCCTCTGCCCAATCTCTGTCGACTTGCAACGATCGATGCTTAAGATGTGTCGATCGATGCAAAGTCGCGTCAGACACATCTAACTGCATCACTTGCTCAGCAGAATCCATTAGCCTCGCATAGCAGATTGTGGGCTCGTCTTGCAGGTGTTCCAACTCCATTATAGAGCTCAGTAAAGCTCTCTCCAGTGGATCCTCAGCATGTGTCTTATGAAAGTAATCTGCAGCCAAATCACTGAGTGTGTCCACATAAAAGGTCTGTCCGTCGATGGTTGGTCTCTTCACCAGTTTGTCCATATCAAAGCTCATCTTCAGATCACCCACATTCAGAATTATTTTACCTCTCTGGCAGTCAATCGTAGCACCCGTAGTAGCCAAGAAAGGCCTACCCAAAATCAGTGGATCCTTTGGTTCCTCTCCATACTGCAGAACCACAAAATCAGTAGGAATCACACATTGGCCAATCATTATAGGCACATCCTCCAATATTCCTTCAGGAATTTTTATTGTTCTGTCTGCTAAAACCAGTGAGATCCTAGTGGGCAGGAAGTCAGTCATCCCAAGTCTCTTAGCAACAGAGAAGGGCATAAGGTTCACACTAGAACCAAGATCACATAGAGATCTCTCAAATATTTCCCTGTAGATACCACAATCCAACACAAAGCTTCCTGGATCTTTCAACTTCTCAAGAATTCTGCCCTGAATCACTGCACTACATACCTCTATGATCATCATTACACTCTCCTCATCAGACCATTTACCAGCAAGTAAGTCCTTAAGATATCTCTTCATCACAGGAGTAGTCTCCATAGAGTCAATCAAAGGCACTTCAATCTTCACCTTTTTAATGATCTCCTTGCATTTGGCATATTGCTTATCGTTCTTAGCCTTCCTGGGGTTCTTAGAAAAAGGTACATGAGGCTTGTAGACCCTTTTATTCGACTTCTTCAGCTTTTCTGGGTCTAAGCTCTCTGCAGTCGCCTTGCGTCGATCGTTGCTAGTGTTGCATCGATCGTTGCTGGGTGACTGTGTTACGACCTCTGCATCGAGCTTGGGCTCATCATCCTTGTTTTCGCTTTGCATCGACCGTTGCTGGGGTGCGTCGATCGATGCATTGCGAATTCCGCGTATCTCATCTTCTATTTCTTCAATTTCTACGATTTCTTCGACACTCAACTGCTTTTTCTGGGCATGAAATAACTCCTTACCACTTCTCAACGTCACTGCATTGCACTGGTACTTAGGATTAGCATCAGTTCGTCCCGGAAGAGATCCATATTCTCTCTTAACATATCCAGCAGTCTGCGCGACCTGAGAATCAAGCATCTTCACATGTGAGCTTAAGGACTCATATTTCCCATTCAGATCTTCATACACAGCATCCAATTTCTTGTTGAAATCTACAGCAGTCTTAGTTTGTCCTTTCAGCAACTGTTCCATCATCGCTTCCATCTTGCTCTCATGAGCATTAGCAGCAGGAGGTGCCTGATAGGAGGATGATCCATAAGTCCTCTGATTACCTTGCTGAAAAAGGCTTCTGAAAACCAGCATTCTATCCAAATCCAGAAGAGTTTTGGTTGCTTGTGAAAGCACTCTTCTGTCCACCATTGAAGAACCTATTACCTTGCTGATTACTAAACCTGTTTCCTTGGAATCCAGAGCCACCAATGTAGTTCACATCCTCTTCCTGATGGTCTTCTTCAGCCCCAAATACCTCAACATCCTGGGCAAAATGGACAGCTTTCTTTCCAGCCAACAAATTACAAACTGTGTCCAACTTACTCCTAATATCAGCTATCTCCTGATTATCTATCTTCCCACCAGACTCTTTCCTTCTCCTATCAGCAGTCTTGCAGCTATTACTACTCACCAAGTTGTCTATCAATGTCTTAGCTTGCTCAGGAGTCCTTGTGTTGAAATTTCCATTGCTGGAATTGTCCAACGCAGTCTGGTAAGGGAGATCTATACCTCTAAAGAATATGCCCAGCAATGTCACTTCAGTGAATCCATGATGAGGACAGTCTCGTTGGTACTTCTTAAACCTCATCCAAGCAGCTTTAAGAGGCTCTGTAGGACCTTGGGAGAAAGTGAGAATGTCTTGCCTTGACTGATCAGAGCGAGCATCATCATAAAAGTGCCTCAGAAACTCACTCTTCACAGCATCCCATGTAGTAAACTTCCCAGGTGGAAGTTGTTTAAGCCAAGCTGCATCATCTCCAGCGAGAGAGTAGGGGAAGAGTTTGAGAAACAGATAGTCATAGTTCACTCCATCGTACTTCATCCCAGTGACTATGTCCTCAAACTCATCAATATGATCCATTGGTTGCTCATTTGGGAAACCATGGAAAGCATTCTGCCTCAGAATAGAGTAGTAGATGGTCTTGATCTCGAAGTCATTCCTCTCAAAATAGGGAGGTACAATTGCTGACCGGTTAGCATGAAACTCATCCGAACGATTATAGTCAGCAAGAGTCCTCTCAGCATGCACAACCATCTGCCTCTGACCTCGGCCTTGGCCTTGTCGTTGTCCTTGGTCTTGTCGCGGTTCAGGCTCAGGTTCAGGGATCACATTCCCTTCAGCACAATCCTTTGCCCAGCAGCATTATACAGATTATTTTGTCGGTCCCTTAGGACACCTTGAGCATCAGGTATCAGAATCAAGCGTTCTTGCACCATCCTTGCTCGTTGACTTTTCCTGTTTGTTCTCTCTAGTCTAGCAAGCTCCTCAAGTCTGAGATTAACGAGATTCGAGTTTGGATTACTTCTGGTATCACGCGTCTGCATAAACCGTCTGTAATCACAGTGCAACGATCGATGCTAAGAGGCAACGATCGATTCAACTCTAGTCGCCTTGCAATGATTGATTCAATAGAATGCAACGATCGATCCTAAGTGAATATCAGACCTGCGACAGAGAGAAACAGAGAAATTAGTAACCAAAAAGAAAAACAAAAATCCTAGTCTAAACCTAAGTTCAAATATATCGAAGACTCAAAAGAGTGCCCGGCAACAGCGCCAAAAACTTGATACGATCAGGTTTTAATCCCTAGATCTACACTGCAAGTGCACAGACGATCAGTAGTATATAGGGTATCGAAATCCACAGGGACTCTAGACCTTACGATAGATTATAGAACGGTCAAGTTAAACTAGGACAAAGTAATGGGAAACTAAAAAGCAAGCAGAAAAGTAAATCAGGTAGCAGGAGTGGTTTGTAAGCAATTAACTAAAAGCGCTAAGTCTAGGGAGTTCTCAGGAAATCAGACAAGCAGATCAGATAATCAGTCAGGATCAAATTAAGCACTGTTCTAGAACTCAAACACGGATATAGAACTAACTAACTTTCGTTGTGATAATTCTCTAAGTCTAATAGTAGAAATCCAAATTTCTTTGCTATTCCTAACAGATTAAACTAGCCTTAAGTTCAGGTTCGATATGTTCACAATTCAATTAAACCAAATTTCTTTGCGAGTAATTCAATTGCTCAACCTAAATAGTTCAGATTCTAAATCACACTTTCGTGTCAATTTAACAACCTAGAGTCTAGATTCTAAGTGATCAGGTTAGAAACTAGTATTAAGCTCAATGAAGGTTGAAGAACAAATAAGTAATGAATCCTAACTGAAATAATTAAATCTAGCAAGTCATAAAATCCTTAATGAGAATCCCTAAACTTAACTATGAATCTACTCAGACATAGATAATGAAAACATAATCAATGAATAATTAGATTGCATAAAAGAGAGTATAGAAACAAAGGGGTTCGAAATCTTCTCCAAAAGCAGCAAGCAATACAAGTTCAGATCAGCTCCAAAAAGCTCTAAAAACTCTCAGCTCAAAGTATGAAAGTGTATCCAAAAACTGATGTAAGAACCTAATTATAAAGGCCTAATCACGACTGGGGCTTCTTTGTAATTATTGTAAACTTCTGGGCCAAAGTGCAATATCCATATTCTTCATTAAACCGCCGAAGATAAGCCCATCTCGCATGTGTGTCGATCGATGCACAATGTGTGTCGATCGATGCACAATGTGTGTCGATCGATGCACAATGTGTGTCGATCGATGCACAATGTGTGTCGATCGATGCACAATGTGTGTCGATCGATGCAATCCTCTGTTTTGGACAGTGAACTCTATCTCTCGGGTCAAAAACTCCCAAATGCTCAAGAAAGCTCCATCATCACCAAATCCGCTCCAAACGTGCATATATCTAATAATATCTGTAAAAGACTCTACAGAAACACCAAAAGACTCTAAAACATACTTATATCATGGTCTAAAACCGGTAAAAACCATGATATATCATAAAGCTCAATTAAAGCTCAAGAATCTGAGCTCGGACATTCTCCTCACCGATTTCTCTTTTTCCCTTTGATTTTTGGTCCTTTTCGATTCAAAAAGTAGCGAAATCGTTTATCATCTTATAAAAACAACAAAACACGTCTCGGATTTTGGGTTTTCGGTGATATTAGACGTTCTGGGAAATCGACGAGGCAAAAAACAAACGGAAATCGGACATTGGTAAGAAGTTTTTCACGACGTCGATTTTCAGATCTGAATTGTAATCTCTGACTTCTGTTTAAGTCTAATTTTTTTCGTAAACTTCAATATGGTCAACGGGAGGGTAGTTTTGCAATTGACTTTCAATTGACAGACCTCCATAGAAGTCTGTCAAAATCCTTTGAAAAAAAAATATATATATCAGACTTCGTTAAAAAGCCTAAATGAGAATAGGGTAGTTTTGCAATTGATTCAAATTTGATTTTTTAGTCAGACTTCTGATGTAGTCTGGCAAGAAGTTGACCGATTATTGACTTTTTTTCAGACGGAATCTGTGGTCTAAAAATAATGGGGGGGGGGGGGTTAGAAACTGCATTTGACCCAAATTTTCAGATGTTAACCAGAATGAGCGAAAAAATTGTCAGACTTCTAAATCTGTCTGAAAATAAATAAATAAAATGTCAGACGGCTATAGACTTCTGAATTTCTAAAATTTTGTCAGACGGCTATAGACTTCTGAAAATTCGAATTTTGGTCAACGCTGGATAAAAACCGAAAATGTGATATTTTTATCAGACTTCCCTCGCTGTCTGAAAATCTCTCCAAACAGCAGTAGACGTCTGAAAGTTATCAGACTTCTCAAAGAAGTCTGACATTTCAAAATCAATTGCAAAACTACTCTCTACTTTTTTCATACTTCACTACGAAGTCTGATAGTAGTCACTTTGCGGTTGATAAGCTCAAAGGAGGGCGGTTTATCACTTTGCGTGATGGTTCAACACATCAAGAACTTGTTGAGATGGTACAAGATGATTATATGATGGACAAGAAAACCGAGCTGGTGGAGTTATCATATCCATTGCCGGAAGCACTCTTGAAAAAATGGATCCGGATAGCCCTCCGTTTATGTCACAAATTATAGGCAAGTAAGGAGCATGGTTGAGTTAGCTAATACGCATTTAATCTGTCTTTGTGTCTCGAGCCGATCCGGTATGGATGATGAAGATGTGGTGTATCATGATGACAAATATGAAGCTGAAGATGTAGACGAAGATGACAAAGAAGAAGACTGGAATGAGGAAGATGTGGACTCAGACGAAGATGATTTTGTTTGTGGTGGTGGTGGTAATGATGGTGTTGGTAACTTGGATTTGCCTCTGAATGTTTTCATGAAACACGCTGAGGCTTACCATGACGATGCTGATTATACCCTATATGGGAAAGTGAAACATGAAGATGTAGATGTGGAAGAAGATGAGGATTATAAGAAATATGAGTTGGAGGGTATGAGTAATCGGTGTGTTCGCAAAAGGGAAGTATCTAAGGGTATCATTCTCAATAAGTGTTTTGATAACAAGAGAGACCTAGTATCAGAGCTACGTTTGACGGCGATAATGAAGAAATTCGCATTCATGACAAAGAAGTCTGACAAGACACGTTTTGTAGCTAAATGTCGTGTGGAAGGATGCAAGTGGATGCTTCGGGCGTGTGTGAAGAAAGAACCAAACAAGTACTGGGTGATGATCTATTCAAAAACCCATTCATGTTCGATGGCGGACCGGATGTCTACGCGCAAACGTTATACTCCAGTTTATATTGGTTGGTTGTTTACTGATTGTTTTAGTATAATTGAGGGGATAACACCAAAGCATGTCAAAGTATCAATGAAGAAGCATTTTGGGATTATGATGAGCTACACAACCGCATACAGAGCATTGTTACATGCTCAAAGGATTGCGAGAGGAATATCGGAAGATGGGTAAGAGAGACTGCCTTCTTTTTTACATGGAATCAGGCAAACCAACCCGGGAACAGTAAGGGCTCTTGAACTAGATGAGAAGAATATATTTAAATATCTATTTATAGCATTTGGAGCTTCCATACATGGGTTTACGTTTCTTAGGAGAGTCATTGTGGTGGATGGTACTCATCTTAATGGAAAGTACGACAGTGTTATGCTAGTGGCGTCCGCACAAGACGGAAATTTTCAAATATTTCTGTTGGCTTTTGGAATTGTAGACTCTGAGAATGATGACTCGTGGGAATGGTTTTTCACCAACCTGAAAGAATGCATTTCAGACAAATATCCTTTGGTCATAGTCTCGGATAAATGCGAGTCGATCAAGAATGCGTGTGAAGCTGTTTTCCCTTGGGAACAACGAGGTATATACTATTACCATCTACAAAATAACATAGTTACCAAGTTCAGGGGAAAACATCTTTTGTACTTGGTGAAAAATGCGGCTTACGCATATACGATTCACGATTTTGACCGAAACATGGCTTCCTTACGAGCGGTAAATACTGAACTTGCTGATTACTTGGTGGAGGCGGATGTGAGTCTATGGTCACACGTGCATTTCGGCGGAGACATGTACTTATGCGGTCTGACAATAAGTGTCAGACTTCTAATAATGTCTGATATTATACTCAGACTTCCTATGCTCTCTGATTATTTTTCCAAACGACAGGAGAAGTCTGAAAGCGTAATGTTTTTCTAATACTTTCTAATTCTTACTTGTGTAAACGTCTTTCAAATTGGTGGATACATGTACAACATAAAGACGAGCAACATTGTTGAATCTATAAACTCCGCAGTTAAGAAGGCAAAAGGATGTCCTATATCTTTCCTTTTAGAGTTTATATAAGAGAAACTAGGGACGTGGTTTTGTAAAAGGCAGCTAGATGCAATGAGTCTCTCAACAACATTTAGCCGAGGAGTTGAATATTTGCTGGCTATTCGTGAATATTATGAAGATATGATGACGGCAGAACGCGTAGATATGTATAAGTTTGTTTTTAAGGGAGGACATAGGGATTGTGTTGTTGATTTGGAACATCAAAAGTGTGAATGTGGTGTTTGGGATTACGAGAAGATACCTTGCTCACATGCCATATGCGCTGCACCGGAACTTGAGCTACACATTTCTACCCTTGTATGTCCATCTTACAGAATGAACTACTTGTACGCTGCATACTCGCGCAACATCTTACCAAAGAATTTTAATGGCAAAGCTGATCATGAATCGGTGCGTGTCTTTCCGCCGGAAGAGAGGCGGAAGCCTGGAGGACAAAAGAAGTCGAGGCGGCAATCTATGCTAGAAATCACCAAGAAGAAGAGCAGTAAACTGCGGAAACTACACAAGCAATATTGTTGTTTGAATTGCAGACAACCAGGCCACAAACAACCTAATTTTCCACAACCTGAGGCTGACTAGAAATGGTCTTAAGTCTGATATGTGTTCGTGTTCAGTGAAGTCTGATAAGTTTTAGGGTTTTCTGAAGTCTGATATGTGTTCGTGTTCAGTGAAGTCTGATAAGTTTTAGGGTTTACTTAAGTCTGATATATTATAATGAAGAACTGGTTGAAGTCTGATAAGTTTTAGGGTTCACGGAAGTCTGACGTAGTAATGTAGAAGTCTGATATTGAAACTTGTCTCAATTGTTTGGGTTCTGTTTCATCAAGCGTAGTAATAAACATAACTAGGACTAGTTCTTACGATTGTTACATAACCAAAAACAAGCACAAAAGTAAGCCAAAAGATGGATGTGTTTTTCTTACAACTACAAAAGATATTTCATATGCAAGAAATTCATTGTTTGGGAATCCAAAAGAGATCAGCGGTCTATTTCTCACCGTAGGTGTTTAGCAATGCATACTCGGTACGTTCCTCTTCACCGGTTTGCCCGAGTTCATTCAATATGTCAAAAGCTAGCCTTTCCCTGATTGACTTGATGTTCTTATCACAAAGATACTTTGGAAACGCCATTCCAAGTAAATGGAACTCGATGAACTTCAAGCAAAACACTCCACAGTCACCTGTTTGGACGTTTTGGGGAAGATCTTCGCTTCTAAGAATCGTGTAGGTGTAACGGTCGACGGGATAAGGCCACTTATCATTATCAGCTGTGACCAAGACGTGAAACGCATATTGATGCCATTGCCGATGCAACCAACTCATTAGTTTTCTGAGAAAGGATGCTTTCCCAGAGTGTTACCTGCCTATCCGGGATAGAAATCATAATTGCTACCCAATGATTTCCGCCAATGTGCAGTGCGGTGTAGATATAATCAATTTCCACCCCCAAGCCTTCGGTGATTTGCGGAATGCGGGAAGGTCACCAGTGAAGTAATCAAAACAACCAGGAGGAAGCAATCTAGTTGAGGCAGAACTATTCTCGTCTGCACCGCTCTTAATAAAATCTGTAAAGTGTTGACGCCACAAGGCTTGGAGGAGTGTGTCAATAAGGCACAGCCTCTCGCTCCTGAACCATTCCGGATGGCCGTGTTGGCGAATCCTCAGCAGATCAATCCCCGCATCAATTTGCGACATAAAGCCAAGAATGTTTTAATATAAAACAATAAAACACAACAAGACAGTTTCAGAAGTCTGAATACACAACCAGACTTCTATGGAAGTCTGTATTTACAACCAGACTTCTCGGGAAGTCTGAATATACATCCAGACTGGATTGGAATTCTTGATTCATAAGCAATGGAGTGATACTGACTGTGTCCTGCAGACATTCCTTTGGAGTGCGAAGTTCATAATACCATTAGAGTGATGTGTTCATTTTCCTATTCGGAAAACCCCTACAAAGAACAATACGCTTGTTAGACATCGAGTTAAGATATTAGGTATACATACTTACATTCTAAGTAAAGTGTCAACACATACAGCTGTCTTTTGTTGTAATCAACACAAGGGTCATATCCCGGTGTAACCTGTGCTAGGCAAACATGTTTAACTGGAGTCTTAACCTTCTCCTTCTATTTCGCCTTGGTTGCCTTCGCTTGCATATAAACTTCAGCTGCCGCCTGCTTAGTGTCCTGTTTAGAAACCCGCGTAGCATCGAAGTCTATGCCCGTATCCGACTGTGTAATGATCAAGACACTCGGATCTGTGCTCTCGGATATACTCTACATAGACAATTTGACAACCTATGTTAAACATAATGTTCGATCTAAAATTCACACAAGAACCAGACTGCACTAGACGTCTGGTAACTAGAATACATCACTGTCAGACTTCTATAGATGTCTTATGTCAGACATCTATAGAAGTCTGATATGTTCTGAATGCCGACTAAAAATCATACCAAACCAATGCAATATAAGTCTAATGCAAGGAATCCATGTTCAAAGCAAATACAAGAACCAAGGAGAAAAAAAAAAACAAATACGGTTATGCTCATGTGATTACAATCAAGGTTATTTATAAAGCAAGACAAGGATACTTCTGATACGATCAGATTTTAATCCCATAGATCTACACTGCAAGTGCACAGACGTGAACTAGTAGTATATAGGGAATCGAATCCACAGAGACTCAAGATCTTTCGATAGATTATAGAACGTCGAATTAAGCTAGGAAGCAATCAGAAAATAACCAGTAAATCAAAGCAGAAAGTAAATAAACGGTTTGTAAATCAGAAGGCAAAGCGTCAGGTCAAGGGAGTTCCCAGGAAATCAGGAACACAGGCTAATCAATCGATCGGGATCTAATTAAGAATTGTTCTAGAACAAGAATCACAGAATTATAACAGATCAACTTTCGTTGCGAATATTATCTATGTATAACAACCTAGCAAGCCAACTTTCGTTGCGAATCCTAGAGTTCTAAACAAGCATTAATCTCAGGTTCTTTCGTACACAATTCTCCTAAGCCAAATTTCTTTGCGAATAGTCAAATTGCTCATCTAATTTCTTTCTAGTTAATTAATCAACTTTCGTTGCAGAAATCAACCTAACATCAATAATCTAAGTGGCCAATTCAGATCAAGCATTAAGAACAACCCTAGATGAAGAACTAGAAGGATGTGAACCCCTACAGATTGATCAACCTATAATTCCATGAAATCCCCTGTGAGAATCCCTAAACCTAACTGGTAAACTACTCAGACATGGTCAATGAAACAGAAATCATAATGAATAGAAAACCAAATAACATAAAATTGAATAAGAAACTGGGGTTCGAAATCTCTTCTCTCTCGAGTACAAGATCAGCCCCTAACTCTCTCAAAGTAAAATAATCCTCCTAAACAATGGCTTAAAACCCTAATATAATGATCTAATCACGGCTGGGGCTTCTTTGTAATTATGGGAAACTTCTGGGCCAAAGTGCAAATTCCACAACTCTTCATTAAACCGCCGAGAATTACCTTACTCGCGTATGTGTCGATCGATGCACAAGATGTGTCGATCGACACAAAACTCTGTTTGCGACAATGAACTCTTCCTCTCGGCCAAATGCTCCAAATAGGTCCAGAATGCGCCATAATGTCCAAATCCGCTCCAAACGTACATAGACTTGTAAACATACGAAAATGGACTCCAAAAGACTCTAAAGGACTCGATAACAAAACATATACCATGGTTAAAAGTTCTAAAAACCATGATATATCAACTCCCCCACACTTAGCTCTTGCTTGCCTTCAAGCAAGTAAAGAACCAAAGCATAAGAAAAGAGGTTTGAAAACACATAAACTCATTTCGTCTTAGGAACTTTCGCATTCACATTCACTTAGTAAACCACTGAAAAAATTCCTACAGAACTCAAGACCACAATATATTTCCCCCACACTTAGTAATTGTCCCAAGTAAACTCCACAATCAAGTAATGGTAAGAAAATTAAGTCAAGTTAAAGGTGAAGTCAAGTAATGGATTCTCTGAATACCTGAAGTGATATGGGTATCCTCAGTAGGCTGGTCCGTTTTGGGTTTTCTAATAGTCATAGATTGTCTGCAAATCATCCAATGGTTACTTAAGTTCCTGCAAGTGTGGTAATTTCCTCAAAAAGTCCTTGTTTCCTACTCAATTTGACTCAATAAAACAGTTTGGACTGACTCTAAGAAAACAAGAAGCGGTGCGTCAGTAGCTACCTCCCCCACACTTGAAACACACTGTCCCCAGTGGTCTCAAGCTTAGGCTAGGTGAGAAAAGAAATCGGATTTAAGGGAATCCGAAAAAGGGTCAGAACAATTACCTGTCGTCGGCCTGTGTCGATCGATGCAAGGCGAATATGCCCGCGGTTATGTAGATAACCGGTGTCTGAACCGCTATAGAATCGGCAAACCGTAAATCACATCTGTGTCGACCGATGCACAATGTGTGTCGATCGATGCAAGGCGATATTGCATGTTTCTCACGCTTTTGAACACACCAAAACAGAAAAATCAAAGCAACAAAATCAAAACGAAAAATGAAAAGAAAAACGAACCTATCAGTGGGTTGCCTCCCACTCAGCCTTTGTTTAAAGTCAATAGCTTGACTATGGAAAGGAGATCGGACTTATGGTGGATTCAACAGAGACTTTGAGTGTCTCTATGAATGTCTCTTCAGCCAAGGTGGCGTATAAGCTTTCGGATCATGAGATCTCCCAAGATAATAGCGAAGAGAACCAGGGTGGGAGCGAAGCGAGGGTGGGATACTGCGTTTTCTTGCAGTCACAGTTTGGTGATTATGAAGTTTGAGTCTAGAGTTATCATACATGTGCTTTGGCGGATGAGAGAGATCTGAAGCTTTCTGCTTAAGAGCAGTTGCAGGCTTTGAAGATGTTAGAGCAAGTTCAGAATGAACTGCCATCTTCTCTTCTCCAATAGGAATCTCTGGTTCCACTTCCACACTGAAGCTTTGTCCATCAATGGTGGATTTCTTCAGCTTATCCATGTTGAACCTCATAGGCTTGTCTCCCGGATGGAAATCAATCAATCCATGTCTTACGTCAATCATAGCTCCAGCAGTAGCTAAGAAAGGCCTACCAAGTAGCAAAGGATCAGCTGGCTCAATGTTATACTTCAGCACTACAAAGTCCGTTGGAATCAAGTAGTTTCCAACTCTGACAGGAATGTCCTCAAGAACTCCTTCCGGATACTTCTTTGAACGATCAGCTAGGATAATAGAGATCCTAGTAGGCTGGAAATCCATCATTCCCAATCTCACAGCCACATAGTATGGCACGAGATTCACACCAGATCCTAAGTCACACAGAGATTCCTTGAATATGTCCTTAGAGATGGAATAGTCTAGCACAAAAGCTCATGGGTCTAGAATTTTCTCCGTAATCTGAATCAGCTTCTTTTCCATCACCTTGATGCAGTTAGCCACGTCTAGCTCCTGTTTAGACAGTTTAGGAGCCTTGGAATATGAATCAGTGGGTTTGTAAACTCGTTCTGGGACTGTTGTAGGTTTCTGGTCCCGTCTACGATCTGTGTCGATCGATGCATAGGATGTGTCGATCGACACAAGGCGATTATGGTCAAATTCTTCAGACGTATCGGGGGTGCATCGATCGACATCGATGATGTGTCACTCGGCGCATGTCTCAGACAGACAGAATTCATCCAGAAAATCCGAGATGATGCTCTCTTCTTCTTTCAGCAAGTCAATCTCATCTCCTGTGATCACAGCATTGACGTATTGCTTCTGTTCAGCTGTCCTAGCTCCATTCGGCCTCTGCACTGTTCCAGCAGTCTGTTGAACTTGGATATCTAGCTTCTTTACATGAGTGCTCAAAGATTCAATCTTTCCATTCAAGTCCAAGTACAAAGCATCAATTTTCCCATTGAAGTCCACTGTATTCTTCTGCTGTCCTTCTAAGAGCTGTTCTAAAAGACCCATCATCTTATCATTCTGCTCATTTTGAGGAGGAGCAGGCTGATAAGATGAAGAACCGTAATCCCTGGTGAAAGAGCTGTTTGGCTGAAAAGGTCTCTGAAATGCAGACTTAGATGTGAAACCATAATTTTGTCCTTGTTAATTTCCATACCTCTCACCTTGATAACCAGCTATGTAATTCACTTCTTCAGCCTCCTGAACATCCACATCCTGAGCAAAACTCACATTCTTTTTCCCAAGCAGAAGATCAATCTTCTTATTCATCTCAGCTATCTGTGAGCTATCAGGTTTCCCACCAGATTTCTATCTCTCTATCTTGACACTATTGCTAATTATCAAGTTCTCAATAAGCTCTTTCGCTTCTTCTGGAGACTTAGTATAGAAGTTCCCATTGCTCGCAGCATCCAGAGCCATCTGGTACCACAAATCAACTGCTTTGAAGAAGATGCCTAACAGCTAGACCTCAGTAAAACCATGGTGTGGGCAATATCTCTGGTACCTCATGAATCTCACCTAAGCTGTCTTTAAAGGCTCTGTAGGTCCCTGCTTGAAGGTCAGTAGATCCTGTCTAAGCTGCTCAGATCTACCATCATCATAGAAGTGACGCAAAAACTTCTTCTTTATGCATCCCAAGTAGTCATAGTCCCAAGTGGAATCTGCTTCAGCCAGTTAGCTGCTTCTCCTCCAAGAGAGTGTTCAAAAAGCTTGCAGTGTAGGTAGTCGTAGCTCACTCTGTTGTGCTTCATCCCAGTGACCAAAGACTCAAATTAATATGGTCCATAGGGTGCTCATGTGGAAATCCACTGAATAGATGCTGCCCCACGAGTGTGTAGTAGGATGTCTTAAGCTCGGATTGATTACGCGGAAACGCAGGAGGTACAATCGCAGATCTATTAGCGTAGAACTCATCTGGGCGATTGTAATCAGCTAGTGTCCTCCTAACAGGAGGATTAGGTGGCTCATCAGCTCGTGGATTTCCTTGTCCACCTTGAGCTCCTCCATCAGTCTGAATAATCTGCCTATCAGGCTCAGGAATAACATTACCTTCACCATCCAGTCTCTGACCAAGCGCATTGCAGACTTAGTTCTCTGAATTCCTCTGAACACCTTCAGTATCCCTAAACAGGATTATACGATTGGGATCAGCCATCTTGTTTAGCTTCTAGGCTTTCATGTTCTCTCTCTCAAGCTTTGCAAGCTCCTTAAGTTTGAGATTCACGAGTTCCTTGTCCGAAGTACTTCACAAGTCGCGATCAGACATAAACTGATATGTTTATGCAGGTGTGTCGACCGATGCAAGAAGAGCATTGATCGATGCTATGCGAAAACGATGTCGATCGACACACAAGACCGTGTCGATCGATGCAGTGCGATTCTAGGCGTACCTGAAACGCAAGAAAAAGAAAAAATCAGTAACTAAAAACGAAAAACCTAGTCTAAACCCTAAGTTCAAATCTATCGAAGACTCAAAAGAGTCCCTGGGAACGACGCCAAAAACTTGATACGATCAGGTTTTAATCTCTTAGATCTACACTGCAAGTGCACAGACGTGAACTAGTAGTATATAGGATATCGAATCCACAGAGACTCAAGATCTTGCGATAGATTATAGAACGTCGAAATAAGCTAGAAAGCAATCAGAAAATAACCAGTAAATCATAAACGGTTTGTAAATCAGAAGGCAAAGCGTCAGGTCAAGGGAGTTCTCAGTAAATCAGGAACACAGACTAATCAATCAATCGGGATCTAATTAATAACTGTTCTAGAACTAGAATCACTGAATTATAACAGACCAACTTTCATTGCGAATATTATCTATGTATAACAACCTAGCAAGCCAACTTTCGTTGCGAATCCTAGAGTTCTAAACAAGCATTAATCTCAGGTTCTTTCGTTCACAATTCTCATAAGCCAAATTTCTTTGCGAATAGTCAAATTGCTCATCTAAGTTCTTTCTAGTTAATTAATCAACTTTCGTTGCAGAAATCAACCTAACATCAATAATCTAAGTGGCCAGTTCAGATCAAGCATTAAGAACAACCCTAGATGAAGAACTAGAAAGATGTGAATCCCTACAGATTGATCAACCTATAATTCCATGAAATCCCCGGTGAGAATCCCTAAACCTAACTGGTAAACTACTCAGACATGATCAATGAAACAGAAATCATAATGAATAGAAAACCAAATAGCATAAAGTAGAATAAGAAACTGGGGTTCGATATCTCTTCTCTCTCGAGTACAAGATCAGCCCCTAACTCTCTCAAAGTAAAATAATGCCTCCTAAACAATGGCTTAAATCCCTAATATAATGATCTAATCACGGCTGGGGCTTCTTTATAATTATGGGAAACTTCTGGGCCAAAGTGCAAATTCCACAACTCTTCATTAAACCGCCGAGAATTACCTTACTCGCGTCTGTGTCGATCGATGCACAAGATGTGTCGATCGACACAAAACTCTGTTTTCGACAGTGAACTCTTCCTCTCGGCCAAATGCTCCAAATAGCTCCAGAATGCGCCATAATGTCTAAATCCGCTCCAAACGTACATAGACCTGTAAACATACGAAAAACGACTCCAAAAGACTCTAAAAGACTCGATAACAAAAAATATACCATGGTTAAAAGTCCTGAAAACCATGATATATCAACTTCCCCTCAAGTGATTTCTTCATAAGTCTGCTACTTCTCTTAGGCCCATCGTTCTTTTCCTTATTTGTATTCAGAGATTGAGGGTTTTGGAGACTAACCCCATCATCAGTCGCAGTCTTTTTGGTGGCCTCAGACGGAATGGCGCATTTGTATGCTGCTTTCTTATACTTCGCTTTTCCTGCATGTGCCGTTTCAGGTACCTTCAGTACCACTTTCCTCGGGATCCTCTGAGCCCTTTCCTTTTTCTTTCATCCTCCCTCTTCATCAACTGCAGCAGCAGTTACTTTATCTTGATCATAAAGATCTTCAGCTTTATCTTCTCCATCTTCACCAACTCCGGCATTCTTCATCTCATCAGCAACGACAACACTTTCATCTTTCTTCTACTCACCTCATTTCCCTCCAGTACCAGCACTACAAGAAATATGGGTATTGATAGCAGTTCACGATAGCACGAATTCACAAACTGCTATTAAAAATGGCAAGTTGGAAAGCCAAGTCTATCATAGCATTAAATCAATGTTATGAAATATTTTCATCAAGTTGGAAGGCAAAAATTGATAGAAATCTTACTTTGCCTCCAATTTTTTGCATTCGTAACACTATAGCACGAAAATATTGGTTTTGGCGGAATTTTTTTTTTTTTGGCTAAATCATTTTTCTTGTAAACAAAAGAATTCATGAATAAAACAGACCAAAAAATGTTTTCTCCAGCTCTTTTCGTTGTTCACGAAAAAAAACCATCTCAAACCCTAACTTCACTAAATGATTTCTCCCTTTCCCTATCCATCTCGCTGAAAAAATTAGGGTTTACTAATGTTTTTGGGGATTTTGTCTTTCTCTATCAATCTCGCCCTCACTCTTTCGTCTCTCTCTATCCAACCCCAATGACTCTGAATTTAATTAATCTGATTTTGAGATGGTTTTATATAGATTCAATGTTCCAGCATTGAAGATCCGTAGATTTGCTTTGTTCCAGCGTTTAAGGTTTTGATTCGGTTTTGATTCTATTGTAGATCTCATTAGCTGCAAAGTAGATCGATATAATGAAATGGAAACGAGACATACTCGTTGTTGGTGTGAGGGAGAAAGACTCGGGTCAAAACGGATCGGGTCTTGGAAAATCTGTTTCTTCTCCGGCGTCTGTAGCTTCTTCAAATCCTCACTTTCATCTCCCTCGTCTCTTTCCTTCGCACCCTATCCTATCCTTCCGCTTCTGATTCCCTCTGGTACGGATTCGCTTGACGCTCTTCTCTCAGCTCTAGTTCTCGCCGGAGCTTTGATGTCAAGGCCCAAGGTGTAAGTTATCGCAAGCTCGAAGGGTTTAGGTTTATTGGGGGAAAATTAGGGGTTTAATAGGTTAATGTCCATGTTTCTGTGAATTGGACTAAAAAGAAATTTGATTGAAATTTTTGACTAGGGTTGTTAGTACTGTTATTAGTGGTGATGACTACTAAAACAGGAGAAACGATTTGAAGTACCCAGATGAGTGATATATAGGTAGCTCTATGTAGTTTTTGGCAGTACCCAGATTCTCCGATTGTTGATTTAACGAGATTACTTTGTGTTTGCAGGATGATCTCCCGCTGATTGGAAACAAGGCGCCTGATTTTGAAGCAGAGGCTGTGTCTGATAAGGAGTTCATCAACGTATCTTGTCTGAAGAACCTTTTTCTTATCTTGACTAGTTTCTTACAACAATGTTAAATATATTTAGATTTGAAGCTAAAGGAGTAGTCTTAATATTCTTAAAACTAATAGTTAATTAATGAATATGTTTTCAGGTTAAGCTCCATGAGTACATTGGGAAGAAGTATGCGATTCTCTTCTTCTACCCATTGGACTTCACTTTATCTTCCCAACAGGTTAGTATACAATTGTGTAACTAATCTTCATGATGACTGTTTGTTTTTGCTAAGACGATGTGTAACTAATCTTCATGATGACTGTTCTGTCTATATACAATTGCTAGCAGACCTAAACTTGAAGAAAACTCCCCAACTGGTTGAGTTGGTCGATGATAGCAAGGTAATTACTACCCCTTGTCTTTTTGGCAATTGGCGTAACCTGTTGTCTAAAACCAACAATGAATGATGATTCTTTTAAAATAGTGACTTTGTTCCAAATTTTGGGATCAACAGGATGTGGAAGAGTTGATGAGTTTACCACCTGATAAGATCTTATTAAGATGGATGAATTTTCAGTTAGGAAAAACTGAATACAAGAAAACGGTCACAAAATTTTCCACTGATGTAAAGGTACCCAATCTCAAGTTATAAGTTCTCCAATTGGTTGGTTAAATCAATTTTTCCTAGTAAATGCTCCATAGAATCTTTAATGGCAAGATGCTTATGATATATGGCTTATGATATGGTTTTCTGCAGGATGCTGAGCTTACACTAATCTATTAAATGTCCTGGCGATTTCCATTATGAGCCATCCTATTCCAAACACCAATGATTCCCATTCAGTGCAAGTCACCCTACCTCAAAAGCAATTGGGCTGCAAATCAGACATATGAGTTCTCTTATTCATCTTGTGGTTCCACTTTTAGAAGAAAACGAGTTTTAATGACTGGAAGGACACTACAAGAAAATCTGTGTTTAGCCACGAACGAGCCACGAACTTTTCGTGGCTAAGAATATTCCTGCCACGAACAGCTACGAACCTGCCACGACTGACTTTCGTAGCTAGGTCGTAGATATTCGTGGCTATATAGCCACGAATTGTGTATCGTAACTATTCGTGGAAACGTAGCGATGAATAGCTACGAGATAGTTCGTGGATACACTTTGCCACGAATAACCACGACAGAGTCCGTGGCTGCTTTGCCACGAACTGATTTTGTAGCTTTTCATAGAAAATTAGCCGCGAATAGCAACGAGATTGGTTGTGGAAACATTTTGCCACGAATAGCGACGAAGCTTTCGTGGAAACTTATAGCCACGGCCATTTTCGTGGCTAGTCGTGGCAAAGTTGATATGATAATGGCGCGAACTCACGGGTGTAATAGTCTGATAACATCAGGCTTTATGTCATGACAGGCTTTATGTCACATTCTGTCTCATAGCCACGACTAGCCATGACTCAGGACGTTGCTACCATGTTAGCGACGAATAACCACGAATCTGTTCGTGTCGATTCGTGGTTACGAATATAGCCACGAAAATGTCATGACTATTCGTGGCTAGTCGCGGCTACCCAGCAAATAAAAAACGTTTTCAACTCTCAACCGATTTCTATCCCATCATTCACAAGGCTAATAATTGTGGATGAGTCAGAGAATATATTCTCTCCATAGCCACGACTTGTTTGTGGCTATCCGTGGCTCAGTCACCTTATAAAACTTCAACCGAGAAAGAATTGAAAGTATCAAAGAAAAATTTAAATACATCTATTTCCTTGTGACAAAAAAAAATCTCTTTTCCAAAAAAAAATCGAAATAATAGAAAATGTCAGAGTTTTTCGAATCGAGGGAGTGGATGTATAAACGTCGAAAACGTCTTGATAATAGTGTGTCTGCAAAATTTAGTGAGGGGTTAAACACTTTTATTTCTTTTGCTTGTAGTCAGGCTTCTTATCTTGAGACTGGAGAATTATTTTGTCCGTGCAAAAGGTGCAAGAATCAAAAGCCCCACAATGTTAATACCGTGACGACTCACCTTATGATGAAAGGATTTATGGAAAATTATTATGTGTGGACGCAACACGGAGAAAATTGCTATTACGCTGGTGAAGCTTCAACAAGTCATCCCGTCACGGAGCAAGAGGAAGAAGCGTGGACTGGATATCCTGATACCGCAGCTCCAATCGATCAGCTCCATGATCCCCCTGGACATTTGAACATGTTACCCGAAGGTGGCGAAGCTTTTCAAGAACCAATCTACGAGGAGTATCATGATCCCGTTCAACAAGCGTTAGAAGATGCCAATCAACCTTTATACGATGGATGTGCCGATGGAATTTCGCAATTGTATCTGACGTCGAAGCAAATGACTTGGAAGACGAATTACAATATCTCGGAGGAATGCTTGGATGATATCTCACAAACATTTAATTATGTCCTTCCATCGCCTAATACTGCGCCTAAGTCGTACTACGAGACAAAGAAGCTGACGAAATCTCTTGGGTTGCCGTGTCACAAGATTGATGTATGCGAAGAGAACTGTATGCTTTTTTGGAAAGGAGAAGATAGTGAGTTGTCACACTGTCGGTTTTGTGGAAAAGATCGGTATGAGCCTATAGTGGGTCGGTCGGGGAAAAAGATACCAAAACAACGGATGTTTTATCTTCCACTAGGAGTTCGGTTGAAGCGGTTGTATCAATCAAATACGACGGCTTCACAAATGAGATGGCATGCTGAACATGTGTCTCCTGAAGGGGAAATGCATCATCCGTCAGATGGAAAGGCATGGAAGCATTTTCAAGAGGTATATCCTTCATTTGCTTCTGAGAGTCGAAATGTCAATCTAGGTTTATCAACTGATGGATTTAATCCAATTGGTATGAACGGACAATCATATTCTGTTTGGCCTGTCATAGTAACACCATACAATTTACCCCCCGGGATGTGCATGAAAAGGGAATATTTTTTCCTTTCCATATTAGTACCCGGTCCAAAGCATCCCAAAAAAAGCTTGGATATCTATCTACAACCGCTGATTGAAGAATTAAAAGATCTTTGGAGTGAAGGCGTGCAGGCTTACGATGTCTCACGAAAAGAAACATTCACCATGCGAGCAGCCTTGATGTGGACAATTAGCGACTTTCCAGCATACGGTATGCTATCTGGATGGATGACACATGGGAGGTTGGCGTGTCCATATTGTATGGATGAGACAAAATCGTTTTGGTTGCCAAACGGGAGGAAACATAGCTGGTTCGATTGTCACAGAAGGTTTTTTCCCCATGAGCATCCTTATAGACGGAATGTAAGAGCTTTCCTAAAAGGCAAGGCAGTCCGTGATGATCCTCCGCCATGGCTTAACGGGGAAGAAATCTTGCATAAAAGGATGAATAACATCAACGGACTACATAAGACAGTGATTTGCGGTGGCAACGGACATAACAACCCATCTCGAACAATCGAATCGTATGGTGTGCACCACAATTGGGTGAAGAAAAGTATCTTCTGGGAGTTACCGTATTGGGAACAACTTCTTCTTCGGCACAACCTTGACTTTATGCACATTGAGAAGAATTTCTTCGACAATCTCATCAACACAATCCTAAATCTTCCTGGCAAGACGAAGGATAGCGTAAAATCAAGATTGGACCTTGCTTCATTATGCAGAAGACCTGACTTAGAAGTTACTCCAGATGGAAACGTGCCTATTCCTATCTTTAGATTGTCGAAAGAAGGCAAAGGCAAATTCCTTAGATGGTTGAAGGAAGACATCAAATTTCCAGACGGGTATGTATCAAAATTTTCACATTGTGTTAACATCGAAAATGGGAAGATTTCAGGTCTAAAAAGTCATGACTGTCATGTCATAATGCAACGACTACTCCCATTTGCATTTTCAGAACTACTCCCGACCGCCGTTCATACGGCTATTTCAGGTAAAATAGCTGATATAATATTTGTATATTTTGATATGAAAATATATTTACATGTATATAATTCCTTGATGTTTTATGTAGATATTGCACTTTTCCGAGATATATCTACCAAAGTCCTACGGACCGAAGACGTTGCAATTTTGAAAGAAAATATTGCTGTGAGGTTGTGCAATTTGGAAAGAATCTTCCCACCGGCATTCTTCGATGTGATGGAACATTTACCGGTGCATCTTCCAGATGAAGCTGATTTAGGAGGTCCGGTCCAATACAGGTGGATGTATCCTTTTGAACGATACATGTATCACTTGAAGAAAAAGGTTAAGAACAAAGCACGAATTGGAGGATCGATAGTAGCTCAGTGTGTCATCGAAGAAATCTCCCATGTGGCATCTAATTATATTACTCCTCCAGAGGATTCCGCAAAAGATGTCCATGAAATTCGATTCATTTACAATTATCCAGATGTTCCTATCATGTTTCAACAAGTGGGACGAATCGGCGGAAGATTAACAACAAGATGGCTAGATGATGAAGATCATAAAGTGCTTCAGACTTTTTTACTCCTCAATTGTCAGGCGTTTGAACCATACGAAAGGTTTGTTTTAAATTTATAACTTTAAAATAAACATTTTGTTAAATATATATAATCTATTTACTAATCTATATGCAGGATGTATGAAGAAGAGATAAGGAATGATATGCCAGATATTTCTCCAGACGCATTAACGCGACTTAAAGATGCCAATTTTTCAACCTGGTGCAAAAATAC
Source organism: Orychophragmus violaceus (assembly GCA_030180135.1). Lineage (NCBI taxonomy): Eukaryota > Viridiplantae > Streptophyta > Magnoliopsida > Brassicales > Brassicaceae > Orychophragmus > Orychophragmus violaceus. The sequence goes on along the minus strand of CM058229.1, from coordinate 87,013,936 downwards.
GTAAGAATTATAACTTAAATAAAAAAATATAACCATGATATATATATATATATATATATATATATATAAATCTTTGTCATTTACAAAAATTGAAATATGTGCAGGTTAATGATGCAAGCATATTGTTTGAATTTCCGTTGTGGTTTCTAGAATTTGTGCAAGGACCAATGCATAAAATCACTTCATGGCCCATGTATTTCTCGAGAGGATATCATTACCAAACTCAGAACCATGGGCAAAATAGGAAGACTATGAATTATGGTGTTGCCGTTCATGGAACCACTGAATTAGAGTATTTTGGGTTGATTGATGAAATATTCATGATTGAGTATAGTGGTGCTGTGGGGTTAAAGCTCATGATTTTCAAATACCAATGGTTCAACACTACTCTAGGAATACGAAAACATCCTTCAGGTATTGTCGACGTTTGCCCCCAATTGCATTACGAGAAGTACGATCCTTTCATATTACCGGAGCAATGCGATCAAGTTTGTTATATTCCTTATACACGAATACGGCCAACCAGAGAGGAATGGTGGGCAACAACGAGGGCAATGCCGAGAGGATACACTCAAACACAGGAAGTGGCCCAAATTGCAGTACAGAACGACTACGTTGATCACGAGATACAAGATACTGCTATACTACGAGTGGAAGCTCATGCGGTTCAAGATGCTTTTGATTATGATCCTACACCGACCACAAATCCCAATGACGAATATGATCATGAAAATGAGACGGACGATCAATATAGTGAATATTCTGATTCAGATTCATGTTCGGATGATTAATTGTATTTGTGTATTTTTATGTTCTTAATAAAATTTAGTGTGTTGTTTTTACAAGAGTTTGAAATTTTTTTAAATTGTCATCAACATTATAAATCAAACATAAATATTTATAAGTTTTTATTTCAAATTTGTGTGAATCATAAATTTTTTTAATCAACAATAACACATTAAGTTTTAAAAAAAAATCTAAATTGTTAAAATCATACAAAACTCAAATATTCGTATAGCCACGAACTGAGTCGTGGCTATCCGTGGCTAAATTTCAATTACCCACGGATAGCCACGACTCAGTTCGTGGCTATATAAATATTTAGTTTCGCGGTTTGGTAAAAATGATTTCGCGGTTTAATTGTGATTTCGCGGTATAACAAATATAGTTTCGCGGTCAAATAATTTAATATAGCCACGAATGGCCTTGACCTTGTCGTGGCTATGTTATTTTGGGTTTCGCGGGCCAATTTTGGCCCAGAGAATTGATATTTTGTTCAGGTTTTCGGCCCATATTAGGCCTACCTATATATCCCTAAATCTACTCCGGAAACCCTAATTCTCTTTTGCACCGCCTCTCTCTCGATCGAACCCTCTCTCTCTCTCTCCAACTCTTGCTCTCTCGATCTCTCTTTCTCGATCGATCTCCGGTGGCTTGCTCTCTCTTTCTCTCTCGATTCTCTCCCAAACTCCGTCTCGATCTCTCTTTCTCTCTCGGACATCACCGCATCTCAATCGATCTACGTTGACCGTCTCGATCTCTCTATCTCTCTCGATCCTCATCACCGCCTCGATCTCTCTCTTGCAACTCCTATCTCGACATGGTAAGGATGAAAAACATTTGTAGTCTAAATCATTTTGATTGCATGCATATTAGGATTTTGATTTTGGGATTTTCCCTTCTCGGTTTTGCTAATATACTCTTTTGTTTTTGCATGCAGATGATTCGATCAAGCTCTTCTTCGGGGAGGACCGAATCCCAAAGGCGAGCCAAACCACTATCCCACCAGGAGCGCTTAGGGCTGCCGCTACAGCCCAAGCTCGTCATCCATTACCCAGCCTCGCCGCCGTGATGGCTGCGCTGGAGAGACAGCACATGCCTCTCATCCATCCGCAAAAGCTGAACGGTGGTTTATGGTTAGTGTTTCTTTTTCCCGAGACTGTATAAAGCCTGTATAAAAGTTGTCTGTGTAACTTGCCTGTATAAAAGTTGTCTGTGTAACTTGCTTGTATAAAAGTTGACTGCGTAACTTGCCTGTATAAAAGTTGTCTGTGTGATTCTCGACTGTAAATTGACTTGTCTGTGTAACTTGCCTGTATTGACTTGTCTGTATAAAGACTGAAAATTGCTATAGACTCGTCTGTATAATTATCGAGTTTGGCTTTGATTTGTGTGAAGTTGTCTGTGTGATTCTCGACTGTAAATTGACTTGTCTATATAACTTGCCTGTATTGACTTTGACTTGTCTGTATAATGACTGTAAATTGCAATTGCTATAGACTCAGTCTTTGTAAATAACGAATTTGGCTTTGTTTTGTGTCAAGTTGTCTGTGTGATTCTCGACTGTAAATTGACTTGTCTGTATAACTTGCCTGTATTGACTTGTTTGTATAAAGACTGTAAATTGCAATTGCTATAGACTCGTCTGTCTGAAAATGCTTCTCAATTCTTGTCTGCCTAAAGACTGTAAATTGCTATAGACTCAGTTTGTATAAATATCGAATTTGGCTTGATTTGTGTGTAGTTGTCTGTGTGATTCTTGATACTTGTCTGTATAAAGACTGTTTATTTCTATAGACTCATCTGTATAAATGTTGAATTTGGCTTTGATTTGTGAAGTTGGTTGATTCAGTTGGTCTTATCAGACTTTAGCGGTTATGTGTGTAGTTGTCTGTGTCTGTATGTTGCACTCGTCTGTATAAATGTTGAATTTGACTTTGTGTTCACAAGTTATTTGATTCAGTTGGTCTTATCAGATTGTATAAAGCCTGTAAGTATGATCTGTGTTTGCTATTAGATGTACAATGGCTTCTAAGTCTTGTGTCTTTGTCTGTTTATTTAGTCTGTTGTCTGATTTGTCTGATTTGATTTGTTTTTTTCTTTTAGGTTTGATGCTGGTGTTTGTGTTATCTTTTACACAGGTTTGGCATTGATGACTGCATCCGCAGGGACATTGTTGCCTCATACCAATCAAACTTCTGGGGGCCATGGTGGAATTATGGAATGGTGCCTAAGGAAAAGAAGGATGAATGGTGGACAACCTTTGTGGTAATGTTCCCCCAATCGTTCTCATTATATAATTAGAGTTGTGTTAAAGATTGCTTCACTATTTAACTAATGCACATGTTTTCTTTTTTTTGTAGCAAAAATACAACTGGGAAAAACAACATGAGAATTTGGTGTATTTGCGGTGGGAGAAGGTTCTGAGACTGTCCATTGGTGATCTAATGAGCAAGAGAAAGCGCGCTGGCAAGAAACCGACCTATATAGGACAGACGGATTGGGACTCCATGCTTGAAACTTGGGAGGAGGAGCCTCACCAAAAGAGAAGCAAGACAAACTCCGAGAACTCTTCATCTAATCCAGATGGATTAGGGAAGCACTGCCATACTTCTGGACGTGTGCCACACTGGTAAGTATGTCAATACACTTATTATTTATAAAATGTATGTTGTTTTTATTTATCATTACTAACACATTGCTTTCTTTTGTAGGCTCTCGAGATGGGCGAAGAACCACCTGCAACTGCGGTGGTTCTTAAAACTCACTCTAACAAGAAGGGAGAAATCATAGATAAGCGAGCAGAGGCTCTTGTTAAGGCTGCAGAGGAGTTGGCTGTGTCCAGATCGCAGCAATCTTCTGTCTCGGATGGACCCCCCCTACTCCTTCTAACCAAGAGCTCACAGCTGCATACATCGAGGTAAGAATCCATATTTGGTTTCTGATGCTTCGAATTTTGTTTTTGGAATGGTTAACTGTTATTGGTTTGGAAATGCTTGTATTGTTTTGTTTTACGAATGGTTAACTGTTATTGGTTTGGAAATGCTTGTAGTGTTTTGTTTTAGGAATGGTTAACTGTTATTAGAATCTGACTTCATAAGGTTAAGTGTTATTGTTTTGGAAATGGTTGTATTGTTTTGGAAATGGTTGTATTGTTTTGAAATGGTTAAGTGTTGATGTTTGCTTATGTTCAGTTCTCTGTTTAGTGTTATTTAGTTTCATTAATGCCGCTCTTTTTTGTTTTCATCTCGCAGACTGCAAAGAACAGCAAGGGGCGAGTGTATGGTCTTGGTTCTATCCAGTACCTCACTGCCTCGCCAAATGAGTCTGCGGCTTCTTCGCTTCTCAAGCATGTGGAGACTAATGCAAGGCTCTGCAATGTGGAGCAGAATATGGGTGGGATAAACAAAGGTCTGGGGATTCTCTTAACCTTGGCGGGATTTGATCCGGTGACTTATCAGCCAATTGGACGACCTGCTCCACGTGAGAGTGCTGGTTCTGCACCAAGCAACCACTCAGACCCTTCCCAGGAGTGGCCAAACGATCCCAACTTCTCTCCGATCAACCTTGCAAACGCAACTCCTCATTCTCTGTCAATCATCAATGAACAACCTCTACCTCAGGACTAAGCTCAGGACTAAGTTTAATTTTGTTTTAAGACTGTATGTACTATATTAACCAGGATGTCTAATGTATTTGGAACCTTTGTAAAACGTAAACATCATTTGATGTTTTTTTGTTATGTATATATATGAATGCAATTTCTTTATGGCAGTAACATTTTCGATTAATCAAATCTATAATTCTCGAAAAAGTTTTGAATATGATTATTTAGCATATAAATATAATTCGTGGATATGTGCCAATTCAGCTACGACAATTCCGTGGTTAGTCGTAGCTCCATAGCCACGAATATATCGTGGTTAGTCGTAGCTATAAAGACACGAATAAATCGTGGTTAGTCGTAGCTAAATAGCAACGAATATATCGTGGTTATTCGTGGCTATCAAGCAACGAATATATCGTGGTTATTCGTGGCTATCTAGCTACGAACTATTCGTGGTAATTCGTAGCTATATAGCTACGAACTATTCGTGGTAATTTGTAGCTATATAGCTACGAACAATTCATGGTTTTTCGTAGCTATGTAGCTACGAACAATTCGTGGTTTTTCGTAGCTATGTAGCTACGAACAATTCGTGGTAATTCGTAGCAAAATAGCCACGAATATATCGTGGATAGTCGTAGCTAAATAGCCACAAACTAGTTTGTAGCTATTCGTGGCTATTAGCCACGAATAGGTTCGTGGCTATACCGTGGCAAGCTTGCTACGACTAGCCACGACTATCCATGACTAGCCACGGTTAAACATTAGCAACGAGCTCGAAGCTACGAAACATTTTCGTGGCTAGTCGTGGCTAAGGGCGAACTAGCCACGGATTTTTGGCTCTAGCCACGAAAAAATTCGTGGCTAAATACAGATTTTCTTGTAGTGGGAATTGAAACGCCAAGTCCATAGATTATTCTTTGTGGTTGCTAAGTTTTGTCTGAATTATGTTGTCGAGTTTTCTGAGACAACTTACTTGATTCACACTTGAATCTCTGAATTTCACTTCAGATAAAAATGCATGGCAAGACACTCTTCTCAATAATATTATTTTGAGTTTGATTTAGTATTATAACACAGAATTTTTTAGTTTGATTGAAGGAGTAGGGTTTGAAATATAATTCCTTTTTAGTATAAAAGTTCCAATTAGTATAAAAATTAAAATCTCACAAAATACATTGTATAGAGTTTAGGGTATTGGAGGGTTAGAGTTAAGGGTTAGGGTATTGATAATTCCTTTTTAGTATAAAAGTTCCAATTAATATAAAAGTTAAAGTCTCACAAACACATTGTATAGGGTTTAGGGTATTGGAGAGTTAGGGTTTAGGGTTAGGGTTAGTCTAAAAAATAAAATTTCCAATTAATACAAAGTTAAAGTCTCACAAACACATTGTCTAAGGTTTAGGGTGTTGGAGGGTTAGGGTTTAGTGTTAGGGTATTGATAATTATTTTTTCCATCCTAAATTCTAAAACCATTCTAAAATCTTAACTCTCTACCATAAACACTAACCTTAAACCCTAAACTCCTAACCCATTTTTAAATCAAAAACTTAATTATCAAACCCTAAACTATGAACTATAACCCTTTATTTTTATTTTCAAACATTAAATTTAAACATAAATTATGAACTATAACCCTTAATTTTTATTCTCAACCATATTATGAATCCTAAGTCTTCCATCTCAAATTCGAAAACTTAATTAGCAAACCCTAAATTATGAATTCTAATCTTAAATTTTATACCAAAATACTAAACTTAAATCATAAAATACAAAACTAAAATATAGTTATGAAAATAAGGTAATTATAATTGATATATTTATCAAATGATTTTGAAATCCTAAACCCTAAACTTAAAATCCTCAATGATAAACACTAAACCTTAATGATATATTTTAAACATAACCCTAAACCCTAAACTTAAAATCCTCAATGAAAACATTAATATTAAATTTAAAATTGTAAATAAAAAACTGATCTTAACAAAAACCATAAAAAAAAAAAATTATTTTATCATTGATCAGAACATAGAAGTAACTTTTCCAATTTTTTGGGTTTGGCGGTATACCCGGGCAAATTTTAGCTAAGTCTCTCTCAAAAGCATACGATTATCAAAACAAAACCATATATTCATATCTCTCCCTCTTCTCCACCCTATTTCGCTAGAGATTAAGCCGACGCCGCCTCTTCCACTTCCGAATCCAAGTCCACCGTCGGCTCCCCCTATATCTGAATCAACCGTCGACTATCCTTCTGTCTAAATCTACCGTTGGTTCTCTCACTTTCCGTTTCTAGAGATGGTGCGAAAGGTTTTGTTTTGTTTCAGATCTGGATCTTTTGTTCTTCTTCTTTTCCCATTTTTGCCTCGGATTTATTTTAGGGTTTGATTGTTTTTAGGAAATCAGGGCTTATATTCGAGCTTTCCGGATTGCCTTCTTATCTGTTTCTTCAGATGTCTTACTAATCGGGATTATAATATCATTCATCCATGCCCATGATACTGCTTTTAGGAATAGGTGCGCACTTATTCTCACCACAGCTACTCCTTCATTGCGTTATCTGTTCCAATTTTTGTGTTTAGCAACGAAATTATCAACTTGTAAGCTTCCTTCCTCCATTCTCTATTGTTTGGCGTCTTTGAGTTTTGCTTTCGTTGTTCGACCTAGTCAGCTCGATTCATTATGTGATTCTGTAGAAAATTGGGTTTGTTTTTGTTTCAATTCTGACTCATTATGTGACTATTTAGGAAAGTTTCCGATCTTTGAGCTGTAACTAGATTAGCTTCGTCTTAGAAAACACGTTTTCCATTCTCAGTTTGTTTTAGGGATCTTCGGATTGGGAGTTCGATCTATTGTTTGAAATTCTGATAGCCCTTTCATAAAAATTTGACTGTTTCTGATCGAATCTACAATCATGTTGGTTCTAAGTTCTTTGCAGCTGTGATTTGGTATATCGTAGGTTTATGTTATTAAGGTCTTATGATGAATAAAAAAATCACAACTTTATATGAGTTTGCTAGTATCAATGGATCGTTCATTCTTTGATTTGTCACAGCTGTGTGAGTTTCTTAAGAGGTTAGAAGAAGCAATGATTGGGTTGTTTAAAGTAAAGGAAAAGCAACGAGAACAAGCTTAGAATGCTAGTAGAGGAGGAGGAGCTTCTGTCAAGAAGCAATCTCCTGGTGAACTTCGTCTAAAAAAAGGTATATGTATTATGTTTATCTTTCTTTGTTTTACCATTGTTTTTGCATATTGTCTCTTCTTCAAGTTTTAGTCTTTTCTGAAGGAATTTCTAGCAGATCCTAATCCAATTAGGCAATCCTGGTCTGAATTCCAAGCCTAGGATCTAGGGTTCATGTAATTGAATCTATGGGATCTCAGATTTACCTAGTGATTTGCAGCGGAAGATTTTGCAGATAATCGAGATCTAGAGCGCCTCAAATGCTGCGCCTCTACTGGTATCCACACGCACACAAACTGAACAGGAGGGATGCTAGTGCCTGTAGAGATCCAATCTCTTCAGAGGTTTCTATTCAAGTTCTGGTGGCTGTGAATTAGGTTAGAAACAGTTTGGGTCGACCATATATCTTATATATGTCGACTTAAACCATAACGGAATTAACCAGCGATTAAACCAAATTAATCTGGTAATCCGCGAGTTGCATCGATCGATGCACTCTTTGCATCGATTGACACTGCCCCAGAATGTTGATATCGAATGCATATCAAATATGCATTCCCTAGATCATTACATTAATGATCAACCTCGTCTTTAACGTCCAGTTTGCTTAGGTGTGTGACCCTGTAGGATCATATAACACTAGCAATGAGTTCTCAACTCATTGATCATAAGTGGCTTCTACCAAAGCGTTATGACTACCTAGTGTTATGTGATTGTCTCATCTCGACTATACGACTTTCACTTAGAGTAAGTACAATAGATTTCAAGACATTCCCAACAATCTCCCACTTGTACTGGAATCATCTATTCCTTCAATCCCTTCGTCACTATATCTCGATCTAGCATAAGGCAAGAACCGTGTCATCCTTTTTGAGCCAAGATCATGTTCATCGAAATCCGATTTATACTGGCAAGACAAACGACTGACAATCACCTCGTTTGAGTGTGGCCACACATTTCTCAGTATCAAATCTTCGATGGGCCCTGAGATATTTATCTCCTGTTATATAGGAGGGACAAATTCCATCTTGTTCCATCCCTGTTTCTTTACACACTTCATGATACGCCCAATCAATGCCTTTATAGTCACCAGTTACGGCTGACGTTTGACAAGGTTAAAGCAGACCAATTCATATGTAAGAAAACATGATGAACTCAGGTCTAAGGACTATACTCTATAGTCGTAATGAAAACTCTCATGACACTTATATAACTATCCCGTAGAGTTCTCATCAGTGGGTCATGTCCGATCCTGTGTTCTCCAACACATATCTATGTGATTAACTTTAATACTCTTATTAATGAGTCCATGAAACTTAGTCATCAGTCACCTCACATACTAGTCTCACGCGGTTGTTAATGTCCCACTTTAACAACCTCGACCAGGGACCAACATAATTTATGTCATTAATTATCTATAGGGTTTCATGATCAAGTCACATACTTTATGACCTATAAAATGTCATAAATTACTTTGGGACTATTATTTAATAACCATTATTAAATAATATAGATGTCATATTTCAATAACATAATCAAATTATGTTTATATGAACATCATATCATAACTAAAATTAATAACAATGACTCCCACTAAAATTAAGATCATATCTTAAGACATCCAATGCCTTTAGCAGTAGCCTGACCCTCATTCGCCCTTGCTCAGCGTGTGTCGAAAGACACTGCGTCTTGCTAAGAGTAATTCCAAGAGTCATTTGCACGAAGCCCTTCTTGGAATCCTGCATATTGGACATGTGCAAGGCCTTATCACTATAAGTATCTTGACACAATCCAATTAGCTTATCCAATCTATCTCTATAGATTCTTATTCCAAGAATGCATACGGTTTCTCCCATATTTCTTATCGAAAAACAACTTTCGAGTCAAATCTTAACAGACTGAAACAACGGAACTTCATTTCTGAGAAGTAGTATGTTATCAACATACAATACCAGAAATGCAACTGCGCTCCCACTAGTCATCTTGTAAACACACGGTTCCTTTTCATTTCTGATAAAATCAAACCTTTTGATTACTTCATCAAAAATGAAGATTCCAACTCTGAGATGCTTGCTTCAATCCATAAATGGATCGATGAAGCTTGCACATCTTCCTAGCTTCATTAGGATTAATGAAAATTTCAGATTATGTCATGTACACATTCTTTTCCAGAATTCCATTAAGAAAAACTGTTTTCACATCCATCTGCCATATCTCATAACCATTATGAGTGGCGGTTGCTAAGAGAATCCGAATGGACATAAGCATGGTGTCTGGGAATAGGTTTCTTCATAGTCAATACCATGAATTTACTTGAAACCTTTTGCCACCAACCTAGCTTTGTATATCTGAATATAACCATTTTCGGATTCAGCGGCTTTCAGCCATTTTCGGAGTCAAGGCCCATCATTGCTTCTTCAAAATTCACAGGCCCGTCACTTTCAATGATCAGTAGATCACAGCAATTGGTTACGAGAAATCCATATTTCTCGGGTTCGTGACGGATCCTTTCGGATCTGCGAGCTTCAGTTTTCTGTAAAAGTCGCGCACACATATCTCATATGTATACTTTTACCACGACATAATTAACCAAGATTTAAACCGTAGTTAATTAAGTCATAAACCAAAAATTAATATTTGGTTCGCGATCTGTGTCGATCGATGCAACTTTTGTGTCGATCGACACTTCTTCAGAAACTCGCCATTTAAATGTATATCGAATATACATTTACCAGATCCTTTATAAACTCTAGGCACCACAGGTGCAGGTTCTACAACTCTTTGTAGATCCAACTGCTGCTCTTCCTCATCAGGTTGAGCAGTCTCCTGTGATTTTCGAATTTCTTCGAGTTGTACTTTTACTCCCACTGTTCTTCTTGGAAAGAAATTCTTTCTTAAGAAAACATGGTTCCGAGCAACAAACAATTTGTTCTCGAAATGGTTGTAAAAGTAACATGCCTTGGTTTCGTTAGGACAACCAATGAAGTAGCATTTATCAGATTTGGGTGTGAGCTTATCAGAGATTAAACGTTTTATATAAGCCTCACAACCCCAAATCATCACGAGATACAAATCAGGAATATTTACAGTACACATCTCATGTGGTGTCTCTGTAACTGATTTTGATGGAAACCTATTTAGTGTAAACGCAGACGTTTCTAGAGCGTATTCTTAGAAGGATAATGGAAGATCTAAGTGACTCATCATTGATCGAACCATATCTAATAAAGTCCGATACAGGAGGAGTGAATTGTGAAACACTTTCACAATCTCTCAGATGATCACTAAATTCTTGACCTAAGTATTCACCTCCATGATCTCATCGTAGAGGTTTAATACCTTTGCCAAATTGATTCTGTACTTCATTTTGGAACTCTTTGAACTTTTCAAAGATTCTGACTTATAAATAAGGCATAACCGTACCTTCTGAAAATATCAGTAAAGGTAATGAAGTACTGAAATTTTCTTCTAGCGCTAGTGCTCATCGGCCCATATACATCCGTATGTATAAAGCCCAATAAGCCTCTGGCCCTTTCATTTTGTTCGTTCGCAACCTGTATCGACCGACGCATCGTTTGTGTCGATCGATACTACCTTTGTTGAAAGGAGCCTTCGTCATTTTACCCAATGAACAAGATTCACTTTACTCATTATGATTCATAATCAAATGAGCCCAAAAGCCCATCACTATGGAGCTTCTGAATCTATTTCTCATTTATGTGGCCCAAAACGACAGTGCTAGAGAGAAGTTTGATTCGTATCATTTGACTTGAATCTCTTGGTATTTATGTTATAGTTAGGCACATTCTGGTTTAGAACATAAAGTCCATTCTCTAATGGATTGCTACTATAAAATATATCATTGTAGTCAAATGAATAACACTTATTCTTAATTTGAAAACTGATATCCTTCCATATCCAAACAAGGAATAGAAATAATCTTTCTGCTCGTAGCAGGTACATAGTAGCAGTTTTAAGTTCAAAACATGACATAAAAGGGAAAAACAAATGAAATACTCCTACGGTTAATGCAGCAACTCTTGCTCCATTCCCACTCATAGGTCCACTTGTCCTTTCTCCATAGTCCTACTTTTGCTCATGGCCTGCACATTTTCACAAAATATGAGTACCCCAGCTGGTATCCAATACCCAATAAGTAGGACTATAAGAAGTAACATTTACTTCTATAACATAATACCTGAAGAAGAAGTCTCGTACGTCTTCTTCAGCTTCTCATAATCTTCCAAGAATTTATTGCAGTTTCTTTTCAAATGCCCATAACCATTACAATAACGGCACTTAACATCTTCAGAAGGGCTGGTTTTAACCTTAGGAACATGGCCTGACTCGCTTGGATTCACAATCGATCTCGTCTTGCCATCACCTTTGTTCTTACCAAGTTTCTTAAACTTTTTACCCTTTTGTACCATAAGGACAATTGGGGTGTCCTTCTTGATGTTAGGTTCAGCAGTCTTAAGCATCCCATGCAATTCAGTCAACGTCTTCGTCAAGTTGTTCATGTTATAGTTCATAACAAATTGATCATAGCTTGACGGCAGTGACTGCAGAATGATGTCAGTAGCCAACTCTTGACTAATGGGGCAATCCAGTTTCCCCAGGTTATCAATATAACCCATCATCTTAATGACATGAGGACTAACTGGTTCGCCCTTTGGTAGCTTGCACTCAATCAGAGATCTAACCGTCTGGTATCTCTGAGTTCGTGCCTGCTCCTGAAACATACTTTTCAGGCCAGTGATCATCTGTATTGGCGACTCCACGTACTCATATTGCTTCTGCAATTCCGAGTTCATGGTAGCCAACATGAGACAACTCACATCCACCGCATCATTAGAATGCTTATCCCAAGCATCCTTATCTGACTGCCAGGCATTGGCTCGGTACTTCTTGGGGAGAACTTTCTCAAGGACATAGTCCTTTTTCTCCTGTTTGAGAACAATTCTCAAGTTCCGATACCATTCAAGAAAGTTGGATCCATTTAACTTGTCCTTCTCAAGGACGGATCGCAGGGAGAAATTGTTATGATGGTTTGTGCTAGACATAGCTGGAAAAACAAGGGAGGTTTTAGTTATGATGTTCAAGAAATGAGAAGTCTTAACTATTAAGAAAACTCGCATTATATTCAAACAATGTTTCCTCAGATGAATATAATGATCCAAGACCCTTACTTCACTAAAATTGAGTGAGCCACTGGCAATCACCCAAATTTTAGCTATCTAGGTTAGCAACAACTTTGCTAGTTATATCCAATATAACTCTTGGTTCTGGATTGACATCTTATGTCCAATCCACCTGATGTCTCTGAGCCCAAAACGATTTTGATAGCCCAGTCAAGTAAACCAATCTCTTCAGCATGTAATTGTTGATGTCTTGCACTGCAAATCCATCAACACGATTACCTCTGTCTTACTCATGAAATTGTAGACATCTTGCACTGCAAGTCTATCACACAATCAAATGGGTCTTGACCGTTGACAAGATTGGAAAGACATCAAGTATCACTTGATATTTGGTTGAGAACGGAACCTTTTAAAACGTTCAGTTTTATTATGTTTTAATTCTTATAATTAATTGATTTATATTGCTTTGGTTCTGTGATTTCAGGTTCCATAACCTAATCATCGAATCTGATGTCGACCGACACTACTATAGTGTCGATCGATGCAGAATAACCAAAACAATCCGCGATAACCGATCAATCCAATTGATCGGGTTTTGAATACCGGTCAGTGTCGATCGATGCTACACTAGCATCGGTCGATACCAAACTTATCAAACTAATCGCAATTAAATCATTCACAGTTTTCAACCATCATTAACCAAGCTCGATAACCGGTCCAATCCAATTGAACCGATTTATCAATTTCGCGAGGTTGGTGTCGACCGACACAACTCTTGTGTCGATCGACACTAGGCGAAAACAATTTTATTCGGGTTATCCTTCTGCGTCGACCGATACCGGATTGGTGTCGATCGACACAGGGCGATAAACCCTAATCGTTTTTCAAGCCAAAAACCTAAAACTAGATTTTTCATGAAAACGAATTTTAACATGTTTGTATCATCTATACAGAGATCCAGATTCAACCAATCTAATCAACATGCTACAGATTCAATGGAACCCTAAAGCTCTGATACCACTGAAGGAATTTCTAGCAGATCCTAATCCAATTAGGCAATCCTGGTCTGAATTCCAAGCCTAGGATCTAGGGTTCATGTAATTGAATCTATGGGATCTCAGATTTACCTAGTGATTTGCAGCGGAAGATTTTGCAGATAATCGAGATCTAGAGCGCCTCAAATGATGCGCCTCTACTGGTATCCACACGCATACAAACTGAACAGGAGGGATGCTAGTGCCTGTAGAGATCCAATCTCTTCAGAGGTTTCTATTCAAGTTCTGGTGGCTGTGAATTAGGTTAGAAACAGTTTGGGTCGACCATATATCTTATATATGTCGACTTAAACCATAACGGAATTAACCAGCGATTAAACCGAATTAATCTGGTAATCCGCGAGTTGCATCGATCGATGCACTCTTTGCATCGATTGACACTACCCCAGAATGTTGATATCGAATGCATATCAAATATGCATTCCCTAGATCATTACATTAATGATCAACCTCGTCTTTAACGTCCAGTTTTCTTAGGTGTGTGACCCTGTAGGATCATATAACACTAGCAATGAGTTCTCAACTCATTGATCATAAGTGGCTTCTAGCAAAGCGTTATGACTACCTAGTGTTATGTGATTGTCTCATCTCGACTATACGACTTTCACTTAGAGTAAGTACAATAGATTTCAGGACATTCCCAACATTTTCTGTCTTTGATTGTGTAGATATATCAGAGTTGAATCTTCCAAGCTCTTGTACGATATAATTTCCTAATGGCAAAGATGATTTGATGAATTTTGAAGTATCCATTAAACCCGATGATGGATACTACCAGTTAAGTAGAGCTTTTACATATCATTCTCACACTTGGAAATGGTTCGGAAACTCATTTGTTTCATTCTTATGGATTATACAGTAATGGTACATTTGTTTTCACGTTCCAAGTGTCTCATGTGTATCCACATGAAGCTCCAAAAGTTAAATGCAAAACCAAGGTTAGAAAAGGATCCTTCTTTTGCATTCCTTATAGTTTCATTGTTTATATGTAAAGATGTTTGTTTGTTTGTTTTCACTTTTAGGGTTATCATCCCAATATCGATTTGGAAGGAAACGTTTGCATGAACATCTTACGTGAAGACTGGAAACCAGTTCTTAACATCAACACAGTTATCTATGGACTTTCATCTTTTCACGGTAAAAAACTTAGCCTCTGATAGATACAATTACAATCTTAGGTTTTGTGTTATTTGATTTCCTTAAACTGGGTGTTTTGTTTTCCACACAGGAACCTAATTCCGAAGATCCATTGAACCATGATGCAGCACAAGCTGCAGAAGAATCAAAAGATGCAATTGCTAATGCAGACCTTGTTTTCATGACTTAATATTGGTGTAGAACATGTTTTAGTTTATTAATAAAATCAACTATTAAAAAAAAAATTTCAAATATATTTTTTATACAAAATTAATTGATAATATATATATATATATATATATTCATAAGATATACAACAGCCATAAAGATTGGTCATTATAAATAATAATACAACAACAATAAAAATGCTAGGATAAAGTATAATACAGCCTTAAAATATTGCCACCATAATATATATTATTGCACGAATAATATGCTGCATTAATTTATAAAATGGCGATAAACCAATGCTACTGAAAACTATATAATCACATTAAAATTAGCGCTATCGTAGACAGATATATGATAGCATGTCAAATTAGTGCTATCATAGATGGTTGACCTAAGATGGCAGCGGCAAACATAGCGTTTATGGAAACGCTACAATAGACATATGATAGCGTTTTCGTGGTGCTATCAATACCCATATTTCTTGTAGTGCAGCTTTCTTCTTCTCATTTCCCTTCTGTCTAGAAGAATCTTTCTTCTGGTCTTTCTCCGTCTGTTCAACCCCAACACTTTCTTCCTTCAAAGTCTTGACGTTCTTGGCAATATCATCAATTCTGATACCCATCAGACGAAAACCCTCGTTGAAAACATCTACCAATACATCAATCCGACTTTCAAATGATTTTTGCAAACCCTCAATCATTTGAACAATATCCCCATTCGTAGGACCAGCCTTGCCTACTCTAGGTTTCTTACTAACTACCTCTACCTCTTCTTCCTCATCCTCATCATCAGAAACAGCATGTACCAACTTCCTCTTGACTCCCAGAACCTTCGCTTTTTCACACCAGCCTCATCCGCAAGTTTCTCAAACTTAATCTCAAGCTTAACAGGACCTCCAGCTTTGGTCCTGAACACACCTTCACTTTTCCAGTGTTTAGAACCCCACCTCCAAGGCTCAGACCATAGCTGTCCATGCATTGCTTTCACAATGTTCTCAACTTTGTCGTATGACATTATGTTTCAGACTACATATGAAGTCTGAATCATAATATCAGACTACTAATTCAGTATGGGATAAAAATATGTCAGACTTCAGAACAGTCTAAGAAATACATGTATGCGCAAGGTTTCGTCGACTTTCTTTTACTCCGTGGTCCCCAGTATGCCAGCAGTGGTATGTTTGGGGCATTCAGAATGGGCTCTCCATATGTTGTCTCCATTGCGGGACATGCCCAGTATATCCAGATGTTCAGGACCTCAGCAAAACCTCCGATCTGATAATTTTTTCCCTCCACGAGTTTTCTGTTTGCCTCCTTAGCAGAATCCATCAGAAACTTGAAGGCGAATCGTCCCCATGGATAGAATTGTAACGATCTTGGAACCAGCAGAAGCTTAGTCATGTCACCCCTTGTGGAAGTTGTCCAGGGTTGAGCCTCAATGAAGGTTGCATAGATGGCTAGATAGCCCAGCCATATCCTTTGTTGCGGTTCCCAATCAGCACATCTTTTACAAGCATCAAATTATTGCGAATAACTTGGGCCTAAATCCCATTCCACCCCAAGAAGCTCCCACATTGATCTTATCCGATCGGTATATTGAACTTCAGGGTACTCGAGGTTCTCAAAATAGTCGCAGTTGAGTCCGGTTATGGCATGAAACTCATTCAAGGAAAACCTAACTGGATGAACGCCGAGAAGAGACCAGAGTTCATACTTCTTCTTGCAGTTTAACTGCAAACAGAGCATGTAGTGCATCATCCCTGAAAACCATTTGAAATGCAGGTCATGTAATCTCAAAAAAAAATCCCAAAATCTTAATCGAGGAGTTGTTGCCATTCTCTAGGTAACAACGCTATTCTAACATCATTCATCAGATCTCTCCTTCCACTAAAGTAGTGTATGCTTTTATTCGGATCCGGTTCATAACCAGCAATGAATATCCTTTGTGGGAATTCCACATCTGCCATAAAGAAAACCTGAAACAACAAGGGACACACAAATCATACAGTCTGAATACTACTGGCCAGAAACCATTTGCAGTCAGCCTTACACAGTCAGACATCTTATGCCGTATGGCTACTAATATTTATGTAAATATATAGACGAGGAGAAGAGTCGATGAATCTTACCGTCGAAGGTCACCGGCAGATGAGAGAGAAACCAGATCTGGAATTTAACAAAAAACAAAAGCTTAGCGCAACAACGTTCATAAAGAAGTCAATAACGAATGTCCAGACGACATATTCAGTCAGACATCATATGCCGTCTGGCTACTATAATCGATGAATCTTACCGTCGAAGAAAAACGACGGAGGAGAAGAGTGAAACAAGATCTGGAATTTAGAAAAAAACAAAAAGCTCAGCACAAGTACGAGAAATATTCAGACTCCATTTGCAGTCTGAAGCCTATAATCAGACTCTATATGTAGTCTGAGATCTAAAGTCAGACACCATTAGCCGTCTGGCTACTAATAGTTTTACTTAGTTTATGCACAAAAAGGATGAATTGATGAATCTTACCGTCGAAGGTAAACGGTAGAGCAGAGAGAAACCAGATCTAGAAACGATACCTAGAAAAAGTTTAAGATGTCGGTTGAGTGGCTTTAAGAGAGAACATGTTTTTTTTTTATCTTTCCTGCGAAACTGTAAAAAAAGGATAAAAAATCATATTTATATATGTCTCATAAGGGACAGTTAAAACGAGACGGTTTTACCACAGATGTAACTGCCACGCATTTTTCGTCTCCCTACATAACTCCCGCGCATTTAATTTACAAAAAAAAATAAATTCAGGGCATACAAGAGGCCACGTGTCGCCACGAACACGCGTCAACAACACTGGATATCCCCGATATCATATGAAAGTTTTAATATTTATTTTTTAGACATCATTTGAAGTCTGGAAACTAATTATTGTAGATTCAAACATAATACGAAGTCTGAGAAAAAAATATTTGTTACTCAGACTTCATATGAAGTCTGAGAATATAGTATTTATTATTCAGACATCATATGAAGTCTGGAGACCGAGTTCTTTAGTAGCTTCAAAATAGGATAATTCGCATATTTGAAATTGGATGATGAATGAAATTGGAAGAAATTCGTCTTATAATACATAAAGTTGTAGTTGGATACATAGGACTTATATTGCAAGAAACCAAATGCTCTCAAGATAATCGGGACGATAATAATAGCACCAGCAAATATCAGATACTCATACTTGGCGCCACGCTCTGTCTGGTTAGATGGTTTCTCAGTCAAGAGCTTCTTTAATTGAGTTATCTCTGCCTGCGCTTTCTTGAGCTCATCGTGCAAGTTGGTAACACAGTCAATTTCAGCATAACAAAGGAAGATGTAATCAATTTGTTCACCATGTTGGTCTACTCTCAGCTTTAACTCGTGAAACTCCTCTATCATGGCCTCATCCCACCACTTCATTATATGGCAGCCACCATCCTATATAGCTAAATTTTAAATATACAATCATCTTCGGATTCCAAATATAAGCTCGAATAAGTCAAAATAAAATAAAATTGGCTACATAACAGAAGAGAAAGGAAATTACATCCCAGTTACGACATCCAAAGAATCTTCTTCCCGGGTTATCGGCAGTAGTGGATGTTCGCATGACAGGGTCCAGACCGCAGAATCATTTCTTGGGAAATCCATTGCATGATCCGGATCGTTGCCGAAATGTGGAACTTGCGAACGAACTACTACTACTCGACGTTAGAACCTGGCTGAATCGCCCCATCCTGTGTACCATAAAACAATTGTAAATGGAGTTAGATTTCAGACTTCTAATAGAGTCTAATTGAAAAACAAATCCAATTTCAGACTTCTAATAGAGTCTAACTCAAAAAAATAAAACCTATATTTTTGATCAGATATAGACAAAGTACATATGAAAAAGGGATTGACTCGGACTCAAAACCGTATGGATCTAAACGAGAAATATATAAAAACCTATATTTTTGTTCAAATCTAGACAAAGTACATATGAAAAATGGAAAGACTCGGACTCAAAACCGTATGGATCTAAAACCAGAAATATATAAAAACATATATTTTTGTTCAGATCTAGACAAAGTACATATGAAAAAGGGGATGACTCGAAATCAAAACCGTAAGGATCTAAAACGAAAAATATATAAAAACCTATGTTTGGTTTAGATCTAGACAAAGTACTAAGAAAAATGACTTCTTTCGTATAGATCTCAAACATTTGCAGAAAGAATAGCTTAGAATACGACGACGGCAGTGTAGGGACTAGTCAGGAGAGACGAAAAAGGAGAGATAATTACAAGAATGAAGAAGATGACGACGGCGGTGGAGGTGGCGGTGGCGGTGGAGGGTTTTAAGAGGGTTTTTAGAGAGTGTTTATAGAGGGAGTGTGTTTCCGTTTTAGAGAGAGAAATTTGATAATGAAATTTACGAACAAATGTTGATAACTTTCCGTTTTAGTATTTTGTCGATTTTAGTCAGACTTCTTCGGTACGTCTGAAAATCATGTACGTGAATCAGATTAACATGGAAGTCTAATACACCCTAAATCTACAAATTACTACTTAAATACCATCATATTATATAGAAAACTTATAAAAACATCAAACTCGTTTAATATAGTCACAAACTAACCAGTATATGCAAATGTAACAATATGGATGAAAATTCACAAACCCTCCGTCTAACTCTATAGATGAAAATATCATATCCAACTTCATATGTCAAGCATGGATCAAGCTAAATGGTGTTTTTAACCAAATATACCTTAAATGGTTAAAATTGACTAAATTTTATGTAATTTTAATTTACATATGTCCAAAAGTCCCATGTTTAATTTATGAATCCGAAATTTCCCTCAAAATATTTTTAATAGTTTTATAATTTAAATTTCCAACTTAATTATCTCTCAGACTTCTTGTAAGTACATATGTCCAAAAGTTCCATGTTTAATTTATGAATCCAAAATTTCCCTCAAAATATTTTTTAATAATTTATAATTAAATTTCAGACTTAATTATCTCCCAAACTTCTCGTACTTAATTATCTCGTACTTACGAGAAGTCTGAGAGATAATTAAGTCGGAAATTTAAATTATAAAATTATTAAAAATATTTTGAGGGAAATTTTGGATTCATAAATTAAACATGGGACTTTTGGACATATGTAAATTAAAATTACATAAACTTTAGTCAATTTTAACCATTTAAGGTATATTTGGTTCAAAGTATTTACGAAACCCCAAAATATAGAAGTCTGATAAACCCTAAATCTAATATTTATCACTTAACAGTGAAAATATTTAAACAAAATACCTAGGACACATCAAATTCGTTAATATATGCGCATTATAAAATACATGTGCAAATTTAATTTTTTCAAATGTGAATTTCCTAAACCATGAATCTAACCCTAAAGGTTATATGTAAGTTATATGTAAATGTTCCAACATGTTCCACCATTACAAAGCATGTTCTAAGGTCTATAAACTACTCTACCCATTTATATATTTTAAATCTGATTCAAATTTCCGAAATTTAATTTATATACTTCAAAACCATCTATATTTAATTTTATTTAGTTGTTTTTAACCAAATATGTTTTTACTATTTTTAAATTAAAATTTACTAAATTAATCTGCTTCAGACTGCTTGAAGAAGTCTGAAATCTTTTGGATGAAGACATACTTAACTAACATTGTTTAATTTGACTCAATTTTATCAAATTTAATTTATATACTACTAAATTGTATATATTTAATTTATGTATATAAAAGTTTTGACAAAATATTTTTTTATAATTTTAGAATTTAAATTTACTAATTAATTCTGTATCAGACTTCTCGACGAAATCTGATAACATTACTTAGACTTCTATTAGAGTCTAACGTCTCTGACATTCAAACATCCATAGAAGTCACATATTGTCGAAGGTTGTAATGATAATTGTGTTTTCCGTTTTTATGATTGGTCGTAAGGACAACGCGGTAATTTCCTATGGCCAAAAGGGCAATTTTGCATTTGATTTAATTTCGAGGGTACACTTTTATTTAAAATCAATTTTGAGGACATTTTAATCAATTCCCCCTAAAATATATATATATATATCTTTATAACTTTTCGAATAATAATAAATTTAATAATAAGTGCTAAATTTATCAATTATTTAAATATAATAAATAATAATAAAAATTCAAATATCTAAGTTCTTTAATGGTAACGAAGAAAAACTTAATTAACAATGTTTTGCGATAAGAAAAGGAACAAATAAAAAAACGTGTGAACTCGTTGGGGTTCATTATCTAAGTATGACATTTGTCATTTATTGTTTTGTTTTGTTTGGTGTACCGAATTCATGGTTACTTGGATTTTTATTTGTTTATGTACCACGTTTAAGTGATTTCTCTAACGTTTATAACAAATGTAACGGCTTTCGAGAATCACATCTACCATCAACGTTTTTTTTCCTTCATTTTGAACCTTTACTACTACTGCCATTGTTAAGAGAATATAAAGAATTTGTATTGGGAATTCGGCCAAAAAAATTCTAAACTTTGTGAAAATGACCAAAATAAACCTAAATTTATTGGCTCGCAAAAAAAAAACACAAACAATTGTTGACTTTTACATTAATTTTTAAATTAAGATTTGACTCGCCATTTTAACACGCCGTTAGCGTTTTTAACGGAAGGTTTACACGGTCGTTAGTCTCCGTCCAATGTTGCTGTTAAGGGAAAAGATTAAGAATAAATATTATTCTGTTTCATATATAAGTGTTGAAGAGTAATGGCAAAGTTGTAATGAGCGTCTTTAATGTTCCCCACGTCACGAGTTCGACGCATGGGTGTATCGAATTTTTGATTTTTTATGAATGACAAACAACGTCGTTCACGTATATTGGAGATAAAAAAAGTGTTCCTCCGGTGGTTCGAACTCGGGACTTGGGGATTCTGAAAGAGGTTCATCACCACTGAAACAGAATAAATATTATTCTGTTTCATATATAAGTGTTGAAGAGTAATGGCAAAGTTGTAATGAGCGTCTTTAATGTTCCCCACGTCACGAGTTCGACGCATGGGTGTATCGAATTTTTGATTTTTTATGAATGACAAACAACGTCGTTCACGTATATTGGAGATAAAAAAAGTGTTCCTCCGGTGGTTCGAACTCGGGACTTGGGGATTCTGAAAGAGGTTCATCACCACTGAACTACAGACAGATTTTGAAATAAATGGAACAGACCAATTTATATTGTTTCCAATTCGAACACATAAAATGACCAATCGATTTCTGGGTTTCTTCTTCAATTTCAATTAAGAACCCTAGTCGATTTGGGATTTCTTCTTCAATTAATGGAGCATCGATCATCTCTAGGTTTACAAATCCGAACATTTTTATTAAAAAGAAAATGTTATCTCCTATAACTGTAATCGATTTGGGACTTCAAGAGAACTAAGAACCCTAATTTTCCAGGAAAAATTGTTTTGGGGGTTTGCATCTCCAATCCAAAAACCTAAAATCCTCTTATTCCTTCTGAAACTAAAAGCTTCGACTGTATATCTTGCTTATTCGCCTAATCCAAAACCCTAAAATCGAACTAAGATGATTTCTTCGACGGATTTGGTATCACAACTTCGTTTTTGGTGAATTTGGTCTTCGCCATCGCGATTGTTTTGAGAGTTGAGATGAATAATTCCCAAATCGATTTGGGATTGGGAAATTAGGTTCAGTTTAGTTATGAGTTCGATTTATTGTGTTTGAAGACAATAAAACGTATTGTGTTTCATTAAAATGCGACGAAGAGTACTGGCACAGTGGCATTAATCCTCCTTAATGCTTCCTACGTCACTAGTTCGACCCTCACTAGTTTGTATTTCTTTTTTTTTTAAAACAACCTAAGATACAAAACTACGTCGTTTTCATTAACGACAACAATAAACGGAGAGATTAACGGCGTTTAATTTTCTGCTTAAAATTTTAACGGTGTGTTTTATTGGTCAGTCAACGATAAGTTATTGAATAAATTCAAAAAGTCAATAATAGTCTAGTGATTTTTTGGCAAGACGAAAGTTTGGGTCTGAATTGACCATTCTTGCAAAGTTTGGGATTTTTATGGCCGAATTCCTGATTTGTATTAGTGAGTTTTGTTATTACCGAGTTCGTCACAAAGATATATATGTTCGTCTTGTCAGGTTAGAATGAACGTGTTCAGTACAAGGTTTATCTTTATTAGAAAATAAACTAATATCAAGAGAAGAACATGATGGTGCAAGGCAATCGCGGACCTATGAAGAATGATAAGGTGTCATGTGACACCCCTAAAATATGTATAAAAATGTTTTAGTTGTAGCTAAAACATATATGTATTAGCAACCGAGTTGGTAAAATGAGTATGTTGAACCCACATATCTTAGATTTGATTATTTCCAGTGACACCCCTTGAGGTAGAAATTTTGACATCGGTAAAATTTAATCCTGGGTCCGCCACTGGTGCAAGGTCGTCAACAGACAAGCTCGCTTACAGTTCAAGAGGTGTTAATTTCTAGAGAGAGAAAATAATAAAGTGCACAAATCCCAAAAATTACATTTATGTATTGTGAAACAACATATTTATAGTAAATAGGACTGTACTTTTGTACGGGCCGTTGACTCCTTCTCGAGCTCATGACGAATGGGCCATACTTTTCAGGTGCAAAGTGGGATAAGCCCTTCATGTATTGTCTATTAGTTGAGACTATAAGATCCCTTAAAGAGCATTGTGGAATGCATAACCCTTTGTCTTTGAAGGGATAGCCATTGTGGATGTAGAAAGACACGTGGGTTACCTTCCCTGGACTCTTTTAACTCTCTGAAAAATTTGGATCAGATTCATATAATGGTATAATTAATTCAAAACCAACTTTAGCATCCATTGTAGAAATAAGAGCATGTCTCCTTGATAGTGCATCGGCTACAACATTGTCTTTTCCCTTCTTGTATTTGATGACATAAGGGAATGTTTCAATGAACTCAAGCCACTTAGCATACCTTCTCTTCAGGTTAGTTTGACCCCTTAAATGCTTCAGGGTTTTATGATCCGTGTGGATCACACACTCCTTAGCGAGTAGATAGTGTTGCCAAGTCTCCATTGCGCGAACTAAGGCATACAACTCGTTGTCATATGTGGGATAGTTGAGGGTTGCACCACTGAGTTTCTCACTAAAATAAGCTATTGGTTTGCCTCCTTGAGTAATCACAGCTCGAAGACCTAAACCTGATGCATCACACTCAATCTCAAAAGTTTTAGTAAAATCGGGTAAAGCTAAAACATGGGCATTTGATAACCGATACTTTAGTGATTTAAAGGCATGCTCCTGAGCTTCTCCCCACTTGAACCCCCGTCCTTTTTGATAACAGCAGTGAGTGTTGCAGCAAGAGTACTAAAATACTTCACAAATCTCCTATAAAAGCTAGCCAATCCGTGGAAGCTTCTAACTTGGTTAGTGTTGGTTGGAGTTGGCCATTCTTGTATGGATTTTACTTTCTCTTGGTCCACTCTTAGTCCCTGTGAAATCACTATAAATCCTAAAAAGACAAGTTCATTAGTGCAAAAGGTGCACTTCTTAAGGTTGGCATAAAGGCTTCCTTTTGAAGTGTTTTAATGACATTTTCTAAATGAACTAAGTGATCATCAATTGTTGGGCTATAAATGACTATATCATCAAAGTATACCACTACGAACGTACTGATGTAAGGCCTTAGAATTTGGCTCATAAGCCTTATGAAGGTGCTTTGTGCATTGGTGAGTCCAAATGGCATGAGTAGCCATTCGTAGAGACCTTGTTTGGTCTTGAAAGCCGTTTTCCACTCATCACCTTCCTTCATCCTTACTTGATGATATCCACTCCTAAGATCAATCTTAGAAAATACATTAGACCCAGATAGTTCATCAAGCATATCATCTAACCTTGGTATTGGATATCAGTATTTGATGGTTATATTGTTGATAGCTCGACAATCCACACACATCCTCCAAGTCTTATATTTCTTTGGCACCAAGAGGACTGGTACAACACAAGAACTAAGGCTCTCACACACATAGCCTTTATCCAAAAGATCCTTTACTTGCTTCTCCAGTTCCTTAGCTTCCTCCGGGTTTACTCGATAAGCGGCTCTATTGGGAAATGGTGCACCAGGAACCAGATCTATTTGATGCTCAATTCCTCTTATAGGAGGTAGTCCAGGAGGTATTTCATCAGGGAATGTCTCAGCAAACCGGTCCAAAAGGTCCTTGACTTCTTGAGGAAGATCTTGCTCCAAAGCACTAGAACTTGCACTCAAAACTTCCTTAAAGATCATTAGCAATACCAGTTCTTTACAAGCGATTTCCTTAGATATATAGCTAGGCTTAATCAGTAGATTACTTTTTGAAGAAGAACTCTTTTCTGTAAGCATCATAACTTGAATTTCATGTACTTGAGTTGGTGTAAGAGGAGTTAAGTTGTATTTCTTTTTGTCATTGACAAAAGAATACATGTTGCTACGTCCATGGTGCACAATATCCTTATCAAATTTACATAGTCTACCAAGTAGAATATGACAAGCTTGCATAGGGACCACATCACACAATACTTGATCTATATACTTTCCCACTATGAATGGTACTTGTACTTGATCCGTGATTTTCATCTCAGCCTTGTCATTAAGCCATCTTAGTTTATATGGATGAGGATGTTTATTCCTTCCAAGGCTGAGTTTGGAAACAATATACTCACTAGAAACATTAGCACATGACCCACCATCAATGATAAGATTACATACCTTGTTTTGGATGGTGCAACGGGTATGGAAGATGTTTTCTCTTTGAGCTAACTCATCAGGATGAACTAGGGACTCTCCATATTCAGGTTCACATTCAACCTCCTCAAATTCAGCATCCTAGATGATAGCATCTTCTTCATCTTGTGACTCGTATTCTCCCGCATCCGTGAGAATCATTACCCTTGGGTTGGGGAAATCTTTAGCCATATGTCCCCTGCCCTTACACTTGAAACATGTTATATCTTGAATTTTAGAAGTGTTAGGATTATAAAACTTACCTTGTTAGGCTCACTTTCTTTTGACTTAAATCGATTGTCAATAGCTATGGTTTTGCCTTTCTCCAAAGGCTTGTTTTGAGAAGTTGATTGGACTTGTGTCTTGGCCCGTCCTTGATCCCAAACTTGAGTGTTTCTAGGCCTGCCATATGTCTTCCTCTTGATATTTTTCTCTGCTTGTATGAAGTTGTGTAGAATATCTTTCAAATCATGGTAAGGAAGCCTTTCTACTTTGCAACAAATCCGCTCTTGTAGCCCATCAAGGAACTGAGCCATGATTGTCTCAGCATCATCTTCAAGTTCTAATATGTTCTTTAAGTGCTCAGACTCTTCAAAATATTCTTCCACACTTCTTGTTCCTTGAGACAAATTTTCGAACTTCATTTGAAGATCTCGATGGTAGTAAGTGGGAACATATCTCTTCTTCATCAGCTGCTTCATCTCCCTCCATCTGGTCATTTGAAGAGTATCACTTCTTCTCCTATCACTAACCTCACGATCCCACCAAGATAAGGCGTGATCAGTGAGTTGAGCTACGGATAAGGCTAGCCTTCTTTTCCCGGTGTACTTGTAGTGGGAAAAACTTGCTCCATTCTCTGCTCCCTCACTAGATAAGCTTCAGGGTATCTACTCTTCCAGCAAAGGTAGGAGCCTTGAGATTAATGTCCGTAGACTTATACCTCGGATGGTATTCTTCTTCTTCCTCCAAATCTTGATTCCTTGGATCTCTCCTTCTTCAACGACCATTAGGCTGTGGTTCTTCATAACTCACATCAGTCTCTTGACCGTCTACTTTCCTACGACCATGCTCTTGTATTTGGTTGTTTTTTACTCGAAGTTGCTCCACTCGATCTAACCGTTGACCCATGGTTTGGAGTTGTTGTTGTATGGCTTGAAGAATTTGCATCATGTCTGTGTTTCCCTCCCCAGTATTCTCACCCATGGTTCCTGAAACAAATCAGAATAAGAGTATCAAATTCCTTTTTAACAAGAGATAGAAAATTTCAAGCAAGTTTCACTATGACTCATACACAATTTCTATGGTAGCAAAACCTAGGAGATTCAATCCTATGCTTCTAATAAGTTTATTAAACTAATAGAAAAACAGAATTCCAGTAGAAAATCAAACTAAAATGAAGAAAAACGAATTTGGCCAAAACCGGATGGTGGCTCGGTGGTTGGCTTTCAACAGTACGGCCCGGTAAAGGATTTTCGTGACCCCGGTGAATAACACACAAATCCACTCGAGTTTTGATGATTTTCTGATAAAAATCCTTAAAATAACCTAAAATTTCGTTCTAGAAAGATGGAACAAAGAAAGCAAAGAAGGATGGAATTTTTGACAAGTTTCTTTAATCGATCGTGACCGGATAAGGAAAGAAACCAAATCAGCGGGAGCCTTCCATATGGCACATTTTTTTCTTCTTTTTTTTTTGGTTGTTTCTCTTTCAGAAAATCCTTAAAAATATTCTATATGAATGCACTTAGAAGATATGACAAGAAAATTTGAGTTTAAACCAAGGAAAAGCAACGGATCCTCACCCGTTAAGGTTCTCCGGTACAGGTTCAACACAAAACACCTTTTGGTAAAAAAAAATTGGTTTTATGAATATCAAAAGATGAAATGAGATAGAAAGCTACTGGAAAAAAACTAATCTTATGGGGTTTTATAAGTTTTTTTATGAAAGGGAAATTGCAAGAGCAAAAGAAACACAACAAGAAGAAAAGAAAAACTATCAAGAACTAAGCAATAAAAGTAAAGTAATCAGCTCTTTAACTTTCTCTGGAGAGTTCGTGTTGAAGTTTCCATTGCTAGCAGTGTCCAATGCCATTTTATATCTCTAATCCACACCTCTAAAGAAAATGCCCAGCAACTGAACTTCAGAGAAACCATGATGTAGACAGTCACGTTGATACATTTTGAAACGTATCTAAGCAGCTTTGGAGGCTTCAGTAGGACCTTGTTTGAACAGAAGAATTTCTTCCCTCAGCTGATCAGATCTCGCATCATCATAGAAATTTCGAAGAAACTACTTCTTGGTTGCATCCCAAGTGGTAAGAGTACATGTTGAAAACAACTATAACTACTTAGAATCTTCCCCACCAAGAGTGTGTGGAAAATCTTGCAGTGCAGGAAGTCAAAGCTGACTTTGTTGTTCTTCATGTCGATTACCATATCCTCAAATCGTTCGATTTGGTCCATATGATGCTAATGTGGAAGACCATGAAATAGATGCTGTCCAACAAGAGTTTAGTAGGATGTCTTCAGCTCAGTATCATTCCTCTAAATAGGAAGAGGTCTGATCGCAGACCTGTTAGCATAGAACTTGTCAGGTATGTTGTAATCAACGGGATTGCTTCCAGCTTGTGTATTACCTTTCTCTTGCGCATGTGCAACAACTCCGACAGCAGTTTTCTCAACATATGCAGCTTGTCCTATGCAAACAGCAAAAATTGACACTATGGGGTTTCCTTCCCATCAAGTTTCTGACCCTGATGATTGTAGGTAGTACCCTCAAGGCTTCTCCAAACACCAGCCTCATCCCGAACCAATACCACGACGTTAGGATTCAACATCTTTGCTGGTTTCCTTACTTTTATGTTTGTTTGTTCTAGATTTGCAAGCTCATGGTTTCGAGGAAACAAAAAACTCTTTGTCTGGATTGCTTTGTTGGATCTCCTAGGATCTAGGGTTTGATATATTGAATGAAAACCAACCTCGTTCTTACCTTTGAACTGGCAGCGGAATGAGAATGGTGAACGAGATCAGTGGAGCAACGCAGATGCCTTGCCTCTACCAGATACACACGCACGCTCGCTAGAAACGGGATGCTAGTGCCGGATCAACGGGATTCGAATCTCTATGGTGTGTCTACTGTTTCTGTCAAGAAAAGTGGACGGCTTACTATTTAGGTCAAAACTCACGAGTTTTATTCGACCTAAACATGCTTAACGGGCCAGACTTAATTAAGTCCCAACCCGAAAAGCTGTTTCAGAAATTCCGAACTGTGTCGACAGACACACAAGCTGTGTCGATCGACACAACACCATTATATCGATTATAATGTGTATTCAATACACATTAATATGATCATTACCACAATGATCATTCCCATGTCGTAGCTTCCAGTTTGCTTAGGTGTGTGACCCTATAGGATCATATAATACTGGCAGTAAGTATACAACTTACAGATTGCAAGAGGCTTCTAGCAAAACATTGCAACCGCCCAGTATTATACGAATGTCTGATCTCGACACACAACTATCACAGGAGTGAGTACAAGTGTGATTTCAAGACACTATCCCAACAATCTCCCACTTGTACTGGAATCATCAATTCCTATAATCCTTTTGTCTCTATATCTCGATTTGGCATAAGGCAAGATTGGTGTCATCCTTATTTAGCCAACATCGTGTTTATAAAACTCCTGATCTCATACTGAAACATTACAAACAACTGAACTACAGTTCGTTTGAGTGCGGCCACACATTCTCTCAGTATTCAATCTTTGATAGGCCCTGAGATATTTATCTCCCGTTATACAGGAGGGACAAATCCCATCTTGTTCCATCCCTGTTTCAACGCACACTTCATGATAAACTTGAACAGTGCCGTTATAGTCGCCAGTTACGGGTCGACGTTTGACAAAGTCAAAGTATACCAATTCATATGCAAGAAAGCATGATGAACTCAGGTCTAAGGACTATACTCTATAGTCGTAATGAGAACCTCTTATGACACAGATATAACTATCTTGTAGACTTCTCATTAGTGGGTCATGTCCGATCATATGTTCACTAACATATATCTATGTGACTGACTGCGATAATCATATCATTGGCTCCATGA
This sequence comes from Orychophragmus violaceus, assembly GCA_030180135.1. Lineage (NCBI taxonomy): Eukaryota > Viridiplantae > Streptophyta > Magnoliopsida > Brassicales > Brassicaceae > Orychophragmus > Orychophragmus violaceus. Next base: position 86,983,938 of record CM058229.1, on the reverse strand, counting down.
AACTTAGCCAACATTCACCTCACAATTTAGTCTCTCGCGGTGGTCAGTATCCCACTTTGACAACCTCGACTAGGGACAAAACATAATTTATGTCATATTTAACTTACAGGGTTTCATGATCAAGTCCTCAACTTGATGACCTATAATATGTCATAAACTTATTTTGGGACCATTATTTAGATCACAATAAACAATGCTGAAATCAAAATTCATTAAAACACTTCCAAAAAATGTTTACAAGAGCATCTTATTATAACTAAAACAAAACTAAAACTCCCACTAGAATCAAGATTACATCTTAAGATCTCTAATGCCTACAGCAGTCGTATGACTCTCATGCTTAGGCCTTGGGAGTGACTTGGTCAGAGGATCAGCGACATTCTCGTCTGTCGGAACTCGGCTAATCTTCACATCACCTCTATTGACGATATCACGAATCAGGTGATATCTCCTCTCAACGTGTTTGGACTTCTGGTGTGACCTGGGTTCTTTCGCCTGAGCAATGGCTCCATTGTTGTCACAAAACAAAGCCACTGGCTCCAAGATACTAGGAACCACACCAAGTTCAGTCATGAACTTCTTGATCCAAACAGCTTCCTTTGCCGCTTTTGAAGCAGCAACATATTCAGCTTCCGTTGTGGAATCAGCTACGGTATTCTGCTTAGAGCTCTTCCAGCTCACTGCACTACCATTTAGACAGAAGACATATCCAGATTGTGATCAAAAATCGTCTCTGTCCGTCTGAAAACTCGCATCGGTGAATCCATTCACCACAAGTTCTTCACTTCCTCCATACACCAGGAATTTATCCTTAGTATGTCTCAAATACTTGAGAATATTCTTGACAGCTGTCCAGTGAACTTCACCTGGATCAGATTGGTATCTACTCGTCATGCTTAACGCGTAAGCTACATCTGGATGAGTGCAGAGCATGGCATACATAGTAGATCCTATTGCAGAAGCATAAGGAATCTTATTCATGTGTTCTCGCTCAGCAGGTGTCGCCGGACACTGCTTCTTGCTGAGACTAGTGCCATGAGACATCGGTATGAAGCCCTTCTTGGAATCATGCATCCTGAATCTGTGCAGTACCTTATCAATATAAGTGTCCTGGCACAATCCAATCAGCTTGTTCACTCTATCTCTGTAGATTCTGATTCCAAGAATATACGCGGCTTCTCCCATGTCTTTCATGGAAAAACAACTTCCGAGCCAAGTCTTAACAGACTGAAGCAACGGAACGTCATTACCGAGGAGGAGTATGTCATCGACATACAATACAAGAAACGCAATTTTGCTCCCACTAGTCTTCTTGTAAACACATGGTTCCTCTTCGTTCTTGATGAAACCAAATTGTTTAACTGATTCATCAAAACGAAGATTCCAACTCCGTGATGCTTGCTTCAATCCATAAATGGATTTATGAAGCTTGCATACCTTCCCAGCGTTCTTAGGATCGACAAAACCTTCAGGCTGTGTCATATACACATCCTCTTCCAGAATACCATTCAGGAATGCGGTTTTGACATCCATTTGCCAAATCTCATAATCATAATGAGCGGCAATCGCTAGAAGAATCCGAATGGATTTAAGCATAGCGACTGGGGAATAGGTTTCATCATAGTCAATACCATAAATTTGCTTGAAACCTTTCGCCACCAACCTCGCTTTGTAAATCTGTACATTGCCATCCACGTCAATCTTCTTCTTGAAGATCCATTTGAAGGATTATGTGAATTCATGGTGTAATTCTCAGTTTACAACCTAGCACATAATTAACTAGGATCTAGGTGATTTGCAGTTGAATCATACAGATCAGGATCATTACCTCTTTTAGAGTGCAGCGGATTGATTGGTAATGTCGAGATCACTTAGAGCAGATGATTACCGGCTCCTCCTTGGTATCCACACGCTTACAAGCTATGGATCAGGCTGCTAGACCAAGCTGGAATGAATCAGAGAGAGAGGAGACCCTGGCTCTCAAAATCGCAGATGGGGTGTTAAACGCCCTAGGTTGCGCCTCTCATCCCTTATATGGGCCCAAGGAATTATCCTAATGGCCTATTGGGATTTTGGGCCCAAGACACAAATCAGACAAAAGCCTGTATTTTGTCTGGCCCAATTCTCTGTACAAATACAGTAAATGCCTTTGCATCTTACCGTATTAATTCCATTTAACTTTCCCGTTAGCTATGGTGTGTGACCCTTAGGGATCATACAATACTGGTAATAAGTCCTAAACTTATAGATCATGAGCGGGCTCTAGCAAGTCATCATGATCACCCAGTATTTATGACTTATGTCTGATCTCGATACTTATCATACTTTCTAGAGATAGTACGGTAGATTTCAGGACATTCCCAACAATCTCCCACTTGTACTGGAATCCTACATTCCCTAGTCCTTTTGTCTCAATATCTCGATATGGCATAAGGCAAGATGCGTGTCATCCTTATATAGCCAGACAATTTTAATCGGACCAGATTTGATACTGACAATTCAAACGACTTGGGCAAGTCCGTTTGGGAGTGGCCACTCTCTTACCAGCTATCAAGTCTCCGATTGGCCTAGAGATATTACCTCCGTTATACGGCAGGGACAAATCCCATCTTGTTCCATCACTATGAACTACTCACTTTATAATACACCCAACCAAGGTCCTTATAGCTCCCAGTTACGAAACAGCGTTAGACAATGATCAAAGCGCATCACTCCATGTGCAGCCACATGCATGCGAACTCAGGTCTAAGGACTATACTCTATAGTCGTATATGAGAACCTCTTATGACACAGATATTAATATCTTGTAGACTTCTCATCAGCGGGCCATGTCCGGTCATATGCTCCCCTACATATACCTATGTGTCGACTTTGATGCCGCGCATCTATGACCCCTCGAAACTTGGTCATAAGTCTCAACACAATCTAGTCTCAAGTGGTTGTTGGTGTTCCAATTTCAACAACCTTCGACTATGGACACTATGATTTATGTCATTTCGTTAAATATGGGGTTTCAGGATCAAGTCTACTCATGTACTTCGATGACCCATATATAATGACATGAATCATTTTGGAACGATTATTTATATCACAGTTAAAATAATCCAGAAATCATAGATTTCATAAACATAAAATATTATGTTTACATGAACCTTTCAAAATAACTAAATAAAGCCCTTTACAAACTCCCACTGAAATTAAGACTACATCTTAATTTCACTTATCCTACAGCAACAGTCTGCGACTCGTGCTTAGGCCTAAGGAGTGGCTTCGTTAATAGATTAGCAATGTTCTCATTCGTTGAAACTTGCTGATCTACTTAACACCTCTGTCATTTATCTCACGGAGTAGGTAACACCTACCCTCAATGTGTTTGGATCTCAGATGTGCAGCTAGCCACATCAAGTTCAGTGATGAACTTTTCTATCCAAACAACCTCTTTCGCCGCTACCCAAGCTGCGAAATGTTCAGCTTAAGTCATGGAGTCAGCAACAATGCCTTGCACCGCCAGACAGACACAAGATATAACCGGACTGTGACCGGAAATCATCTTTGTCTGTTGGAAATTTGCCTTTCAGACTCTACCGACTTTTAGCACCTCACTTTCTCCGTAAATCAAGAACTTATCCTTAGTATTCCTCAAATACTTCAGGATATTCTTTACGTCTATCCAGTGATACTTTGCTGGATTTGACTGGTCTTTACTTGTCTTGCTTAACATTAAAGCAACATCAAAACAAGTACGTGTCATGGCATACATGATAGATCCAATTGCCAACGCATATGGAATCTCATCCATGCATTCAAGCTCAGCAGTTATCGTAGGACACTGTTTCTTGCTTAACGTAATGCCATGTGACATTGGCATAAAACCCTTCTTGGAATGCTGAAAACGTGTAGGACTTTGTCAATATAAGAATCCTGACTTTGTCCTATCAGCCCTTTTGGATCTCTATCTTTAGATCCAAAATCCAAGAATATACGTGGTTTTACCCATGTCAATCATAAAACCAACTCCCAAGCCAGTCCTTTACCGACTGCGGCATTGGAACGTTATTTCCGAGAATCAGTATGTCATCGACATACACTATGAGAAATGCAACATCGCTCCCACTTATCTATTAGTAAACGCACAGTTCCACTTCGTTCCTGTTCAAGTCAAAACCTTGACTACTTCAATAGAACGAAGATTCCAACTCCGATATGTTTGCTTCCATCCATGAATGGATCGATGAAGCTAACTTACACACAGTGTAATTTTTCGGAGTCCGGGCTCACTTTCGCTTCTGTGAATTTCGCAGGTTCGTCACTTTCAATGATCATCAGATCATGGCAACTAATCACGAGAAATCACTCTCTGATTAGTGACGGATTCATTCATATCTGCGAACTTCAGGCTCTACAGGTGTAGATTCTACAGAAATCTGTAAATCCATCCGCTGCTCTCCCTCAACAGGTTGAGCAGCCTCCTGTATTTCTCGAATTTCTTCGAGTTATACTTTTACTCCCACTGTTCTTCTTAGAAAGCAACTTCCCTCTTAGAAAACAGAATTCCGAACAACCTAACTTCGTTTTCGGAATGGACGTAAAAGTAACAAGCCTTGGTTTCCCTAGGACAACCAGCGAAGTAGCTCAACTACAAATACTCAGTAAAGACGAATTTGGATCATTTCCAGTCCACATTTAAGTGGTGTCTTTCAACTGATATTGGTAGAACTATTTCAGCGTAAACTTAGATTTTCTAGAGCGTTATTCTTAAAGAATATCATGGAAGATTCGTGTGACTCATCTTTAATCATTTCTAATAAGATCTGATTCATTCTCACAGAAACACCTCTAGGTTTTCAGGAGAAATGAGCTGTGAAACGACTTCACACTCATTCAGATGATCACACCATCAATGACTTAAGTATTCTTACTCGTGATCTAATCCAGAGTCTCAATACTTCTGTCACTCAGGTTCTATACCTCATTCTGGAACTCCTTCGACCATTTCAAAGAATTCCGACTCGTGTCTCATCAAATGAACACAGTCATACTCACTGAAGTAATCAGTAAATATAATGAAGTACAGGAAATTTTCTCTGGCATTACTGCTCATCGGGCCACATACATGAGTATGTTCAAGGTCCAATAAGCCTTTGGGATTTTCTCTAGATCGGCTAAGATGGGCCCTTTGTCTTTTGGTCCAGTAAGCAGAATTCAAGTCTCATAAGATATCCGATCAAATGAGCCCAAAAGTCCATAACTATGGGGTTTCTGAATCCGACTTACTCTATGTGACCAAAACATTTACGCCAAGAAAAATCAGGTTTAATTCATCAGATTTAAACCAATTCGGTATTTATGTTACTTTTAGGCACTCTTTGGTTTAAGATATAAAACTCATTCCTTGAATAGGGTGCTACAATCAATATTTCATTGAGATCAAAAGAACAAAACTTGTCTTTTATCAAAATGAAAAACATTCAAATTCTTACAAGAAAATGAAAGACAACTCTGCTTAAAGCAGGTACATTGTAGCAATTACTTAATAAAACCAAGCCTCAAAGGCATCTACAAGTGAAAACCCTACGGCTGAGGCAGCATCTACAGCTCCTTCCAGACACGCAGTTCCACTTGCCCTTCCTTCAACGTTCTACTGTTCCTTAGGCTCTGCATATTCTCACAAATATCAGTGCCACAACCAGTATCCAATACCTATAAGGTAGAACTTGAAGTAACAACATGAATACCTGAGGAAGTAGTCTCATATATCAACTTCAACTCCTCATAATCTTCCATGAATTTAATGCAATCTCTCTTCCAATGCCCAGTCTCTTTACAGTAGCAGCACTTACCAACGTAAGAGGTATCTGACTCGGGCTCAGAAGACACACGCTTGCCATGATTCAAAATCTGGACAACTTTGTCTTCACCCTTGTCAGCACTAGGTTTAGTAAACCTACCCTTCTCGATTATGAGATTATACAGGGTACTCTTCACGTTTGGCTCAAATGTCTTGAGCATATCATGCAGTTCAGTCAGCGTCTTCGTTAAGCCTTTCTTGATATAGTTCCTTTTGAACTTATCATAGCTTGACGGCAGTGACTGCAGAATGATCTCAGTTGCCAATTCTTGGCTAACTGGATAATCCAGTTTCCTCAGGTTATCAATGTAACCCATCATTTTACTGACATGAGGACTCACTGGATGATCATTTGGTAGCTTGCAGCTAGTGAGAGACTTAACCAACTGGTATCTCTCCACTCTTACCTGCTCCTGAAATTTCAATTTCAGGCTGCTGATCATCTCTATTGGCGACTCCATGTTCTCATATTGCTTCAGCAAATCTGAGTCCATGGTAGCCAATATCAGACCACGCACATCTACCGCATCATTATAATGCTTATTCCAAGCATCATATACTGCATGAGAAGCATTGGACCCGATCCTCACGGGGAGAGCTCTCTCAAGGACATAGTCCTTTCTCTCCTGCCTGAGGACTAGCCTCAGGTTCCGCGACCAAGTCAAGAAATTTGATCCGTTCAGTTTGTCCATCTCAAGGACAGACCGGATCGAGAAAGTGTTTTGATTGTTTGTGCTAGTCATAACTGAAATTTAGAGATAAATAGAGTTTTAGTTATTTAGTTCATAAAAGAGTAATCTTAATAACTTATAAGAAAACTCGCATTGCATTCAAAATTTCTTTGTTTAACCTCATAAGAATGCAATGATTCCGAGACCCATGTTCAACTAAAACCAAAGTGGGCCACTGGCCGTCACCCGGAATTAGCTTTACTTGGTAAGCATACACACAGCTAGTTATATCCATATAACTCTCGGTTGTGGATTGGGCCCAAGGCCCAATACACCAGATGTCTCAAGGCCCGGGACTCCCGATGGCCTAGTCAAGGAAACCAATCTCTTACAGCCAAATAATCACTAAAGTCTGGGACTCCCAATGAAATTAGTGACTATATACTACTTTACTTACGCAAAAACAGACACCTCACACTGTAAGCCATATCTGTAATTGAATAAGCGTTAAGTAGCTGACAAGATTGGGCAAGACATCCAAGCTTGATATTGTTTTTGAGGATTTTAGGTTTCAATAGATTTCCTCCCAAAAAATAGAAGATTACTATTTTGGGAAACTTTCCATTTCAGGTAACTTACTAAATATGGAAACTTTCTATTTAGGGAAACCTACTATTTTTAGAAACTTTCTAAATTCAGAAACTTACTATATTTAGAAATTTCTTAACATGCCAAAATTAGAAACTTCTAATTTAATGTTTTATTAAAGTTTTCGGTTGGGTCACAAATTATAGGCCCAATTCTTGGCCCAAGACCACAGAATTCCAATTGGCCCAATAATTTGACATAACCGAGTCGGTTCATTAATTCTGGTCCAAGACCAAATTAATTACTAAATCCAACTGGTTATTTACTAAACCAGACCAGCTCTAAATTATTTGGTCCAACCAAATCAAACTTAGACCAGCCTTCGGTTTAGGTTAAAATTCAATTTTTGAATTTAAATCCGGTTTAACCAGAAATTAAATAATACCATGTATTAAATAATTTCCAGCAAACCGCGATTTGGGTTAACCGCTTAAACCATACAAATTAAATTGGATTAATCATTAATTCCAAAATCAGGAAGAAATGGATTGGTCTAACAATCAATTTTGATGATTTTTGACCTAACTTCGATCGGGTCTTTACTAAAGCTGACAAAACCACAATCGGTTTGATCGGTTCATTGTTGCGGGTTATTCAAGAATGATTCACAATCATCAAAACTTTGAATAAGCGATTTCTCTCTTATATTGAATCAAGGTCAACATCGATTATGACAAACAAATAATTGACAAAAACGATCATTCAATTAATTCAACAATTCGCTCAATCGAGCAAATTCAATTCTTATATGTCTTTAACAAACAAAACGGAATGTCAATAATGCGATCGTGACCAACACTAAAGGACAAAACGACATTTGACCTTAACTCAATTCAATAATCGATTCATTAACATTTTCAATTCGAAATACAACGATTATACAATCAAGCGATTCAATGATTGCACAATAACAACAAACCTTAATCGTCAATTACAAAACAAAGTCAAAGCGATTTTTCCTTTTCCAAATCAATGAATACGATCATGACTTTGATAACAAGCGATTCAATTAGGTTTTTTTACAAGTTCTAATCAAATTTCTTAAGCCAAATTCGATTCTTAACATTAAAACAACCTAAATATGATCCAAACAGCAAAAACCTAACGACCTAGGCTCTGATACCACTGAAGGATTATGTGAATTCATGGTGTAATTCTCAGTTTACAACCTAGCACATAATTAACTAGGATCTAGGTGATTTGCAGTTGAATCATACAGATCAGGATCATTACCTCTTTTAGAGTGCAGCGGATTGATTGGTAATGTCGAGATCACTTAGAGCAGATGATTACCGGCTCCTCCTTGGTATCCACACGCTTACAAGCTATGGATCAGGCTGCTAGACCAAGCTGGAATGAATCAGAGAGAGAGGAGACCCTGGCTCTCAAAATCGCAGATGGGGTGTTAAACGCCCTAGGCTGCGCCTCTCATCCCTTATATGGGCCCAAGGAATTATCCTAATGGCCTATTGGGATTTTGGGCCCAAGACACAAATCAGACAAAAGCCTGTATTTTGTCTGGCCCAATTCTCTGTACAAATACAGTAAATGCCTTTGCATCTTACCGTATTAATTCCATTTAACTTTCCCGTTAGCTATGGTGTGTGACCCTTAGGGATCATACAATACTGGTAATAAGTCCTAAACTTATAGATCATGAGCGGGCTCTAGCAAGTCATCATGATCACCCAGTATTTATGACTTATGTCTGATCTCGACACTTATCATACTTTCTAGAGATAGTACGGTAGATTTCAGGACATTCCCAACACCATTTACACTCAATGGCTTTTGCACCATTTGGTAAATCGACCAAGGACCATACTTGGTTTTCTGACATGGATCCCATTTCGGACTTAGAGGCTCCAAGCCACTTTTCGGAGTCCGGGCCCATCATTGCTTCCGCGAAGGTCGCTGGTTCGTCACTATCAATGATCATCAGATTATTTGAATCGGTCACGAGAAATCCATAGTATCTCTCGGGTTCGTGACGGATCCTTCCGGATCTGCGAACTTCAGGCTCCACAGGCGCCGGTTCCACAGAACTTTGTGGATCCAACTGCTGCTCTTCCTTAGCAGGTTGAGCAGTCTCCTGTGCATCTTGAATTTCTTCAAGATGTACTTTACTCCCACTGTTTTTCTTAGAGAGAAGCTCCCTCTCAAGAAAAGAACAGTCCCGAGCAACAAATACTTTGTTCTCAGATTGGTTGTAAAAGTAGTATGCCTTGGTTTCCCTAGGATAACCAACGAAGTAGCATTTATCTGATTTGGGTGCAAGATTGTCAGAGATTAAACGTTTGACATAAGTCTCACAACCCCAAATCCTCAGGAAAGACAGACTAGGAACATTCACAGTCCACAGTTCATGTGGTGTCTTTTCCACTGATTTAGATGGTACCCTATTTAGTGTAAACGCAGACGTTTCTAGAGCGTATCGCCAAAAGGATAATGGAAGATTTGAATGACTCATCATAGACCGAACCATATCCAATAAGGTTCGATTCCTCCTCTCTGACACTCCATTCCATTGGGGTGTACCAGGAGGAGTGAGTTGTGAAATAATTCCACACTCGCTCAGATAGTCGCTAAATTCTTGACTCAAGTATTCTCCTCTGCAATCCGATCGCAGAACTTTGATACTTTTGCCAAGTTGATTCTATACTTCATTCTTGAATTCCTTGAATCTATCAAAGGATTCCGACCTGTGTCTCATCAAATAGACATAGCCATACCTACTGAAATCATCAGTGAAGGTAATGAAGTACTTGTAATTTCCTCTGGCAACAGTACACATCGGCCCACATACATCAGTATGAACAAGGCCCAATAAGTCACTGGCCCTTTCATTTGGTTTGTTGAAAGGGGCTCTAGCCATTTTGCCTATCAAACAAGATTCGCATTTCTCACATGATTCAAAATCAAATGAGCCTAGAAGCCCATTTCTATGGAGCCTTTGGATGCGTTTCTCATTTATGTGGCCCAAACGACAATGCCATAAGAAAGTCGGGTTTTCGTCATTGGACTTAAACCGCTTTGTATTTATGTTAAAGACAGGCATTTCTTGGTTTAAAACATATAACCCATTATCTAATGGGGCGCTACCATAAAACGTACCATTACGATTAAAAGAACAAACTTTATTCTTAACAGCAAAATCAAAACCTTCCAAATCCAAAACGGAAACTGAAATTATGTGTCTGCTTATCGCAGGTACAAAGTAGCAATTATTTAAAATTAAAACCATGTCCGACGGTAAGGACAACTCGTAGGTGCCTACGGCCAGTGCAGCAACCTTAGCTCCATTCCCGACCCGTAGCTCCACTTGTCCTTTCTTCAGCGTCCTACTGTTTCTTAGTGCCTGCACATTTGTACAAATATGAGCACCGCAGCCGGTATCCAATACCCACGAAGTAGGACTAGAAGACATAACATTAAGTTCGATAACATAAATACCTGAGTCAGACGCATCATACGTCTTCTTCAGCTTCTTGTAATCTTCCATGAACTTCTTGCAGTCTTTCTTCCAATGCCCCAACTGCTTGCAGTAGTTGCACTTATCCTCAGGAGAAGGCCCGGATTTGGGCTTCGGCTTGGGCTTGTCCTGACTTTCAGCCTAGACAACCTGGGCCTTACCTTTACCCTTCTTCGGTTTCTTAAACCTTTTTACCCCCTTTTACCATCAGGACACTGGGAGTAGCCTTCTTGAGATTCGGTTCTGCCGTCTTCAGCATACCGTGCAAATCAGTCAATGTCTTAGTCATGTTTTGCATGTTGTAGTTCATGATGAACTGATCAAAACACGACGGCAAAGACTGCAGAATCATGTCAGTGGCTAGCTCCTGGCTAATGGCACAGTCCAGTTTCCCCAGGTTATCAATGTAACCCATCATTTTAAGGACATGAGGACTTACTGGACCGTCCTTAGCCAGCTTGCAATCCATGAGAGATTTAACCGTCTGGTATCTCTCTGTGCGAGCTTGCTCCTGAAATAAAGCTTTCAGGCTGTTAATCATCTCAATGGGTGACATCACGTTCTCATATTGCTTCTGTAGCTCAGAGTTCATAGTCACCAGCATTAGACAATTAACATCTTTGACATCAGCTGAATGCTTATCCCAAGCATTCTTTTCTGTCTGCGGGGCATTGGAACGTGGCCTCTCGGTGAGAACTCTTTCAAGGACATATTCCTTGTTCTCCTGCCTGAGAACTATTCTCAGGTTTCGATACCATTCCAAGAAATTAGATCCATTTAACTTGTCCTTCTCAAGGACGGATCTTAGTGAGAAAGTGTTGATGTGATTTGAGACAGATCATAGCTGTAATTCAAAAGAGGTAGATTTTAGTTATAATGCTCAAGAAATGAGAATTCTTATCTAATAAGAGAACTCGCATTGTATTCAAAACTATGTTTCCTCAGATGAATACAATGAGCCAAGATCCTCAGATTACTAAAATTCGAGTGGGCGACTCGCCGTTACTCAAACTTTAGTTATCTAGGTAAGCAAATCATTGCTAATTGTACTCAGTACAACTCTTGGTCGTGGATAAGACAAACTATGTCCAATCCACTCTGATGTCTCTGGGCCCAGAACTTCCGTTAGCCCAGTCAAGTAAAACCAATCTTTTTCTGTCTAGCGATCACTGACAGTTGCACTGAAAGTCTGTCAATGACCACCTGCCTTACTCATGTTGCAGTGGATATCAAGGACTCCAAGAATATCCAACAAACGACACGAGTCTTGACAGTAGACAAGATCGGGCAAGACATCAAGATCACTTGATATTTAGTTGAGGAAAAGAACCGTTTTTATCTTGATGCATATCCAATATACATCCAAGAATTTATTAATTTATTTAAAACATTCAGTTTTATTAGTTTTAGGTTCATCTAGAACTTTTATGATTAAACTGTTCTGGTATATGCAAATTTGTGGTCCAACCAGTATATCTGCGAATGTTGTGTCGATCGACGCCAACCATTGGCATCGGTCGACGCAACTCAACTTAAACCGGTCTTTGATAACCGTTCAAACCGGATCAAATTTACTTAACCGATTCAATCCAATTGAACCGGTTCGGTTTAATGGTCCATGTCGATCGTCATACACTGTGTGTCGATCGACATTACCAAACCAGAACCAATTGGTTAATTAAAATTAACCGATCGAGATAACCGGTTCAATCTAATTGAACCGATCTATCTAATCGCATTGCCTGTGTCGACCGACACACCCAGTGCATCGATCGTCACAGCAGGATTACAGGTACTCGATCTCAGATCGAAAACCTAAAATTATTTACGGATTTTCACTTTGTGTCGACCGACACACGCTTTGTGTCGATCGACACTTTGCGACAAACCCTAAATTTTATTGCGAGTTTTCGCTCTGTGTCAACCGACACACGCTTTGTGTCGATCGACACCCTGCGACAAACCCTAAAATTTTACGTGTTATTTCGCGGCGTGTCGACCGACACACGCTTTGTGTCGATCGACACAGTGCGATTTCAACAGTTCATCGATTTTTCAACATGCATACAATCCGAGATTTACACAAGAAAAACGATTTAGCAGGCAATTTTAACAATTCAACAACCACAAGTTTCGAATTAATTACACCAGATTCAATAGCTAAACCCTAACAACGCTCTGATACCACTGTTGGATCTCCTAGGATCTAGGGTTTGATATATTGAATGAAAACCAACCTCGTTCTTACCTTTGAACTGGCAGCGGAATGAGAATGGTGAACGAGATCAGTGGAGCAACGCAGATGCCTTGCCTCTACCAGATACACACGCACGCTCGCTGGAAACGGGATGCTAGTGCCAGATCAACGGGATTCGAATCTCTCTGGTGTGTCTACTGTTTCTGTCAAGAAAAGTAGACAGCTTACTGTTTAGGTCGAAACTCACGAGTTTTATTCGACCTAAACATGCTTAACGGGCCAGACTTAATTAAGTCCCAACCCGAAAAGCTGTTTCGGAAATTCCGAACTGTGTCGACCGACACACAAGCTGTGTCGATCGACACAACACCATTATATCGATTATAATGTGTATTCAATACACATTAATATGATCATTACCACAATGATCATTCCCATGTCGTAGCTTCCAGTTTGCTTAGGTGTGTGACCCTATAGGATCATATAATACTGGCAGTAAGTATACAACTTACAGATTGCAAGAGGCTTCTAGCAAAACATTGCAACCGCCCAGTATTATACGAATGTCTGATCTCGACACACAACTATCACAGGAGTGAGTACAAGTGTGATTTCAGGACACTATCCCAACATGCTTATGGTTCCGCGATTAGGCATGCACTATAACCGATGTCGAGCTCTGTGTCGATCGATGCGAAAGCTGTGTTAATTGATACAAGTGATCTAAGTTGAACCTGAAACACACAAAAACACAAAGCCAGAACGAATGTCAGCAAAACTGAAAAAGAGTCTAATCTAAACCCTAAACTTAAATTTATTGAAGTATCAAAGCCCCCGACAATGGAGCCAAAACTTGATCTGCCCAATATCTAAGAACTAAGAGATGAGGTTCTAAGGCAGGATCATCAGTCGCGATTTTTTATTTATCCAATAAATACAAAGATGTATCGGGACTTGAAGCGGTACTACCATTGGGAGGGGTTGAGAAAAGTTATTGCTAAATAGATATTTCAGTGTTAGATGAGTCAGTTGGTGAAGGCAGAAAAGAAAGCTCTCAATGGATTACTGCAAAGGTTCCCTTACCAGAATGGAAATGGGATATGGTAACAATGTATTTCGTTACCGGCCTACGAAAGATAGCAGGGAAGAAGGATGCTGTGTTGAGTAATCGTAGACCGACATACCAAATCCGCATATTTTATGGTGATCATGAAATAGATGGAACTGAGGTTCGTGCCCAGAATTGAGTGAATCGCATAATGAAGTTGCACGGGACGCCAATCAGTATCGTGTCCCACATATATCCAAATTTCACTTATATGTTCTGGCCAGCATTTCAGAAAGCAATGGGGACAAGAGTGCATCTCAGTACGGCATATCATCTGCAGACCGATGGACAGTCTGAGCGGACAATTCAGACCATGGAGGATATGTTGAGAGCTTGAGTAATGGATTGGGAAGACAAGTGGGTGAACTATATACCGTT